>OY019131.1:28814744-30242495 GCA_955652365.1 Eristalinus aeneus | reverse complement strand
TTTGTTGAGTGGTTTACGGCGCGTACGCGTCTTGATTTTTCAATCACCCCCGCCACACACATGCACACACGCCCAAAATGTCATTCAAATTGTCGCAACGCTTACAGCAGTACAGGCGGCACCTACACGCCGCAAGCACCATTGGAAGTGTGAACGAACCGATAACCAGTCAATCTGCGTGCAGTGCCACAGTGAGCTGGCAGTTGACACCTTTCTTTCCGCCATAGTTATGTTGACACCGCGTGTCTACTAATTTTCGAACACAATTAGATTTTGACGTGTCGTGTCTGTCGACACAGCCGCCGTTGTTGACGTTTGGGCGCATCGATTGCACTGGCTGTGTAATCGGAGTGAGCAAACGAATGCAGCCAGCCGTGCATAAACAAAGCACGCAGAGCGCCTCTGTTCCCGTCGCCCCGCGGGCGCTGCCACTGTTGCCACCGCACACACGTTTGGGCGGTTTCACAGCCCAGTTACGCCGCCGCCGTGGGATGTGTATCTCGACATCTCAGCCGCTCATGAATTATGACAGCACAAGTGGGAATAAATAAATAATTTCATTTCACTTCATTCCGTTTCGGTTCGTCTCGTTCCGGTCGCCCGGTTGACAAATCCGTTCATCCGCAGAGCAGGTGTGCTCGGAAAGTCGACAGATTCGTAAACATCAGCTCAACTCCTCCCTGAGGCCAAACTAACGCTCATTTCGGCGACAAGTTCAGGCTTGGGGGCACTGACCCGCCTGCGGTGGGTGATGGGCCACGGCGTTCCCTCCATTTACTCGCCGGTGGTGCAACGTACCACACTTGCACACTTGCACTGCGTGCGGTACAGTCAGTCCTCGGTGGAGTGTGTTCCAAGAGTGCTGGATACCACACATGGCTGGCTGGTGTGTGGGACGGGGGCGTCGCTTTTCTTTTTGCCTCTGTTTTGATTATGTAAAGCAGTATGTCAGATAGACACGCTGGAGCGGGCTCCGAATAAATTATAATGTTTTCATTTTCTGTGAGGAATTGATTCCTGACACCGGACAATGGGGCTTTGTCGAAATTTCAAGCCGCCCGCCCAGTGAAAGGGGACGAGTTCCAGTTTGTGTTGGCAGCTCATAGTGTGGGCTGTTGTTGTTAGTCGTGGGCAAACAGTTTGCGGAGAGAAGCGAGATGATTTGGGTCAAATTTGTTCAACATCGGGAACAGTTTGCTTTTGCTGCTGTTGTGCTGAGAGAGTTGGTCTTCGGATCAGATCGGATTCGATGACAAACGATTAAGGCGGAGATCAATTGGACCGGGTACGGCCGGGGGCAGACACTACAACCAGTGCCCTACATTGATATGGAAATTTTCAAGGGAGCCTGTTCGGTGGAACCAGGAAATGTTTGAAGATGCAAATTCATATTTTGAGGTTAAGTGGACATTTTCACTGTGGTGGGAGAAGGGTTGATTTTTGAAATGGATTCCAACCCACGCAGTTGAAGCTTGGAAAGAGAGTAACTCTTGGGAAGGGCTTCAGTTTAAATGGGGCAAATGACACTTTTCGAGGTTTTGATTCTCGTTTATCCGTAATTGTGCTAATTTCCGCCCTGATTCAACTGGTCCTTCTCTCATTCCAGATAATGTGACTGGATTGTCTTTCTGTGTGACACTATCCAAGGTATGCAATTAATGATAGACAGGATTAACGATTTCTGTAAAAATTGGAATCTGACTATAAACCTTGGTAAATCGAAAATGATGATATTCAGAAACGCAGGAGGACGCGTCTCATTTTTGGAAAAGTGGAAGTTGGACGGGGAAGAAATTGAGGTAGTATCCAGATATAAATACCTAGGTATCCTAATATCGTCCTCTTTAAATTTGAAACCACACTTTGAGGAAAAATTAGCTGTTGCTAAAAGAGCTATCTGTTCGATTTGGGAACGTTGCTTCAAAAATAAATACGTATCGAAAAGTGCAAAACAAACTTTATTCCACTCAACTGCAGCTTCAATAATACTCTACGGAGCTCAGGTATGGGGCTACAAAGGCTATGATGGTGTGGAAAAATTCCTTCGCTACTTTTTGAAGAAGATCTTTCGGTTACCAAAAAATACCCACAATTATATGCTACATATTGAAACAGGAACTCCTCTGTTGCTCTTGTATACCATCAAAATGCACTTCAACTATGTTTTAAAAATACTACAGATGAGCGAATGCAGATTACCAAACGTAGTTTTAAGAAGTATAATTAGAACAAACGGATACATTTGCGAGGAATGGAAAAAAACAGCTTCTGAATGCGGTCTAAATCTGTCTATTGATGCGGACGAGCCTCCTCACCTTTTAAGAAAAAAATTTAACTCTGTTTTGGAGAATTTTGGTAGACACACATATGACAAATATATCGAAGAAGCTGAATCTTCGCTGTTTAGGAACTACTACAGCAAACTAAACCATTTTTTAAATGAAAAAACATACTTCCTTGACAGTCACTCAATCGAAAAAATAAGCACAATTTTTAAACTGAGAGGAGAACTCGTTCAGTTAAACTTTATCCCCCACAGACCAGATTTACCAATTCTTTGTAACCTATGCAACATGAGGAAGAGAGAAGACATCTTACATTTTGTTGGTGTGTGTCCGATTCTAAAAGAATTTCGACTAGCAATTTTCGAAAAACTTGTTTTAGACGAATATGAAGTAACGTGCATCTTAAATGGAGAAAAGGGATGGAAGGCCTTATACGAGTATTCAGTAGCAGCACTTTGCTATAGAAAACGTATTATAGATGGAGATTTTTAATCTAAAACTTTTGTATGTATTTTGTCAACCTGGTAGACGGCCATAGGCTAAACCATAAATGACTTAGGTTAAACTTTACATTGTAAAACATTTATTGAAAATAAAAGTCAAACTAACTAACTAACTAACTATTGACAGCTTGACCAGAGGCTATATTCTGGTGCCACGGCCCCTGGAACTTCGGTTCCAGCCTGACCGTGAGGTAGGCCCCCTTGTGGGAGTATCGTGGTGGCTGTAGTTTACCACCTAAAGTCGCGGGTAGAGTCGTGGATAGTGTACTGTGCTGACTTGTCTAGTTCGTTATTTAAGCACAACTAGGCAAGACGGTTAGGGGACTATCTCTTCTCAGTGTGGAGTTGCATTCTCAACCGGGCGCTGCGACCCAGAGAGCGGAAGAGGTTTTAGAGAGGCTTCGCATCAAACCAAGGTGGGGTGATTGCCAATCAAGCATGATCTCAGTTTGGTACTTGGGTAACTAAGGCGTCTAGTCTTGCGTTACTTACGACTCTTGTGAAAAAGGTTCCCCGTGATAGAAGCCGTTAAGGCAGGTGGTCACGTAAAGCCAAATCCCACATCTGGTCCTTCTCTCCAAGGTAAGCCTCAACTTTGAGTTAAACGTTGGAATTCAGTCAACGTAAAACTTGGGAAAACTCCATGTGACCCACTTTTCTCCGATAAGTGCTTTAATAAACATGGTAAATGTTTCTTTTCAATGTTTGGAATAGATTGAACCTTTAAAAAAATCAGTCTCAAGTTTCTCTGAAAATGTGTGTGATGGGAACGAGCATAAAGGTAAATAATTAATCGGGAATGGAGTTGCATTGCGGCAATGTCACAGTGGGGTTGCAGTTAACACCTTTCTTTCCTAGTTTCACTTCGCGTGTCTACGATTTTTTGAACACAATAAGGCGCCGAATCATTTGACCTTGTTGATTGTTGGGCGCAACAATTACATTGTATGTGCAGTCGAAAGGAACAAATGAACGCGGCCAGCCGGCTTTCTGAACATTTGCCTGCATGTTTTGAAAATGTGTCATTTGCTGTAAATCTGTAAATGACTCAAACTAGAACCGATTGATTATTCATTAGTTGCCGTGGCTCATTTCATGGGTTATTCGTGAGGTTCTGTGAATTAAGTACTCGCCAGACATCAGTGCTTCGAAAGGTACAACATTAAATCTGTCGTTATTTATAGTTTACAGCTTGGGGGCTGGCGAATGTCAGACCTGACAACGTTGTGCTTCTCCTCCAAAAATGATACAGTGCGCTTGTCTAGAGCTGCTTGAGGCGCGTGGATTTAATATAACAATTAAATATAGATCTGATTGGTCGTTGGACATAAACCCTTCCCTTCTGCTTCCCTTGCAAGAAGATTTTATTTTGGTCTGTCCTATTCCAAATTTTTAAATACGAAAAGCTGTTGTTTAAAATATTCAGTAAGTCAACTTCCTATTTTCAAGTACAAGCACCAACAACAGTAACAGCTTTCGAAAAGTATTGTAGTTGTACCTGTGCATTATTGTCTGGTGATTGTATTGAAGCCAAATGTCAGTATTAACTTTTACAACAAATAAGAATAACGTCCTTTTCCTAAACGTGGCCGCCGTGGCGTAGTGGGTAGAGTGCAACGCGAAGTGTGACAACACGCAAAGAGTAAGAATTATCTAAGAAAGCTTCTCAAACTTTGCCGTTTTTCTTCTTCTTTTTTTTGTGACACTACAGTCCGGGGTGAACCTGTGCCTTAACCAACATGCCTCTCCAGCCAGTACGATCTTTCGCCAACTGTCTCCAGTTGCGCACTCTAAGTTGGTTGAGGTCCTTCTCCACTCGTGTGCGCCACTTTAGTCTAGGTCGTCCTCTGTTGCGTTGTCCCAATGGCACGGATTCAAAGACTTTTCGGGCCGGAGCAGTGGTATCCATACGCTCTACATGACCTAGCCATCTTAAGCGTTGTATCCGTAGACGCTTGACCAGGCGCATGTCGCTATACAGCCCATAGAGTTCGTCATTAAATCTTCTCCTCCAGATGCCATCAACGCAAACAGGACCAAAAATCGCACGCAGAACTTTTCCCTCGAAGCGACTAAGGGCTTCCTCATCCACCTTTGCTAACGTCCAAGATTCTGCGCCATAAAGTAGGACGGTTATGATCAAGCTGTTATATAAAGCGAGCTTCGTCTTTCGAGAGAGGGCTTTATTACTCAATTGCCTCTTGAGCCCAAAGAAACAGCGATTGGCATGAGTGATTCTGCGTTTGATTTCGGTACTGGTGTTGTTGTCCCTATTTACCGCGGAGCCGAGGTCGACGAAGTTCTTGACTACCTCGAAGTTTCTGCTGCCTAGTGTGACGCTCCGTCCGAGACGTCGATGTTGTGTGTCCTTCCGTGGTGACAGCATGTACTTAGTTTTGCCCTCATTTACCGCCAGACCCATTTTAGCCGCTTCCGCTTCAATCCCAGCAAACGCCTCATTGACGGATCGCTGTGTTCGTCCAATCACGTCAATATCATCAGCGTATGCTAACAATTAAACTGACGTCTGGAATATCGTGCCTCTGGTGTTGACTTGTGAGTTACGCACGATCTTCTCGAGGATGATGTTAAATAAGTCACATGACAGTGCGTCGGCTTGTCTAAAACCTTTTCTGACATTGAAGGTTTCGGTGAGTTCGTTACCGACCTTGACAGAGCAGCAAGAGTTCTCCATCGTCATCCTGCACAATCTGACGAGTTTGGTAGGAATGCCAAAACTAGACATGGCACTGTAAAGCTCGTCTCTATGCACACTGTCATATGCAGCCTTGAAATGGACGAATAGGTGGTGAGTATCAATTTGCATTTCTTGGGGCTTTTCCAGGATCTGCCGTAATGTGAAGATCTGGTCTATTGTGGACTTCCCTGGCCTGAAACCACACTGATAGGGACCTATCAGGTCATGGACAAACGGTTTCAGACGCTCACACAATACGACAGAGAGGATCTTGTGTGCGATGTTCAAGAGACTTATCCCTCGGTAGTTGGCGCAGTCAAAGGGGTCTCCTTTTTTGTGAACCGGGCAAACGATGCCGATTCGGAGTCGGCAAAAAACTGTAGCTTCCTTCTACTCGTGAGAGAACAGTAGCGTGCACAACACGAGTAATTGATGAGCGGGCCTAGCTTGCTTGTTCCTCCTGTGGACTGTCGCGCCAAAAATTATTATTTTTTATTACATTTCCTAAACAAGGAATGACACCCAGTAGTCACGCACAGTTGACCTACGATGCACTTTGGGGAGTATATCCCTATGGCAGTTTATGATTGCAAATGCCACAATGAACCAGCTGAAATGTCTTGTGATCAGAGATCTGAACCTCCGGCAGTTCGAGCTCATGAGCTAATGACAGAACCACGAATTCAAATGAATGTGCCATGGCTCTTGAAACAATGGGTATTCACTCAAAAATCATTCACCGACCAGAAGATTTCCGTACAACAAGTGTGTCTTTGGACATAGGAATATATTTATAAGAAATTTTGTTCAGTTTAGATCCCACCTGCGCCACACAACATGACGGGGCTGCGTTGCTGCTGTTCACTTGATGATGTCAGAGTTTTCTGGCCAACGGAAGGGTACGACATGCGATTTTACGCCTAAATTTGAGCTCGTTCAATCGAATTCGAATTTCCTAAGTCAGCTTTTGACTGTCTGTGGGCAAACTTCCTCATGACCTACATGTCATTCAGTTCCTCTCAAGCGCCGCTTTCCCAATAAATTTCCTATTTAAAGCTATTTAAAGGGAGCAGTAAGGAACGATTGCCGCAATGAACACATGTTGGGCCTTGTGTAATTAATTTAACCTCAACCAAGACGTAGGGCAGCCGAACAGAAATCGCCCACAAGGTCGATAATAATTTTATCAGCATATCATGGCAATGTACATTTTGAAGATCGTAAAAATATCAGCAAATGTACATAGAGCTCGTAAGTGTGAAATGATTGGATTGACCTTGAACGCCGAAAAGAAATATTGGATTACATCTAAATTCCACAAGGCCAAAAATTAATGCTTAACTTCTTTCTGAGAATATTTGACAGCAGTTTGTTATTTGTTAAGCAGTCAAGACGTTGTAAGTGACTTTTCATTCAAGACAGTGAAAGAAGTAAATAATCTTTGAATATCTGATACCTTTGCCAATAATTTCGTTTCATTCTTTGTTCCGTTTTACAATCTTCGTACAGCACATGAAGTTGATTGAACCCCTCTCTTAGTTCCGATTGCTCTACAAATTCAAAACCTTCTGTACAAATAGAACATATTGGAAGATTATCATATTTGATTTTGTTTTTGCAATTAACCAACGAAATACATTTGAGTAAGTCAAAGCCTCACATTCGATAAGCAGCATGTTATCAGGAGATATGTATGTTTGATTAGATTAGATTGAAATCGAAATCGTGTGCAAGTACACAGTCCCAAAAAAGCTGAAAGGGAAGTTCGCGAATATATAGAACCGCATGGCTGTTGGAAGATTCAGCAGAGAATAACATTTTTTTTTTGAAGCTGCCGTCGTTTAGTAGGTGCGATACGCACTCGCCAAAGATCACAGACACAAATCCTGGACTGGGCAACTCACATCTTCTCAAGGCACAACAACATTCGATCTGCTGACAGCACTCAAAGTGTAATAATTGTCTATGAAAAAGGTCCCTTCTGCTCGTTAGGGAACGGTGTCACGTACAACACGAGTACTTCCTGAAGAAGCTAACTCCTGGTCCCTTTTAAAATTGTTGCGCCATTCAAATGTACATCGAATGTTTTTAAATTTTAGAAAGCAGGAACAGCTAAGATTCACGAACGGGGACACAACCTTGGCTAGACAAATGGACGACATCTTTCTTCTTCTTTGTATGGCGCGACAGCCTCAACCAACATTACTCTACAACGATCTCTTGCCAGCCGCTTCCAATTAATAATAATAATTGTTGGTGCTACAGGGGGACCAGGGCATAGCTTGCTCATCGACTACTCGTGTTGTGCGCGCTACTGTTTCTCTCACGGGAAGAAGGGACCTACAGTTTTTTGTCGACTCCGAACGGCGAAATTTGAGAAGCTTTCTTAGACAATTCTTACTCTTTGAGTGTTGTCAGCAACTCGAAAGAGGTGGAACCTTGTAAAATTCGAAAAAATTGGTGTTGAGCTGGGAGTCGAACCTAGACCCTTCGGCGTGTGAGCGTCGCACTCTACCCACTACGCCGCGGCGACCAGTTGCGCACTCCAATTTGGTTCTGGTGTGGTGTGGTGTGTAGCCTAGGGCGTCCTCTATTGCGATGTCGTTACGCCTCGGTTTAAAGGACTTTTCGGATCGGAGCCGCTAATGTCCTTACGCCCCACATGACTTCTCTACATCCATCTTTCACCAAATGGACCGCTTCTTATACATAATACAAATTTTTAACAGAATTCTTTCGTATAGACAAGGAAAATGAAAGGCTCTTACTGCGTCTTAAACTTTTGTAATTGAATTCATGCCAAGACATATTTACGACGTCTTTCTGTTGAACACGGCGAGATGTGGAAGCCGAAAGTTTGTGTAAATGTCCCCAAGCATGGATTTCATGGATTGAAAACTATCCACCATACAAGAAGCTGCAGTCTTTTGATGCAACTTTAACTTGAAACTAAGCCTAGGCGTGAGATTTAGCTTTGTTTGAAGGGAAGCAATTTTTCTGTTTCTCAATAAACAGGAATTTAGTTCTGATGCAAGTTTCTTGTTCAACAGAAGTATATTGAACGGGTCAAGTCTGCGTACACTTAGAGGTTGCCCCTGAGGTGTCGGTATTCGAATACTTTTGAGTACTTACAGAAGAGGGTCCATCGTTGCAAGTATGGCTGCCTTGCAATTATTTGTACTTTGTCTGAGGTCAAGTACAAATAAATAAATAAAATGTTGCGGAACTTGAATTGTTTAACCAAGAAGTCCCATCTCTGGACTTGTCAATTTTGAACTTGAAAGAGGTGTAAGATGGATGTAGAGAGGTCATGTGGAGCGTAAGAACTTGAAAGAAGTGTAAGATGGATGTAGAGAGGTCATGTGGAGCGTAAGGACATCAGCGGCTCCGATCCGAAAAGTCCTTTAAACCGAGGCGTAACGTAATCGCAATAGAGGAAGCCCTAGGCTACACGCCACACAACACCAGAATCAAATTGGAGTGCGCAACTGGTCGCCGTGGCGTAGTGGGTAGAGTGCGACGCTCACACGCCGCTCACACCAGGTTAAGCGCTGTCTATCAAGGAGGATGGTTAAAGGCGAAAACCCTGGATTGATTCAAGCAAAGGTCCTGTCCAAATTAATTAACCGTACACTATAGTGTGTAGGCAACAGACACTCAGTCATCGTGAAAGCATCCAGCTTTTTTTAAGGAGGAAAACAATCCATGAATTTATGGCTTTCATAAATTCTGATTCCGTGATCCTCAAAATTCCAAATACAATGTTTCACGAACCAAGCCAGCACCCCTCACTACAGAATGAAGCCATATCCAGCACAATCCAGTTGAACTTGTTGTCAGACTGCCTTCACAAATAAAACGACCGACTTGTCTTAGAAGAGACCTTGTGTCAAGACCAGTTATTGACGATCACGATCATCAAGTTGTGCTATAATTTATGAAAATGTAAAAAAAACGAAAAAAAATCCAGTGATCAGACCATCTTCCTGCTGACAACAGAAACTGTCACAGTCAGTCAGTCGACAGTCTTCAATCTCAAATCACGATCAGTAATGTCAGCAGCGCACCTTCAGGGATTCTCCGACAAAATTCCATCAAAGTCAGAGATCACCGCGCCGCCACTAAACCCACTGACACCCTGCTCGCGCACCAGAACCGGTTAATCCAGCAGAATGACGGCGTTTTCTTACTTCAATAAAAATAGTCATGGTGTAAACCTGCCGATACCGCTGATGGAATCAATTATTCCCATTCGCCAGGAATGCGCGATCGGTTCACTGAAACTGCCGATAATAGCCGACCCAAGCGGAGTCAACTTGGTAGCGCTACTCACCGCTAATCTGATATTTAATCAAGCGGCCAACAGCACAGCCCCTCACAGTGTTGGACTAGTTTCAATAATCCGTCAAAATTGCGAACCAGAATTAATGCGACAGCACGCCGTGCATTGTTGTGGCGGATACTGTCAGAGTGTCGGACAGTCCGTATACGGACGTGGCACACTTTTCACTTTTGCGAGGGGACAGCAGCACGGCACAGCACAGCACCGTGTCCGGATTTAGTTTAATCGCTGTGCAGACATAAATAAGTGACCGCAAGATACACAAGCCCCCTCGTGGGAGGCTAACAACAGAAAAAAAAAGAACAACGCAACACAAAGTCCCGGTTGGATGGTTTGGAGTAGAAAAAAAAGAAACGCATGTTAGGCATACTGTAGCATGTAACAGTGCGGTGGGACGGTGCTCGGCCGCGTAATCCGACAGTCAGACACAACGGCGAGACACACATCTAACGTAATCGACTCAGTCGCGTCATGCGAGCGAATTCAATAAATTCTTGCTCAGAAGTGGAGCACTGTTGGCGGGTTGTCAGGACTCTCGACAGCGTGATACCGCCCAACATCCGAATTACAAAAACATATTTCGCCCTCACTTTGTGCAGTTTTTTGTCTGAATGTTAGCCTTTGAAGCGTGCTGGGGCGGTGAGGAGCTTCGGCAGTCGCTGATGATGACCACGATAACGATGTTGACGATAGCGACTGCGGCGGTATGCCGTGGCTGGATGCGATGGGACTTAGTCGTGCATGCCCCATTTGGCGTTGAACATTACGCCTGCGGGTTATTATAGTTCAAGCATGTAGTTGTTTTTTTTTCTACTCGAAAATTATTCACTTTTTTGCCCCGCACTAAGTCCGTGCGTTGAGTAGACACCGCTCTGCCACTCCAGAGCGGTCGGTCTCGGTCGGTTTTACGTCCGAAAGTTAATTATTGTATTTTCGAGAGCGTTTCTGTTGACTGGTGGTGGTAGTTGCGGTGCTTTGTTTTGTTTAAACTGCCCCGGACAAGTAGCTGTACATAAATCAAATTAACTTCCCTAGTTTCACTTCGTTATTTAAATGTGTACAAAAATTTGCTGGAGCACCGTTAACCTATTTTAAGGTTGGGTTCGTAATTTTTTATGGGATGCGATTATAAAACATGACAGGGAACTACATATTTGAAGTAATAGTTGTTGTTGGTTTTGTTTTTGTTTTCAGTTTCCTTTTGTCGGCTTTTGTATGCCGGGAACAGATGTAATCATTTGGAGAGGTGTTTTTTCGGTCCGTTTTTGTGTAGACTACACGACGGGAGAGTTTCAGTTATCATCGGTGTGGCATGGAGCATTATGACTTTATTGTGTGTTGCTTTTTTTTAAGGCCGCTGAGGATGTCGTTATTTCACGTACACTTGACGGGGAAAGAGTTTGATGAGTAGTGTGATGGGAATGTGATAAAAAGTGAAGGATGCTGCGTGGCGGAGAGGAATGCAAAGAAATGTGTTTTTTGCCGTTCTACGGAATAGTTTGTTGTCACATACGAAATTCTTTAAAAAACTTTTATTTAAATTTTGGGGAAGTCGTACAGTTTTGACCGTAACAGATTATTGACTTTGATTTAAGGCGATGATCGATATGCTGAGTGGTGATGAACTTTACTTAGCACAGCTTAGTGAAGAGTTATCAAGAAACCTTCCATCAGCTCTCGACATTTCGAAAAGGTGCAATAAATGGAGAGGTAAATGGGCAACATTACCACAAGCGTGGACTTAATTATATGCCAAGACGTACACCTTGAGTTAAGCGACTTCAGAAATATTCTCCAAATAACAAAAAATACAAATTTAACTTCTTTTTCTCTTCTTACTCTTCTTCTTGTGGCGCTACAGTCCGGAGTTGACCTGGGCCTCAACCAACATCCCTCTCCAGCCAGCACGATCTTTCGCTAGCTGCCTCCAATTGCGCACTCCAAGTTGGTTGAGGTCCTTCTCCACTTGTGTGCGCCATCTTAGACACGGCCGTCCTCTATTGCGTTGTTCCAATGGATCTGATTCGAAAACTTTTCCGAGCGGACCAGTGGTGTTCATTCGCTCTATTTTGCCTAGCCATCTTAAGCGTTCTATCCGAAGACGGACGGCGACGGCACATGTCGCTGTACAGCCCATTATACTCGTATCTTCTTCTTTAGATGCCATCAACGCATAATAATAATAATAATTGTTGGTGCTACAGTCCAATGGGGGACCAGGGCCTAGCTTGCCCATCAACTACTCGTGTTGTGCGCTCTACTATTCTCTCACGAGTAGAAGGGACCTTCAGTTTTTACCGGCTCCGAACGGCGAAATTTGAGAAGCCTTCTTAGACAGTTATTACTCTTTGAGTGTTTTCAGCAGCTCGAAAGAAAGGTACCGTAAAAATTCGAAAAATTGATGTTAAGCTGGGAATAGAACCGACACCCTTCGGCGTGTGAGCGTCGCACTCTACCCACTACGCCACGACGACCACGCCATCAACGCATACAGAACCAAAAATCTTCTTTTCTCAACGATTTTAAAATTGTATTCCCGAAAGTCAAAATCAATTGACGATCCACATTTAAATGTGCGCTTATTAAAAACATCGGCTGGGTGACTGTGAAAAATGAGGGATTGTTTCCACGTGCAAATGTAGACTTGGAACTTTTCAAGAGCCTTTTCAAAGAAGGAATCTTTATTGTGTGATTGTCGGTCCGCCATGCTCTATTTTAGGATATTGACCCGATCATTGTGTCTAGTTTTCGGTCATATTTGGATCTGGTTCACTTTGGGCCAAAATTGTAAAACTCAGCTTACTCCAGCCGGTCTTTTTATTTTGAAGCATCCTTACAGAGCAGTGGTCGCCGTGCGGTAGTGGGTAGAGTGCGACGCTCACACGCCGAAGGGTCTGGGTTCGACTCCTAGCTCAACACCTATTTTTCGAATTTTTCACGACACCACCTCTTTCGAGCTGCTGAAAACACTCAAAGAGTAATAACTGTCTACGAAAGCTTATCAAATTTCGCCGTTTGGAGTCGGCAAAAAACTGTAGGTCCCTTCTACTCGTGAGAGAATAGTAGAGCGCACAACACGAGTAGTTGATGAGCAAGCTAGGCCCTGGTCCCCCTTTGGACTGTAGCGCCAACAATTATTATATTATCCTTACAGAGCTGGAATGAATGAATTGCATTGTGCCCCACGCATTGTCTCAATTTTGCACTTTATAATTTTAAACCTCAAGAGAGATTTAAACCTCAAGAATCTTTTATAAGTTGAACACCGGTGTTTGGCTTGTGCCCGTTTAAGACTCCCTAACAAGTTCTTAAGTTTTTGACGGAATTGGTCTACAACTCAAATTCTTACTCCTCCCATTTACGAATTCAAAATGGGGCTGGATGTAAACCTAGGTTGTGTCACCTGGCAGTCGAAAGCATAAACCAAAAACAAATTTGAAATGAAATGATACACGTACGCACCACTCACCATGTTCCATGCAGAAGATCTGTAGCCCGATAATTAAATACTTGGAAACCTAAAGAGGACAGTCTATACAAAGGCCATGTGGGGCTTAGACTTATGTTCCAAACTTATACATTGGAAAAATTCATACTGGGATGTACTCAATGAACAAGTCCCAAAAACACAATCTTGCTTGCAAGTCTGTATATCTGAAATACTTCACTTCTACCCCGCATACGGAAATTTCTTTTCTGTGAAAATGTTTGTTTAGACAAAGAATTCACAGGTACATGGGGGCTACGTGAATTTACACATATAAGGGTTAGATGGCGCAACAGTCCAAGAAGGTATTATACGCTAGCTTCTTTAGCATTTTGAACGTGCTATGCTTCTTTCACGAGAAAAAGGGGCCCCTTAAGTTTTTTGGCGACTGCGAAGGACGAAATTTGAGAATCATTGTTTGTAGACAATGTTATCGAGGTGATGCCCTGGAAAATGCGGGTAGAGCAGTACAGAAACAGAAGCTGGGACTTTTGACATGTGAGCTATTATATTTATAATTTTTGTTAGTGGCGCCCCCTTTATGTCCCGGAACTCATTGAGTGATCTTTTAAAGCACTGTTAACACGTGAATGAAATTCAAATTTTTGAGTTCGGTGTGTGACTTTATTTGAACGATTTTTCGGCAATCTTTGTATTGCTACCAAATCACGTAGATTTTTGGTAGTTGATTCCCACAAGTTTTTGTATATTCGTAATAGTAGTCGAAAGCGCATTACTTTTACCTGTCACATACAAAACAACTGATAAGACGGGACATTCGCTATACAGCCTACATTTCAGCCCGTTTTTAAATAGATTTTCTCTGTTAGCTAGGTTTGATTTTAGGCAGATTTTCCCTTACATCAACTGGTACCAAAGTTGTTTTCAATTTTGAAAGAATAGGTGGGCCGCATTTCGATACTTTTCCAATTCGATCGCATTTTCACTGCCAACTAAAACTTCCGTCCATAAAAAACACCTTACTGAAGTTTACATACTTCCTTATATTTCGAGGGATCTGATAAACGTGTCCTGAACAAAGTCCTCCAATATGTCATTACAAAACAGTCAAGTTGGAGTAAATGTGAAAAGATATAAATTCCATATAACTCCAAGAAAAAAAAAATCTCCAAAAGACCTCTAGAAACTTTGCATCAAGGCCATAACGATGGCGCCCAATTTTTCAAGAGCTAAATCACATTACTTATTTCTAAGACATTTTAAATTTCATGCCGTACCTTGACTGAAGAGATTAGGTCATGAGTTACCGTAATTTTCCCTGCACAAATAAATCATATTTCTGTCTCCCCAATCTTACTTAACACATTATAAAACTGCAGCACAATCGTACACGAAAAACGACTCCTAAGGTCATAACTTGTAACGTAACGTGGAAAATGCACAAAAACCGTGTCCAATTGGCATTGCATGACCGTCTGATCCTATGGCGTATGTCTTAACATGGGAAAATGCATGTGAGCTGTACGAATTAAGTGCTTCGCTTACAATGGACTCGGGAAGTGGCATTCATTCACGCATAAGCAACATAATGAGGTCTGAAGCACCGCAAGTTGTCATCAATCGCTTTTCGTGAGGTGTGACAGACCTACTCACGCAATACATCTTAGATCGGGGGCTTACCTGAAATGAAAGAAAAATATTTTTTTAATTTTATTTCGAATCGAAGTGTAAAATAACAGATCACTCAATAAGTCCAGGGACATAGAGGGTGCCATTAATATAAATTATTTGCTCAATATACATTTTTTTTTGTTAGTGGCGCCCCCTATATGTGTCGGAACTTGTTGAGAGGCGTGTTATGTAACTGTTTAGGCGAATCTATGAAATGGCCAGATTGAGACTTTCCCACGTGTTGAATGACAAATGTGATTAAAAATAAAAATAAAAAGGAAGACGCAAGGCCTTTTCATAATAGGTAAACACATATATGTGAGTTATTAGTTCAGTCTGTTTTCAAAAGATGGCGCCACCTACAAGTTACAGCATATATTGGAAAGGAATGCTTAATTCGCTGGAAAGATGTGACATTTGTCAACCATATAAAGTGGGCATCAGCTTCTGTTTGAGACAAAAACATTATGCTTCTTGGAAAATTTCTAGATTTGCTTTAAATTAACAACATGAGCGGGAAGTTTTTTTTTATTTAAATGAGAAGTCCAGCCGAAGCCAATCATGTGCTCGTAGAAGTTAATGATAAATTCAATCCGACCGATAAATCATGCAGAGAGTGGGTTCGACACTTCAAAATCGGTGATTTGAACGTCGAAGACAAAGACGAACTTGGTCAGCCCAAAAAGTTCAAGAAGAAGGAATTTGAGGCTTTATTGGAACAGGATCTGTACCAAACGCAAAGTAGACTCACAGAATCATTAGAACTGGCTCAGCAAACAATTTCCGTTTAATTGAAGAAATTTGAATTTACTCAAAAGCAAGGAAATTGGGTTCCATACGAGTTGAAGCCGAGAGATCTTGAAAACAATTTTTCGCCTCGAAACTGCTTCTTGAAAGAAATCTAAGTAAAGGATTTTTGCACCGTATTGCGATTGGAGATGGAACGTGGATAAACTATAAGAAATTCAAAACAAAAATAATCCTGGTGAATCCATTCCATAATCGTCAACATTGACCCCAAAAAAGCTTTCATGATTCAAAAGTTTTACCAATGATTCAATGTTATGTACTATGAACTGTTAAAACCAGGTAGAATCATTGATGGGAAACGTTGTCGACATAAAACGTTGTCAGCTAATGCGTGTGAGATTTGAGTTGCGTGAATACCGGCTAAAAACGACAGAAAGGCGTGACAAGGGGATTTTACAGTATGATCACATGCAGCGGTCAAAAACTACCTGGAAACGCTCAAATGGAAGGAAAACTCTACCGGCGTCTTCTCAAGATCTTGCTCCATCCGACTACTGTCTTTTTCGAAGGATGCACAACGGTGGATCACCGGTTTCCAGTTTTTGGAGAAAGTAAAGAATGCCCGTCGTGGTGTAGTGGGAAGAGTGCGACGCTCACATGCCGAAGGGTCAAGCTCCGATTTCCGCTGAACACCTCAAATTTTTCACTGCACCCCATTTTTCGAGCTGCTGACACTCAAATAGTTATAACTGCCTACTTCGTCAAACTTCGCCGTTCGGAGTCGGCAAAAAGCTGTTGGTGGCTTCTATTCGGGAGAGAACAAGCGAGCTAGCGAGCTAGGCCCTGGCCCCCTGTGGACTGTCGCGCCAAACAATTAGTATTAAACAATGGCTTGGCAATTGGATCGATACTAGAGAGAACTCAGCTTTAAGTGCTTGAAAACTATCAGAGGGAAAACAACCCATAGCTAGAGAGACAATAACCCGTCGCTTAAGAGAGGAAAACTCATCTCTGAAGTCATACGTGCATACTTAAAAATAAAATTATTATTTAGAAAAGTCGGACAACATGTTGTTACCCTACTGCATCCAAAATACAAAACAAAACCAATTTAGAACAAATGACCCCCCTCAAGCAAGCACCGTGACTCTCCGACTCTCTTCAAACGGGACGGAGGCAATGATCTGCATAAGTAATTGATTCCATTTCCCATTTCGAGTCCGAGTGTAGAGAAAATCTCTATTTAACGCAGTAATACACAAATCAAAAAAAAAAACCGAGCACTAATCATTTTCGGCTCCACACTACGCAACACAACCACGCCCTCGTTTCATAACAAAACTTCAAGCAACGTTACCTTAAACCCACAACAAGTTTCAAAATGGCAAAGAAGCAACAGAAATAAAAAGAAACCAACAACAATACACACAAATTCCTTCAGGTGGCATTAAACTCTGAAAAATTCGTAGTATCTCCGCTGTTGACGGGTTGAAAAAGGAAAACAAGAACGAACACAATAGCAGCAAAACTTGTACCTCAGCCAACACGCCGACACCAACACAAATGAGTTTAATTATTCACTTTGTGTAGCCGTAGTTTGTTAATGAACTTGTTTAATTGCAATCATGTCGAAAAAAGGAGAAAATACACAAAGAACACGTTACAGAGTAGAAATAAAAAAAAAACGGCGACACACAGTGGGCGAGAGGAAGGGAATACAATAAAACCAGAGATCCACACGTACTGTCGCCCGCTTACACTCAAACACGGCCGCGTACATGCATCTAATTAGCAGTAAACAGTCATTACAGTCGTACTTATTTTTCATATTTTTCAACTTTCTAACGTGCCCCTCTGTCCATTGTTCGGGGCTCAAAGACAAGCCTCAGATTGTTGCTGTCTGCTGTCTGACGGTGTTAACTGGCCCCGTTCAGCGGAAGATGAGTGCGCAACTTGCGTATGCTAATTAGATGCTCAAACGCTTTAATTTTTTGGAAACTCACATGGGCCATGAATTTTCATAGCGATTTAATGCGCTTTCCTATCTACGAAATGATGGATTGAACGACCTGGTGGCCGACGATTGCAGCGATATTTCCCAAGGTTTGTTTGCTGTGATCTCAAAGAAATCGAAAAAGGGTGAACATCGCCCAAAAAGAAAGTCAATTAGGGGCAAAAGTTATTTTCCGCAACGACTTTGTGAGGAAATTCATGATTTTCAGGTTTTCATTGATTAAGTAGGGCCTGTGGATGGTGTATTCAAGCAGTTAACATCAACTTGTCACACTCCATATACGTTTCAAGGCAAGCGCCATGACTCACTTCGTCTATCTCTGTTCTACAAGTGACTAACACTCTTGAGTAATTTGATACACTCGAGAAAATTGCGAACGACTTAGAAACAATTTGTCACCTCAGAATGAACGCTGTGAGTAATCGAGAAATTCGTCATCAAACCAGCCATCACCGCCAATGCGAGCACTTGACATCAGACTAAATTAATTCACCCCCTTAATCGGCGTTGTTGACCCGTAACATGTGCTCACTCTCATAGGTTATGAATTATGTGATCAAGGGCTTCTTCCCACTTGTTTCGTGGGGTAAGAGCACAAGTCAACATTTACAAGAACGGTCCGCAAACTTAGCAAAAGCGTCTTTTCCCAGACCACTGATAACAATCTAAACAGCTGGGGAAACTTAAAATGGACTAAAATGTGTAGTGAGACTTCCCGCAGAGGTACAGGTTTTCAATTAAAAATTCAGTGAAGCACAGAAAACAGTAAATCCCTAACGAAAACAAACTTCACTTGATCACACGATAAACCACATCAAAGCAGCGACAACTGAAAGAATCAGAGGCAACAAAATGGTCATAAAATATTGAAAGGCTACGATTAATATGCCCCGCCACGATAATAGCACAAGTGCATAAATTGACTAGACAACAAAAGAGTCGCTTCTATTTCCATTCTATGACACACCTCAACTTTACTTTCCTCTTCACTCATGCATTCCATTGTGGAATGTGTGGTTCGCGCATTCGCTGTGTCATGTCAAGGAATCAAAGGCATTGATGTCATAATTAAGTGGCAGTCTCTTAGCGGTGCAGAGTGATCGATATTTTACAAAATCCCACAAATGTCTTGCGGGTAATGGAAGCTTGAATCTCTGATTGCTTAGGCAACAGATGGCGATGCCGAGAATGCAAATCAGGCGTTTTTAAGTGCTTAAGTTTTCAGGTGCTTAAGTGATTCTTGTTTTCCGACAGATGGTTTTGAATCCACTTTTAAATTTGATAATTTGCAGTTAATTTTGAAGCATTCTCAAAAAACTGGCAGTTAATTAAGAAACTGATTTTATAGTAGCACAGGCTGAAACAGAAATAAGGAAAAACTTGCCAAATTTGAAGACTTTTGTTTAGAGGCAACAGTTTTTGTGCTATATTGTGTTCCACGTCCCTCTTCATTGGCCGCAGATTTAAAGCAGCAGTGTATATTTAGTGCTCAAAAGTCCATTCGACCGTTCAAGTAAAATGGCAAAGTACTGAAATAGAGTTAAAAGATAGAAAAGACCACATTTCATTACAATGCATTCCTCTGTTACCTTTCAAAGTCACCTCAACAATCCTCTACACCGTCAGACTGCAGCCAATCAAAAACCTCTCATCACCCATCTCAATCACGTCAAGTGACATTTAAACAAATGTCATCGAACCTAATCTCATAAACATACGAACACAGCAACAACAGTGCAAGCGATATTCTGATGAAATTCATCACATCACACGCTCTCCCAAAACGCCGATCCAGCAGTCGTTTTTAGTGTCTATTTCCCGTCACCAAATATAATCTCCAAAGTCAACAAAACTCTAATTTGTCACACCACACTCGAGAATGAACGACAAATTCGAGAAAAAAAACCCACACACGGCATCGTTTCCTTTCACAAACTTCCGCTCGCTGTTGGGAGATCTTGAGTGAATTTAGAAAATTCTCACACACAACTCATGGGCTGTTAATTGAAACAAAAATTCGTTTATCTGAAAGCTAAGTGAAATCGTAAACAACCGCCAAAAACAAATTCGATCTTTTTTTTTGCTGTTGCTGTTCTTCATTTATTGCGCATCACTTTCAGCGGTTCAGAACCGGTTGTCGTCGACGGCAATGGCTTTCGATTTGTGAATCGGTTATCCGTGAAGTGACTTTTACGTTTGAGACATAAAACTGCAATAAAGACGTCAATTACCCGTTCGCACACACTCAAGTCGACAAAGGAAAGCGAAAGCGTAACATCAAAATCGGCGCAAGACTCAAAAAGCAATTACTGCAGATTTTCCTTCTCATTAAATGCCCGTTTCTAATGGGTTTGCGAAATGCGAGACTTGAGGCGACTCCATTGTCGTCATCATATGGCACGGTGGGCACGGTGAAGTGGAGGAAAATGCTCCTACAGCATGACCACCGCCCTCGTTGAATACGTGTTCTACCGGTTTTCGCCAAAGAGTCGTTGTCTCGATGGTCGACAGAGTTGACGACAACAGAGTACAACGAAGGCGGCGGTGGTGGCGGCTCGCAACAATAACCGCTGCCAAGAGCTCTAAATGTTGCTCCATGTCGTGGTCGTTGTCGTTTAACCCCATCCACAGTGCTGCCGCCACCGCAGCCGCCAGCGTCCATTGGGAGGGCGGCTGTCTTGACAATTGAATTCCAGCTGGCAAAGTACTTGCTAAATACGCACTGAGTCACACCGGCCGCACACTGTCACAAACACACTCACAAGGGGAGCCCTGTATGTGCGGCTGACTGGCCACACCACCGCGCCGCCATCGCGTCATCGTACAAAAACGATACAAAACGGAATAGAAAGTCTACTCGTTTGCACAGCGAATGAGTTTGTATCCCCACCGGAGTGGAGCACAGCAATACCAGAAGAAATTCGAAAATATAAACAAAGCGATAAAAAAGCGAGAACTCACATGAATACGAGGGAAAGGGAAAAATCCACAAACGGTATTTATTGTTATTCTCTGCGAAATTCTTCTTCACTCCACTCGCATCTAGATACACAAACAAAACGAGCCCACCGACCGGTCTCTCTGCGGAAGTTTCTGACGCGGATTTAATGCGCGACGACGATCGAGATCCGATATGAGCGTTACAATCGCAGGTACATCACCGCAGCGTTGGCGTTCTTGTTGTCGTTCTCATTCCGATTGCAATTCACTCTCTTGCGGCCGGCACTGTGCGAGCATTTCATTAATTAGCGCTACGCGATGATTCTGTTTGATGTGTGAGCTCATGCGAGTAAAACACACTCTCTTCCGCGCTTTAATTTCGGGCCAGCATGCACCTGAGCAAATACCCAGAGAGGCGGTCTCGCACACCGGTGAAGCAATGGCTTTTGACGGGGTCGGGCTATGAGACCCGGCTTATTGGGTCAGCAGCCGCCGATGGCAGCGCAATTGACCTGATTTTTTATGATTCCAATAAACGAACTGACACATATAGTCGCTTAATTCACGAGTACGTACAAATTGGACTTAATTTAATTGCAGCCGAGCCCGGGCGGGGTTTGGTTTAGCTGTAATTTGCTCAGGCACCCCGGACTGAGTGAGGTGTGGCGGCGCGCACTTGTACAACACGCTGAAGAAGAAAATTAGGCTGACTTGACTTAGGCTTATTGGCCGTGTGCAATTGCTTGTATGAACATTATTCTACAATATCTCTGACCCAATAAGTGGAAATTGCTGCGGACTGACTTGCTGCGGCTTCTAATTGCGGACTCTCGTGTGGGAAATCTAAATGCACATCAATTCAGTGTCAGCTAGTAATTGAGGTGGAAAAAGGCATTCTTTCATTATCCAGTAGCATATATTCTCAGGCAGAAGCGAAGAAGAAGAATTTAATTCGGTATTTTGTTGAAATGAACTTCTGCCGTTTGGAAGATGAAATAAACGCGAATGAAAGAAGCGTAGCAGCGTGTGAAAGCCCGGTTAAAACACTTCGCTTATTGATATCCAGCGAGCTTATAAGATTCTTGTGCAATTTTCAAGTCTCATCTAAGCACTTCAAAAGAAAGTTGAACTTAGTCATGGCGCTAATATTGAGTTAAAGTTTCTCCTAAATGTTTATCAATGTTTATCTCGTCAATCTAGGTTTTCGGATCCAAGTCGTTGGCAGATCCGTCAACTGAACTGAAGGTCTTCTCCAGTTCTCTCCATCCCCGTGGAAGCAACTCATTTCTCGCAGAATTCCACCACCGTTGAAGCAAACGCATTTCTCAAAAAAATTCCAGTAACTCTAAATTAGGAAACTGCAAAATTCTGTCCTCAGCCGCCGAAAACAATGTTTTTGTTTTTTCCTTTTCACCAAATACCTTCCACACGTCAGCATCAGTAGAAGATTGTTATCCTCCGTCTTCAGGATTCATTTTCACAAATGAAGTCAATTTAAATTTACTCCGTCTGTCAGATGACTGTGACTGTGTCAGTGTGACTGTCACACCGACCATTGGAATTGGAAAAAAGTGCACATTTTGTAACAACCTCTATTTGGATAAGAAATTTTGAGATTAATGGCGGTTGCTTCATGTATGCTTCACCAGCACATGTGATGCATCCGTCAATAGATCTTCTGAAAATTATTTCATCGTTCCTCTTCAGCTTTTCGATTTGAAATACCGTTAAAGCACTGTGAATATTCGAAGTTGAAAAAAAAAGACACTCTCCTCTCGACGGATTGGGAAGTATCGGCCCCGAAATGCCGTCCAGGGGCACTTCCAATTATGAGTACTTAAGCAATTTTCGTAAACAATAGTGCTGAAGTTAGTTAAAAAAAAAAACAGTTTTTAACATATACTATAACTCATCACTCAATAAGTCACGGTACGTAAAGGCGCTACTTACAAAAAATGAATATCAAATTAATAATTTTTGTAAGTGGCGCCCCCTATATGTCTCGGGTCTTTTTGAGTGATCTTTTTTGTGTTTATACATATAATGGATGGCACGACTCCCCACAGGGGGACCAAGACTTAATTTACTTATCAACTACTCGTGTTGTGCACGCTTCTGTTCTCTCATGATTAGACGGAACCTACTGTTCATTGCCGACTCCGTACGGCCAAGTTTAAGAAGCTTTTTCTTAGACAGTAATTATTCTCTGAATCTTGTTATCAGCTCGAAAGAGGTGGTGCCGAAAAAATTTCGAGGTGTTCAGCCGGGAATCGAACCTGGACTTTCGACGTATAAGTCCCGCACTCTATTCACTATGCCACGGCGGGCACATTTTTAACATACGCACATTTAAAAGTCCTTAATATTGGTATGGTTTATAGTGGGTTATTTTATAGAGTATTATAATAATAATTATAATTATTGGGGCGACAGTCCACAGGGGGACCAGGGCCAAGCTTGCTCATCAACTACTCGCGCGCTACTGTTCTCTCACGAGTAGAAGGGACCTACAGTTTTTTGCGGACTCCGAACGGTGAAGTTTGAGAATCTTTCTTAGACAGTTATTACTCTTTGAGTGTTCTCAGCACCTCGAAGGAGGTGGTGCCGATAAAATTCGAAAAATTGGTGTTGAGCTGGGAATCGAACCTAGACCCTGCGGCGTGTGAGCGTCGCACTCTACCCACTACGCCACGGCGACCACTGCGAAATATTATTACGACTAAAAAAAATAGTTAAAAGTTATGAACAACCTTTATTTTGTGATATACCTGTTAAAACTAAAATACTTTACATTTGTATACGTTTTTTTGAAAAAATAATAAAACAATTTGAATTAATAGAAAATTATTTGTCTTTTTAGAGGAGCACTGCTCTTTTTATGAACACAACTGTGTATGTTCCTTGAGAATTTTATAAACTCTGGAGATCGTTGTTTTCCAAAAATCAACAAAAAAACTACACCAGCGAATAGAACTGAATGTGTTCTCTACCATCACCCATACCAAAAACAAAACAAGCCAATCCACTCAGAGCAAATTTCCATTTCTTATTTTTCGGGGTGTAAAATTCTACGAAATGCCACCAGTTGTAATTTCTTTCGTCTCTAAAATGTCCCTCAAACCCAAGCATCTTCTCAAATTGAAACGACATGAACGTGGCGAGCAGGAAAAAAATTTCAGGGGAATGTAACGTTTATGGTTACTTCAACAGAAGCATTTAAACGAAAAACAAAAGCAAAATGAATCTTTCCACCACTTAGCGCGAACGTCAAGCAACGACACCGCAAACTTCAAGTTCGTTCACCTGCGGTTTACACTGAATTCAGCAGGTTGTCAGGCAAAATGAAGAAATTTAAATTAACCATATATACAACGCGACTGTTGCCAAAGAGATTTTCAAACAATTCCCATCCCCGACTATAGGCATCGTGTGTAAGGAAATGAATGGCATTTGGAGTTTTCTTTGTCAAGTACTGTTCTGACGACTCCTGCAAGAACAATGCAAACGTTTTGAACAATCACAGTCCATGACCTGAATGGCTGCAATTATGATGGCCATCGAATTACCGAGGCACACAATAGATTCCTTCCTCCCACTCTCACACTGAAACAGAATTATGTCCAACATTCAATGGAAGAACTCTACCAGCTCCCTATTCAGAGCATATATTTTGTCTAATGACACAATTATCAATAATCCCCCTTCCCCCACATACACACACACAAACCAAAAATGTTCGGCATTCGTTATGCTGCGAAAGGAAATGACACATAACGGTGGTTGAACATCGCATGACATGCATCCACCCAGCTGAACGACAACAAAGCCCGATTAAGATTTCAATCGAAGCCTTCGCTACTTTGCATCTAACCCCAACTTTGCACGACCACTGCGACAGCAGCGTCAGCAAGCGTGACAATCACCAAAAGATCTGTCAAAACGGTCGTGTTCACAGATGTGAGGGGCAACAACCAGCACACAACCACGACCAACTTGGCAGGTACCTAATCTTCATCGCAAATACCGTATCAATACATCTGATAGCCTCCACCCTCCCTCTCCACCACTCCATTCGTGTGTTGCAATTTGTAAACTTTGAAACAATGTCGTACAAGCAAGGCACCACCACTTTGGGCGGGAACTTTAATCTGTTTCAGAGCGTCTCCCGCCTCATGTGCACCAACATCGTTCATCATCTCCCGTGACACTATCCTGGCGAAACTTTCGACCATTTTGTGATTCTTTTTCGTGGCGGTGACTTTTTTGCAGGTTTCTGTTTCAACCATACCGTGCCAAATATCCGTAGACCGTAAATAATTTCCAGAAACTGTGTTCTTGACTCGGTTGTGTTAGCCATTTTGTTGTGCGGCTTCTCCGGTCGTATCCATTGTTAACTTTTTAGCCCAACTTACACACATCACGTGTCGGGGAATAATTTACCCCAAGTTTACCGTGAAGTTTAAAAGAGGGCGCAGTGTCACGAAGGTGTTGATGTAACGAGCTGGTGTGGGGTGTGGACCTGCACAGGACCACATATGGCTGTGTGTATGTATGTTTTGCGGTCAACGAAAATATAAAGCGAACAAGTTTTACACTGATTAAGTATCTAATGGTGGTCAGGAAGTTGTTTTGTGGAGTGGCCGGAGGGACCACGGACAGGACGCAATTATAGATTGGGGTCATCCGTGTTTTTTAACTGTGGAAGCGATGTCCTAGTGAACTTGTTCGTGTTAGGACACAAAAACTAGTTGGATTTGCATAAATGATGGCCCCTGCTCCTTGGTCAGGGCGCCAGTTTGTTGGCGGTGTTGCGGATCGCCGCTGTTGGGGGTGTGTTTTTGCCAATTAAGGTGATGCCGCATGCCATGAATGATTATCGGTGATTTATTCAGTTCTGTGTCGTGGTTTATGGGGAGTGGGAACATATATCTCCTGTCATATATCATTGAGGGATATAAAAACGGATTCTTAATGTGTTTTCCCTTCACGCTTAAGTCCGCTATGAAAAAGAATTTGATTTACGAACGCGCCCCAAACAACGGTTAAACGGCAGGGATTACATCATTAAAGGTCAAACAACAAAGCAGAAACGAGTCCAAACAAATCAAAAAGTTCAAGAAATCCGACCCGCTTTGAAGAGTTTCCCACACAAAGGACTAAATTCCATGCAACATGAGTATGTACATGCCCACCCCGCTGCCATTCCGCACCAGGCAGTGAATGAACCATGTGAATGAACATAAAAAAAATGTATGTTAAGCTATCTTGAATCTGACCTGAAATGTAATACCGTCAAATCCTTTCCCCCTTTCACGGTTCTAACCACAAAATAAGTCATTCTTCACGTTCATCTTGCCTTAATTACGCTCATAAATGGGGAGTAATTTGGGGGTTGATATTCATATTTTAATGCACATAACCTGTATAAGCTACCGACAACAGCGCGAATTACATAGAATCCCTCAAATTAATGTAAGACCTCTTCTGATCCCCATGAGGCATACATTCCAGCCCTTCACCGCTCTCAACCGCGCTAAAACAAAGCAGAATTGTAAGACGGAGAACCCCTCGTGGGAGTGAATCACGCTCATGCCTGGTGAATCACCGGGATCACCACAAGAAACGGCTTGTGTATGCAAAGGTATTCCATTGAAGATATCTAATTGCAAACATTTTGTTTTTTGTTTTTTTTTTGGAAACTTCGTGTTGCATCACACGTTCGTTGGCGCGCCAAGCCTTGGTTTGTGTTTATTTGTCAGGAATTTTAACTGACACAGGGACGGATTATCCGCGTTTTTTTGGGCGCGGTGTGTTTAACTGCAGGTTCTGCGCAGGAAGGAATTCGCTAAGGCAGAAACCGGTGGGATTTTGGGAACGGTGGACAGGAATACAAATTGGGTACGTGAGGTGGGAAAGTGCGAATGACACAGTATGGCAAAGTCTGCAGTGCAGAAGTGTAGAATAATAACTGAAAGGAATTTAAAGGAATTTCAAAAAAATCAAAAGGACAAGAAAGCTTAGATTTTTTAAATTTGTTCACGAATGGTCAGAAAATCTTTAACCAGCAAACACAACAGCTACAGTTGAATGCATAAAATATGTAACAGATCTCCACCCATTCGAAAAATAAACAGTTGTACACATTTTTTTTTTCAATGTTTTTAGTATTTCATCAATTATCCATTATTCAATAAAATTTTTAGCATTAAAAAAGTAATAAAACAAAGTATAGAAAGGTTTAAAACCTCACAAGTTCAAATGCACAATTTTGCAAAACATAACCTCAAATGGGTCCAAATAGCATTAGCAATCAGGGGGTGGAACTATTTCTGTCATACGGGGCCCAACACATCTTAAACACACTCATCTAAAATGCCGCTTGGTACTCATTTACTATCAAACGTCACTAGAAATTACAATTAGTGACAGTTAATTGCTGAACAAAGACAGTCTTTGTTCTCCACACAGAATGTATGTCTGAACAAATCCGCGCGAGTGATGTCAAGTCGCTAGAATCAGAGATCCACACAGCGAACAAGTCTATTTGCTAAGAATGCAAGGCAATAAAACAAGTTTGCATCACCCAAAGCTTAGTCACGTCACACACTGTGCAACAAATCGCATTCACCAACAGAAACCCAAAGAAGGAAAGAGTGAGATAGTGACACAAAAATAAACAATCCAGACATCATATGCAGTTCGAAGTAAACCTAAAAAAAATGACTCGTAATGGAGCAAAGTAGACAAACGTCAATTAGTTTTACTTGTAAATGAAGCCTTCAGCACGTGACCAAAATGCACAACAAACTGGGAAATTGTCAATACATCAGCCAATGTGACAGTAATTGAAGAAACAAAAACACTTATTTCGCTTAAATGACACTTAACGCTGCGATTGCGGTATCCGTCATAAGCACAGGACAAGTCCGTTTAAAAATGTGCAAATTTGAAAGTCTTGATGAGGTATTCGGATCGGTACAGAGTTGGGGGAGATCTGGTAGAAACTGTCAGTGAGAGATGGCGGGTGAATTTATGAGATCTTAATTAACTTTCAATGTTGGAGCTGGTTTGTACTCGAGGAGTGATGGGGAAAGTGAAGAAACATAACTTGTTCTGGATAATCAGAATGATTTCTTGGGGACAACTTTATAACACAATCGTGCAACTGTGAAGGTGAGGTTTTAACGTTTGGATAAATGGATCCTTGTTGTTTTCAAATATGAAACTGTGATGGTGGGGTTTTAACTTTTGGATATAATGGATCCTTGTTTATTTGAAATATGAAGTCACGCAAATGTTGTGAAAAAATTGTCATTTATGATTGTTAGCAACTAGACACCCTAAACAGTCACTTTGACAGTGTTTTACTCCAAAGTTTATTCACGTCTGCAACCTTTATTTTTATAAATTTTTGTTTTTTAGTTCAAGTTATACAACGCTTAAGATGGCTAGGCCATGTAGAGCGTATGGACACCACTGCTCCGGCCCGAAAAGTCTTTGAATCCGAGCCATTGGGACAAGGCAACAGAGGACGACCTAAACTAAAGTGGCGCACACAAGTGGAAAAGGACCTCAACCAACTGGGAGTGCGCAACTGGAGACAGCTGGCGAAAGATCGTGCTGGCTGAAGAGGCATGTTGGTTGAGGCCCAGGTCCACCCCGGACTGTAGCGCCACAAGAAGAAGAAGAAGAAGAAGTTCAAGTTTGCATGAACTAAATTCTAAAAATCATCACCAACCACTTTGTATTGTAAACAAAATGCCACTCTGGCTTGTTCGACAAGAGTAGAGGGGACATACAGTTTATTTCCGACCTCAAACGTATAGGCTTTTTATTGAAAAATATGATCATTTAAGAACACAATCTTCTTTTATACATGAATGTAAAAGAATCTAAATAAATCACATGCACTGAAACTGTCGGTAATATAATTTTAACAAGAGATCGCATGATCTTTCTTCGCATGTAATTACTTTGTATTTGTACACATTATGAATATGAGCCCAAGTGAAATAAGCGGGGAGAGTTTCAGACTACCGCTCGTCGAAGTAAGTTTTTTTTTCGATGGTTCACCGCCCGCCACCCCTCTACAAACGCCAAAACTTTGAGTCAATGTTTTGCAATGCTGTCGAATTTGGAACTCGAGCACTCGCAATTTTGACGCCATTTTGACCATTGAAATAGAAAATAAATATGAAGGGCAATCCTAAGCTGAAAAGAGTCATTTTCATCAACCACCCATAGACGTCCGTACTCGTACTTCAATAATAATAATAATTAGGTGGCGCTGCAGTCCACAGGACCAAGGTCTAGCTTGTATATCAACTACTCGTGTTGTGCGTGCTACTGTTCTCTCACGAGCAGAAGGTCCTTTCTACCCTTTTCCTTACACAATTGATACTGTTTGAGCGTTGTGAGCAGGTCGAAAGAGGTGGTTCCGTGAAGAATTCGAGGTGCTCAGCCGGGAATCGAAGCTGAACTTTCGGCGTGTAAGTGTTGCACCCTACCCACTACACCACGGCGGCCACATAATCGTACTTCACTCTGTGGAAAACTGCGTTACGGAGACCGTTGTTTAGTTGCAACTAAACGCAAATATTGCAGTTTTTTAATTTTTCAACGGTTTCCTACTTTAGAAGAATAATGTTTCATGAATGGAGGAAGGGTTCTACTTGTTGGGTGAAAATTAATAAATTTTTAAGACTTTATGGGGGACGCACAGATAGCAGCAGATATTTAAAAAAACTTTCTGTGTTCAAGCATTTTTTTATAAATTCCACATTTTCAAGATCTGATCGAGTTCGACCCGATCGAGTTCTCTAGGATATTTGATGCTATCAACCTTTTTTCCAGATTCAACGTAAGTAGCTGAAAAATTCCCCTCTCCCCGTGTTGATCAAATTTTGGACCAAACTTTAATAAGAAATTTAGCATCCGAACCACAAACTTGCACCACAGGTCCAAAGTAATGAAACATCAAACACTAGGAAAATTTTATATTTGCCTTTAAGGCAACGCGATCTTGAAATTTGTAAACTTGGTCTTATCTTTTAGAGGCTTAACAATTATGGAACGAACTCTGTTTTTTTCACTTAAATCCGCTTCTTCGCAGATCAAAATTTCTACATTTTTGAATCCAAAAATTTCCATTAAAACAAATAAATAAAATAAATAAATAAAAAATAAATAATAAATGTATTGACGCATTGTGTCTTCCTGTAACCTCCTGCTAGAGGTAGGTGTAAAATTGATGAATCTGATGAATGATGAATCTGATATTAATTTTTTGCAAACTTGTTAATTTTTGATCATAATGGGATTTTTATCTTGCAAGTTTGTGGACTCTGGTAATCTGGTCATGTCTCAGCTTAAGAGCATGACATTCTTGAAGGTTGTGATATAAACTAGAAACTTACTTTCAGCTAACGAAGTAACGAAGATAAGTTCCATTCCATAATTCTCTTTGAATTGATTGAATCAATTGAAAATGTGGTTTTTGGTTTTTTGAAAATAATTTAAGGGTCACTATTGAGTTAAGGAGATTCTTAAATACTCCCTGCTATGTCTTGCTATCCAGGTGTCCTTACAACCTTAAAGGCGATACACTGCAATTTTTTCATTTTGTGGCATACGTTTCTTAAATTTATTGCTTCGTGACTGTCCCTGTTCGCAGAAAAACTAAACTTATTTGAATAATTCAAAAATCTGCAAAAAATTAAAGAAAATATTTAGCAAAAGCTGCATCAGAAAAGAAGAAAAGACGAATTTTTAAAAAGATCAGTCCTATAAATGCCCGAAACAAGAGGTCACTTAGGCCTGCACAGAACTTTGTTTTTTGGTTCAACAAAGAACTCGGACACTTTACTTCAAACTATCAAAAGCACTTACAGTCGTTGACAACTAATTAGAAACGAGAGCAGTATTGTAGCGTTTGCTCATATTCCGATTACTGTCAAATACATGACGGGTAACTTTTTGCTAGGGTTACTTCTGTTTTTATTCCCCTTTGAAATATATATTTTGCTTTTAAGATAATAGACGGTAAGCTACGGCGTTCGAGATTTTCATTAATCCACGGTATCTGTCCCACAAGTCATGAAGAATTTGAAGCTAATTAAGAAGTCATGTTGGGAGTCGATCGCATAGTTGAATTAAAAATACCCTAAAAACGTGACCAATAAAATGGGTGATAGAGATTTTTAATGGTGAATGTCTTAAGAAGTAATATAGATCTCGTCAATACTTTCGTAACTGCGCACACTCATTGTGAACCTTTCCCATCTCCATTTCTACTGTTTTGACAGGTTTGTATTGTGTGTTGATCCTAGAAACTCTCAATACTTGAAAACGGGAATGCGCGAAACTCCAAACAGATGCCAGACTATGTGACAAACCTCGTGCCGTTCAACTCTGTACGAAACCCGATGTATCCATCCTCAAACACAAAACTTCCAGGCGTTCCTGAAAATCCTCAAGAAATGTATAACCATCAGCTATCAGATATAAATATTCCACAAACCTCATCAATTTCGACAACCCGATAAATCAGCAAACAAAATCCAACCACCTTGCTTAAATCCCTCATTGATTTGATATCAAGAACCTCATCAATTTTCAATAACCAAGCAAGAGATTTAATTATAGACTCTGCCCCAAACTCCAACAGCCAACGTAAACAAGTGTCCTCCCGATCCCAATTGATAGCTGAAGAGCTCTTCATTTTGCTTTATTTTTATCCAAAAACTAAGCCCCTCCCAAGTGAGAAACGAAGGAAATCCGTCCCTGTTCCCATTACCAAACAAAAAGCGTCCCAAACACTCACACGCCTACCAACACAAAGCGAACGAAACACAAATGTACTTCATTAAGCCGTGAAGCGAAGTTATAACCTGCTTCTAAGCTTCATTCAAATTTGAACAACTTTGTGTTCTCCCCACCGCCCTCGGTGAAGGATAAACCTCTTCAGGACGACACATTGATAGATACACACTGGCTGGCTTACTCTAGGTGAGTGTGTTGGTGGACGCCCTGAGATTCACGTGTGTGTCTACTTATCTTCTACTTTCCTTTTTTTCTGGTTCTCTTTTTCTGTCGGATTTATGTGAGTTTCTGTCGAAAATCAAAAAAAAAAAAAAGAAAACGAAAACCGAAGCTGAATGAAACACCCACCAGCCATAGTGTGTATCTGTGTGCTTTGGCCAAATGTAAACAGGGAACTTCCGCGCGCGTCCCCATTCCACCGGCAGCAGCGTGTGTACACATTTCTCTGCCGAAACCGAGATACATTTGATAGAACGCCTCAAAGGCACAGCCCGACCGGGAAACAACAAGTTTAATAAACAAAACCCCCCAAAATTGCGAGGAATTCGCAGCACGATTCAGCTGAACACAGATACGAGCGGCGGACTACCTTGAAATTTCGCCGATAAATTTTTATCAGGCGACGCATGAACGACCGTTTATCGGTAATCAGTCGGAATGGAAATAAATTAACTCACAGCCCACTCAAACGCGCGCAATTTATTGACAAAACAGCTGCCCCCCTTCCCCGTTTTCGAAAGCAACGCACTCCACGATGGATACACAGCGAAACGGAGCGAAAGAGCAAACGTCGCTGTGTGTGCGACAGTGGGTGTCCAGCGTATACACAAAACAGACTTCATCCCCTGCCCGGATAAAAATGCGCCACACTCACCTGTTAACACTGCAAAGACAACGAGGACCAATGCCGCCACCTTCGTTGTTGAAAGCAAATTCGAGCGATTTTCGTATAATCCACGTCCCATTTTGAATATCTTGAATTGCCTCTCTATTTCCTTTGCGATACCCTCTTATTCTTTCTTCCTTTCTCAATTTCACAGCACTTTTCGACTTTGCACTTGAACTCACTCGCACATACTAATCAAAACGAATCCGGTGAAGCCCGCTCTGTTGGACGCAATTTACTCGCTTCCCACCTTCGCTAGTTCCTGTAACGGTCACGGCGGATCTCAAGCAATGTACACACTCACAGTACACGAACTGAAAATTTGCACAACACCAAAAATTTGTATCTAACGCGAATTACCACCAACAAGTGTGCGTCAATAAATTTGAATTTTCTGCACTTCTTTCTTATTTTTTTTTTTTGAAAATTTTTATTGAACCTGTCGACGAGCGATACACCTACAGACAGATGTACGAACGAAAAGACACAGCGAACGATGCAACAGTTACTAAACGACTGAACCAGCAAACAAAATCGTAGAAGTATGGAAGAACGTAGCGACGATGACGATGACGACGACACAGCACGGCAACGACAGCCACGACACACGATACGTCACCACCACCGCGCCTGGCAACATGTATCGGGGAAGCCAAGCTACTAGGAAAGCAGATACATTTCGAGAGATAGATGGATGCATACACACAGTACAGTCGCTGCGTTTAGTTGTTTCGTGTGTGACGACGGGTGTTGCCCGTGTTGAGTGAAAGAAGCCCTCTGTGTGTTGTGCGATGAGTGAGATGGAGACTGATGGCGCGTATGAACGGCGAAAGAATTGGTGGAAGCGGGACGACTGTATGTTCGGGAATTTGTTGCTGAACAGTTTTCTGCACTGATCGTGGTTTGATCATACAAGACACAAGTTGCAGACGTTTGTTCGATGACTGAATCGATACGGATCGGGTAAACGATCTCCACCGCTGGTCGCTGATAATTACTAGAACTATAAGTCGATCTAATTTTTTCTTTTCTTCGTTTTAAAAGGAGCCGGTCAGCTAATTGCTTGGGGAAAAGAAATAAAATGTGGGGCCCCAAAAAGCATTTGAATGTCTGGCAAGTGAAGCTGACGTCCATCGATAGGAAAGATCTTAATCTCATTTAGCTTGAAGGCATTTTTTTGTTCGAGTTTTAATCACTTTATGTCATCATATTTGGGAAGCTGTTTCAGTGACGATATTTTTAATTAATTAACCAAATTGATTGGGGTTAAGTTTATGCAAAAATGAGCGCAGACATCTGTTGAGTTGTCGATGGGTGCAGGGAAGAAATTTGAATTTTGAATAAAAAGCTACTGACAGTGAGATGCATCCTAACTCCAAAACGAATCAGAGCTCTTACCAAGAGAAATTTCTAATTATTGGTTCATTTGATGAAAGTTTGTGTTTGGGAGAGCCCACTGCAGGTTTTCTTTGATGATAGATTCGGGCCGTGTTGGGATAATGTTGACTGTAAGCATCTGAACCATTTGAACATAGGTCCAGGTCATAAAAGTGGTCTTTTAAGTTTGCCATTCAAAAATACAAGATACCTTACAATACGATGCGCGAAATTGGTGCGTAAGGAGCATAGGCTGTATGACTGATGGGAGCCATCGAAGTTTTTCTTCGTTTTTGCGGGGCGGTGTTACACCAACATTATTCTTCAGCCAGCACGATCTTTCGCCAGCTGCCTTCAGTTGTGCACTCCAAGTTTGTTTAAATCCTTTTTGACTTGTGTGCGCCATCTCAGCCTGGATTATTTTCTGTAGCGGTGTCCCAAAACCTTAGATTCCAAGCCTCTTCAGGCCCGAGCAGTTGTGTTCATAGGTTCTGCATGTTCTACCCATTTTAAACGTTGTATTGACCATTGACCAGGCGCCTGCCGCCATGCAGGTAAAAGTTCATCGTTGGATTACTTTCTTCCAATTGACATCTGCGCTAGCAGAAACAATAACCGCAGGTAGATATTTAGTTTCAAAAGATTAAAGGCTTCTATATCCGTTTCAAGCAGCGTCTTGATTTTCGCACCGTGGAGCAGGACTTTGATGATCAAGCCAAGTAAGTCTTTTGATAGAGGGCTGCTTATTTGTCTCTTGAGCTCAAGGAACCTATGATTGTCAAAAGTGATTCTGCCTTTAATTTTGGGACTAATCCAAGTGTTCACACTCGGTAAAAAAATGTGGTTAGCATTGCTATTTAACTCCCATAGTTCACTAAAGCCTTGCTCTTAGTTTCATTTTGAAAGGAAAATATATCAATAACACAACCGTTCCACAATTCGCACCGAAGTATTGATCTCTTTGAGTGCAATGACTTGTCGACAGAAACGTTTGTTTTCTAAAGCCCTGAAGGCGAGCTTAATTTGGTAAGGCAAACTTCGCCAAGAAGGTAGGTCTCATCAAAACATTCGATTTTTAGCCCAAAATAATTGTCTAACATAAGTCAACGACACTATCTGAGGCAAAAACAAAGCTTATGGTTACGCGTCTTGAGTAACTGAGGACAATTGGATCTTGTGTAAACCAATGGTTCAGATCTTTGGGTAGACTTTTTTTTCTTCTTCTAGACTTTAGTCTTTTGCATGACATTCTGGGTTGTTAAAATTGGTAGCGGTTGTGAATTGTGTTTTTTGGGCCTTTTTTATTGCTTTCATACAGCAGTCATTTTATCCACTTGGCGCACCGTGCGATGACACTGACTATGAGTTTTGTCCCCTTGCATACTGGTCTGGTGCATTTTTGTTAAAAATTGAGTACAGCAGTCCCTGTATTGGCGAAAATTTTTTCTCAATAATGAACACGCCACTCACTCTTTTTAGCTAGGTTTCGTACCTTTTGACTAATTTCGTTCCATTAGATTGTGATACTGACTTCGTGCCAATATTTCGAGTGTAAAGCAGTTTTCTATAGGACAATGATTGAAAAGGAGGTGCTAGATGGCACACCCCGTAGACATTGTTTAAATTATTTAAAAGTAAATAGAATGTAGTGGCCGCCGTGGCACCGTGGAGTAGTGGTTCTCAAACTTCGCCGTTCGGAGTCGGCAAAAGCTGTAGGTCCCTTTTACTCGTGAGAGATCATTAGCGCGCACAACAGTAGTAATTGATGAGCCAACTAGCCCCTGGTTCCCTTGTGAATTGTCGCGCCGTACAATTATTAAATAGAATGTGGCCTCTGTGAGGGAAAGGTAACCCTGGCTAGGTATCAACAAAAAACGAAGAACGAACCAAAATTATAAAGCAGCCCAAAGGCATAAGAAATAAATCCTAGGTTAATTAAGAGCACTTGTAAAAAGTCAGTAAAATAGAATTAAGATTACTTGATTTGATACTAAGCTAGTTTAAGTATTTTTGTTTAAGTATTTAAGTATTTTTGCATATATGGTAAGAGAATAAGGAAAAATCGATAAAAATGCATTAAAAACTAAAACTTAACATATAGGCAGAAAGGAAGTTTTTCGTTACAACCTTTGTTAAACCTGCATGACAGTCTGGTGGTTGTCGTTTTTATTTATCTGTTTGTTTTTAAGAAACCTGACGATATTTGAAAGTTGTCGAAAAAATGACTCCAAACATGACGAATTGGCTACTTTTGGGAGAACAGTGAAACCTACACCATGAGCACTAAGGCGGCTAGAAGCTTGTTTCTTGTTAACTGAGGACCCTTAAATTCTTTTTCTGATTGTTATGAGCTGCTTTCCTCCTTAGCACAACCAGAGATAAGTTGACTATTCAAAATTCGGCGCTGATTAAGTCTACTGCCCCAAAACGTTTGCTGTTACAAGACAGAATAGACTGCAAGTGACTTTTTAGCGGCCTAAAGAGACACTTCACATTCACCAAGCACTTAAGTGCGCTTAAGTGCCGTTTTTGCTCGGATCTGTTGTCAGCTGGTTGGTGCTGATGTGGTGGGAGCTGCTAGGGCATCCTCAGAAGGAGCGAGAAAATATGGTATATGTAGGTTACTGCTTGGTAGTACAGTGGACCAGGTTTTGAGTCTGTGCGCTCAAGTCTTCTTCTTCTTCTTCTTCTTGTGGCGCTACAGTCCGGGGTGGACCTGGGCCTCAACCAACACGCCTCTGCAGCTAGCACAATCTCTCGCCATCTGTCTCCAGCTGCGCATACCAAGTTGATTGAGGTCCTTCTCCACTTGCGTGCGCCACTTTAGTTGTCCCAATGGCTCGGGTTCAAAGACTTTTCGGGCTGGAGCAGTGGTATCCATACGCTCTACATGGCCTAGCCATCTTAAGCGTTGTATCCGTAGACGCTTGACAGGGCGCATGTCGCTGTACAACCCATAGAGTTCGTCTTTAAATCTTCTCCTCTAGATGCCATCAACGCAAACAGGACCAAAAATCGCACGCAAAACTTTTCTCCAGAAGAGACTAAGGGCATCCTCATCCGCCTTTGCTAACGTCCAAGATTCCGCGCCATAAAGTAGGACGGGAGGATTAAGCGGTTATATAAAATGAGCTTAGTTCTTCGAGAAAGGGCTTTATTACTCAATTGCCTCTTGAGCCCAAAGAAACAGCGGTTGGCAAGAGTGATTCTGCGTTTGATTTCGGTACTGATGTTGTTGTCCCTCTTTACCGCGGAGCCGAGGTAGACGAAGTCCTTAACTACCTCGAAGTTTCTGCTGCCTAGTGTGACACTCCGTCCGAGACGTCGATGTTATGTGTCCTTCCGTTGAAGAAAGCATGTTCTTCGTTTTGCCCTCTTTTCCCCACTAGACCCATTTTAGCTGCTTCCGCTTCAATGCCAGCAAACGCCTCGTTGACGGCTCGCTGTTTTCGTTCAATCACGTCAATGTCATCAGCGTTTGCTAGCAATTGAACTGACTTCTGGAAGATCGTACCTCTGGTGTTGACATGTGAGTTACGCACGATCTTCTCGAGGATGATGTTAAAGAAATCACATGACAGTGCGTCGCCTTGTCTAAAATATTTTTTGACATCGAAGGTCTCGGCGAGTTCGCTACCAACCTTGACGGAGCAGTGAGAGTTCTCCATCGTCATCCTAAACTATCGGACAAGTTTGGTAGGAATGCCGAAAGTAGACATGACACTGTATAGCTCGTCTGTATGCACACTGTCAGATGCAGCCTTGAAATCGACGAATAGGTGGTGAGTGTCAATTTGCATTTCTTCGGTCTTTTCCAGGGTCTGCCGTAATGTGAAGATCTGGTCTATTGTGGACTTCCCTGGCCTGAAACCACACTGACGGCTTCAGACGCTCACACAATACGGCACAGGGGATCTTGTATGCGATGTTCAGGAAAATAATCCGTCGGTAGTTGACGCAGTCAAAGGGGCTCCTTTCTTGTTAACCGGGCAAACGACGCAGAGATTCCACTCATCGGGCATGCTTCCCTTCGACCATATCTTACAGATGAACTAGTGCATGAGCTTAATCAAGTCATCTCCAGCTGCTTTAAATAGTTCTGCGGACAGTCCGTCCGCTCCAGCAGCTTTGTTCGACTTCAGCTTGGATATTGCTATCTTCACCTCGTCTAAGTCGGGGGGACGGAATGCTTGTCTATCATCGTCCAAATTGAGTGGAACATTCTGCCTAACAGCGGGATTTGGGTCGTCATCGCCGGTTAGAGTCTGCAGAAATGATCCTTCCAGATTCTCAACACAGACTGCGACTCTACTACTAGTTCTCCATTTTGGTCCCGGCAAGCCTTGGTCCGAACCTTGTATCCTCCGGATAGCTGTTTTACCTTTCGGTAAAACTTTCGGACTTCATTCCTGCCAAAACACCTTTCCATTTCCTCGACCGCGCGCTTCTCATGCTCCTTCTTCTTCCTTCTCCATTTCCTCGACCGCGCGCTTCTCATGCTCCTTCTTCTTCCTTCTGAGAAGCCGTTGCTCTTCCCTTCTTCTCTGTTCGTAGAGTTCACGAACAGCCCGCGTTGTTCGATGCAGCGTCGCCTTATAGGCGTCTTGATAAGCTGCCTGCGCTTGCCTGGACTCGTCGTCAAACCATGGGTTCCTTCTGGGTGGTGACGTGAAACCCAGCACATCAGTGGCAACATCTTTGATGGCTTTTTGACAACGTCTCCATTTTTCTTCTATGCTTAGTGCGGGAAGCGTCGAACTGACAAACTAATCAATAAGGCTCTGAATTGGCTTTGATCTGGCAGCGCGATGATGTATTCGTTGGAAATAGGAGTTTAGAGGTTAATAATTAATAATTGTTGGTGCGACACTCCACAGGGAGACCAGGGCCTAGCTTGCTCATCAACTACTCGTGTTGTGCGCGCTACTTTTCGCTCACGAGTAGAAGGGACCTACAGTTTTTTGCCGACTCCGAACGGCGAAATTTGAGAAGCCTTCTTAGACAGTAATTACACTTTGAGTGTTGTCAGCAGCTCGAAAGAGGTTGTGCCGTGACAAATTCGAGGTGTTCAACCGGGAATCGAACCTAGACCCTTCGTCATGTGAGCGTCGCAGTCTACCCACTACGCCACAACGTAAGGTTAACTGAATAAATAAACTGTGACAGTTGGTAAACAGTTGAACGGGTTCTTTGACAAAATAAATTCAAAGGTGTGAAGTTTCTATTGAAAAACCCTTTATCTGTAATGTTGCTTTTTCTTCTTTTTCGTTCACATAAGCACCTTCTTCATTCCACTGCCTCCGCGACATAATTCCAGGCTTAAAAAGTGAACTTTTCACTGTGCACTAGCTACCAGCAGTCTTACCAATTGATCTCCAGAAAGCTTAAGCAGCACCCAAGCCGTCTTCCCGTCACATCCAAAAAACCAAAAGAGAATGTTGTTTTCGATCACTTTGCCGGCACACTTGAGCACATGCAGTTACAGCATGTGCAGGCAAAAGTGACCATTCCATCAAAAGCCACTAGTGGACCCACGCACACACAGAAACTTCACTTTGAAAGCTGCACTCTTTGAACTTCCAGCTGCGTCCACACATGGAGTAGAAAGTCGGCTCTCTGCTGCATCCCATAACAGATCTCCGGACTGCAGCCAAACGCGCGCACACAAGTGTCCATAAATTCACTTCTGCGTGGTGCTGCCAGAAAAAGACATGAGCCCCATGCAATGATTGCCAAATCACTCGAGTGTTCGAGGCCTAAAAGCGATCACTTTTCTGGTCAGCTAGAGCCAGCACGAAATAGGTGAAGTGTGGTGCTTGGCTTTTATCGCCGATCGCTCAACCCATGCAACGCGCGTCTCGTAACGGCCGTGTAAGTGAGTTTCTTGTTCAAATCTGAACATAAAAACTAAACCAGTCCCGGTCACGATTTCTCTTTGCGGGACGCATTTACACCACGGGGTGTTGGCTGCGAGCTACAGTCAATTTGTTTGTGACTTTGATGTTTGCATTTCCGCTCAACCTCTGCTCGACTGGCAGTCTGAACTTGGAGTTAGAACTTTGTCTTGGGCAGTGGAAGTCTGTTGAATGCAAGGCCGCTTTTTATTTGGGTGTGTTCAGGTTTATTGACTGCAGATATATTGCGCAGATTGCTGGCATAGCAAATGTGATGGGTACGTGTGAGAGTCGCGCACGGATTCGTCATGCAATTCCGTCATGATGTTGAGATACTTGTGGAGCTAGAGATGGTGTCAAATTGATAAGCATTCTGTGAGATGGCGAACTCTCACTCGTGGAATTCGCATTCTCTTTGAGAATGTTAGATGGATAGAAATTGTGAAAAAAATCTAAATGAATAACCACATCGGAATTTGTGAAGCTCTTTTTTAAGTGGTATCTATTTTATGCCAGCAGACGGAAATGAATTCCTGAGGGCCAATCTGGATGAAGTCTTCGTATACTTTAACGGCTCTGGGAAAAGGAAACCTTCTCATCTTCGCCAATTACAGGGACATTTCCCGCATACTGCCCGAAAAATGTTCTGTTTATCTCAAATGGTCAACAGTCTGATCGAACAAAGTTCTTAATGAACCACATTTTCAGTCTGCTTCTGATTTTGTAACAGACCATCAGATTCAAGAATGATATTGAATGAAACATTAAAAGAACGTAAAATGCTGAAATTCTTTTCATAGAAATTCTGTGTCTGCTTACACATTTTTTTTTTTTTTTTGCATTTTTATTTAACTGAATATAATTCATGAATAAATCCTAGGAAAATACTTAAAACTAGGTAACGTAATCTAAGAATGGTTTAACATCTAACTTACTGACCCTAAACAGGTGATCTAAGTTAATCTATATCTTGTCCAGTTCAAATTGCTTTTGGACATAATTGGCATAAAATTATTATTAAACAGAGATGTTTTAATTTGTTCCAAGAATACTATTAGAAAACAAAAACTTGGTAGTGGGTTTTTTTTTATATAAATAAACTTAAGCTATCCTAAAATAAAACTAAACTAAAAACTTAAACAAAATAGTAAAAAAAGAAAATTCTTACAACTACCTAACTACTTAAACTACTAACAACTACTTAACTATGACCGTTAGATACAGACATATATAACATTTATATGCGTGACATATATATTCAATATGCCATGGTGCACCTATTTTTAGTTTTTTTTTAGTATATATATATATATATATACGCCAGTAAAAGTAACGTTTTTTGGCGGACTGTGCCCTGTCTCGGGCGGAGATCGCCCTACTAAATCGAAGAAGTTCCTCGTGGCTCCAAGGGACGTCCACTTCATATTGGGGTCGCCAATCCACTGTTCTGCTTACGACATGGAAGATGATAGGACATCCTTCCGTATTCTGTATCAGCCCTTTGGAGTCTAAATAGACAAATGCCTTGGGCGGAATGAAGTCGTATTGCCGCAACTTCTCGTGGTACATAGGGTTTTGGGTAGTAAGCCCCAAAGATCAGACTGTTTCCCGAAGTCATTGTTCGCGCTATATGCCTTCGAGTCAGCTTAATAATAAAATTATCTATTCTGATTAGGTTTGCCTCGTTGTACAAGACCTCTTTGGGATAGAATTTCTTTTAATCGGATTCAGGTGTTCGATACAACCGGAGGCAGGCCCGGAGACATTGCCTCTCAAACAAACTCATCTTTTCCATTTGGGAAGGACTCAGATTGAACCACACTGGGCAACCGTACACCATGATTGGCCGTATGAGGGTCATGTAACAGATTACCTTTACTCTGGTATCAAGTTGGCTGCTGTTAAACAACCAACTTGCCGCAGCAAAGGCTTTTTTAGCTTTTGTCAGAGCTGTATCTGCATGCTTGCCGCAGCACAAATACTGGTCTAACCAAATGCCAAGATATCTAACTACATTTTGCACAGCTAACGGCTGGCCCTGCGGGTCAAATATGCGGAACTTGCGCCAGTTTTACTTCGTGTCCCTTGAGGCTCTGGATAGCGGGGTTCTAAAGAGGATAGTTTCGCACTTCCGAAAGTTGATTTTCAACTTCCAGTCGTCGCAAAATCGCTGAATTTCGTTAAAGTCATGCTGCAACAAGTTATTTATAACTACAATTTTCGGGCCTGATCTGTACGCTATGAGATCATCGGCGTACGCTATTAAATGCGGCATGGAACCAATAAGATTGCTAGTGAATATAGCGAAAAGGATCGGTGAACCAACGGCCCCTTGTTGCAAACCATTTTTTATGTGAAATACGGTAGTGGATGTAATGTTGCCATTTTTCACAACAAACTTCCTACCTGTAATCATATCATAGATCATATACAGCAGCGTTTTATCTATGCCTAGTCTGACTAACTTGAGGAAGAGGCCTTCTAACCAAACGGTGTCGAACGCCTTTTCCATATCTATCAGGCAAGCACCTGTGCATTGGTTCTTGTTCTTGTTTTTGTTCTACTGAATGTCGGAATCCATTTGGACCCGCATGTATGGTATCATGCCCCGCCCTAAAGCCGAATTGGATGTCCGGTATAATTTGATGTTCCTCGACCCATTCTTTTAGGGCTTTAATGAGAATCTTTTCAAAAACCTTGCTTATGCACGGAAGAAGACTTATAGACCGGAGATTTGTCGGGATGGAAGTCCCTTTTCGGAATGGGCTGTACCACAGCTGTTTTCCAATGCACCGGGTAATATGCATTACTCAGCGCATTGTTGAACAGGGTTGTATATACATCTTCAGCCTCAGAGGGTAGATGGCGCAGAACAATATTCGGTATCCCATCGATTCCTGCTGACTTTTTCTTCCTGAATTAATTAAAGATACCCTGGAGTTCATCCTTCGAAATAAGGATGAACTTGTTTCCATCATCGGCGACGGCATTATTTGCTTTCACATTATCCAAGAGAGATGACACTTTCCTTTGCGCATCGTTTGTCTTGTGGGCCTTGGTCTTAGCCCCACTGTTTGTTTACTTTTTGGTGATGTAGGATAAAATGACCTACGTGCGAAGCTAGAACCAGCTCCACTAATACAGGCACCTCGGAGAAGTTTAATAGACGGGTACCTCTGCATAGCTGTAAAGGACTTCATTAAGTTTTCCTCTTCGGCAAACTACGGAACTGTAGTGTATTTGTCATTTAAGCATGGTGACACACTATTCTGTGATTTCTTGACTTCATTCTCGAAAAGAGTGAGCACAATTTTGACGTCTACACTAAAGGCACCACTGACACAGGGGCATAACACCAAGGTGTTCGGAAGAATCCAAGCTGTTCACTGTACTAAAAGTGGAACAAACCCGGACCACAAGAAGGGAGACCCCTTTGACTGCGCCAATTATCAAGGGATCAGTCTTCTTAACATAGCCTACAAGATCCTCTCTGGCGTATTGTGTCACCGTTTGTCCATAACCTGATAGGTCCCTATCAGTGTGGTTTTTGGCCAGGGAAGTCCACGATAGACCGAATCTTTACTTTACGGCAGATCCTGGAAAAGAATCAAGAATGCAAATCGACACTCACCACCTATTCGCCGATATTAGGGCCGCATATATCAGTGTGCATAGAGACGAGCTATACAGTGCCATGTCTACTTTTGGCATTCCTACCAAACTCGTCAGATTGTGTAGAATGACGATGGAGAACTCTCGCTGCTCCGTCAAGGTCGGTAACGAACTCACCGAGACCTTCAATATCAAGAACGGTTTAAGACAAGACGACGCACTGTCATGTCACTTCTTTACCATCATCCTCGAGAAGATTGTGCGTAACTCACGAGTCAACACCAGAGGCACGATCTTCCAGAAGTCAGTTCAATTGCTAGCTTACGCTGATGACATTGACATGATTGGACGAACACAGTGAGCGTTTGCTGGCATTGAAGCGAAAGCGGCTAAAATGGGTCTGGCGGTAAATGAGGACAAAACTAAGTACATGCTGTCATTAAGAAAGGACACACAACATCGAGATCTCGGACAGAGCGTCACACAAGGCAGCAGAAACTTCGAGGTAGTCAAGGTAGACGAACCTCGGCTCCGTCGTAAATGGAGACTACAAGATTAGTACCGACATTAAACGCAGAATCACTCTTGCCAATCGCTGTTTCTTTGTGCTCAAGAGGCAATTGAGTAATAAAGTCCTCACTCGACGGACTAAGCTCGCTTTATATAACAGCTTGATCATCCCAGTCCTACTCTATGGCGCAGAAACCTAGACGTTACCAAAGGCGGATAAGTAAGCCCTTAGTCTTTTCGAGAGAAAAGTTTTGCGTGCGATTTCTGCATTGATGGCATCTGGAGGAGAAGATTTAACGACGATGATGGCATCTGGAGGAGAAGATTTAACGACGATGATGGCATCTGGAGGAGAAGATTTAACGACGAACTGTATGGGCTGTACAGCGATATGCGTCAAGCGTCTACGGATGCAACGCTTAAGATGACTAGGCAATATAGAGCATATGGACACCACTGCTCCGCCCCGAAAAGTCTTTGAATCCGTGCAGTTGGGACAACGCAGCAGAGGACGAACTAGACTAAGATGAAGAAGTGAAGAAGGACCTCAATCAACTTGGAATGCGCCACTGGAGGGAGCTGGCGAAAGATCGTACTGGCTGGAGATTCATGTTGGTTGAAGCCCAGACAATCTCGGACTATAGAGCCACAAGAAGAAGAAGACGAAAGATCGCATTGGCTAAAGAGGCCTATTGGTTGAGGCACAGGTCCACCCCGGACTGAAGCTCCACGCGAGGAAGAAAAAGAATAAATGCGGACAGATGTTCGATCAAGTCGATACATATTTCTTTTACATGCTTTTTCTAAATTTTTGAAGAAAGGTGTGGTCCATAGATTCTTTGAAACTGATGATGAATTCACTAAATCTCAGTCAGACCAGACTGGAGTGGTGCTTTGAAATTAAGGAATCACTCTACTATCTCCGTATCTTCGAATGTGATCTCCAAGCGATGTGATTCTTATCTGAAACAGAACAGAACTTAGTAGAAAGGTAGCATGACCGCATCTCTAAAAAATGTAAAACACACAAAAACTATTGTAACTATTGCCACAATAAGTAAAATAAATAAATAGTAGAATATAAACGTGTGGTCGCCGTGGCGTAGTGGGTAGAGTGCGACGCTCACACGCCGAAGGGTACAGTTTCGACTCCCAGTTTAACACCAATTTTTCGAATTTTTCACGACACCACCTCTTTCGAGATGCTGACAACACTTAAAGAGTAATAACTGTCTGAGAAAGCTCAGAGTCGGCAAAAAATTGTAGGTCCCTTCTACTCGTGGGAGAACAATAGCGCGCACAACACGAGTAGTTGATGAGCAAGCTAGGCCCTGGTCCCCCTTTGGACTGTAGTGCCAACAATTATTATTATTAGAATATTAACTTAGAAGCAACATCTTCTCACATAATTTTTTTACTTTTATTTGTCATCTAAAAGACCTAAATTTTTCTCAAGTTTTCAAATTTTCAAACAAAATTCTCTTGCTTGTAGTTGAATTGCACGAATTTCGATCTGTGGCTAGAAGTCCAGACTTTACTTACTTTTGTAAACTTACATACAACCTTATATAAAACACAATATTTCCTCATGCTACACCTTTGCATTTATTTTCCAAAAACTAATGAAAGTTTACAATTAAAGTTCTTCTACTCCATGCGAAGTGCATACATTGTCGGTAATGCAGTAGATATCGAATAGCAAAGACGCTGTGTAATCATTCACAAAGGCCATACTTTTGAGTGGAATTTGTGTAAAATTTTATTTTCAACGTTAAATTTTGCACACTGCCGGAATGTTCAGAATGAAGAAACGTTAGAAATAAAGCAAGTGTTCATTCCAGATTACTCTTTATGAGGTTCCATACTAAAATCGGAAACAATTGTTAAATGGGCATATTTTGCTTCGTTTTTATGGGTGGAAAACAGCATACTTAGTCAGTTTAAAGTCACCAAAGGACATTGTACTACCTCTCAAGTATATTCAGAAGTTAGTTCGTTAAAGATATTGTACTACCTCTCAAGAATATTAGAAAGTTAGTTCGTTACCTGTGCTGTGTGCGTTTCACAAAAAAGAAATGTTTTCTAACAAAAATTAATTCGTATCCTATATGGTTTGGCTTAGGGCCGTTTTCAGAAGACCATCCTTACCTTGAGCACTTTGAATACAAAAATACATTTCAAACATTCTCTTCATTCCAAAGTCAAAGTTGGACCGACAAAACCAATCAAATGCATTGTCCAATGATTATCAAAAGAAATCCATCATGGAATGTCCATTATCTGTGCAGCATTTGTCGATTAATCTTCAGTCACCAACACACAACACATGTACCAACGATAATGGATCAATAATTGCCAACTTTTTCAGTCATATGTGCGTCCTTGTCAGCGTGAATTGTCTTCCACTCTCTTGCACGGGGCACATGCAACAATGCCCCTGCCAAGTGCGAAACCCTACAAAAGATGACCTCCAAACAATCCCAACTTGAGATCACCATCTCCTCTCTGGGCACAAATGTTCGCTTGTCTGGCACACACCCGGCCAGCCATATGTGGCGGCGAGGACGGTGTGCTGAATTTGAATGCAAAACACATCACAATTTATGCGATAAGTTCAATGAGGTAATGACTCGGTGGAGAGTACGTGCACTTTCCACTTCATTTAAATTCACTCCGTGCCCCTTTCTACCGTACACTCATTATTTTTATCTTTATCGCTTTGATGCCTACCAGAATAGACCTTTGGTTGATTGGATGAGGGGATTGAGTGGATGAACAGTCGTCCGGCGGTGACAATGGAATCATTTTTGTGTTGTCTCCAAAGCCCCAGCCCCAGCCTCTTACGTAAGAGATCTATCAATTTTTCCAAAAACCAGTTCCTCATCGGCTTCGAAATGTGTGTTGTAATGGAAAACTTAAACAAACCACTTCGCCGCTGAACAAAGAGCTTAGCAACGAACGCACACCAGCTATTAGATGCTCGGCATCTTTCGCGATTCGATGCATGTTGAGGCAACATTCGTGTTGCACAGCTAGATGTCACGGGGCTGCGACGCGGGAAAGGGGCATTCAGGGAATAGAAGTGTACTAACTTCGAAAGGGGTCCCCCATGTCCCCGCTGAGATGGTACATCAGCATATCATCACACTGACAACACAGCGCGGCGACCGACTGCTCAGGCAAGAAACCGAACCACAAAAAGCCGGTTTATGCCGTCATTTTGAAAGAGTCACCCCTCTCCGCCAAACACCCGCATCGGCCCCGTTTACAGATACAGGTTTCGCTCGGTGTTTTCCGTTGGGGTTTTGAAGTTGTCCCTTTTGTACCCATTTCATTTTTTTTTTTCTTTATCTTCTTCGACTCCTTCCACTTTCTTACATCAACTCTGCCGTCGTGGCGTGTATTTATGAAGTTCATACAGCAACCCACACACACACGCCGTATGAGTGCTGCAACAACAACGGGGAACCAGAAGCAGGCCACGGCAGCATGCACTAGCTGGTGACTGGCTTTGTCAGATGCATAAGTGCGCTTAGCTCAGCTGAAACATAATGAAGCCAACTCTACACAAGTCAGTTGATTTCGTGGTGCACCTAAGGGAAGGTACGGCTACAGCCTGGGTAGTGGGTATCTCTCGCTAGATAAAAAACATACTTCTTCGGTTTCTTCCTCTTCTCTTCCTCTGGTTGGTTATTATTTAAATTTTTTCTATGGTACTCCTCACTCATCTTGAGGCGCTCCTATTTGGATGCGCTTCGTTTATCTGTTTTCGGTGAAGATGCACGTGTGTTTGTGTGCGTGTGTGAGAGTCGAATATCTGTGACAAGATGCTACCTGTAGTGTCTGTGCCCGCTCTATGACATTTCATGCATTAGTCGACCCAGCTTCTAACAAGTGTTTCGAAGCGGGGAGAGTTACCAGACTGCGCTAGTTGGAACAATGTGAAATTTCACTTTGGTTTGAAGCTTAGACATACATTGGACCAGTTTTGTTTGGCACTTAACACTTAACCCGCGGAACGAGACCGAAGAGTGGGTCTCAGTTTACGAGGTTGATTCTGAGTGGTATCGTGATAAGAAAACTGGAGGACGGCAGTTGGGAAAGCTTCAAAATCGGTTAATGGCTTGGAAAAACGACAGTTAAGCACTTTAATGATCCAAAAATGACAGCAGGTGGCGATTGGCCGAGAGATGTCGCACTAATTAGTGATGATCTCGATACGGAATGGATTGAGGAAACAACAACTTCATTCCCCCGGGGCATATGCGACACAGCGGGAGCTCCTGCCTCAATCTCTGACAATGGCTGGAGGGGTTCACTATCTGTTATTCAATGTCTGTTGGTTGAATTTTTAAGCACGTGTTACACATTTTTTTAATTAGAAGCGTCTTGTGAGGAAATTTCTTCTTTGCCATAAGATAAGAAAGAGAAAGAGGTTTAGGAAATCTGCTAGAAAGAATAGTGGCATTGGGACATTAAAACTTTGCCTATCACAACTTCTCTCTACAACACATGGTCTATACATATTCTATTTTAAACGAAGCTAATTTCTTAGGCCAAGAGTTTGGCATTTTTATGGCAACGACTTCGCGACCTACTTTTTTTGGCCTCGACGACCTATTTCGGTTTGAATATGGGCGGACAAAAATGGGATCTGAATTCGATGGTTCACCTGTTTTGACAGGATCCTGGAGCATATTTTGTGGACCCCAAAGTATAAGACAATTCGGTCTGTAAGCAGAAGCCTTCTTTATCCAAAAACCAAACTAAATTCACTCACACAGCATCGTAGCCGCCTTTTAAGTTAAAAAATCCGGTTGTAATGCACCGGCTTCTCAGAAGGAAAAAGAAGGAGCATGAGAAGCGCGCGATCGAAGAAATGGAAAAGTGCTTTGGCAGGAATGAAGTCCGAAAGTTTTACCGAAAGATATCCGGATGACACAAGGTTCGGACCAAAGCCTGTCGGGACCAAGACGGACAACTCGGAGTAGAGTCGCAGTCTGTGCTGAGAATCTGGAAGGATCATTTCTGCAGACTACTTAACGGCGATGACGGCCCAAATCCCGCTGTTAGGCAGAATGTTCCACTCGACTTGGACGATGAGAGACAAGCATTCCGTCCCCCCGACTTAGACGAGCTGAGGATAGCAATATCCAAGCTGAAGTCGAACAAAGCTGCTGGAGCGGACGGACTGTCGGCAGAACTATCTAAATCAGCTGGAGATGACCTGGTTGGGCGCATGCACCAGCTCATCTGTAAGATATGGTCGGAGGAAAGCATGCCCGATGAGTGGAATTTCAGCGTCGTTTGCCCGGTTCACAAGAAAGGAGCCCCTTTGACTGCATCAACTACCGACGGATTATTTTCCTAAACTTTGCATACAAGATCCTCTCTGCCGTATTGTGTGAGCGTCTGAAACCGTTTGTCCATGACCTGATAGGTCCATATCAGTGTGGTTTCAGGCCAGGGAAGTCCACAATAGACCAGATCTTCACATTACGGCAGATCCTGGAAAATACCCAATAAATGCAAATTGACACTCACCACCTATTCATCGATTTCAGGGCTGCATATGACAGTGTGCATAAAGACGAGCTATGCAGTGCCATGTCTAGTTTTGGCATTCTTACCAAGCTCGTCAAACTGTGTAGGATGACGATGTGGAACTCTCGCTGCTCCGTCAAGGTCGGTAACGAATTCACCGAGACCGTCAATATCAAAAACGGTTTAAGATAAGACGACGCACTGTCATGTGACTTCTTTACCATCATCCTCGAGAAGATTGTCAACGAGTCAACACCAGAGGCACGATCTTCCAGAAGTCAGTTCAATTGCTAGCTTACGCTGATGACATTGACGTAATTGGACGAACACAGCGAGCCGTCAATGAGGCGTTTGCTGGCATTGAAGCGGAAGCGGCTAAAATGGGTGGTAAATGAGGGCAAGACTAAGTACATGCTGTCATCAAGGAAGGACACACAACATCGACGTCTCGGACGGAGCGTCACACTAGGCAGCAGAAACTTTGAGGTAGTCAAGGACTTCGTCTATCTCGGCTCCGCGGTAAATAGGGACAGCAACACCAGTACCGAAAACAAACGCAGAATCACTCTTGCCAATCGCTGTTTCTTTTGGCTCAAGAGGCAATTGAGTAATAAAGCCCTCTCTGGAAAGACGAAGCTCGCTTTATAAAACAGCTTGATCATCCCCCTCCTACTTTATGCCGCGGAATCTTTTACGCTAGGAAAGGCGGATGAGGAAGCCCTTTGTCTCTTCGAGAGGAAAGTCTTGCGTGCGATTTTTGGTCCTATTTGCATTGATGGCATCTGGAGGACAAGAGTTAAAGACGAACTCTATGGGTTGTACAGCGACATGCGCCTGGTCAAGCGTCTACGGATACAACGCTTAAGATGGCTTGGCCATGTAGAGCGTATGGACACCACTGCTCCGGCCCGAAAAGTCTTTGAATCCGTGCCATTGGGACAACGCAACAGAAAACGGCCTGGACTAAAGTGGCGCACACAAGTGGAGAAGGACCTCAACCAACTTGGAGTGCGCAACTGGAGACAACTGGCGAAAGATCGTGCTGGCTGGAGAGGCATGTTGGTTAAGGCACAGGTCCACCCCGGACTGTAGCGCCACAAGAAGAAGAAGAAAGACGGTAGTGAAAGCCGATAAACACGAAAGGATGAAACACTTTGAGATCAACATTCACCATTGTAATGCCGATATACGACCTCAAACCATCGAAAATTGTACCTTCAGAGTGCAAATCGTCCGATTCAGCCGTGCTGGTTATATGTCAAAAGCTATATTTTTTTATAATGCCAAATGATAGTCGTTCGAATGAAGTTTATTTCAATTTTTATATTTGATTGCATTTCTAGGTTTTATACCTATAAAAGAGGCACTCTTTGAAGTTCATATATTAAAAATTAACCCAATGGGCATAGCTTTACATTTGCACTCTAAATGCTGCAGGATTCCCAATAAATATTGGGACAAAATCTCGAAATCCAAAACTCGCAAAATCATACAAAGCGGTTACTTATGGAGCTGCCTACTTCTGGAGGGAGAGTACTCCACGTTTTCGGATGATATTTGTTTTGGGATCTCATGTCATATTTCTAAGCTGCCACACTAACTGGGATTGTTTGCGGACCCCACCATGTTGTGAGGAGTCCACATTGTAACCTTGTGAGTGCATGTTCGTAAAAATTTAATTCTATTCTAAAAGAAGATTAATTTAGTCCCAAATATAAGCCAGTCCCATAAGTCACGATTCCAGTAAGATTTGCTACCCATCCTTCTAGATTAGGCATGTCTGCCAAAAAACATTTCAGCGGTCACTGGAGACATGAACTGCTTGATCTCAAATTTCCAACTTCAATATCAAACGAGAAGCTCGTTGCAAAGGCATTCCTAAAGGTCGTTAATTTATCTCTCCTAAGCATCGCCCTACAAAAGTCAAATCCCTCCTGGCACCACGCACTGACAACGAATGCCTCAAACTACACTCTTCTAACACTCAAGTGTTACCGACTTGTTGTGTGACCACGTCAGTGACCCCTTGCCGCTTAAAACTTTGCTCCAACTGCGTGTCGTCTTTTGAAATTTTCCCGACAGCCGCCTGTCAATGTTTTAAAAACATCTGCAGCGGGAAGTATTTGCCCACCCGGCAGGAGATTTCTCTTGATCTACGCTTTTGAGGCGCACATCAACATTCCGTGGCCCTCGCTCCAAGAGAGGCATTTCATCCGTTCGACTGCCTTGAAGTTATCCCAGCCATCCCGCCCATCGCTCAAATTGCGCACCAACACAAGGCAACACCTCTTCCACATCAACGCACCGCACCGAACCGAACTAGCCCCGCACGTCATGTTGTGTTGGCCCCCTTCCGGGTACCGTGCCTTTTCAAACACGAAAGTGTGAAAAGCTGCAAAACCTCCGCTCTAGAGTTCAAAGCCGAGCAATGTTTGCTCTGTCTACCGGATGCCATTATTAAGGGCTGAAGGGAAATGCAAATGCCAGGTGGGGCAGGGAGTAGCCAGCCAACCAATCTATGAGTTGTAGCTTGTCTTCCGCTCACTCTACTCTCCAGCCAACTAGCAACCACCATCTTGCCTCTGTCCGGAGGCAAACATGCAGTTCAGTCCCCGCCGCCCAGGGGTGCTGTGTCATCGTCGTCGCACTCTGCTCATGCCACTCTTCTCGCGCGTCTATAAGTGAATCCATAAATTTCGCCCACCCACTGAGTGTGGGTGCTTTTATTAGACTCATATTTGCCAGAGGGATGCTCGGCTGCTTGCCTGCTTGGCTGCTTGGCTGCTGCCGCTGCTCCTTCTGTTGTTCGCCGAGTAATGGCTTCCCTGATGGTCTCATTATTACGGGGAGCTTTAAAAATGCCGCTAGCCCTATGTCTGCTGCCACTGCGAGTCCAGCCCTGCGAACAATATCCTCGGGGATGGACAGACATGTAATGCGAGCAGTATTCATCTAAATTCTCTGCGACCGAGGAGGGTGGTGCACATGCGAGCGACAAGCGACGAGCAAGCGACTCCGGGGTGGCTTGTGTAAACTTTTTAATTAATTTATTGCGATGCGAAATGAGGGATGGGAAGTGCCATGGCACATGTTAGAGCGCGAGAATGGAAAACTTTTCCGCACTCAGCTCGCATTGATTCTAATTAAATGGAAAACCACCCTGTCACTGTGATGTTGGCAGGCGGGTGGGGGGTGACAACCCGGCAACATTGAGTCGGGAATATTAGCTCAACAGAATGTCAGTAGCCAATGTTGCTGGATGCTCGATGACAGACCCTTGACCCCAGGAAGAGGGAGAAGTGTGTGGCGATGAGTAACACCCGCCTGTTTGGCGGGAACGCGAGTACGAAAAAGGTTTCAACGCTCCGCTGGTCTAGGGCATCCGTTGGGGATCATCTCCTCAGCTCCTGCTTTGTGCGGAATACATTAGTGCGAAGCCGACTAACGTCCTGAGCCATGGGATGGAATGCAATTGCGGTAATGTGTCAGGATGTGCGCTGGCTGTAATGGATATTGGAGCCACAGGTGGCTTGTCTCTCGTTGCTTCCTCCCCGTGGAGCAGCTCGCGGTGGTCCTCTTCGTTGCCGGAGCTAGCGAAACAACTCATTTCTCCGCTTTTTCGGATTGCAGATTACCTCGGCTTACGGAATTGAATTTGGATTCCCACTCCCCATGCCCCCCCCCCCCCTGACAGTGAGGACGACGTTGTTCGTTTGCCAAGTCCTTGACTAACACAATGAATGCGGGCTTTGGCCGGATTAGGGCTGCCTTTAATATAAGTTCAACACGTTTGTGCGGTCTTTGCGCAGGCAGGTGGCAGTACCGACCTTTTGAGGAGGTCGATGGCACAACGAGTCACTCGCAAATGACTAACGCGACGCCGTCGGATCGCCGGCCTTGTTGCCAGCTCGGTGAATCTGTGACGTCACAATGCGTGTGTATCATTGTTCAAAACGTTTACTCATCCGCAATTTATCATCATCCACGGCCAAGGGCCCCACTGACGCACGAGGCGTGTTGTGAAAAGTTACGATAAGGCTCAGCATTCATAGAACAGTCTTATGAATTCTTAAAGAGAATTTTTCCGCCTTGGAAACATATTTCTGCGCCGGCTGCTCCGCCCGCACTTGGATGATTGGGACCGTGCGTAATTTTTTTTTTTCTTCTTTTTCAGAATGGGGTTGACTAAGGTGGTATTGGGGGAGTGGAGTTGACTAAGGTGGTATTTGGGGAATGGGATGGATTCTCTGAAAGGCAAGGATACTTTTTGTGTTCCTCTTGCCTTCTTTGAACTCCAAGCCTCCACCACCTTCCATTCAAATGAAGAATAAAAAAAATCATAAAGCGGCCAAAACTTAAATAACTCCTGTCCCCAACGAGGCTGCTGCCGTGGGTGACGGACTGCTGTTGCGATTCGAAGGGTTTTTCTATGTGCGGAGCTCCATTGAACAAAGTCAAATTGGCTTTGAAAACGCGTATCCTATGCGGGCCATTTATTCCTACGACAACGCAACCGAGGTAGAGGACCTTCAAAAGGTAATGGGAATTTATTGAATATTGGGAACGTGTATGCTGCTTATCTCAGACGCTGCTAAGCCGCTTCAGATCGAAATGCTTCATCAAATATTCACTTCCTTATGCAGAAGGCTGTGCTAGCTATAAAAACAGCCGTAACTCAAGCGATGTACACATTGACCTGGGGGAAAATACATTTGCAAACACTTTTTTGATGTGCGGCAAGTATTTTAAATATTTAAGGTAAGTGAGGATTGGGATGTGGAAATAAAGGTCTCCAGAATTCACATATTGAAAAATGGAAACATTGAATTGTTGCTATAGTGTGTCGCGGGTTTTGAATACAAATTGAAATTCGAAATTTCCCTGCGATTAAAATTCTCCTTCACAGGGCGAGAAAGAATATTAGAGCAAAATAAAAATGTTAAAAATAATTAGGAGGTGGAATATGGCTGGCGATGTTTGTGCCAAAGATGTTAGCCTATGCAGTCTGCTCAAAATTCCTATTTTGCCCTTCCCCCAAATAAAGTGTGTCCCAACAAAAGTGCAAAATTTAAATGACTGATGCAGCAATTGAATGGTTTCTCTGGCTGTATGGGATGTGGCGCCGTCCTGTTGAAAGCACATCCCCTCCACATTCATTTCTTCAATTCTAGGCACGAAAAAATTGGTTATCATTTCACGCTATCGAACAGCATGGACTGTTTTCGCTTGCCCTGACTCATTTTCATAAAAGAAGGTTCAATGGTTCCTCCAGCCCAAAATCCACTCCACACAGTGACACCTTGAGGATGAATTTGCTTCTCGTGAATCACTCGGGGATTTTCCTCGCCCCAAATGCGACAATTCTGCCCATTGACGAAGACATCAAGATGCAAATGGGCCTCGTCTCAAAGATGATTTTATCGGCAAAATCCGCATTTTTATGTTGTCTCTTTTTCTTCTTCTTCTTGTGGCGCTACAGTCTGGGGTGGACCTGGGCCTCAACCAACATGCCTCTCCAGCCAGCAGGATCTTTCGCCAGCTGTCTCCAGTTGCGCACTCCAAGTTGGTTGAGGTCCTTCTCCACTTGTGTGCGCCACTTTAGTCTAGGCCACCCTTTGTTGCATTGTCCCAATGGCACGGATTCAAAGACTTTTCGGGCCGGAGCAGTGGTATCCATACGCTCTACATGGCCTAGCCATCTTAAGCTTATGTTGTCTCTCCAATACCCAATTAACGAACTCCCTTCTCTGTGCTGGCTTCAGTTCCTGAGTCAATTAAATGAAGACGAAGATGCAAATCTTTCGTCAAAATTCGCTGCATAGTGGATTTGGAAACACCAATTTGCTGAGCTCGGTGTCAAATTGAGATGAGTTTGAGCGACATCCTCACGTACTGCTGCGATGTTTTCGGTCGACAGACCTGGTCGAATGTGCGTTGTTGTCTTTACATTAGTTACAGAACCAGTTTCAGCAAATTTTTCGATTAATCGCTTTACAGTTGACTCTTTTGGAGCATTACTGTAAACCCAAATTAATCGCAATTTACGAACTGTAGCCGCAAGACTTTCACGATTTTGGCAGAACAATTTCATAATGAGAACGCGTTGTTCATTCCATTTTAATTAACCTTATGCCTTCTACTAACAAACAATAATAATTGTTCAAATGTCAAACAATGACATTTCGAATGGCGCCAAATTTAAGTCTTGCGCTCTTGTTGGGACACCCTTTATATGAGCATACACAGAAGGGTTGTGAATTGATGCAGATATACCGGTATGAAGTGAGCGACACGATACAAATGTCTCGATATGGAAAATTTGTTGTGAACGAGCCCCTTTGTTTGTTTGTTTGCTATGACATCTGTGAAAAATATTAAGTATACATCAAGTCATTGAACACACAACATCATATTTTTTCATCGTGTTAAAAATGCCGAAATTTGTACCAGAAAGTGATGATTTGCGGAAAGCATTAATTTTTTGTTTTCATTTGAAGGAAAGTGCTGCAGAGTCGCATCGAATGCTTGTCGAGGCATATGGTGATCATGCTCTGTCAGAAGCAACATGCATAAGATGGTTTCAACGGTTCAGAAATAATGATTTTGATGTGAGAAACGAAGAACGTGGAAAACCACCAAAAAAGTTTGAAGACGCCGAATTGCTAACGATATTGGATGGAGATGACACTTTGAGTCAAAAGCAAATGACAGCAATGTTAAATGTTGCACAACAAACGATTTCTGACCGTTTGAAAGCTATGGGAAATATCCAACAGTGTGGAAAATGGGTGCCACATGAATTGAATGAAAGACAGATGAAAAACCGAAAAAACACTTGTGAAATGTTGCTTCAAAGACACTAAAGATAATCGGTTTTGCATCGAATTGTTAGTGGCGATGAAAAATGGATTTATTTTAAGAATCCTAAACAGAAAAAATTATGGGTTAGTCTGGGACAACCATCAACATCGACTGCAAAACCAGATCGATTCGGCAAGAAGACAATGATGTGTGTTTGGTGGGACCAGAAAGGTGTGCTGTACCACAAGCCCCTAAAACCTGGAAAAATCATTAATACTGATCGCTACCGACAACAAATGATCAATTTGAACCATGCATTGATCGAGAAACGACCAGAATGGGCCAGATGACACGGCAAGGTAATTTTGCTCCATTACAATGCACCTGCACACAAAGCAAGGTTCAGGATACAATCAAAACACTTGGCTGGGAGCAGCTACCCCACCCGCCGTATTCACCAGACTTGGCTCCTTCCGACTACCATTTGTTTTCATCGATGGGACACGCATTGGCTGAGCAGCACTTTGATTCCTACGAGGAGGTCGAAAATTGGGTGTCTGATTGGTTTGCTTTAAAAGACGAACAATTTTATTGGTGTGGTATTCACAAATTGCCAGAAAGGTGGTCCACATGTGTAGAAAACAGTGGCCAAAACTTTGAATAAAATGTTTTTACTTCCCCATTAATAATTAGTGTTTTATTTACAATTTCATACCGGTATACCTGGAAAACATGTCTTCACATGCAAACGTTCACGATGGAGCTTCTTTGCGATGATGGTTAGTTTCACTGCTGAACAAGAACCAATACAGCTAGTTTTAAATAAATATTCTCATCCTTCTTCTTTCAGATTTTGTATCCATTGTCTGAAAATGTCCTCTGCAAGTTTCTGGTAATTGGATTTGGGTGAGTTCATATTTCTTGCATCTGCTTCTTGGACAGCTCCACAGAGTTACTGTAAATGACGAGTTATCCGTCGCTTTTCTTCTTTTTTGCTATTGCACTTTAGTGACTTTTTCTGCAGTGGATAGTGCAAAATCGCAATACCTTCCTTAAGACAGTTTACCCTAGTGACTCTAAAAAATGTCCCAAGCAAGCCATGATGGTTTTGCGTGTACTGGCTTTTGGCTCTCGTCGCAGCAAGAGATAAAAAACCACACTCAATAATTGAAAGACGTTGGCAACTTGTCAAAGGCTTCCGAGCATCATTTATATTTAGGCACGGCCCTGACAATTTTAGAACCAAACAATTCAAAGAAACCGAACAAAACCTTGTTCATGGACCACGCACGACTTAGTAATTCTTTTACAGAATGAAAGCGGAGTATCAGAGAATATGTCTAACAGTTGCAAAGAAATAAAATGTAAATGACAAGAGGTACGACCTGCTTTCGAAGACTAAAAAACCCTTTCTTTAAGGTAAGTCTAACGCTGAACTGAAGTAAAGGCGATCTTCGGAATTAAATATCTCCTAGATTTCCAATCACCTACTCCCAGCTAGATCTTTCACTTTACCTAGTTGACGGAGAATGTTTGCTAAACTGTTTGAGTGAAGTCTTGTAAATGGGAAATGGGATGATGATGAACAAATATTGACGCCTTAAACTCACCTAGTCCAAGAAGGAAACGAAACCAATTGACTGCCGCCCTGCTTGTTTCCATTCTTCGCACCCAAAGCAATCTACATTCATCAGTGTGCTCCCTTTACCTCATTTCGATCGATTCTCTTTACACACCGTAACTACGCCCACAGCGCCTCTGTCTGGCAAGTGTCCCACCGAGTCATGCCTCATTCAGAACGTGATCCCCGCCGTAGCTCGCATGTAAATTCTTCGCTAATTCCACTAAGCGAGCTTCAAGGAGATAATTCACCACTTTGTATGCTGCCCCACCATGTCATGTGAACATGATCTCACCCAGTGCGTCCGCCCATCACCTCGCGCCACCGTTCCCGCCAACAGTAGCCCATCTCGCCCTGCACAATTAACACAGAGCTAAGTCATCAATTTGGCATTGAGTGGCCACGAAGTTGTCGCGCTGAGAAGCACATGAATCAGTCGCTTCCACGTTTAGAATCTCGCCGGAATGCGCTGACAACGTCGGAACTACTCAGAAAAGCGCTCGCTTTTCAGAGAATCGCTCTGCTCGTGATCGCTGCTTGACTCGAATCGGTTCTTAGTCATCGATATTCTGTGCACAACACCTGCGGTGTAGCGTGCTCCTTGCTTGCTTTCTGAGAAATCAAATCAGATCTGGAGAGAGAGAGAGAGCAAAGCCTCACACAAAAACGGTCAGGTTATGCAATTGCGCGACAACAACGACGACGCTTGAGCCAAAGCTTGCTTCGCCTTGGGTGCTGACGGAAAACCGATAAACAAAAAGAACACCACAACTCAACAAAATGTTCAGCCACGGCGACATGAGTGGAGGACGTGATAAGATTCTCGATAACCGAGGAGCTGTAAACCGGTGATCTGAGAGTGGGGGGGCCGTGTAAGGCGAACGGCGAATAATTAGCCGCGACTTGGGAGACGCTGCTTTTATGGGCAAATTGGACGACTCACGCACGGTGTGGGTAAGCTGCTGTACGAGGCTTGAGAAATTGTTCCGCCATCGATGCGTATTTTGTCAGACAACTTGAATGGAATGCATTTGGCTTTGTTAGGGAACCCACAAGGTCACGCTTACTCGTGACAGCTTGACTCATAGCTGGACGCAAACGCTGATAACTTAAGCCGGCTTAGAGTTGAAACGCTCCAGCTTACTATATGCCACTTCAACAGACTGTGACACGCTATCCTTCAAACTTCCCTTATGCGATTCCTCAAGCCATTACTCAGTGCGATATTGTCATCAACAAACTACGAATCGGGCGGCCAAAAGCGGCGCGGGCGCCCGTTCATTGTCCGCGTCCACGCAAATCCAATTGAAGACCCGCATTTTCCGCGAGTCTGCAACATTCGAAACTGCATGCTTCCACCGTCGCCCTTCCTTGCCACTCGGTTGTCACCATTAATTAGGCAAACGAGCAGCAGAGGACGCAGTCATTCAAATGAGGGATACGTCCATCCGCTCGCCGGTTTTTGTTTCTTTGTCTGATGCCATCCCGGTCCTCGTAAATCGATAGACACGTGAATCCGATAATCGGTTCTAGCCATCATAGTAGCCCCGCAGAAGCGTGTGTGCGCGTCTTTGAGGTGGACGGTTATGCAACAACCAGTGGCATGGCATTGTCACTTGAGGTGCAAGGACGAGCATCCGCAAACGGAGTCACGTCCTTGGGACGACCGGTCATTGACGACGTATACCAAGTCGAAAAAATCGATTCTGTTGCCACGGTCTGTGGGCGTTAAGGCAAAAAATTCCTCGAGCAGAGTCGGTTGTATCCATCGTCCATTACGATGTCACAGGATCTAACGAATGATTGAGCAGACCGGGGGGGACTGCAGGGAATGCGCCCCCATCCAGCCCCTAAAAAAGGATTCTCGATGAAGACTGATGTCCTGCGCTCGTTGGACTCATCATACGTTCGTCCACCTGCACTTCACGTGTGTCCTGGCTGCAGCAGTAATTCAGCGCACGTAACGCGTTGTTTTTTGGGGACCGTGTGGCAGAGCGGGCGCTGCGTCATTCTTCGATACGGTCCTCAAACCTCCACCTGAATGAGAGGAGTAATCCTTATGCACAGCGCTGACAGTCTTCATGCGATGCTTTGGTCAGGGATGCCCCGTACACTTTGCCCGCTGCAGGAGGGGAAGGGAGTGCAGCTCGAATGACTTTTAACGAGATTACTTTGCCGGAACAATGACATCATCAGTGCGCCATGGTGTGTGTGAAATTCAGGGCTTCATCGCCACAGCGCTGATTGGTCGATGATGAATGCATCGATGGGGTTTAGCGCCATGCTTGTTGTTATTGCCGACAGGAAATGGCCCCAAGAGTGAGGGCACGTCGTTTGACGGGTGACTCCGAACGCATTAAAGGCATTCTGTGATCCAGACGACAAGCCTTGTGTGGTTGGGTGAGTGGTCGAGCTTTGTGAATTGGAGTGTATTTGCAGTTGATTGGAAAATTTGGCTCGTCTCGTGGCAGGGATGCATACGAAATTTTACACAACTGCAGTGAGGAATGGTATGTCGTGTGGCGTGTGAAAAGTGAAGTGACCTTTCAGTCAGCAGTGGGCAACCTAGTTGACGAGAGATATTTGGTTAACTGTCTGTAGTTTGTAAAGTTAGGTCTTGTTAGAGGAAATCGGGTGATAAGTAGTGCGACAGTCCTCCTTTTTATCGAAGGGCAAGAGATTCACATGCGCAACATGGGAGTACAGAGTGTTGATGTTTCGAAAAAACGAATTATCTCATTTCTTAAGGCAACTTATCCTCCGTATATATGCACGTAATGGATGGAAACAACGCATTTACTAACAGCTAAATTAAATTCAAATTACAAATAATGTAAAACATTCCGAAAATTAAAGAATTCCAAAAGAGAGCTGTGAGAATTTGGGCTTGCAAGACGAATACTGGGTATGTTCGATGAGGGAATGGAAAATATTTAAAAGTTTCAGCAAAGGGGAAAAAACAGAGGGCCGCCAAATTTTGAAGAAAACATGACTTCAACGGTTACCAATCGACGCAAAGCATAAACTGCTCAAAATACACAAGTTGTTGCGAACTGCAGTGGAAACGCCACCACGATCAGCTAATATCAACGAAAGTCCTAAGAAAATACACTATGACCAATCGAAAAGTGCGTTAAAATATTCAAAAATTTGTGCATGAATCCTTTAAAAGCGTGTGCAATCAATGCGCTGTATGCAGTTATACCAGTATGAAATGTTTTTTTTTTCTTGAAAATAATACTCTTATTATTAATGGGGATGTAAAAACATTTTATTCAAAGTTTTGGCCACAGTTTTCTACACATGTGGACCACCTTTCTGGCAATTTGTGAATACCACGCCAATAAAATTGTTCGTCTTTTAAAGCAAACTATTCAGACACCCAATTTTCGACCTCCTCGTAGGAATGAAAGTGCTGCTCAGCCAATGCGTGTCCCATCGATGAAAACAAATGGTAGTCGGAAGGAGCCAAGTCTGGTGAATACGGCGGGTGGGGTAGCTGCTCCCAGCCAAGTGTTTTGATTGTATCCTGAACCGGTTTTGCTTTGTGTGCAGGTGCATTGTCATGGAGCAGAACTACCTTGCTGTGTCTTCTGGCCCATTCTGGTCGTTTCTCGATCAATGCATTGTCCAAATTTATAATTTGTTGACGGTAGCGATCAGTATTAACGGTTTCTCTACGTTCTAGGAGCTCGTGGTACAGTACACCTTTCTGGTCCCACCAAAAAAACAGCATTGTCTTCTTGCCGAATCGATCTGGTTTTGCAGTCGATGTTGATGGTTGTCTCAGATTAACCCATGATTTTTTCCGTTTAGGATTCTTAAAATAAATCCATTTTTCATCGCCAGTAACAATCCGATGCAAAACCGATTTTCTTTCGTGTCTTTGAAGCAAAATTTCACAAATGTTTTTTCGGTTTTCCATCTGTCTTTCATTCAATTCATGTGGCACCTATTTTCCACACTTTTGGATCTTTCCCATAGCTTTTAAACGGTCAGAAATTGTTTGTTGTGCAACATTTAACATTGCTGCCATTTGCTTTTGACTCAAAGTGTCATCTCCATCCAATATCGTTTGCAATTCCGCGTCTTCGAACCTTTTTGGTGGTCTTCCACGTTCTTCATTTTTCACATCAAAATCATAATTTCTGAACCGTTGAAACCATCGTTTGCATGTAGCTTCTGATAGAACATGACCACTATATACCTCGACAAGCATTCGATGTGACTCTGCAGCACTTTCCTTCAAATCAAAACAAAAAATAATGCTTTCAGCAAATCATCACTTTCTGGTACAAAATTCGACATTTTTAACACTATGAAAAAATATGACGTTGCCTGTTCAATGACTTGATGTATACTAAATATTTTTCACAGATGTCATAGCAAGCAAAAAAAAATAAGGGCTCGTTCACAACAAATGTTCCCTATCGAGACTTTTGTATCTTGACGCTCACTTCATACGGGTATCTCTGGTAAAATCTCTTCAACGCAAGGCCCTGTCACGGTTAAATTAATTTTACTTTTTTGGACTGTTTGCAACCTTCGTAGCCTTTTATATTTCATAATTGGGCAGCCCTAGTGTTGCATCCCATACGTTGGAGTACACAAAATTTGATAATCGCTCATAAAAAGGCTTGTGTCGATTGGTCGAAAGAAAAGCTCCAAAAATACGATCGCGGTGCTTCGAAACACGTCTATGACATCGTGATAGGTGATAAATCGCGAATTTATGCATATGAGCCCGATAGTAAACAGCAGTCGACTGTATGGGTGTTTCAAATTGAGCCAAATCCAACAAAAGTTGCTCGCGCACAAAGCACTTCCAAGCAAATGGTTGCCTTTATTTTTCGGAAAAACTGAATATATCGGAACCATACCACTAGAACAACGCAGAACAGTCAATTCTGAAAGATACACAACAATTTGTTTGCCAGTTGTCTTCCAAGAAATCAGGAAAACCAACCGCCGAAGACGGATCACTCTTCACCACGACAATGCGAGCTCCACACATCGACTCAAACAACTGAATTTTTGAGCACTCAAAACATCGATTTGAAAAGTCAAACGCCATATAGTCCTGACTTGGCACCGAATGACTTCTGTTTATTCCCGTACGTAAAACCAATGAGGGTACAACGTAGAATTTTGCCGCACTGCACTCACTCAGTTGCCTCCTCTTAAAGGACCTGATAGTCATTGCGGACAATGAACTTATACCACCTTATTTCTTTTAGAATCAAGTGTTCTCCTCCTCTTTTTGGATGGCACAAAAAGCAAGTGGAAATATTATTTCTTTTTATGATTGGCGCGCACTAAAGGGATTCCTCATGCGCATTTAGTAACGTCCAGGTTTCCGCGCCATAGAGTAGGACTAGTATGATCAAGCTGTTATATAAAGCGGGCTTAGTCCTTCGAAAGAGGGTTTTATTACTCAATTGCCTCTTGAGCCCAAAGAAACAGTGATTGGCAATAGTGATTCTGCGTTTAATTTCCGTACTGATCTTGAAGTCCGCATTTATGACGGAGCCGAGGTAGACGAACTCCTTGACTACCTCGAAGTTTCTGCTTCCTAGTGTGACGCTCTGTCCGAGACGTCGATGTACTTAGTTTTGCCCACATTTACCGCCAGAACCATTTTAGCTGCTTTCACTTCAATGCCAGCAAACGCCTCATTGACGACTCGCTGTGTTCGTCCAATCACGTCAATGTCATCAGCGTAAGCTAGTAATTGAACTGACTTCTGGAAGATCGTGCCTCTGGTGTTGACTTGTAAGTTACGCACGATCTTCTCGAGGATGATGCACATGACAGTGCGTCGCCTTGTCTTAAACCTTTTTTGACAATGAAGGTCTCGGTGAGTTCGCTACCGACCTTGACGGAGCAGCGAGAGTTCTCCATCGTCATCTTACACAATCTTACGGGTTTGGTAGGAATGCCAAAACTAGATATGGCACTGTATAGCTCGTCTCTATGCACACTGTCATATGCAGCCTTGAAATCGACGAATAGGTGGTGAGTGTCAATTTGCATTTCTTGGGTCTTTTCCAGGATCTGCCGTAATGTGAAGATCTGGTCTATTGTGGACTTCCCTGGTCTGAAACCACACTGATAGGGACCTGTCAGGTCATGGACAAATGGTTTCAGACGCTCACACAATACGGCAGAAAGGATCTTGTATGCGATGTTCAGGAGACTAATCCCTCGGTAGTTGGCGCAGTCCGGGCCGGGCAAACGACGCTGAGATTCCACTCATCGGGCATGCTTTTCTTTGACCATATCTTACAGATGAGCTGGTGCATCCGCCCAACCAGGTCATCTCCAGCTGCTTTAAATAGTTCTGCGGACAGTCGGTCCGCTCCAGCAGATTTGTTCGACTTCAGCTTGGATATTGCTATCCTCAGGTCGTCTAAGTGTGGGGACGGAATTCTTTTCTATCATCATCCAAATCGAGTGGAACAGTGGGATTTGGGCCGTCATCGCCGTTAAGTAGTGTGTAGAAATGAACCTTCCAGATTCTCAGCACAGACTGCGACTCTACTACGAGTTGTCCGTTTTAGTCCCGACAGGCCTTGGTCCGAACCTTGTGTCCTCCGGATAGTTGTTTTACCTTTCGGTAAAACTTTCGGACATCATTTCTGCCATAACAGCTTTCCATTTTCTCGACCGCGCGCTTCTCATGCTCCTTCTTTTTCCGTCTGAGAAGCCGTTCGTCTTCCCTTCTTCTCGGTTCGTAGAGCTCACGAACAGCCCTCGTTGTTTGATGCAGAGTCGCCTTATAGGCATCTTGCTTAGCTGCGTGCGCTTGCCTGCACTCGTCGTCAAACCATGGGTTTCTTCTGGGTGGTGACGTGAAACCCGGCACATCAGTTCCAGCTTCTTCGATGGCTTCTTGACAACGTTTCCATTCTTCTGCTATGCTTAGTGCAGGAAGCGTCGAACTCTGAGCGAGTTTCCGGGAGACTCGGTCGGCAAAGTTCCCAGCAGTCAGCTGCGATTGTAGCTTTTCGACGTCAGACCGTTTTGGCCTTTCTCGACTCCGTTGCTCTCTCGATATCCGGGTTCTTACCTTGGCTGCAACAAGGTGATGATCCGAGTCAATGTTTACACCTCGGAAGGTTCGGACATCGAGAATACTGGAGGAGTGTCTGACGTCGATCGCAACGTGATCAATCTGGTTGACGGTTGATTAGTCAGGAGATCGTCAGGTCCCTTTGTGAATGTCTAGGTGTGGGAACTGCGTGCTAGCCACAGAGAGGCTCCGCCCCGAGGCGAAGTCCAACAGCCTGAGTCCGTTTCCGGATGTGTTGTCGTGCAGGCTGTGTTTACCGATGACTCCAGCAAAGATGTCCTCCTTTCCCAGCTGAGCGTTCAAATCTAATCTTAAAACAATCTTAGTGTCGTAGCTGGGGCATCAATCGTGTGTTCTTTCTAGGAGATCATAGACGTCATCCTTGATGTTGTCATTATTCTCCTCTGTCGGGGCGTGAGCACAAATTAGGCTGATACTCCCAAATTCAGCCTTGATGCGGATCGTCATGAGGCGTTCGCTGACGGGGTCGTAGCTCAAGACTTTTTGCTTAAGTCTGCCTCGAAAAACAAATCTGCACCCGAATAGGCGCTGCCTTCTCTCTCTATAACAATTGCTGTAGTAGATATCGCAGTTCTTCTTCTTCTTCCACGTTGTATGCTAAGGGACCCCACATTCCACATGCAAAACCGAAAATCGTTGTCCTTATAACGTTTGCTGGTATCGTCAACAGTTGGTCCTTCATTATCCGAGGCGTTTCGACGTTTCTGAACTGTTTAGTTTTACGTGGTGAAGAAGTTAACCTTACGCACAACCCACAGACTGGTAGGCCAGGCCCATTATTTAAATCCTTAGGCAGAGGGGGTCGCTGCATACATTAGTTCACCATACAACGGGTGTTGTGATGGCTATGCAGGGGGCGCCGCGTGGAGACTAAATGTCAACTAGACCTGTGCATAGGATAGGATAGCATTGGCAGCTCGGCATGTTGAGCGCAATCAACGACGTTACCTCGCGTGCACAGGCCCATGTCTCCCTTTATTTATTTTTATATTATTATTTATTTATATAAATATAATAAATCATGAAAATTATTTTAGAATTTTTTTGTTTATTTAAACTTTAGTGCTTGTGAAGGTGTTTTGTGTTTGTCATTTTTATTTTCAATAATTCGTATTTGAAATGAAATGATTATTTTTAATCATTTAGTGTTTTACAATTTCATTTTGTTTAAAAAATATATATATTTTGAATTTTAAAACGCACGATTATTTCTTTATAATAAGTTCAGACGTGGCAGCCATAGCGTAGTAAGTAAAATGCCACACTCACACGTAGAAGGTCTAGGTTCGTTTCCCTGTTAAACACCTCGAATTTTTCACGCACCACCTCTTTCAAGCTTTCAGGCTTCAAGCACCACCTCTTTCAAGCTGCTGAAAACACTCAAACAGTATTATTATCTAATAAAAAGCTTCTCAAACATCGGCGTTCGGAGCCGGTAAAAAACTGTAGGTCGTTTCTTCTCTCGAGAGACCAGTAGCACGCACAACACGAGTAGTTGGTGAGCAAACTAGGCCCTGGTCTCCCTGTGGACTCTAGCGCCGCCCAGTTATAATTATTAAGTACAGACGTAGATTGCTAAGCAGTTCACTTCCCAGTTAAAATAGAAGTACGTATAACCTAAAGTCTAGTCTAGTCTGGGTTCGACTCCCAGCTCAACACCAATTTTTCGAATTTTTCACGGCACCACCTCTTTCAAGCTGCTGACATCACTCAAAGAGTAATAACTGTCTAAGAAAGCTTCTCAAACTTCGCCGTTCGGAGTCGGCAAAAACCTGTAGGTCCCTTCTACTCGTGATAGAACAGTAGAACAGCTCACAACACGAGTAGTTGATGAGCAAGCTAGGCCCTGGTCCCCCTTTGGACTGTAGCGCCAAAAATTATTATTATTATAACCCAAAGTTCTAAATTTTAATTCAATTTTGACTATAAGAACAAAAAATTTAAAAGTTTTTTGCTTTTGATGTGAACTTCTCTCCAGATTTGAAGGCGCTCCAAATTAAAAAAATAAAAGACATTTTTGCCAAAAAGATTTTGGTGGCGGTGATTCACTCTTTGTGCAGCGACATTCATTAGGCGGACGAACAATTCTGACACATGTACATCATCTTTTTCGATCAATTCGTCCCTCGCAACGCAAGGGATGTGGCTTTTTTTATTGTAGAAAAATACTTCTTCTTCTGCACCAAGGCCTGTTTTCTCTTCGAATGAGTCTAATAATTCGGCAATGTAGAGCTAGCTAACCGATTTATCGATGAAGATCACAACCCGTGAATTTAAGAAAGCGGTGTTCCTCACTTTTCCAGCCTGCCTTCGTCTACGTCGGGTGTACTTCACTCCTTCGACTGCTCGTCGGTCTCTGGGATGTGCAATTCGGCCAGTGTTTTTCCAATTATCACGAAACGGGGCAGAAACTCCTTTGAGTCGAAAAGTGTTAAACGCTGTCTTTTGTCTTAGTCTTTTGCTTTGCACTTCTATCTTCGCAGACGTTGTCGAACGCTTTCTCATGCTTAGTATGTTTAGATATAAGTCACGGAATCTTCCAACAGTCTTATCACTCTCATCTAATAATAATTTTTGGCGCGACAGTCCACAGGGGGACCAGGGCCTAGCTTGCCCATCAACTACCAGTGTTGTGCGCGCGACTGTTCTCTCACGAGTAGAAGGGACCTACAGTCTTTTGCCGACGCCGAACAGCGAAATTTGAGAAGCTTTCTTAGACAGTTATTACTCTTTGAGTGTTGTCAGCAGCTTTTAGCCGTCAGCAGTTTTTAGGCGGAGGAATCGAACCTTGACCTTCGGCGTGGGACTGTCGCACTCTACCCACTACGTTCAATTTTTTTGATTAGCAAGGTTACGATTGAAATAACTTTTTTTTTAATGTACTCTTAGAAACGCTATTTTAATTGATAGCCATTTAAGCAATCAAGACCGTTAATGGCCTCAAACCAAGATCGCCTTTGATTTCAACTCTCATAGACAAATTGAATTTAGTCATGGAGCTCATTGTTTGATTGAATGGTTTCAAAATTCCATAATTTGGGACCATGATAACCCTCAAGTGTATGTCGAGACACCGTTATGTTCACAAAAACTGTCTGTTTGGTGTCCTTTATGGGCTGAGCCGTACTTCTATAAAAATGATACCAGAACGTTCCAGGCAATTGTGAGCAGTATAGAGTCGCGATCACTGACTTTTTTGTTCATCAACTGAGCAACTATGATATGCAGGGGATGTGATTTCAACAAGTTGGCACAACAGCTCGTACTGCAATTTATTTTTTGAAGAAAACGTTTGGTAACCACACAGGTTCATGTTAGAGCCCCTAAATTGATCCCCAAAGTTGGTTATTTAATAATAATTGTTGGCGCGACAGTCCACAGGGGGCCCAGGGCCTAGCTTGCTCATCAACTCCTCGTGTTGTGCGCGCTACTGTTCTTTCACGAGTAGAAGGGACCTACAGTCTTTTGCCGACTCCGAACGGCGAAGTTTGAGAAGCTTTCTTAGACAGTTTTTACTCTTTGAGTGTTGTCAGCAGCTCGAAAGATTTCGTGCAGTGAAAAATTCGAAAAATTGGTGTTGAGCTGGGAGTCGAACCTAGACCCTTCGGCGTGTGAGCGTCGCACTCTGCCCATTACGCCACAGCGGCCACTATCGTCTCATCTATCTCCCTTTAATCAAAGGTCCTTCAATATGAGTTCGTGAGTTTTTTGTTCTTCGTGGACCATTTTAGGGACACTTTGAACCATCTCTTAAAAAAAAGACTTACGACAACTTTAGAGTATTAGAGTATACACAGAATCCTATCGCTGATTTTGCTATCCAAGAAAATACTTGACTCACACTACAAGTTCTTTGATCATTTCCGTAGCATGTGCGAATCCGACCGCCCTAGTCGTCTAGTCTCATTTCGCGAACAGAAATCCTTCACACAAATGTACTGCGTGATTCTGTGACCTCTTGTGACCTCGAACTGGGGCCCTTACCAATTAATAAGCGGCTCACATACGCCATATTTATGTTTTCTTTTTGAAATTGGGCTTCAGAAATTTAAACTTTCTGGAACCCTATCCTTAAAAAATTTTTCAAGAGAAAACAAAAACAAATGCAAAAAATGGATTAACTATCAATCGCTGAGCAAAACATTCAGCTCTGATTGCCGACTCAACAGGTGTTGAGCACAACAGTCGTCTCGGGACAACTTTTTTCTCTCGCCACCACGCGCCGAAGCTGTCACTTGATTAAGAATAATAGCAAGCCGAACGGCTTCCTGAGACAACGTCTGCGCGCCCCTGCGTCCACAATCTTCGAAATTCACAATAAAGGCTGAAGCAGCCCATTGCTGCCCTCTCATAACAAGTCCGCACCTTTTTGTGGCATCATTGTAATTATCTTCGTCATCGCCGTGGTCAGCATAGCCGAAAAGAAGACAAAGCAGTATCCAAAGGAATTTCTTGTTCCCCGACCAGAGGTCACGTGGTAACCTGAACCGCTCTAATGGAACCAGCCACACAATAGATAACCCAACTGAAACCCTCATTATACCACCCCGATGTGCAGGTAGAGACTGAGATGTCGGCAATCAACAGCGGACACATTTAACTTCGCCGGCCGTTGCTCACTATCGACGTCAGGAATCTAACGCGACACAGTCCCCAGGCACAGTGCTCGCTCATTGTTATGGAAATTAATCATCACCTGGCCGGGGAAAACTCCTTTTCGGCTGTGCCCCGCGCGCCCCCCTCTCGGATATACCGCATTTGTTGTGGCTTTAATTAGCCGGCCGCCACATTGCCTACACACACGAGATGTGTACGTGAGTTGGTTGCGTCTCGGTCGGGCGGAGTGTATTTTTGCTCTGACACGGGAGTGCCGGATGACCCATTTATAAAGACATTTATCATGGGAATCGCTAGTCAGTCCACCTGCCTGCTCCGGCGAAAGGACATCCAGGACTGGGTTGACCCATATTCGAAACAGCCAAATAAGACAAACGCACAACGAGTTTGGTTGCGCGCAATATCTCACCCACACGCCCACGCCCAGTGCAAGTGACATTCCCGGAAAGGACGGACCGAAAAATTAACTAAAATGGATTCCAACCTAATTAGCAAACACGACGACGGCAGCGTCGAGCCACAGTTAATTCGCCACCACGCTGATGGCGGTAGCTGCGATTCCAGGATTCTCCGCTGTTCGCTCCTGTTCCTCCCGCTGTGGGTTAATTAAACTAAAAGGATATTGCTCCACGGAATGGCCTTAATGCTGCCATTGCTGCTCTGTGTATGCGCGCTTGTGCGGGGAAATAGCGGTCAATGGAGACGGACTCCTCGGAAGGTTTAACTATTAATGCCCGCTCACCGCTGCCTCCCAAGGCAAGTGGCTATTGCTTTCGGGCGAATCGCATAGTTATAGTCGAGCTCTGTTAGTTCTTCCCCTTTTTTTTTGGGGCAAGACCCTTTTCATTTTTCGGGTTGTTTTGATGTTTTTATGGTTTTGGCCAGTGTGTCGTGTGCGCTGGGTTTGCACGACTTTTGGGCGGGAAAATTAGACCATTACGGACGCAATGCGTAAATGTTTATGAAGTTAATTGTGGCGCTGAGTTTGTTTACTTACACGTCCGGCGTGATGAAACCGATGGACAAGCGGGGATGGTTAGCTATGGGGTGTGTGTGCGTGTAAATTCATTAATTCTGCCAAAATGAGTGAAAAGCTTCGTTGGGGCGAGGTGGAGACGTTCGGGAATTCACCGCTGGCTTAAAGTGAATTTGTTTTGATTGCTTCTAGTGGGAGGGGAAGAGCAAGCTGGGAACAGTGATGGGTGTAGGTGGAGTCAGTACGTTACTAAAAGCGGATTAGGAAGACCTTTGTCTTTTCGAGAGAAAAGTTTTGCGTGCGGTTTCTTGTCCTGTTTACGTTGATGGCAGTTGGAGGAGAAAATTTAATCATGGGCTCTCCGTGGTCGCGTCTACGTGGCGTAGTGGGTAGAGTGCGACGCTCACACGCCGAAGGGTCTAGGTTCGACTCCCAGCTCAACACCAATTTTTCGAATTTTTCACCGCACCACCTCTTTCGAGCTGCTGAAAACACTCAAAGAGTAATAACTGTCTAAGAAAGCTTCTCAAACTTCGCCGTTCGGAGTCGGCAAAAAACTGTAGGTCTCTTCTACTCGTAAGAGAACAGTAGCGCGCACAACACGAGTAGTTGATGAGCAAGTTAGGCTCTGGTCCCCCTGTGGACTGTCGCGCCAACAATTATTATTATTCTACGGGCAGTACAACGATATGAGCCTGTTCAAGCGTCTTCGGATACAACGTTTATGATGGCTGGGCCATGTAGAGCGTTTGGACACCACGATTCCCGCCCGAAAAGTCTTCGAATCTGTGCCATTGGGACAACGCAATAGTGGACGGTCTGGGCTAAGATGGCGCACACGAGTGGGGAAGGACCTCAACCAACTTGAAGTGCGCAATTGGAGGCAGCTGTCGAAAGATCATTCTGCCTGGGGAGGCACGTTGGTTGAGGCCCAAGTCTACCCCGGACTGTAGCGCCACAAGAAGATGAAGAAGATGTTGTCGTCAGTCTATATCCATTCGCTCAGGATTATCCAAAAATGCTTAGAATTGACTTTAAATTGAATTAAATTTCTTGTTTTCGCAGAAGTCTCTAAGTTCAATGAATTTAACCTCAATCTGGGGCAACATGGTGCACTCTGTGTACACTCTACACCAATTTGGATAACACCGTATACACATTCCACAAGCCGTCGCCCCATTATCCTTTCATCTCCACAAGCACAGACTAGAACCCTCTCCAGCTGGCTTTCAATTCAAGTAAAACCATCTCCCGAACAATATTAATTAATAAAGCCAAGGCCGGTCATCGACAAACGAACGACGCACGTTGAAGGTCAAACGAAATATTCCTGAAATTAATTTCTCCCCACACTCTTCATCCGAAGAAAAATCAAACGCTCCCCGTCGTTATCCGCCCGCCAATGGAAGCGAGTCTGAGAACAGAAAACCCTTTGTACCCTCAGGACCGTTGTTAAGTAATCCCCGCGGAGAATCGGACGAATCCTCGCCGGGGCGAGACAATGTTTTAGCAATTAACGGCCATCAACTCCAGCAGCAGTTTATAGACTTCTTTATGGCAGCGCCTGTCAAAGTTTCACGGCTCGACGAACACGCCCAAGAGCCATAGGGTCCAGTGGAAACGATAAAAACTCAAAAAACTCAAAAAACTCCCCGAGGGAAGAACCGAAAATGAAAGAACTGTCAAATTGAAATCGAAAATCAATTTGGAAGAATTCTCGACCATTCCGCTGACATGTCCAACTGTGTGCCGGGGGACGTAGGCTCCACAGAGCGTCATCTCCGCGATGCTGTGTGTCTGTGACAAGGCGGTCATGAATAAGTGATTAAACTTTGGGTGGGGATGTTGGTGCAGGTCACACACACTCTTCATGGATACGTTGTTGGCTCTTGTCCAACACCCTGAATCGTTGACCGCACTCGATTAAGGACTTCCTTGTGTACATTCCGATAATCGACGCCATCGACGTCGTTGTCATCGCCACGGGAGATCGGGATTTCATTGTTGACTCACCGATTAAGCCCAAACAAAGTGAGCAACGATCCGTCCAGATGAGTTTGCAACTTCAGCAACTGGCGTTGGGCCTCATTGCGTCCTTAGACATCGAATCTAATTATTCATTGACTACACTTCGCCTTAATTCCCCGCTTGTGTTTCGTAATCGATTCGTTTGCGGAGTGATTGCGTCTCTTCGGAGTGGCTGTTGTGGGAGTTCACTGAAATGCATGGTAAATTATCCGTTTTAAGCCGATCACACGCTGCTGCGAAATAGCGCATCTCCCAAATGGAATTACCAATTTCTGGAGCGCAAACTGAGATGCACAAATAGGTTGATTGCTTTGGGGCCTGTGGGAACCGGGGGGAGGGGTGTGCGAAAATGTGTCAATAGAAGATCCTTAGGGGTGTGCATGATTGGCATGTTAACTCCTGTGTTAGGGGCGATATGAGGAATTCCTCGTGGAATTCATAAGAGAGATCCGTCAAATTGAATGCGCCCTTGACGCGGCTTCAAATCCTACTTGAAGCTTGATTGGTGATTAAAGTGCTTCAGTGGTATATGTGTCTTTGCGACGGATGTTGAGTTGAAGTCGTTGAGGCTGGGACATTGTTGACGTTCAAGGGTGACAGGCGTTCGAAAATTCCGGTTAAGGCTGTGAAGATGCCTTCTTCAATCAATCATAACTGATTCTGATCTGATTTTGTTGTCCGTGTGGAGAGGATTGGATCTTTGTGTTAATTCTGTGTGACGTGGCTTTAAAGACTTACGGCTCTCAACAACTCGATAAGGTTCTACATTTCGAGTAAATTTAATTCTTCTGATATACGTCGGTTGGGTAGTGAGCTCCGAATATCAGCTCGTTTTCCGAGGTGATTGCTCGTGCAACATGTCTTCGAATCAGCTTAGTAGTAAAATTATTCAGCCTATTCACGTTTGCTGCATTGTACAAGATTTCATTAGCATAGATCTTCTTGAACTCAGTTTCTGGGGTTCTGTACATCTGGGGACAAGCCCGAAGACATTGTCTCTCAAAGACCCTCATCCTTTCCATCTGGGAAGGACTCAAATTGAACCACACCGGACAGCCATACACCGTAATTGGCCGGACTAGCGCCATGTAGCAGATAATTTTCAGCCTGGAATCAAGTTGGCTGTCGTAAACCAACCTGCTTGCCATAGCGAAGGCTTTTCTGGCTTTTTCCAGACCCGTTGCTGCATGGATATTACCATACAAAAACTGATCCAACATTATGCCCTACTCCTCACTGCTATGGTCGCCCATTTGAGTCCAAGATGCTGAAGTTACGCCAGTTTTTATTCGTATCCCTTGAAGCCTTATACAACGGAGTTCGGAACAGGACGGGTTCACACTTCTGGTAGTTCATTTTCAACTGCAGTCGTTGCAAAACTGCTGGGTTTCGACGTTCAACAAAATTCCCATTGGATGTTACGCTGCAAAATGATTTTATTAATGACCTCTATCTTAAAACTTGTGAGCCTTTTGCTTGCTTCTTTCTTGTTTTCGTTTAAGGTTAAAGAACCAAGACAAGAAAGAGCTCTTGCACTCTTTCTGTCGAAAATAAATAAATTTGAAAATATATTCGAAGGAGCTTCAGTCAAAAAAGAATTGAAGCTTTCCTTTTTGGGCACCACTCTTTTTTTGAGTGGTGTAGTGAACTCATGGATAGACGGAACTCAAAGGATTTTTCCGATTCTGCTTAATTTGAGATTTTTTCTGCAAAACTCTTTGACTTTTGTGCCTTCCATCAACCATGAAATCTACTGTGTGTGAGTCTTGGCGCTTTACGAGGGTTGCCTTATATGTTTCGGGGTTAAAGAGGAAAAACAAATATTAATCATCGAAAATAGTTTAATTGTTTATTCAAAATATTTCCCATTAAGATCTATGCACTTTTCCATGCGTTTGAACCAATTGTCGAAGCACTTTTGCCACTCTGATTGAGGTATCTCCAAAACATGCATTCTGAACGCATCAACCGCTTCTTCAGATGGTTTCTCATTTTATTTTGTACGTACGGGAATAAAGAAGTCATTCGGTGCCAAGTCAGGACTATACGGCGGATGACTCATCAAATCGATGTTTTGAGTGCTAAAAAATGCAGTTGTTTGAGTCGATGTGTAAGAGCTCGCATTGTCGTGGTGAAGAGTGATCCGTCTTCGGCGGTTGGTTTTCCGAATTTCATTGAAGACAACTGGCAAACAAATGGTTGTGTACCACTCGGAATTGATTGTTCTGCGTTGTTCTAGTGGTACGATTGCGACATGTCCAGTTTTTCCGAAAAAAAACAGGCGACCGTTTGCTTGGGAGTGCTTTGATCGGGAGCAACTTTTGTTGGATTTGGCTCAATTTGAAACACCCTGCTGTTTACTTTTGGGCTCATACGCCTAAATGCACGATTCACCACCTGTCACGATGTCATAGACGTGTTTCGAAGCACCGCGATCGTATTTTTGGAGCATTTTTTTCTACCAATCGACACGAGCTTTTTTTGAGCGATTGACAAATTGTGTGGGATCCAACTCGAAAAAATTTTTTTGACGGTCAAATGTCCATTCAGTATTGATTGGGGGCTGGTCCCACTAATGCTTAAGGTTGTCTCAAACTCACTACAGGTCACATGACGATCTTGCAATATCAGTTGGCGCACAGCATCAATGGTTTCCGGAACAACAACTGATTTTAGAGGACCTTCACGAAATTCGACTTGGAGTGAGCTACGACCTCTGTTGAATTCACCATACCATTGATGATCGCCAAAAATTGAATTAAGTTCATCGATGCACTGTTGTTGAGTTAATCCACGTCGAAAGTTATAAAAAATTATCGCACGAAAATTTTCAAGATTTATTTCTATTGTAAACAACACAAATAGTTCGTATGGCAAAACGTTCTAAGTACGTATAACCTCAAAAATGTCAAACTTTACGATAAAGCTGGAAGTTGCCAGATTGCACCACTAGAGTTGCCCAATTTCGGAATATAAAAGGCAACCCTCATATTGCGAAGAATAGGTTGAAGGGGCGAAGTTGTGCTTAAGGCCTTACTGAACCCTTCAATTACTTCCAAGATAGTCCAAGAATACAAGTCTTCCCTTAATTTGGTCGGCAGACTGAATTCGCTTGGATTTGTCTGGGTCCACTGACATCACGGGATCATGAGAAACGAGATCGCCAATGAACTAGCTAGACAAGGCTCAAAAGAAGCGATCGCAAAGCTCAAACCCACCTTGGGCCTACCTACATCCTTGGTTAGGGACTCCGTCGACGGTTGAGTCTCTCTACAGCACTACCACAGATGGCGTGACTCTATCGGATGCAGGATGATCAAGTGCATGGTCCCGAAAATTAGCAAGAAATCCGCGGCTTTTCTGCTATCTCTGGGCAGAAATGAATGCAGACGACTTGTCGGCGTACTAACGGGACACTTACCCTTTGCTAAGCACCTAAGTCGGCTTGGTTTTAGTGATGTTACTCTTTGCGATGCCTGTGGAGAAGGTGAAGACCCTTCAAAGCACTTTAAACTCGGTATGGGTACCGTCTGATTTTCTTAGTGTATCCAGACTCACTGCTTTGTCCCTTTTGAGGACTTTCACTAGTCTGCTGGTTTCAGTGAGTGTTGAGATTTTCCCACAAAAGTCTTTGTAAGAGGCACTTTTCGAAGCTCGAATTGGCTCTTTATATTCTTTTTGTTTTTATCGATACAGGTCCCCGTCCTCTTCCAGATTTGTTTTGAGTGACCTAACCAGAAGTTTTCTGGCTTCCTTGCGCTTTGTCTGCAATTCCGCGTTACACCACGGAACAGGGGTTCTGCAGGGGGTGTCTTTGACTGGGCATGTCAGTTCGAAGCACTTGGTTAGGGTATCGTTCAGGTTCTGAACTGCCACCTCAACCTTACGCCTCGTTCTGAGTTTTGGGAGAGGCATAGTGCAATTTGCTAACTCTTCCCTAAACTTTAGCCAGTTTGTTCTTAAAGGGTTCCTGCTCTTCTGCGAGATGTTAGATTAGATTCGGATCTCTATGTATCTATGGTCCGACATGGACACTTCCGACAGAACTTTCCAGTCTATGATCTCCTTAAGATATCTATTTGATGGCATTAAGTAAATCACTTCTTGTCTTCTTGTCGTAACAAATGTTGGTTGCGATCTGACGATGTTTATGGTCAGGCCAGACGAAAGTGTGAAATCGAGAAGATACGACCCTCTCCTGTTACACTTGCTGCTGCCCCAGAAGATGTTCTGAGCATTAGCGTCGCACCAGATAACGAGGCCCATCTTTATCGATTCGCAATACTCTACGAGTTCCGCTACTTCCCTTGCTGGAGGTGGTAGGACGGATTCGTAGAGGAAGAAGCCGAAGTCACGACAAAATTGTGCCATGACCCGCCTGATTTAAAGTCAATGACCGCAGCAACTAAATAAATGAAGGTTACTGCCTGGTAGTACAGCGGACCAGTACTTGAGTCTGAGCGCTCCAGTGCAGTGTATCCCAATCTCCAACAAAAACAAAGAAAACTAAGATTTATTCGTTCCTCAGAGCGCGATTTTGTTGAGATTTGTCCGCCAACGATATTATTCCCCTCCAAAACGTCAATAAATCTCCTCAAGTCACTAACAAAAAAAACCGATGACCCATCAAGTTCCCAATTGTGAAACAATGATGACATAACTATATCCTTGTCACAATACGAGATCCATTTGGAGCGATCCCCAACGCTCTGCGACACACTGTAACGCACGAACAAGTGGCATCAATCCCCATTGTACCTGCACTGACAGGGAATCGGAATCTTCACGACTTTACCAGAGTATGGGAGACGACGATGAGGAACATCGGACGCGGGGGCGCTGCGCAGAGCCGTCATCAGTGTGTAAGATCCCAACCGCATCACCACATAACCCCTGCCCACCGCATATAAATACACCGTCAGATTTATCTAATTCAGTTGGTCATCTGAGTTGTTCCTGCAGCCGGGCTGCCTGTCTGCTTGCTTGCTCAGTTGCTCCGTTCCCCTACCGCTTGTGTTGCGACCGATGGGGAGAGATGGGGGAAAGCAGAAGAAACAGCAGAGAAAAAAAAAATAAATCAAAACAACAACAACGAGACCGGGAATTGAAAATCTTGCGTCCATAAACCATGGAATCATCGATTTATCAGGTAGAAGATACACAGTGCGGTGGGGGTCAGCTGAGCACACACTGGATGTCATTGAACCTCATGCTGCGACCCTCACTGTGGTACGCGCTGCGGAGTAGTGAGAGCCGTGCAGTGCTGCTGGGATTTTCCAATAGATTTGTGGTCCACGAGAAGCAACCGAGCGAGGTCTTCGTTTCCAATGAGTCCGCTCTGAGTTTTATTACGGGTGTTTCAGGGGTCATTGGCTAGTGGAAAAGTGTTGTGTCCATTGTTGTGGTAAAATGGAAAAAATCACTTTGAAAAGGAAAATGACGCGTTGGGGGAGGGGGATCCTTTTTTGCCGCTCGATTTGTTTGGCTTCAGTCTCTCTGGGGAGAGAGCGAGAGTTATAATTCATGAAAGCGACGTGCCAGTCGGGGGAACCACAAGAGAACGTCGCCGGGACATGGGGAACCGAAAGGCAAACCCTAATGACGATCATTATGCGATCGTGGATTAGTGCTGTGAGTTGAAGTGGGAATTTGTCAGGAGAATGGGTTTTTTTCGTTCCCTTTTTTGTTCTTCACAAAGTTATATTACACCAGAGGGATTATAAATCTGAGAGTTTGGGGGATTGAGTTTAAGTCTGGATGGATGGATGGGTGTGATGTTATTCTTTACACATTAACTGGGCGGCGAATGCAATCGGTTTCTGATGGCTAGGAATTTATGAATTTGACACCCTTAGGCTGAGGGGCGATCCTAAGCAAGTGGCACTAATTGGGGGGCACTTTGTTCGGCGGGGAGATGGATTGACGTTTCGAATGGTTTTGTTTATCATTCTAGTAGAAGAAGGATTTTAAATTGTTGACGCGCACCCACCTCTACCTATCACTCAGCTTAGAAAAATGCAGTTAATATGATTTTCTGATGAGTGAGGCCCCTGATAAATTATTGATTGTCATACATATCAGTTGTCAAATTGATGAATGACTCACCAAACAGAAAACAACTCCGCACTAGTAAAAAACAGGTTTTTTACTAGTGCGGAGTGTCATACATTCCTTATTGCAGAATGTGTACAAAAATTCTGAAAAGGATTAAGGGGAAAGAAGTTGATTGTTTGCTTCTATGTGGAATGTGGTTTTTTAGAATTCGCCATGTACAAGGGGCGTTCAATATATTCTCGGTATCGGGGTAAATAATAAAAGTCCACGGGGGGACCAGGGCCTGGCTTGCTCATCAACTACTAGTGTTGTGCGTGCTACTGTTCTATCACGAGTAGAAGGGACCTAGAGTTTTTTGACGACTCCGAACGGCGGAGTTTGAGAAGCTTTCTTAGACAGTTATTACTCTTTGAGTCTTGTCAGCAGCTCGAAAGAGGTGATGCCTTGAACAATTCGAGGTGCTCAAGCGGGAATCGAACCTAGACCCTTGACGTGTAAGTGCCGCACTTTACCCACTTTTAATTTAAGCGTATATACGCTTGCGCGACAGTACACAATGGACCAGGGCCCAGCTTCCTCATCAATTACTCGTGTTGTGAGCGCTACTGTTCTCTCACTAGTAGAAAGGACCTACAGTTTCTTGCCGACTCCGAACTGCGAAGTTTGAGAAGCTTTCTTGGACAGAAATTTACTCTTTGTGCGCTTTCAAAAGCTCGAAGGAGCTGCAGAGGTGGTGCCGTGAAAAATTTGAGGTGTTTAGCCGGGAATCGCACCTAGACCCTTCGGTGTGTGAGCGTCGCACTCTACACACTACACCACGGCGGCTGTGACGGGAGCACGGGGTGAAGCTGTGGTTATATATATATAAATTGACTTATTTATCAACTAATACTATTATTTTAGTGCATTCATGTTAAATTTTATATAAATGTGATTATTAATTCACAGAACCATAATGGCTACTGAGACGATGATGACGAAAATTGAGCATCGCCCAGTAATTAAATTTCTCATTAAACAAGGAAAAAGTCAAAAAACTATTCATGAAGAGATGGTGGCTGTTTACCAGAGCTCCGCACCTTCATTATCAACAGTCCAAAAGTGGTCAAGTGATTTCATGAGAGGCAGAGAGAGCATTGAAGACGATCCCCGCTCCGGCGCACCGGCTACTGCTTGTACGGGAAGCATCAAAGAAGTCGAACAAATTACTCTTGATGATTCCTCGAATAAAACTGAAAATGATGGCAGAAATCACCAAACTTTCAACTGGTACCGTTCACACCATTCTTCAAAGTTATTCACACCATTCGTCATGACCATCTTAACCTTTAAAAGGTCTGTGCAAGGTGGGTCCAACGAATGCCCACAGCGCCTCAGAAAAAACTGACAATCGCATGCTGTAGAGAGCTTTCGGAGATGTGTGGTGAGAATGCGGAAGGTGTTATGAACAGAATTTCAACTGTGGACGAACATAGGTTCACCACTATGACGCTGAAAGCAAACAAGAGTCCATGCAGTGCCAAAAAAAGGAACAGACCCCCCGAAGAAGTTCAAAGTCACTCCGTCTGTCGGGAAGCTCATGGCCACAGTTTTTTGGGACTCAAAGGCAATCTTGCTTCGCATGCTGTAGAGAGCTTTTGAAGATTTGAAGTGAGAAGGCGGAAGGTGTTATGGATCGAAGTGTTACTGGGGACGAAACTTGGGTTGGCCACTATGACCATGAAAGCAAACAAGTGTCCATGCAGTGGCATAAAAAGAAAATAAACCGTCCGAAGAAGTTCAAAGTCACTCTATCTGCCGGGGACCTCATGGCCACAGTGTTTTGCCGTGAATCTTGCTCATTGAGTACAAAAAAGAAGGTGAAAGCATCAACACCACACCCTACGCTTCCACTTTGCATACTTTGTGGGAGGAAACTGAAAAGAAAAGACGGAGTAAACTCGCAGCGGGTGTGTTGCTTCTTCATGACAACGCTCCTGTTCACACGGCGCGAGTTTCCAAGGCTGCTGCGCGAGATTGTGGTTTCGAAGAGATCCAACACCCACCCTTTAGTCCAGACCTTGCCCCTAGTGATTATTTCCTTTTTTCGGATGTGAAAAAATGTTTTCGTGGAAGAGAATTTCCAAATGATGAAGAACTCAAGCCGCCAATAAATGTGTATTTTGCAGAGAAAGAGGTGTAGGAGGAAAAAAACAATCGAGAGTGTGGCTATCCGTTTACTGAGCACCGCTTCTCGGTAAGCAGAGAACCTATATATTTCTTGAACAAAAGAGTGGAGAGTTCTCATGTCGTTCACCTAGTCAGATGATCGAATACAATACAGCAAATAACTGACTGGAACAAATAGTGGTGTACAAAAGTATTCGTTCATTCAAATTCCTCTACAGAGGAAATTTATTTTTTTGATGGTTTATAAGGCTCATCTGAAGATGTACCAAATGCATTGATGACAGGGGAGATTATATTGAAAAATAAAAACAATTTAAATTGAATCCGCATTTTCCTTCATATCGATACCGAGAATATATTGTACGCCCCTCGGACGTACCAGGAATACCGGTATGAAGTAAGTGTCAAGATACAAATGGCTCGATAGGGAACATTTGTTGTGAACGAGCCTTTGATTTTTTTTTTTTTTTTTGCTATGACATCTATGAAAAATAATTTGGTATACATCAAGTCATTGAACAGACAACATCATATTAATTCATCCTGTTAAAAAGAATTTTATACCAGAATGTGATGATTTGCGAAAAGCATTAATTTTTTGTTTCCATTTGAAGGAAAGTGCTGCAGAGCCGCATCGAATGCTTGTCGAGGCGTATGGTGATCATGCTCTATCAGAAGCAACATGCAAAAGCTGATTTCAACGGTTCAGAAATAATGATCTTGATGTGAGAAATGAAGAACGTGGAAGACCACCAAAAAAGGTTGCAGACGCCGAATTGCAAACGATATTGGATGGAGATGACACTTTGAGTCAAAAGCAAATGGCAGCAAAGTTAAATATTGCACAACAAACAATTTCTGACCGTTTAAAAGCTAAGGAAAAATGAATGAAAGACAGATGGAAAACCGAAAAAACATTTGTCAAATTTTGCTTCAAAGACACGAAAGAAAATAGGTTTTGCATCGAATTGTTACTGGCGATGAAAAATGGATTTATTTTAAGAATCCTAAACGGAAAGAATCATGGGTTAATCTCTGACAACCATCAACATCGACTGCAAAACCAGATCGATTCCTCTTTCGAGCTGCTGACAACACTCAAAGAGCATGTACTGTCTAAGAAAGATTCTCAAACTTCGCCGTTCGGAGTCGACAAAAAACTGTAGGTCCTTCTGCTCGTGAGAGAACAGTAGCGCGCACAACACGAGTAAATTGATGAGCAAGCTAGGCCCTGGTCCCCCTGTGAACTGTCGCGCCAACAATTATTATTATTATTAAGCTCTATACACTTTTCCATGCGTTTGAACCAGTTATCGAAGCACTTTTGCCACTCCGATTGAGGTATCTCCAAAACATGCATTCTGAACGCATCAACCGCTTAGTCAGGTGTCGAAAAACGTTGACTTCTCATTTTTTTACGTACGGGAATAAACAGAAGTCATTCGTTCTCAAGTCAGGACTATACGGCGGATGACTCATCAAATCGATGCTTTTTTTTATAATTGACGCGTGCATAAGGGGTTGCGAGTACCCTTAAGTGACCAGATCAAGTCACAGCACGGGCTGATGGTAAAGAGGAAGAGAGGGAGAGGAGGTACCGATGCACATTGGTTTTAAATGCCTGTGGATTGTAATGAGGAGGAAAAATCGAGCTGGGAAGAGCATTCCAGATTCGTGTAGTGCGGCTAAAGAACGAGTCTCTGAATTTGACTGTACGTCCGGGGTGAAGTACTTCTTGCATCGTTTAAAGAAACCTAGACATTTCGCAGCATTTTTGGCGATCTCAAATATATAATCGTTCCAACTAATTGGTGGGTTGATACACATACAGAGGATGGAAAGTCTTTCGGTTTCAACAACGCAAATGCCGTTCACTCTATTCTTATTTCCCCAATTGATTATGCTGTCAAGGTCGGAATTTAATGTTCTTAACATACGCTGCCGTTCCGAGTCTAAGGCCGAAGTGGAGGGACGTGAGCCAAGGAACGAATATGAAAAGCTGAGGGTACTGTCATCAGCGAAGCAATGAATAGGATTAGAAGTAGCAGACTAGTGATCATTTATAAAAATAAGAAAGAGTGTCGGAGACAAAACAGAGCCCTGAGAAACACCAGCATTAATATAGTGGATATCAGACTTGAATCCATCCAAAACGACTTGTATTGAACGATTCGAAAGGTAATTTCTACTCCATTGAAGAAGAGACTCATCGATCCCAAAAGCACGCATTTTCGACAAAAGAGCCTGATTCCAGACTTTGTGAAATGCCTTTGAAATATCAAGTTGTTGCGCTTGCTTTTTCCTAAATTGTGCAAAGATTGGTTTTACTTTTCAGTGAGATATGCCATCAGATCACCAGTGGAACGGTTGCTGCGGAAGCCGTACTGCCGGTCATTAAGAAGCTTCCGGGACTCAAGATCAAGCTTTGAGTGCCCAAAAATTCAATTGTTTGAGCCGATGTGTGGAGCTCGCATTGTCGTGGAGAAGAGTGATCCGTCTTTGGCGGTTGGTTTTCCTGATTTCTTGGAAGACAACTGGCAAACAAATGGCTGTGTACCACTCAGAATTGACTGTTCTGCGTTGTTCTAGTGGTACGGTTGCGACATGTTCAGTTTTTCCGAAAAAAGCAGGCGACCATTTGCTTGGAAGTGCTTCGTGAGCGAGCAACTTTTGTTGGCTTTGGCTCAATTTGACACACCAATACAGTCGACTGCTGTTTACTTTCGGGCTCATACGCGTAAATCCACGATTCATCACCTGTCATGATGTCATAGACGTGCTTCAAAGAACCGCGATCGCATTTTTGGAGCATTTCTTTCGACCAATGGACACAACCCTTTTTTTGAGCGATTGACAAATTGTGTGAGATCCAACGCGAACAAATTTTTGCCAGTCAAATGTACACGCAATATTGAATGTATGCTGGTCCCACTAATACCTGAGGTTGTCTCAATTTCAGGATAGGCCACATGACGATCTTGCAATATCAGTTGGCTCACAGCATGGTTTCCCGAACAACAACTGATTTTGGACGACCTTCACGAAATTCGTCTTGGATTGAACTACGACCTCAGTTGAATTCCACCACACCATACCATCGATGGAGCTTCATCGCCAAAAATGGAATTAAGTTCATCGATGCACTATTGTTAAGTTAATCCACGTCGAAAGTTATAAAAAATTATCGCACGAAAATTTTCACGATTTAATTCCATTTGTTGGCGAGATGAATCCTTTAAGTTACTGTAAACAACACAAAAAGTTCGTACGGCAAAACGTTCTAAGTATGTATAACCTCAAAAATGTCAAACACTACGTTAGAGCTGGCAGTTGCCATATTGCAACATTAGGGTTGCACAATCCCGAAATATAAAAGGCAACCTTCTTATATATCCAAATTTTAATGTAATGATTAAATTTAGTTAATGATTAGAAGAATAATTGGTGATTCAGAGTTATCGGGACAAAATATAAGTTTTGGGTAAAATGAGTGTTAAGATAATTTCGAAACTGCTGTACGAATATGGAATTGATTGACTGTAAGTAGTATAAATGACGAGTGAAAACAAAGATGTAAATCCTGAAGTCGACGTCCTTGATTAGTACACTTCGAATGCTGTATAAGGTTCACATCTATAGTATTCTCAATTCAGAGTTTATCTAAAAGATTGTAAAGCGAATTAAAAAAAAAGACTCCTTTCCTAAGTTCCTCTGTCAACTCTTTATTACATCCCACTTTATGTTACATTCCTTTCAGAGCAATAACTCCCACAAAAGGTGTTGTCAGAACAAAAGAAAGTTGCCAGGTAATAAAAATCGAAAGTCCTCCCTCTCCGTAATTCCCATAACAAAAGTATGACTCAATATAATGAATAATTTCTTCCACGAATATCCCTTTTATCCCTAAACCATGAGAAACGTGCCAATATACCGAGATTCTCTCTATTCCGCATCCAACTAAACTACTGTTCATGCAAAAAATCAACCAATGGGTTGGAAAACATTCGCATTAAAACATTCCCAGTCTCTTGCATACAAATCTATGTCTTATGGAATTTCAGAAGACCCTCCTCGGCGCACACCATCTATTCCAAAAACCATACTCGCTCGTAAATAAGGAATGCCTACCTCGGAAAGTTACTCTCCGCATATTCCCCTCCAGTCCTTTACAAAGGATGCTTGCAAAAATCAACTGCAACGACGCGCCGTGGATTCCGTCAACATCTAAACTATCTATGCATGCACAATGTCTGGCACTCTATTGAGAGCCAGCAGCCAAAAAACGATGAGACCGAAAAAGGCACGGAATTTCCTCTGGCAGCAGGCCAACGTTACCAGCAACGTTGACAGGGCTCGTAAATACTTTATTCTAGTTCATTCCTGGATCCACCAGACCGCCCCCACGCCCCTGGATAAAATCAAATCCCCAATATGTCCAGCGCATGAATAGAATTAGTTCCTGCCACATACATTTACCCGCAGAGGCAGAAGTAAAACTAGCCGTCAAACAGCGACAACACCGGTGTTGGGGGTTCAAACAATTGGCTGACCACTAAAGTTTTTCGGCGTGACAACAGGATCGGCTTCATGGGAGTTTAATGTATTCATTGAAAGAGACCTCGCACACCTCCGCCAGTGCAGCTTAGTATTCAGATTGCGGTGTGAATATAGACCGACAATGTCCTGTCAGTTGTCAATCCTGACAAGAGATTCAATGAATTTTAAACAACCAGGGCAGCACTCCCGTTTTTCCCACGACACCATGTTGCAGTACAATCTCGCCCGAAACAGATGTAGACACACACGCTCGTCTCTTGAGTCTCCCCGGGGATTCTCTGGAGCGTGTTTGGCACAGAGTAGTGCCTCCGACCATTCATTAGGACTCCTTCAGCACGAGCTTATCGTTGGGATGCTGCCATTGCCCTTCGGCTCCGTCCTTCCCGTAAAGCTTAGTTAATTCGTTGGTAATCTCTCTCGGACCCGGAAATGAAGAGCTGCAAAGAGCTCCTTGAGAAGGTCCTTTCACGGGCAGTTTTCCGAAACCACTAAACTTCGAAAGTGCAGGTGAATTATCGGCTTCATCTCTTCCTTTTCCGGCAGAGTGTGTCTGTATCTTTGGTGTCCTCCTTTCCCTTCCTGACAGTGCCGGGGAAATGATAACTGATTGTCTAGATTTAGTTCTTTCATTCGTTTCCTTGTCGTTGTGTGTTCCTTTAGGAAGACAAGTCCTTTCATTAAGCTTTTAAATGAACCGGAAACGGTTTCGTGTACCGTGTGTGGGAATGTCCTTCACATTGGTGCTCTGCTGTCTTGACGGAGATTCGTTTCACATTTGTACTTGTGGGCGTGTGCTACTTCGAGCACGAACACTGCCCTGCATGCAGTAGGACGAGCGTCTTTAATTTCAGGTAATACCGTTGACCAGGTTAAGGAAAGAAGAATTGATATTGCTTTTCATTTCTTTAATGGCTCTTTGAAGTGCCACTGAAATGTGATCCCAAGTGGTATCAAAGGACATGTCATTTCGATGAGGAGCCTAATTCAATAATGCCGACTCGCTGGAGTGGACCTCCCTCGAGGGAGGGTGCATAAGCTACCCACCTTTTGGCAATTGAATGGGCTTTCTGGGAATTATTTTGATGGATTGGGTTTTTTTTTTGCAGTTTATTCTCTTGAATTGACCTTGTTATGTCATAAACATGTAATTGGAGCCACACTTCAATCGGTGACAATGAGATGAACACGTGTTCTATGCTTCGCACAACATTCGAAATGAGAAAATATTGCTGCCAGCCTGCTGGAAAGGAAGGACTGGAAATTTTGATTGAAGATGAACGTTTATTTAGTGAGACAATTTGACAGTTCCGTAGCTGATCTTGGGTGTGTTCCAGTACTTTCTGTACTAAACTCTGAAGTCTGTCAATTATTAAGGAGTGAGGGTTAATGTATCTCAGAAAAAGGGAAAGTATGGGAACGCAACTAAACTAAATGTGTAAAGTATGTCATTGATTGTACCAGGAATGGGCTTTCCGTCAATCCTCTCTTTACGAGAAGGAGGAATATGACTGATTTGACTCGACTGGTACTTAAAGGCGTCAATATCCCACTTTCCAATGAAGCCAAATATCTAGGTGTTATCCTGGACAGTAAACTTCTCTGGAAAAGGCACATTGAGACGAAAACCTCCAAGGCGCTGTCAGTCTTCTGGCAATGCAAGGGAGTTTTCGCAAAACCTGGGGTCTATCACCCAAAAGATCCGTTTGGATATATACGGCAATGATAATACCACTCCTCTCTTATGCATCAGTCGTTTGGTGGAACAAGCTTTCGCGTATACGTATACGTGGCTGCCGCTTTCATCAAGTTTCAAAGAACAGTTTGTCTCGGCTGCACAAGGGCTTTCCCCAGCACGCCTGGCTCTGCTCTTGATGCTCTGATTAATCTCCCCCCCCCCCCCTTGATCTCCACATCGTGGGATGTACACTCAAGGCCATCTCTCAACTAAAAAGGAATGGTTTTTGGTTCCACTCGCACTGGAGCTTTGATGACCTCGCACACCGCATCTCCTATGATACTACTCTCATGGACATGCTGTCTGATGCGAGGTCGCCAATAACACAGTTGCGACGCTTTTACAAAGTCGACTTTCCACGTGTCCTGGACTGGCTGTGGCCAGAAACTGAACCGGGAAAGGAATGTAGTCGGATTTTCACGGACGGCTCCAAGACAACGGAGGGTTCTGGAGCTGGAGCCTTCGTGGAAAATGACCTCCTTAGGAAACTTCGCGTCGGTCTTCCAGGCGGAAGCCTTCGCGATCCTAATGGCCACCAGCTACATTGTGAAGAATAGGTGGAAGGGAAGAAGTATCTGCGTCTGCAGCGACAGTCAAGCTGTGCTCAAGGCCTTACTCAACCCTTTAACCACTTCCAAGATAGTTCAGGAATGCAAGTCTTCCCTCAATTCGGTCGGCAGGCTGAATTCGCTAAGACTTGTCTGGGTCCCTGGTCATCACGGGATCCTGGGAAACGAAACTGCCGATGAACTAGCTAGGCTAGGTTCAGCAGAGGCATTCGTAGGACCCGAACCCGCCTTGGGATTACCCGCGTGCCTGGTCAAGGCCTCCGTCGATGGTTGGGTATCCCTACAGCACAACCAGAGATGGCGTGACTCTCCAGGATGCAGGGTGATCAAGAGTATGCTCCCAAACGTCTGCAAGAAATCCGCTTCTTTTCTGCTATCCCTAGACAGAAACGAGTGCAGAAGACTTGTTGGCGTATTAACGGGACACTTTACCTTCGCTATGCACCTGAGTCGGCTTGGGCTTAGTGATGTCAGTCTCTGCGACGCCTGTGGAGAAGGTGAAGACCCTTCAGAGCACTTTCTCTGTCAGTGTCCTGCCTTCGCTCGTATCAGGTGGCGGTTATTTGGCGCTGATGTGGTGGGAACTGAAAACCTAAGTTCTATATCACAGAAGCGCATCTTGGTTTTTCTTCGGAAAACCAAGAAATCACAATAAATGAAGGTTACTGTAGTTACTGGTAGTACAATGGACCAGTATTTGAGTCTGAGTTTTTCCAGTGTAGTTGATCCAAACCTCCAACAAAAAAAAATGTCATTGATAGCTATCAAATTCCCTTTTCGATACAGAAAACAAAAACAACAACAAGATTTGAGACACATACACAGAGATAAAGCAAGAATGATAGAAATACAGATTACGCATTGCGCATGTCTGTCACCTTCTGTCAATTTTTGATGATGTAGGCTGAGACAACGAATCTTTACTTTTTATATGTTATATGTGTGATGTCAGGTTTGACTGCGATTTCCGCGCGTTTATTTGAAAAATATTAAAAGAATTTTTATTTTGTAATTCATTAACAATTAAATAAAGAGACATTTTTGAAAATGAGGTGTGCTGTGTTTGGCTGCAATGCAAACAACAAGGGAAAACCGAATGTACGGTTTTATTCGGTTCCAAAACACAACATCCTACGGAAGCAGTGGATTCACTTATGCAGGAGAAAGGATAACTGCACATTTCACTGCGGATAGTTTTGAAAGGAACTTACAATTGAAATGTGTAAGATGATTTGTTTATTTCCTTACATATTAGGTCACAATTTTATTACAGGCCTTTGCAAAAGTAATGGATATAAGTTGAAGGCGGGAATAATTCCAACAATCCAACCGAGAGCAATAGTCGCTCCTTCATCCCGCGACATCAGAATGCAATCAAAGGCAATACATGAAATGATTGCAGAGCTACTAGCGGAGAAACAAGTGGCATTGACATTTGACTAAACTCCTTCGGAATCATTTTATTGACCAAGGGTTTAAAATAAATGGAAAGGAGGTAAAAAAAAAACATAATCCTTACGCTTCCAACGTGCACAGCGTCTGAATTGTCATTCATAAGATATTGACAGGCCATTTAAACGTTATTGGAGCTGAAAGACAGGAAGTTAAAATGGCTACAAAACTTTTTTCTCACACTATAGCTCAGGCAATAACAAGAGCCGCCAGCTTAGGTCATTTAGGTGACCAAACTTGGCTGGGTACATTTTCCATAAGTTGAGGGATGAAATTCCCGACATACGTGTTCTTCAAAATAAGGACACGACTTTTACGTGGGTTAACCATCTCAACGAAGAAGGCCTGGATAAACCAACATTTGCACTAATGGTCCACATGAAGCAACTCGAAGAAATTTTCGAAAGTGTGAATGGGGATGACCTCTTTATTTTCCCCTAATGTCTTAAGACTCATTTGGAATAAAATAACACATTTGGAGAAAACTAAAAATAAACTTTATTTTAGAGCACGAATGTATTTTAGAATAAGGAAACTAATGTGGGGGAGGGGTAGGCGAACTTCGGACAATAAGTAAACAACAAGTACTTAGTGACGTGACAGTTTATTGCAAAAGAGAGCGTTCACATGAGTTGTGGGCGGTATATATACCATCGCCTAACATAAAGAATATGCTAACGGGAGGATCAGCCGATCATGAGACTCGTTCTTTAAGTTAATTGTAATTATCTTTTACACGAATGATAATTATTAGACCTCGAAGGGTGTAATAGAAGTGTGATGACACTGTTTCTCAAACTTTTCGAATATTCTTCTACAAATCGGCCATCCTGAACGGAAATCGTCCCGATTACATTTACAATAATATAAACAAATTAACGATAAACTAAGTATTTAAACGTCAATAAATTCGTATGAACTTACAAACAATATTATAGCAATAAAATACGAACAATCATAGTTTACGATTGAACAATATTCTTTTAAAATTTTATCTTATGCAAATTTACATATATAATGAAGCACTATATCATTAGAAGAGGAACAAAATAGAATGTTATAAATTTTCAAATTAAATTTCCAGTTTTTTTTTTTTATAAAACGAATCAAGGAAGAAATATCATTGCCAACATTAGAGGGGCCATCGAGGTCAATAGTTAAATAATATGGATCAATTTCTTGTCGCGTTCTGCGTCGTCATCCAAGTCCTCATCATCATCATTCCTCAACCTTGAATCCGGCATAACATACAACCGCATGTTGCTTGGAGAACTAACACCCTTATAGGGTAACCGCGTCAATTGAAATCCATCGATGTCTGCTATCACGTATCTATCGTTCGGTAAAACTGCTTTTATTTGATAAGGTCCCCGATACTTGGCTAATAGTTTTTTGTTGATTCCTGGTGTTTGGATAATGTTCTTGATCATAACGTAGTTGCCTACTTTATATTTAGTTGGAAATTTGTGACGATTATCGTAAGAAATTTTGCTTAGCATCTGTTCTTTCTCGATTTTATCTCGAGCCTTATTTCTGATATCTTCTATATCTATTTCTTCAGGGTTCGCGTTATTGTTAAGATAATCTTTAATTCTATCGCAAAATCGGCCATTTTGATGTCTACCAAATAATAGGGTGCTAGGACTAAAACCTGTACTACGATTAACGCTGTTGTTAATAGCAAATTCGACTCTGTCTAAATATTTATCCCAATTTTTAGTAGTTTGTTCCTCACATTCCTTTGCTAGCATGGGTGTTATAATGCGGTTTAACCGCTCTACCTGGCCATTCGATTGTGGACAATGAGTTGCAACTTTGATATGTTCAATATTGTTATCGCTAACAAACTCAGCAAATTCCTTGGAGGTGAAACACGTTCCACGATCAGATATGATTCGGTTAGGTCTTGAAAAGTTCGCGAAATACGTTTCCAAACAAGATATGCTTTCCCTACTTTGTGTGCTTTTCACTGCATATAACTTGACGAATTTTGTAAATCCATCTACTACTACCAGGATATGCTTCTTGGTGGAGCTAGCCGTAGGAAAAGGACCTAGGTGATCAATGTGAACGGTATGAAAAGGTTGATTTCCTTTGGGAATAGGATGTAGACTTCCTTCGACTTTTCCCGATTCAGGAGAAAAATAAATACATTTAAGGCAACCTTTTATGTAGGATCTTATTTTGTCCTTCATCTTCGGAAACCAATATATAGCAGACAAGTGCTCGAAACATTTTTCAACCCCCAAGTGACAAAGCGCCTCATGATGGGTTCTGATAACCTGTTCCTCCATCTGTGATGGCACGTAAAAGGTAACTTTGTCTTTCGATTTTTTGTATATTAATCCATCAACCATTTCGAAGTTTGGACTCTCAGATTTACTTAACTCGGTAGCAATTGACACAATCTTCGGGTCATGTCTTTGTGCCGCTGCTAAAATGAATTCAAATGATTCGCCATCAATATGCAGAATGTTAAAGGATCTGCTAAGGGAATCCACATGGGCCATGCGATCACTCTTCCGATGTTCTACAGAGTAGTCGTATGCTTGAAGCTCTAACGCCCACCGTGAAATTCGGGGATTTAGTAACTTCTTGTTGAGTGTTAAAACAAGGGCTTGACAATCTGTAACGATTTTGAAATTAATTCCCAACAAATACACCCTAAACCGCTTCAATGCATATATGATGGACAATGTCTCCAGCTCATAGCTGTGGTATCTACTTTCTGTATCTGAGGCCCGCTTTGAAAAATAAAATATTGGGTGAAATTTGCCATCACTTTGTTTTTGGATCAGAACTGACCCAAATCCGGCGTTGCTCGCATCACAATGTAATTCGGTAGCGTTATGTGGGCTATAAATAGATAAGACTGGTGCTGAAGTCAGTTTACTTTTCAATGTGTCAAAAACCTCTAGTTCCTTTAACCCGAAAACAAATGGGGTATCTTTTCTCAACATGTCATACAGGGGCTTTGCTATATTTGCAAATTGATAGATAAACTTTCTAAAATAGGAACAAAGTCCTAAGAAACTGTGAACATCTTTAGTTGAGGTAGGTGTTGGAAAGTCTCTAATAGCTTTCAGGTTTTCATCATTCGGGCTAACGCCACATTCGGTTATTTTATAACCCAAATAATTTATCTCACTATTAAGGAAGATACATTTATCCAACCTGAGAAGTAACCCTTTATTAACAACAATGTTTATAACTTCTTGAAGTATACCTAAATGTTCATCAATTGTTTCGGTGGCAATTAGAATGTCGTCCAAGTAGGTCAAAATTTTAGACTCTCTAGTCATTTTACCAAAAAGGTACTTCATGTAACGCTCGAAAACGGAAGGTGCATTCCTAAGTCCAAATGGCATTCGAGTGAATTCGAATTGACCAATTGGTGTAGTAAATGAAGTGTACTTCATGGAATTTTCTTCGAGCGGAACATGGTAGAAACCGTTTTTCAAATCAAGGGTTGTGAAATATTTTTTGTTCTTGAGCCGATCAATGTTGTCTTCAATTAGTGGTAAAGGATAATTTTCGCGAAGGGTAATTTTATTTAATTCTCTAAAATCAATACACAATCTTAACTCTTTGTTTTTCTTTTCTACTAAGACGATAGGTGACGCGTACTCTGAGCTAGACTCGCGTATTATTCCTTTGCTAAGCAAATCATTAAGAATTTTTTCCAACTCCAGTTTATGAGAATATGGTAGCCTTCTTGGTGGGCAATGAAACGGATTTTCCTTGGACAAGGTTATTTTCATTTTGAATTGGTTCTCTGCAAAGCAGTTCTTAGATAAATCACGACAAAAAGCTGGTTTAACAATCTCTTTGACACGCAGCTTCACATAATGCGGTATATTCTCATTAACATTAATATCTAACTCTGATTCTCTATCACTTACATTAATATTAAAAATTTCTTCGTCTATACTATTTTCTTTTTGCAATGTACTCACATTATCTAACAAATTGTTTCGGCTTGATGACGGCGACAATGAACTTGAATTACGATGACTGTTGATATTGGGCGACTCTGATAAAGGAATATTACTTTGTTCGGTGTTCTTCTTGTATGTTTTCTGCAACTCCAAGCCAATGTTGTCAATGAAATTTCTCCCAAGAATGACTGGATAACTCATCGAATTGTTTTTAACTACAAGTAAACAAAGATTAGTAGATGAATCGTTAAAATGAACTATTGAATTAACACTTCCTAATACATGAAGTGGGCTGCTGTTGATACCACAATACGATTTTTCACTCGGTTCCAACGGTGCTATCACAAACGAAGGCAGAAACTTTTCTTGTATGAAGCTTATGGGGCTGCCTGAGTCTAAAAGTGTTGAAAGGGTTATTACAAATTTTGATTGATCGTTAACGAACTGGAACAACACATCTTTCTCGAAATTGTTTGGTGTAGCGCATCGCTGTTGTCCAAAATGAGCATTCCTTTTGTCAGAAGTTTTCTTTATAACGTATCTTTCGTGTTCTTTTGCACTGCCTTTGCCTTGAAGAACCAGGACTGGATTGTTGTTCTTGTAGCAGTTCTTTGCAATGTGTCCCCGGCCGCCACACTTAAAGCACGTGAACTCCTTCCTCAGATTGGTACCAGTAGCAGATGTACCGTTTGCCGATCGTTCGAACTGGCGATCGTTTGTCCTTTGAGAATTGCCTTGATTACCGCCTCGAATACTAGACTGAGATGTACTTGGCCTATGTGGTAAACTGTCACGACTGTTTTGCTTGAACTTTTCGTACTTTCGCAGTGCGCGCTTGAGCTGTTCGATGTTGTTTGCGCCGTAAAGTATACTTTTGTTGACCTCGCTATCAGTGATGCCTTTAATAATGAACATCATCAAATCCTCCTCTTCCACAGGGTTTCGTGCCGCAATTTCTTGCATCGACAGAACGTACTGTTGCACTGTTTCGTCGCGTCGTTTTTTCCTCGCACTGAGTTCACTAAAAATATCTGCCTTTGTGACCACACACTGAAACTCACCCTTAAGAGCATCCTCGAGTTCCATCCAATTGCGCAATTTTCGAGATCGGACAAACAAACGTGCTGTCCCACTGAGAAGCCTCTTCGCAAATATAAACTTTGACCGATCATCTAATTTTAGAATTTCAGCATATTCATTGAAATGATCAATCCAAAGACCTATTGCGAAGTTATCATCCCCACTAAACGGTTGCAACATGTCCTCAATGTCTCTAAAATTGTGCGTAACTTGCGGCCTTTGACTGTAGTTTATGTCCTCCATTTGCATTTCCTTCAATTTGCGCTTTAATAAGATGATTTCTTCTTTTTTCTTACATACTTCCCGTAGTGAGTTGAGCTCCTCATCAAGATCATTTCCTTGTATCACGGGTGAATTATCCTCCAACTCGGATTCGCTGTCGTCTGATGATGCTGCTGTATTCCTCATTTCTTCGGGCACAAAACACTGAATGATGTTTTCAAGATCTTCCTGTGAAAAGTCATTAACTGCATTCTCCAACCGCAGTTTTAGGTCTGCCTTAGTTCCATTAGTCCTCAACTTTAATGACTGCAAAATGTTCTTTAACATGGGCACATTTGCCTTTTCCACGAACTGGTTAAATACTTGGGACATAATTATTCTTTAAGAATTCCAAATTTACAAAAAAAAACAAAACCACACTTTATAAAAATAACACGTCGACAATAGCAAACAGAAAAACTGGAATAGCGGACGATTCAATCCCACTTCTGAAAACTGTGGGGGAGGGGTAGGCGAACTTCGGACAATAAGTAAACAACAAGTACTTAGTGACGTGACAGTTTATTGCAAAAGAGAGCGTTCACATGAGTTGTGGGCGGTATATATACCATCGCCTAACATAAAGAATATGCTAACGGGAGGATCAGCCGATCATGAGACTCGTTCTTTAAGTTAATTGTAATTATCTTTTACACGAATGATAATTATTAGACCTCGAAGGGTGTAATAGAAGTGTGATGACACTGTTTCTCAAACTTTTCGAATATTCTTCTACACTAAACAAACAAATTACAGAGTTTCAATTCAGAAAAAAAGAAAATATAATAAAATTGTCCACTAGTTCAAAATTTAAATCTAGTCTTTTATTTCAATAACTTGGTTGTTACATTACTCTTTTGGAAATAAAACATGCAATAATAAAATTTAGTTAAACTGATTTGTTAATGGCAATTCTAAAACTTTACACAATTATGATTACTGCTTTACGAAACTCTGTGAAAAATTTTTCCACTCTGCGTGCAAAAAGCTTGACTTAATGGCTCGGAAAGTAATTGGATAGTTAAACTAACTCAATTGGATATACACTTAAAACATATTTTATGTTAGAAAATTCTTAATAATCATAATAATAAAAGTCAACTAGTAACTTTTCCTTCTTCAATTTGTATGAAGATATTAAACAACAACAAAGAGCTGTCAAACCAGAAGTCTCGCGTGACGTAAGCTGCGCAGAACGAAAGAAAATTGAACACTATATTGCGCAATCTCTTTTTCTATCATTCTTGAAGATAAAAGGTAAATGCTCACTTATCTCTGTACTCACATCAATTCATTTGACAGAAAACCGAAAACCTACCTACCTAAAAATTTTTTGTGTTAAAATCGGCAGGATGTGGAAATATTTTACTCCTCCGAGAGAGCGCTCGTTTGACATATAGTCCATTATTTCGGAATACAGGAACGGATATTGTGTTGTTTTGTGCTGTTTTTCGGATAGGGGAGCACACCTTCTTTTAATGTTAACAGGAGTGTGAAAGAATGGAAAATACGAAAAAAGTATAGCAGCAGCAAAGAAGATTCTTTTTTCTGATGAGATTTTATTTTATTTAATTTTTTTTTTCTGATGTATATTTCCTATTACTAGTATTTCGTAAATGTCACAGCCTAAACTGTTTTTTTCTTTTATGTTCACAAAAGAAAACAAAGCTTCTTTTAGGAGTGAAGATTTTATTTTTTTTTTTTTCATATTTAATTAAATCTTATTTTAATTCTGGAAAAATACGTAAGACTAGCTTACATTTATCTTAACAGTAGTTCTTAAATCTAACTTACTGACCATTAGCAGGTGCTCTAAGCTATTCTTGATGTAATTTCAAAATTGCCTTTGGGCATAGTTTGTTAATAAAATTATGTTTATAATAATTTTTTTTTTTCCCAAGAGAAGTTATAAAACTTGGGACTGAGCCTAAGCCTAAGCCTAAGCCTAACCTAACCTATGTTAAATTTAAGCTTAAAAAAACCTAATTAAACTATGTCCATATCAACATACACGACACGAACGCGTGTACCATGGCGTATGTTGAATTTATATAATTGAAATATATAGCTTATGCGGCATAGAGCACCTTTTTTTGTATTTTTTTTTTTTTTATACTATTTTATTACCTTAGCTCAAAATCAAGATTTAATCTTCAAGTTGTCGTTCCTATCGCTAAAACACCACCCACCGCAGTTACATGTTCATGCTCCGTCAATACGCATCAAAGTTTTGAACCTTTCTTTTCACAGGCCTTATACACTCAGCGAAATTAAATCATTGGCAACATAAACGAACATTTAAGTCCTTACAGTTTGTTGATTGTCTCCTTATCCTCCTCCTCCTTGTCTCTCTCCTACAGTTTGTTGATTGTCTTAAGAGAGCCAAACCTTTTTCATATGCGGACGTTACTGCAATTGTATTGTGCCATAGATCCCTGGGGGCAGCAACAACAATAATGCAAGAAGAATTTGACAATGCAGCTAAATGGTGTCATGATCAGGGTCAACTATTAATGTATCAAAGACCAAAATGATGCATATTAGAAACCCGCAGTTTGCAGTAACCCAACAACAAATCTACTTCAGGAATGATTCTTGCAGTTCATCAGCTAGCTGCCCTATAGCGATAGTGGAAAGCTACAGGTACCTAGGAGTAATAATAGACAGCAATCTTATATGGAATCTGCATACTGAGGAGTTACGCATTACCTTAACAAAGACACTTTACGCACTAACCCATTTAAAGTACCATGCCACAAGCAATGTATTAAAACAAGTGTACTATGCATTAGTGGAATCCAAACTGAGGTATGGAATACTCGCATGGGGCAACGCTTCAGCAACGCATTAAAAAAAAAATTCAAAAATTGCAAAATGCAGCACTCAAACGGGTAAATACATCTACTCGGGGAAATAGTGATCATGACAGCTTCAGAGCCCTTCAAAGTAAAGACATTTTTAAGACGACTCTTATATTGGAGTACTACGACGATAAACGATTTATAAGCCCAATTGACCATGGAATTCACACAAGCAGACGTGCCCAAAATATGCTTAATGAACCTCGTTTTCGCTATAATTACGGCAGAAGACAATTAAAATGCAGTGTGCCTAAGATACTGAACGCGCTTCCTCAAGAACTAAGAAATGTCCAAAATCCCAAAACTAGAAACAAATGTATAAAAAATTATTTTCTGAACACAAGAACTGAGCTATAACTCGAATGTGAAAATGTTTAACTGTTACTGTAATCTTAAATTTTCGAATTGAACTGGTATATTTTAAATACAATTAACTCTTTATTAGAATTATTAATTTGTCTTTAATTTGTTAAAATAGTAATTTATTATTTATCTTAATCTAAGCCAGTGGTCACCGTGGCGTAGTGGGTAGAGTGCGACGCTCACACGCCGAAAGGTCTAGGTTCGACTCCCAGTTCAACACCAATTTTTCTAATATTTCACGGCACCACCTCTTTCGAGCTGCTGACAACACTCAAAGAGTAATAACTGTCTAAGAAAGCTTCTCAAATTTCGCCGTTCGGAGTCGCCAAAAAACTGTAGGTCCCTTCTACTCGTGAGAGAACAGTTGCGTGCACAACACGAGTAGTTGATGTGCAAGCTAGGCCCTGGTCACCTTTTCGACTGTAGCGCCAACAATTATTATTATTTAATCTAAGCCAACAAAACTGTCAACAATTGAGACACAACCTTCTGCAGAAAAGCCTCTCGGCTTCGCAGAAACATATAACCTTTGTAAACTATGGTATTATGGATAGTAAAACTAAATTGAAAAAAAAAATTGAATTATACATGAGTTCTTAAAAGAAAACCGTTTCCCACTCATTGTCGCAGAATCAAAGAACCGCGCCTGAAAAAGGTTGGTTTAAAACAAAATTAATGGCTTTTTGGTGGATTTGTATTTCCTTGCGGATAAGTTCGCTCTCAAAGCGAGTACAGTTAATAAGAAAGTTGTGTTTTAATTTAGGAATGAGACACAAACTAGTGTTACCATTAGCTCTTTCAAATAGTCATGCAGTTGAAAAATGCCAAGGTATATTCAAGATTAGCTTTAGCACCTTGTTTTGACAAGTCTGTAGCTTCTTCATGTGAGTATTGGCACAATCTGCCCACACAGGTGAAGTACAAGTTAGAACTGGTTGGGAGATGGTTTTAAAAATTAATAATTTGTTTTCAGTACCAAGCAGCGATTTTCGATTGATAAATGGGTAGAGTATCTTAACCCTGGTCACACGCCGAAAATCTAAGTTCGATTCCCCGCTAAACACCTCGAATTATTCACGGCACCACCTCTTTCGAGCTGCTGACAACACTTAAAGAGTAATAACTGTCTAAGAAAGCTTCTCAAACTTCGCCGTTCGAAGTCGGCAAAAAATTGTAAGTCCCTTCTACTCGTAAGGGAACAGTAGCGCGCACAACACGAGTAGTTGACGAGCAAGCTAGGCCTTGGTCTATGAAGAAGCTTCTCAAGCTTCGCCGTTCGGGGTCAGAAAAAATCAGTAGGTACTTTCTATTCATGAGAGAATAGTTGCGCGCACAACACGAGTAGTTGATGAGCAAGCTAGGCCCTGGTACCCCTGTGGACTGACGCGCCATCTAATTATTATTATTATTATCTTAACCATGAGGTTTACTTTGTGTACTATGTTCGATGTATGTTTTTTGCAAAAGTTTGTTTTTTTTATCAAAAGGTACTCCTCCACCATTCAATATTGATAGAGGTTAATCACAGATTTAATTGGGGTAGAAACTGATATTTTCTGCATCTATTAAACCACACAAAATCTTTAAACAGGTTCATGGCATGCCGATGGGTAACCCACTCTCGCCTACTATCGCCGATTTGGTATTGGACTACCTTTCAGATGTCTATTTTGAAAAGGTACAAAAGCCAAAAGCAATATACAAATATGTGGATGATATATTTGCTGTGATCGATCGCAACTGCATAGACAGTTTGCTACTTGCTCTCAACAATTTTAATGATAAAGTAAAATTCACAGTAGAATATGAAAAGCTGAACGCAGTAGCGTTTCTTGACGTTAAAGTTCATCGGGAACATGACCATCTTTGTTTCGACTGGTACAAAAAAGACACAGCTTGAGGAAGACTAGTCAACTATCGCTCCAACCAAGCCAAGCACATTATAATCAACACAGCTTCCAACTTGGTTAATAAAAGTATTCAAGCTTAGTGACAGTAAGTTCCATAAAAAAAAACGAACGAATTGTCACAGACATCCTTATGGACAATGGTTATTCGACGCAAGTTATTAGGAACTTAATAACACAGTACAAACACAACATACACTCCGAAACACAGACAATCACCACAGTAGATTATATCTATAAATGCATGGTGTACATCCCAACATTGTCGACAAATTTTAAGAACATAATTGATGGTAGCTGTGACAATATTAAAATAGCGTTCAAGTCTTCGAGTACACTAGCACCGATTTTCACCAGACTCAAACCAGATATAGACAAAGGATGCAAAACTGACCTTGTTTACAAAATCAACTTTAAGGGCAATGACAACGAATCCTGCAACTTATGCTACATAGGTACCACCAAACAGTTTCTTCGTCAAAGTCTAGCTGGTCATAAATCAGACATCAACAACAAGAACTCAGTCAAAACAGCATTAGCTAATCACTGCATCCAGACAAAACATCTACCCGACCTTGATGACGTCAAAATCCTGCAAACGGAAAACATACTAGCAAAAGGTACACTCTGCAAACCCTACACATAATCAAGACCACCAACAATATGAATAGGAAACAGGGCATACAGAACATATCTGCCGTATATTCAGCACTTGTAACGGCTTAGACATATTGTATTTAAATCAAATTTTAAATTTCAAATCATTTGACTGATCTTTACACACGGAAGTGCTCAACATTTTGTTTCATTGTGAATTTTGTTTTTGTTTTATTTTTGTGATAATTTTAAAGAACATTTAGAATAACATCCATATCCATTTGTAAAAGCAACACAATTAATGTAAGTTTATTATCCACTTGTTAAATTACATTGTCACTATGTATGTATGTAACATAATTTGTTTTATTGTTTCAATATAAAAGATCCCCTGATGAAGGCAGCAATCCCTGCCGAAACGTTGGGATAATAACAATGAAATAACCCAGTTTCATTGAAAATCAACAGTGACCAAAAAAGCCGACGAAGGAAAGACAGTTTCCCCTGCATAATTAAACCACATAGCCTAAGACTTATCAGCATTTAGCATTATTTTCCATTTACTACAGAAATTTTGAAAAATGACAAGTGAATTCTGTTACAAAGTCAAAAGTGTCCTGGGCTAAGATTTTGAATGGGAACAGGGCCGCATCATCAGCAAACAAAGCAAGTAAAGTGTTTCCAGTAGGTATTGGTATATCGAACACAAAGATATTGAACAGGATGGGACCAAGAACGGAAGCTTGAGGTACTCCAAATACAGTTCTTATAATGACGATTGAAACTGGCCTACAAAAACTAAAAATTTCCTTTGATCCAAGAAACTTTGAACAATTTTAATAAGAGACAAATGCGTATTGGATGAGCTTATATATGAGCAATTTGTGCCATCCAGAATCAAAAGCCTTTTCGATATTCCAATAGTACGAAACCTGGTGAAAGCTTCAAATCTAAACTACTTTTAACGTGTTATTGGTTCTCATTATTTGATGGCATGTGGAATGGCCAGCTCTAAAGTCAAATTGCTCCTTTGGATAGATATTAGCTTGTTCGATATGAAGGACTAGGTAGTCGTTTAACATCTTTTTCAATTAGCTTGCTAAAAGAGCTTAAGCTCGACTTATAGGTCGATAGCTTTTAGGATCATTCTTAGGTGTACCACGCTTTGTAACTGAAATTATTTTAGCTGTTTTTCATTCTTTAGGAAAATAATCATTTTGAAGACAATCCTTTAAAAAAATAAACATTTTTGTTTTAGAAAATCCTCGCTCCAAACCAAGGCAGGAGTTAGTGTCCCATAAGGATGACATCAGTTTTGTACTTGGGTTTACTACAATTTTATAGGTCGTTAAAGCGTGTGACCTCGTTTATCCAAATCCCTCATTTGTTCGAATTTCCTGCTGCCATTGACAAATTTCTTGACCGCATTTAGACATAAACCCCCACTTGGATGCTCTGAACGAAATAGAGAAAGACGTTCTTTTAAGATGTCAGCCATCGATCACTGACTGCTAGTTATGTTGGCATCACCTGCGCTTGTACAAACTTTAAGATGGTCGTGTGTCTGATGTTCACGGGTGAGTTTCACTTGCCTTAGGCTATTTTTGACTTCAAAGGTTTTGGTGATTTCGTTACTGGCCTTTACATACCAGCAATAGTTTTTCTTCGCCATTCCATATACCAGATATACCGGTTTTTTTTTTTAAATAAATTTATTAATGGAAAAGTAAAAACATTTCATTCAAAGTATTGACCATTGTTTTCTACACATTTTGACCACCATCCACCATTTTGACCAACTTTCTTTCAATTTGTAAATACCACGCCAATAAAATTGTTCGTCTTTTAAAGCAAACCAATCAGACACCGAATTTTCGACTTCCTCGTAGGAATCAAAGTGCAGCTCAGCCAATGCATGTCCTATCGATGAAAACAAATGGTAAGTGGAAGGAGCCAAGTCTGGTGAATACGGCGGGTGTGATAGCTGCTCCCAGCCAAGTGTTTTGATTGCATCCTGAACCGGTTTTGCTTTGTGTGCAGGTGCATTGTCATGGAGCAATATTACCTTGCCGTGTCATCTGACCCATTTTGGTCGTTTCTCGATCAATGCATGGTTCAAATTGATAATTTGTTGTCGGTAGCGATCAGTATTAACGGTTTCACCAGGTTTTACGAACTCGTGTTACAGCACACCATTCTGGTCCCACCAAACACACACCATTGTCTTTTTGCCGAATCGATCTGGTTTTGCAGTTGATGTTGATGGTTGTCCCAGATTAACCCATGATTTTGTCCGTTTAGGATTCTTAAGATAAATCCATTTTTCATCGCCAGTAACAATCCGATGCACAACCGATTTTTGTTCGTGTCTTTGAAGCACGGTTTTCCATCTGTCTTTCATTCAATTCATGTAGCACCCATTTTGCACATTGTTGGATCTTTCCCATAGCTTTTAAACGGTCAGAAATTGTTTGTTGTGCAACATTTAACATATCTGTCATTTGCTTTTACTCAAAATGTCATCTCCATCCAATATCGTTTGCGATTCGGCGTCTTCAAACTTTTTTGGTGGTCTTCCACGTTCTTCATTTCTCACATCAAAATCATTATTTCTGAACCGTTGAAACCATCTTCTGCGTGTTGCTTCCGATAGAGCATGATCACCATATGCCTCGACAAGCATTCGATGCGACTCTGCAGCACTTTTTTTTCAAATGAAAACAACAAATTAATGCTTTCCGCAAATCATTACTTTCTGGTACAAAATTCGACATTTTTAACACGATGAAAAAATATGATGTTGTCTGTTCAATGACTTTATGTATACTAAATATTTCTCACAGATGTCATAGCAAACAAACAAAAAAAAATTTGGGCTCGTTCACAACAAATGTTCCCTATTGAGAAATTTGTATCTTGACGCTCACTTCATACCGGTATACGGGTACAAAGACTTTAGTTAAAACTGGAAAATAATACATGGCACTGTACAGCTCGTTCCGATCCAATACTTAAACAGGGGAAGTTGTTGATTTGTACTTCTTGTGTCCTCTATTGAACCTTACACAGTGGAAATTGTTGGACCTTAGTGTCCAATGTGCAACCCACACTTCACTTCACTGAAGTTATTTTCTTTTTGTACTACTTCCTTTTTTTTTCAACTAATGTGATATGACTAGGGTGTCTGCCGAGGCGATGCGTACACTTGTGTGTTTTATCTGAATCCAATTTTCTATGTTAAGCGGCCCTTGTGGCCTCAGACAAACAATATGAGTCAATAAAATGTGTTAAAATAAGCAATTGTATCTGAACGAAAAGTTAAACTTATTTATGTGAAAATAAATTTAAATTAAATGTTGCATTTGGTTTTAATTTAAAAAAAATGAATTGCAAGACAGGAAGGGTAAGTAATAGATTTTCTATAAAGAAGAAGTGTTGAATGAACTACTGAACGGCTTCTGTGCTTCTTTGTGACGTGCACCACAAAAGGATGCCCTAAAATATGACGTGGCAAATTAACAAAGCACGTCGTCGTGGTCGGAGAACAGACTTTATTACGAAAACCTACCAAAGCTGAAGTTCCTCAAAACTTAGGTTTTGAGTGTCCACGTCCAAAAACACTCAAAACAACAGCAAAAACTTCAATAAGCTAAGCAGCCAAGCCATTCAGATAAAAACTGCACTTCAGTTGATAACATAACACCTACATACATTCCCCTCACCCTCAACATAGAGCAGAAGTGATCAACATTTAAGGAAAACTTCCTGCAATTAATATACGAGATGTCATAGCATTCTTCATCTGCTTAAACAAATGAGACGTTTCTGAAAAATCGCATAAGACTTCTTTAAACGTCGCTTTTTGACGTAGTAGTGAGTAGCAGTTATTTCATTGTTTGCTTGCTTTTTTGAAATTTCAAGTGAATCGCTGTATGTTCTTATATCGAGTTCTATCGCAAACTTATGTGGCTGGCATAACGTAGTGGGTAGAGTGCTGTACATACAAATATAAATATATAACCGCTATCGGCCATTGTCTCAACTGTTTTGTTTTCCACGTTGAACAAGCTACGGTCTGTGAGAATATCTCAAAGCAAGAAAAAACACTTTTACTGTTTTTTTTTACATTAGTGTCAGTATGACCAACATAAAAACTAAATCTTTTGTCCGTAAAAGAATGAGACATTAAATTTCGCTTTAATTTTCGTTTGCAGATGGAAGGAGAGGAAGAACCAGAAACTCTCCTACACTAGTTATGCACATGCCTGGCGCTCTCGCGCCTCAGACACAAACGTTTTGGAAGCTATTCCCTCAACGGCCTACATGACCTCAACAAAACCCTTCCCGACGACATTTTAAACTTTATCATCGGCTCCAGCTGGTTTTAGGTTCTTCCCACATGGTGTGGTAGCACAATGGTCCTGTACGGGACTAAGTGTATTCATCAGCCACCTTAACCTGCCCACCTACCTTCGCTCGCAGATGAATGTATTTACAAAGGGCGAACCTGCTCCTTTGATGATGAACGAGAAGTCACATTGGGCTCACAGCTAGTTAAAATATTTGCTAAGGCCACAGTATGTTCAACCTCGTACCGCACATTACACTTCTACATTTCTTCACTCCACAACGTACTCATGGACGACCTTAGAAAATGTCTATGGTCCCTACAACAATCGCCTTTAGTCATCTTCTCAAAGAGATTGAAAGTTCACTTAAGTGAAAAGACCCCCATCGGCCTAATGCCAGAACATATCAGCCTTAAGCACGCCCATAGGCATGTGTCCTGACATTCAACGTTATTATCCATTTAAAATTAACGGTAATGCTCAGTCTTACTGGCCTAAAATCGAAACAAGGAGGCAGTCAAGCGGAGAAACCCAACAAAATTCAGCAAAAGTGTGAAACTATTACTTAAACAATTTGCTGTGCAAAGTATCCTCTGCAACTGGAACGGTAAATCTTCTCAAAGCCCTTCCCTTGGTTCGCAATAAAAGCGCAGAGGAATGAAAAACAAAACCAAAAAAATGAGAAAAAGAACACAAAAGAACTCAACTCCACTTGTTTGCCCGATGGTGCCGGAGACAAGGAGAGCATGTCCCTAAGGCAGTTTTTGTATGAAATACGACCGTTGGATCGCCGTAAATAATACCCCAACAAGTAGAGAGTGTCCTTTCACTAGATGCTTCGCCGTTCATTCGCCCTCGCCAACTTTAAGGGCTAATCCAAATAAATTGCACCTATAGGAGATCGTTGAAAAATTACCACCTCCTTTGCCGCTCCTTTACCGCTTCGCCAGCTGCAAGCACCGCCACATGACTGCGAGGATCTCTGCTGGAGCTCCTCCGACTAAGGACTTGGAGCGCACCACTTCCGCTTAGGAGTCCTATTGTCCGCCGCCTTCCCTTTCAAAGAGTACAATATTGTTTATATCCCTTATCCTTTTGCATATTGAAACAATGGAAAAGACGAACAAAAAAAGGATTGCACACAGCCCTCCCCACATGTGGATGCTGCTGGGATTCTCTCATTTGCGAATGATACGGCCGCAAGGCACTGAGGGGGCGGTTGGGGTGGCTATGCAGCGAGGCAAAAAATGACTCGAGTAATGGTACTCATGCAATAAATGTCCTAGACACGCATATGACTAGCTTCCGCTCCGCCGGGTGAGCCTGTGTGAGATACGCGGATGGAGACTACGGACAGATTGCCGTAAATCGTACCTGTTGGCGGCATGAAACGACGGCTGTAGTCCGCGTGGGTGGAGGGAGGGGGAGATGGGATGGTTCTACCTCAGCTTTTTTTGCGGAGGATTTTTCGAGCACTCCCTCGAGATGCATTTGTCTGGTGGACTCGACCAAAAGTGAACAAACGTAGGTTCTGCATGAATGCATTAATGCTTTAACCAGCACATAGATGTGTGTGCTGGTTGGCTTTGCCACTCCTTCCGAGTGCGGCGGGGGACGATAAGTACGCAGACATAGGGATACTCATTTCGGGGCCTCTTGTAAATCCTTTTTTCGTCGCAAACATTTCGGGTGTGCTCGAGTAAAGTAGCTTTGGGTTAGATTCCGGCGCCTGCAAGAGATTATGCACTAGACTGAGTGTGTAAAATGAATTATTCCACAGTTGTCTTCAATTACAATTTTGGGCAGATGGCCGGTCCTTTTGAAAGCCTCAGACGGCTTTTTGGTTGGATAGCTTCTCATTTCTGAAATGGAACTAATCTCGGCCTCGCCAGACGGACTCTCCTTCAGGGGTCATTCTAGTCGTTTCGCCGCGCTACTCGCCATGAATGCATGCAGTGTCAATACCCTACAGTCAATAATATGTGTTGAAGTAAGCCCTGCAACCATCCTAGGAGAAGCGGTTTGGAACATCACCGAAATCCAATCTGGGACATGAAATGCTTTCTTGAAGGAAGGATGCGGAATTTTATATTTTTATTTTCAAGACGCGTTGGGATTCTGCTGGGACGGGGCTTGTGGGATGTAAAGGAGAAGACATTACATACGCGGGCCAATTGCAGACTTCCGAGTACAATGCGATAACGTGGTTGGATTTGCAGAGCATTTGAGATGGCTGACTGCATGCGTTCGCATGGTCACGAATGTCATTGGGAAAATCCGCTGTCGAGGATTAGTTGTACGAAATTGCGAAACTGTTCATGCTGGGATTCGCAGGAAACGTGAACTGTTCTGTGGAAATGTCGAATCCAATCCCAATTGAATTGCGGTCACGCTTGTCAGACATGTTGTAAGACAGAAGTGTGTTAAATGTTGAAAAAGAAGGTGGTAACATGGGAGACACAAATACGCTTGATTCCGTAAAAGATCAGAAAGATCTTAAATTGCATGTCCCCCTTTGGAATTGCAGGGCCGATTTGATTTGTTTTGTGCTGGAACACTGCACTGTTCCATGTACTGCCATGAAGCAACCTTCGTTTTGTGTATTTTTTTAGTCTACCAAAATAACTCGAAAAATGGTTTCTGAAATAGAGAACTAAAATCATTCTAATACAAGGCCAATGAATATGCAATCTCATTTAGCTATAGGGCTAACTGATTTATGTAGATGCAGGGAGAGGAGTATTCAGTGCCCCACTCCACAGGCATCTCAGAGATGTAGGATTTGGTTTTACGTGAACACCTGCCTTTACGGCTTATATCACGGGGAACCATTTTCTCAAGAGACGTAAGTAACGCAAGACTAGACGCGTAAGTTACCGAAGTACCAAACTGGGATCATGCTTGAGGTTCAATCACCCCACCTTGGTTTGATGCGAAGCCTTTCTAAAACCTCTTCCGCTCTCTGGGTCGCAGCGCCCGGTTGAGAATGCAACTCCACACTGAGAAGGGATAGTCCCCTAACCGTCATGCCTAGTTGTGCTTAAATAATGAACTAGACAAGTCAGCACAGTACACTATCCTCGACTCTACCCGCGATGTTAGGTGTTAAACCACAGCCACCACGATACTCCCACAAGGGGGCCTACCGCACGGTCAGGCTGGAACCGAAGTTCCAGGTTCCTGACCTCCCGTGGCACCAGAATATAGCCTCTGGTCAAGCTGTCACTACCAGTCAGGTTCCCTCAAAGCCTGGGTCTGTTAGCCGCCATCCGTAGATGGTCTTTTCTCCATCAGTAATTCCGTTGACACTATAAATAGTGATACGGATGTGATTTTGAATTATGTGATTCATAAATCCAGTCACATCATCTGGAAGACATCTCAGAGAGCTTCATCACTTAGCATTCGTCTGCAATCTTTCAAAAAAGTAGCGCTAGCGAGCATGAAATTTGTTTGGCCTTATCCTGAGCACAGCCACCTGAAGATGTTCTTTTTCGAGGCACAATCATCTATAAAATCAAGAACGGGCGCATATTTACCGAAAAATCGAGTCGTTCCGAATTCTTTTCTTTCGATTCAATTCCGCGTAACCAATTGCTTGTCGTATAAGTCGGTGTTAATTTTTCATCATTAATTTTCATCTTAATTTTCGCCAGTCATTTTTGCAGAGTTGGAAAACTCGCATTCACGAAATGTGTAAGGAGCTTAAAAGGACTGTACGTAGAACTTATAAGCGGTCCATGTGGGCAGTCAATTTGGTATTTAAAAGAAGTTAATTTTCTTTTTGAATAAGCGCAAAACAATTTTGGACGCAGTTTCGGATTCCAAATGGATGAAAGCCTTATCGTATTCGGAAAGGGCTAAATTTGCACAAGCAGTACCCTGTCTGTCACAATAGGTCTGTTCCAATTCACTTGTGCACAGAAATTCGTAGCTGAGTAGTTTTTATAAAAATTTCTCTTGGAGAAATCTCTCTTGGAGAGAGTAACTCTGCCAAAACTTGTGAACCCACATTCCGTAGAAATTCGCTGAATTAAATGTAAACAGCTATCAGATAAACGAAATGTCAGACGTTTATTTATTTTTACTTTGGCAGTCATCTGGTGTAAAAAGATTTTCTTACGGCAGAAATTCGTAGGGAGGGAAATATTTTACTCTCTCATGAGCTCTCTCTTTTACGAAAAAATCAGAAAATTCAAATGCAAATTCAGCCTTTTGACAGTTTTTCGGCGAATTTCGTAGGCATTTGCAGCATTTCAGAACAATTGGAACAGACCTAATGTTTCAGTTAGCAAGGGCACCAACCCATAGGCCAAGGGCCTCGACTGGAATGGAGTTTTTATTCACCTCGAATTTTCTAAAACATGGCACTTGTGATATTTACCAAGTCAAATATGTTTCCTTTTCGCTTTTCATTCGATCAATATTAAATTTTAGAATGTAACGTTTTTAAAGATTTAGCCCCTAGTCTCTAAATAACTGTAGATAAGACTATGAAATAAATAAGTATCATATTGACATATTTTTAATGTTTAGAATTTTATTGATAGGGCTGCTGTCGTTCTCAGACAATACATCTCTTCATAAATCAAAAAAGTAAGGCAACAGTCTGGATTATGCAGTTTGAAACATTTTTTTCTTAAAGTTCTTGCAGCAGGCGGTAAATGAGAACAGAGCGTCGCATAAGGCAGCAAAAACTTCGAGGTAGTAAAGGGTCCGTGGTAAATAGGAACAACAAAATCAATACCAAAATCAAACGCAAAACTACTCTCAATTGCTGTTTCTTTGGGCTCAAGAGACGATTTTTGATTAAATTTACGTTGATGACATTTGAAGGAGAAGATTTAAGGAAGAATCTTAAGGAATGTACAGCGACATGCGCCTGGTCAAACAGCTTCCGATACAACGCATAAGATGGCTAAGCCATATAGAGGTTATGCATGCCATAGTTCCGGCACGAAAAGAATTCTAATCCGAGCCATTGGAAGAACACAACAGAGGACGGGCTAGGCTGAGGTGCTACAAACAATCGAAGAAGGACCTCAACCAACTTGGAAAGTGCAACTAGAGCCAACTGGTCGGAGATAGTGCTGACAGGTGAGACATGTTGGTTGAGGCTCAGGTTCACCCCAGACTTTAGCGCCACACAAAGAAGCAGAAGAATTTGTTGCACTCTGTCGAAAATTGTCAACACTGTCAATGACTCATTACAGAGAAGAAGTAAGGTAAGGTAAGTATAATATAAGGTTTTGTCTTTTGACAAAAAGCGGCTATGTTCAAAGTGCTGCAGAGCTCGTATCTGGCAATACTATACATCATTTGAAAGGTCTTGACATAACCTACAAAACAAAGCTATGTATGATTAGTTCGGATACTGCATTCAACAGTTATAGACATGTTAACATGGAGTTCACTAAATTCGCGCTATTTTAAAGTTTTCCTTTGTTAAAGACAAATCCGATAGAGAAACTTTCCGTGAGATTAATGGTGTTTTGGGGGATGATACTCTATCACTTCGAACCGCGAAGGAATGGTTTCGACGATTTATAGCCGGTGAAAACGACACCATGGAAAAGCGAGTCGGCGGAAGACCTGTGACGACGAATACCGATCGAATCATGGAAATCATCGATTTAGACCGGCATGTGGCATCTCGTGACATCGACCAGGAGATGGGAGTTAGTCACCAAATCATTTTAAACCATCTGCAGAAGGCTGGATACAAAAAAAAAACTTGGTGTTTGGGTGCCGCATGATTTGACGCAAAAAAAACTTTCTGGACCAAATCAAGGCATGCGATATTTTTGAAGCGGATGGTGACTGGCGACGAAAAATGGATCACATACGACAATATCAAGCGAAAATGGTCGTAGTTGAAGGCCGATGAATCGTCCCAAACAGTGGCAAAGCCGGGATTGACGGCCAGGAAGGTTCTGCTGTGTATTTGGTGGGATTGGAAGGGAATCACCGACTATGAGCAGCTCCCATATTGTCAGACGCATAATTCTGCCATCTACTGCGAACAACTGGACCGCTTGAAGCAGGCAATCGACCAGAAGCGTCCAGAATTGTCCAACAGGAAGGGTGTAGTGTTCCACCAGGACAACGCCAGACCACACACTTCGCTGATGACTCGTCAGAAGCTACGGGATCTCAGATTTATAGCATCGACCATATAGCCCGGACATAGCACCAAGTGATTACCACTTGTTTCTGTCCATTCCGAACGCCCTTGGTGGTGTGAAGTTGAACTCAAAACAGGCTTGTGAAAAGTGGCTGCTCGAGTTCTTTGCAAATAAGGAGGGGGGCTTTTACGAGGGGGGTATTATAAATTTTCCGTCTAGATGGAAACAGATTATTGAACAAAACGGCGCATATTTGAACTAAATCCGATCACTGTAACACATCTTATGAAGTATTGAATGAAGAGCGAGTAAGCGGAAGAGACCTTATATTTTCAAACATTGCAAAATTAAAGCTGTTAACCTTTTACAATCCATAGGACAACAAAATAAATAAAAAAGCAGGAAAAATGGTCCTGCGTGCCAAAAAAAAACTGAGAGGGTCATTTGTCATAAACTCCATGTAATTAAAATTTTGTATTAGCAAACTCGTTGGCTCAGGTTATAAGGTGAATATGCGAGGTAAATGCATTTGTACTTTCCACTTTCAATCGAACTTTCTGTTCCAGGCTCTTGATAGTGTGCCTATTTTTATGATTTTATATGTTTTCATATTCTCATTTTTATTTATTCTTTATCTTAGGTCTAATTTACAATATATTTAATAACAAAATTTATAATGAGAAGACAAAAATTATTTTTTTACTTATTAAGTTAGTGTCGAATGACGTGGTGACATAGCAGTACAAACAAATGAATGTGGAAAGAAGAAGAAATTACTAAGCAGAAATAAAGTGAACATAGGAACATATGGAAGGGAAAGTTTTGATTTTCGTGTGTATTTCCTTTTCTTCTTAAACACACATCGAAATACAGTCTCTACATTTGTATAATTGATATTGAAAAGTCAATTATTTACTTTTTTCAAGCCGCATGGAAATAAGTCGTTTGTTTTAAAACAATTGGAATTTTGTTGAAACATCTAGGATCAGTAATGATGAAAAAATGTGCGATTGGAACAGATTGTTTACACGCAGGTTGTGATTGTTTGATGTCCTACTTGCAATATTACCACTACGTATGTAAAATTCTTTAATAACTTTCAAGGTATACAGATGTCTTAAAGGAGGGATGTGAAGCTTTTTAAATAATAGCCAACATTGAACAGTACGATTTTTACCGCAAATAATTCTAACCATTTGTGGTCGCCGTGGCGTAGTGGGTAGAGTGCGAGCTCTTTCGAGCTGCTGACAACACTCAAAGAGTAATAACTGTCTAAGAAAGCTTCTCAAATTTCGCCGTTCGGAGTCGGCAAAAAACTGTAGGTCCCTTCTACTCGTGAGAGAACAGTAGCGCGCACAACACGAGTAGTTGATGAGCAAGCTAGGCCCTGGTCCCCCTTTGGACTGTAGCGCCAACAATTATTATAATTCTAACCATACATTTCTGGAACTTGAACAATAGATGAAAAGTGTTGTCAAAAGCACCTCCCAAACTTGTGATCTTGAAGTTTAAAATTTGCCAATGCATTATAAATCATGGTAAGAACCTGTCTGGAGCAATAAGGTCTTGTGGCCGCCGTGTCGTTGTAAAGTGCGCACTCACACGCCTGAGGTCTAGATTCGATTCCCAGCTCAACAACTCAAATTTTTCACGGTACCACCTCTGCAGCTTCTTTGAGCTGCTGAAAGAACTCAAAGAGTAAATTTTTGTCCGAGAAAGCTTCTCAAACTTAGCAGTTCGGAGTCGGCAAGAAACTGTAGGTCCTTTCTACTAGTGAGATAACAGAAGCGCTCACAGCACGAGTTGTTGATGAGGAAGCTGGGCCCTGGTCCCTTGTGGACTGTCTCGCAAGCGTATATACGCTTAAATTAAAAGTGCACAAAAAACGGCCATCGCCATTTAATAATTCATCAAAATATACTTGGTGACACTTTGCGTTAATGACATTAGTGTTGTAACATTTGTGTGCTTTCTTCATTCGTGAGTAAGATAGCCATTCGTTATTTGTGATGTAAATGAAAGAGATAGCGAAAGCAAAGAAGTTCATATTCTTGCCGTTGGCGATATTAATGCAATATCGTTCATTTGTAACAGTGAACGATTTGATAATTCAATATTAAATAAAAGTTGGTTTGGAAAAAGAAACATTTTGGGATAAGTAATAATGAATAATACATCTAAGATTCAGGTAATGCATTTTATGAAAATTTTAAATTAAGTATATTAATACATGTCTTGCTTTAAATATTGAATTTATTTGAATTTATTTAGATATTGAACATATTTTCAGTGATAAGTTCCACAAGTTCAAGTTCAGTGTCTCGATAGGGAACATTTGTTGTGAACGAGTCCTTATTTTTTTTGTTTGCTATGACATCTGTGAAAAATATTTAGTATACATCAAGTCATTGAACAGACAAGACCATTTTTTTTTCAACGTGTTAAAAATGTCGAATTTTGTACCAGAAAGTGATGATTTGCGGAAAGCATCAATTTTTTGTTTTCATTTGAAGAAAAGTGCTGCAGAGTAGCATCGAATGCTTGTCGAGGTATATAGTGATCATGCTCTATCAGAGACAACATGCAAAAGATGGTTTCAACGGTTCAGGAATAATGATTTTGATGTGAGAAACGAAGAACGTGGAAGACCACCAAAAAAGTTTGAAGGCGCCGAATTGCAAGCGATATTGGATGGAGATGACACTTTGAGTCAAATGCAAATGGCAGCAATGTTAAATGTTGCACAACAAACAATTTCTGACCGTTTAAAAGCTATAGGAAAAGATCCAAAAGTGTGGAAAATTGGTGCCACATGAATGACAGATGACAGACAGACGAAAGCCAAGCAAGGTGTACCAGAAAAGGTGTGCTGTACCACGAGCTCCGAAAACCTGGTGAAACCGTTAATACTGATCGCTACCGACAACAAATGATCAATTTGAACCATGCATTGATCGAGAAACGACCAGAATGGGCCAGAAGACACGGTAAGGTAAATTTGCTCCATGACAATGCAACTGACACTTGACAAAGCACTTGGCTGGGAGCAGCTACCCCACCCGCCGTATTCACCAGACTTGGCTCCTTCCGACTACCATTTGTTTTCATCGATGGAACACGCATTGGCTGAGCACCACTTTGATTCCTACAAAGAGGTCAAACATTGGGTGTCTGATTGGTTTGCTTTAAAAGACGAACAATTTTATTGGCGTGGTATTCACAAATTGCCAGAAAGGTGGTCAGAATGTGTAGAAAGTAATACTTTAAAATAAAAGGTTTTTACTTTTCCATAAATAACTAGTATTTTATTTTCAAAAAAAAATGTTCTTACCGGTATAGCTGGTATAATAATTTAATAATATTTGGTCGCCGTGGCTTAGTGGATAGAGTGCGACGCTCACACGCCGAAGGATCTAAGTTCGATTCCCAGTTCAACACCAATTTTTTGAATTTTTCACGACACCACCTCTTTCAAGTTGTTGACAACAGTCAAAGAGTAATAACTGTCTAAGAAAGCGTCTCAAATTTCGCCGTTTTACTGCAGTCGGTAAAAAACTGTAGCTCCCTTCTAAGTGCGGTACTTCGCTATGTAACTCATAACGATGTAGTATCCGTCTGACAGTACTCACACTGACGCTGACTCCGGTATTTTCTGTCAGCGGTCTTTACCGCACTTGCTGCTGAATTTATTCGTACTTGCCTTACAATCAATCGTGCATCAACTATGGACAATTTGTTTGGCAATTATTTCTGAGGGATCGAAATATGAACAGGAGCATCACGTAAAACGTGCCGATTTCATAGACATAATCGACTCATACAGCGATGACGATTTTAAATCACATATGAGGTTGAAGAGAGCAAGAGTGGAACACCTAATAAGTGATTACATTTACATAACAACAAAAAACCAAACTATACATTTTCAAATTTTCTTTTTTAAGCAAAACATTCCCAGTCCAACATTCCAGTTTCGTCACATGGCAGAAGTGTAAGAATGGGCCCGAGGAAGACGCTGTTCATATATATTTGGTATGTAAGCAACCCTGTCACATCTAGGCAACTTGGAACTTGGAACAGATTTTCATGTTCCACTTCGGAGTCGCAAAGTGTATCCTAAAAAAAAATGTATTACTTTTTACGTATATGTATGTGGAATTTCATTATCTACCGTTATGCCCTGCCGAATATTTGCATACGCATATTTGTTCTTTCGGCAATGAACGAATTCGTCTTTTCGTTCCAAATAACATCTGAACAACCCCAGCGTCTCCTCTCGCGTCCAAGTTTTCCTTTTACTAATAAAATACACTGATGGACAAAAGTATTTCTAATCTGCTGTTATTTACATTAAAATGCGAATAAAATACGGCACAATGATGCGATTGCAACACATTTTGTTTTATTTCGTATATCCAGAAAGAATGCATCAAAATAACCAACATATATTATATAAACCAGTACAACAACAAAAAATACACAAAAATAATTCAATAATTCAAAATTTGCCTGGACAAAAGTAGCCAGTGAATTGAAGCGAATTTCCTTGCGGATCAATTCTATTTTGCACTCATCTGTGCGCACGGAGAGGAAAACGGAAACTGCTTTGGATTTCATTATGATTCACCTGGCGCCAAATAAACGACCTCGTACACACAGCATTCGTTGTGCCTGTATCCCTCCGCGTACACGGCACTTTAAACAGCGAACTCCCGTCGAAAATATTAAACACGAACGCGTATTATGAGCCAGCAGTAAACAGCGCCAGCGCGTTTAGATAAAACTTAAAATAAATACGCTATTAATTCATATTTAAAAATTTGTTGGATTTCCTTTTTGCTTGATCACTTCCCGCAATCTATTCTGCATGGATTCCACCAAATTTTTGTTACGTCACTCCCAATTCTCTCCCATTCTTCCTGCAGCAATATCTTCAGATGTTGTTTGGAGGTAATATTGTGTTGTCGCACCCGTCTATCTAACACATCCCATAGATGCTCTATGGGATTGAGATCTAGGGATTGGGGTGGTATTTTCAAGGTATGAGGGGTACTACAAAGTATCCATAGACGCACGATTTCAGCAGTTTGCTTTCGGTCGGTATCTTGTTGAAAGTAGAAATCGTTACCCAGATTTAGGTTGTCAGCACTCAATTTTAAATTTTCCTTTAGGATCTTAAGATAATTTTCTTTTTTCATTATTTCATCTATAAATACAAGTTTCCCCACAGCGGAAACTGCCATACACCCCCAAACCATGACTCCACCACCCCCGTGTTTTACAGTCAATTGCATATTTTTTGCATCCAACTCGGTGCATGATTTTCTCCAGGTTAAAACACGTCCATCCAATCGGTAAACACAAAATTTGCTTTCGTCAGTGAACGAGACTTTCTCCAAAAACAAACAAATTTTGGTTTGTCTAAATGCTCTTTTGCAAAATCAAGCCTGTTCTTTTTGTTCACTCTAGAAATGAGAAGTTTTCTTCTACAAGCCCTAGCTCTGTACCCCTCATTTCTGAGAACTCTTTGGATTGTTCGAGGGTGAACTTCTGTTCCAGACCTTTCTTTTATTTCTGATGCAATTTTGGAGGATGGTGTTTTGGGATCTTTCTTTATTATTAAAATAATCTTTCTCTTGTCTCTCGGTGTCGTTTTGCACGGTCGCCCACTTCTGGGCTTACTTTTAATATCCGACGAATTTTTGTACCGTTTTATAGTTTTGTACACTGTAGCACACTTTCTTTTAACAATTTCACTAATTTTTTTTACTGGTTCACCTTTTTCGTATAAACGTTGAATTATTATTCGTTCCTCAGAAGTGGTTTCTTTAACTCTTCGCGATATGACGTTTACTTCAGTAAAGTTTGCTTTGAAGTGGGATAATTGTTATCAAAACATACAGTAAATACTTGACGTTTTAAATGCACTTTGTCAAGCTTTGTTTGCTTATGTCGATTTTTGAATACTGTAGCTTAGTTGGAAATTAGAAATACTTTTGTCCAGGCAAATTTTGAGTTATTGAATTATTTTTGTTTATTTTTTTGTTGTTGTACTGGTTTATATAATATGTTTTGGTTATTTTGATGCATTCTTTCTGGATATACGAAATAAAACAAAATGTGTTGCAATCGCATCATTGTGCCGTGTCTTATTCGCATTTTAATGTAAATAACAGCAGATAAGAAATACTTTTGTCCATCAGTGTATGTTATTTTTGTTCCAAAAATTGCTACGTACGTTTCTCCGTCAGCCATTTCCAACGCCTTCTTAATTTTGATTTTCTTTTTTTGTCAGATGAATGAATTTAAGATGGTGGTCGCCGTGGCGTAATAGGTAGAGTGCTACGCTCACACGCCGAAGGGTCTAGGTTTGATTCCCAGCTTAACACCAATTTTTCGAATTTTTCACGGCACCACCTCTTTCGAGCTGCTGACAACACTCAAAGAGTAATAACTGTCTAAGAAAGCTTCTTACATCTCGCCGTTCGGAGTAGGCAAAAAATTGTAGGTCCCTTCTACTCGTGAGAGAACAGTAGGGCGCACAACACGGATAGTTGATGAGCAAGCTAGGCCCTGGTCCCCCTTTGGACTGTAGCGCCAACAATTATTATTACTATTATTATCGAAATGAATTTAAGGATGAAGTTTTTGACACATCAGTGTAAATTATCGATAATACATAGAAACATCTGATTGGAAGCATTGCTTATGATTATTTCATAAGCGATGATTGATATCTGGGTTAACTTAAACGGATATAGGATATGTTGTTTGTTTAATTTACATGCAAACTGAAATTTAAGCGTATATACGCTTACACAAAAACACACATATTATACATTATATCCAGGAGTAAATTGTGATCTACGAGATAGAGGCTTTTAACATATCAGTAAACAGTGTCAAGGTTTTGAAAGGTTGAAACACTCGTACATTTTGGAGCTTAAGGCAAGAATCGCATTTTCCGTCGATTTTCTAGGTCTGAATCCAAAATAATGTTCCGAAATAAATGTTGTCTTTCCAAGAATGAAACCATGCTCGATTTTAAAAGTTTTTCAAAGAGTCTCGAAAGAGCTGGAGCGATATGGGTTGATAGTTTTCCAAAGTTTGGGATTTCCTTTCTTAAACAGAGGTATAACCTCTGCACACTTCAATGTTTGAGGAAACATCTCGTATTGACTTCTTCTTCTTCTTCTTGTGGCGCTACAGTCCGGGGTGGACCTGGGCCTCAACCAACATGCTTCTCCAGTCAGCACGATCTTTCGACAGCTGTCTCCAGTTGAGCACTCCAAGTTGGTTGAGGTCCTTCTCCACTTGTGTGCGCCACTTTAGTCTAGGTCCTCCTCTGTTGCGTTGTTCCAATGGCACGGATTCAAAGACTTTTCAGGCAGGACCCGTGGTGTCCAAGCGCTCTACATGGCCTAGCTATCATAAGCGTTGTATCCGAAGACGCTTGAACAGGCTCATGTCGTTGTACTGCCCGTAGAGCCCATGATTAAATTTTCTCCTCCAAATGCAATCAACGTAAACAGGACCAAAAATCGCACGCAAAACTTTTCTCTCGAAAAGACTAAGGGCTTCCTCATTCGCCCCGTATTGACAATAATAATAATTGTTGGCGCTACAGTCCAAAGGGGGACCAGGGCCTAGCTTGCTCATCAACTACTCTTGTTGTGCGCGCTACTGTTCTCTCACGAGTAGAAGGGACCTACAGTTTTCTGCCGACTCCGAACGGCTAGATTTGAGAAGCTTTCTTAGACAGTTATTACTCTTTGAGTGTTGTCAGCAGCTCGAAAGAGGTGGTGCCGTCAAATATTAGAAAAATTCGTGTTGAACTGGGAGTCGAACCTAGACCCTTAGGCGTGTGAGCGTCGCACTCTACCCACTACGCCACGGCGACCACATTGCCGTACGGCCCCGTATTGACGCTCATATTAAATTAGAGGCATAATATAGCAGCGAAGTTAAACGCAATTTTCTTTAAAAGTATAATGGTAATACCATGACTTGTGGAAGAATTTTTACTGACATGAGTAGCTTTAATATTTCTTCAGATGTAAGTGGAACAAAAAGGAAGGTGTGTGAGAGTATCATGTCGGTAGTTACTGTGTTTGAATTACAGTTACAGATATTGTTCGGTTTAAGGGAAGGCTTCAATTTATCAGCGATTTTTGATTGAGAAGAGCAGAACTGATTTCATTGTAGCATAATCATTTTTCACACTCTCAGGAGTCTGATTTGAATCAAAAATTGAAATGGACATGGATATACACTCAATTCTCTTTTTATGCGTTTTTGAAGTTATGCGATTTTTTCTGAGAATCTAATTCTGTTTTTTTTGGTCAAAATTTTGAAGTTATGCGTTGTTTTTCTATAGTATTTTGTATGGGATTCCCCTTTTTAAATATTTCTTCTATACAGAGCAAGCAAACAATAGTTACATATGCTCAATGCTATTTATGTATCAGCGATGATAATGATTTCGCGCCAGTTCACAAAAGGTTATCAGAAAGTGAAGAAAATAACTAAATATAAAATTTGTATAAAACTACTAATTTAAGTAATGTGAAATAAATATGTTTAATTAAAAATAAAGTAATGTTATGTATTTGATTTGAATTTACCAAGACTTTATAATAATAATTGTTGGCGCTACAGTCCAAAGGGGACCAGGGCCTAGCTTGCTCATCAACTACTCGTGTTATGAGCGCTATTGTTCTCTCACGAGTAGAAGGGACCTACAGTTTTTTGGCGACTCCGAACGGCAAAATTTGAGAAGCTTTCTTAGACAGTTATTACTCTTTGAGTGTTGTCAGCAGCTCGAAAGAGGTGGTGCCGTGAAATATTATAAAAATTGGTGTTGAACTGGTCGAACCTAGACCCTTCGGCGTGTGAGCGTCGCACTCTACCCACTACGCCACGGCGACGACTACCAAGACTTTATACTCTACTCAAAAAATTCTCATGTATCCTCATTTTTTATTAGTTGATATCGACTTTTCTTTGCGACTTTTTGGTCCTATGTACTTTTAAAAAATTTTGGAACGTAGCCCTAATTATATAATGTAATGAATGTCTTTTTTATATGATTTTTTGGTTTTATGCGTTTTTGAAAATAATGGAACACATTCCTTCTTTTACACTACATTAGTGTATTTTTTTATGCGATTTTTTTGTACGGTTAGTTTTGGAACGTATCTACCGCATAAAAAGAGAATTGAGTGTATATCTTTTGCTGGTTTTTTACCCTTAACGTGGGCTCAATCCAGCAACAAAACTGTCCGTAAACTTTAGCTGATTTGAAATTTTAAGTCAAATCAGCCAGTTTCTGTCCCAGTTTTCCCTCTTCCTTTATCTCACCCTGCGTCTCCTTCAGCCTAACTCCCTCTCTTTTCAGTTCTGTCACGTACAACACCACGAAAAAGAGATTAATTAATTAATTTTGGAAATTAAATTTTGTGTTATTACGTTTCATAAGTAAAAGTAAGCCAGTATGGTTGGTAAGGTTTCATATCTGTTCAGGATTACACGGCAAATCGAGTCCTACAACGCAGAGAGATCATGACTGTATCAAATTTAAGTACAAAATCTGTCGCAATACTATACTGGCAAGTTACCCTTTTGGAGAAAGGAATGTTGATTCCTACAAATCAAAACTCCACCTGACTCAGAAATGGGAAAATAAACTGTAAATCTAGACTCCTTGCAAAATAGATGTACAACAGTTTCTGTCCCATTATCACAAACCCACAGATAACTTCAATTTCGTCCCACTCCAGCCAGAAAACATCAACTTTTAATGAACACTCTGCAGCAGTTAATCAGTACATCAACAATTCGCACAACCGGTTCCCAAATGGCCCCGAAAACTTCAAATGTGGATCAAATGTGATCCAAAGGGAATTGCGCACTCAATCGTCAATACTGAATGATAAAGTTCCCGAACGGTGTCTCCCCGAGCACCTCCTACCCCCACACCGTAAGTTTCACAACTTAAATATTTATGTTTATCGAGCAAGCAAATTTTCCCCAAATTAGAAATGCTTCTGCAAATAATTATTTAATTTTCCAAGAGAGAATAACGTTCCACTGCCCCTGACGCCGCCCCACCACCGTCGGTGCGCTTCAAAGTGTTGTGTGATTCTGATTGATTGCCTCGATTTCATTCAAAAGCAGGCGCACATACACACACTCGTTGACACACCCTCGACTCCTCCATCGGATCAGTGTTCTCCGTTTAATGATTTATTTTACGGTGCCTCCCCTTTGGCAGGGCTTCAAGTCACGACTGCAGGCTAGGGCTGATAAATTGCTTCTCAAAACCCGAAGTTCTTCAACACGTATTCATCTTCCGCTCCCTTCCCAAATACGTCTACCTTTCAAAAGGTCCTTGCGTTCAGCGACGCACGTTGGACAAGTGTCCCCGAGTGTGGGGCGACACTCGTCACTGGGCTAAAGGGTGATAAACATGGAAACCGGTTGCTTTTCTCCGGAATTACCTCAATTTAAGTTTACTAACCCCAGGTCAGCAGAATCTCTCTCCGCCATAAATAGTTGATGCGACGCAAAGGAAACTACCATCCATGGGACACTATTCATTACATGCTTGCGCTCGGATGAAGTTCGTCGTGTGCCACCCTCCGCCATCCGTCTGTGTCTTCCTCAAATGAATCTCAATCATCGCAAGCCCTCTTTGAGGGAGCTGCCTTGAATTACTTTATTGCGCTCTTCAAGTGTGCTCGGGCGTGTGTGCATGTGCGGGTGATGAAGGAAGACGACTGGAGAAACTTCTTCCATAATCTTTTTATGGATATCCAAGTTTTGAGTTTTAATAACCCATGAGGATGGTTACAGTCAACGCCGACTGAAATGAAAACACCCAGCCGGAGAAGAGACGGAGATGAAAAATCCTTTAAATTGAAAATATTCTTAAAATTTGCGATGCAAATAGATACCTCAGACCGTACTCATAGCATTTGAAAGCATTCAAGAGGATTGAATGTGAGCTTGAGAGAATCTGAAACAGTCTTGCTGCAGGAATGGGATACCCGTCCATAAAGATGCTGTCGTCTGATTGGCAGATTAAAAGGCTACTTCACAAGGCACCTCTCTGCTGCAGAATGTGCCCTCGGTCTGGCTGTTCACTTTTAAAACAGACTTTGATTTAAACTCGGTCCCCTTCTTTTTCGTTCACAATGTACCACACTGAGTTGGATGTCATGTTCAGGCTCCAAGAGATAATCATCTCGGGGAAAACGTTCAAAGCTTCTTTTGCCGCATCCACCCACAAGGATGTTTTTTTCAACATCGTCTGCATTTACATGCAAATGAGACTTGTTCTTAATCTACTCGCAAACAGTCCCACCCACATACTCCCGCCGCGTACATGTGCCGGGACAACCTTCGAGGGCTTTTATTTTCTGTAAGCAAATTACAGAACCGACTAGACGCCACCTTTGTCGGATGGCGCACAGCCAGCCCCCAGCAAGAAGTTCATCGGCCTCCCAGTGTGCTATCGATTGCTCATCGAACGTCTGGGAATAAAAAAAAACCCAAGAAATTGACAAGCGCACAGCAATACAAAACACAACGAACCAAGCACAGCTTCCATGACCTTGAACTCGATTCGTCTGAAGCCCGCGAGAGTTGGGAAGCGGGCGACAGTTGGGAAAAATAACCCGACTTTTTGATTTGTGGAACAGAATCACATTAACAACGGCAAGGAAGAAGAATTTCATTGGAAAGAACCTCCTTGAGAGAGTCTTGTGTTTCACAAGCACTGGCGTCATCCCAAATAGACACTCAACGTCAGGAATGGGTGCAGATGATGACAAACGACATGAATCCGCGTGTGTTCCATGGAGTCTCACCTTGGGGTGAGCACTCGTCCTAGGTATGGAATTTATTCAAAGCCACAGTCGATTTCTCACCGTCCCTCCACTGCAGACTGGGTATGAGTTTCTTCGCCCAGAAGGTGAGCTTTCTTCTTATAAGTTCTCATTGAGCAACTTTTCTCCTTGTTTCCTCCTGCACACATCTTCTCTGTCCCCTCCGGGTAACAGTCTTATGCCGATACTGTGTTCACCTCATTTGCGAGTGGCGGCCACCAACGCTCCATTGTGTCGACTCCTGCGACAAGTGGGAAGATGTCCTGATGGCATCTGATGGTGTCGTTGTGCTCTCGATTTCGAAAAAAAAAATTAACCGAGAATGCTCATGGGTGAAGGGATTTCCATCGGGGGTATCGTCGCTGAAGTGCGTGTGGATGAAAAGGAGAATTTATATCATTGCTTTGAAGTTAACTGGAAAGAATGTGTGAATTGAGAGGTGCTGGACTAGGGTGACTGATGTGTTTCATATAAGGGGGTTGTGATATGGCGCACATAGCAGAGATGTAAACGTTTCTTGCTTCATTGATGGTGAAGCATGTAAAGAGACTTCGCTTGGTTTAGTAAAGGTGATACGGAATTAGCGTAAAAGTTTTACGACCAAAGTGGAATTATAAGCTGAAGTGAGAACAATTTTCCATTTTTAAAATAAAAGCTTGACTTAGTCCGTTTAACGTCCCAGGGTTTGAAAACAAGTAGAAATAATGATCCAAAATGATGGGTCTTTCGAACTGTACGAAATTGAAACATTGCACATTGATATATTTTTGGTGAATTAAAAGTTGTGTGGTAAACGTGTTCTTTGTTGTTGCATCTCTCTTTTCACATGAGAGGAACAAAATTTGCTTAATCTGGTTGGCTGGTTGAGTCCTGTAAATCTACTTGGATACGAGTCTGATAGATGGCGGATACTTAATAATAAATAATATTAATAATTCCTGAAGATGGATTCTTGCCCATGCCGGTTATTGAATCACGAGAGCATTTTAGTGAAACAGGCAAATCGCTGACATTGTTTTCGATCGAAACATAGAGTACTACACCCGAATCAATACGGCTTCCAAAAAAAAGACAAGAGCACCCAATCACTGCTAGGAGCGTTTACAACTGTCGTCAATGCAGGACTCAATAAGAATCATCACGTAACTGTGCTATTTCTCGACTTCAGTAAAGCATTCAATACTTTGACACATGAAAAGCTCATAGAAAGTGTAAGCAGAAAGGGGTTGAGAGGAGGCCTGGCAAAATGGCTCAAAAGTTATCTGATTGACAGAACGATACAAGTGAAGATACCTGATACATTGAGTACTGAAAAGTAAGTCAAATACGGTGTGTCATAAGGCTCAAAATAAAGCCCCATTTTATTCATCCTTTACACGAACGAGCTGCTGAAGTTTTCGAAAAATCTACTAATTATGCGTATACCGACGACACAGCAATAGTGGTGAAACACCAACACTTGCATTCAGCTGTGCAGATAATGTTGGACGAATTCAATGCTAAATCCGAATGGGTGCCATGACAATGGATTATTCATAAATGCGAAAAAACAAAATCGATGCACACTCACACTCCATCAACGCATACAGAGGCCTTCCAAATTTTTCATCGAATCACGGAATCAACCAAAAGTATCAAAATCGAAGTTGTGAGAAGTATCAAATAGCTAAGAATTACCATCGACGAGAACTTTCTTTGGCGTGAACACATCAACATCCTGCGCCTGCAACTTGAGAGCACCGTCTTCGGAATGACGTATCTTAAGCGTTCCATAAACGTAAAAATACTTAAGCAATATCGCATCAAATATGGCATTCTGGCATGGGGAAACGCATAAAAATCCACAATTTTTAAAAGCTTCTATACTCTTTGATTCTGCTTTTCAAGTTCTAGATGTCAAAGCTATTTTCCAGATGGCAACATTGCTCCTTAAATCTTCTCCTCCAGATGCCATTAACGCAAACAGGACCAAAAATCGCACGCAAAACTTTTTTCCCGAAGAGACTAAGGGCATCCTCATCCACCTTTGCTAACGTCCAAGATTCTTCTTCTTCTTCTTCTTCTTGTGGCGCTACAGCCCGGGGTGGACCTGGGCCTCAACCAACATGCCTCTCCAGCCAGCACGATCTTTCGCCACCTGTCTCCAGTTGCGCACTCCAAGTTGGTTGAGGTCCTTCTCCACTTGTGTGCGCCACTTCAGTCTAGGTCGTCCTCTGTTGCGTTGTTGGCTCGGATTCAAAGACTTTTCGGGCCGGAGCAGTGGTGTCCATACGCTCTACATGGCCTAGCCATCTTAAGCGTTGTATCCGTAGACGCTTAACCAGGCGCATGTCGCTGTACAGCCTATAGAGTTCGTCATTAAATCTTCTCCTCCAAAAATCGCACGCAAAACTTTTCTCCCGAAGAGACTAAGGGCATCCTCATCCGCCTTTGCTAACGTCCAAGATTCCGCGCCATAAAGTAGGACGGGAGGATCAAGCGGTTATATAAAGCGAGCTTAGTCCTTCGAGAGAGGGCTTTATTACTCAATTGCCACTTGAGCCCAAAGAAACAGCGATTGGCAAGAGTGATTCTGCGTTTGATTTCGGTGCTGATTTTGTTGTCTCTGTTTACCGCGGAGCCGAGGTAGACGAAGTCCTTGACTGCCTCGAAGTTTCTGCTGCCTAGTGCGACGCTGTCCGAGACATCGATGCTGTGTGTCCTTTCTTGATGAGAGTATGTACTTTGTTTTGCCCACATTACCGCCAGACCCATTTTAGCCGCTTCCGCTTCAATACCAGCAAACGCCTCATTGACGGCTCGCTGTGTTCGTCCAATCACGTCAACATCTAAAAGAAATTCCGAATTTCAAAAAACGAGAAAAACTTAAAAGATTTTTAATGGAAATTCCCAACATATCATACATTTTTTGGTTCTTAAATATTATTAATTGAAATTGCAACTGGATTTAAAAATTGAAATATTTCAAAGTCAGATAAACACTTAGCTTTGCAGGTAAACTATTATAATGTACAACTACTATTGTATCAATAAAAAAAAAAAACTTATTTGTTGGTGGCGATGGTGAAATTTTTAAAAATCGAATATAAGCATGGGGAATGTAGAAAATTTATCGTTTCATCTTATGCTTGGAAAAGAACTTAGCGCATGTGCCAGGTATACCGTATGAAATAAAAATTAAACACTAATTGTTAATGGGAAAGTAAAAGCATTTTATTCAAAGTATTGGCAATTGTTTTCTACACATTTTGACCACCTTTCTGGCAATTTGTGAATACCACGCCACGCGTCTTTAAAGCAAACCAATCAGACACCCAATTTTCGATCTCCTCGTAGGAATCAAAGTGCAGCTCAGCCAATGCGTGTCCTATCAATGAAAACAAATGGTAGGTGGAAGGAGCCAAGTCTGGTGAATACGGTGGGTAGGGTAGCTGCTCCCAGCCAAGTGTTTTGATTATATCCTGAACCGCTTTTGCTTTGTGTGCAGGTGCATTGTCATGGAGCAAAATTACCTTGCCGTGTCTTCTGGCCAATTCTGGTCGTTTCTCGATCAATGCGTGCTCCAAATTGATCATTTGTTGTCGGTAGCGATCAGTATTAACGGTTTCACCAGGTCTTAGGAGCTCGTGGTACAGCACACCTTCCTGGTTCCACCAAACACACAGCATTGTCTTCTTGCCGAATCGATCTGGTTTTGCAGTCGATGTTGATGGTTGTCCCAGATTTTTTCCGTTTATGATTCTTAAAATAAATCCATTTTTCATCGCCAGTCCGATGCAAAATCGATGCAAAACCGATGCGTGTATTTGGGCTAAGTCCGATCACTGTAACATTTTTTATAAAGCATTGAATGAAGAGCAAAACAGCGGAAGGGAGATATTTGACAAAATTACATTTCTTACCAAAACCTTATCGTCATTTTTTTTTTGTTTTCCGTTTCCGCACGCAATGACGATTCCAATTGGATTCAATTGATCCAGTGACCTTGCGTTGAGCAATAATCCTTGAAACACTGGATTTTGAAACTCCAACGCCAGACGAATTTTTTCGGATGGTTTTCCTTGCATGTGCGTCTAACGCAATGACTGGTGCCTTCATTTCTTTTGGAATACCCATGATGATGAAGTCTTGCCAAATAATGTTTGAAATTGTATGATTTATTTTTTTTCCTTAAAAAGAAAGCAATTTGCTTGCTCTTAGAAAAGCCAAATTTATTTAAATGACTAACAAAAACGTTCAGAATAGAGCATAGAATCCATAGCCTACTTAAACTTACCGAAACATTTGAAAAAAAAAAACGAACAAGCCATAGCATACTATCAACAAATTTAAAGAAAAATCTTGTCCCATTTCATATGCACACGGCTATAGAGGTTTTCCTTTGACATCAATGTAGACGATGACTGAAAGGATTCCAAAGGCTCTGGTAACGAGTACTATTTTTTCTACTCGAGGTCATCCCAACTTCCTTATACACTTATAATCCCTAGTCACAATCCGGCACAAAAATCCCTTCTTTTCCTTTCGATATCTCTAGTTTTCAAATTGTACGATACTTAATTTCCATTTTTTTAAATAAATCCAAATCCCTTCGACCGAATCGAAATCCTTTACTGAGTCACTGCGAGTGATTTGCCAGTTCAATTTGCGTTTGACACGGATCCCGATCAAGTAGAGCCTCGAGTTTCTTATTTTCAAACACTTGGGGCTGGCAAAGACGTTCATTATCTATGGTGTTAAGATCACTTTTGAAGTGCCCTCTGCATGATTTATCGGTTGTAACAGATTCACAATACACTCTTCCAAATGCTTCAGCTGCACTTTTCCTCAAAACTTCCCGCAAATTCTGTATATTTTAAGCAAATCCAGATATTTTCAAAATTACAACAATATGTTGTCTAAAAAAAACGCCGATGCACACTTATATTTGCTGGCATATGTCACACCTTTCCAATGGAGTAGGTAATAGCTTCCAAAAGCATCCACAACTCGCAGGCAGCGGCATTTTGCGAAAACGGACAGAACAAATTTGTGTATATTGCAAAACATAATTTTCCTATTTCCTTGAGGCACCCCTTTGTCCTTTAAGATTATTTTCACATGCAAAATTCTCTCAACCCACGACGCGGCTCGCCAGCTTGCTCACAAAGGGAGGCAACCGTGCAGTTTTTCGGCTGTTTCAAAAGACGCTTGTCATGAGAGAGAGAGAGAAGCTTGTCATGAACTACGAAGATTGCCTTTTATATTTCGGAATTGGGCAACCTTAGTGTTGCAATGTGGAAACTGCCAGCACTATCGTAAAGTTTGACGTTTGTGAGGTTATGCGTACTCAGAACGTTTTGACATACGAGCGCTATTTGTGTTGTTTACAGTAACTTAAAGGATTCATCTCGCCCAAAAAATGGAATTAAATCGTGAAAATTTTCGTGCAATAATTTTTTATAACTTTCGACTTGGTTGACTGTTGTTGAGTTAATAACAACAGTGTATCGTTGAACTTAATTAAATTTTTGACGATTAAGCTCCATCTAGGACCAGTGTTTATCGAGGGTATGGTGAATTCAACCGAGGTCGTAGCTCACTCCAAGACGAATTTCGTGAAGGTCCTCCAAAATCAGTTGTTGTTCCGGAAGCCATTGATGCTGTGCGCCAACTTATATTGGAAGATCGTCATGTGACCTATCGTGAGTTTGAGACAACCTCAGGCATTAGTGGGACTAGCATGCATTCAATATTGCATGAGCATTTGACTGTCAAAACAATTTGTTCGCGTTGGATCCACACAATTTGTCAATCGCTCAAAAAAAAAGGTTCGTGTCGATTGGTCGAAAGAAATGCCCCAAAACACCGACACGTCTATGACATCGTGACAGGTGATGAATCGTGGATTTACGCGTATGAGCCCGAAAGTAAGCAGCAGTCGACTGTATGGGTGTTTCACATTGAGCATAATCCAACAAAAGTTTCTCGCTCATGAAGCACTTCCAAGCAATTGGTCGCCTGTTTTTTCGAAAAAACTGGACATGTCGCAACCCTACCACTAGAAGAACGCAGAACAATCAATTCTGTGTGGTACACAACCATTTGTTCGCCAGTTGTCTTTCAAGAAATCAGGAAAACCAACCGAAGCCGAAGACGGATCACTCTTCACCACGACAATGCGAGCTCCACACATCGGCTCAAACAACTGAATTTTTGAGCAATCAAAGCATCGATTTGATGAGTCATCCGCCGTATAGTCCTGATTTGGCACCGAAAGACTTCTTTTCATTCCCGCACGTAAAAAATAAAATGTGAGGTCAACATTTTTCAACACCTGAAGAAGCGGTTGATGCGTTCAGAATGCATGTTTTGGAGATACCTCAATCAGAGTGGCAAAAGTTTTTCGACAATTGGTTTAAGCGCATGCAAAAGTGTATAGATCTTAATGGGGAATATTTTGAATAAACAATTAAACTATTTTCGATGATTAATATTTGTTTTTGTTCTCTAATCCCGAAATATAAAAGGCAAGCCTCGCATACACTGTACACTTTGCGTATTTCCAGCAAATCAAAGTAGTGGTGCTGTTAAAAAATGCGATATCACCATTCATTCTATGAATCAGCTGAGGGGGAGCTCACCCAAGACACCACTTAAACTACAACCAAACATCTATCAACTTATTAATCACCAAATTCCAGTGCACTTGCAGGTCTAATCCATCTGTCTTCTATTACAGGTATACCCAAGAGAAATTCCGTACTCACGAACTTGCAAAAAAAACGTTCTGATAAATGTCTTCCAGGAGGAGCAGCAAAAACAATTTGCTCTTGACATCAGGGGAGCTCAGGTCTCATTTGTTCGTTTTATTTTCTGTCTGGACCAGAATAATTTCTGGGAAAACAAAATTGAATAGACAACACTTCTGGGAACCGAAAATTTTAAGCCAACTTTAAATTGACTGTTAATATTTGTTTAAGAGGAACGATTTGTTTCGGAATACTTTTGCGAAACTGTGGCTTTAAGTGTATCGTCAAATTAAAGGATGTTGTTCACTGGAATTTCGACTCACAGACTCGCTCTTGTCAAGTGGAGTCAGTGGGCATGGACTTGGAGTCCTTCAGAGGGTTGCTCTTGTGAACTGTAAAATGTCGCAGCACTTTTCTCGGAAGGCAAATTGATGGCGGGGACAGGACTTAAGTCCTAACTTTCAACTTTCTAAAAGGACAAATTTATGCTTAAATTTCAAAGCGCACAGTTTTTTGCAAATTGCTTCTCTTTGCTTGTTTTCCTAACCGCAGGAGGGAGAGCGAATTTCTTCGTTTTCGTTGCTTCCTTAATTTGAAATTTTTCATTTTCCGGTCAGTTTTCCGTGGTCGTTCATGCCAAGTATTTGCAAACTGGAATCACTTTCAGTTGCAGCTCATCAATGTCATACACATTCCCTTCATAGTTGCAAACTTTGTTCGACAAAATTTCCAAAACATTTAGCAGAAAATTAAATTCCCCCCGCAGACTTCAAATCTGTCATACACAGTTCCGTCAAACTCAATGATGGCAGCTGAAATGAAGAAAGAGATGATAAGGACATCAAGAGACGGAAAATTTGTCACGCATTCAATTGCACACACTTCGCCCTAGAACTTAATTATGCGCAAATGTTTTTGAAGAGACAAGTCTGCGTGAAAATCTGGATCATAGAAGGACTTGCTGAAGCAAAAGTTCCACCACCTCCGCGGTCAGTCAAAGGGAAACTCACAACGCCGGCACACGCACATGAACGAATATGTAATGTAATACATTCCACAAAAATACTCCCCTGTTGGGGAGGGCGGTAGCGATAGTGAAAAAAAAAATTAAATAAACGAAACTAGGACGAGATTTAGTGGTAAACTTTTCACAACTCCGCACGGATTAAATACGCTTAAGTTGTTGCGCAGGACGGAGGATCTCTTTTGCCTGGAAGTTGATGGATGTTGGGCGGGAAAGTTTCGCTCAAAAAAAATGCTAAAAATGTTACTTTCCCTCTCTCAAAGTAATGAGTTTAGTTTAGTAAATTATTCAGTTGGAGCTAAGTTTGGTGGCTTTTCTGCTCTTGCTCCATTCCACGGTTGAAGGAATTTTTGTATTTTTCAGTTATTTCTTCACAAGGGGACTGGCTAAGAGCTGCCTTTGAGGGGTAATTAGGGGGGAGCGTAAATGTTGAATGCATTTCCTTGAGGAATAAGTTTACGTGGCTACAACACAAAAGTCGAACTTGACATAATTTCTTTGAATTGCTCTGCCGAACGTGCTGAAGACAGCGAGCAAATACAAGCATTGCACTGCGCAGTGAAGGTCTCGTTCAGTTAATAATCTGTAAATAACAGAAATTTCAAAAATGTCAAGCATTGTACTTCGTCAAGGGCTTCCGATCAGAGTTGCCGCTGTGTCACCAAAAAATTTAAATTTGTGTCTTTTTTAAAAAGTTAATGAAAACGTTTAATCGTGAAAAAGAAAATTTAAGCAGACCTTATGTCTATTCACGGCTACTGTGGCCGCCGTGGCGTAGTGGGTAGAGTGCGACTCTCACACGCCGAATTGTCTAGGTTCTATTCCCGGCTGAACACCTCGAATTTTGCACGACACCACCTTTTTCCGAGCTGCTGACAACACTCAAAGCTTCGCAAACTTCGCCGTTCAGAGTCGGTAAAAAACTGTAGGTCCCTTCTACTTATGAGAGAACAGTAGCGCGCACAACACGAGCAGTTGATAAGGAAGCTTGGCCCTGGTCCGCCTGTGGACTGTCGCACCAACAATTATTATTATTAGCTGACACCTCAGAGATATCAGAAGGCAGTGTGTACACTATTTTGCATGAACATTTGTCCATGAGAAAGCTGTTTTCGAAATGGGTGCCGAGCTTGCTCACAATGGACCAAAATCCATAACGTATCGATGATTCTGAGAGCTGTTTGGAGCTGCTTTGCCAGAATGAACACGACTTTTTGCATCGGAATATCACAATGGATGACAAATGGATCCACCACTGCGCTCCAGAGGCAAATCGGCAGCCAGCGAAGTGGACAACAGCCGGTGAACCACGCCGGCCACCAAAAACACAAAGGTCAGCTGGCAACGTTATAGCATGCGTATTTTGTTATGCGCAAGGAATTTTATGTTGAGAAAGGCAAAAGGATCAGATGGGAATATTCCATGGAATTATTGGTGCATTTAAAGGAAGAAATTGCAAAAAAACGGTTGCATATGAAGAAGAAGAAATACTCTTCCACCAAGACAATGCACCGTGGCACAAGTCGTTGCCTACCACGGCCAAATTGTACGAACTGGGCTTTGAATTGCTTAGGCACTTACCGTGTTCTCCAGATCTGCCCCTTTCCTTTCTTTCCCCTTTTTTAAGAGCTCAAAAAGATGCTTGCCGGAATTACTCTAGAACTTACTGCAACAATTCCACCAAAAAATCACTTGCCAGCTGACAAAATGCCCGCCAGTTAAATTATGAAATAGCCCTCAAGCCACCGCATTAAAATATTGTTTCACTGAATTGTACCCGCAAAGTGTCAAAGGAACTACATCAAACCTCGACAATCGTCTGCCAAATCCTTCCCTTTGAAAATCTCAACCAATTTGCAATCCATCAGAAGCAGTCAATTAGCAACAATCTCCCCCTCCCCTTGCACCACACACTTCAAATTAAGAAAAAAATATGCAAAAAGTGTCTGTGCCAAAGGATAACAAGTTTTACAAACACTCGCAGACAGAACTCTATTGACAGTTCCATGGAAGTCATTAAAACCGTCTGCTACGTGGAATATTTTCTGCAACGATATCTCTTTCCTCCCGCCCCACAAACACAATTCTCGTGCAACCAACCGAAATCACATCAAAGAATTATCCTGCACAGTCTCGCGAACATAATCTTTTCACTTGAGCTCCTTCAAGATCCCACTTCATCGGTTGGCGGGAATATTGACTAGCGCCCGTCGTCGCCACAACCTTTGGCAGCAAAAGAACGAGCCCACCATTCCCCACCATTCCGCACTGCGCCCTCGTTTTTGGCCAGTCAACTAATAAATTCCCGCCCATTCAAAGAAATAGGTCGACAGGAAAAAATTCAATTTCTCTCTGGGAGAGAAAATCCTTATCGTAATTGCTTATAGAATTCTCATTGCAGGACAATGCACCGTGGCCAGGGACAAGGCCCCTTCAAAAATGGGAACGGTGTTCGGGTGTTAGATTTTTCTATTATTTGTAGATGTGCTCCAGTTCAATTCACACACACGCGGAGCGGAATGCATTTGGAGGGGATGCTCATTTGCTTTATCCTCTGAGAGCCTCTCGGTGGCGGCACTATATTAACTCCCGCTTCAGTTAGGATTCTCATCTACTCCGGCACTAGTTGATTTTATGATTATTAAGTTTGCAATCCGCCTCGTTGAGTCCCTTCGACGAATTCAACTCCATTTTTGAAATTCTAAAGACACGGCAGTGAGAATGCCAGGATATCCAAGACGATATTAAATTATTTGCAATTCTTTTCCCTGAGTCCCTGTGTCACAGCGACAGACGACGGCGGAGGGGATCAAGGCAGAGAGAGAGAGAGAGAAGAGCAGCAAGTCCCACTGGACTTGATTAAAATTCTGATGAAGGGATGTGGTAAGAATTTCATAAAAGAATCGACGAGCATATCGTGGAGGAAAGGCAAAGACAGCGGCGGTGACCAGCTTTTGCGAGATATGTTTGCGGATTACAGGCTTAAGCATCTGTTCTCGAGGCGAGCGCTCCCAGCGTTGGAATCTTTATGGGAAGTCAGTCGTTAAGGTAGACAGGGGGTGGTGCAAAATAGTTTCATCGCACTGAGGTGAATTAAAATGAAGAGATTTTCGATAAACAATTTGTTGGCTGTGACGATGCTGGCGGAATGTAATGGGTACAAGTTGCCTTTTTTGGAATGCGAAAAGAGTTGACGAATGAATTTAGTTATTTACTAAACGCCATCGACTGGTAATTGATGAGGATATAATCTCTTGTGTTCGACTTTGTGTTGTTTATTCTCTTGGCGTCTTGTTGATTGTTGTTTTGTGATACATTTTTCACTTGTTGTCCACCGAGAATATATTCGCGATGCACTGGAAATGCATCTTGATGAGAACAGTGGCAACATCTTATATGTATAGTCTTACAGGTGTGTAAAAAAGATTGTTTCTTGAAAAATTTTATTTCCCTTCACGTAGTCTTTCTCAAAAATTGATGCGTTGTCTCGGGTAATGAATTTTCTTCAAACCTAGCGTGTACACATCATACAGGAAGAAATTGTTACCGTTTCATCAGATAACTTATTGTTTTCTTTACATATTCTATGAGATTCTTCAAAAGTTCATTAATCTAGAATCCTTCAATGATTGGATTCAATTTGAAATTTGAATTTGAAATTTGAATTTGAAATTCACACACAAGCGCTTTATCCGCCATCTTTGAGGGAGTAGGAAAAGGAAAAATGAACGGGTAATACAGTTTGTAATTCGGGCCTTACTTTTCTATGTTTATTTGTGGTGTCCCCTGTCAACTCAATGCAATTTCCACGGAATGGAGTCAGCGTAGACAATTATGTAGTTCCCGGTGGTGGAATAAAAAACATTTTCGAATTATAGGATCACTGATTTATAGTCACAGCCAAGTATACACCACAGCCAAGTATACACCACAGACAAGCATCTCTTTCTATTATTAAAAGCGTTTGTCGGCTGGTTTGTGTCTGCTGGTTTTCCAAAACGGTAACCAGTATTTTGTTTGGGGTGAGACATCTGTGTATACTTGGCTTTGTAGTATAAAGAATTATTTAATTGAATTAAAGACAAAACAATTCAATCCAAAATAAACATTTTATAGTAAAATTGGCAAAAGCAAAAGCAGAAGCGAAGTTATCCAGCAATTAATATGAGTATGAATTCATTGCATACTTCTGATTAATGGCATTTTAATTTGCAGGCGAAAGGACATCCATGTAAGAAAATTATTGGAGATAAATCCAAATAATAGACATACCTCTCATTGTGGAGTCCCTAACAGTGGACCAATTTGCGAGTACAACAAAGACTGCAAGCTCGACTTCGGTTTGGTTTCGTGAACATGCCAATAAAATCGTACGTGTTTCGGCAATGGCAGGTTCTCTTTTTCGAGATATACAAAATATAAAATTGTAATATAACAGGTGAACCAAGGTTTGAAATAATCATTTTAATCGTCCTTAAGATAAAAACGTTCCAATGAAGAAAACAGACTTAATTTTTTTTCTTTTTATTTCATTATGTCTTGCTTTCCGGGCCGGAGAGAACTGTCCCCCGCCTACTACAATACCAAGAATGATGTATTACAGATTACGCAATCCACACGTCCGCCATGTTTGTGGATATATCAGCTGTTTTTTGACACAGGAGACATGAGTATATTTCCTTCTATAATATGGAAGGAAGGAATTTAAAGCACTCAAAACATCCGCCGTATAGTCCTGACTTGGCACCGAATGACTTTTTTTTATTCCTGTACGTAAAACAAGGAACGGCTGTCAAATCAGTTGTCTCCCGTGACGTCAGCAGAGCAGCATATAAGAAAAAAGTACATGCTATTGCGCAATCTTCTCACTCATTCGTGCTACAGTACAATGTACACATCTTGTTGCACTATCTCTGCGCCTGCTACATACGATTGAATGTAACAAGTGCAGTTTCGCCACAATAATGAAGTGAAGAAATCAATTTAACTTCCCTGGTAGATTCACTGTTTACTAAAAAAAGATAAGAAAATGTTTTACTTGTGTCGTATTGTATTTAATTGAATATAATAAAATCTTAATATGTCCAGAATGGTTTGCTCACATATTTTAAAACACTCTTATGAACTGTTAAAAGGTCGTGTGTTCTGGTTAACTTCAACCAAGTCTGCCAAAGAAATCCTGCATTCAGTCAAATGGCCTTAGTAGATTTAGGAATGTGGATATGCGACTAGAAGTTGTCTATTGTTGCTGGAATAATCAGCACATTGTGCAAACAAAACGAATTTTCCTGAAAACGCCCTACCTTTGGAAGACAGTCCTGATGTATATGTTTCCCTTTCCAAGAATAATTGAGCACTGCAGCGACAAATTGATTGGTTGGGACAAAAAACAGATTTGAATCCTATGAAGGCCGTTGTTACGTCTTTGTCTTCTTTGTTCGGACACCTTAACCACTTAATATGGAGCTTTTGTAAGATCGGTGCAAAGTCTTAGAAATCATCATGAAAAATGCTCCAATATGGTGAAAATCCTTAAAAGTAGTACAAACGGGTCTGCGACTATTCTCGTAGAGACGTTTAAAATCCAAAAACTGTATGCAACTCCAAAAACTCACCAGAAAAAGTAAAAATTCGATGAGAAAACAATAAATATTAAACAATTTTGAAAAATTAAGAGTCGCCGAATCGGGCTCTCCGAGGGTATATAAGGCCGCCTAGGCGTGGAAGCGAAACTAGTCTGTCGCGGGTCGTCGTGGGGTGCACGTTGTGGGTGTTCGTCGTCTTCGGTTTTTTTCTCCTGCACCCGAGTATTAGTGTACTTGGAATGGTGTTGATGTGGATGCTAGTTTCTGTTTCTTGATTCCTGGATGTTGGATGCTGGTTTCTGTTTCTTGGTTCCTGGATGTTGGATGCTGGTTTCTGCTTCTGGGATGCTAGTTGCTGGTTGCTGGTTGCTGATTGCTGCTTCCGTGTTGCTGGATTCATCGATGCTGGCTGCTGGCAGCCGTTGCCTGTGCCGCGCTTGTGCCTTATTCGAATTCATGCCGTCGGGTACTATTGCATTCTTGAGTTTTTAAATTACAAGCATGCGGTTCGGTACATGCTTACCTTCGTGGACTTCCGATGAAGTCATGCATCTTCACGAAGCGATTAGGCCTCCATTGCCTTTTGGATTACGGGCGGATCGGTTCGGAATTCAGGTTTCAAGCATTTCATCAATTCGTACAATCAGCGGGCGAGTCGCCTCCAATAGTAGCATTTACTTCTGCGTTATTTTGATTTTATTTTGTTGACGCCATGAGCTATTCGTGTGAAGTAACCCTGAAGTTACTGAATGGAGCCGGGCATACTGTAGGGCACTTCCCATTTTAGTTGTTATCTGAAGGCCTCTCATCAAGCTTGTCAAGCCAGGGTTGTAGGACGCTTTTTTTTTAGATGTAGAGTAGACAACGAACAAATGAATGCTTCACACTGTGATTGCGAACATCGTTTTCGTTTGTAGTAGTCAGGGAGTTCCTCATCAAGCCGGTCAAGCCAGGGTTGAAGAGCGCTTTCCTCGTAGAAGTAGATTAGAGAACGAGCGCATGATATGCATCAAATTATGATAGACAACATCCTGTTCGTTTGTAGTAGTCGAAAAGCCTTTCATCGAGCTCGACTGGCCAGGGTTGCAGGGCTCTCTTAGATGTAGAGTAGATTACGAACGGATGATTGCTTCACATTGTGCCAGCATTCTGTTCGTTTGTAGTAGTTGGAGAGCCTCTCATCAAGCTTGACAAGCCGGGGTTGCAGGGCGCTTTCTTTAGATTAGAATAGACAACGAACGGATGGTTTGCTTCGCATTAAGATAGACAACATCCTGTTCGTTCACAGTATTGGGAAGTGCTGTCCTTCAAGTTTGTCCAAGCCTTAACTTCAGTTCGGGGTTACATTCACCGAAATTGCTTATTGCCGCAAACAGGCTTTAACAAGAACGGTCATCTAGTCCACTTTTGACGTGCGACGTGCTTTCAGAACTAAAGATATCACTTATGGGAGTTCGGGAGCACTTGCTGCTTAGTGGGAGTGTAGATGGAACAAGACTCACATTTCTGTGAGCGCGACCGGCTTCCAAAACGATTTATTTATTTTATGGCAGTCCGGAGACGCTCGTCGTTTCCCGGAAATGTTTGCTTTCCTCTCTGTAGTTAGTAACTCGCCCCTTTAGTTAGTAGTTGTAGTCGGAAGTCCTCTCATACCTATTCTAATTAGGCCTATTGCAGTCCAGCATCAAGCATCCACCTTGAGATCCTGCCTCCTGTGTCAGGTGTATCACTGAATAGGTGTAGGCTAGATTCAAGCAGAACACTACAAGGCAGAGTAGACGTTCGGTGTCTGATGAAAGGAAGCCGGTAAGTCTATCCATTCATCAACATTATTATTTTTTAGTTTCACATCTTTTCGTGATCGGACATACATGTCCAAATATACATCTTTTCCGACAAATACTTTTTCTTATAACCCCCTCAAGGCAGCAAACAGCTGCGTCTGAGGCTAGGTAGGGAACCCCTCAGGACCCAAACAGGTGCCCTGAGGCTAGGTAGGATTCTGCTCTTTTCGTTTCAGATTTTTTTTTCTTTCTTTTCAGAGTGTTCTGCCATTGATCGGGTGATTAAATAACTTATCGAATTAACTTCAAGGAAAGAAATTCGTTCGCATTTTCTAGGTTATGCACCCCTTCGGGCAGGGGTAAGAATATGCCCGAGGTAGGCATGCCTGTCGTAAGAGGCGACTAAAATCCACTCTCCATTCCGTTCGCCGACAACGATAGGTCATCACAAAATTTATTTCGTTGATTACCGCCGGCCGGTGCACTAAACGATTTTAAAAACATTCACATGTCGAACACGAATTTGGTCATGCAAGGTTACGTCAAGTGTCTTGAGGATAGGCAGATTGTTTCCCTGCCACTCCTTCCGCTTTTGTCTTTCGGACCGAAGTCGCGAATGTTTAAGTTCTCCGCTCGTCTACTATTTGAGCTCTTCATGTGGGTTTACGCCGAAGTTGCTTAGTGACAAAAGGCAAACTGGGGTTGAAGAGTGCTTTCCAAGTAGATGTAGGCAACGGACGGATGGCGCAAGTAACATTGTGACGGACATCATTCCTTGCGGTCGTAGTAGTTGGAAGGCTCGCCCTCCAAGCCTGTCAGCGCCAACAGCACTTCTTCTGGAGTTGCTGAATGGCGTCAGACTGGTCGGATGCAGCGGGCACTTCCCCCTAGGCTAAGTTTAGACAACGGACGGGTGGAATGCATCGCATTAAGATGTTGAACATCCCGTCCGTTCGTAGTCGGAAGTCCTCTCCTCCGAGCTTGTCAGCGCCAACAGCACTTCGTTTGATGTTGCTGAATGGGGTCAGACTAGCCGGGCTCGACGGGCACTTCCTCCTAGGTTAAGTTTAGACAACGGGCGGGTGGAATGCATCACATTAAGATGTTGAACATCCCGTCCGTTCGTAGTCGGAAGTCCTCTCCTCCGACCTTGTCAGCGCCAACAGCACTTCGTTTGATGTTGCTGAATGGGGTCAGACTAGCCGAACTCGACGGGCACTTCCTCCTAGGTTTAGTTTAGACAACGGACGGGTGGAATGCATCACATTAAGATGTTGAACATCCCGTCCGTTCGTAGTCGGAAGTCCTCTCCTCCGAACTTGTCAGCGCCAACAGCACTTCGTTTGATGTTGCTGAATGGAGCCAGACAAGCCGGACATGACGGGCGCTTCCTCATAGTATAAGATTAGACGATCAATGGATGATGTCCGCCACAATGGTATAGATGACGCCCTGTTCGCTCGTAGTAGACAGAAAGTCTTTCATCAAGCCAGTCAAGCCAGGATTGAAAGGTTTTCCTCATAGAGGCGTTATGTTCGCTTTTGTAGTAAGATGGCCCTTCATCGAGCTTACCGAGCCAGGGTTGAAAGTCTTTCCTCTTGAAAGCGCTTTATTCGCTTAGAGTAGTTGAAAGGTCTTTCATCAAGCTCGGAAAGCCAGGGTTGAAAGGTTTTCTTTTTAAAGGCGCTTTTATCGTCTATACGTAGTAATTGGAAACCCTTTCATCAAGCTTGATAAGCCGGGGTTGGAAATCTTTCCTCTAAGAAGCGCATTGTTCGCTTGAAAGGTCTCTCATCAAGCACGACAAGCCAGGGTTGAAAGGCTTTTTTCTTAGAAGCGCTTTGTTCGCTTGCTGTAGCTGGAAGGTCCCTCATCAAGCTTGACGGGGTTAAAAGGCTTCTGTCTTGGAAGCACATTGTTCGCTTATGAGAAGTTGAAGATCTTTCATCAAGCCTGTCAAGCCAGGATTGAAGGGCTTTCCTATTTGGAGCATTTTTTTCGCTCATGGTAGTCGAAAAGCCTCTCATCAAGCTTGTCTAGCCGGGGTTGCAGAGATCTTTCACAGTAGAGAAGGCAACAGACAGATGGTGTGTATCGCATTAAGATAGACAACATCCTGTCCGTTGATTGTAATCGGAAGGCCTCTCATCAAGCTTGACAAGCCGGGGTTGAATGGTGCTTTCCTCTTAGAAGTAGAATAGAAAACGAACGGATGATATGCATCAAATTATGATAGACAACATCCGGTTCGTTTGTAGTAGTTGGAAAGGATCTCATCAAGCTTGTCAAGCCAGGGTTGCAGAGCGCTTTCCTCTTCATGTAGAGTAGACGATGGACGGGTGATTTACATCACGTTTCGATGGACAAGATCCTGTCCGTTCGTAGTAGTCGAAGGTCCTTTCCTCCAGTTTGCCTGTGCTTTCGGTTCTTTGGTTAAAGTAACACCCGCAGAGGTTGCTCAGGATAGCTAACGACATGGGGCTGCTTTCTCTTAATTTGTTCGATTTTTGAAGACAAACAAGCTTGTCTGTATTTGCGTACCATGAATTTCGTTTCGGTGATGTACCTCATTCGAACGTTCGTCGTCGATTACTAGTCTTTATAATTCTATAGTTCTATACAATGAATTGATCGACAAGTCTGAATTTTATGCGATGTTATGTGCATGCATGGCTTAAAATGGTCAACACTTCACGATCTTGCAACGGTTACTAGGGTGCGGTTCGGTTCATGTTAACCTTCATGGACTTCCGATGAAGTCATTCCCATCCCCCAACTAAGCGGTTAGGCCTCCAATGCCTTTTGGATTACGTTCGGTTGGATTCGGTTCGGTTTGTATTTAGTTCGGTTCGGCACGGTTCAGCACGGCTCAGCAGTATGAAATTAGCTTGTAGACGCCTTGAGCTATTCGTGTAAAATAACACCGAAGTTACTGAATAAAGTTGGCCACAGTGTAGGACACTTCCCATCTTAGTAGTAATTTGAAGGCCCCTCATCAAGCTTGTCAAGCCGGGGTTGAATGGTGCTTTCCTCTTAGAAGTAGAATAGAAAACGAACGGATGATATGCATCAAATTATGATAGACAACATCCTGTTCGTGTATAGTAGTCGGAGAGCCTCTCATCAAGCTTGACAAGCCGGGGTTGCAGGGCGCTTTCTTTAGATTAGAGTAGACAACGAACGGATGGTTTGCTTCGCATTAAGATAGACAACATCCTGTTCGATCACAGTATTGGGAAGTGCTGTCCTTCAAGTTTGTCCAAGCCTTCACTTCAGTTCGGGGTTACATTCACTGAAATTGCTCATATTACTTGCTCTAGTGCTAGAACTACTTCTTCGTTTTTGAACTTTGAATTTGTACAGGCGCTCAGTGCCTTATGCACTACCGCGTCGATGGAAGAATAAGTCTCGAAAAACTTTTTTTTTTACCTCGCTTGCCGACTTTTTCTAGTTTTTACTTTGCACCTTACTTGAATTTAAAAAGTTTCTAGGAGCAGCTATGTGATGAACCTCAAGGCCTAGGAATTGTGCATGTCATTTCTAGTCCAGCATCCAGCATCCAGCACTTAGCTTCAGATCCTGCTTCCTGTGTCTGGATTGCTTGATTCAAGCAGAAATCCAGAAGCAGAGTAGTACACTTCGATGCCTGATGAAAAAAATCATGTAAGTCCATTCTTTTCAATGTTATTACTTTTTTTTAAAAATAACTTCTTTATTAAAATAAGTTCCGTGAACGGGCATGCATGCCAAGTATACTTTTGAACTTTGTCGCGATAAGTTTCTCTTATAACCCCCTCAAGGCAGCAAACAGCTACCTCCGAGGCTAGGTAGGGGAACCCTCAGGACCCAAACAGGTGCCCTGAGGCTAGGTAGGATTCTGCTCTTTTCTTTTCAGTTTTTTTTTTCTTTCTTTTCAGACAGGGCGCGTCGCGGCCGGTCATTGGGTAAATTACTTTAATTAACCCCTTGATGAGCATTTTTAGAAGTTAGTTTATTTAATAACTTTTCAAGTTTACTTTATAGAAAATAATTCGCCTGCATTTGTAACATTTATTTTCCTTACAAAATTATCTAACCCTTTCGACGTTTAGGATTCTTCCGCAACCCCTTAAAGTTTAAAATTTTATTTAATTTGTATTTCTATGGGCGGGTTTGCAATCGATAACGAAATCTCCATCGGAATGGGTGTCGAAAAAACATTGCAACGCAACGCAACGCGCCGGAATATGTCCTTTTTAGGGCATTAACTGCAACTGAAGCAGGACATTGAAATTGCAATTCCCAGATCTCACTTGTTTATCCTCTCAATAAGTGAAGAAAAGAATTGCAGACAGATGCTACTTCAGGCAGTGCTTAAAACTTGGCAAGGTTCTCACTCTTTCTAGTTCTAAGCTTTAGTTTGAAGCAGATGTTTTGTTGTCGTGCGTTCCTTTACAGTATGGTTGTTGTTATTGTACGTGCCGAAGTAGAGAACTGCCATATTAGAAACGCTTACCTTATTTTGAGAATTTTGTAAAATCACAAAGTCACTTAATCATTCGATAACAACAGTCGAAAATGAATTTCCCCCAAATTCGCCCAGAATGTTTTGCCATTGACAAGATTCAACGCCTGGCGGATGTTTTTTGAATCATTTGAGCAATATACGACTTTGACATTTTAACAGTAGTTTGGAGAGTTGTGCGTAAGCGAGATTTGTCGAAAATTCAATTTAATTAAAGTCGAAACAATTGAAGTTAAAACAAAAATTTGTAAATGGAAATGGCGAATGGTAAGTAGAATGGAGGCAGCATTTTCATTTATTGCAGAATTTTAAGGTTATTAAGAAAAATTCCGGTGGTACGGTTGAAATGTCGGTTCCGTTAGCGATGAGGAAACGTTTTCCAGATATTTTGTCGAATTAAAACAGTCGGTGAGGTCCCTCAGTGCCACCAGCGATCGCCATTTGCGCAGGTGGTGTTAATAGTTTTCCGGATTAGTTTTGAATTCGCATGGTGAGGCACGACTCTCTGCTCTAAAGCTTCAAATAATTTTCCTGACCCTGCAATCGCCATCAGTTTATTATCAGACGCCCGATCAATATCCCAAGCTCGATCTGCTAACTGAGCAAAAGCGATGTTATCTAGCGTATTACCTGGGGCTAGTGCTACTTAGAGTTGTTGTGGTAGATGGTCAAGCCACAAAGTTCGGACTGAGCTAGCGTCTAATTTACCCTGATTCAGAGCCTGGATGTACTTGAGCACATGCGACATTTCCAGTAGTAGTATGGAGAATTGTATTCAAACAAGATTCGCCGAAAGCTTAAATGAACTAAAATCAAAACAATTCAATCCGAAATAAACATTTACATAACAGTATAACAGGCAAAAGCAAAAGCAGAAGCGAAGTTATCCAACAATTAATATGAGTATGAATTCATTGCATACTTCTGATTAATGGCATTTTAATTTGCAGGCGAAAGGACATCCATGTAAGAAAATTATTGGAGATAAATCCAAATAATAGACATACCTCTCATTGTGGAGTCCCTAACAGTGGACCAATTTGCGAGTACAACAAAGACTGCAAGCTCGACTTCGGTTTGGTTTCGTGAACATGCCAATAAAATCGTACGTGTTTCGGCAATGGCAGGTTCTCTTTTTCGAGATATACAAAATATAAAATTGTAATATAACAGGTGAACCAAGGTTTGAAATAATCATTTTAATCGTCCTTAAGATAAAAACGTTCCAATGAAGAAAACAGACTTAATTTTTTTTCTTTTTATTTCATTATGTCTTGCTTTCCGGGCCGGAGAGAACTGTCCCCCGCCTACTACAATACCAAGAATGATGTATTACAGATTACGCAATCCACACGTCCGCCATGTTTGTGGATATATCAGCTGTTTTTTGACACAGGAGACATGAGTATATTTCCTTCTATAATATGGAAGGAAGGAATTTAAAGCACTCAAAACATCCGCCGTATAGTCCTGACTTGGCACCGAATGACTTTTTTTTATTCCTGTACGTAAAACAAGGAACGGCTGTCAAATCAGTTGTCTCCCGTGACGTCAGCAGAGCAGCATATAAGAAAAAAGTACATGCTATTGCGCAATCTTCTCACTCATTCGTGCTACAGTACAATGTACACATCTTGTTGCACTATCTCTGCGCCTGCTACATACGATTGAATGTAACAAGTGCAGTTTCGCCACAATAATGAAGTGAAGAAATCAATTTAACTTCCCTGGTAGATTCACTGTTTACTAAAAAAAGATAAGAAAATGTTTTACTTGTGTCGTATTGTATTTAATTGAATATAATAAAATCTTAATATGTCCAGAATGGTTTGCTCACATATTTTAAAACACTCTTATGAACTGTTAAAAGGTCGTGTGTTCTGGTTAACTTCAACCAAGTCTGCCAAAGAAATCCTGCATTCAGTCAAATGGCCTTAGTAGATTTAGGAATGTGGATATGCGACTAGAAGTTGTCTATTGTTGCTGGAATAATCAGCACATTGTGCAAACAAAACGAATTTTCCTGAAAACGCCCTACCTTTGGAAGACAGTCCTGATGTATATGTTTCCCTTTCCAAGAATAATTGAGCACTGCAGCGACAAATTGATTGGTTGGGACAAAAAACAGATTTGAATCCTATGAAGGCCGTTGTTACGTCTTTGTCTTCTTTGTTCGGACACCTTAACCACTTAATATGGAGCTTTTGTAAGATCGATGCAAAGTCTTAGAAATCATCATGAAAAATGCTCCAATTTGGTGAAAATCCTTAAAAGTAGCACAAACGGATCTCGTAGAGACGTTTAAAATCCAAAAACTGTATGCAACTCCAAAAACTCACCAGAAAAGGTAAAAATTCGATGGGAAAACAATAAATATTAAACAATTTTGAAAAATTAAGAGTCGCCGAATCTGGCTCTCCGAGGGTATATAAGGCCGCCTAGGCGGTTTTTTTTCTCCTGCACCCGAGTATTAGTGTACTTGGAATGATGTTGATGTGGGTGCTGGTTTCTGTTTCTTGGTTCGTGGATGTTGGATGTTGGATGCTGGTTGCTGCTGCTTCTGGGATGCTAGTTGCTGGTTGCTGGTTGCTGATTGCTGCTTCCGTGTTGCTGGATTCATCGATGCTGGCTGCTGGCAGCCGTTGCCTGTGCCGCGCTTGTGCCTTATTCGAATTCATGCCGTCGGGTACTATTGCATTCTTGAGTTTTTAAATTACAAGCATGCGGTTCGGTACATGCTTACCTTCGTGGACTTCCGATGAAGTCATGCATCTTCACGAAGCGATTAGGCCTCCATTGCCTTTTGGATTACGGGCGGATCGGTTCGGAATTCAGGTTTCAAGCATTTCATCAATTCGTACAATCAGCGGGCGAGTCGCCTCCAATAGTAGCATTTACTTCTGCGTTATTTTGATTTTATTTTGTTGACGCCATGAGCTATTCGTGTGAAGTAACCCTGAAGTTACTGAATGGAGCCGGGCATACTGTAGGGCACTTCCCATTTTAGTTGTTATCTGAAGGCCTCTCATCAAGCTTGTCAAGCCAGGGTTGTAGGACGCTTTTTTTTTAGATGTAGAGTAGACAACGAACAAATGAATGCTTCACACTGTGATTGCGAACATCGTTTTCGTTTGTAGTAGTCAGGGAGTTCCTCATCAAGCCGGTCAAGCCAGGGTTGAAGAGCGCTTTCCTCGTAGAAGTAGATTAGAGAACGAGCGCATGATATGCATCAAATTATGATAGACAACATCCTGTTCGTTTGTAGTAGTCGAAAAGCCTTTCATCGAGCTCGACTGGCCAGGGTTGCAGGGCTCTCTTAGATGTAGAGTAGATTACGAACGGATGATTGCTTCACATTGTGCCAGCATTCTGTTCGTTTGTAGTAGTTGGAGAGCCTCTCATCAAGCTTGACAAGCCGGGGTTGCAGGGCGCTTTCTTTAGATTAGAATAGACAACGAACGGATGGTTTGCTTCGCATTAAGATAGACAACATCCTGTTCGTTCACAGTATTGGGAAGTGCTGTCCTTCAAGTTTGTCCAAGCCTTAACTTCAGTTCGGGGTTACATTCACCGAAATTGCTTATTGCCGCAAACAGGCTTTAACAAGAACGGTCATCTAGTCCACTTTTGACGTGCGACGTGCTTTCAGAACTAAAGATATCACTTATGGGAGTTCGGGAGCACTTGCTGCTTAGTGGGAGTGTAGATGGAACAAGACTCACATTTCTGTGAGCGCGACCGGCTTCCAAAACGATTTATTTATTTTATGGCAGTCCGGAGACGCTCGTCGTTTCCCGGAAATGTTTGCTTTCCTCTCTGTAGTTAGTAACTCGCCCCTTTAGTTAGTAGTTGTAGTCGGAAGTCCTCTCATACCTATTCTAATTAGGCCTATTGCAGTCCAGCATCAAGCATCCACCTTGAGATCCTGCCTCCTGTGTCAGGTGTATCACTGAATAGGTGTAGGCTAGATTCAAGCAGAACACTACAAGGCAGAGTAGACGTTCGGTGTCTGATGAAAGGAAGCCGGTAAGTCTATCCATTCATCAACATTATTATTTTTTAGTTTCACATCTTTTCGTGATCGGACATACATGTCCAAATATACATCTTTTCCGACAAATACTTTTTCTTATAACCCCCTCAAGGCAGCAAACAGCTGCGTCTGAGGCTAGGTAGGGAACCCCTCAGGACCCAAACAGGTGCCCTGAGGCTAGGTAGGATTCTGCTCTTTTCGTTTCAGATTTTTTTTTCTTTCTTTTCAGAGTGTTCTGCCATTGATCGGGTGATTAAATAACTTATCGAATTAACTTCAAGGAAAGAAATTCGTTCGCATTTTCTAGGTTATGCACCCCTTCGGGCAGGGGTAAGAATATGCCCGAGGTAGGCATGCCTGTCGTAAGAGGCGACTAAAATCCACTCTCCATTCCGTTCGCCGACAACGATAGGTCATCACAAAATTTATTTCGTTGATTACCGCCGGCCGGTGCACTAAACGATTTTAAAAACATTCACATGTCGAACACGAATTTGGTCATGCAAGGTTACGTCAAGTGTCTTGAGGATAGGCAGATTGTTTCCCTGCCACTCCTTCCGCTTTTGTCTTTCGGACCGAAGTCGCGAATGTTTAAGTTCTCCGCTCGTCTACTATTTGAGCTCTTCATGTGGGTTTACGCCGAAGTTGCTTAGTGACAAAAGGCAAACTGGGGTTGAAGAGTGCTTTCCAAGTAGATGTAGGCAACGGACGGATGGCGCAAGTAACATTGTGACGGACATCATTCCTTGCGGTCGTAGTAGTTGGAAGGCTCGCCCTCCAAGCCTGTCAGCGCCAACAGCACTTCTTCTGGAGTTGCTGAATGGCGTCAGACTGGTCGGATGCAGCGGGCACTTCCCCCTAGGCTAAGTTTAGACAACGGACGGGTGGAATGCATCGCATTAAGATGTTGAACATCCCGTCCGTTCGTAGTCGGAAGTCCTCTCCTCCGAGCTTGTCAGCGCCAACAGCACTTCGTTTGATGTTGCTGAATGGGGTCAGACTAGCCGGACTCGACGGGCACTTCCTCCTAGGTTAAGTTTAGACAACGGGCGGGTGGAATGCATCACATTAAGATGTTGAACATCCCGTCCGTTCGTAGTCGGAAGTCCTCTCCTCCGACCTTGTCAGCGCCAACAGCACTTCGTTTGATGTTGCTGAATGGGGTCAGACTAGCCGAACTCGACGGGCACTTCCTCCTAGGCTAAGTTTAGACAACGGACGGGTGGAATGCATCACATTAAGATGTTGAACATCCCGTCCGTTCGTAGTCGGAAGTCCTCTCCTCCGAGCTTGTCAGCGCCAACAGCACTTCGTTTGATGTTGCTGAATGGAGCCAGACAAGCCGGTCATGACGGGCGCTTCCTCATAGGATAAGATTAGACGATCAATGGATGATGTCCGCCACAATGTTATAGATGACGCCCTGTTCGCTCGTAGTAGACAGAAAGTCTTCCATCAAGCCTGTCAAGCCAGGATTGAAAGGTTTTCCTCATAGAAGCGTTATGTTCGCTTTTGTAGTAAGATGGCCCTTCATCGAGCTTACCGAGCCAGGGTTGAAAGTCTTTCCTCTTGAAAGCGCTTTGTTCGCTTACAGTAGTTGAAAGGTCTTTCATCAAGCTCGGAAAGCCAGGGTTGAAAGGTTTTCTTTTTAAAGGCGCTTTGATCGTCTATACGTAGTAATTGGAAACCCTTTCATCAAGCTTGATAAGCCGGGGTTGGAAATCTTTCCTCTAAGAATCGCATTGTTCGCTTGAAATGTCTCTCGTCAAGCACTACAAGCCAGGGTTGAAAGGCTTTTCTCATAGAAGCGCTTTGTTCGCTTGCAGTAGCTGGAAGGTCCCTCATCAAGCTTGACGGGGTTGAAAGGCTTCTGTCTTGGAAGCACATTGTTCGCTTAAGAGAAGTTGAAGATCTTTCATCAAGCCTGTCAAGCCAGGGTTGAAGGGCTTTCCTATTTGGAGCGTTTTTTTCGCTCATGGTAGTCGAAAAGCCTCTCATCAAGCTTCTCCAGTCGGGGTTGCAGAGATCTTTCACAGTAGAGAAGGCAACAGACAGATGGTGTGTATCGCATTAAGATAGACAACATCCTGTCCGTTGATTGTAATCGGAAGGCCTCTCATCAAGCTTGACAAGCCGGGGTTGAATGGTGCTTTCCTCTTAGAAGTAGAATAGAAAACGAACGGATGATATGCATCAAATTATGATAGACAACATCCGGTTCGTTTGTAGTAGTTGGAAAGGCTCTCATCAAGCTTGTCATGCCAGGGTTGCAGAGCGCTTTCCTCTTCATGTAGAGTAGACGATGGACGGGTGATTTACATCACGTTTCGATGGACAAGATCCTGTCCGTTCGTAGTAGTCGAAGGTCCTTTCCTCCAGTTTGCCTGTGCTTACAGTTCTTTGGTTAAAGTAACACTCGCAGAGGTTGCTCAGGATAGCTAACGACATGGGGCTGCTTTCACTTAATTGTTCGATTTTTGAAGACAAACAAGCTTGTACGTATTTGCGTACCATGAATTTCGTTTCGGTGATGTACCTCATTCGAACGTTCGTCGTCGATTACTAGTCTTTATAATTCTATAGTTCTATACAATGAATTGATCGACAAGTCTGCCTTTAATGCGATGTTATGTGCATGCATGGCTTAAAATGGTCGACACTTCACGATTGCAATGGTTACAAGGGTGCGGTTCGGTTCATGTTAACCTTCATGGACTTCCGATGAAGTCATTCCCATCCCCCAACTAAGCGGTTAGGCCTCCAATGCCTTTTGGATTACGTTCGGTTGGATTCGGTTCGGTTTGTATTTAGTTCGGTTCGGCACGGTTCAGCATGGCTCAGCAGTATGAAATTAGCTTGTAGACGCCTTGAGCTATTCGTGTGAAATAACACCGAAGTTACTGAATAAAGTTGGCCACAGTGTAGGACGCCTCCCATCTTAGTAGTAATTTGAAGGCCCCTCATCAAGCTTGTCAAGCCGGGGTTGAATGGTGCTTTCCTCTTAGAAGTAGAATAGAAAACGAACGGATGATATGCATCAAATTATGATAGACAACATCCTGTTCGTGTATAGTAGTCGGAGAGCCTCTCATCAAGCTTGACAAGCCGGGGTTGCAGGGCGCTTTCTTTAGATTAGAGTAGACAACGAACGGATGGTTTGCTTCGCATTAAGATAGACAACATCCTGTTCGATCACAGTATTGGGAAGTGCTGTCCTTCAAGTTTGTCTAAGCCTTCACTTCAGTTCGGGGTTACATTCACTGAAATTGCTCGTATTACTTGCTCTAGTGCTAGAACTACTTCTTCGTTTTTGAACTTTGACTTTGTACAGGCGCTCAGTGCTTTATGCACTACCGCATCGATGGAAGAATAAGTCTCGAAAAACTTTTTTTTTTACCTCGCTTGCCGACTTTTTCTAGTTTTTACTTTGCACCTTACTTGAATTTAAAAAGCTTCTAGGAGCAGCTATGTGATGAACCTCAAGGCCTAGAAATTGCGCATTTCTAGTCCAGCATCCAGCATCCAGCACTTAGCTTCAGATCCTCCTTCCTGTGTCTGGCTTGCTTGATTCAAGCAGAACTCCAGAAGCAGAGTAATACACTTCGATGCCTGATGAAAAAAATCATGTAAGTCCATTCTTTTCAATATTATTACTTTTATTAAAAAAACTTCTTTATTAAAATAAGTTCCGTGAACGGGCATGCATGCCAAGTATACTTTTGAACATTGTCGCGATTAGTTTCTCTCATAACCCCCTCAAGGCAGCAACCAGCTACCTCCGAGGCTATGTAGGGGACCCCTCAGGACCCAAACAGGTGCCCTGAGGCTAGGTAGGCTTCTGCTCTTTTCTTTTCAGTTTTTTTTTCTTTCTTTTCAGGGCGGGCGCGTCGCGGTCGGTCATTTGGTAAATTACTTTAATTAACCCTTTGATGAGCATTTTTAGAAGTTAGTTTATTTAATAACTTTTCAAGTTTACTTTGTAGAAAATAATTTGCCTGCATTTGTAACATTTATTTTCCTTACAAAATTAACTAACCCTTTCGACGTTTATGATTCTTCCACAACCCTTTAAAGTTTAAAATTTTATTTAATTTGTATTTCTATGGGCGGGTTTTCAATCGATAACGAAATCTCTATCGGAATGGGTGTCGAAAAAACATTGCAACGCAACGCGCCGGAATATGTCCTCTATGGGCATTAACTGCAACTGAAGCAGGACATTGAAATTGCAATTCCCAGATCTCACTTGTTTATCCTCTCAATAAGTGAAGAAAAGAATTGCAGACAGATGCTACTTCAGGCAGTGCTTAAAACTTGGCAAGGTTCTCCCTCTTTATAGTTCTAAGCTTTAGTTTGAAGCAGGTGTTTTGTTGTCGTGCGTTCCTTTACAGTATGGTTGTTTTTATTGTACGTGCCGAAGTAGAGAACTACCATATTAGAAATATTTAGCTTATTTTGAGAATTTTGTAAAATCACAAAGTCACTTAATCATTCGATAACAACAGTCGAAAATGAATTTCCCCCAAATTCGCCCAGAATGTTTTGCCATTGACAAGATTCAACGCCTGGCGGAGGTTTTTTGAATCATTTGAGCAATATACGACTTTGACATTCTAACAGTAGTTTGGAGAGTTGTGCGTAAGCGATATTTGTCGAAAATTCAATTTAATTAAAGTCGAAACAATTGAAGTTGAAACAAAAATTTATAAATGGAAATGGCGAATGGTAAGTAGAATGGAGGCAGCATTTTCATTTATTGCAGAATTTTAAGGTTATTAAGAAAAATTCCGGTGGTACGGTTGAAATGTCGGTTCCGTTAGCGATGAGGAAACGTTTTCCAGATATTTTGTCAAATTAAAACAGTCGGTGAGGTGCGGTGCGCAGGTGGTGTTAATAGTTTTTCGGATTAGTTTTGAATTCGCATGGTGAGGCACGATTCTCTGCTCGAAAGCTTCAAATAATTTTCCTGACCCTGCAATCGCCACCAGTTTATTATCAGACGCCCGATCAATATCCCAAACTCGATCTGCTAACTGAGCAAAAGCGATGTTATCTAGCGTATTACCTGGGGCTAGTGCTACTTAGAGTTGTTGTGGTAGATGGTCAAGCCAAAAAGTTCGGACTGAGCTAGCGTCTAATTTACCCTGATTCAGAGCCTGGATGTACTTGAGCACATGCGACATTTTCAGTAGTAGTATGGAGAATTGTATTCAAACAAGATTCGCCGAAAGCTTAAATGAACTAAAATCAAAACAATTCAATCCGAAATAAACATTTACATAACAGTATAACAGGCAAAAGCAAAAGCAGAAGCGAAGTTATCCAACAATTAATATGAGTATGAATTCATTGCATACTTCTGATTAATGGCATTTTAATTTGCAGGCGAAAGGACATCCATACAAGAAAATTATTGGAGATAAATCCAAATAAAAGGAATACCTCTCATTGTGGAGTCCCTAACTGTGGACCAATTTGCGAGTACAACAAAGACTGCAAGCTCGACTTCGGTTTGGTTTCGTGAACATGCCAATAAAATCGTACGTGTTTCGGCAATGGTAGGATGTCTTTTTCGAGATATACAAAATAAAAAATTGTAATATAGCAGGTGAACCAAGGTTTGAAATAAACATTTTAATCGTCCTTAAGATAAAAACGTTCCAATGAAGAAAACAGACTTAATTTTTTTTCTTTTTATTTCATTATGTCTTGCTTGCCGGGCCGGAGAGAACTGTCCCCCGCCTACTACAATACCAAGATTGATGTATTACAGATTACGCAATCCACACGTCCGCCATGTTTGTGGATATATCAGCTGTTTTTTGACACAGGAGACATGAGTATATTTCCTTCTATAATATGGAAGGAAGGTATTTAAAGCACTCAAAACATCCGCCGTATAGTCCTGACTTGGCACCGAATGATTTTTTTTTTATTCCTGCACGTAAAACAACAAGCGGCTGTCAAATCAGTTGTCTCCCGTGACGTCAGCAGAGCAGCATATGGGAAAAAAGTACATGATATTGCGCAATCTTCTTAGTCATTCGTGCTACAATACAATACTACATAAGATTGAATGTAACAAGTGCAGTTTCGCCACAATAATGAAGTGAAGACATCAATTTAACTTCCCGGGTAGATTCACTGTTTACTAAAAAAAGATAAAAAAATGTTTTGCTTGTGTCGTATTGTCTGTCAAAGAAATCCTGCATTCGGTCAAATGGCCTTAGTAGTCTGCCAAAGAAATCCTGCATTCGGTCAAATGGCCTAAGTAGATTTAGGAATGTGGATATGCAACTAGAAGTTGTCTATTGTTGCTGGAATAATCATCACATTGTGCAAACAAAACGAATTTTCCTGAAAACGCCCTACCTTTGGAAGACAGTCCTGATGTATATGTTTCCCTTTCCAAGAAGAATTGAGCACTGCAGCGACAAATTGATTAGCTGGGACAAAAAACAGATTTGAATCCTATGAAAGCCGTTGTTACGTCTTTGTCTTCTTTGTTCGGACACCTTAACCACTTAATATGGAGCTTTTGTAAGATCGGTGCAAAGTCTTAGAAATCATCATGAAAAATGCTCCAATTTGGTGAAAATCCTTAAAAGTAGCACAAACGGATCTCGTAGAGACGTTTAAAATCCAAAAACTGTATGCAACTCCAAAAACTCACCAGCAAAAGTAAAAATTCGATGGGAAAACAATAAATATTAAAAAATTTTGAAAAATTAAGAGTCGCCGAATCGGGCTCTCCGAGGGTATATAAGGCCGCCTAGACGTGGGAGCGAAACTAGTCTGTCGCGGGTCGTCGTGGGGTGCACGTAGTGGGTGTTCGTCGTCTTCGGTTTTTTTTCTCCTGCACCCGAGTATTAGTGTACTTGGAATGGTGTTGATGTGGATGCCGGTTTCTGTTTCTTGGTTCCTGGATGTTGGATGCTGGTTTCTGCTTCTGGGATGCTAGTTGCTGGTTGCTGATTGCTGCTTCCGTGTTGCTGGATTCATCGATGCTGGCTGCTGGCAGCCGTTGCCTGTGCCGCGCTTGTGCCTTATTCGAATTCATGCCGTCGGGTACTATTGCATTCTTGAGTTTTTAAATTACAAGCATGCGGTTCGGTACATGCTTACCTTTGTGGACTTCCGATGAAGTCATGCATCTTCACGAAGCGATTAGGCCTCCATTGCCTTTTGGATTACGGGCGGGTCGGTTCGGAATTCAGGTTTCAAGCATTTCATCAATTCGTACAATCAGCGGGCGAGTCGCCTCCAATAGTAGCATTTACTTCTGTACTTTGTATGTGTCGTTGCGTTATTTTGATTTTATTTTGTTGACGCCTTGAGCTATTCGTGTGAAGTAACCCTGAAGTTACTGAATGGAGCCGGGCATACTGCAGGGCACTTCCCATTATACTAGTTGTTATTTGAAGGCCTCTCATCAAGCTTGTCAAGCCAGGGTTGTAGGACGCTTTCCTTTTAGATGTAGAGTAGACAACGAATAAATGAATGCTTCACATTGTGATTGCGAACATCGTTTTCGTTTGTAGTAGTCAGAGAGTTCCTCATCAAGCCGGTCAAGCCAGGGTTGAAGAGCGCTTTCCTCGTAGAAGTAGATTAGAGAACGAGCGGATGATATGCATCAAATTATGATAGACAACATCCTGTTCGTTTGTAGTAGTCGAAAAGCCTTTCATCGAGCTCGACTGGCCAGGGTTGCAGGGCTCTCTTAGATGTAGAGTAGATTACGAACGGATGATTGCTTCACATTGTGCCAGCATTCTGTTCGTTTGTAGTAGTTGGAGAGCCTCTCATCAAGCTTGACAAGCCGGGGTTGCAGGGCGCTTTCTTTAGATTAGAATAGACAACGAACGGATGGTTTGCTTCGCATTAAGATAGACAACATCCTGTTCGATCACAGTATTAGGAAGTGCTGTCCTTCAAGTTTGTCCAAGCCTTCACTTCAGTTCGGGGTTACATTCACCGAAATTGCTTATTGCCGCAAACAGGCTTTAACAAGAACGGTCATTTAGTCCACTTTTGACGTGCGACGTGCTTTCAGAACTAAAGATATCACTTATGGGAGTTCGGGAGCACTTGCTGCTTAGTGGGAGTGTAGATAGAACAAGACTCACATTTCTGTAAGCCCGACCGGCTTCCAAAACGATTTATTTATTTTATGGCAGTCCGGAGACGCTCGTCGTTTCCCGGAAATGTTTGCTTTCCTCTCTGTAGTTAGTAACCCCCCCCCCCCCCCCCCCCCCCCGTAGTTAGTAGTTGTAGTCGGAAGTACTCTCATACCTATTCTAATTAGGCCTATTGCAGTCCAGCATCCAGCATCCACCTTGAGATCCTGCCTCCTGTGTCAGGTGTATCACTGAATAGGTGTAGGCTAGATTCAAGCAGAACACTACAAGGCAGAGTAGACGTTCGGTGTCTGATGAAAGGAAGCCGGTAAGTCTATCCATTCATCAACATTATTATTTTTTAGTTTCACATCTTTTCGTGATCGGACATACATGTCCAAATATACATCTTTTCCGACATATACTTTTTCTTATAACCCCCTCAAGGCAGCAAACAGCTGCGTCTGAGGCTAGGTAGGGAACCCCTCAGGACCCGAACAGGTGTCCTGAGGCTAGGTAGGATTCTGCTCTTTTCGTTTCAGATTTTTTTTCTTTCTTTTCAGAGTGTTCTGCCATTGATCGGGTGATTAAATAACTTATCGAATTAACTTCAAGGAAAGAAATTCGTTCGCATTTTCTAGGTTATGCACCCCTTCGGGCAGGGGTAAGAATATGCCCGAGGTAGGCATGCCTGTCGTAAGAGGCGACTAAAATCCACTCTCCATTCCGTTTGCCGACAACGATAAGTCATCACAAAATTTATTTCGTTGATTACCGCCGGCCGGTGCACTAAACGATTTTAAAAACATTCACATGTCAAACACAGATTTTGGTCATGCATGCTTACGTCAAGTGTCTTGAGGATAGGCAGATTGTTTCCCTGCCACTCCTTCCGCTTTTGTCTTTCGGACCGAAGTCGCGAATGTTTAAGTTCTCCAAGCTCGTCTACTATTTGAGCTCTTCATGTGGGTTTACACCGAAGTTGCTTAGCGACAAAAGGCAAACTGGGGTTGAAGAGTGCTTTCCAAGTAGATGTAGGCAACGGACGGATGGCGCAAGTAACATTGTGACGGACATCATTCCTTTCGGTCGTAGTAGTTGGAAGGCTCGTCCTCCAAGCCTGTCAGCGCCAACAGCACTTCGTTTGATGTTGCTGAATGGGGTCAGACTAGCCGGACTCGACGGGCACTTTCCCCTAGGTTAAGTTTAGACAACGGACGGGTGGAATGCATCACATTAAGATGTTGAACATCCCGTCCGTTCGTAGTCGGAAGTCCTCTCCTCCGAGCTTGTCAGCGCCAACAGCACTTCGTTTGATGTTGCTGAATGGAGTCAGACTAGCCGGACTCGAGGGGCACTTCCTCCTAGGTTAAGTTTAGACAACGGACGGGTGGAATGCATCACATTAAGATGTTGAACATCCCGTCCGTTCGTAGTCGGAAGTCCTCTCCTCCGAGCTTGTCAACGCCTTTGATGTTGCTGAATGGGGTCAGACTAGCCGAACTCGACGGGCACTTTCCCCTAGGGTAAGTTTAGACTACGGACGGGTGGAATGCATCACATTAAGATGTTGAACATCCCGTCCGTTCGTAGTCAGAAGTCCTCTGCTCCGAGCTTGTCAGCGCCAACAGCACTTCGTTTGATGTTGCTGAATGGAGTCAGACTAGCCGGGATTGACGGGCACTTCCTTCTAGGCTAAGTTTAGACAACGGACGGGTGGAATGCATCACATTAAGATGTTGAACATCCCGTCCGTTCGTAGTCGGAAGTCCTCTCCTCCGAGCTTGTCAGCGCCAACAGCACTTCGTTTGATGTTGCTGAATGGAGCCAGACAAGCCGGTCATGACGGGCGCTTCCTCATAGGATAAGATTAGACGATCAATGGATGATGTCCGCCACAATGTTATAGATGACGCCCTGTTCGCTCGTAGTAGACAGAAAGTCTTCCATCAAGCCTGTCAAGCCAGGATTGAAAGGTTTTCCTCATAGAAGCGTTATGTTCGCTTTTGTAGTAAGATGGCCCTTCATCGAGCTTACCGAGCCAGGGTTGAAAGTCTTTCCTCTTGAAAGCGCTTTGTTCGCTTACAGTAGTTGAAAAGTCTTTCATCAAGCTTGGAAAGCCAGGGTTGAAAGGTTTTCTTTTTGAAGGCGCTTTGATCATCTATACGTAGTAATTGGAAACCCTTTCATCAAGCTTGACAAGCCGGGGTTGGAAATCTTTCCTCTAAGAAGCGCATTGTTCGCTTGAAAGGTCTCTCATCAAGCACGACAAGCCAGGGTTGAAAGGCTTTTTTCTTAGAAGCGCTTTGTTCGCTTGCTGTAGCTGGAAGGTCCCTCATCAAGCTTGACGGGGTTGAAAGGCTTCTGTCTTGGAAGCACATTGTTCGCTTATGAGAAGTTGAAGATCTTTCATCAAGCCTGTCAAGCCAGGATTGAAGGGCTTTCCTATTTGGAGCATTTTTTTCGCTCATGGTAGTCGAAAAGCCTCTCATCAAGCTTGTCTAGCCGGGGTTGCAGAGATCTTTCACAGTGGAGAAGGCAACAGACAGATGGTGTGTATCGCATTAAGATAGACAACATCCTGTCCGTTGATTGTAATCGGAAGGCCTCTCATCAAGCTTGACAAGCCGGGGTTGAATGGTGCTTTCCTCTTAGAAGTAGAATAGAAAACGAACGGATGATATGCATCAAATTATGATAGACAACATCCGGTTCGTTTGTAGTAGTTGGAAAGGATCTCATCAAGCTTGTCAAGCCAGGGTTGCAGAGCGCTTTCCTCTTCATGTAGAGTAGACGATGGACGGGTGATTTACATCACGTTTCGATGGACAAGATCCTGTCCGTTCGTAGTAGTCGAAGGTCCTTTCCTCCAGTTTGCCTGTGCTTTCGGTTCTTTGGTTAAAGTAACACTCGCAGAGGTTGCTCAGGATAGCTAACGACATGGGGCTGCTTTCACTTAATTTGGTCGATTTTTGGAGACAAACAAGCTTGTCCATATATGCGTACCATGAATTTCGTTTCGGTGATGTACCTCATTCGAACGTTCGTCGTCGATTACTAGTCTTTATAATTCTATAGTTCTATACAATGTATTGATCGACAAGTCTGCCTTTAATGCGATGTTATGTCCATGCATGGCTTAAAATGGTCGACACTTCACGATTGCAACGGTTACAAGGGTGCGGTTCGGTTCATGTTAACCTTCATGGACTTCCGATGAAGTCATTCCCATCCCCCAACTAAGCGGTTAGGCCTCCAATGCCTTTTGGATTACGTTCGGTTGGATTCGGTTCGGTTTGTATTTAGTTCGGTTCAGCATGGCTCAGCACGGCTCAGCAGTATGAAATTAGCTTGTAGACGCCTTGAGCTATTCGTGTGAAATAACACCGAAGTTACTGAATAAAGTTGGCCACAGTGTAGGACGCCTCCCATCTTAGTAGTAATTTGAAGGCCCCTCATCAAGCTTGTCAAGCCGGGGTTGAATGGTGCTTTCCTCTTAGAAGTAGAATAGAAAACGAACGGATGATATGCATCAAATTATGATAGACAACATCCTGTTCGTGTATAGTAGTCGGAGAGCCTCTCATCAAGCTTGACAAGCCGGGGTTGCAGGACGCTTTCTTTAGATTAGAGTAGACAACGAACGTATGGTTTGCTTCGCATTAAGATAGACAACATCCTGTTCGATCACAGTATTGGGAAGTGCTGTCCTTCAAGTTTGTCTAAGCGTTCACTTCAGTTCGGGGTTACATTCACTGAAATTGCTCGTATTACTTGCTCTAGTGCTAGAACTACTTCTTCGTTTTTGAACTTTGACTTTGTACAGGCGCTCAGTGCTTTATGCACTACCGCATCGATGGAAGAATAAGTCTCGAAAAACTTTTTTTTTACCTCGCTTGCCGACTTTTTCTAGTTTTTACTTTGCACCTTACTTGAATTTAAAAAGTTTCTAGGAGCAGCTATGTGATGAACCTCAAGGCCTAGAAATTGCGCATTTCTAGTCCAGCATACAGCACTTAGCTTCAGATCCTGCTTCCTGTGTCTGGCTTGCTTGATTCAACCAGAATCCCAGAAGCATCGATGCCTGATGAAAAGAAGCATGTAAGTCCATTTTTTTCAATATTATTACTTTTTTTTAAAAAACTTCTTTATTAAAATAAGTTCCGTGGACGGGCATGCATGCCAAATATACTTTTGAACATTGTCGCGATTAGTTTCTCTCATAACCCCCTCAAGGCAGCAAACAGCTACCTCTGAGGCTAGGTAGGGGACCCCTCAGGACCCAAACAGGTGCCCTGAGGCTAGGTAGGATTCTGCTCTTTTCTTTTCAGTTTTTTTGCTTTCTTTTCAGGGCGGGCGCGTCGCGGTCGGTCATTTGGTAAATTACTTTAATTAACCCTTTGATGAGCATTTTTAGAAGTCAGTTTATTTAATAACTTCTCAAGTTTACTTTAAAGAAAATAATTCGCCTGCATTTGTAACATTAATTTTTTTTACAAAATTAACTAACCCTTTCGACGTTTATGATTCTTCCGCAACCCTTTAAAATTTAAAATTTTATTTAATTTGTATTTCTATGGGTGGGTTCGCAATCGATAACGAAATCTCCATCGGAATGGGTGTCGAAAAAACATTGCAACGCGCCGGAATATGTCCTCTTAGGGCATTAACTGCAACTGAAGCAGGACATTGAAATTGCAATTCCCAGATCTCACTTGTTTATCCTCCCAATAAGTGAAGAAAAGAATTGCAGACAGATGCTACTTTAGGCAGTGCTTAAAACTTGGCAAGGTTCTCACACTTTCTAATTCTAAGCTTTAGTTTGAAGCAGATGTTTTGTTGTCGTGCGTTCCTTTATAGTATGGCAAATGATTTGTTGAAAACTTAATTTAATTAAAGTCGAAACAATTGAGTTGAAAAAAAATGTATGAATGGAAATGGCGAAACTAGAAGTAGAAGTTAAATAAGCTCAATTTATGTGGGCATGAATTCAATGTGATTTGAAATTTCAAACCCAAGATTTTTATTTATTGCTAAATCTTAAGGTCATTAACAAAAATTCCGGATAACCGAGATTAAATTGCATGATTTATTATAATGTTATTATTATGTAACTCCTAACTTTTCAGTGAAAATTTATTTAATTACAATTGGACATTTCTTTTAAATTGTTAACCCGAAATTACGTAAAATAAAAAACGATATCTGTTGTCGACGACAGAAGTTTATCCATATCGACACAAAATATGTGGAACACCAATCCCAGCACTGGAACTTTTGACTCGAGGAAATCCGATTTGTTCACGAAATTTGGTAAACGTATGCAAAATGTACGAACCTTACAGCTTCCAGAAAATTTCGCCAGAAAATTCAGCGGTCGGTCAATAATGTATAATTTATAACAACAGATTAACTAACATATTAAATAAACTTCAAAACTAAATTAATTTTCTATATCACACATGTAAGCCCATAAAAATGAAGGTAATACAGTGCAGATTCAAATCAAATTTGACAATTCATACCAATGTCAATTAGATCCTCTCCTCGTTTTCATTTAAAACTCCATTTTTGCGGTGTTGATTTAATTTCTCCGAACTCTTGAATTTAAAAAGTTAGTTAAACTCAATAGCTTTATAATTATACAAAAGTCCTCTGCACATGTTCATTTATATACCTTAATACCTCGACTCATTCCATAATTCCAATTAGAATTGACTAACATAAGTTATAACCTCAAAGTGATGAAATCGTGATAAGTTTCACGAAAAAAGATCAATTCACCCGGTGACCTTTCATCGCTGCTCCTAAATCTATCTTTGATCTGATTACAGGAAAATATGGCAGCGAATTTCTTTAATCGTATCGGACAACTCGGTCTAGGAGTTGCAGTCCTCGGCGGAGTTGTGAATTCTGCGTTATATAACGTGGATGGTGGTCATCGTGCCGTGATATTCGATCGGTTTACCGGCGTGAAGGAATCTGTTGTTGGTGAGGGCACGCATTTCTTCATTCCTTGGGTACAACGTCCAATCATCTATGATATTCGCTCTCAACCCCGCAATGTTCCTGTCATTACTGGAAGCAAGGATTTGCAAAATGTCAACATTACACTTCGTATTCTTTACCGTCCGATTCCCGATCAGTTGCCGAAAATTTACACAATTCTGGGTCAGGATTACGATGAGAGGGTTTTGCCTTCGATTGCTCCTGAGGTGTTGAAGGCCGTCGTCGCTCAGTTCGATGCGGGAGAATTGATTACACAGCGTGAGGTAAATGAAAAGCGAGACATGTTGAGTTCCTAATGCTGAGTTGTTGCTTCCGTAGATGGTTTCCCAACGCGTTTCAGAAGAGCTTACCACACGTGCTAAGCAGTTCGGTTTCATCCTAGACGACATCTCCATTACACATCTCACATTCGGTCGTGAATTTACACAAGCCGTCGAAATGAAACAAGTCGCACAGCAGGAAGCAGAAAAGGCTCGTTTCGTCGTAGAAAAAGCTGAACAACAGAAACTGGCTTCCATTATTTCCGCTGAGGGTGATGCTTCTGCTGCTGGCCTTCTCGCCAAGGCATTCGGTGAAGCCGGTGATGGTCTAGTGGAGTTGCGTAGGATTGAAGCTGCTGAAGACATTGCCTATCAACTATCAAGATCACGAGGTGTTGCCTACTTGCCCTCCGGCCAAAACACACTCCTCAATCTGCCCACATCCCTGGCACAGTAAAGACTTCCGCCTGCACGCGGTCGCTTAGCATTTAACAGCAGATTCGTTCGCATATTACATTTATTTTCTTTCCTCCTTTTGTATACTTGCGTAAGTTTAGGCCTAAAAGAAAGTTTCAAGATTCCAAAGCTGATGAGTGCACAGCATGAAATTTGACTGTGCCACTTGCTGCGCACTGGTCGGTGGTCGGGTGCTGGTGGGAAAGTTTTTATTGTTGGATTTCCCTGAACGGCGCGTGCTTGTATTTCTTTTTACTAGTTTTAAAATTCATCAAATTCGAAAGATTTTCATTTTTTGAAAAACAAAACAGAACTGTTTCGTAGGTTTTTCGATAATAAAGTTGTATAAGAAAAAATACAAGTTTCTGTTTTCTTGTGAATTGTTTGTGTTGTTGATTTGGGAATGGGGGCGAAGAAGAAATTAAGCGTCTAAGTGAAGTTCAGAAAAACACTATGCATGTAGCCATCATTACTTTCCAATGTGAAAATTGGTCCAAATTGGTACTGAGTGTGTTAACCACAAACAGAGAGTAATCAAGTTACTTGCTCCTTTTACCATCTCAGTCCGTTGATTAAGAATATCAAAAATAAGGTAGAATGGCTTGAAGGTGTTGAAATAGAAGCTCTTCGGCTACGGCTAAAGCTACCTATTCATAAAATGGACTGTTAAATTTGCGTCCCTTCACTTTTTGGAAAACCGCTTTTGATAAACGTTAAACGAAAAGAAAATCCAAATAAACTTCTTTACGAGTATAGTTAAGTTTTGAAAAGTCAGCGATTTCATTTCTAAAGCTGAAGAAAAGCATTATGATTGCTGATACAACGCTCGGTTAAGGTTAAGGCAACACTCGCTTAATCTTCGTGCAGAACTTCAATACTGAACAAAAGAAGTAGAAGTTTCCCTGCTACATACTCTTTAGGTTTAGAACACCAGTTCAACAGAAGACATTTATTTTCAGTTGCAGTTCAGCCACACTGGGTGGCATATCGGAGGAACATTGCCCTTCATCGTTTAGTTTTAGCAAGCTGCCGTTGCTTTACATTGTTGTCCGCGCTGGTTACTATTTTTCTGACTGCCTATTGTTTCTGTTTCTGCTTGAAGTTGCTCTCCTTCTGCCGCCTTATGATTTAACTTGTCATTTTTACATAACCCTGTAGATTTTGCTGCAGTCGATGGATGTTGCTGGTTATGACTGTCTATGTTGATGTCGTCTATGACTTCATGTCGTTGACTGCCGTTGCTTTACATTGTTGTCCGCGCTGGTTACTATTTTTCTGACTGCCTATTGTTTCTGTTTCTGCTTGAAGCTGCTCTCCTTCTGCCGCCTTATGATATAACTTGTCATTTTTACATAAGCCTGTAGATTTTGCTGCAGTCGATGGATGTTGCTGGTTATGGCTGTCTATTTTGGTGTCGTCTATGACTTCATGTAATTATTTTCTTCTCGCGGGTAGTATGTTATAAAAACAAGATCAATGTTCTCGCTCATTGATTTTTAAAAAGGTAAATGCAGAGTGCATTAAACTTCTTCTTCTTCTTCTTGTGGCGCTACAACCGGGGTGGACTTTGGCCTCAATCAACATGCCTCTCCAGCCGGCACAATCTTTCGCTAGCTGCCTCCAGTTGTGCACTCCAAGTTGGTTGAGGTGCTCCATCTTAGCCTAGGCCGTCCTCTGTTGCGTTGTCCCAATGGCTCAGTATCGAAGAATTTTCGTGAGGTCCATACGCTCTACATGGCCTTGCTATCTTAAAAGTTGTATGCGCTTGACCAGGCACATGTCGCTCTACAGTAAATAAAGTTCGTCGTTAAATCTTCTACTTCAGATGTCATCAACGCAAATAAGACCAAAAATCGTACGAAAAACTTTTCTCCCGAAAAGACTAAGGGATTCTTCATCCGCCTTTGATAACCTCCAGGTTTCCGCGCGATAGAGTACGACTAGGATGATCAATCTGTTATATAAAGCGAGCTAAGTCCGTCGAGTGAGGGCTTTATTACTCAATTGCCTCTTGAGCCCAAAGAAACAGTGATTGGTAAGAGTGATTCTGCGTTTGATTTCGGTGCTGGTGTCCTTGTCCCTATTTACGAGGAGCTGAGGTAGACAAAGTTCTTCAAGTAACGCTCTGTCCGAGACGTCGATGTTGTGTGCCCTTTCTTGATGACAGCATGCACTTTATTTTGCCCTCATTTATCCCCAGGTCGATTCCTCCACCTCATCGACGGCTCGCTGTGTTCGTCCAATCACGTCAATGTCATTAGCGAAAGCTAGAAATTGAACTGACTTCTGGAAGATCGTGCCTCTGGGGTTGACTTGTGAGTTACGTGAGTTACGCACGGTCTTCTCGAGGATGATGTTAAAGAAGTGACATGACAGTGCGTCGCCTTGTCTAAAACCTTTTTTGACATTGAAGGTCTTGGTGAGTTCGTTGCCGACCTCGACGAAGCAATGAGAGTTCTACATCGCCTTCCTACACAGTGACGAGCTTGGCAGGAATGGCAAAACTAGATATGGCCTTGTATAGCTCGCCTCTATGCACACTGTCATATGCGGCTTTAAAATTTACGAAAACGTGGTGACTGTCCATTTGCACTTCTTGGGTTTTTTCCAGGATCTGCCATAAAGTGAAGATCTGATCTATAGACTGTAGTAAACACAAATAATAAAAACGCAACTCAACTCACTTGAGAATATGTAAATCCTTTAATGTATATCGTATGAATATCATCATCTTGTCTTCATTGTACACTTATCAGCTTAACCACTAAACATTAACTTAAATTGCTATCCGTAATAGGTATTAGTTAGTTTTCTTGTATCTCCTGGAATGTTATTGGCATTCTTTGGGTCGTGGGTTTCGTTTGTATTATTCTCTAAAAAAATGGAATACAATGTCTTTGTGTTTGAAGTGCCACCAATAACATAATAAAACTAAGTTACGGAAAAAAGGTCTCACACTCTTTGATTGATAAATAAAAATATTAAAACCTGCGTTCACGTCTATCACTTGCTGTTTTGGGGTGGATGTGTTTAAATAAATTAAAATAGAATATTATCTCAAAGTTCACATTCTAGGTTTGTCATGGAGCAGGGGGAGGTAATAAACTAAATGATACCCTTGTGCAAATATGGATTAGCACAGCAGAACAATGTTGCCGCTCTCGTTGCCGGCAAGAAAGGTTCGATTGAGAGGCAAGACAGCCAGACTGGTGAGCACGCCACGAAGCGTTTCGGAACGGAGTTTCGTCACCGAACAACTGCCGTGACCACTTTCAATGTCTGAGTAGATTCCAATGCGGTTAGCGGTGGTTGCGAAAACTAGTTCTGAGCCAATTGGCTGTAGGCAGTGCGCTGGTTCTGGTGGAGGTCTACCAAAAAGAAATTCGTTATCTTAGTGTAAAATTTTTTTTCTTAAAGTGACTTACTTCATTTGATACTGAAGGCTGCTGTCGTTTACGTTCCAAACAGCAATACTATGGTCTAACGCTGAGCTAATGATTTGATTATCATTTGCGGCAGCCAACTGCAGCATGTCGCATTCCATGGGGCGCCAGGAGGACATCAAAATTCCAGTTCGCGCGTCTAGGAGTGAAATGACTCCGGAAGAAAGTCCAGCTGCAATCCAGTTGCCGGACGGAGAAGCAGCCAGACACCGCACGGTGCTGTTCAAATTTGAACTCAGACGCCATTCACTCACATACTGCATGGTGCGGGAGTCGATAATTTTTACCGAAGACTCGGCAGTACCGGCAATAATCAGTGGACTCGGGGATGGATAACAACGAACAACTGTGACCGGATTGTGCTTCGGCGAATCCAGAATCCCCAAGGGACGTCCAATAAACGGATCCCACATGTGCACCCCCGAGTCACATGATACAACGAATCTCATTGCTTCCAAGAACGCTAGAGAATGGACGGGCTTCTTGTGGGAATTGTAAGTGAATTGACAGGAGGAAACTTTTTTGCCATCGCCTTCACTGCGCAGTGACCAGAGCTTCACTGTTTTGTCTTTTGACGCTGACATGAAACTGTTCTCGTTGTCCAATGCAATTATGGCGCGTACGGAGTTCGTATGACCAGCAAAGCTTTGTAATTTTATCTGCTTCAAGCTCAAGTGTGTATCTTTGTCTGGACGACTGATTTCGTGCCGCCAATAGGCCAACCAGTTCCCGCGCAAATGACGGGTTTTTCCAATCTGGTCAAACTTGTAGGCGACCATGTCAAGCACCTCCATAGGACCCATCTCCTGTCGACTGTTGTTCGTGGCCACCTCTATACGGTTACCAATCAACGTTGTCCCAAAACTATTCGCAGTAGGTTGATCTTCAATGGAGCCTCTTCGCGAAGATTCTGGAGAGTTGATTGCGTCTGATCTGCCCGGCGGAGAGTAGTCCGGCTGCTCAAACTCATGACAAAGTGTCAGAATGAACTCAAGGTTTATCACAGTTTTTGTCATAATTGATTCACCAAGGAAACGTAAGAATGCCAGGTACGAGCAATGTGCCAGATTCGGGCTGAAGACGTCCCGTATCTCTTCATTCTCCTTTTGGTGGTCTTGGAAATCGCCAGCATCTTCATTACCTCCGACCATGTAGTTGGGTGGAGAAATTCCCAGTTCTTCGGAGCTGCCACGGAAATTCTCTCCAATCCCGTAGGCCTTGTCGAAGATGAGGAAGAACTTCCGCAGAGCAGGAATGCATAAGTGCTCCTTGGACATGTCGGGACCAATACGCACTGCTAGCACGTATATGGCATCTAAGAGCTTGCGGGCGACTACACTTCGGCCAAGGAACCCACTGGGCATTAGGCAACGGGTTGACCCGAGAAGTCGAATGATTGGGATGAGAATAGTATCCAAAATTACGTCCTATGGATTAAAAGTTTTAAGCCCGCAATTAGTGCACAATTAAAGCATTCTCACCTTCAACCGCTCCATAATGGTGCTTTCAATCAAGCAGGGAACCAAGTATTTTAGCAGCTGCAACGAGCTGATCAGAGCTCCCTCCAAACTGGCCGTGATTCGCTTTTGGCACATGGCCACCAGCTCGCTTACGTGTGGAAAATACTGCAGTAAAATGAACTCCTCCCCGAAGAGAGCTGAAATACAGAAGAGAAGCTTACAAATTATAGAGACAGACATAAAACTTTGATTTTACCAGCGATTGAAGTTAGACATTCCAGGACTCTAGCCGCACTTCGATCCCCAACAACCTTTGCATCGGCTGTAGAGAAATAGTTCAGGTTGCCAGACTCTTCATTTTCGTACCTCTCCGGGAGGAGATTCTCCTGCCCAACATAGCAAAGGGAGAGCATTTTCAGGAGATTCTTTGTTAGGTAACGAGCAGTCAGTACTGGACCCAATCGATGTGACAACCATACTAGGCTCTCGGCACTCATCTCGGATATACGGTTGTTCTGCATTGAGCGTGCCTCTGATATTTTAGAGATAACAGAAGCCCGCAGGGAATCGTTGCCCTCATTCTTGCTTTTCTGTTCATCGGCCAGCTCGAACGAATCGATGCTCTTTTTGCTGCCGATTTCACAATCGATTGCATTCAGTTGATAGGTCCTTCTGAACGTGCTAGGGATAGCTATAGTTGGAGATTTTGGGCCAATGAGTGATGAACTTATCTTCGATGGGCTATCCGTCTGACTGTTGACTGAAACTTTGTCTTCCTCGAAGGAAGCATTCGAGAGCCGACCATAGATTATCTCATTGATCGCTATTTTCTCCGGAGTGAAGGCTGGAGTGTCTTCAGTCGCCTCCTCGGCGTTCGAGGTCCTTAAGTCAAATGAGTCCAGGGACTTATTCTCCGAATCCATTACATTGCTGGACTTGTCTGAATTGTCGTCGTCGAAATTGAAAACGTCCTCAATTTCTTGCTTCGTCGAATTGTCAAAGGACAGAGTAGCATCAGCTTCGGGAGACATCAAGGTAAGTGAGTTCTCAGATTCGTCATTGCACGTAAACTTCAAATTTTTTCCGCACCGACTCTGACGATGATTTGCGTTGCTGTGATAGTGGAATCCGGTGCTGTCTTCGGGTTCCTTATACCCACCAACCGCTTCAATAAGTGGAGCGATGAAATTGTCCAGGAAACATTTCAGACCGAATCGAACAATCAGTCGCAAGAGAAAACTGTGATGATAGAGCTTTACGGATTTGCGACTCTTGAAGGAAGAACTCGTGGTGAAGCGGATTGAGTTAGCACCTGGGTTTGTAGGCTTACGTATGCTCACCGACGTTCGATCGTACGATTCAATGTCAAAAAGTTTCATAATTGGTTCTAAGAGGTATTTTTGTGTCTCACGAATGCCCAAAGCAGTCGCTACCAAGTCAAATAAGTACCACGCGGTGAGGATTGATGTCTCGTCGTTTCGCAGGAGATCAATGATATGTGGCAGCAGGAGCTCCACAGAACCGAACTGTTCATACGCTACCGGTTCCAGAAGATTTTCAATTTGCACGCAGCAAGACTTCACCTTGCATTCGGCTACCTTTCGCGTAAAAAGCACCCTTTTCCGGTCTATGTCTGAATACCGGGAGCAGTCTTTGCCGTCACAGTGGAAGTGGGTATAAAGGTCGAGGAGTGTGGAGTCAAAGCTGAAGTTGTGAAGTGTTCTGATGAGTGTATAGATGGGGAAGTAAGTATTGGGGAAGGGAATGAGGTTATGAGCAAATATCGGCTCCAAAACTTGATGAGCTGTCGGCGGCGGTAGTCCTTGTTCGGTGATCAGTCCCACTTGATTGAGGTTAAGAAAGAGTTTGACAATGTTTCGCAGGCATTTTGGAATTCCATTGGCGTTGGACGCGGTGACAAGTCGACACGCTTTCAAACGTTCCTCAAAAGTAGCATACATTCCATTCATCAGCAATGGTCGAAGTTTGTTTGCAAGAAACAACTCGGTGATAATACAGCCTATGACTTGCAAATCTTTTTCCCTCTTCTCCGACGGAATAAGCTTCAAATTTCTTCGGTTAACTGCTGGGGGTGCTATAAAGTTTTTCGCCTTCGTCTTATTTTCAGAGCATTTCACTTGCACTTCCACCTGACTGTAGTTGTCTGCGAAAAGTTGATTTGTGAACGAGTTCTCCGATTCCTCAAAGAGCAGATCATTGTGTGCCATTCTTTCCGCGTGGTTCTGGTGGGCTTTCTGGCCAAAAAAAGTTTTCGCGAAGAATTGCTCCATTGTCTCAAGGCTCTGGAGAAGCGCGTATGGATTGTAGTCCTTTGGGAGTTCAATGAAATTTGTTGTGGGATAGAAGTTTGAGGAGGATGACTCAATTAATTGACTGTTGTCTTCGGCAATTGTGGTTGGCTGTCTGGCATTTTTCGGGCTTAACTTTCCAAACTTTTGCGGTGTTGTCTGCAATAAGGACGAATCTGTTTCTCTAGATGGAGATTTGACACTAGAATTGGAAACATCATCCGTGCTCTTGGCAAGTCTTCGACTGAGATCTAATGGGATAGAAAGACGTGGTGGTACCCTGCCGAACCACGGAGAGGCAAATCGTTTTGGGGGATGTGGTTGCGTGAAGAGTTGCACAATGCCACGTTGACAAAGGTTTTTGTGGTTATCAACCATGCTGAGACAGACATTTTTTGATCTTACAGCTGCTTTCCCCGTCAGTTTGTACCTAAAAGAAATATGGTTTAAATGAGCAAATGTTGGAGAGAGAGAGAGAGAAGATCAAAGCAACAAAGGGAAATAAATATTCACCGATATCTTTTTTAATCTTGTTTGCAACAACTTTGCAACGCAAACGAAGAACAAAATTTTGCTCAGTGATAAGGCAATTACAAGCGCCACGTGATATCAGACTAGATAAGTAATTTTTTCCTTTGTCAGGTAAATTACGTTGAAGCAACGTGCTGCAGTAAGTGCTGCAGTAAGATGTGCGTTTGTCATGCAAATGAAATTTCGTAACCACTTGAAGTGGCAACAGATGGTGAGATCATCAATACTTTGACAATGCGGTTAGTTCTGTGAATCCGCAATTCATACATCAATTACAGGGGATCGCGACTAAGCAGCAGCTTCTGCTTGTGGGGTATTTATCGAAGTTCAATGATTGATTACCGCTGACTCAGCAATCGAATACAATTCTGTTCGATAAGATAAGCTTGTGATTCAAATGCAAACCAACAAAATGACTGTTGATGATTTGAAATTTAAATGGGCGGACAGCACATTAATTCGTTATCGCACACAGATCCCCCGCGGGAATGAGATATTTCAACCAATCTTAATAAACAATGTTTACTTACCCGAAATTCAAATCGATCCATAACTGAAGTCTTTCGCTTACATGCTGACTCTCTAGCGCTTCACGATGCTTCGCAACGAAGTCTTCTGGGCAGCTTGCCCAAGCAGGTAATTCCAGATCCGGCAGATCCTCATGTATACTCTTAAAGACCATAGGATCAGAGTAGAACTCAGGTATGCATTCATCAGGAGTCCACTCCTGTAGTCTCTGAATTGACACGGGATACTCAGCCGGTACCCAAATCGGCCGCACATGATGACAAAGAATATGCTGAGGTGTCCTTCTCGCCATATACACAAAGTATGTGATTTCTGAAAGGAAGTCTGACACATGATGTGGAACATCATGACTTGTCGCTCCATGTGTGGCGAACATCAGGTCCAAATGCACGTCGCCCTTGTTCAGGCGATACTTGCTCTTTGATAGATCCCTCCAATTGGCGCCATTACGGTTTGCAAAGTCCGTCACCCACGGCATGATGTGGTGATATTCAGGATTACTCACGCTACGTCCTGCTGCGTTATTCAAAATAGTAAGATAATCGAAATTCGAAAGTTGACCGTTGCACCACATTTCGCAGTACTCTCGAAGAGTAAACTGCTCCAAATCGAAGGCGAATTTCAAATCTAGTTTCGTGCTTGTTGAGTATTCATCATCATCCTCGACTGGGTTGTCTGTTGATGGTGAGACATCGTCCAAATCATGCTGAATGATGTTCGATTCAATCCGAGGAACGATTTGCAGCCAAAGATTATCTTTCACCAGGATATCATGCAACCGAATATCACCCAAGAAAAGGCCACATTTCGATAAATGTTTGGTCAGCTGGAGCAGTTGATAGATGATGAAGAGGGTTTTATTGTGTGAGTTGCTGAGTATCGCCGGGCTATACGTTATGCAGTCATACAAAGATGTTTCGATGGTGGATGGATAGAAGACGACGGAGATGTGTGAGCTTGTCTCGATAGCGGCCAGCGCAGGAAGAACATTCGCAGGACATTCAGTTGGCATTGAAGTAGCGAAACTTGGTTCATTTGATATTTGAGCATTGCTATAGATTATGGGACAACTGTAGATGCGTTGAATGAGTTCCCGTAGGACCGAATCGTATGAAACAAAGGGGCTGTCTAAAGTTCTACCTGCTTGCCCTGAGTTCGTCTGCTTGCTTATTTTAAGATGAGACGCTGGATACTTCTTGTAAGCAGCCTCCCAGAGGCTTCTAAAGTTGGTGTTGGTGACATATGATATTGCCTGAAAACAACAAAATTAAATTTTGAATGGTTCAAAACTGAACAATTTAAAGGAAAACATTCTCGATTGTACCGCTTTACTAAAACTTATTGCATAACTTGCTGAAACATTTCCCTTGGGTTTCATATTGAAAGCAGAAGCAATTTTCTTTGATAAGCGCGCCAACAATTGAGCGCATTTTATGTAAAACAGCGCTGACGTCACTTGTAATGAATGCAAGTTATTGAAGAAGAAATGTTATTCTCCAGGAGTTTTCCACTAGAACAGACATTGAATGTCAACCGGAGTTCGAGAGGGACGGAGAAGACCTGAATTAATTCGTTTACCTTGGATTGTGTTACAAAGCATAATCAATAGTAACGTTTTCATATAAAAGTCATTAGACAAGGAGTTGGAGTATTTATAGAGCACCCAGTGTGCTGTGTACTGAAGCTACCTCAATATATGCTTATTAGACATATGTGTCTCAAACATTAGTTGTCAAACGCATTTGATTTATTTTGAATATAAATCAAAAAATATTCGTACAAACTTCACAATTATTTTCACCAGAAAGAAACCAAGTTCAACATACCTGCGAGTAAGTCATTGGCAGCTCTCCCGCATCGCCAACGTGATTTACACTCGTATCTTTAGTCCTTGGTAAAGGAAATGCCTTTTGATTTTGCTTGCGATATATCTGCAAATACACTTTTGTCCACGGATGAGCCAGCACCGAGGGGTGGATTCTCTTATCCAATCCAGGATATACAGGAAAATCCGAAAGTTTTCTTTTCTGCTCGAGACATTGCAACCACCCTTTGTCTACGATTAATAGAAAACGGTCCGGCAATGAGGTTTCTCTCACATGATGTGATGATATTCCTAACTCCGAGCAAATCGATTCCATTCTTTTAGTTTTCTTTTAGGATTTGCATCAATTCATATCAGCGTTTATGAAATAAATATTTGTCTTTTCTTAAGCTTTGACTGGTTAGTTGAAATATAAATATGAGTAACTATTACTTCATGGCGGAACAAAGATTTCTTCTTTTTCCTCGTTTCGCTTGGGTTTAGATAATTGCAAGGTTGAACACACGTTTTTGTTTTTGTACACAACACTAGATATTGCTTTTTTGATATCGCTTTCCACCTATCTGCACTATAAATTTGACAGAAGTATAAATTCGTGTTTCTTTTCTTTTCCTCTTAGCTATACAGCTGCAGTCGAGTACACATTTGTTTAGAAGTAGTAACAAAAGTACGAATAAGAAGAAAGACTGCAAAATTTTGCCCCAGCTGTTTTTCGCTTTGACAGTCCTGAGGAATGTCATTTTGACTTTTCTTTTTTTCTTGATGCATGTTAAGGGCTTGTAGTGAGAAATCAGCTCTCATATTGCAGTAAAGTTAGTGACGTTTTAATGGTTTATATGTTACAATGTAAAATATATTAAATTAATATAAACATAAAACAAGTATGTAAAATATTTATGCAGAAATGTACATTTAATATTCAACACACATATTTTCCGTTATGCTGTAGAGTGTAAAAATTAGTAGGCGTAGAAGGAAGATTTTGACAGAAGCTTGCCCAAAAGGATTTTATGCATTGATTCATAAAACAAATATGGAGCGCTTTGCAGCTTTCGGCTGCACATCACAGGGTTCAATTCTAATTGTAGTTTCAATAAAAGTAACCAGAACTAAGAAATGTGCAGAGGAAATTCTAGTCGGACAACAGCGGACAAATTTCGTTTTCAGTAGATGTATGCATGCTTGTTTCAAAAAGTTGTCACTTGTTTTTTCTCTCCTTTAATGAAATTTTTGCTTCAAATTTGGCAAATGTGTTTATTGACGCATACATTCAAACAGAAATGAGCTTCATCGCTTAACACAATTCGCTTATGAAAATTATTATCAACGATTCTGTGACTCATTTATAGAATCTACTTCCTTAAAGGTCTGTTCGTGTTGGAATGTTTAGCGAAACTAAAAACAAAGCACATGACGACTGACAAAATGGTCTCCCGTTAAAATAATGCTCAAAACTTAAAGTCCTCCACTTAAAAAAAAAACATATTGCCTCTGCTAGTTATAATAGTCATACTAGAGTTTAACAGAACTGGTTTTATTGCATACTTTTAGCCTTGCCACAAATAATAACAATAATCTCTAAAATCGCGCCCCCGATGATAAGCCGCTTTTCATAGACGTGTAAACATGGTCAATAACCCCCAATCAGCATCACCACATACATTTTTTTACACAAATCGTACAAAGGAACTATCATCGAATAAGCACCTACATATAACGTCTTCATTCTTTTATTTCGACTAAAAGTTAGTTTATTGTGCTCGCAATGAACGGAAAAATACCAATATCAATTGAATTAGCGGTGTTAATCAACTCCTCTTTCACCAGTTAGTTATCTGAGCTTTACTTAACGCCTTCGTCACTGGTTACCTTTGCTATGTCACTCCAGTTCTACATACTCTACAGACAAATATTTGCATTCGTGATTAGATAACCAGACGTAAAACCTGACCTATACTACAGCAAGTTTTAAGAATCATTCGAGCACGTGTGGTCAGCGATACGATTTAAGTTTCGCTTTTCAATGACTCTAGCTGTTAATTTGCAGACAGATGATTTGTGCGTTCGTGTGTCTGTTGGATACAAAAAAATTGCACTCAAGTCAATTTGCGGCGCATATCTGTAGAGTACTTGAAAAGTTTTTCAACCAGCGAGCGCGGCTGTTACCTAATCCGCGAACAATTAACCGTTGAAATTGAGTGACTAACGCAGATTGAATTGGAGTTTTGGTTTGCTTGGACAAGCAATTTGAGGAGTACCCTAAGCGGCATTGTATCCCTAACGTTTCTCATCCATGCTCAAGTGATGGCAATGAAATTTCAAATAAGAGAAATTACAATTCGGAACCAGCAGTATTGGGGATTTTTATTGCTTTTCATTTGTGTGAAGTACCCAAGTCGATAGGCTTGACGACCTGATGGATATCTCGATTTGATTGGTTAATTGGGTCAGACGAACAGATTATTGTTGCGGGTGCCCTTAGGGAATTGTGGGGCGCACAATTACGGCTTGACAATCCATTTTGAATGTACTGACCTTGTAGTGGTAGGTGAATGAGTTGTAAATGCAATGGACGCAAGTTACTCTTATCCTTGTGAATAATGTTTCGCATATTACAGACAGACGCTTTCTTAAGCACATTGTCTGGGTGTCAGAAAATTAATTTTATGTCCATAATACAGCAAAAGCGTGGCCGCCGTGGCGTAGTAGATAGAGTTCGACGCTCACACGCCGAAGGGTCTAGGTCCGATTCCCGGCTGAACAACTCGAATTTTTCATGGCACAACCTCTTTCGAGCTGCTGACAACATTCAAAAGAGTAATAATGGTCTAAGAAAACATCTTAAATTTCGCGGTTCGAAGTCGTCAAAAAGCTGTAGGTCCTTTCTACTCGTGAGGGAAAAGTAGCGCGCACAACACGAGTAGTTGATGAGCATCTAAGCCCTGGTCCCCCTGTGGACTGTCGCGCCAACAATTATCATTATAAACACAGCAAAAGAACAACAAGTGAAAGAAAAAAGTGTCACGTTGTGCGGTCTCTCATAAAGCTTATCCAACATGTGTTTCTGGTAACGAACATTCATGCAATTCACAGTAGCCTTCTGATAAGGGGTTTTATTTACACCTTTTTTTTATTAAAATATATCGCTTGTTATTTTGGTTGTCTTCATTTTGCATTCATCGCTCAATTATTTTCCGGAAGTTACCTCAAGGAAAGTAGGTCGGTGGTAACAAAAGAAATTATGTCGTGGATCTAGAACAGAGTAGCACAAAATGTGAAATTTCATGATATTAATATTTGCGTAGTTCGTACCCGGGGGGCATGGACCTGTCCACTCGAGATAGCGTTGTTGGTTGCGCTCAACAAGGCGAGCTGCCAAAACTATCCTCGTTAGTGCTCAGGTCATGTTGACATACAGCCTCCTCGCCTCCTCGCGGCCGGTGAACCAATGTATGCAGCGAATCCCTCTGCCCGAGGGATTAAATAATGAGTCTGGTCTACCAGACCAGGGTGGTGCGTGAGGTTAACTTCTTCACCACGTAAAACTAAATAGTTCAGAAACGCCGAAATGCCTCGGATAATGAAGAACTAACTGTTGACGACCAAAGAAAACGTTTAAAGGACAACGATTTTAGGTTTTGCACGTGGAATGTGAGCTCCCTTAACAGGCCACGTACAGCCGAACAACTTGCGGAGGCCCTTGACTGCTACAAAGCAAACATTATCGCCATCCAGGAAGTGCGATGGGATGGGCCTGGCATAAAACCGATGAAGAACTGCGATATCTACTACAGCCATTGCTATAGAGAGAGAAGGCAGGGCCTATTCGGATGCGGATTTGTTGTTCGAGGCAGACTTAGGCAAAAAGCTACGACCCCATCAGCGAACATCTCATGACAATCCGCATTAAGGCTAAATTTGGAAACATCAGGGTAATTTGCGCCCCCGACAGAGGAGAAGAATGGCAACACCAAGGATGACTTCTATGATCTCCTAGAAAGAACATACGACCGATGCCACAGCTACGACACCAAGATCGTTCTAGGAGGCTTTAACGATCAGCTAGGAAAGGAGGACATCTTTGCTGGAGTCATCGAAAAACACAGGCTGCACGACAACACACCCGGCAACGGACTGAGTCTGTTGGATTCCACTTCGGGGCGGAAGCTTTCTGTAGCTAGCACACGAATCCCACACCATTTACAAAGGGACCTGGCAATCTCCCGATCAATCCACCATCAACCATATTGAACACGTTCCGATCGACGTCAGACACTTCTACTGTATTCTCGATGTCCGAACCTTCCAGGATGCAAACATCGACTCGGATCTTGGTGTAACCAAGGTAAGAACCCAGATATAAAGAGATTAACGGAGTCGAGTCAGGCCAATACGGATTGACCTCGGAAAGCTACAATCGCAACTGATCGCTGGGAACTTTTCCGACCGAGTTTCCCTGCAACTCTCTTAGAGTTCGACGCTGCCAGCACTAACCATAGAAGAAGACTCGAAACGTTGTCAAGAAACCATCAAAGAAGATGCCATTGATGTGCTGGGTTTTACTTCACCACACAGAAGGAACCCATGGTTTGACGACAAGTGCAGGCAAGCGCATGCAACCAAACAAGACGCCTATAAGGCGACGCTGCATCGAACAACGAGGGCTGTTCGGAGCTCTACGAACAGAGGAAAAGGGAATAGCACCGGTTTCTCAGAAGGAAAAAGAAGAAGCATGAGAAGCGCGCGGTCGAGGAATTGGAAAGGTGTTATGGCAGGAATGAAGCTCGAAAGTTTTACCGAAAGGTAAAACAGCTATCCGGATCATACAAGGTTCGGGCCGAAGCCTGCCGGTACCAAAGTGGACAACTCGTGGTAGGGTCGCAGACTGTGCTGAGAATCTGGAATTATCATTTATGCAGATTCCTTAACGACAATGACGGCCTCAATTCTGATGTTAGGCAAAATGTTCTACTCGATTTGGACGATGATAAACAAGAACTCCTTCCTCTCGACTTAGACGAGGTGAAGATAGCAATATCCAAGCTTAAGTCGAACAAAGCTGCTGGAGCGGATGGACTGCCCGCAGAACTATTTAAAGCAGCTGGAGATGACCTGGTTGGGAGCATGCACCAGCTCATCTGGAAGATATGGTCGGAGGAAAGCATGCCCGATGAGTGGAATCTTCAGTTCACAAGAAAGGAGACCCCTTTGACTGCGCCAACTACAGAGGGATTAGTCTCCTGAACATCGCATACAAGATCCTCTCTGCCGTATTGTGTGAGCGACCGAAGCCGTTTGTCCATGACCTGATAGGTCCCTATCAGTGTGGTTTCAGACCAGGGAAGTCCACAATAGACCTTCACACTACGGTAGATCCTGGAAAATACATAAGAGTGCAAATCGACACCCACAACCTATTCGTCAATTTTAAAGCCGCATATGACAGTGTGCATAGAGACGAGCTATACAGTGCCATGTCTAGTGTTGGCATTCCTACCAAACTCGTCAGATTGTGTAGGATTACGATGGAGAACTCTCGCTGCTCCGTCAAGGTCGGTACCGAACTCACCGAGACCTTCAATGTCAAAAAAGGTTTTAGACAAGGCGACGCACTGTCATGTGACTTCTTTAACATCATCCTCGAGAAGATCGTGCGTAACTCACAAGCCAATACCAGAGGCACGATCTTCCGGTAGTCAGTTCAATTAATAGCTTACGCTGATGACACTGACGTGATTGGACAAACACAGCGAGCCGTCGATGAGGTGTTTGCTGGCATTGAAGCGGAAGCGGCTAAAATGCGTCTGGCGGTAAATGAAGCAAAAAAAAGTACATGCTGGCATCAAGAGAGGGCAAACAACATCGCCGTCTCGGACAGAGCGTCACACTAGGCAGTAAAAACTTTGAGGTGGTCAATGACTTTGTCTACTTCGTCTCCTCGTAAATAGGGACAAGGACATCAGTACCGAAATCAAACGCAGAATCACTCTTACCAATCACCTTTTCTTAGGCTCAAGAGCCAATCGAGTAATAAGGCCCTCGCCGGACTATGCTTGCTTTATATAACAGCTTAATCATCCTAGTCCTACTTTATGCTGCGGAAACCTGGACGTTACTATAAGCGGATGAGGAAGTCCTTAATCTTTTCGAGAGAAAAGTTTTGCGTGCAATTTTTGGTCCTGTTTGCATTGATGGCATTTGGAGGAGAAGATTTAACGACGAACTCTATAGGCTGTACAGTGACATGCGCCTGGTCAAGCGTCTACGGATACAACGCTTAAGATGGCTAGGCCATGTAGAGCGTATGGACACCACTGCTCCGGCCCGAAAAGTCTTTGAATCCGAGCCATTGGGACAACGCAACGGAGAACGTCCTAGACTAGGGTGGTGCACACAAGTGGAAAGGACCTCAACCAACTGAGAGTGGGAAATTGGATACAGCTGGCGAAAGATCGTACTGGCTGGAGAGGCATGTTAGTTGAGGCCCAGGTCCATCCCAGGATGTAGCGCCACAAAAAGAAGAAGAAGAAGAAGATGTGCGTTTGTGCCCGTATCATGCAGTTGCAAAGTTGGCTTTCCAGCTGACCACCTAAAAAGACAATTTTGGGTCTTAACAATTTTTAAGCACTCATTGTCAAGGTCTTGTAAACGTAGGAAAAACGGCAGCCACTCTTAATATCCTTACACTCCGAAATATTTAGACCGAAACATTAAGAATATTAGCGGCTGAACTCCTCGAATTTTTTACGGCACCACCTCTTTCAAACTGCTGACAACACTTAAAATGCAATAATTGTCTCAGAAAAACTCAAACGTTCGGAATCGGCAAAAACCTGTTGAGAGAATTCGAAGAAAAACCTGTACTGAGAGAACAGTAGCGGACACAACACGAGTGGTTGATAAGCAAGCTAGGTCCTGGTGCCTCTGGAGACTGTTGCGCCATTCAATTATAATTATAATTAATTAAGATTACACTATTTTGGACCCACAGTTTTGACGACTCCGAACGGCAGATCCTGGAAAAAACCACAGAAGTGCAAATCGACACTCACCACCTCTTCGTTGATTTTAAGGCCGCATATGACAGTGTGCATAGAGACTAGCTGTACAGTTCCATGTCTAGTTTTGGCATTCCTATCAAACTCGTCAGATTCTGTAGGATTACGATGGAGAACTACCGCTACTCCGTCAAGGTCGGTAACGAACTCACCGAGACCTTCAATGTCAAAAAAGGTTTTAGACAAGGCGACGCACTATCATGTGCATCATCCTCGAGAAGATCGTGCGTAACTCACAAGCAAACACCAGAGGTACGATCTTCCAGAAGTCAGTTCAATTGCAAGCTTTCGCTAATGACACTGACGTGATTGGACGAACACAGCGAGCCGTGGGTGAGGTGTTTGCTGGCATTGAAGCGGCATATCTTAACATCTTGTAACTTACATTTAATCTTTTATCCGTTTTCGAGATTATTGTCGCATAGGTACATTCTGAGGTTCATTCCTAATTAAATCAAAATTAATCGTATTTCTTATTACAACAATAAAACAGAAGTAGGTACTCCTTAAAAAGCGTCCGTACGCAGTAACGTATATATTGCTGATTTAAATGGGCACCCATTTAAATAATAATATTAATGCAACAGTCCGCACGGGACCAGGGTCTAGCTTACTCTCCAACCACTCGTGTTGTGCGCGCAACTGCTCTCTCATGAGTAGAAGGGACCCACAGTTTTGACGATTCCGAACGGCGAAGTTTCGTGAAGCTTTTATGTGTCTAGTAATGTGTGCTTGACATTGCCACCCAGTGAATATTTCAGACTGTATGTATGAATATATGTCTATGGCTCCAGTTCTCAACTTCCTAATAAGTGTACCCTAAACAAATAATCATCAAGAACATAGTTTCACTATCGGACGGGTTCGTTTGGGGGTTCCACTCATTCATTTCCAAATTTTTATGTGCACGTCGAGTTGAATTTCTCTAATTTTAATTCTAGGTATATTCCAAAATGGAAACCGCAGCTCATTTGAGGTGACAAACATACACCCAGCTGGCTCACTTGAAACCAAAAGCAATTTATTGGCAGAAGTACTCATACTGAATCTCATATTAAAAGTCCAACAAACCCCCTCGCTTTTAATTCTTGGTATACCTGAAAATAGCCGTCAAATTCTGAGTATTTCCGCAAATATTCCGATTGCAACATGAGCATACGTGAGAACCAAGTGGGAAGTCACACAGTGGGTAACGACATTGAATTGATTCTTGAGACAAGTTGCGAATACGAAATGCTGTCGTGATCGAAGTTTTCCACAGCGAGTTCGTCGAGTTCACCGATATATCATTTATAATGCAATTTGTGTCATAAACAAGAACAAACTTTAAAGATTACCTTGGCAACTAATCGAATTGGCCACTGGTAGCGAACCAACGCACTTAATTGAGACGTAGACTCTTGTGGATGGGAATGTTTTCATAATCGTTTGGCACCTTGACAGAAATCTGCTAACATTGCGATAATTGGAGTTTAATTTGTTTCCACTTTCTTGTTGAATTTTTCCATGAGCATTGTGACACAACGATCAAAAGGGAAGCCGCCCGCACTGTGGAACTGAGGTAAATAATGAGTAGATTATGTTTGATAACTGAATTAGCTGCATTTTGAATTAAGCTAAGTATACTATTTGTGTCGGTAATTAAGTCTTTTAGCAGATCCCAAATGAAAACTGTGACAAAACTGACGCGTTTCTGAGAGATCTGACGTTTCAATTCAGGAATTTCTTATGAATTGTGTTTTGTCCAGAACTGATTGATGTTTTCAAATTCATTTTTGTTGATTTGCTGTAATTCAGGCGTGTGGGAATGTTTAATATAAGGCAAATGTCAACACGGTAGAGCTAAGGTCAGGTGACTCATTGATGTCACGTACGACGCAGAAGTTAATAGCGAATTCATGAAAGGTCGTCCGCCAAATGGGAATTGTGATCATTTGTTTATGTAAGATATGGAAGGTTCTTCGAAAAGTGAAAACAGCCATTGGCTATGTTCAAATGCTTTTGTGCACGTTAGTGTTGGAAAGTGGACTTGCAATTGAGGGTTAGGGTCATTTGCGGCTTGTTTTGTTTTTTGTTCTTTACATTTAATGAATGGAATGCCTTGGTTTGGGTTTGATCATTAAAATCGAAAAATTGAAGCATAACACTCATTTCAAGCAAGAGTTGTTTCAGTCCAAGATGCAGCACAGTGGGTAAAAGCATAAAAACAATGCATTGGGGACATTCTCAAAAGCGGCAAAAATACTCAATGTTGACGGAATCATATTTTTCCTTAATATTGCCGAAAAAGTAGAATTTTTACAAGATCTGAGTGCTATTTCAAACCTTCTGATTCTTACACCCAATGTAAAATAGATGTCTGCAGGCTTGTAACTATTATTTCATCTCAATTCACGTTCTATGTTATGAACTTGATCGCATTAAACGGCTCATCTAACTCTGAAGGCTAATTGTCGTTGCCACCTGGAACAAACAATCAAGAAAACCCTTTCTTAAACTATTCACTACGTCAACCTAGTTGTCAAAAGCAAGTTCACACCTGACACCAAAGGCAACGTTTGAATCGTTGCCAATTCCGAAGTGTAAAAGTGAAATATGTCTGACCTCATGCGTGAGCGGCATTTGACAGTTGTCATTTTGCCTTCCTGGGTGTTGGATGGAGTCAATTTTATCGAAAAGTTCGAATGCCTGTTGAATTCAGATGTAAATCTCTAAATCGCAACCGCGTAAATATATTCGATACAAAAGATTCGTCATAAAACGGCAAAACTCTTAAACTGTTTTTTATTGTGGTAGGCCTTAGTAGTACTTAGGCTTATAGTACTATATATAGCACAAGATGTACATTCAAAAGGGTTTCCCTTAAAAGAACTGATTTTCAAAATAACTCACACCGTATCAATAAAATTAAAAATAAAAATAAACGGCAGTAACTTTTGTAGACCACAAAATTGCGTCACATCAATTTGTCCTCGAATCTAAAGTGTGCCTTGCGTAATCGACCACTTTCATTTCAGATTGCATCTGTCATTGCTGGGTCTTTGACTTTTCTGCGAAAAACGTGCATATCTACACAAGCTAAGGTTTACAGAACAATGCACTCAATCCAATCAATCCCTCAATCAAGTAACCGATTTGCATCTGATTGTAAATACTGTCAACACCCGCACGGTTTTTCAACTCACACGATTTTCGGTATTTGGTTTGTAACAAGCAGGTTATCCCCTCCACTCATTAGGTTCATTGAATTCCAAAAGCTCACAACATTCTCCTTCCACATGCGAGTATGTACGTATTTTAGTTTTTCTCTTTTACACTTTTGGATAATAACGTTGTTGTTATTCGGCTCACGTGTCGTCGACGACAAATACGGTGTCCTTGTAGAATTGTCACAATGCGTGCGACAATCTGTCGGAAGTTAAAGTTTAGTCCCACTGACATTCAGCGAATACCTACAAAAATCTGTTTTATTGTTGCGGCTGCCATCTCCGGAATACTGAATGTAACCCAAAAAGATTCAGCTTTGTTGGGCGGATGGTTAGAGTTAAAGTTAAAGATGAATGAAACTGAAAGCAATGACACCGGTTCCGGAAATGATTTGATTAACATTTTTCAAATGGAACTTTGAACTATACAAAAGACAGTCACTGATTAAACCACACAAGCATCATCATTTTGGAGTGCAGCCATCACTTATATATAGTATATAGCATATTGTACGCTAGCGGAATGGATTTAAACGGATTAAATTAGAACCATTAAATGATTAGTTAATTTTGCGCTTTTCGATAAGCATAATACGGTAATTAATGGCGTTAAGTAAGTATTTTAGGTTTTATGAACACGATTAATAACATTTTAACTAGAGTTGTTATCGGTTGATTATCAAGTGAAAATTAATCTTAAAGCAAGCGATTTCAAGTGAATTTATTTTCAGTATATTTATAACTCATAACTGCCGGTTACAGCGCTGGAATTTGAACACTCACATGACAGGAAGTGCCTTGACATTGTAGACGATTGGATATGAGTCTGTATATTAGGCCTCGTTGTCTAACTCTCTGTCTAACTCTCACTGTGTACTCATCGGGTGAATCGGCTTATGTTCAGGGATCTGAGTTTGGATTCTGAAATGGACTTTTGAAGTAACAGTAGTTACATAATTCTAATTCTATCCACTTTCTATACTTATTTCTGATATTTGTCTCAAGTCTGTTTTAACTATTAAATTTTCTATATAATACTCTATCAGCTGTTCGTGACAAAGCTTGAAATGTTTTATTTATACGAGATATACGAAGGTTGCCTTTGATATTTCGGGATTGTGCAACCCTAGTGTTGCAATCTGGCAACTACCAGCTCTATCGTAAAGTTTGACATTTTTGAGGTTATACGTACTCAGAACGTTTTGACATACGAGCGCTATTTGTGTTGTTTACAGTAAAGATTCATCTCGCCCAAAAAATGGAATTAAATCGTGAAAAATTTCGTGCGATTATTTTTTACAACTTTCGACGTGGATTAACTCAACAAAAGTGCATCGATGAACTTAATTTAATTTTTGGCGTTGAAGCTCCATCAAGGACCAGTGCTTATCGATGGTATGGTGAATTCAACCGAGGTCGTAGCTCACTCCAAGACGAATTTCGTGAAGGTCCTCCAAAATCAGTTGTTGTTCCGGAAATCATTGATGCTGTGCGCCAATTGATATTGCAAGATCGTCATGTGACCTATCGTGAGATTGAGACAACTTTAGGCATTAGTGGGACCAGCATACATTCAATATTGTATGAACATTTGACCGTCAAAAAAAAATTGTTCGCGTTGGATCCCACACAATTTGTCAATCGCTTAAAAAAGGGCTAGTGTCGATTGGTCGAGAGAAATGCTGCAAAAATACGATCGCGGTGCTTCGAAACACGTCCGTAACATCGTGACAGGTTATGAATCGTGGATTTACGCGTATGAGCCCGAAAGTAAATAGCAGTCGACTGTATGAGTGTTTCCAATTGAGCCAAATCCAACAAAAGTTGCTCGTGCACGAAGCATTTCCAAGCAAATGGTCGCTTGTTTTTTCGGAAAAAACTGGAACAAATGCACAAATGCAAAGGCACGTTTCGCGGGAGTACAATGCATACCGCAACCCATTTTACTTTGCTAACAACATTGCACATTGAAATGTTGTCTTTTAATAATTACTAATATGTGAAGAATAGTTTATAATCAAAAATAATCAAAAGACTGGTGTACACTTCGAAAACGTTACTCAGAATGGCGTCGTGCTATTATTTCGCACATTTAGATTCGGCTGCTTTTCCGGTAACGGGACCTCTTTTAATAACAAGATGCATATTTTTTTATCTTGTTTATGGGCTTTATGACTGATATATAAGGATGTCAAATATCTCCCTTCCGCCTTTCTGCTCTTCATTCAATGTTTCATAAAAAGTGTTACAGTGATCGGAATTAGTTCAAATATGCGCCGTTTTGTTAGATAATCTGTTTCCATCTAGACGGCAACTTCATAGTATCCCCCTCCTTATTTGCGAAGAACTTGGAAAGCCGCTTTTTACAAGCCTCTTTTGAGTTCAACTTCACACCGCCAAGGGCGTTCGCCATGGACAGGAACAGGTGGTAATCACTTGGCGCTATGTCCGGGCCTCTCCCATCCAAGCTTCTGACGAGTCATCAGCGAAGTGTGCGGTCTGGCGTTGTCCTGGTGGAACACTACACCATTCCTGTTGGTCAATTCTGGACGCTTCTGGTCGATCGTCTGCTCCGAGTGCTCCAGTTGTTCGCAATAGATGGTAGAATTAAACGTCTGGCCATATGGAAGCAGCTCATAGTGGATGATTCCCTTACAATCCCACCAAACACACAGCAAAACCTTCCTGGCCGTCAATCCTGGCTTGGCCACTGTTTGGGACGATTCACCGGCCTTCAACCACTACCTTTTTCGCTTGGTATTGTCGTATATTATCCATTTTTCGTCGCCAGTCACCATCCGCTTCAAAAATGTATCGAGTTCGCTGCGTTGCAGCAGCATATCGCAGGGGTTGATTCGGTCCAGAAGGTTTTTTTGCGTCAAATCATGCGGCACCCAAACATAAAGTTTTTTTTTGTATCCAGCCTTCTGCAGATGGCTTAAAATGGCTTGGTGACTAACTCCTATCTCCTGGACGATGTCACGAGATGCCACATGCCGGTCTAACTCGATGATTTCCATGATTCGATCGGTATTCGTCGTCAAAGGTTTTCCTCCGGCTGGCTCATCCATAGTGTCGCTTTCACCAGCTCTGAATCGTCGCAACCATTCCTCCGCGGTTCGAAGTTATCGAGTACCATCCCCCAAAACACCATTAATCTCACGGAACGTTTCTCTAGCGGATTTGCATTTAACGAAGGAAAACTTTAATATAGGCCGAATTTTGGCGTTAGTGAACTCCATGTCTACACGTCTATAACTGTTGAACGCAATATCCAAACTAATCATGCATAGCGTCGTTTTTTAAGTTATGCCAATACCTTTCAAATGATGTATAGTATTGCCAGATACGAGCTCTGTAGCGCTTTGTACATAGTCGGAAAATTCAAAAGGCGGAAGGAAGATATTTCACAATCTTATAATAAAGATGTGAAATAAATATGAGACTTCTGCATAATAGCGACAAAGTCGAACATGGTGCTATTATTTTGCACAATGCTGCATAGAAAGACGCCTATTAAAAATGGAAGTTCTCTGTACCAATTCGAGCGAGGTTTCACGCACGCCGTCTATAGTTTCAATGGAATACTACAAATAAGAAAAGCACCAGTTTCCAAACTCACTTTGAACGTCTCATTCGTTAATGTTAACAGAAGTAACCTGCCAGTAAAATATAAACAGACAAGAAATTATTGAAATATCTGAGACAAGTGTCCCTTTCAAAACCTGTTTCTAGTCGTCATTCCAAACGAATTCGAAAAACACTTCAGACATGTTTGCGGTTGTTGTTGATTTTGATTGTACTTTGTTTTATTGCTTTAGACTATGATTCTGATATTGACATACAACCTGTCTGTCTTTTTTCCGCACTTGAAAATTTCTTCTTATCCCATGAACTAATAAAGGTTTATTTATGAAATTTCTTAAATAAATGTTTTTTTCTTAGATGACTTCTTCAAACTGGCATGCAATTTACTTTATTAAAAAGGTAATCTTCCAATTGTGGAGGTGGCCGTGGCTTAGTGAGTAGAGTGCGACGCTCACACGCCGAAGGGTATAGGTTCGATTCCCAGCTCAGCACGAATTTTTCGAATTATCACGGCACCACCTCTGTTGAGCTACTGACAACAATCAAAGAGTAATAATTGTCTAAGAAAAAGCTTCTCAAACTTCACCGTTCGGAGTCATCACAAAACTGTAGGTCCCTTCTACTCGTGAGAGAACAGTAGCGCGCACAACACGAATAGTTGATGAGCAAGCTATGCCCCGATCTCACGTGGACTGTCGCGCCATCCATTATAACTAAGCAGTCTTTTAAACATTAAAGAAGGCTAGATGTCGCAGACCAAACTTTTCTTACCAAAGAAAAGATTTCAGCGTATTTTTTAAATTGTCACAGCAAAATACAGCCAGTCATTTTTATAATTTATGCAGACATTGAATCTTAAGCGCAGACAAAGTGTTGGCTTATTGAAACATTTTTAAAGATTTTTGGATTTTTGAGATTATTTTTGAAATGAACAGTTTCTGTTTAATTACGCCGAATGTGAAACTGCTTTCCAATTTCTCAAAAAACCATAAAAGTTCTTTTAATGTGTTGTATCGCACTCACGTTTACGAAGCAAATTTAATAGCACTTAAGCCAACTTCGCCGGCATGCCCACTTTAATTGTCATCAAGATTTATTTTTTATATTGTGACAGTTATTTGTCAAACGTGCTTTTTTCTCATTGACATTTTTTTTTTATATGTCCTTCTGCCTATCAGGTGAATGGAACTTGGCCGTTTTTGAACATGTGTGTATTTGGATTAACGTGATCACCTGCTGTTAAGGGGTCTATACGCCCATAGTCAAGAGAACGTTGACTAACGCCTTGGGGGGATCCCAAGTACCAATCTGAGTTTTTGTCTTAAAGGACAATCACTCCTCCTGGGTAAGGAGCGAAGCCTTTCTTACACCTCTGCTGTTCTGTGGGTCACAGCACCCGGTTAAATGCAACTCCACATCGAATCAGAAGTAAATTCTCATAACCACCTGACCTTATCCGACCAAGGAGAGCTGGGCAGATCAGATTATATAGCACGGTTGACTACTTTCAATTCTCCCCGCGATTCGGGTATAAACCACAGCCACCACTATATTCCCACAAGGGGGCCAACCGCACGGTTAGGCTTAAACTAGTTTTCATGGGCTCCTGACTTCCCGTGGTACCAGAATATAGCTTCCAGTTGAGCTTCGTAACTGTGTTGCTCTCGGTAGGATTCCTTAACATCCAGCACCATTGGCCTATATTCCTACTTTAAGAGTAGTGGGTAGACTGTGACACTCACACGCCGAAGGTCTGGGTTCGATTCCCGGCTGAACACTTCGAATTTTTTATGGCACCACCTCTTTCGATTTGCTGACAACACTCAAAGAGTAAAAACTATCTAAGAAAAAGCTTCTCAAATTTCGCCGTTCGGAGTCGGCAAAAATAGTAGGTCTCTTCTACTCGTGAGAGGACAGTAGCGCGCACAGCACGAGTAATTGATGAACAAGCTAGGCCTTGGTCCCCCTGTGGACTGTACCGCCACCCAATTATTATTATTATTAACCTAACTATGAGCTGCCGTGAGGGCAGCCATTCTTACTCTTCGTCTGGTGAAAACTTTCCTAGCAGGACCCCTTATAATGTCTGTACTCTGTCTGGTCTGGAGAACAAGGCTGGCGTCGTAAGTTCCATCAGCGCAAGATATGTTCACAGCTCCAATGTTCCGAATGTCATCATAAAGAGAACATTGGCACAGCACATGCAACCAATCATCAGAGCTATACCCGCATAAGCAAGCCTCTGAGTTTCTTATGGACCGCTTGAACAAGAACGAGTTCAAGGAACCGTGTCCGGTAAGCAAGTAGCTCAGATGCATACTCAAATTAAGACCACCAATGGAAGTCAGTTCAATTGCTAGCTTACGCTGATGACATTGACGTGATTGGACGGACACAGCGAGCCGTGAATGAGGCGTTTGCTGGCATTAAAGCGGAAAATGGCTAAAATGGGTCTAGTGGTAAATGAGGGCAAAACGAAGTACATGCTGTCATCAAGGAAGGACATACAACATCGACGCTCCGGACAGAGCGTCACACTAGGCAGCAGAATCTTCGAGCTAGTTAAGGACTTCGTCTACCTCGGCTCCGCGGTAAATAAGGACAACAACATCAGTACCGAAATCAAACGCAGAATCACTCTTGCCAATCCCTGTTTCTTTGGGCTCAAGAGGCAATTTAGTAATAAAGCCCTCTCTCGAAGGACTAAACTCGCTTTATATAACAGCTTGATCATCCCAGTCCTACTCTATCGCATGGAAACCTGGACGTTACCAAAGCCGGATGAAGAAGCTCTTAGGGAGAAAAGTTTTGCGCACGATTTTTGGTCCTGTTTGCGTTGATGGCATCTGGAGGAGAAGATTTAATGACGAACTCTATAGGCTGTACAGCGACATGCGCCTGGTCAAGCGTCTACGGATACAACGCTTAAGATGGCTAGGCCATGTAGAGCGTATGGACACCACTGCTCCGGCCCGAAAAGTCTTTGAATCCGAGCCATTGGGACAACGCAACAGAGGACGACCTAGACTAAAGTGGCGCACACAAGTTGAGAAGGACCTCAACCAACTTGGAATGCGCAACTAAAGACAGCTGGCGAAAGATCGTGCTGGCTGGAGAGGCATGTTGGTTGAGGCCCAGGTCCACCCTGGACTGTAGCGCCACGAGAAGAAGAAGAAGAATGGACTTAACAAGTGACACATCGCGAAGGAAGCTGTATGTCACCCTGCCATTTACTCAGGCCTCCCATGTATCCTGCCATTTTTGTCGGAGCAGCTGATCTAGGTTGCCGTGGCGTAGTGGGTAGAGTGCGACGCTCACACGCCAAAGGGTCTAGGTTCGATTCCCAGCTCAACACCAATTCTTCGAAGTTTTCACGGCACCACCTCTTTCGAGCTGCTGACAACACTCAAAGAGTAATAACTGTCTAAGCTTCTCAAATTTCGCCGTTCGGAGTCTGCAAAAAACTGTAGGTCCCTTCTACTCGTGAGAGAACAGTAGCGTGCACAACACGAGTAGTTGATGAGCAAGCTAGGCCCTGGTCCCCCTGTGGACTGTCGCGCCAACAATTATTATAGCTGATCTAGGAGGTCTTTGCTCTCGTTAAGAGCTAGTCCCTCCAAGCCGCTAGAGTAGAGCCCTCCAGCATTTGGTGCTGAGATGGTCGTTTGTGAACAATAAACTATTTTGAACATTAAATACAGATTGCAGCCGGATGGATGAAAAGAACAGCATGATCCTCAGACTGTGAGTGTTAAAGATCGCGACAGCGGCATTGAATTGCGATCACGTTTCGAATGCTTTGCAGGCTCAGTGCTGGACGCGATCACAGGATATAGGATAAATATGTCTTCCAGAGCAAAAATTTGAGAAAGCTGTGCATATTTATCTTATCATTAGTAGATTGTTCCTTAATCAAATAACACCAATATATACAGATTTATAATGCACAATAGGGAATCGTAAACTAATCACAAGAACAACTATGATATTAGGCATTTACAATGTCCCTCGCTAATAAATGCGAAAATGTTACGCTGTGTGAATCATTTGGCTGTAAATATCAATTACACTTAGACGGCGATAAAAGGCTGCACTGAGTAAAGCAACCACGTGAGGATTGGGCTCAAATATTTGAAGCGTACTTTCATGCGAACTTTGTATTAAAAACTCAATAAATGTCGTCTATCTGGCTAATGATGGCAATTAATATCCAATATATACTGGAAGGAATCAAAGTTCGAACATCGCCAGAGCTCGTTTGACCTATCGATACGCAGGGAAGAGTTCATAAAACCGAGTACCAATATTTCCCAATACGTCACATCTCGATAGTAACCTTTTATGATCCTAAAAAATGTTTGATTGATCAGAAGATAAGCTTTTGCTATCACAAACGTTTTGGTAATTGGACACACTCCGTCTCCTTTTGAGTCATGTGCACTGGTGTTATTGTCGGAGGGTACAAAGAAACATTTATATTAACAGCTTTCACCGATAAGAAAAGTACATATTTTCTGTTGTATAATCTTAATGCCACTCAACTTCTCGTGTATTGTGAGGGATTTTAATAAGGAGTCAAGCGATAGTAGCCTTGAAAGTCTCAAACAACTCAAGAATCATCAATCTATTGCTTATACGGAGATTAATTCTTTTGTTCAGTTTATGTGTGGGTTTTTTTACAATTGGAGATTCTGAAAAGAAAAACTTCAAAAGCCTCTTTAGAAAGAGAGTCCTATTGGTCTTTTAGACTCTTAAAATAATTTGGTCTTTCTGCTGGAATGCATTTTCTTCCAGTTCCGTCTATAGCTTTAAAAGGATGTGAGTGACAGAGCTCCTATCCGAAAATTTTGCGCCATGATCATAATGAAAAGAGGATATCTTCTGAGAAGTGCTTTCATAAGATGCAGTAAGTTCTTCCAAGTTACTAATTAGGTCTTGTCTTTAGGGACCATCACTTCTCTACAGTTGAGATTGAGGTTTTTCTAACAAAGATTCCTCTCGTTCGTGGGGTTGTATGGCTTCAAATGACTGTGGAAAGTTCGAATTTATACTTTCTTCGTTATTTCTCTCCATATCAGTTAATAACGTATGCGCTGCAAACCAATTTCAAATTTTCATATATTTGACAGAAAACAAACGACCTACTCACAAAAATTTCTGGTGTTTAAATGGGAAAGGTGGGGAAATATTTTACTCTCTCGAGAGAGCGCTTGATAGACGTCAAACCCATTTTTGCGGAATACGGGAACGGATGAGGAAGCCCTCAATTCTTTCGAGAGAAAAGTTCTGCGTGCGAGTTTTGGTCCAGTTTTTTTATTGGCATTTGGAGGAGAAGATGCAACGACAAACTCTATGGGATGTACGGAGGTATGCGCTTAATTTACAATTTTGGAAAACAAAGCTTAAGATGGCTAAGCCATGTTGAGCGTATGGACGCCACTGCTTCGTCCCGAAAAGTATTTGAGTCCAAGCCATTGGAACAACGTAACAGAGGACCACGTAGGCTGACATGGCGGCAACAAGTGGAGAAGGAACTTGGTGTGCGCAACTGAACTTAGCTGGCGAGAAATGGTGCTGACTGTAGGGGAGAGAAAATAAGGTTGAGGCCCAGGTTCATCCCGAATTGTTGCGCCACACAAAGAAGAAGTTGGTAGAGGTGGAGTGGTTGACGCGACAATGAACTATGAACGTCTCTGTCAATTCTTCAACGTCGAAGACAGAACCCCTAAGGTTCTGATGACAGGCATGGTGACCATCAATCAAAAGTATGGATTGGGAAACAAACCACTCCTTAGGGTCGATATCTTATTTTCCTGAAAGTCTTTTTCATCTACTATGGTGATGGAGCAATCTTCCAGCATCTAATTTGACCAATTATAAACACAATCTAGCCTTACACTGATGGAACCAAAAAATTATAACAATCGACGTTGCAACGATAGGGTTCAGCCCTTTACGCAATGTTGACCATCCATCAGCCGCGTGTCAGCACCATCCAGTATTGCACACACACACACCAGCAGCACCATCCAGCAGTACTTATGCATGTCCTGGTCAGCGTAAGCTTGGTCCTAAACGTCGTCATCTATTCCGAAGCAAACCTTTCAACTTACAATTGTCAGACATCTCGGAAAGTCGGGTACGGGAACAGATCTAATGGGTCAATGCGCACTTATGTTTGTACGCACACCAATTAATTTGACAGAAAACCAATAGTCTACCCACAAAAATTGTGTTAAAATGGGTAGGATGGGGAAATGTTTTACTCCCAAGAGAGAGCGCGTAAAACTCATTTCTTCGGTATACGGAAACGGATTTTGTGTCAGCTTGTGTTGTTTTGTACTGTTTTGTGTTGTGTTGTTAGTTCGAGTATGGGAAAACACGTGGCGTGGCCGCCGTGGCGTAGTGGGTAGATTGCGACACTCACACGCCGAAGGTCTGGGTTCGATTCCCTGCTGAACACCTCGAATTTTTCACGGCACCACCTCTTTCGAGCTGCTGACAACACTCAAGGAGTAATAACTGTATATAAAAGCTTCTCAAACTTCGCCGTTCGGAGTCGGCAAAAAACTGTAGTGAGTGAAAAGTAGCGCGCACAACACAAGTAGTAAATGAGCAAGCTAGGCCTTGGTCCCCCTGAGGACTGTAGCGCCATCCAATTAATATTATGCGAAAACACCTAACGTGAAAACCAGAGACCAATAGGGAGAAAGTCAACTCCCTCGTCTCCCGCCCTTGAATTCATTTTGACAGCGTTTTTTATAACATTCCCCCTCCTGAACAGCTGACGCACAAAAAGGATTTTGTTTGTTTTTAAATGAGAATAAGTGTGAACTGTCTATACGGTGAATCTCCTCACTCTTCACATTGTTAGAAGGAGAGGGCATATAAATCAAAACGTAAACATGTGTGAGTAAAGTGAGACAATGTTCGATGATACGTAAATAACTTTCAGAATTTGAGGTTATGTCTACTAAAACACGTAAATAACAGTCAAACGGTCGATGGACAAAGGGGAAATCAGCTGTTTGATCAGCTGTTCAGTTGACCATCTCCTTCCTTGTTGGTTTCTGGTGCAAACAAAGAAACCTCTGACATTTCATATATCTGACAGCTGTTTACAATAAATTCTGCAAATTTCTACGAAAAGTCGTTTCACAAGTTTCGGCAGAGTTTCTCTCTCCAAGAGAAACTTTTACGCAAACTACTCAACTTCGAATTTCTGTGCACAAATGAATTGGAATAGACCTAAGGTATCAAATTGTCGTACTGTCTTATCAGTTAGAGAATCGAGTAAAAGACTAGCTAGGTCCGCATTTCACACAAGGATCTTTTGAATTATCAGAAGACATTGTCCTTCGTGTGTCTTCTTAGGTGTTTATGTTGAAGATGTTTATTACCAACACCTTGTACGTTTCTGCTTTCATATATTTGTAAAGTGCGTACACCTCTGCACGGCTTTCAGGATGCATAAATGAAAAGCACTTAAATGTTTGTACACATGAGTTGGCACAAATAATTGCACGTCGAAGCCTGGAAACATTTAATTTTTTCCATACATAAAATTGACGATTAATTATCGTAATTCAAGTTTTTATTACTCCCTTTCCTGCACTATCAGAGGTGCACAGGCCAACATACATAATTGGGTGCTCTTTAACATTTGGAATCAATAAACCGATTGCATTGCAATTCAATCTGATTTCACACCCATTTATTTGGTCAATAAGAACATTCCTTATTCTCTCCTAATAAACGTTATTTATAGAACTTCGATCAGTTTTCATGGTAGGTTTTTGAGTTCACATTTAAAGCATAAATGCTGAAGTTGAATAAACATGAAAATGCGTTCATAAGAAATAAGAACAAATTAATCCCCTTCTTCTTTTGAATTTCAAATAGAAAGGATATGTTTTTTTTATTTTTGTTTTTAATGCATTTTTATTTAGTATTCTTGGTTCTCTTACATGCTAGACAAAAATACTTAAAACTAGTTTAATATATAATCCGCCGATCTTTATTCTAACTTACTGACTCTTAACAAGTGGTCTAAGTTAACCTAGTATTAATTTTATTCGCCTTTGGGCTTCTATGTATATAGAGTGGTCCTTATACCATATCAATTTATTTGGCACGACCTATAGGTTTAAGTGAGGACTGTATTGCAAGAATCAATGAAGATCTTCGTAATATTGGAGAGTGCGCGGCAATCAATAAACTGAAACTCAACCTACTGAAATCTACAAGTCTCATATGCGCACGAAGTACTGTTAATATATGTGAACTTTCGCCTATAGTTCTGAATGGAAATATCATTTCTACTGAAACAAGTGTTAAATATCTACTACGCCGTGGCGTAGTGGGTAGAGTGCGACGCTCACATGCCGAAGGATCTAGGTTCGACTCCCAGAACAACTCCAATTTTTCGAATTTTTCACGGCGCCACTTCTTTCGAGCTGCTGACAACACTCAAAGAGTATAAACTGTCTAAGAAAACCTCTCAAATTTCGCCGTTCGGAGTCGGCAAAAAACTGTAGGTCCCTTCTACTCGTGAGAGAACAGTAGCGCGCACAACACGAGTAGTTGATGAGCAAGCTAGGCCCTGGTCCCCCTTTGGACTGTAGCACCAACAATTATTATTATTATATCAATTCCACCCTTACGTGTTGTGATGCAGTCAGAAATACCATCAGAAACATTTACGCTGGCCTGCGATACCTGCTACAGTCATCCTACTTTTTACACAGGCAATTGAAAATTCGTCTTTTTAAAAGTCTGTTAATGCCATTTTTAACTTACAATTGTTCGGTGTATCCTTGTGTTGACTATGAGTGTAATAGAAGGTTGAATGTAGCGTTTAATGACTGTGTTCGTTTCATTTATAATTTTTCCAGATATTGTAGTATTACTCATTTAAAAACGAACATTCTTGGTGTAAATCTGGAAGATTTTCTGAAGTATCGTAAAGTTTTCAAATTATACAAAATTATTCATCATAAATATTTTAATTATCTACGAGACTTTCTAACATTTGCACATTCTTCACGTGGCCTGAAATGAATTTAGCCCGTTTCAGACATTGTGTTGGAGAACAATCCTTTATTGTTTTGGAACTGTCTCCCGCATGAATTGCAGACGATTAATTCATATATATAGTGTGGTCGTTTTTTTCTACAATAAATTGTCCTTTAATTTTAATGTTCCCCCAAGAAAACTTGAGTACTTAAAGTGCTTAACATAACTTAATCTAAGAATTAAATTAAAACTTAATCTATATTAGACTACTTAAATCTACACTTATCTGTACTTAGCTATTTATATTAAATTTAATGTCCTTATCATTCTACGTGTGAACCAGGGCGTATGTGCCATTTATATACGTCACATATATGTTTAATACGGCGTGGTACACCTTATTTTGTTTTTTTTTTAATCTTTTGTTTTTTGTTTTTGTTTCTTTTTTTACTTTTTTTTTGTTTTTTAATCTTGAATCTCTCTAGTGGTCGCCGTGGCGTAGAGGGTAGAGACGCGACGCTCACACCCCGAAAGGTCTAGATTCGATTCCCAATTCAACACCAATTTTTCGAATTTTTCACGGCACCAACTCTTTCGAGCTACTGACAACACTCAAAGAGTAATAACTGTCTAAGAAAGCTTCTCAAATTTCGCCGTTCGGAGTCGGCAAAAAACTGTAGGTCCCTTCTACTCGTGAGAGAACAGTAGCGCGCACAACACGAGTAGTTGATCAGCAAGCTAGGCTCTGGTTCCCCTTTGGACTTTAGCGCCAACAATTATTATTATTATTTACCTTGAATCTATATTAACCTATGTGAGTTGGCCCTAATGACCCTAATATCCTGTCTGTTACTTTAAGAAGTTAGTGTCATCGAAAGCTTATTCTGATGCAACCACCAGTAGAGATGTCGTTCCTTATCAGAAACTGCTCTGTAGCGGGTAGAAATCGCTCTACTGAACCGTAGTTGATTCTCGTGACTGAGAGCAACGTCCGGCTTGTATTGAAGTCGCCTTTCTACTATTCGGCGTGCGACATGGAAGATGATAGGACAACCTTCCCTATCCTATATCAGGCCTTTCGCGTCAAAATAGAGGACAGCTTCAGGCGAAATAAAACCGTTAAGGCGTATCTTCTCATGGTACATTACTTAAGGATAGAGGACAGCTTCAGGCGAAATAAAGCCGTTAAGGCGTATCTTCTCATGGTACATTACTTTAGGATAGTAATCCCCAAAGATCAGACTGTTGGTTGAAGCCATGGCTCGAACAGTGTGACCCCGAATAAACTTAATAATAAATTGTCTATACTTATAAGGTTTGCCTCATTGTACAGAACCTGGTTTAGGTAGAATTTCTTGTACTGAGATTCTGGTGTTCGATATAAATGAAGATAGGCCCCAAGGCACCACCTCTCAAACACCCTCATCATTTCCATTTGGGAAGGACTCACGTTAAACCACACAGGACAACCATATACCATGATTGACCGGATAAGGACCATGAAGCAGATCACCTTTACCCTGGTGACAAGTTGACTGCAGTTAAACAATCCTCTTGCCATAGCGAAGATACTCTTAGCCCTGGTCAGACCTGTGTCTACGAGGATATCACCATAAAGATACTGGTTCAATCAGATGCCTAGATATCTTACTACATATTTCACGGTCAACGGCCGACCCAGAGGGTCAACTATACCACACTTCCACCAGTTCATTTTGTGTCCCTTGAGACTTTGGACTCCCTTGGTTCTGAAAAGGATAGTTTCACACTTCTGGTAGTTGATTTTTAACTTCCAGTCATCACAAAATCGTTGAATCGTATCGAAGTCACTCTGCAACAAACCGTTTATATCTTCTACCTTCGGACCTAATCTGTACGCGATTAGATCATCGGCAAACGCTATTATGTTAGGCATAGAACCTATGAGATCGCTAGTGAATACAATGAACAAGATCGGCGAACCCACCGCTCCTTGTTGCAACCCATTTTTTATATGGAAGACAGTAGCTGAAATTTCGTTGCCATTTTTCAAAACAAACTTTCTGTATGTCACTATGTCATTGATCATATATAGCAATGTTTTATTAGTGCCGAGCCTGACTAACTTTAGGAAGAGACCTTCTAGCCATACGGTGTCGAACGCCTTTTTCATGTCATTTAGGCGGTCTCCTGTGCACAGTGTTTTCTTTCTATTCCATTGAATGTTGGAAGCCGATTTAGACGCGGCATGAATGGAGTCGTGCCCCGTCCTAAAGCCAAATTGGTTATTTAATATTATTTGTTTTTCCTCAACCCATTCTTTCAGAATGACTATTTTTTCAAACACCTTGCTTATGCAGGGAAGGAAACTTGTAGACCGAAAATTTGTCGGGATGGAGGTATCTTTGCCCCGCTTCGGAATAGGCTGTACCACAGCTGTTTTCCACCCTCAGAGGGCAAATAGCGCAAAACAATATTTGGTATTCCGTCGATTTCCACTGACTTCTTCTTTTTCAGTGAGTTGAGAATACCTTGGAGTTTATCTTTCGAAATAAGGATGGAGTTGTTTCCATCATTGACGACGACAATATTTGCCGGAAGATCGTTACTGAATCTGGTTAAACCAGCGTTCTTGGCTCGCCATTGACTTATTTCGTTACGAAGACAGACAAGGTTTAGCAAGGCTCTGTTTTCCATGTCGTGATTCGGACTACGAGTCTCGTTGACCATATACACTCTCTGGAAAACAGCATCAATTGCTTTCACCTTCTCTTGGGGATCCTCAACTACGAAATACTCGTTGTCAAGCACTGCCCTATCAGGATCGATGCCAAACAAAGCACATGTGGACAGTACATCATGCGCTCAAATATCTTTGGCCGCTATTGTGGGTATTTCTGAAATTTCAAAAACTTTGCGTGTTAAGCTGCTGAAGTGCTCTAAGTCACCAAGGTATTAAAACCTCGAAGCATTTGCAACGAATCATGTGAGGGAAATTATCATTTACCACGAAACGGTTTATCTACATCGAGCACCAAGTTTTAAAGCTTCTAAGTGCCAGTGATCGATTAATAAACCAGTTTCCCCATTACCTTGCCATCCAATCCGCCTCTCTAACCTCAACTAACCGAAACCAGTGATGACCCCATTGAGCCCCGCAAACGAAGGATCCCAAATTATTCCATTAGCTTGCTCAACGCACCAGCTCGAGATCGCCAAAAGTTTTCGCAGTCGTTTGCAGTTGCCTGTGCAGCTATCAGACATCTTGGCAAAACTTGAAACTATCCAAGTATATGGCAGCCGAATGTCTGTCGACGTCTGTCGCACAGCATTTGATGGACAAAGTATGAGTGGAATTATGGTAATTGATTGTGGGGTCCAGTTGCTTTGTTTGTGGATATGCGCAACCCATCGCCAGAGATGGAAGAGCAGATATGATGAAAAGTCGTCGCAAGAACTACCCAAATAGTAATTATGGACAAGTCAGGTGGACTTTTCTGGGTCTCTGTGCCTCGCGTCGTTCCATGGCGGAACCGCTGCACACCGACACAACTCTTCGATAACCGATTTCATCTGGAACACAGTAATTTTCCATCGATTCACATGCAACCATGGCGTCGGCCATTTGTGTGACTACTGGAAAACTTTCAGCGCTGCATCGTGGTCGTGTTGATCAATAGAAGAAATCAGTTTGGCTGTAGTGTCAGTGTCATCGGGCTACGCGCTGTGCGCCTCAAGCGACGATCTTGAAACGATGGCGTGATAGATTTGCATAAAATGTTACAAATATGAGAAGAGTACGCATTTAATTAAAACCGCTGCGGAGCAGTCTGCCTGGTCCGGCATGTCGATGTGAGGAGACTAATTGCATGGATTCCACTGAAATGAAGTTCCACAACAGAGGCTGTCCACTTTCCTGTGTCATTAAGCGCAGTTATAATGAATGTATAATATGCAACCGAAGCCTGGGTGGCACAGTCACCAAATGATAGACTTTGAGATCAAAAATTACACGGGTTGTGGGAATGTTCGCGAGTCAGACAACTGCCAGCGGGCAATGGGAAGTTAATTCGATTTGAATACTCTTGGTCCGGAGACGTGTCCAATGCACGTTATCGATGCTCTTGAAAAATGGAGGATAACATGCTTATCGCATGGGCTTCGATTGCTTCCTGAATTGCAGCCTCTTGCATTAAGAGTGACTTCGATTAAGTGTCTAATCAAATGACAGATTCGATGTACAGATACGAAAGAAGATAAAAAAGCAGCATATTAGCTGCTTGGATAAACTTAAGACTAATGAAACACGTTCGAATTGAACTTGTAGATCCCCATTAAGCAATAATATCCGGGGACTTACGCTGGGCTGACGTGCACTGCGTATGTAAATGCGACGCAAAGGAAATCCCCAATTGTTGTTTTATGATGTGAATAATTACGTATAGTATTGAGGCGATAAGCGAAAAATTATTCAGAATTCAACGAGAATTGATGATTCCTAGAATTTGACTGAGTCTTTAAATGCTTAGAGTTTTCGATTTGAAAAATCTGCAGATGACAGAAGACAAATAGGAGAAAGTATAATAAATTCTGGTCAAGATCTTTGCCAGTCGTTAGACACAATTACGATTTTTTCACTCTTGCGTTGACCCCTGACAACAGTTTTTTGTCTCCACAAAAACTATCTTTCGTTAGATGAGCAGTACTTCGGGAAGTTACACAAGGTTGGGGCATTCAGCGTTAACGTAAGAATGTGAATGTCACAATGTCATCTTGTCAAAACTACTTGATGGATGTATTTAATTGTTTTGCGTGCGTTATGTTCAATTCAATTACAACATTTATGCCAGTCAAAGAACCACTCTTCAACACTTGCAAGGCCCGCATTCGGTTTTCCATTTCAGGCTTTTTACAGGGCACCATCGAAATTTAACTGAGATTTTAAGCATTCACACTTTTACTATCGTCCAACTTGCTTCGCATACGGTATAAGCTAAACGGTATTAACCGACATTGACCTCCATGGTAAAATTGATACAACTTTCAGTACGTAGTTCAATCCGAATCGGATCAGAGTTTCATACCATTTGCCAAATGTGTCTATCGTCAAAGGAGACGTCAAAGCCAATCACCACATCAGAAGGTGAGTTTTTTCTTTTTTAGTTAATGATGTAGTAGGCTGCAGTTGACACAATTCGCATGGTCTACCATTTCATGAGTGCTATACCCACACAGCTGTTCGTCTTTCTGCGTATTAAAGTTGTCCTACAAGTTACATATCAAAACTCAACAGTGACTGCAATCGTTTCTGTTCCTCTCCTGAGTAGTGTTACGGTCGTCTTTTGCCTTTTATTGAGTTGGATAAAAAACCGAAAAAAGGGTGAAAGTGCAAAATTGTGTGAAGTAACTTCAAGACTACACGCGTTTGCTCGCGACACGCGCCATTGAGTTTCGAGGCAAATGCGGTCGTCTATTTATTTCTTTTTTCATTAACTCCATTCAATAAAAAAACAAACGAGTACCAGCGGGTACTGCAGACATGGACAATATAAACATTCATTTGTCCTCGCTTTGTATGTTGAACATGAATAACAACGTTCATTTTTATTAAGCACCATACTTAAGAGAGGAAGTTAGAATCTCCGTTATTATAGTGACTGTTAAGTGCAATGTTTGCCTATGACAATTAAATGCGATAGTTTTGGCAACATTATCAAGGTTTTCTTCTTTTCGAGTTTAAATTATTTTGAAGTCGCCCAAAATCGGAACCGAAGCGGTGCTGAAAGTAAAGAAAACAGACGTCCTTAAGATTCCAAACATGCTTGAACACTACATGGTGAAGCAGTTTGCTTTACATTTGTCATGCAACTGCGTTGAAAATGGGTCAGGTGGTAAATTGCAACAATCAAAAGTATGTGCTGTCGTCAAAAATACAATTCAAACTTCGTAGGAGTTGTTGAGTATGCAAATGTAAATACGCGCGAAATTCGTCTCAATTGAAATTGTATTATAAGTGGTAGTCGCCTTATTACGGTTTCGGAATTTAATTTTCCGTAAAATGTCATATAACATTCCCAAATGAGATTGGTGCAGTTCTTGTTCATGACTGTCTCATGAAAGCCAGAATCATATGGATCTTTATTTCCACTAAATCGAAATTTCAATAATGTCCTGTAACTAGTTTGTTGTCCCCGTGGGGTAGATAAAAAAGGAGTTGGCGAATAACTGTAGTTACCTTTAATTTGCGAGAGAAAACTCACGAGTAATTGCTGAGAAAACTAGGCTCTGGTGTGTAGTCTTTGTGAACTGTTACGCCACCCACCCTATACACCGAAATTTCAACAATACAATTAATTACACTTAACAAATTTTGTAGGATTAACGGACTCGGAACTGTGCTTGATGACAGTTAAAGATCTCACATTTAACGGAAAACTTTGTTGCTTGGCAGATGAAAAGTATTGTTGATATGGTAACTTTTTATTTAAAAAGTGGAGATGAAAATATTAGATGAATTTCAAAGTGATCGCAGTTTGAGGATTGTACTGCCGGCGCAAGGTCTTATCCCTTGTTGTCACTTTTATGGTGCAGTTGTAACTAGAAAATGTGTTTGATTTATATTTTACATGTTATTAATGAAAGTTCAAAAAAAAACTTGAAAACTCTTTTCTTTTGAATAAAATCTTTATAATTTACATCCGAATCGGATCAGAGTTTGCAGTCGTTGCTCATTCGCGTACTGACTGTTGAGGGAAGTTCACTGAATAAACTGACAGCGAACAGTTTGATGATACGTGAAAGAGCGTGTTCACTCATATAATTCGAAGTTGTCAAAACCCTTTTGGAAAATACTTTATTAAAAAGGAATTAATCATTGCATCAAATTATGAAAAATACAATTCCCCACTTTGGCGCCTTATATGTAGCAGAAATCAATAAGGAATTGGTCTATTATATGTACAGTGTTGAAAAACTAATTAAAAGCACAATTTGTCTGTAGCGAAAGCAGAGTACTGCATTTATATTAAATAAATTAAAAAATGTTTTTAACAGACGTCGAAGATAAGATGAGATTTCATTACATAAACAGAGAGAGGGAACAAATGTAATGCCATAATCATACAAAAAACAAGGATATGTTACAGAGCTCGTATCTTGCAATACTATACATCATCTTGACATAACCTACAAGACGACCCTATGCATGATTAGTTTGGATATTGCGTTCAACAGTTATAGACGTGTAAACCTGGAGTTCACTAACGCCGAAATTCGCGCTATTGTAAAGTTTTCCTTCGTTAAAGGAAAATCGGCTAGAGAAACATTCCACGAGATTAATGGTGTTTTGTGGGATGGTACTCTATCGCTTCGAATCGCGGAGGAATGGTTTCGACGATTCAGAGCCGGTGAAAACGACATCATGGATAAGCCAGCCGGCGGAAGACCTTTGACGAAGAATACCGATCGAATGGAATGGAAATCATCGAGTTAGACCGGCATGTGGCATCTCGTGACATCGTCCAGGAGATGGGAGCTAGTCACCAAACAATCTTAAGCCATCCGCAGAAGGCTGGATACAACATTTAAAACTTGATGCTTCCGTGCCGCTTGATTTGACGCAAAAAAAACTTCTGGACCGAATCAACGCCTGCGATATGCTGCTGAAACGGAACGAACTCGATCCATTTTTGAAGCGGATGGTGACTGGCGACGAAAAATGGATCACATACGACAATACCAAGCGAAAACGGTAGTGGTTGAAGGCCGGTGAATCGTCCCAAACAATGGCCAGGAAGGTTTTGCTGTATGTTTGGTGGGATTGTAACTGAATCATCCACTATGAGCTGCTCCCATATGGCCAGACGTTTAATTCTACCATCTATTGCGAACAACTGGAGCACTCGAAGCAGACGATCGACTAGAAGCGTCCAGAATTGGCCAACATGAATGGTGTAGTGTTCCACCAGGACAGCGCCAGACCGCACACTTCGCTGATGACTCGTCAGAAGCTTGGATGGGAGAAGCCCGGACATAGCGCCAAGTGATTACCACCTGTTCCTGTCCATGGCGAACGCCCTTGGCGGTGTGAAGTTGAACTCAAAAGAGGCTTGTGAAATGCGGCTTTCCAAGTTCATCGCAAATAAGGAGGGGGATACTATGAAGTTGCCGTCTAGATGGAAACAGATTATCGAACAAAACGGCGCATATTTGAACTAAATCCGATCACTGTAACACTTTTTATGAAGCATTCAATGAAGAGTAAAAAAGCAGAGGAGATATATGGTATATTTGACAACCTTATTCACTAAACTTAAAGAATTACCGTTACATAGCATTACTATTTTAAAATTATCCCAATCTTTTTAAATGATTTTCCACAGAGTATTACCCAAGACCTTACTGATATTCGTACCAGTTAGTTTTGCGAAATTAACTCTGTATTGATCATTGACATGTGTTCATCAATGATCAATACAGAATACAAAAACAGGGAAAAGGCAGCTATCGCATAACGTTAAAGTACCGAAACATATTTCTGTTCATTATTTGCGGTGTTTCTTATTAGTTTGCCACCACTGTGTATACAATTTAAGAGTCAGATAGGAACCTCAAAATTGAGAAATAAAATTATTAAATTATTAAATTATTTTATATTAAATTATTAAATTATTAAAAAAAGACACCACAAATTAAAAAGCCGAGTCTGAATTTATACGTGACACAAGTAAATTAACTTGCTGGCAGAACAGTGGGAGCTGGGCGTTCCATAGAGCGAAAACAATGCAAAATATAAAAATTATATTAAACAGTTATTCGAGGTCATTAAATCCATAATAGATGTTGTATATTTAAAAAGATGTTCATGTATAAGACTGTGGGTGTTGAAACTTTTGCGAATCTTTGGATGGATATGTAAATCGATTGACTTTTGTTATAATGTTGCAAATGAGCGTTTTAAAGAATTATTTCGTGCTGTTTATTTAACTCATAAATCTATTCAATTAACCATGATAGAAACTACAAAACTGCCGTTCTTAAGCTAAGAGGAACTGAGAGAAGGGTTACAAAACTGAAAGTGCATTGGGCGGAGTAATTCCTTAGGGGTAAATAATAATAATTGCGTTGCGCTACAGTCCACAGGGGTACCAAGGGCTATCATCATATCATCATAAAAGGGACGTACAGTTTTCTATTGACTCCAAACGACAAGGTTTGAGAAGCTTATTTATAGACATTTATTACACTTTGAATGTTGTCAGTAGCTCAAAAAAGATGGTGCCGTGAAAAACGCGAGGTGCTCAGCCCGTGAATCGAACCAGGGACTTTCGGCGTGTCAGTGTCACATTCTACACACTATGTCATGGTGACGTCAAACTCGGCATTAATCTTATAAACTGTTCAACTGTTTTTCAGCTGAAATGACTATTTAATACTTAACAGTTGAAGATTTTGAATGAAAATCTGAACCCAATTGTTATTCATAAACAAAAATAATATTGCGTATGAGAGCTTAAGGGTTTAAATTTTTGAATTTAAATTTCGAGTAGCTTGGCTTTCTTAAAATATTAATGGTTTTGAAAAAAGTCGTACGTAGAATTTAAACCGATAATGTTAACCACGGGTTCCAAAGATGTAAGGTTGTTAATAATGTTTAAAAAACAGCAGTTGATACAGAGCTATCGAAATTTGCTGCAGAAATGTTGGTGAAATGTATGAGTTAGTTGACATTATGCGTTTGTCAACTAACTCATACACTGTGTTATTAAATTACCTTTCAATTATTTGGATTGTTTATACCCCTTCTGGTCGCCGTGGCGTAGTGGATAGAGTGCGACGCTCACACGCCGAAGGGTCTATACCGGTATGAAATGAGTTTTTTTTGAAAATAAAACCCTAGTTATAAATGGGAAAGTAAAAACATTTTATTCAAAGTATTGGCCATTGTTTTCTACACATTTTGACCACCTTTCTGGCAATTTGTGAATACCACGCCAATAAAATTGTTCATCTTTTAAAGCAAACCAATCAGACACCCAATTTTCTACCTCCTCCAATGAGTGTCCCATCGATGAAAACAAATGGTAGTAGGGAGGAGCCAAGAGGGTGGGGTAGCTGCTTCCAGCCAAGTGTTTTCATTGTATCCTGAACCGGTTTTGCTTTGTGTGCAGGTGCATTGTCATGGAGCAAAATTACCTTGCCGTGTCTTCTGGCCCATTCTGGTCGTTTCTCGATCAATGCATGGTTCAAATTGATAATTTGTTGACGGTAGCGATCAGTATTAACGGTTTCTCCACGTTCTAGGAGCACGTGGTACATCACACCTTTCTGGTCCCACCAAACACAAAGCATTGTCTTCTTGCCAAATCGATCTGGTTTTGCAGTCGATGTTGATGGTTATCCCAGATCAACCCATGATTTTTTCCATTTAGGATTCTTAAAATAAATCCATTTTGCATTGCCAGTAGCAATGAGATGCAAAACCGATTTTCTTTCGTGTCTTTGAAGCAAAATTTCATTTTTTTCGGTTTTCTATCTGTCTCTTATTCAATTCATTCATGTGGCACCCATTTTCTACACTTTTGGATCTTTCCCATAGCTTTTAAACGGTCAGAAATTGTTTGTTGTGCAACATTTAACATTGCTGCCATTTGCTTTTGACTCAAAGTGTCATCTCCATCCAATATCGTTTGCAATCCGGCATCTTCAAACTTTTGTGGTGGTCTTCCACGTTCTTTATTTCTCAAATCAAAAACATTATTTCTGAACCGTTGAAACCATCTTTTGCATGTTGCTTCTGAGAGAGCATGATCATATGCCTCGACAAGCGTTCAATGCGACTCTGCAGCACTTTTTTTTCAAATGAAAACAACAAATTAATGCTTTCCGCAAATCATCACATTCCGGTACAAAATTCTACATTTTTAACACGATGAAAAAATATGATGTTGTCTGTTCAATGACTTGATGTATACTAAATATTTTTCACAGATGTCATAGCAAACAAACAAAAAAAATAAGGGCTCGTTCACAACAAATGTGAGACATTTGTATATTGACGCTCATACCGGCATACCTGGTAGGTTCGACTCCAAACTCAACACCGATTTTTCGAATTTTTCACGACACCACCTCTTTCGAGTTGCTGACAACACTGAAAGAGTAATAACTGTCTAAGAAAGCTTCTCAAATTTCACCGTTCGGAGTCGGCAAAAAACTTTAGGTCCCTTCTACTCGTGAGCGAACAATAGCGCGTACAACACGAGTAGTTGATGAGCAAGCTATCCCCTGGTCCCCTTGTGGACTGTCGCGCCAACAATTATTATTATGCCCTGAACAATTTGGATCATACTAGCGTATATTATCCAACAGTAAAGAACCTGATGTCGCACTCCTTTAAAGTTGTTAAGTGTTTTATGCTTTAAACATTTAATCATATTTGCTTAGACGTTAATGTAGTTATTGACATCCAAAGCCGTAATCTCTATCAATGAATATTTCTCAACTTGTACACAGACTTTGTGCGGGAAATGTCAACGAATCACAACCACGAACATTTAATTATTTCAATATAGCGCTCCCAATGCTCTGCTCTCTTGAACAAAAAATGTGCAAAGTACATCGTCCCGTTTCAGCAAGAGATAAGTACTTAGTTTGATGCAGGCTAGCCGAACAGTTGTTCTATACTACAACCTATAATGCTATAAAATAAAACCACTTTAACTTGAGAAACAAGTTTCTAACTTTGACTAAATATATAAAATTGTTTTAAGTGTTGTTCCCAAGTGAATTTTAATTGTTATCCCTAATTTTTCCATACGTAAATATGTCTGGTAAATTGTTAATATTTTGCCTCTTCTTAAATGAACAAATTCATTCTTCACTGAAACAAAGAGCGACTCAAAGCAAAGTTGATTCCAATCAAAAGGTTTAAATTTCATCACCTCCGAAGTCAACGGGTGCCGTGGAAATCGAAATCACAACATAAACGCAATTTCATTGAAAGATTCTCATTCAAAGAAATCTAATACTTCTCAGAGGCAACTGAAAATCCCACGGCAGACCACTGCCGCAAATGGGAAAATCAAGACATCGCACCCAAGTGACCAACTTTTGCAAGCACAGCTCTCGCGCAGGTGCGCTTAGAGCCGTCGCGAACCAGTAAGGTGTGAATATATGGCGTGTGCACCTCCCCTATTTGGTCTAACATTGTATGGCAGGCTGAGCACAGCCACGGGGGGGGGCAATCTCTCAATAATCCCGTATTTACACTCCGGCGTGTACCATATTTACACGCGAGCATCGTGCAGACGTTCAACAGAGTGTCGCAGCTGAGGAGCAGTTTGATGAACAGAAAGTAATTATTTTGTTCAACAAACTGTGTGTACTCTGTCTGATAACGATCGCACAATACCGGTACAATTCTGTGTTCCATCTACAGACCGCATACACCACAGCCACCGCCACTGTCGAGGCTCTCGTCAGCTGTTAACCGTATCGGGATCAACGATCAATCGATTGATAACAAGCAGACGCTTCTGCGCGCATTCAACAACTTGCCACACGACGTAGACACCTGCTAGTCCAGCGGCGGAGCTTGCTGTTTTATAGATTCACCAGACCACCATACCCACCTCAAGCCATGGTCCCACCGACCGCAAGAGCGAACGACGGCCAATTTGATCAGTGTACCCTCGAGAGGGTCTCCATTTACACAAATCCCAGAGCAGGGGAAAATCTTCAGCAATAGACAGAGAGAGGGGGAGATTCCACTGCTTTGCCGCTACAAAGTTGCGATCTTCGGAGCCCCTTCATTCACTTTCTGGCAGCCAAGGCGCACAGACGCTTTTCGCTCCAGCTTAAGCTCCACATCTGGGCTCTATCTGCTGCTGCAGTCGGACAACCAGTACTTCTCTTAAGCGCGCCCGTCGCGAGCTCTTAACTCCGACTGTCTGTGTGTGCGTGTACAGTGTGTTTCATTTGAGAGGCGCTTTCCTTTTCACCTGCCTGCCGTGTTGTCGTCAGAGTTGACTTTTTTTCCACTAACTGATAAACGAGGTGCACAAAATAAATTCCAGTCCCAGTACGAGTGCCTGTGTGCAAACCCTAGGTGACATATAAAGTGAACAGTGCTGGAATTTCTTTTGTCATTCGGTGTGTGATCGCCGTTCGCTTTCCACCACCGCCACCACTCTTCGTGCTTTTTTCGGAACGAAAGCGAAATCGAACGGGATACGCTAAAGTGTTTTGGGACATTTTTTGAACTTTAGATTTTTTTTTTTTGAAACTATTTTGATGGACTTTCGTTTGTTTGTAGTACGGTGTCAGTGAGTTTTTTGTTATTCTTCAAGCCAGTTCCGAGTTTTGTGTTGTGCCGTCACTCCGAAATTTATGTTACCGTTACGTTTCAAATAATATTTTTGGTTAAATTAGTTGAAACAAAAAATTTGGTGCTTAGGCTTGACAAAATTAATTCATTACGATGGCGGTTCAACCAGCATGGGGAGTGCACATATCGAAGTGTAAGTCTTGTCCTTTTATTCTTGAATTAAATCGACACTCTTGTTTAAGTATATTTCTGTGTTGTCTATTTGGCGTAACGAATTGCCCCGAACAAGTGGAACTAAATACGTGTTAATTTGATGATTAGAGATAATCCGATTCGGGGTTTTATTCGGTTAAGTAATGGGATCGTTAGCATTTGCGGATACAAACGACTTAGCGCGAAAAGTCGGCAATTTGTGGCACGTTTAATAAGTCATTAAGAAATTAGAAAACTTTTAACACACATTTCAATGTTATCGAACTTTTTTTCGTTGAATTGTTGCTTGATTCGTGTGACAGTTACGTTTTCCTCACATGATCTGTTTAGAATATTGAAAACTCGTAAGGTGCCAGTTATGTGTAAACAATTTTTGACAATTTGAAAATGGCATAAAGAGTTTGTCGGAAGTTTGAGAAGCAACATTCGTTTGAAATGTCTTGAAACAAGTGCTATTGTATTTTGAATTTGGCACCAAATGTTTAATTTTTAAGTTGTTTAAGATGCAATACGCTTTAGTGAACTGCGAGAAAATAAATTTTTTTTCAACCTTAATGAATGGCATCAACTGAAGCAATGGGCTTGAGATCCAAAAACTTGAATTAAAGTGCAGTTTCTTTGAAAGTTTTGAATAGACCCATGGTTTTGACTTATCAAGTGATATTTATTTAAAACCGAATTATAAGCAAAATTTCAAATGTAGCTCACCACAAATTTAGACAAATACCTTAAGTATAACCTTACAGGTCGCTATAATAGAGAAACGATGTTGACTCAAATTATAATTATAACTGTTGTGGTGGTCGCCGTAGCGTAGTGGGTAGAGTGCGACACTCCCACGCCGAAGGATCTAGGTTCGACTCCCAGCTCAACATTTTTCGAATTTTTCACGGCACCACCTCTTTCGAGCTGCTGAAAACAGTCATAACTTATTTTACCTAACTTATTTTACTTAAATCGTGTAAAGGAAATGTGAGTTTTGAGAATATTTAAAAGTTTTTGACTTATGACAACATTTAGTCATATAAATCAATATCTTAGTGAGTGGTCACCGCATATTCACTTTCTAACAGAATATTGCCGTGTGCATGAAGTGTACATTTTCGTTCATTTTGTAAATTATTTTACATTATTTAAGAAAATCTAAACTTTAGCACGCAGTGATATATTTTTAAAAATATAGCTAATTTCCTCAATTCACAACTCGAGATAGACAACTGACTTTAAAAAAGAATATATGCTTTTCTGCACTGCTTCAGTTAAGTCTTCGATGTGTGGATTGCGGCCGCCTCAATGTGGATTGTAAGTCCATTTAAGCAGTAAACAATTTAACAAGATTAAATCCTGTCTTTTTCATTTAAAGAATATTTCCGTAGTTTTTTCAATAAAAAACGATTCACCAAATGTCTATATTTCTTAGAGCTTGAACTGGGATAGAATTTATTACATGCATAGACAATTATTTTTTCGGCTATGCAAAACGTTAACATCTCCAAAACTAAGCACATTGTAGTTATATATTTTTAGTAAGCTTTTTGGTTCTTATGGTCTGTAAGAAAGCAATTTATGCTTTCTTATACGAAACTTGGAATATATTTCAATGACAGTAACACAACATCAAACTGAACTCTTATTGATACGAGAGCTGCCTTTTATATTTATATTTCGTGATTAGTGAACAAAAACAAATATTAATCATCAAAAATATTTTTATTGTTCTTCAAAATATTCCCCATTAAGATCTATACACTTTTGCAGATGTTTGAACTAATTGTCGAAGCACTTTTGCCACTCTGATTGAGGTACTCGTATCTCCAAAACATGCATTCCTGAACATTAACCGCTTCTTTAGGTGTCGAAAAACGTTGACCTCTCATTTTATTTTTTACGCACGGGAATAAAAAGAAGTCATTCGGTGCCAAATCAGGACTATACGGCGCATGACTCATCAAATCAATGTTTTGAGTGCTCAAAAATACAGTTGTTTGAGCTTATGTGTGAGAGCTCGCATTGTCGTGGTGAAAAGTGATCCGTCTTCTGCGGTTCATTTTTCTGATTTCTTGAAAGACATCTGGCAAACAAATGGTTGTGTACCACTCAGAATTGACTGTCCTGCGTTGTTCTAGTGGTACGGTTGCGGCATGTCCAGTTTTTCCGAAAAAACAGGCGACCATTTGCTTGGAAGTGCTTCGTGCGCGAGCAACTTTTGTTGGATTTGGCTCAATTTGAAACACCGATACAGTCGACTGCTGTTTACTTTCGGGCTCATACGCGTAAATTCACGATTCATCACCTGTCACGATGTCATAGACGTGTTTCGAAGCACCGCGATCGTATTTTTTGAGCATTTCTTTCGACCAATCGACACGAGGCTTATTTTGAGCGATTGACAACTTGTGTGGGATCCAACGCGAACAAATTTTTTTGACGGTCAAATGCTCATGCAATATTGACGTATGATGGTCCTACTATTGCCTAAGGTTGTCTCAATCGCACGATAGGTCACATGACGATGTTGCAATATCAGTTGGCGCACAGCATCAATGGTTTCCGGAACAACAACTGATTTTGGATGACCTTCACGAAATTCGTCTTAGAGTGAATTTCACTTAATTTCATTTTCTGGGCGAGATGAATCCTTTAAGTTACTGTAAACAACACAAATAGCGCTCGTATGTCAAAACGTTCTGAGTATCAAACTTTACAATAGAGCTTTCAATAGCCAAATTGCAACACTAGGGTTGTCCAATCCCGAAATATAAAAGACAACCTTCGTATTATACACCTATTTTAAATATTTAAAAAAAATTCTTAGAAGCAATTGAAATTCTTGACAACAAATGAAATAGGCTCAGTAGTTTTTTAAAACAAAACTCGTTATACGCAATATATAACTCTAAATAAATCTATAAATCTCTCTACAAATCTTTTTAAAAAAAATTATTAAATGGGAAATACTTGTGTTATGTGAATTAATGTTCTTTCTTAACCAAAGCTTATAATTTATTTCCAATTTCTGACGGGAAAACTTAAAAAAATTTTCGACATTTTCTTCATTTCACTTATTAAATTTAAAAAAAAATGCATTTGGAAAGAAAAACATATCGTCTGTCCTCCATATATTATGATTTCATTTGAGCTGCGATTCTAAGGTCTGTTTGATTTTCTTTATGACGGATATATGATTCAAGAGCAACATTTGTACCTTTAAGAAATATACTTACTTGTAGAAATTTGCATTGCTTGTTTGTTTTGTTTTGTCAGTAAAGTAAAATTTGCTGCAATGAATTGTCATTAATGGAATTTTATTCAATTTATACAGCAAAGGTGTGGCCGCCGTGGCGTAGTGGGTAGAGTGCAACGCTCACACGCCGAAGGTCTAGGTTCGATTCCCAGCTCGATACGAATTTTTCGAATTTTTCACGGCACCACCTCTTTCGAGTTGCTGACAACACTCAAAGAGTAATTACTGTCTAAGAAAGCTTCTCAAACTTCGCCATTCGGAGTTGGTAGAAAACTGTATGTCTTTTCTACTCGTGAGAGAACAGTAGCGCGCACAACACGAGTAGTTGATGAGCAAGCTGGGCTCGGGTCCCCCTGTGGACTGTCGCGGCAACAATTATTATGCAGCAAATAGGGAAATTCGTTTACAATTTTCGAAACAAATCTTAACCTCGTAATAATAGACTGAATTAATCAAGGCAACATTTGGTCCTGTCTTTCACTAATCTAATCAAAAAATTTACGACAGCTATGAAGCGCGCATGCAAGCTGTTAATGAACTCTCTGCTAAAGCCTTTAATCATGCATCATCGAAGTCAGTTTATAGCCCATTACACATGATCATCCAATGTCTGCTAAATTCCAATGTGACGCGAAAGCGAGCAGTGTCCCAATTATTATTCAGAGGGCATGTCTCTTAAACAATTAGAACATTCCAAGTTGATCTGTTACCGATTTCGTTCCTGAATTATTTAAATTTACCAAGTTCGTGAAAGAGTTTTCCTAATTTATTGAAATTAAGAAGCTGTATGCGGTCTAAAGCCATTTCCACTTCAGAACAATGTCTTTTACTCTCAAAAGCCCCATCTTGCATAAAATGATCGTAAAACTGAAATATAGTCAATTTAATTTGATCATTGGGTTCCCCAAACTGATTCTTCTTTAGAATGACCATAAACCAACCTAATTTTGGTTTCCGTCAAATTGTGTGTTTCTAAAAAATCTAGTTGTATCTGGTTTTTCTTGGGCACTCGGACGTTTAAAACCGGCTTTAATAACAGCGGAACCACGCTGAATATTTAATGGGGGATACGTTGCGTAAGCGTCATAGCTCTTTTGTTTACAAACTACAATTGAGTTGTCAATGATGTATGGATAGTGGGATGATTGATCGGTTTTTTTGCGGAGAAGGTTTTGCAGTTGTATTTTTCTTTTTTGGTTCACGGCGAAATTTTGTTCGATTAAACCTTAAATTGGCAGCTTTGTTTATTTGATTGTTTGTTGCTACATCCGTTTAGAGCGAAGAGATTAACGCAGAGTACAAGATGTGCAATTGTTGATGTAAGAGTTGACGATTGTTAATTTTTAGCCGAAGGACATTCGAGAGAAATATTATGAATGCAAAATATTGTTTGTTGGAGAATTAAGGTCAAATGAATAAAATTGCCATCATGAAGAAATTGGAAATCTCGGATCAAAGTCTAATAAGTTCAGTCACTCTGATTGCGTCACACCATGTTGTTTCGGCAAACTATGGATCTCCCGCAGAATAAATTAAAGTATACGCTTCATTGATGATTTTTACTTAGTTCTTGGGTGTCTTGGTTTTCTTGTTCGACAGACTGCCAGATTTCAAAGGCTAACGAAAGTGATCAATACAAACCTGTTCAAGTGAATGACCCATTAATTTAAGAAAAAATATAATTCTGACAAACTCGTCTTTTAAAGTAACGGCTTGGAATGAACATTTCTTTGCAAAATTTTGTAAATGTAACTAAATGAAACACTAAGATATACTTTTGTGGGCGAAAAGAAAAGTTAACAACAGGGACAAATATTTTTGTTCTTAAGCTGGACTGTCTTTAATTTTGTGCCGAATTCCATAGAACATGGGTACAGAAAAATGCACTGGAAGAGATCGAAATAATGAATACTAAATAATTAATTAATAATTAATTAATAATTAAAAACCTTAAGTTAATGTGTTAGCCTAAAATTTAATGCGATGTCAGTAACAGGAGTACCAGCATTGGTCCGATATGGACCAATGTTTTTAGTTAGTCTTAAAAAACTGATTTGTGAAATGAAAATATGGGCAGGTAAAGATAAAAAGAACCTTAAAATACTTCCTTATAATCTAAATTTTCAGATTAAACAAAGCCTTCATTGGATTTAAATTTTTAAATTATACCAAAATTCAAATTTTAAATTCGGATCATTAATTTTCTAGAAGCAAAATTCATGAAAGTAAATCCTTGTTGCTAAAATTAGACCGTTAGGCTGCAAATCAATTTCTTTTAATCATAAAAATATATGCACAGAGCATTTACTGTACACACTCATACCCTTTGGCGTTTATGAAAAAAAAAACATGTTCTTGTCATTTTCATTGATTCACCGGGTGCACCTTGTCTTAAGCGCTAATTTTAAACTGCTTATGAAAAAGAAATCAGTCTTAGTTGTCAAAATCAGAATAAGACTTTGGATGTCAGCCCAAGTTTAGGGCTGACTGAAAATGCTTAGCAAAAATTGTCCGCATGTTTTTATTTCATATTCTCATCCAACGCACACGTTATGAGAAGAAGAAATGCAAATAAAAGAAAAAAATTATATAATAATAAGATCCCATGACATCTTGTTCTATTCCTTCCTTCTTTTCTTATAGGGTTTTATAAGGCAAGTTTAGTTCTTTAATTTATGTGCTCTTTAGTCTATCTGCAATCCAAGCAATACATATTCATAAATTCAATTTGTTTGCATACGTCAACTGGGAAAGGACTTAATTAGACACTATGTCTGAAGGAGTCCCACATGAGTTTATGGGAGATCTGTCAGTAATTAATGTAGACAACACTATATGGATGCAGGCCACATTTTTACTTGAGTGCTTACACAACTAGAAAGTTCCTGACGAATTTTATTTTTTCCAAGGATAGTATAACGAAAGTTACTCGAAAACGTCTCTTATTTTGATGATTGCAAACATCGACAATATAGAAAGAACACGTCGCAGGCAAAATATTATCTAAATTGTTTTTCCTAGATTTTGTTCTTCTATCATTAATTTCAATTTAAAAACTTTTCTTGAACTACTAACGGCTTGGCAAAAACAATAAATTTTAACGTCGTTCATAAGACAACTATATTCTTTTGTAAGCCAAGTTGCATCCGTTTTTACAACCACTTTCAAAAATGACAAAAACTCCTGTGTCGGTCTTCTTTAAATATGTAGCACAGGAAATATTAGACCAGCCTCAAACAAGTTGCATAAGCAAATTAGATGCGAAATGAGAAGTAGCAGGAGTCCGAGTCCGATGAACTGAGGCTCCACTTCCTTGTGGAGATATGTTACATAGACAAGATTGTTATATGTATCTTTACATTCAGCCATTGATTTTATAGCAAAGGACCTAAGCCTCCTTCTCTGAGACACCAAGATGAAGAGGAAAAACTTCACTCGCCAAAACACTTCTACAGACACACTTCGGCGAAGTCTGCACTAGCTTCGCTTCTGAACCTACCTCGCTCCCAAACCGCTTCAGCTTCGGCTTCACTCCCACTTCCGAATTGCTTCCTATCCTGTCTCATTCAACTGCCGCCTCGCTCCAGCTCCTGCCTCACCCCTGATTCTGCCACAATCTTGCTGTTGCCAAGCTCATTGTTCTGCCTTGCAATTTCGCTCCTGTTCCTGTTATACTTCTGTGCCTGTCTCGCTCTTCTGGTTTTGCTTCAATCCAACTCTTGACACACTCCAGCTCCTGCTTCTGCCACGCTCTTACTTTTGCTAGCTCATAGTCCTGCTGCGCTTTTACTTCTATTTCGCTCCTGTTCCTGTTCTTCTTCTGCGTGTGCCTCGCATTTTACGATCGACTTATCACTAGGGGTAATTTTTTGCAAATTAAAAGGAGGAGAGCTTAAAAAAATGTTGAATTACAGAATAAACAAATTGACACGCCTAATCAAACTGCAATGATGATTTGTCAATAATTCCATTAAACTCTAAACTTTTCAAACAATTCAGATAAGCGTCTTTTGCGTAATTATCATTATCTTAAGTCTTTGTAAGTGTCTGCTTGTTCTGCAAAGATTTGCGTGCGATATCTCCATCTGACACCTCATCCGACACGAACTGCTAATCAGCCGGTGGGGCGTGTTTCAAAGCTATGTAATCTAAGAGATAAACACGAGAACACGGCTGGAGTTTATATTAACAAATTGTCCAGAAAATATCAATTTGCAAAAATATACGCATGCCTGCCTTTTCTTTCATTAATAAGATCGTTCTAATAGGACAAACGTGGATGGAATTTTATTTTGCTTTGTTTTGATTATTTTTTGTTCTGCTTTATGAACGGCTGATAAATGATTGCAAAAACAAATCCAAGGGACTCCCCCTGAATCTGATGGTATTTCATAAACAATTTTAAAAATAAGTTTGATATGAATTTAACTGTCACATTTACTAAGACCGTCTATTTTGTCCCGTCCGTGTTTAACGAGATAAACTGCGTGATGTTACAGTTCACAAAAACCGTTTCCTAATGTCTACGTATTAGCTCTCGCATTTTGAACATTAATTTCGTTCTTTTATAGAGACTTATTGTTTAATGCCGTTCCCAACCAACTGTCTAGAAAACCACTTTTAACAATTACTACACGGAAGATGTGTGGAAGGCCACTTCTGGAGTCGCATTTCCCATGCTGCAATCAATTTATAAATGTATTCCGAATTCTTCACTATTGTTCCCGCTATAAATCTCAAATCATTGAGGCTTACCTTAAAAGCTAAACAACATAAAATATCAAATTGGATTAATAATAATAACAATTGTTTGCGCTACAGTCCAAAGGGGGACCAGAGCCTAGCTTGCCCATCGACTACTCGTGTTGTGCGCGCTACTTTTCTCTCACGAGCAGAAGGGACCTACAGTTTTTTGCCGACTCCGAACGGCGAAATTTCAGAAGCTTTCTTAGACAATTATTACTCTTTGAATGTTGTCAGCAGCTCGAAAGAGGTGGTGCCATGAAAAATTCGAGGCTGAACGGGAATCGGACCTAGACCCTTCGGCGTGTGAGCGTCGCACTCTACCCACTACGCCACGGCGACCACAATAATAATAATAAATATTTAGCTCCCAAAATGCCAAGTCAGGACTATACGGCGGATGACATCAAATCGATGTTTTGAGTGCTCAAAAAAGCAGTTGTTTGAGCCTATGTGTGAGAGCTCGCATTGTCGTGGTGAAGAGTGATCCGTCTTCGGCGGTTGGTTTTCCTGATTTCTTGAAAGACAACTGGCAAACAAATGGTTGTGCACCACTCAGAATTGACTGTCCCACTTTGTTCTAGTGGTACGGTTGCGGCATATCCAGTTTTTCCGAAAAAACAGGCGACCATTTGCTTGGAAGTGCTTCGTGCGCGAGAAACTTTTTTTGGATTTTGCTCAATTTGAAACACCAATACAGTCGACTGCTGTTTACTTTCGGGCTGATACGCATAAATCCACTATTCATCACCTGTCACAATGTCATAGACGTGTTTCGAAGCACCGCGATCGTATTTTTGAGCATTTCTTTCGACCAATCGACACGAGGCTTTTTTGAGCGATTGACAAATTGTGTGGGATCCAACGCGAACAAATTTTTTTGACGGTCAAATGCTGATGTATGATGGTCCTACTATATCCTAAGGTTGTCTCAATCGCACGATAGGCCACACGATCTCGCAATTTCAGTTAGCGCACAGCACCAGTGGTTTCCGGAACAACAACTGATTTTGGACAACCTTCACGAAATTCGTCTTGGAGTGAACTACGACCTCGGTTGAATTCACCATACAATCGATAAACACTGGTCTTGATGCAGTTTCATCGCCAAAAATTGAGTTAAGTCCATCGATGCACTGTTGTTGAGTTAATCCACTTCGAAAGTTGTAAAAAATAATCGCACGAAAATTTCCACGATTTAATTCCATTTTTAGGTAAGATGAATTTTTTAAATTACTGTAAACAGCACAAATAGCGCTCGTATGTCAAAACGTTCTGAGTACGTATAACCTCAAAAATGTCAAACTTTACGATAAAGCTGACAGTTGCCAGATTGCAATACTAAGGTTGCCCAATCCCGAAATATAAAAGGCAATCTTCGTGAAAAGTTATCCGGCAAGACCAAGCACGACCTATTTCTGTTTGTACAAGTGTACACACGAATGCCTGATAGGTTTTTTTTCTTGTCCTTGTTGATGTCGTCCTTGCTCTCTTTGTTTCCCCTCACTTCTCGCTACAATTGAGTGGCGCTACAGTCCACAGGGGGACCAGGGCCTAGCTCGCTCATTAACAACTCATGTTGTGCGCGCTACTGTTCTTTCACGAGTACGATAGAAGGGCCCTACAATGGCGAAGTTTGAGAAGCTTTTTCTTAGACAGTAATTACTCTTTGAGTGTTGTTAGCAGCTCGAAAGATCACCTCTTTCCGCCGTGAAAAATTTGCGTTGTTCAGCCGGGAATCGAAACTGGGACTTCGGCGCCACTAGCCACTACGCCACGGCGGCCACATACATATAGTTTACTTTACCGTAAAAACTTAAGACTATCTCTCACATTTATCATGGATTTAAGGAAAAACAATTCAGAAATAACATTCACAAGAAATGCTTTTTTTCGATCAAGACAGTTTTTTCCTTTCACAAGACAGCATATTACCTCAAATTTAAAAATAAGTCAAATATTAAGTGTCAGTCAACTGTTTAAATGAGCAGGGTCTTTGAATTCACCCAATCCCAGCCTTGACCCGAGACTGCATTTTGTCAATCAATCTCTTGCAAAAATCCCTCCTTGCGTTCGATAATCTCCAATTAATAGCGTTATTTATTCAACATCCAATATTTATTTAAATGTTGAATTCATTAACAAACCACAAAATGCCCCAAAATCCGGAAACAGTTTAATGCGTTGCGGCCTCTCAATAAACTTAAATCCGCCGTTTGGACCAACAGTCAGAGGAAAGGTTTGAGTGTGAATTCAAACATGTTTGTGTGTACAGACACAATATGATATATATTTGACATCTCAATATGTCGCTTGATGCCGAGAAAACCAATGCAAATAACTTGTGTATACTGAATACACATTTCTACGCACATAGATACGTATGTATGACATTGGCAATGAACTTAATGAGTCGGAACTGGCAGAATGAAAATATGCAGCGAGTTTAGTTTGAAAATGCCAATGTGATGCACTTGAGGTGAATGGTATTCATTCACGTGCTCAATTATAAAAAGAAAAACATATTTGATTTGGCAGCACATAAAACGGAACAAAATTTACTGCGCATATTGACTGTTCTTGGCGATTGATACAACTGGTTGTGATCACACAAAAAAATTAATTCTAAATACACGGCAAACAGAATGATGTAGGCAGCCAAACGATCGTAGATCAAACACGATTGAATGAAAAAGTAATGTACGTACGAGCAAGTCACGGCTTATTGGTGTGCTTTTTTTTGTGCACAAAGATCATTACTTCGTATTAAAACAACCCGATTGGGGATATTTATTGAACACCTGTATAATGACTTTATAATGAACGGGTGGGTGATGCGAGGGATTTTGTTTGCGTTGCGGTTTTACTTAATTATTCTGGGAAGCGTTAAAATTTCAGTGTCCTGCAAAAGACAAGACTTGGAATTTGCATTATACTCTGAAATTTTAAAGAGTAAACAAAAACACTCTAAATTTGGCTTTTAACTGACCTCCTTCTTGATCGTAATGGTGCTGTCATTGAACGTCCTTTTGTTCCGTGTTGTAATATAATTTCAGACACGAGGACTTTTTGAGAATTTTTATTTAACAAAATAAGTCCATTTTCCTGCGTTCTGGACAAAAATACTTACAAAAAAACTTATTCACAATCTTAATAGATTGGAGTTCATTTAATGTATTAGTTCGAGAATCTCAGGGAAAGGATTTCAAAAAACTTAGCGTGTGAAGTTAGCTGAAACTGCCAATTGCTAAGAAATAATAGAGACTTCTTCCGCTGGAGCAGACTGACTTTGTAAAGCACCTTCATCATATTTGTACTAATCTTTCAATTTGACTAAAAGCTAATGAGGAAAACTAAACACACCAGGTGGGATCTAAATAAAAGGTAAACAATGCATTTGATAGACCTCACGGCACATGGGTGAAAAAAAGCTTCTGTCAGAGGGAAAATTAAGTTTAAGCTGTCCTGTTAAAGAATGTCTACGAAGGTTGCCTTTTATATTTCGGGATTACGCAACCCTAGTATTGCAATCTGCCAACTGCCAACTCTATCGTAGAGTTTGACATTTTTGAGGTTATACGTATTCAGTACGTTTTGACTTACGAGCGCTATTTGTGTTGTTTACAGTAACTTAAAAGATTCATCTCGCCCAAAAAATGGTGAATCGTGAAATTTTTGTGCGATTATTTTTTACAACTTTCGACGTGGATTAACTCAACAATAATGAATCGATGAACTTGATTCAATTTTTGGCCATGAAGCTCCATCAAGGACCAGTGCTTATCGATGGTATGGTGAAATCAACCGAGGTCGTAGTTCACTCAAAGACGAATTTCGGTCGTCCAAAATCAGTTGATGTTCGGGAAACCACTGATGCTGTGCGCCAACTGATATTTCAAGATCGTCATGTGACCTATCGTGAGATTGAGACAGTCCTAGACATTAGTGGGACCAGCATTCATTCAAAATTGCATGAACATTTGACCGTCAAGAAAATTTGTTCGCGTTGGGTCCCACACAATTTGTTAATCGATCAAAAAAAGGCTCGTGTCGATTGGTCGAGAGAAATGCTCCAAAAATACGATGACGGTGCTTCGAAACACGTCAATGACATTGTGACAGGTGATGAATAGTGAATTTATGCGTATGAGCCCGAAAGTAAACAGCAGTCGACTGTATTGGTGTTTCAAATTGAGCCAAATCCAACAAAAGTTGCTCGCGCACGAAGCACTTCCAAGCAAATGGTCGCCTGTTTTTTCGGAAAAACTGGACATGCCGCAACCGTACCACCAGACAGTCAATTCTGAGTGGTGCACAACCATTTGTTTGCACGTTGTCTTTCAAGAAATTAGGAAAACCAACCGCTGAAGACGGATCACTCTTCACAACGACAATGCAAGCTCTCACACATCGGTTCAAACAACTGAATTTTTGAGCACTCAAAACATCGATTTGATGTCATCCGCCGTATAGTCCTGACTTGGCACCGAATAATTTCTGTTTATTCCCATACGTAAAAAATAAAATGCGAGGTTAACGTTTTCCGACACCTGAAGAAGCGGTTGATGCGTTCAGAATGCATGTTTTGGAGATACGAATACATCAATCAGAGTGGCAAAAGTGCTTCGACAATTGGTTCACACGCATGCAAAAGTATATAGATCTTAATGGGGAATATTTTGAAAAAGAATAAATAAAGCTATTTTCGATGATTAATATTTGTTTTTGTTCTCTAATCCCTAAATATAAAAGGCAACCCTCGTATGTCTATCACAGTAAACACAAATGGAGAGGCACTTCTGTAAACTCGGTGTGCTGTTCGAGGCCCAGGTCTATACGGGAGTGTAGTGCCAACCACCGAAGAAGACGACAATTCCACTAAACAAGCAGACGAATCCACTATGCACAATGTCTCTAAAACGAACTACACATTGATACGGACTACAGCATGTGTTACATCTTGTTACATTTATCGCTACAGAAGAGGGGCATCAAATCATGTCGTTGATAAACGCGATGTAGGACACAACTTTAACTACCTAACAAATGAAATATATGTTCTGAATGTGCCTCCTCTGGTTCACTTTATTTATTTTTTTTTACCATACAACCTATTTTGAAAAAGTCAATCACACCCAGTCTATCTTCCTGTTAACAATTCCCTGCCTACTTTCAAATTAAAGTTAAAAACGTATATCGCAGCAGCGTTTGACGTACCTGAGAGACCTAAAAACAGAACTCTTGTAAAACATTTGTGGTTGCTCTAATTATACACGGGACACAACGTAGACAATTGAAATGACAACACAACGCGCCCAATTCTGGTTCTAGAATTACCGCTAGACACTAGAGATTAAATTCGGCAGGGGAAAATTACCGTTTAATAGCAAAAAAAAGTGCGAATTTATTACCCTACGATTGCCATAAAAGAATAGTCTAAAAATACAAATGCAATAAATTAATAAAATGCCAAAGTTAATCTATCTCGACTAACATAAATCAACCCGGCAGATGTTATCATCACCCACAACGATTATAGAAAAGACCAGCATTAAAAAAATGAAGGGGATAGAGGAAGAGTAATGGTCATAAGCAGTTGTGTTAAAGAGTGTAACGGTAAAATGAAAACGATTTGTGTCACAACGCATTGGTAAATTCGTGGCCTACTGACAAACAAACATGAATTTTGTGATGCTTTTAATGAACAATTTGGATTCTGTGAGCGGTTCAGGCAATTTGTATAAGAAGGTACCGTGAAAAGTGCAAACTGAACGTTCTGTTCAGGCATCGAAAATAGGACCTTTAAGCAAAAAAGCCAACGCACTTAGCCACAAGGCCACAGCGGCGTTCAACAAAAGAAAACATTTACTATAGGAAAATGAAAAAAACAATTAAAACGTATAAATGGCCAAATCCCCGATTGGCTTAAACACTGGTAGTGTAATTGTTTTATTTTCATCTTCCATCGAACTTTGACTCCTCGTTTTATTTGTAGGGCGTTATCTTTATTGGGTTACAATTGCTCGTGAAATGGAATAAGTTTTATGGACGTCTTTTCTTTTCGCATGTTAGATGGCAGAAGTGTGATGAGATAAGGGATGCAATAATGATAAGTTACCAATTACAGGGGTAAAAAGAGGAAAACGACTTTTCTTTAAGCATGTGTTATGAGGAAGAAGGCAAGTTTTATGATGCTATCAATTAGATTGTGCGATGTTTCTGTTTGTTACGCTGAGTATGCTTTCAAATATTCTTGAGAGTTTATATTTAGACGGATATGAGGTTTTAAGACACGTGTCGAAGATGTTAATAAATTTATACAATCAACAAGTCTCTTCTTAAGCTAAGTCGCGTATTATGTTTGCTATTGGGCACTCATAAGTCGAATCGACCTACAGTTTTTTGCCGACATCGAAAGGCGCAATTTGAGAAGCATTTTCATAGACAATCGATACTCTTTGAGTGTTGTTAGAATCTGAAGAGAGGTGGACTATGAGGACTATGAGGATAGGAACATGGCTATTCTGACTAATTGAAGCTTTGATAGCTCACTTTAATTACGAACTTTTTAATTTTCTTTACTGCTGCATGTGTGTTCGCCGTGGCGTAGTGGGTAGAGTGCGACGCTCACACGCCGAAGAGTCTTGGCTCGATTCCCAGCTCAACACCATTTTTTTGAATTTTTCGAATTTTTCACGGCAGCACCTCTTTCGAGCTGCTGACAACACTCAAAGAGTAATAACTGTCTAAGAAAGGAAAATGCGATGGGTTCAGTCCAGCAAACAACCTTTAGGCCACTTCACCGAATGATTGTGCCGATTTTATTGCTTCACCACGTTGGTGAATGACTATGATTTGGAAGTTATTTTTAGAGTTTGACAAATGGCAACAGTTTGGAAACTGAAACTAAAAACTAGTTTGTAAATTGAATGTAAGGGTACAGTGGCTCCCACGACTAATTGGACACAGAAAGTAAACAATTTTTGTCATACGATTTCTCAAAAAAAAAAAAAATCACTGAGACTTTGAGGATTTATTATAATTTAATTAAGTAGCAAAACTATTATTTATTATATGTTAACAAAATACAATTTGATTCAACAAAACATAAATTATTTCAGAAAAACTAAAACAACTTCACAATTCTACCCATCAAGTATAATCGGACACTTCCTGCTTAGTACTTTCTTGCGTACCCCTCTGTTTTTATAACTTCTTGAAGTTGTCAAGGCATTAAAGAAACACAATTGACATATTTTTGGGGCTTAGTTTCTGCGATTCTTCTTGAAGACCGGGCTTAAGCTCCTGGATATTTCTAAAGCGCTTTTTCACTACTGGACGTCCCAGTTCATCCCATATACCATATACTCGATTGCATTTAGGTCAGGTGGTTACGCAGATGTTTTAAGCACTTTCCGACAGTTATACAACAGCCACGACCTTGATTTACAGACATGTACTTTGGGTCATTCTCTTGGTAAAAGATGAAATTGTGTTGTACTCCGATTTTATTCGCACTTTGGTACCAATTGTTGTTTTAAAATATTAATGTATGCATTTTGGTCTATCATTCCTTCAACAACAACTCGAAATACATCCCCATACCATGACTGACCCACCGCCATGTTTTACTGTAGCCCGTGTATGTTTATGAGAGAATTCTTCAGTTGGTCTTCCCCATACATATGCTTGGCCGTTTGGACACTTCAAGTTGAATTTGCTTTCGTCCGTGAACATAACCTAATTAATAATATTACAATGTCTAATGGGTCACAAAAGATAACAATTTATGTAGTTATATCTTGTTCCAGAATAACATATCCTTCGTAAGATATTTTTAAGCAAATTTGGGTCCTTCCCTCTATTCTTCTAACTTATGAATGACTTCTTTCGAGCTACACTTTATTTAAATTGTGATTTCGAAGTACTCTCCGAATTACCTCAGTACTTACTTCTTTATTCTTCGTCTTTTTCAAAAAAAAAACCTTTAGAGATTCCGATGATACAAAAGGGTTTTCGGTGATTTGCCGTACAAGTAGCTTTTCATCATATTTGTCCAAATTTTTTTCCTTGTCCTTTCCTGTTCACATTATGAATTCTGTTTTCATTTTTGTAGCGTGAAATAATGTCATGCACCGTGGCTCCGTTTTACAATTTTGGCTATTTCGCGAACAGATTTTCCATCTTGGTAATGCAATAACACTAATCCTCTTACTTCTACGGATGCTTGTTTGCCTTTTCGTACCATTTCGGAGCGGCTTTACACTACAAAGCAATTTCTTCTTCTTCTTCTTCTTCTTCTTCTTCTTGTGGCGCTACAGTCCGGGGTGGACCTGGGCCTCAACCAACATGCCTCTCCAGCCAGCACGATCTTTCGCCAGCTGTCTCCAGTTGCGCACTCCAAGTTGGTTGAGGTCCTTCTCCACTTGTGTGCGCCACTTCAGTCTAGGCCGTCCTCTGTTGCGTTGTCCCAATGGCCTGGATTCAAAGACTTTTCGGGCCGGAGCAGTGGTGTCCATACGCTCTACATGGCCTAGCCATCTTAAGCGTTGTATCCGTAGACGCTTAACCAAGCGCATGTCGCTGTACAGCCTATAGAGTTCGTCATTAAATCTTCTCCTCCACATGCCATCAACGCAAACAGGACCAAAATCAAAGCAATTTACTTACCATAAAATGACTTAATATGTGTAAGGATATTGCAGTTAAAACAAATTTTCAGTTTTTGACTGGAAAAGCACCGTTATTAAACAAACTACCGTGATTTCGTCAGGGTATCATATTATGCGTGACAGGTAAAAATGGAAAGTTGCGTATGTATTTCTCAAACCTTTTGTGTTTTGTTGTTTAAAATAAGTTTTTGTTAACGTAGAATGAATTTAAATTTTGCCACAGAATAAAATTTTATCAAACTTCAAGTGTTAAGCCCCAGTACAATTTTTGAGACATTTCAAATGAAAACAATGATCCTTTTCTGTGTCGAATTAGTCGTGGGAGTCACTGTATTTATCACAAAGAACTATGAGGAAAGGAACATGGCTATTCTGACTAATTGAAGTTTTGATAGCTCACTTTAATTCCGAACTTTTTAATTTTCTTTACTGCTGCATGTGTGTTCGCCGTGGCGTAGTGGGTAGAGTGAGACGCTCACACGCCGAAGAGTCTTGGCTCGATTCCCAGCTCAACACCATTTTTTTGAATTTTTCGAATTTTTCACGGCACCACCTCTTTCGAGCTGCTGACAACACTCAAAGAGTAATAACTGTCTAAGAAAGCTTCTCAAATTTCGCCGTTCGGAGTCGGCAAAAAACTGTAGGTCCCTTCTACTCGTGAGAGGACAGTAGCTCGCACAACACGAGCAGTTGATGAGCAAGCTAGGCCCTGGTCCCCCTGTGGACTGTAGCGCCAATAATTATTTTATTATTATGTGCTGTTGTATTTTTAATTATAATTGAAGTCCATACTCAATGAACCCTATCCCTTTAGAATCAATCACATATTATTGAGTTTTCACAATTTTAAACGAAAATTCAATTAAGCAATTAAGAATTATTTACGCCACCATCATCACAATCACCTCAAACATTCCTTGTTTCCGCTTACACCATGCATGCGTTTATTTTGAATGTTTTTTTATTGCTTTAGCGAATTATTTTTCAAAATTTTATCATCAATTTGATTTGAAACAAACAATTGTTCAACTATCCTTAATAGCTTTGAAGGTTAAAGTTGATAAAGTGCTGTAAGTTTGTTTGTAATTGACATCACTTTACAGACCTTGTAATGCTGGTTAATAGCTGTTAAATTTCATTAATGAAAGCCGGTCTGCTGAGGTTGTGAATAATCCGAAGTTTCTATCCTTTGCGTGCTTTTTTTTATAAATACTCTGACCAGCATAAACATGGCTCCCAATATGACAGAATAATATAGAGGTAATTGTCTGTAGAGCCGTCTTTCTCTTCCACTCCTCCGTGCATACTTTATGTAGTTCACATTCAGTCACATTATTAAATACGCGTTGTCCTTTGTTTTTTGTTTGTTAATTCACGTAGAATATTAGAGAATCTACTTGCTAGCAATTTCAACCTATTAACAAGGTCTTAATTCTCAAAGGTAAAACCGTCTATTCACAAAACTGACCGCACTCGCGCCTTAACTGACTTCTGACACATTTTCATAAATTATTTATAGCCCAATCACAGAACCGTCGGAGATGCAATCCACCCCAACACGTGCAGCATGCACAAGTTGCGATTGCAATGGTCTCGCGTTATTGTCAGATGGCCATTGCGATTGTCGATTGCATTGGTAATTATTTGTTAATGAGTTACATCAATAAATGATTGCTTCATACCCAACAGAACTGCTTTAATATAATCTGATTGCGCACAAGTCAGCGCAGGGCTTTCCCAGTAGACGAGATTTATGAACGTTGAGAGCAGTTTTTATTAAGTCTGGGAATAATTTACAACCTGCGGCAACAAGGAAAATGTCTCGATTTACATCCGACATCTCAGACGAATTTTTTCTCAAAAACACAAGTTCGCAATAGGATCTGGTTATTTTTTTTCTGTTTTGCTGCTTTATCAAGCTTTCCTTCGTGGAATTTATTCAGCTTCTCTTGTCCTTATCTTTACGGTGTAAATTAAGTCAAGTGTAAATATGATAAACTCTGTGTATCTCAATATTTAATGATCGCTAATAAAACAAACGATTTGGCGAATTCTCTTACGTCTTGCAAGAGAGTGTACATTCAGGGTTATTAATTGCAAAAAAAGAGTCAGTTTTGCAATGACCTCAAGTTAATTTTCTGCTTCATTCATTAATGCCCCACGTTTACCTTGCCAGAGAGTGCAACCACAATAATGAAAATTGTAAATATTGCACTGAGCTGTTGAAATTATTGACTGAAGTAACCGGAGTGTAAAACGTAACACGTGCAGAGTTGGTTTTACTTTATCTTTGCCAAACAAACGTATTTGTTGCGAACTTCTAACCGGAATTAAATTAACGAGCAATAAATCCGTATTTTTATTCTGAAATGGAAGGGCGAGGAAATGTCATTTTAACCTTTGTTTTGTGGGTGCAGTCTGATTTATTGCATGTATGTATTCTTCGAAATAAAATAAAATCCGTAAAGTTCATTTCGAACACTGAGATTTATTAATTGAGTTCGAGGTTCATGCGCAAGTTATGAGAATATTGGAAAGAAACTTAAAGTTCTGTCAGTTTAAACGTAGCTTTGCTAGAAAAGGGTAAAAAACCATTTGCGAAATCATTTCGTATTGTGTATTATGAAATCAATTACTTGAGGAGGACTATTAAGACCTATTAGAGTGACAACAAATACGTTCAGTAAAATGAGGATAGCTTCTAATAATAATAATTGTTGGCGCTACAGTCCAGAGGGGGACCAGGGCCTAGCTTGCTCATCAACTACTCGTGTCGTGCACGCTACTGTTCTTTCACGAGTAGAAGGGACCTACAGTTTCTTGCCGACTGACAACGGCAAAATTTGAGAAGCTTTCTTGGACAGTTATTACTCTTTGAGTGTTGTCAGCAGCTCGAAATATGTGGTTACGTGAAAAATTCGAGGTGTTCACTCGGGAATCGAACCTAGACCCTTTGGCGTGTGAGCGTCGCACTCTACCCACTACTTCACGGCGGCCACACAGAGGATAGCTTTTACTTGATTTGAAATAAAAGGGAACCGTACAACAGGAGACTACTGGATTAATCGGTAGAACTTACGCTTGGACACGGTATCGATCCTGCAGTGAGGTTAGCTGTTACATTCTCTGAACTTCTCTCTTTTGTTCATAACTTATCCGCTTACAAATTAACATCGGACTCTAAATTCAGTTCTTATATGTTTTTTTTTTGTTTGTTGTTTTTTGTTGAAGGTTGGGATAACCTGCACTGGAGCGCTCAAACTTAAATACTGGTCCATTGTACTACCATTTAGTAACCTTCATTTAATGTAATTTCTTGGTTTTCCAAAGAAAAACCAAGAGGCACTTCTGTGATATAGAACTTTGGTTTTCAGTTCCCACCACATCAGCGCCAAATAGCCGCCACCTGATACCAACGAAATCGGGACACTGCCGAAGAAAGAGCTCTGAAGTGTCTTCACCTTTTCCACAGGCGTCGCAGAGTGTTACATCACTAAGCCCAAGCTGACTTAAGTGCATAGCGAAGGTAGTGTCCCGTTGGTACGCCGACAAGTCGTCTGCACTCGTTTCTCTCTAAAGATAGCAGAAAAGATGCGGATTTATTGCGGAATTTTGCGAGCATACTCTTGGTCTCCCTGCATCCTGGAGAGTCACGCGATCTCTGGTTGTCATGTAGGAAGATCCAACCTTCGACGGAGGCCCTGACCAAGAACGCGAGTAGTCCCAAGGTGAGGTCGGGCCCTTCGAATGCCTCTGCTGAACCTAGCCTAGCTATTTCATCGGCAGTCTCGTTTCCCAGGATCCTGTGATGAACCGGGGCCCAGACAAGTCTTAGCGAATTATGCCTGCCAACCACATTAAGGGATGACTTGCATTCTTGAACTATTTTGGAAGTCTTGAGCACAGCTTGACTGTCGCTGCAGACGCAGATTCTTCTTCCCTTCCACCTATTATTCACAATATAGTTGGTGGACATTAAGCTCTCGAAGGCTTCCGCCTGGAAGACCGACGCGAAATTACCTAGGAAGACGTAAAGTCTCATGTTGTCGTTTTCCACGAAGGCCCCAGCTCCAGAACCCTCCGTTGTATTGGAGCCATCCGGGAAAATCCGACTACATTCCTTTACCGGTTTCTGGCCAGAGCCAGCCCAAGACACGGGGAATGCCGACTTTGTATAAGCGTCGCAACTGTATTATTGGCTACCTCGCATCTGACAGCATGTCCATAAGAGTAGTATCATAGGAAAAGCGGTGTGCGAGTGGAACCAAAGACCATTCCTTTTTAATCGAGAGATAACCTTGAGTGTGCATCCCATGATGTGGGGATCAAGTGGGGGGGGGGGGACGGATTTAACAGAGCATCAAGAGCAGAGCGAGGCGTACTGGAGAAGCCCCTGTACAGCTGAGACAAACTGTTCTTTGAAGCTTGGTGAAAGCAGCAATCACGTATTTGCGCGAAAGCTTGTTCCATAAGAGAGAAGTTGTCTTATCATTGCGGTGTAGATCCAAACAGATCTTTTAGGTGATAGACCCCAGGTTTTGCCAAAAGCTCCCTTACATTGCCAGAAGACTGACAGCGCCTTGGAGGTTTCTGTCTCAATGTATCGTATCTGTCCAGGATAACACCTAAATATTTGGCTTCATTGGAAAGTCGGATATCGACGCCTTTAAGCACAAGTGGAGTCAGACCAGTCAGATTCCTCCCTCTCGTAAAGAGAACAACCTCGGTTTTAAGAGGGTTGACTGAAAGCCCCAGGTTTTGCCAAAAGCTCCCTTACATTGCCAGAAGACTGACAGCGCCTTGGAGGTTTCTGTCTCAATGTGTCGTATCTGTCCAGGATAACACCTAAATATTTGGCTTCATTTGATAGTCGGATATTGACGCCTTTTAGTTGAGTCAGACCAGTCAGATTCCTCATTCTCGTAAAGAGAACAACCTCGGTTTTAAGAGGGTTGACTGAAAGCCCCAGGTTTTGCCAAAAGCTCCCTTACATTGCCAGAAGACTGACAGCGCCTTGGAGGTTTCTGTCTCAATGTATCGTATCTGTCCAGGATAACACCTAAATATTTGGCTTCATTGGAAAGTCATATATCGACGCCTTTAAGCACAAGTGGAGTCAGACCAGTCAGATTCCTCATTCTCGTAAAGAGAACAACCTTGGTTTTAAGAGGGTTGACTGAAAGCCCCAGGTTTTGCCAAAAGCTCCCTTACATTGCCAGAAGACTGACAGCGCCTTGGAGGTTTCTGTCTCAATGTGTCGTATCTGTCCAGGATAACACCTAAATATTTGGCTTCATTGGATAGTCGGATATTGACGCCTTTTAGTTGAGTCAGACCAGTCAGATTCCTCATTCTCGTAAAGAGAATAACCTCGGTTTTAAGAGGGTTGACTGAAAGCCCATTCCTAGTTCTTATATTACACTTTTATTTATTTTATTTTTTTCACGGTACTGTCTCATAGATATATGTGTTTAAACAGTTTCCCAATATTCGCCATTCAGAGTCTACAGAGGACCTCGAACTTAAGAGGGAACAAAGCACGCCTAGACTTTTCCTTCGCCAAATTTTGCACATTGTACACTTCTGACAGAAAGTTTAAACAAAAAGTCAATTTTCAGTCATTTGATACAGGCGAGCAAATTCCCTTATTTTAAACATTGTAGCTTTGCTTATTTTGCACGTGAGGTGTTTAAATTACGGCAAATGCAAATTCTTTTCCCTTCGTCCCCAAACGCTGATAAAAATTGTTACTTTTCTGCAGTATCTGCCGGTAATAGTGGATTGGAAGAAACTAAATGACATTTTATTATGCAGGGGAAACTGTCTTTCCTTCGTCGGCTTTTTTGGTCATTGTTGATTTTCAATGAAACTAGGTTATTTCATTGTTATTATCCCAACGTTCCGGTAGGGACTGCTGTCTTCATCATTGTGTTGCTTTTACAAATGGATGGAAATTATCAAAAAAAAAAAAATACAAAATTCACAATGAAACAAAATATTGAGCACTTCCATGTGTGAAGATCAGTCAAGTCAAATGACATTTTGGCAACCGGCTGTATTCCGTGTTAAAAACAATATAATAAAAAAAACGATCATCAGACAATTTTTTATACGTCTACTCCCTTCAATTGTTTATTATTAAAAAAAGACTGTAGGTCTCTTCTACTCGTAAAAGAATAGTAGCGTGCACAACACGAGAAGTTGATGAGGAAGCTGGGCCCTGGTCCCCTATACACTGCAGCGTCACTCAATTGTAGCGAGAAGAGATAGGAAACAAAGAGAGCGAGGACGACATCAACAAGGACAAGGAAAACAAAACTATCAGTCGATACCAATCAATTATTGTTATTATCAAATTGTTTTAAAATTTGTGAAAAGATCTAAAAGGTTAAACATGCCGCGTATATTGTATAAAATCAATTGTGAAACGGGATGAAGAGAACTTCTTATGTAATATTTGCTGAGTATGCATTACTTTGGTATTAAAGTATTGATGTCTGCAATTAAAAAACAACAAATGTTTTTTTCGTTCAAAACTTCAGCTTTTCGTTCATTCATTCATTTATTTCACATCACTCATTCAGAAGAGACTACATTAATTGAAACGCACGAAGATAAAATATTGAAGAATGCAGTAAATAACAGCAAATCTAACATTTTAAACAAACGACCAAATTTAAACACACGAAACAATTGAAGAAAGTACGATTGAAAAGAATCATGTAAATGAGAGTTAAAGCCGCCAGCACGTACACAAGGTGTCCACTTCTATCTCATACCTTGTCCAGAATTCATATACAAATAAAGTGGCAATCCCTCCACTACGCAAACCACCCATTTATTATTTTTTTTAATTATGTATGTATTTGCAAGTTGAGACTGGTTCCAATGACTGTCTATCGTTTGACTACCGGTAAAAATGTAAATCGTGTGCTTTTTTTATAATAAATTAGGACTGTATTTCACAAGTTCGAGTTTTAAAAACGTCACATTTGCTAGGAAAGTAAAACGAACTATTTTTTTAACGCTTTTTTTCTTTTCCTAACAACACACACGGTATAAGCGGTAAATGTAAGAGATGCAGATGGATTAAGAATGCAAGCAAATATTTCATGTTGTAAATAAAAGCCGATGACGTCTGAAAAAAGAAATAAATGCCAGCTATTCTGAATAAAATTAATCAATTCAGTCGATCAGAATAAATTATACTTTCGTTAGTAACTAATTTATTTAATGCTTGAACTAATTTATCATTCCTTCCAAGTAATTCATAAAAAGTGTGCAGAATATTTTAGTTACCACCAGCTGGCCATTATCTACGAGAACACGCGATTATCTTAATGCTTGTTGTGGATCCACAATCCTAATCGTGATTTCGCGGTGAGTAGATTCCACTTGCTGGTAGAATTGATGAGATTGTAAATTAAGGTTTTAAACATTTCTTACAATTTCTAAGGCGCTCATTTGTTCTGCCTATACAGACTTTTTAAGTTTGGGTAAACTTTTAGCATATATTATTCCGTGGAATAGTGGGTAGAGTGCGACGCTGACACGCCGAAGGGTCTAGGTTCGATTCCCGGCTGAACACCTCGAATTTTTCACGGCATCTTTCTCTCTTTCGCTCTTTCGAGCTGCTGGGAACACTCAAAGAGTAATAACTGTCTAAGAATGCTTCTCAAACTTCGCCGTTCGGAGTCGGCAAAAGACTTTAGGTTCCTTCTAATTGTGAGAGAACAGTAGCGCGCACAACACGAGTAATTGATTAGCAAGCTCGGCCCTGGTCCCCCTATGGACTGTCGCACCAACAATTATTGTTATTATATATTTTTCATTTGTTGAGATTCGACGGTAAAGTTAAAAAATTTCTTCCTGCTGCCAAATATTTCCTCGAATGCGTGCACCCTTAGAGAAACTAGCCTGCTTGGAAAAACTCATAAGGATAATGAGCAAAATTTATAAGGTTAAGCTCTACATTATAATCGTACTCCATTTTCGTAAATAGCTCACGGTCAGAGGGTTGGCAACTCACCCGTCTTGATTGGCTTCAAACGAGAAAGCCGCGATTAATAGAACTAATCAGACAAGAAGCCAATGTCAAATCTTAATCAAATCACATGGGGCCTCTTCCATCGTCAAAAGTGATTCCAATCTCTTGGTCTAATCTCAGAACTTTAAATAACGCGTCAATTTGACACTTTAAAAAAAATGTAATCAGTAATCTCAACCTAAAACTAGGAATATAATTTTGTGGCGCTTATCTCGCACAATTTTAACGTCATGTTGATTGATTGTCTTAGCCGTTGCAGGTGAATTCACAGGAAATATTTTCATGGAATACAAATATGTTTGTGTCAAGGGCACGAGACACTAGAAGTGACAACAATGCGTGACTTGAAATCTCAGCCCATTCAACTTTTTTTTAACACTGATCTTGGCAAAAAAAAACGTAATGACTGCTTGATCAGATCACATTAACCGGACAAAGGGTTTCATTGTAAAAATGCATGATCACCTGTGCCCAGTTATTACGAAACTAGGCTGACAATTTTGCTTGCTGTTCCAGTTAATAACTTTATTTTGACTTATAATTAACCCAATTTGTTGCCATTGTCTCCTAATTGTGTTTTTCTCAAAGTTGAGAGAGTCAGACATAACTAATTTACTCGAAACTGATAAATGTGCCGATAATATGCTATTATAAACTGCTTCAAATTGTGCGCTCTCTTTGTGACGCAACTGTGTTAAGTAAGAGATCAAAATTCGTTTTCTACAGCCCTCTTGAGAATTTGGAAGAATGTATCAAAGGATTTAATGAAGTACTCTAAATGGAATCAATCCAATTGTATCAGCTGATTAAAATTTTCTATTTTCTAACAGAGAAATAATTCCTTTAGGCTCAATGTATTCATGTACAGTACATTCTTCTGGTCCTCTGTGTAAATCAATGGTCCTGAAATACACGGATTGAAACTATTTCGTTAAACAAATTTAGACTATCGATCTTGGACAAGCTATAGTTTTATACCAATTTGATGGGTGAGTTTATAGTATTGGTCGAAAACTCGAGAGAGTTAACGGATACACACATCGTACGATTAAGAATTTATTTAAGAAATTTTGATATGACAGGAGGTGTTTCTTTTCATCTATTTATAAAAATATGACTTTTTTGAAACTTATTGTGTCGTTAATCCTCTCACGAATAAGTTTAAATAAAAGTCCTAAGTTTTTATCTTTTCTTGGGTAAATATTAGATTTAACAATGAATTAAAAAAAACAAAAACTGAATAAGGAAGCCGAAAGGTTAAAAAAAATACATTACTCCTAGGTTAGCTTTGAGCACTTGTTAAGGATCTGTACGTTAGAATTAAGATCACTAGACTGAATTAATAAGCTAGTTTCAGTATATTTGTCTAGAATATAAGAAAAAAGAAGGAAGAAAACTTAATAAAAGAAATGCATTGAAATATAAATACAGTATATCGGTATGAAAATAAAACACTAATTATTAATGGGAAAGTAAAAACATTTTATTCAAAGTATTGGCTATTGTTTTCTACACATTTTGACCACCTTTCTGGCAATTTGTGAATACCACGCCAATAAAATTGTTCGTCTTTTAAAGCAAACCAATCAGACAACCAATTCTCGACCTCCTCGTAGGAATCAAAGTGCTGCTCAGCCAATGCGTGCCCCATCGGTGAAAACAAATGGTAGTCGGAAGGAGCCAAGTCTGGTGAATACGGCGGGTGGGGTAGCTGCTCCCAGTGTTTTGAACCGGTTTTGCTTTGTGTGCAGGTGCATTGTCATGAAGCAAAATTACCTTACCTTCTTCTGGCCCATTCTGGTCGTTTCTCGATCAATGCATGGTTCAAATTGATAATTTATTGTTGGTAGCGATCAGTATTAACGGTTTCACCAGGTTTAAGAAGCTCGTGGTACAGCATACCTTTCTGGTCCCACCAAACACACAGCCGAATCGATCTGGTTTTGCAGTCGATGTTGATGGTTGTCCCAGATTAACCCATGATTTTTTCCGTTTAAGATTCTTAAAATAAATCCATTTTCCAATATCCGATGCAAAACCGATTTTCTTTCGTGTCTTTGAAGCAAAATTTCACAAGTGTTTTTTTTCGGTTTTCTATCTGCCTTTATTCAATTCATGTGGCACCCATTTTCCACACTTTTGGATCTTTCCCATAACTTTTAAATAATAATAATTGTTGGCGCTACAGTCCAAAGCGGGAACAGGGCCTAGCTTGCTCATCAACTACTCGTATTGTGCGCGCTACTGTTCTCTCAAGAGTAGAAAGGACCTACAGTTTCTTGCCAACTCCGAACGGCGAGATTTGGGAAGCTTTCTTAGACAGTTATTACTCTTTGAGTGTTGTCAGCAGCTCGAAAGAGGTGGTGCCGTGAAAAATTCGAAAAATTGGTATTGAGTTGGGAGTCGAACCTAGACCCTTTGGCGTGTGCGCGTCGCACTCTACCCACTACGCCACGGCGACCACAGCGACCATAGCTTTTAAACGGTCAGAAATTGTTTGTTGTGCAACATTTAACATTGCTGCCATTTGCTTTTGACTCAAAGTGTCATCTCCATCCAATATCGTTTGCAATTCGGCGTCTTCAAACTTTTTTGGTGGTCTTCCACGTTCTTCGTTTCTCACATCAAAATCATTATTTTTGAACCGTTGAAACCTTTTTTTGCATGTTGCTTCTGATAGAACATGATCACCATATACCTCGGCAAGCATTCGATGCGACTCTGCAGCACTTTTCTTCATCATCACTTTCTGATACAAAATTCGACATTTTTAATACGATAAAAATATATGATGTTGTCTGTTCAATGACTTGATGTGTACTAAATTTGTTTCACATATGTGATAGTAAACAAACAAAAAACAAATAATGGCTCATTCACAACAATGTTCCCTATCGAGACATTTGTATCTTGACGCTCACTTCATACGAATATACCTATATAAAGTTTAAATAAAAACAAAAATAATGTATAACAAAGAGGTAATTAGGACAATGAATCAGAGAAATCGACGAACCAATTTGTAATTTGTACCAAAGATCGAGTTTCTTTGAAATACTTAGGTCCAATCTAAATTGTACTGCCACTCAAAATTAATGAATAACAATTATTATTCATATGTCAAATTAGTATTCATGTGTCAAATCTTGGCGATCCTTCCAAAAATATAATAATAATAATAACTAGTAATAGTTTCTTGTTAAATTTTATTAAAAAAAAAACTAGTAAGCGATCGATTCAGATTTTTTGTTAAGGGCACATCAAATTTTCTTAAAGAATACAAAAACGAAGTATGATATCAAAAGAAAGTTAATTATGTGTTCAACAACAAATATTGGTAACTCAGTATAAATTTCCTTTTTCTTTGCTTGACCACCACAGGCGCATTTGCGAAAGTCAGCCGTTGAACATAATTTTCGACCAATTTTTCGCATAAATTGGCTGAAATTACCGCTATTCAACATTCGTCATCGTCACCGTTTTAGTGGTATGGCTGGTGTGGTAGCTCCAATTAAATTACACGAATGAAGCGGCCATACGAAGGATTCATTCCTTAAAATAAAGCGGCCGTTAAACTTACTGTTCGATTGTAATATGCTACGTAGTTTGAGGAAGTGCTCTGTTGAAGCGAAATATTGGCCAATTCTACACTTTGAAACAGAGTCCAAAAACAATTACATATAATGGCTTAATAGCGATTTCCATTCTCAGTATCAAAGCGACAAGCATTATCAACAAAAAAAGTATGGCCTAATGAACACCTCCGGCATGTAGTCCACCTCAAAAAGTACTTTTCGAGATGTAATGATGGCTCCTAACACACGTGTGAATTGCTGCTTACCCAATATCACAAATTTAACTCGTTGACAAACGGATCCATCCAGAAAGGAGTCTCATCACTGAAGAAGAATTTTGCTGCTAGGACGTTGTTTAACGCTTAACGCAAATTTTGATAAAAAATAATGATTTTTAAATGTTATACAATAATGATTTGTTTCACGACGCTTCATTCACTAAATATGATTTGTTTTACGAAAACTTAAGAAATATGACGTTTTTGTCAAAAGAAATTTTATTCCTGCTTAGTGGTAAATTATGTTATGCTGTGAAATTCACAAGAAAATATTTTGTCAAATCGTTTTAAGCTGTGGAGGCAAAAGTATCACTCTCTTAAGGAAATGTGGTTTCCATTTGTTGCCTTTTAAAGTACAAATAACTCAGAGCATACCACTATCAGAGACGCGCATTTAAAACAAAAATACTCCAAAATAAACCAGCAATGATTTATGTAAATAAGACACACCCTATACCGGCGCTTTTGTCTACTACATCTCAGCAAAGAACACAACCACCAAAACGGCAATTGCTGTTTGCCAAATCTTGTCATCTGATAATCAGGACAAGCCAAAGTAGGCGAGTACTTGAAACAATGTTCAAGAACTTAATATGCTCAAAACAAACAAAACTCAAATTAAAATAGGACATCGAAAAAGATCGCTCAACGGAAAAGTAACGTGTGCTCGTTTTTAAAAAACAAATGTTCCTCCACCGAAATTCAATTTGGACAAAATAAAACTCTTGAGTTCACACTCTCAATGTCACAATGAAGCGAATTCAAACAAGGACAAATTGAAAACACTTAAAAATAACCCATTATGTCACGAAAACCAGCTCGATTGTCAGAAAGACTAGAAGCAAGAAACATGTTTAATTTGTCAAGTCCCCATCGAGGAGTTTCTCCATTCAACTTATCCGATCAACCTTTGCTCAACGACATGTCTTGTTCTGCTTTAATCGTAAATCCTTCACCTGAACCGACCGGTTTTATCTCCCCCACAAATTGGATTTCTTTTATACTCCCTCCACAGTTGCAATCACTTTTGCTTTACAAAATCTCGTAAATGTTCTGCCGAGAAATATGATACGTATACGCCCAGTTAGCAGCTTTCTGGATTGAACTTCGGCTAATCGGTTGTTCTTTTCAATTATCTGAAGTAATTGGACTTGTTGCGGTGTAAGTAAGTCAAGAACGTAAGCCTTGGCTGGCTTACTGATTACAGTCGAACACGGATCAAATATTCCGATCAATGGAATTTTTTTGTTTTGTTTGCTTTAAAACTCAATTTGTTTTCGATTGAGGGCTTGTCCACTTAAGGAGAGCTGACGGAGGTACATGAATGCTCACTATATATGTAGGTACAATGAGTTGTTTTCCGATAAGGAGAAAAAGGTTGCAGCCTATGTGATTTCTGTTGTAGGTCTTTGAACTCTAGAAACTTTCTTTTCTTTCTTATCGGACAGAAAGACAAATACTCCACTGCAACGAATGTAGTGCGCCGTTGGTTTAAGTAGTCATGATGCTTGTCTTGTGTTTACTTATATATCACTTTCATTTTTAACAAATTAATTTAAATTCCCGTTCTTTTTTGTAGATTTCATTTTACCGCAGCGTGTGATCCTCTCGATCATGGGCTTCTTTGCCATCCTGAACGCGTATACGATGCGTATATGTCTTTCGGTGGCGATTACGCAGTTGGTGGTTGGAAAGAACAGCACAGAAGGTGGTCAGGACGGGGATGTATGTCCGGCCAATGATGAAGAATCGGGTTCGTCTGGTGTAAGTTGCATTCTTCGACACCCTCGATTGAGTTCAGTCTTAATAAATTTTTTATTTTGTTTTTCAACAGAGTAATGGAATCTATACGTGGTCCGAAGCCCAACAAGGTTTGATTCTATCCTCCTTCTATTGGGGATACATTATAACGCACATCCCGGGTGGAATTCTGGCCGAGAGGTTTGGCGGCAAATGGACACTGTGCTTGGGTATATTCTCAACGGCTGTATTCACTTTGCTTACACCAGTTGCTATCCGTGAGGGAGGCGCCACTGCCCTGATTATTGTCCGGGTGCTCATGGGTCTTGGCGAGGGCACCACTTTCCCGGCCTTAAGCGTGCTCCTCTCGCAATGGGTTCCGCTGAAGGAGAGAAGTAAGCTGGGCGCCCTTGTTCTGGGCGGCGGACAAGTCGGCACAATTCTGGGCAACTCGATATCAGGACTTCTGCTGGACGCGTTTGAATGGGATTGGACGTTCTATTTCTTCGGCGGAATGGGAATTATATGGTTCTTGATCTTCGTAAGCAAATACCGTCTGAGTCGCAAATTTTATACGAATGATCGTCGTTTGCTTCTTTCAGACTGTGCTCTGCTATAGTGATCCAGGCTCCCACCCCTTCATCAAGGAGTCAGAAAAAGACTACCTTATGAGAGAAATGGGTTCGATTGAAAGGAAGACCGATCTCCCACCGACCCCCTGGAAGGCTATCCTGACAAATGCACCCATGATTGCTCTGGTCTTCGCTCAAATCGGTCACGATTGGGGCTTCTACATCATGGTAACCGATCTACCGAAGTACATGGCCGATGTTATGCAGTTCTCCATCAAACAAAATGGTCTCTATTCCTCGCTCCCCTACCTGATGATGTGGATTATGTCTCTAAGCTCTGGTGTGTTCGCGGATTGGCTGATCACTAGAAAAATCCTTGGCATCACGAACTCACGAAAGATGTTCACCGCGATTGGTAAGCTGAACTTGCGACCAAAGTGAAATCCATTCAATGTTAACAACTTGATTTGCAGCTGCCATTGGGCCAGCAGTATTCATTGTGGCGGCATCTTACGCTGGATGCGACCGGGTAGCTGTTGTGACGCTATTCACAATCGCGATGGGTCTTATGGGCACCTTCTATGCTGGCATGAAGCTGAACCCACTCGACTTGAGCCCCAATTACTCGGGCACGCTGATGGCGATCACAAACGGAATTGGGGCGATAACCGGTATTATTACACCTTACCTCGTGGGTGTCATGACGCCAAACGTAAGTAATCTTCGTTTTCCTACCTGACATGTCATTTGATAAACGAACTTTTTGCAGGCCTCACTCCTGGAATGGCGACTGGTGTTCTGGGTTGCATTCGCTGTGTTGGTCTCGACTTGTATAGTCTACGTGATATGGGCCTCGGGAGAGGTGCAACCCTTCAACGACCCGCGACCGCAGAAGGAGATCGAAGCCGAGCAAGGGGGCCATAAGAAGATAGTGACTTCCAAGCAATAACCCAAACGCAATAAATAGTCTTATTTATCCTGAACTCTGTATTAAAGTCTCGTACTTAACCGTTTTAGCCATAAACACAGTCCCCACGTGAGCGGGCTCCGATTGGCGTGCAGCGAATTTAAGTGTCCGCATTTAATTGTAATTAAAAAAAGACCTACTGCTTGTTTTTTTTAGGATGTAGCGTAAACCATAAGTAGACTAGTAGCGGGTGGAGCAAAGCCCGACCTGAAAGCCTTGCCGTCTTAATTTTTTGTATTTAATTTGCCAACAAATCTGACTGCACAGTGATGTCTTCCATAGAGAGGATGTCCGGCACTTGGGTGTGTTGCGTATTTTATGTGTATATACAATGCCTACTTTATACCTTAATGTATTTATACTTAACTTTTTTTGTGTTTTAACCTTAAGACTGTTGAGGTAGATGAAATAGACTTTTGAAGTAAACTGTGAACCCAAAAACGATAAATGTGAAGCCCTGCCGTCCCAGGGATGGGGGCATCGTTTAATGATGCCCCAGGAAATTATTTAATACTTATTTACAATAAAAACTGCTTAAAATATAAAGTGTATATTAATTTGGAAGAATTAGACACCATGAACTCTGTTTTTGAACTCTGAATTTGAAATTCATCAGTGACCATCATCAGTGACGATCATCAGTGAAGATCATCAGTGACGATCATCAGTGACGATCATCAGTGACGATCATCAGTGACGATCATCAGTGACGATCATCAGTGACGATCATCAGTGACGATCATCAGTGACGATCATCAGCGACGATCATCAGTGACGATCATCAGTAACGATCATCAGTGACCATCATCAGTGACGATCATCAGTGACGATCATCAGTGACGATCATCAGTGACGATCATCAGTGACGATCATCAGTGACGATCATCAGTGACGATCATCAGTGACGATCATCAGCGACGATCATCAGTGACGATCATCAGTGACGATCATCAGTGACGATCATCAGTGACGATCATCAGTGACGATCATCAGTGACGATCAGCAGTGGCTATCATCAGTGACGATCATCAGTGGCTATCATCAGTGACGATCATCAGTGGCTATCATCAGTGACGATCATCAGTGACGATCATCAGTGACGATCATCAGTGACGATCATCAGTGACGATCATCAGTGACGATCATCAGTGACGATCATCAGTGACGATCATCAGTGACGATCATCAGTGACAATCATCAGTGACGATCATCAGTGATGATCATCAGTGACGATCATCAGTGACGATCATCAGTGACGATCATCAGTGACGATCATCAGTGACGATCATCAGCGACGATCATCAGCGACGATCATCAGTGACGATCATCAGTGACGATCATCAGTGACGATCATCAGTGACGATCATCAGCGACGATCATCAGTGACGATCATCAGTGACGATCATCAGTGACGATCATCAGTGACGATCATCAGTGACGATCATCAGTGACGATCATCAGCGACGATCATCAGCGACGATCATCAGTGACGATCATCAGTAACGATCATCAGTGACCATCATCAGTGACGATCATCAGTGACGATCATCAGTGACGATCATCAGTGACGATCATCAGTGACGATCATCAGTGACGATCATCAGTGACGATCATCAGCGACGATCATCAGCGACGATCATCAGTGACGATCATCAGTGACGATCATCAGTGACGATCATCAGTGGCTATCATCAGTGACGATCATCAGTGGCTATCATCAGTGACGATCATCAGTGACGATCATCAGTGACGATCATCAGTGACGATCATCAGTGACGATCATCAGTGACGATCATCAGTGACGATCATCAGTGACGATCATCAGTGACGATCATCAGTGACGATTATCAGTGACGATTATCAGTGACGATCATCAGTGACGATCATCAGTGACGATCATCAGTGACGATCATCAGTGACGATTATCAGTGACGATTATCAGTGACGATCATCAGTGACGATCATCAGTGACGATCATCAGTGACGATCATCAGTGACGATCATAAGTGACGATCATCAGTGACGATCATCAGTGACGATCATCAGTGACGATCATCAGTGGCGAAAATCAGTGACGGCCATCAGTGACGATCATCAGTGACGAGAGTCAGTGACCATCATCAGTGACGATCATCAGTGACGATTATCAGTGACGATCACAGTGACGATCATCAGTAACGATCACCAGTGACTATCATCAATGACGATCATCAGTGACGATCATCAGTGACGATCATCAGTAACGATCATCAGTGACCATCATCAGTGACCATCATCAGTGACGATCATCAGTGACGATTATCAGTGACGATCACAGTGACGATCATCAGTAACGATCATCAGTGACCATCATCAGTGACGATCATCAGTGACGATCATCAGTAACGATCATCAGTGACCATCATCAGTGACGATTATCAGTGACGATCATCAGTGAGGATCATCAGTGACGAGAATCAGTGACGAGAGTCAGTGACCATCATCGTTGAACCAACAATTTTGCTGTCAAGTTAACTATCTAATTAAAGAATTCAACCCTTTTCTCTACCAAATGTCTTTTTTTGAGCCTACCGAAACAAACAAAAGTCATACTCTATTGTCCGTCATATCTTCATAAATATATCGTCAGCCCTAAAATAGACTAACGTTTAAACCTTCCGCATTCAAATTGTTCACTCCTAAAAACAGTCGTCAACGGTCTCTTGCAATTATGAGCGCCTACAGTCAGTCATAAAACCTTCATACATTCCAATGCAATAGGATGTAAATATTTTTGGACGTTAGAATATTTTTCATGTCTGAAGAAGATAAACAGAGAGGATAGGGGTCAATGCAATGAACAACTCGGTCTGTGTTTCAAAACAAACAATGACCCCAACATGCATATGACACAAATGATCTCGTAGCAGGAATATGACACAAACGGTCATTGTCCCTCTTCTCTTGCTTGCTGTTGCAGTGGTCAGTTTGAAAAAATAAGTCAGCATTGGGAATAAAATGTTAACCTCCCTCAGCTATTTCCCGACAACGGCCGTACCAACAACTAAGCTCTCAGCCCACAACATCCTAAATGCAAAGGAATGTAAACAATGCCAAATTTAACAGTCTACTTAACGGTTTATTATACTTTTCGTTTGTCTATATAATAGGGAACTCAGTAAGACAATAACTAAACCTACTTCTCTCTTACATTGAATTTTAAAGGAAAAAAGAAACAAAAACAAAACTTCGAAATATTATTTAAGAAAAGAGAAACACAACAAAACAAAGTTATTTAACTTTCTTGATAAAAACTTAACCGAAATGCAGAACAATCAAAGATAAAATTAGATAAACGATGACAGTGGAAAGTGTGGGCTCCGTTTTAGATTCAAAGGTCCGATTGAATTCTCTTACATCGACAGAGCGGACATCGATGATAAGTCAATGCCCAACTTGCGTGTGACGTTGATTTGAGCAACGGCGGCATTTCGCAGCGCGTATAAATGCGACATTTCTGTCTGACTCTTGGCTAGCTTGATGGCTTTCTCAAACAGTTCCACCGCTCCGTCAAGATTAGCGCGCTGCACTTCAATTGTTCCCAAGGTTTCATACGCCAACTCACACTTCTCGTCAATTTCGAGACTCTTCTTCATAATGGCCACTGACTTCTCGATGTCGCCCTTCCACTGCAGCCACATGATGCCGCGATGTACGTAGAAGGAGGCGTTTTCTGGGGCCATCTTGATGGCTTTTTCGAAGAATGAATCGGCTTGTTCGAATTGTCCTTGATCACTAAGGACTTGCGCCATCAAGCTGTAGCACTCAACACAATCGGGGAACTTCTCCACGGCATTCTTAAATTCGTTCATTATCATCATGAGTCTCATCTGGTCTTGGTTCAGGATTGAGAGCCGGTATTCTGCGTAGCATTTCTGAATGTAAGCGATCGCGTGGTTTGGAGCCAATTTTACTGCCTGTTCGAATTCGCGAAGTGCGTCCTCTAATTGTTCGAGAAGGATATAGATCTGTGCGCGCTGGTGATAAACATCGGGATTGTTGGGTGCGAGCTTTTGAGACCGTTCAAAGTCAGCCATGCCAGCGTCTTTGTCGTCCAACTGAATGTGTAGAGATGCCCGCTTAATGAGGGCGTTGGACCGCAGGCTGATGCTGGCGTCATCTTGAAATAGTAAAAAGTTAAAGAAGACGAAAAGAAGTAAAGTTTCCGACTGTATACCATTGTTTATGACTGCATCTAAATCCTGAAGAGCCTCTGTGAAGCTTGCGGAGAGAAGATGGAACGTTCCGCGCATCAGCAGCGCTTCTGACTTATACTGTGACTCTGATTCGCTGGATTCTATTTCCTCTGTGCATGCCGCAATTACGTCTTCAAATTTTCCGCTGTCAAACGCCAATTTGGCCCGCACATATCCCTTCGGTTCATCGGTCTTCGAAACCTAAACAGAAACCGAGTGATTAGCCGTGAAATACAAATTTGGGACTGCACAAACCTCTTTGGTCACTATAGGATCCTCCACAAACGACTTAAAGAAAGTCTGTATGAAATTCTTCGATGGCAGCACTGGAACTCGCGTCAGAATAGCCTTGGCGGCGTCATCCTTCCCCGTTTGCTTCAAGATGCGGTCGGCAAACGCGATAGTTGTGTGGTTTTGAAACATCTCCAAAATACAAGTTGCTGTTACATCATCAAGACACTCCAGCATATCATTGGTCGCCTCACTAGCTTTCGCACGCCGAAAATAGGCCTTTGCATACCGGGGATTGTGTAAAATCGATTGTGTGCAGTCTTCTTTAACTTTTGACCATCTCTTTAGCATTTCGTAAGCGGCAGCGCGATTTTGATAAAAGATCGCCAAATCGGTTTTGTTCTCTGGAGGACATTTGTCTATCGCTTTGTCATAGAAGGTGATAGCCTCGTCATATTTGCCTTTGCGGTAACACACGTTTCCTTCGTTTTTGTACATAGTAGCCTCCTTAAGGGGCGACAATTTTTCACCCTCCAGTTCTGCGTTTTTCTTTTTTTTCTCCAAATCTTTCTCGCTTTCTGTGCCGTCCAGTGAAATGGACTGGTCTTTAAGTCCACCCAGCGGTATTTTCTTGGATCCCTTCCCCTTGGCTCCATCATCAAGTGAAGACTTTGAGCTCCTCTTATAGATGTAATATCCCACGCCAATGACCACCGGGGTGCCGATAATCAGAGCTAATTGCAATCTGGAAATGCCAGTCGAACCAATGTTACCCTTAGACATCTTGAAGTTGCTGGAATTACATAAACAAACAATTCTTTCACATACACATGGCAATTGATTTGCGAAGGGGGTGTGAAGCACCTAACGAAGGTTAGAATCGGTTCTTATCTTGTACGATGGCGATTAGCAGTGAAGCGTGAATAAGAATGAATTGAGAAGACGGCAACTGTCAAACGTAATAAATGTGTGTTTTATTAATAAGACAGATCTCTTACTGGAAAACACATTCTTTCTGTTTCGCAAGTGCCACCACCCGGCGAGCAACATCGAAACATGTATTTTATTCCTTGATTGTATTGAATGAAGTGATAATTAATGGTCTTACCCAATTCGATGAATGTTTAGATTCGGAAACAATTCGAAAAATGATGTATTAATTCAATTTTCCAAGAAAATTCGGATATTTTCTTCGGGTCGGAGGACAGAATCCCCCAGATGACGATTAACTGCTTTTCTTGACGTCTCTGACAGATTCCTGAGAATTTTTTTCATTTGACATTTTTGAGAAGGGATGAACGTGATCGACTACAGGGTGACGTGATTGAAATTTGCTGGCTGCTCAGAGGTTTGACTTTAAATAGATATTAAGTCTGTTCCAATTCATTTGTGTACAGATATTCGTAGTTGAGTAGTTTGGGTTAAAATCTGTCTTCGAGAGAGTAACTCTGCTTAAACTTGTGAAACGAATTCTCGTAGAAATTCGCAGAATTCAATCTAAACAGCTATTAGATATATAAAATGTTTAAGGTTTTCTTATTTTCACTTTCACAGTCATCTGCTACCCTGAGATCAGAGACCAATAGGGAGACAGTCAACTCCCTCGTCTCCCGCCCTTGAATTCATTTTGATAGCGTTTTTTTATAACATTTCCCCTCCTGAACAGCTGATTCACAGACATGATTTTTTTTTGTTTTTAAATGACAATACGTGTGAACTGCCTATATGGTGGATCTCCTCACTCTTCAAACTGTTAGAAGGAGGGGGCATATAAATCAAAAAATTGGAAGAAGAAGAAGAGAGAAGGTATAGTGTTTTCCAACGCAAAGTAATGGTTGACGATAGCTGCGTTCCTTATTGGTTTTTGCCTGATATTATACTTCGGATGAAAAAGAGAAGGGAAGTATATTATTCTCTCATGAGCTCACTCTTCTACGAAAAAAGTCAGTATGTGGCGTTTCATTTCCTTTGAAAATTTTTCGGCGAATTTCGTAGGTATTTGCAGCAATTCAGAGCAATTGGAACAGATATATTTTTTGCCCACAAGTTTCTGTTTGTGTTTCGCCTGTAAATTTCACAATCTCATTAAGAAAAGTCAACTTGACTTCGTTGTAGCACACTTTTGAGCAGGCACGGTTTTCTATACAAACAATACGTTTATTATAATTCATGGTATTGGAATTCGTTTCATTTGGCGTCTCTCGTTAAAATCGGAATCAGAAATTATATATTACTGGACTTGTATAATATTTGTTCATATTACTTCACACACATGAAATGTCTGGGCTATGTTATTGAGAGTCATCCTCAAATATCACCAAAATTTAAAAACAAATATCAACAAGTGTTAAATCCTTACAAAAATCGAATTCCAGTGCTTGTATGCCAATCAGTTCTAACACACCAACACGGCTTAAAAACTTGGTACAAAATTGTTAAAATATTCCTCAACGTCTTTAAGAACAACCCTGCAATACTATCCAACGATGCCCTCTTGCGACGGTATGATGGAAATCGTAAAATTTTGACATCTTCAAACTGTCACACGACTAGAAGAACTAGCATCGCCCAAGGGATTTTCTTCATTGTTCGATTAAGTACTCGAGGAAATTGTAATCCATTGAAATCGTTGAATTTGCTTATTGAAAGTATTTAAACTCGTATTTAATTGAAAACCGAAGAATATGGCACCAAAAAGCAAAGTTACTGGTGGAGCTAAACCCAAGGGAGCTGCCTTTAAGGACAAGAGTAAGCCGGCTGATGTTCGGACGAGCAATATTCAAGCAGCGAAAGGTAATTTTCGTAAAAGTGATTGAAAATAATGAAATTTGTTACAAAAGTGAATATTTAAAGTGAAAATTGTGGTAAATAAATAGTTTTTCACAAGTTTTGAAGCAATCAAAGTGTCAGCTGCGCCAGGCCGGGAGTGTAAACAATTCGTCTGGAACGTTCTTATGAGTCAGCCAATTGATTTTTTACGAATTTCTGACTGACAATTTAAAAAATATATTTAAATAGATTTAACAAGAGTAGGGTTTGGCTTTTTAACTGCCTCCTCGGGAAAAACTTTTTTCATTTGCCTTGATATTTGTTCAATATTTCTTCCTCTTCTTTTCAGCTGTTTCTGATGCCATTCGAACCAGTCTGGGACCTCGGGGCATGGACAAAATGATCCAGGCTGGCAACGGGGAGGTCACCATCACCAACGATGGAGCCACCATCTTGAAGCAGATGAATGTCCTCCACCCAGCCGCAAAGATGTTGGTTGAGCTGTCGCGTGCACAGGATGTTGAGGCCGGAGATGGAACCACATCGGTTGTTGTTATTGCCGGGGCCCTCCTAGAGGCGTGTGAAAAACTCCTACAAAAGGGTATCCACCCAACAGCGATCTCTGACTCGTTCCAACGGTGCGCCGCAAAATCAATAGAGATTCTCAACGAGATGTCGAAGCCCATTGAAATCACGGACCGTGAGACCCTCATCAAGAGCGCCTCAACTTCATTGAATTCGAAAGTTGTCTCACAACAGAGCAGCCTGCTGGCTCCCATCGCCGTGGATGCTGTTCTGAAAGTGACCGAACCCGGAAAGGAGGGTGCAGTGGATCTGAAGAACATTAAGGTTATCCGTAGTTTGGGTGGAACTATCGAGGACACCGAGTTGATTGATGGTTTGGTGTTCACAATGCGTTCGGCTGGAACCAACGCACCCAAGCGCATCGAGAAGGCAAAGATCGGTCTCATCCAATTCTGCATTTCGCCACCAAAGACAGATGTAAGACATATGACGATTAGATTTTCTTTGTTCTCATGTTGAGCATGATTTTCAGATGGACCACAGTGTCATTGTTTCGGATTACGCTGCTATGGATCGCGTGTTGAAGGAGGAACGTGCTTATATCTTAAACATCGTTAAGCAGATCAAGAAGGCTGGCTGCAACGTTCTGTTGGTGCAGAAATCTATTTTGAGGTAAGCCGCATTGGAATCACCAGCTTTCATCAACTCAGTTTATTTCTTTTTCCAGAGATGCTGTCTCTGACCTCGCCCAGCACTTCTTGGACAAGATCAAGTGCCTCGTCGTGAAGGACGTCGAACGCGAAGACATTGAATTCGTCTGCAAGACACTCAACTGCCGTCCCATCGCTTCGCTTGATCATTTCGTCTCCGAGAACTTGGTGAACGCCGATCTCTGCGAGGAGATGACGAGTGGAACCAGTAAGTTTGTGAAGATCACGGGAATCCAAAACCCGGGTCGCACAGTGTCCATCATCTGCCGCGGATCAAACAAGCTTGTGCTTGAGGAGGCAGCACGTTCACTTCACGATGCCCTTTGCGTTGTTCGCTGTTTGGTTAAGCAACGTTCGCAAATTTGCGGAGGTGGCGCACCCGAAATCGAGATGGCCCTCCAATTGGCCGCATACTCCCAGACAGTTGAAGGTGTTGATGCTTATTGCTTCCGCGCATTCGCCGAAGCTCTTGAAGTCATTCCCTCTACTTTGGCGGAAAATGCTGGACTTAATCCAATCGCCACGGTGACTGAATTGAGAAATCGTCATGCCCAGGGCGAAAAGAATGCCGGTATCAATGTGCGCAAAGGTGCCATCACCGACATCTTTGCCGAGAATGTAGTGCAACCTTCATTAGTCAGTATTTCTGCGATTTCTCTGGCCACGGAGACTGTTCGGTCTATTCTCAAGATCGACGATATTGTAAGTTGAAGATTGGCGTTTGGTCTGGGCGGTTGGTTTGATGCGTGGCTTTGTTTCTTTGCAGGTCAACACCATTTCATAAGTGTCTACTCATACCTTTGAACGGCGCGGTTGGCTGGAAAACATAAGCTTCAACTCATCGTGTTCGGCATGGATCTGTTTTATACGTTATTATGCCTTTTATGTTCTCTCATCCACTCAATTTCGTTCACTTTCTTTGCATTCTAATTTTAAAAAGAACAAAACACATTTAATAAAAACAAACTAATCGCTAAACTAATACTGAGTGTCGAGTCTGTCTGCATGGTGGACTTAATTTTGGGCTTGAATTCTTTCAGACGTTAGAAAGGTCACTTCTGTGACTGTTTTCAACAGAAGAACCACATAGTTTTACTAGACGGTGATTAGAAGTGGTTTGTTTATCAATAAAGTCTTCTTAAGTTTCTGAAAGTTCACTCAAAGATGATCCAAATTAACCAGACTCGTTTTTTGGATGACCCTCTCTTTCGAACAAAATTTCTTGACGGTGGGTAGCTTGTCAGTTTAGAGTTAAAAAACAAGCTCTGGTGTTTTAAGGAACTGGTCAGGACTAGAAATTCAACTAAGTTGCCCGCGGAAGCAAAAGTTGAAGACGTTGCGTTTCCTACTTCTACAAATCTAGTCAAAGCAATGTTTTGGCAAAAAGTTAGACATGGTAAAGCCACTTAACCGATTTGCCTCTTTCCATGTTGTTTCTATAACCCTTTGTGCATCCCCGTAGACGGAAGCTATTATTTTTACGGCTGACAACAAAATCTCCGCCATTTTCGAAGAACGTTCATCAGGTTGAATCTAATGTCTTGACTCTTACTAGTCTCTGGTGCCTGTCGGTGTGTTATGGTCATCAGTTAAGACAGAGACTTATTTTGATTGCTTCTAAACAGTGTCATAATTTGCTGCCCGGTGTGAGCAAACAACTCTTGATGTCATTCAAAATTTCTAATTGTTACCTTCGAAGAACTGTCACTGTACACAGCAATAAACTCCTCTTTTTCTTTTGCATTTCCTTTCCAAAATCAGGAATCTAAGCAGAAACTATTTTTCACTTCTTCTAAAATTGTCACAAAATAGGTCCCTCGAGGACTTTAAGTGATTTCTGTTGTATATCGCAAAACCTACTACAAAGAATGAACCCATCCCAGCACAGAAACCACACATCATAAACTATACAAAATATATTTCCTAGCACATATATTTCAAAATATATAAAAATTCACATCTTAAACTACGTTTTTACTCCATACGCTTCGGGCATCCTCTCGATGGCATACTTGTGTGCCGCTACATACATGATAGGAACTCCAGGAATCTTACGTATTCGGTTCTTCAAATCCTTATCGTTGGAAGCCACAATATAGCACTTGTGTTGTTTTACTCGATTCACTATACAGTCATCAGCGTAAGTACCCTTATGCAAGCATGGTATTCTTTCGAATCGTGGATCCGCTATAATTCTCAAAGCTAATTTGTATTTAGCTCCCAGTTTCTCCAGTTCACCTCGAACACAATCCGAGATGTAGGGTATACATTTCGCATACAGGCAATCCATCATGCCCTGAATGATGTCTATTTTGCTCTTTATGCTGTAATTGATGAAGTTGGTGTCCAGAATGATGTGATATGGTGGTCCAAGTTGTGTATTATATTGAAAGAAAAGCGCTGAGCTTGATTGGGGGGCTTCGTTTACTTTAATTTGTTGAGGATCAATGGGTTTTTTACGTTTCCTTCGAAGCTCTTCTTTGATTCGTTGGTCTGTGGGTTTTAGCAAACGTTTCAATTGTGCGTTACGCTGTTTTTGAATTTTTTTCGTCTTTTTTTCTTTTCCCTAAAGAGAGGACAAGAGAAGTGGATTGATATCAATGTGAAATATTTATAAATTTTTACAACAAACCATTTTATTTTACTTAAATAATTTCTAGTGGAGACAAATTGAAACGAAAACAAATTCTGAATGCCGCACGTGTATTTGACATATGACATATTTGTCAATTTTTCTTGAGAATTAGTAAAAGGGAAATTTATTTCCGATGGGTGTGTTCAAGCAATTTAGTTTATGTCACAACCAAATCAAATTACAAATGGTGCGGCCAGAATTATTGGCATATACTACTCTTGTAGCGTTTTTAATTTTGTTAAAATGTGCTTTATTTTTCTTTTTTCGTTTTCTAATTTACGACAGTTCATTGGTTTCCTTTATCTTCGTGCTCATATTTTTCAAATAACTGTTTATAAAACAGGATTTTTAACAAATTTTAAAATCTGAACGCTCTGTTCTTGAACATCATATTAGCTTACTGAAAAGGAGTAGGGATTTATTAAGTCCGACGTAGGTATTTATTAATTTTTAGAGCAGATATGATGTGGGTTCGCAAAGTGGACGCAGTGGATTACTCTGAAAACTCACACGCGAAGATGCCAAGCACTATATGAAGGTTGAACAAGGTGTCAAGTGGAACCCAATTTATTTACTTATTTTTAATCCTGGCTTATGAGTTTCAGCCTCGTAGTGTATTTTCTACTTGCTTAGTAAGATACCAGCCTTCATTAAGATCACTTCTATGTTCTTTTTGGAAGCAATGTTAAGGAGGATGCTGTAAAAGCTGTGAAAAAGTGTTAAATAAAGAAAAAAGTGAAACAATTAAAAGCAAATAACAATAGCTCAAGACAAACATTAATGCTTTCAATTGCTGAAACAGGTTAAACACGTCTTCTTTCAAAGCCTAGCTAGCAGTAAGGGCCATGTTAGGACTCTAAATTGCGTTCTATTTACCCAAATGCTGCAGTTTTCTAATGTACCCATACAAGATTTGGTGGTATTTGCAGTGAACACGAATTTTGCTATTTTTTTCGTAGAACAGAAAGCTTATGAGAGAGTAAAATATTTCCTCTCCCTACAAATTTCTACCAAAGAAAATTCTGTGGGCAAACAGATGACTGTCAAAATGAAAATAAAAAACCTCTGACATTTCATATATCTGATAGCTGTTTACATTTTATTCTGTGAGTTTCTAAGAAAAGTTGTTTCAGAAATTTAGGCAGAGTTACTCTCTCCAAGAGAGATTTTTAAGCAAACTACTCAACTTCGAATTTCTGTACACAAACGAATTGGAATAGACCTAGATTTTACAAGGAAAGACATATTGAAAATGGTCATAAACCCGTCTACTCTGTATTTGCGATAATGCCAAATCCTTTTCAAAAGTAACACAATTAAATTCCGTTTATGTAGTTCTCAAAAAAATATGGTTCTTTCATTTTATTGTCGTTAGTTAGGTAGAAAGTAGCGTCTTTAGAAACTCATTCCATTTTAATTTAAATTTGATTTGGCTTAAATTAAATCGTACGGAGCAGCGCAATATTTGGGATCCATAGAGTTATATGCCCATTTCTAGAGAGATGAGTTCTGTACTTAGTCGCAAGTAAGATACTCTTGCTAATTCATTTTCTTGAAATTAAATTAGGTGTGTATTGCTAGATTCCATAACGAACCAAGTTTTTACACACACATTCCATTCTCATTAAGGATTGCTATACATATTAGGTTTGTTCCAATTGTTCTGAAATGCTACGAATGCCTACGAAATTCGCCGAAAAACTGTTCAAAGGGCGTTTTATTTGCTGAGGTAGTAATATATTGCAACTCCTTACGAATTTCTACCGAAAGAAAATCTGTGGGCAGCAGATGACTGTCAAAATGAAAATACAAAACTTCTGACATTTCCTCTGTCTGATAGCTTCTTACAATAATTTTTTTTGACAGTTCGTTAATTCTGCGAATTTCTATGAAAAGTTGTACCACAAGTTTCGGCAGAGTTACTCTCTCCAAGAGAGATATTTACCCAAGTTACTCAGCTACGAATTTCTGAGCACAAATGAATTGGAACACCCCTTTAACAGACAGTTAAATACTTGAACTACTTTGCTAAGAAGAAGCGCTGTCAGTTACCCAGGTCGTGTTGTTCACGTCTCCATATATAATATCAAAAAAATTTGTAATTATAAAAATGTTTTATAAAAAAAAAATATTTCGGCTTATACAATATTTCTTTTCGTGGGGAAGAACAGATTTCCAAAATATAAATACAAAACTCAACCACAATCAGAATAACACTCTAAAATGATTTAAAGTTACCGTCATTTTCACATTACGAATTGGTGCCAAGTTACATTTTTGAATTTCCTATGCTTGACACTAAACTTGTCGCCTCTATATCAAGGTTAAGGGCAATCTCTAGCTTATTGTCGACTTTGAATGGCGAAACTTGACTGTTAGTACCTTTATCCCTTATACCTTTTATAGTCGTATACACAGTGATCGCAAATTGATAAAAACAAAAAAAGCAGGACACGCGCATTATCCTACTTTTGCCTTTTAATTTACTCACCGTGCCATCTGAATCTACATTGTCTACATTATCTGAAAAAGCATCCCTCTTATGTTAGACCGCCGTTTTGTCTTGTCCGCTTAGCTAACATCCTTGTAGCCTAACAAATCTAAAAAAATACCCACGGAAAGGGGTGAGAGCAACGACAAAGCACCTTGTGTCTCGTTCTTTGTTTGCGCACATGCAAATCAGGGTGGGAATCTCGGTGTCTGATTCGTCGGTGCTTCGGTGGGGCGCGTTTTAATGGCGCTTTAAAATTTTAAAATGGTGTGAATACCTCATGCCAGAATTTTTGTAGGATACACAAACCGAAGAGGGCGTGATTTTCCGCCATGCACAGAATACTCATTCCACTGCCACAAGTCAGTGAATTTCATTTTTTAACAATGTCTTCTCTCTCTGTTCAGGACTTGTGTTGAGCAAGCAGGAGCGGCAGTAGAAACAGTTTTTCACGACCTACTCCCCGTCCCTGCTCCACATACAGAAGAGGAAAATGTTTACTTATTTAATTTTATGTTCCGTCCGACAAACTTATTTAGCTTGAAACATAATTTTTTGTTTGGTCCTCATATTCGTGTGTTGACATTTCTGCTGGCACTTCCTTCCGCCGCCGCCTCTGCCGTCTCACGACGTCACCGCTGCTGCTGCTGTTTTTGAGAGGAAAATTTTGTGCAAATACTTTTGAAAATATGGTAGCTCTATGGATTTTCTCGAATTCGGTCTGGCTCTCCTCTTGGGGTTGTCCTAATTCTTTTTTTTACACATTTGTGTGTATGCGCGTGTGGGCGTCCCTCGGTGGGGGGAATAAATGTGTTTTAAACAAATATCAGAGATGTTTGCTTATCGTTGGGAGGCAGACAAGGAAGGAGCTTGTTGTTTGCTTAATTTTCAATTGAATTGCAAACTAAGTAGAGGGGACGTTAATGAGGGTGGGGGAGAAACAAAAGAATATTTTCGTTTCCAATTTTTTTTTGGTTCTTGTGTCTGTTCTTGTGCTGTGCAGAGTTGGTGATGATTGTTGATTTATGAGATACGATTGCAAATGGAGTTTTGAAGAATGTTTGCTTGAGTTTTTTTTTTTTTTAAGAAACCAGGAGGTGGCTTTGTTTGTATTACATTCGTTGGAATGACAGAGGGTTGCGCAGTTATTTTTATTCAATTCGTATTAGATGGTAACTATGATTTAAGTAGCACACACATATGTGCGTGTGCACAAATTTCTTAACCGAACTTGTTTCATTGCATGACATGTTTGAGTGGAGTGATCCTTCAAGGAAGAAAATTGTTGGAAAGAAATCATCATCAAACCTTTAAAGGATCTGTTTTATATCATGTTCACTGTCTCTTTGTCTTTCTTGTCCTACGTCACCGACGTCTGAACAATCTCAAGACAGTTGAAGAAATCTTCAGTCTTAAGTAATTTGGAGAACATATTTATGCGTTCTATGCCTGTTTGCGTTGATAGATTTTGGAGAAGCAGATTCCACTATGAACTGTTAAGGGTTGTACAGGGACATGAGCCGAGTCATGTGCCATGGCTGAGTGATAAAGACGGGATAGACAGTATTTCTCCAGCTGATTGTTGAAGCATTTAAAATAAATACTTTAGTTTGCCGCCGTGGCGTAGTGGGTAGAGTGCGACGCTCACACGCCGAAGGGTGTAGGTTCGGTTCCCAGCGCAACACCAATTTTTCAAATTTTTCACGGCGCCACCTCTTTCGAGCTGTTGACAACACTCAAAGAGTAATAACTGTCTAAGAAAGCTTCTCAAATTTCGCCGTTCGGAGTCGGCAAAAAACTGTAGGTCCCTTCTACTCGTGAGGGAACAATAGCGCGCACAACACGAGTAGTTGATGAGCAAGCTAGGCCCTGGTCCCCCTGTGGACTGTAGCGCCAACAATTATTATTATTACTTTTAGTTGATTATATGAAGATGAAGACGAACTCGCGAGCTCTAAGTGCTGTACCATCTGTCGAAAAATAAAAACCAAGACGAAAAACAATGACGAAAAACAATGACCGAAACAATAACAAGTAACGCGTCATCTAAGAGATTCTCAAATCTGAGCTTCTTATTTGAGAAGGAGAAGGAAACTAAGAAAGACCAAGCAATCATAGAATGAAAACATGTTGGTCTCGAAAACTGGAGGGGAAGAATAAACAGGATTGTAGGCAATGAAAAGCTGTTTCTACTCAGGTTCTGACCACATGATCTCATTGGCGAGTAGGTAAAGAGTGCTACCCTCAATTTGGCTGGCAGACTAAATTCCAAAAGACTTGTGCAAGTGCAGGGAAACCAACTGATCGTGGGAAGTGAGATTGTCAAAAGATGCGTTGGTGAGGACTAGAATCGACGACCGGCTTCCCCGATCGTACAATCAGAGATGGCATGACTCTCCAGGATGTAGGCTGACCAAGTGTATGCTCTCAAATGTCAGCAAGAATTTCGCGATCTTTCTGTAATCTGTAGATACGAAAGTGTGCAGACGACTTGTTGGCGAAAAGAACTATGCGACGCCTGTAGAGAAAATTCTGTGGTGGCTCTTTATCAAGAAGTGCATGCTGGTTCTTCTCTGGAAAACCAAGAAATTACGTTAAATGTAGATTAATGCCTAAGCGCTCCAGAGCAGTGCTTACCAACTTCCAAAAAAAAAAGTTAAAAGTGACACGACTGTATTTAAAAACCGTTTTTTGAAAAAAAAAAAAAAATAGTAAAAGAATAAAAAAAAATAATTGCGTGATTCTTGTAGACTTTTTTTCATACAGGGTGAACAGTTAGTGGAAACGCTCTTAATTTTACTAGTGTTTGAACACTTTCCTGTTAGCCGGCCAGCATTTAAGTCATATGCGGAAAAAATACATTTTCCCCCCTTGGACTACTCAGCGTTGTGCGAATTCCAGAACTGTGCCTGGGAGAAGAAGGAGACTGCATAGGCAAGTCTGAATCATGCTTTAGAATTTTTTCGCCCCATTTTTCCAAGCAAATGATTCCACCGCCATCTCCCTAGAAGACAAACCGAGAATTAAAGCTTATCTCAAGCATTTTGTGACTCCTTGTAATGGAAAATATGCAAGCAAGGAAGTAAAGATTGAACACGCATCCATGAAGCGTAAAGCAATATTTGTCAAGACACACAAAACACGTGTCAGCTATTCTAAAAAAATGTGCTGTTTTGTTTTGTTCATTGTTTATGGTGTTTCCCTCGCAGTTTTCATTTCCTCTGACCATGATTAAATTTTATTAAATTGAGTTAAGGATCTGGGACTTGCATGCTTAGCGGAAAAGTATCCGTTGACGGTGATGTACCTGAAGGAAAGAGATGACACAATGAATACTGCAACGCTCAGCGGATTTCATTTGACAGTAGCTTTAAACTCAATTTGTTTTGGTTATACGGTAGAGCGGTCTGATATTTATTTTGCAAAAATACCTACAGACGAGTTACAGGATTAAATAATGTGCTTAATGATACTGCTCGAACTTAAAGAATATATTAATACCAAAAAAAGCAACTGTCGGTTTTGGGTCCAGACTTTATACAAGTTAAGTCGCGAAATATTTCTCTCCCTCACATGTGTTCCACATTGGCGTCAAATCACCAGCGATGTTCACACAAGCGGCAAAACGCTGATCTAGCGTCTGGAGAACCAGAGACAGCTTTGCAACTAGCCGCATTCCATCACGTACGGCATCCGGAAACCCGAGAGCACCTGTGGGAACAACACATCAACTCAGTGCATGCGATGTGTATTTAAGGTAGTTGTAAGAAGAATTGTAGTTTAGTTTTAAGATAGCGTGTAAGGGGTTATAATGCCCAAATAAATACATTTTTTTTAAAAGAAGCAAACACCTAAGTGTTTAATTTACATACGTCGAGATGTGCATCGTTTTTTCCGTTAAGCTTTGAAAAACCATGCAATGACGATGAGGAATATTTTTTTACGGCTTTGAGAACAAAAAAGAAACGTTTGATTAATATTCAGTCAATCTTACTCTAATAAACTTAAATTTAAAATTAAAAAAAAAAACCTTGAAATGTCACAATGTATCGATTGTCAACGCTGACGCAGAGAGAGAAAAGTTAAAAGTTGAGTACTACACAAGAATGATAGAAATACAGATTACGCATTGCGCATGTTTGTCATCTTCTGTAAATTTTTGATGACGTAGGCTGAGACAACGGACGTTTACTTTTTATATACGGATGTCAGGTTTGACTGCGATTTCCGCGCGTTTATTTGAAAAAAAATTAAAAGAAAAATATTTTGTAATTTATTAACAATTAAATAAAGAGTAAATTTTGAAAATGAGGTGTGCTGTGTTTGGCTGCGATCCACACAACAAGAAGGAAAAACCGAATGTATGGTTTTATTCTGTTCTAAAACACAACATCCTGCGGAAGCAGTGGATTCACTTCTGCAGAAGAAAGGATAATTTCAATCCAAACACAGCCCGGATATGTTCAGCACTGCGGATAATTTTGAAAGAAACTTACAATTTGAAATGGGTAAGATGATTTGTTTATTTACTTACATATTAAGTCAAAATTTCATTACAGGCCTTTGCAAAAAAAAAAAATGGACATAAGTTGATAATATGACAATGTTGATGAAAACGATGAGGGTTATTGCAAAAGACAAACTTCTGCCTTTTCAGACAGGTTTGAGTCTGAACCTTAAAGTATGTTGCTGATATGTTGGCTATTATAATTTTCAGGAATCATTCAGTCAAACAGAGCGCTAAAAATGTTATTCGTTGAACTGAAAGAAAAGGTCAAAACGGGTTACATACTTACGTATTGTTTGAATCAGGACGTATTAGAAAATTTCTTTGGCGTTATCCGAAGGAAAGGAGGTCTTCATGACCACCCTGATCGTCAGGAGTTTAAGTATAGACTGCGATCCCAGGCTACAATGGAGGCGTTCTTTCAAACAGAGCAAATGTTGCTTCAGATGACACGCCTGACTTAGTTTCCGAGTGTACTCTCACAAGTAATGTTTTATCTACATACATATCTGAAATATATAAATATGTTAATATTCTTTTTAATTTAAGGTAGGATACTTAAGAATATAACTATAAATCCTCCGAGCACTGATGTCTACAGCCAGGTGGACAATGAATTGGAATCTTTAGCTCACGATGGGCTTGAAAACTTGGCTGGGTACATTTGCCATAAGTTGGGGGATGAAATTCCCGACATACGTGGTCTTAAACATAAGGACACGACTTTTACGTGGGTTAACCATCTCAACGAAGGAGGCCTGGATAACCCAAATCTGCACTTATGGTTCACATGGAGCAGCTCGAAGAAATTTTCGAAAGTGTGAATGGGGATGACCTCTTGATTTCCCCTGAATATCTTAAGACAAATTTGGAATTGGCCAAAAATGTGAACTGTGGGGAGAAAATAAAAAAAACTTTATTTTAGAGCACGAATGTATTTTAGGAAAAGGAAACTAAACAAAGAAATTACCGAGTTTCAATTCAGAAAACTGTCCACTAGAACAAAATTGAAATCTAGTCTTTATTTCAACTTGGTTGTTATATTACCCTTTTGAAAATAAAACATGCAATAATAAAATTTAGTTAAAATGATTTATTAATGGCAATTCTAAAATTTTACACAATTGTGATTATTGCTTTACGAAACTCTGTGAAATTTTTTTCCACTCTGCATTCAAAACGCTTGAATTAATAGCTCGGAAAGTAATTGGATAGTTAAATTAACTCAATTGGACATACACTTAAAATTTATTTTATGTTAAAAAGTTCTTAAATCATAAATAATATTTTAAAAAAATCAACTAATAATGTTTCCTTCTGCAATTTGTATGAAGATATTAAACAATAACAAAGAATTGTCAAATCAGAAGTCTCGCGTGACGTAAGCTGCGCAGAACGAAAGAAAATTGAACACTCTATTGCGCAATCTCTTTTTCTATCATTCTTGAGTACTACATCTGTCGCTCACGCGACAGCGTTGGTCTATGAGCCACCTCCCTGCATCTGCCAAAGTACTGCTGACGCTGACGCATGTAAAGTATTCTACGTATGTGCCGGAACCTTTATTGTTTGATTGCGTTATGTACGAGGTCTATTCAAAAAATACTGTTACTTTTCATCTTTCGCGGACTACGTTCATTCGATTGCCGTTATTTTTATTTTGTTAGGTTGGTAAACTCGGCTATTGTATCAACGATAAATGTTCAATTCCTAGACTTTCCATTCAACACGACTGTTAAATTTAACTTGGTTCATAGTTGCTTCGATCATTTCATTCAACCCATTCATGTGTGAAATCGAACAGGAGTGTTTGCTCCTCGATATATGTTCTGAATCCATGCTTTTTGGTGGATTCGTTTCCTTAAGAAGCAGCATTCAGTTGGGTTGCTGGTTTTTTTTAAGGATTATTCCTTTGAAAAATATGCATTCACATTTTCCTAATAAAATTTAGTCACTTATCTCTCACGGAGATAGCTGCAAAATTTGGCATCTTAGCTGTTGATTCTTTTAAACAATTGCCCGCAAAACATAACAACCTTGATTAATAACGTTTTTCCAAAGATCACGCTTGGGATGAAGTGACTTCCTTCAACCTTGTGAATAATTAAGGTTACCAACCCCTTTCTAAACTGTCTTCTCCGTCAAACTGCCCCAACTGCTGTGCCTTCCTTAAAACTCTGCATTGAATTTCTTAGCAGCAGATAATCAATTACCCTTGAAATGTGAAAATGATTAGCACCCACTTCAAAACGCCCTCAAGGCAGATTTCTGTTGATCCTCAGGAAGGCGGAGAGGGACCTTCGTCAGTAAGATACCCAGATTAAGGTCCGTATCCCCTCTCCATTGGCCGGTGCCTTGGGGCGAGTATGTATTTATTTATCCACCCCGCCCACAACGAGGCGTTTTTTTCTTCCTTCTATTGCCAGGAGACGGATTCTTCTTGGGATATTATCATCCTAATACAAGAGCTCTCGGGTCGCCTCGGAATATCCAATTCACACCATTTTGAATTTGAAGAGCAGCTCCATATTGCCGTCAACCCTTTTGGTCAAGAATGGCCAGCGGTGGTTGGGGGAACAAGGGTGCGTGTGGGAGTGTGTGAAGGACTTTTTTCCGTTTCCTTTGAAATCATATCTGCTCGGGTCAAGTGTTTTGATTGGAAAAGTGAAAGTTGAGATTAAGTTGACATCACAAGGATTCGGTTGAGGGGGTGTTCAAAAATACCCAAACACATGAAGTGTAGTCGTGCTGTCCTCGCCTACACAACACAACGAGATTACTGGGTTATCCATTGTTTAAGATCCTTGACTCTATGTAATTGGAATCTCGCACGCCATGGGCATTGGCCACTGGCTATGCGGGAAGGGGTGGGCGGATTTTTAATCAACGAAAACCCGATATCCATCAGTATTGCAAAAATTCTTTTATTTGATTTGATTTTAATTTAATTAATTTTTGGACTCTATCGGCGTGGAGGTGATGTGGAGAAATCACCAGCAGAAGTGCGAAAGGAATTTTAAAGAAAAAAAAATAAAAAACAAAAGTTGTACTCCGGTTTCGGAAATGTCCGTGTACGAATTTACTTACTCGAGCATTGCTCGTCCTTTTGATTAGTGTCTAACGAACCGTTCTTGCAGTTGACGTTGCTTCAACAAAAGGTTAGCCGTGGTGTGGTGTGGGGTTTGTAGATTTAAACTTGTTTTTTTTTTTTCATCTATTTCGACGAGGGTTGGCGGAAAAATGGGAAAAGGAAAATGCGAATGGTTTTCTCTAGGAAAATGATTAAAGTGTCCTAATTCCTTTGTACGCACATATGAGGGCGAATATCCAGTAGGGGACGGAATGAGACGGCAATGTCTTTCTACAATAGATTCCTTTTTCGAATTCACTTTCTACGGCAAAGGGAGGAAATGAATTTAAAGCCATATGCGTGGTGTATGATGATTTGCTGTGGGCGGGGTGGGGCCTTTGATAAGGACACAGAGATAGCGTTTAGTGGGACGTTATCAAGTGAATTGCATTCGTCCCTTAATTCAAATAATGGTGAAATGAAGGTATACACTCTGTTGAATTAGTCGAATTGGATTTCGATTTTTTTTTTTGAAGCAGATCAGTGTGATATGGCTGGTCGTAGCCATTTTTAAAGTTATTTTTGTCTCTTTTCAAATTATATCCATCTTTCATTAAGTGAATGAAAACACATTTATGGGCGATAATTATCAGGAGGGGCCGCTTTAGCAAGGGATAATGGAGAGTAAACATAATAATTGTTGGCGCTACAGTCCAGAGGGAGACCAGGGCCTAGCTTGCTCATCAACTACTCGTGTTCCCCCACGAGTAGAAGTGACCTACAGTTTTTTGCCGACTCCGAACGGCGAAATTTGAGAAGCTTTCTTAGACAGTTATTACTCTTTGAGTGTTGTCAGCAGCTCGAAAGAGGTGGTGCCGTGAAATATTCGAAAAATTGGTGTTGAGCTGGGAATCGAACCTAGACCCTTCGGCGTGTGAGCGTCGTACTCTACCCACTACGCCACGGCGGCCACGGAGAGTAAGCATAGGGAAGGTTAATAACAGGCGTTTTTTTTAGAAGATATTGGGCTTTCCAATAGAATGAAACAAAAGTGTTTTTCCTAAATTGACATGGAATTTACTTAATTCAAACAAGAAACTTTTGGCATTTTAACTTAAATATAATTTTTTACAATTGACTGTCTCTCTCTCTCTCTCTCTTACATCTGGCTCGTTAAGTTTTTAAAAACTAATAAACATTTGTGTCCCTATATAGACAGCAAAACGGGTAATGTTTTCCTTCAATTGTCCAACTGCCTTGTGCTCATCGGTGTGGACTAGTGAAGTTACATTTCCTCACACAAAATTGTCCAGTGGCATTAAATTGCAAGATCTTGAACCTCTGTAATGTGAAACTATGCGGTGGCTGGCAAAAGCTTCATTTAATAAATCAATTGTGGCATGAACTGTATAAAATAATGTGGCGTCTAGTTGAAACCACAGCTCCTGCGAATCTTATTTGTGCAATTGAAGGAATGGTGAAGATTTATGGCTCTATATCGATCACCATTGACTGTATCACTCTGCTTAGCATCTTTTTTTGTAACAGTAGTAATGATTCTACCAACAATCAGTCCACCAAACAATCTGTTTTTGTATATGAAACAGTTTCTCAGTATAATCTTGAGTGTTGACGTCACTCAAAATATCAAAGATATATTTATTGACAAGTACATTCAACCAAATTTTAGCTTCATCACGAAACAAACTTTGCGTATATGAGATTGGAGTCAATGGCCACCTTGTTTTGGGTATATTAAACGAATCTACCTCATTTGCAGTACATCAGTCAATTTATAAAAAAATGCCAATTCAACATCATAATTGATAAAAAAATATCAACCAAAGCACTGTTATCAACATAAAGTTCTAGACCTCTATAAAAATCAACCGAAGCTTGCAAAAGATGTTGTCCACGAGCAACTCATTCATTTCCTTCATTCACTTTCTTTTCTTACACGAGCTGCCTGTAAACGGTACAATTTCTCAATGGAAAAATCGGACCTCTAAAATATTTTTGTTTTGACATGAGCCGCTTCTTCTTCTTCTTCTTCTTGTGGCGCTGGTACAGTCCGGGGTGGACCTGGGCCTCAACCAACATGCCTCTCCAGCCAGCACGATCTTTCGCCAGCTGTCTCCAGTTGCGCACTCCAAGTTGGTTGAGGTCCTTCTCCACTTGTGTACGCCACTTCAGTCTAGGTCGTCCTCTGTTGCGTTGTCCCAATGGCTCGGATTCAAAGACTTTTCGGGCCGGAGCAGTGGTGTCCATACGCTCTACATGGCCTAGCCATCTTAAGCGTTGTATCCGTAGACGCTTAACCAGGCGCATGTCGCTGTACAGCCTATAGAGTTCGTCATTAAATCTTCTCCTCCAGATGCCATCAACGCAAACAGGACCAAAAATCGCACGCAAAACTTTTCTCTCGAAAAGACTAAGGGCTTCCTCATCCGCCTTTGCTAACGTCCAAGATTCTGCGCCATATAGTAGGACGGGGATGATCAAGCTGTTATATAAAGCTAGTTTAGTCCTTCTAGAGAGGGCTTTATTACTCAATTGCCTCTTGAGCCCAAAGAAACAGCGGTTGGCAAGAGTGATTCTGCGTTTGATTTCGGTACTGATGTTGTTGTCCCTATTTACCGCGGAGCCGAGGTAGACGAAGTCCTTAACTACCTCGAAGTTTCTGCTGCCTAGTGTGACGCTCCGTCCGAGACGTCGATGTTGTGTGTCCTTCCTTAATGACAGCATGTACTTCGTTTTGCCCTCATTTACCGCAAGACCCATTTTAGCCGCTTCCGCTTCAATGCCAGCAAACGCCTCATTGACGGCTCGCTGTGTTCGTCCAATCACGTCAATGTCATCAGCGTAAGCTAACAGTTGAACTGACTTCTGGAAGATCGTGCCTCTGGTGTTGACTTGTGAGTTACGCACGATCTTCTCGAGGATGATGTTAAAGAAGTCACATGACAGTGCGTCGCCTTGTCTAAAACCTTTTTTGACATTGAAGGTCTCGGTGAGTTCGTTACCGACCTTGACGGAGCAGCGAGAGTTCTCCATCGTCATCCTACACAATCTGACGAGTTTGGTAGGAATGCCAAAACTAGACATGGCACTGTATAGCTCGTCTCTATGCACACTGTCATATGCAGCCTTGAAATCGACGAATAGGTGGTGAGTGTCAATTTGCATTACTTGGGTCTTTTCCAGGATCTGCCGTAATGTGAAGATCTGGTCTATTGTGGACTTCCCTGGTCTGAAACCACACTGATAGGGACCTATCAGGTCATGGACAAATGGTTTCAGACGCTCACACAATACGGCAGAGAGGATCTTGTATGCGATGTTCAGGAGACTAATCCCTCTGTAGTTGGCGCAGTCAAAGGGGTCTCCTTTTTTGTGGACCGGGCAAACGACGCTGAGATTCCACTCATCGGGCATGCTTTCCTCCGACCATATCTTACAGATGAGCTGGTGCATGCGCCCAACCAGGTCATCTCCATGAGCCGCTTACATTTTGAAATAAGCACATATCGCGAAATATAACCTTCAGCGTGCACAATAACATTTTTAAGTTTCATTAACTACTACTGAAATATTACATTTTATAAAATAAAAATTATATGTGACTTTTTAAAAATAAATTCACGATCTACATTGAGTTTTTCGCGTTCCACACAACCAAGAAACCGGCATGCAATGTTGTGTGTTTTGCGAAGGGTGCAATTTTTCCAGGGAGATTTTTATATTAAACGCTTATTGAAGAACGTTCAATTGTACAGTGTAGTTCCTGCTATGAAAAAAACGATTTAAAACCTTCTTCCCCATTTAAAATGAAGTAGGTTGTGGTCGAAGCTAAGCAAATTGCAAGAAAGGGAAATTTTCCTTTGCTTTGACCTGTTTGGTTAAACTACTATTTGTACGGGTTTATTATTAACAAACTTAAGTAGAATAAAGCAAAGTGCACAAAAACTTTAAATAAGAAATATACTTTGATTTTTTTTACTTGAAAGTATATCATACAAGTAGCAGCGACATATGTTAAAATGTCCAAAGGTATGCAAAAACGAGTAATCAATCAGCAAGTCAGGCAACGTACTGTGTCAGTAGTTCCTATTGAACAGTGGACCATATTTATCCTAAGTCAAGGGTCATTTGTCTTTGGTTTGTGTGTAAATGTTAAATGGACAAAATAAAAGAACGTACAACAGGATGTTAGATATCACTGGTCGTTTTGAATTCAGCTAATAATTCCATAAGTTGCATTTAAAGTGAGATTTTATTTGAAATTTTATTGAAATTTTCGTTCAATGAAAAAACGAATTTGGCATACATGTCAATGTTATAGATGAAGTTTGAAGTAGTCAAACCTTGGAGTTAAATCAAAACGGAGTGCCTTTGTGGTCGGTCTATGGCAAGCTTGGACAACTGCCTCACCGATTATATTTTACAGTAAAATACGTGCCGTAGTTCTCGAATAAATCAGATTCACCCGTTATTGAATTTGATTGTTAACATGCGCAGTTTCGTTAAAACCCTTTTTATAGAAAACTATGGTTAGCACTCACATTTGTACTGAGGCTCCGTTTTGTCATTTGAATTTCGTAGTAGTAGTACAAAGCAGAAAATGATTTTGTTGTTTGAATGAAATATTTCAGTTATTGTCCACAATTTATTTTTTGCTTTTTTAATTATTTTGTACCATTTTCAATATTCCTCTTCTATGACCTGTTGAAATTTGAATATTGGTGTGAACTTGACTCGCAAGCGTTCATTACAAGAAGTTACACTAGCAGACCCAATTTTAAAATGGCTTGTCTACAATACTAAACGTTTGTCAAAATATAGTTTTAGTGTTCACATTTACAATTAACGGTTGGCAACCAAATTTTTCTTCTTCTTCTTGTGGCGCTACAGTCCGGGGTGGATCTGGACCTCAACCAACAAGCTCTTTCAGCCAGCAATAGCTTTCGCTAGCGACCGAATACTTTTTCCAAATCTGCGAATATAAGGTTGTCAAATATCCCCCTTCCGCTTTTTTGCTTTTCATTCAATGCTTCATAAAAAGTGTTACAGTGATCGGATTTAGTTCAAGTATGCGCCGGTTTGTTCGATAATCTGTTTCCATCTAGACGGCAGCTTCATAATACCCCTCTCGTAGAAGCCCCCACCTTATTTGCGAAGAACTCGGACAGTCACTTTTCACAAGCCTGTCTTGCGTTCAACTTCACACCACCAAGGGCGTTCGCCATGGACAGGAACAGGTTTAAATCACTCGTCGCTAGGTCCGGGCTATTTGGTGGATGCGATAAAACCTCCCATCCGAGCTCACGTAGCTTCCGACGAGTCATCAGCGAAGTGTGTGGTCTGGCATTGTCCTGGTGGAAAACTACACCCTTTCTGTTGGCCAATTCTAGACGCTTCTGTTCGATCGCCTGCTCCAAGCGGTCTAGTTGTTCGCAGTAGATGGTAGAATTAAGCGTCTGGTCATATGGAAGCAGCTTATAGTGGGTGATTCCCTTCCAATCACACCAAACACACAGCAAAACCTTCCTGGCTCTCAACCCCGGCTTGCCCACTGTTTGGGACGATTCACCGGCCTTCAACTACGACAGTTTTCGCTTGATATTGTCGTATGTGATTAATTTTTCGTCGCCAGTCACCATCCGCTTCAAAACTGGGTTGAGTTCGTTCCGTTTCAGCAGCATATCGCAGGCGTTGATTCGGTCCAGAAGGTTTTTTTGCGTCAAATCATGCGGCACACAAACATTAAGCTTTTTTTGTATTCAGAATTTTAGAGATGGCTTAAAATGGTTTGGTGACTAACTCCCATTTCCTGGGCGAAGTCACGAGATGCCACAAGCCGGTCTAACTCGATGATTTCCATGATTCGATCGGTATTCCTCGTCACAGGTCTTCCGCCGGCTGGCTTATCCATGGTGTCGTTTTCACCGGCTCTGAATCGTCGAAACCATTCCTCCGCAGCTCGAAGTGATAGAGTACCATCTTCCAAAACACCATTAATCTTACGGAACGTTTCTCTAGCGGATTTGCCTTTAACGAAAGAAAACTTTAAAAGAACGCGAATTTCGGCGTTAGTGAACTCCAACCTTACACGCACGACACGTTTTGTAGGTTATGTCAAGGTCTTTCAAATGATGTATAGTATTACCAAATACAAGCTCTGTAGCGCTTTGTACATAGCCAGAATATTTAAAAAGGGAGATGCTTGACAAGCTTATATTTGAAAAAAAAAATTCTTCTGACACTGTCACAAGGACTGAGTGGGCTTGAAGTAAGCCTGTAAGCTTGGTTTCACGAATTTCCGAGCCTGATTTCGATTTTAAACAAATAATATGTTATTCTTCTGTTAATTCAAAAAATATTTAATGACATTATAAAATTCGGCCGATGACACTACTGGCTTGAACATTTTGTAGAAACTTTCTTATTTGGCATCCCATCGAGTTTAGGACAAACTTGCTGCAGTTTTCCAAAGTCCAAGCACTTACAAATTTTTTTCAGCGAGTGTTGAACAAGTTTTTTCTTCGCATAATGGGAGGTGGTTTCTAACTTAGGGAGGTGGAGGAAATGATAAATAAAGGTCCAGTACAGAATCCGATGTAAGACCTCCTGCAGGGAAGTATTTCATGCAATCACGTATATGGACTCAAATTTATTCGTTCATTGTTTATGTGTACAGATCGTTCCTCATTGTGTAAAAGTGTCGTCAATTCATTGGCCAAATACAGGAAGCAAACAAAAGCTTTCCTTACTTTAACAGAAGTAACGACGCCCTAAATTCCCAAAGCTATGTTCCAATTTCATCGAAAAACCCATCTTAAGCATTTTCTAATTGCTGTTGCAAACCCAGATATTCAGTTTTTTAAAACCCACCTCTTTTACATCGCACACACTATATCTTGTCACGTGTCCTGAAGCTCCATCCCATTTGCTTAAGATATGCTCGTAATACTGAAATGTGCCCTCACAGAACTTTCAAACGTTCAAACAGAATTATGTCTTGTTAACAAGCCCCAAGTAGCTTGCTAAAACAAGTGAACAACTCACCAGAGGCTTATTTCCGACGAAATCAATTCGTCATAGTCCCGACACACCCTCGTGCAGCACACAATAAATCTCAGCATCAGATGTGACGGCAATTTAAATGATTTCATAATAGTCTCAGGCCTTGTGTCTTCCCACCAAGCAAACACCAACAGCCAAGTGGATGTCCTTATAAAAACATAAAACCATTTCCGGACGAGAACGGACGACAAACACACCATAAAGGACCCAAGAAGGTGATGACAATAACTTAGGCCCACATGTCGCCATCTTGCACTGGCATTCGTTTTTATTTATTGAAATGGCTTTATCGCATTCCCTCCGTAACGGGGGATAATCCTTTTTTTGGGGCAGAAAAGAGAGCAGCGTGTGCCTCGGTCTGTTTGATTGTTGAATATTGAATACTTCCTGATTGATTGAAGTTTGTTTATCAAGGATTCAATATTCTGATTCGCAAAAGAGCGAAGGGAATGCCACGCGCCCGTGGCAATAATAACATCCGCTTTCTAAGGACCACCAGCCAATGCCGTAAGGAGCAAAATCCCTTGACTGTGCAGCCTTCAACCCTTCCGACAAGCCATAGAGGGTGCAAAAAACCATTTACCCCATCCGCTCCCACTGTCGCGGTGACAGCTTGTCCTGCCTACGACCATTTTTTATGTGGTGGTGTTTACAACGCTTTTTAAATGAAATTTGTGACGTTTATATGCTTAAACGGGATTCAACAAACGGACAGTGCTTTGGGGTGGCAGCGCTCACTCGTTTTTCGTCACTAAATTAAGGCAAAATTTATGAAGACGATTTGACCTGAAAAGGGTGCATGAAGAAGGGCCCAGGCTGGGTTGGATGCAACATATGAATTATTGACTAAGAGGCGGGTGGTCCTTGGGAGGTAATTGATTTGGATGTTGATGGGCTAATTGGGGGTGACCTGCTCGTGGCAAGCTGTTGGGGGTGTGCCCTGCTCTTCATTTTAATAAAATTAAAATGTGTTCGAATTCCGAAGGAAACATCAAGCAGATCCCAAGGGACCCAAGGACATCTAATCAAACGAATACAACCGAACAGCAATCAGCAAAAGCCAACGGTTTCTTTCCCATCCTGCAATTTGATCGGCTAAGGCAAATACGAAATCTCTCAGCAGTTGGATACAGAAATGGAAAGTGAAAGATGAAAAGAAGGGAAAAGCAGAAAAAAATGGTCCCGACAATTTATCCTACTTACCATACCTTTGTGTGGGAACAATGGATTGTGGAGAAGAAAACAGAAAAATGCCCGTGCACACATCTGTGTGTGCATGGAAAAACCACCCTCATTCATTTGTTTGACCTTTTTATTATTCCTCGACTTGCCACACAACGGGACTTATCAAAAGCTCAACTCACCCCGCCCGGGCGCAGAGCAGTCAGGTTGGCTGAATAAATTCCAGGGGTAATGGAATCTATTTTCCATTCAAATGACCATTTATTTACCTTTTCCTCAGTCGCAGACACACACACACACACACACATATACACATCCGCTCACAAAATGGAGTCTCAAGATGACATATGGACGGCACGCTAAAGAAAGGTCCACTGCCAGGAAGGAGGCGATGGGGGTGAGAGTGCTAAATGGAAATAGAAATGGAAAACGAGATTAAGATTATCGAAAGTAGCCTCTTAAGAATCGTTTACGAACACACATAGTGTCAGGACAGAGGCGAACGAACCGGAGCTGTAAGGAAATGCGGAGAATAAGTTATGTATGTGCGTGAGCTCTTATCAGGACAACAGGGGGAGGCTAAAACTCATTTACTATAAAATTCCACTTCCACAACAATTCACCTGAAAGTCCTCGAGCACTTAAAAGCAAATCGAATTCAAAAACGAACTCCAAAAGGTGAATAGTCCTGCGAAGGTTGACTGTAGAGGAGCCCTGAGCTCTTTTGAGTTTAGTTGAAGTCAACAAGCCCTCGAACTGAGAACGGGCGGATATGTCCAGTGCAGTGTGCGTCTGCTTTTGTCATACGATACGTGAAGGAGGGCCTTTGGACACATTTCCAGTTAAATTAATCCAATTGATTGGAGTGGAGGGGGATTGTTCGTCTTTTCTTTCGGTCGGCTACCATTGCAGACGCTGTTGCTAGGTGAACTGATTGAGTAAGTCGTGTGTGGAATTGCTTTAGTGACTGACATTTGCGTTCTTTAACGGTTGAATGCCTGATGCACTTTGAATGTGTTCGTGGAATGAATTTAGGGGCGGTGACAGGTAACGGTAAGTTTTAGAAGAGTTCTTTGATCACTTAGGGGTAGGGTCATAGGGTCCTGCATTGGGCAATGGAAATGCCCATGATTATAACTGCAGACAAAAAAAATGAAAAAGAATGAAATGTAGAATGCCGTCAGGAAAAATTAAAGCATGGCGGCAATATTATGTCGCATTTGCAATTTTAGATGAAGAAGATGGCTGGATTAGGAAATGGCAGAGAATATTTATGTAAGAAATTAGAACGAATAGAAAAATAAGAGAATTCATTTAAATTTAAACTGGCGGACAATATTACTTCTACGTGAAAGTGCAAGTTTTAAATTTTATGGTGGCATGTGTACATACATGTTTGTATGGAGAGATGCAGATTGGGCGTGTTTTTCTAGCTAATTAATAGCTGCTTCAAAATTTTCTTCACAAATTCATAAAAGTCAACTGCAGCATAGCAGCTGCAGATGATCTAGTTGGGCGCATACACCAGCTGATCTATAAGATATGATCGGAGGAAAGCATGCCCGATGAGTGGAATCTCATCGTCGTTTGTCCGGTCCACAAGAAATGAGACCCTTCTGATTGCGCCAATCATCAAAGAGTTCAGCCTTCTTAACATCGCACCCCCAATTAGTGGGATATTCAAGTTGTTTGCCTGGTTCACAAAAAAGAGACCTCTTTGACAGCGCCAGTTTTTGAGGGGTTAGTCTTCTTAACATCGCATACAAGATCCTCTCTGCCATATTGTGTCAGCGTCTGAAACCGTTTGTCCATGACCTGGTAGGTCCCTATCAGTGTGGTTTTAGACCAGGGAAGTCCACAATAGACTAGATCTTCACACTACGGCAGATCCTGGAAAAGACCCAAGAAGTGCAAATCGACACCCACCACCTATTCGACGATTTTAAGGGCGCATATGACACCATGCATAGAGACGAGTTATGCAGTGCCATGTCTAGTTTTGGCATTCCTACCAAACTCGTCAGATTGTGTAGGATGACGATGGAGAACTCTCGCTGCTCCGTCAAGGTCGGTAATGAACTCACCGAGACCTTCAATGTCAAAAAAAGTTTTAGACAAGGCGACGCACTATCATGCGGCTTCTTTAACATCATTTTCGAGAAGATCGTGCGTAACTCACAAGTCAACACCAGAGGCACGATCTTTCAGAAGTCAGTTTAATAGCTAGCTTACGCTGATGACATTGACGTGATTGGACGAACACAGCGAGCCGTCAATATGGCGTTTGCTGGCATTGAATCGGAAGAAATCGGCTAAGATGGGTCTGGTTGTTAATGGGAGCAAAACGATGTACATGCTCACAAGGATGAACACGTAATATCGACATCTCGGACAGAGCGTAATTGAGGACTTCGTTTACCTCGGCTCCGCGGTAAATAGGGACAAAAACGCAGGTACCAAAATCAAGCGCAGAATCAGTCTTGACAATCGCTGTTTCTTTGGACGCAAGAGACAAGTAATAGAGCCCTTTCTCGAAGGACTAAGCTTGCTTTGTATAACAGCTTGATCATCCAAGTCCTACTGTCCTACTGGACGTTACTAAAAGCTGTTGAGGAAACCCTTAGTCTTAACGAGAAAAAAGAAAAGTTTTGCGTGTGATTTTTGGTCCTGTTCACGTTGATTGCCTCTGGAGGAGAAGACTTAACGACGAACTCTATGAGCTGTACCGCGACATGCGCCTGGTCAATCGGTTTCGAAACACAACGCATAATATGGCTAAGTCATGTAGAGCGTATGGACACAACTGCTCCGACCCGAAATGTCTTCGTATGACAAGGCAACAGAGGATGGCCTAGACTAAGATGGCGCACACAAGTGGAAAAGGACCTCAACCAACTTGAAGTCCGGAACTGGAGGCAGTTGGCGAAAGATCCTGCTGGCTGGAGAGGCATGTTGGTTGAGACAAAGTTCCATCGCCGACTGTAGCGCCGCAATACCAAGTTTTTGTTTTCTTGGAACAAATTAACACATATCTGTGTAACAAATAATTTCACGCTATTTATGTCCAAAGGGAATTTGAATTAGATAAGATAACGATTAACTTAGATCTTAGGGTCAATAAGTTTGGATGTTTAACTATTCTTCAGATTAAGTTACCTAGTTTTAAGTATTTTCCTAGGATTTAATCATCAATTTTATACAGTTAAATAAAAATGCGGTCGGTGGCCATGGCGTAGTGGGTAGAGTGCGACGCTCACACGCCGAAGGGTTTAGGTTCGACTCGCAGTTCAACACCAATTTTTAGAATTTTTTACGGCACCACCTCTTTCGAGCTGCTGACAACACTCAAAGAGTAATAACTGTCTAAGAAAGCTTCTCAGACTTCGCCGTTCGGAGTCGGCAAGCTGACCAGCATACAAGCTGATTGCCTGATTTTAAAATGTTTTGTGATTCTTTGTGAAATTCACGAACAGACCCAAGGGGGAGTTGGGATTCTTCAACTTTTAGCTGATTGTCTGATTTAAAAACGTTAAACGAATCTCTATGAAATTTCACCAACGAAGCCAAGAGGGAGTTGGGACTTCTTAATTTTAACCTTTCGTTTAATTTTCTGCAATGAATTGTTAGAAATTAAAAGCAAAAAAGACTATGACTAAGCATACACCGTTCTGTTTGAGAATCGGCAAATTGTTTTGCTCTGAAATACAGCCAAATATGTAATCCCTGAATTACTTCAATTTTAACGGAGAAGTATTCCTAAAGACACACAAACTCGCTTTTTATTCCTCAAGTTCTGTGTTTCATGCCAGATTCCTCAATTAAGCTAACAGATCACTCAATAAAACTCTGGACATATAGGGGGCGCCACTAACAAAAATTATTAATTTAATATTTATTTTATTTGTTCGTGGCGTCTCGGGACGTATTGAGTCAGTCGCATATAATACAAATTTAAATCCGCAAGCCTGTCGGCCTGTGTGGCCCAGATTATACCATGGCCGCTAAATTAGTTTGGCACATCAGCCATCTTATTATTGTTTGCTCGTTCTTCTTCTTGTGGCACCACAGGCTTCAAACAACATGCCTCTTCAGCCAGCACGAGCTTTCTCCAGCTGCCTTCAGTTGAAAGTTGGTTGTGGTCCTTCTCTACTTGTGTGCGGTACCTTAGCCTAAGCCGTCCTCTGTTGCCTTGTCCCAATGGCTCAGATTCGACGACTTTTCCATACAGTGGTGTCCATACATTTTACATGGCCTAGCCATATTAAGCGTTGTATCCGAAGACGCTTGACCAGGCGCATGTCGCTACACAGCCCATAGTTTGTTCGTTACTGTTTTCGTTTTTCTTGTATACATACACATACTGTATACACACATACAGTTGTTCTTTGCTTTGTTATATTTTTAGTTTGTTGACAAAGTTATGAGCACGAATTGACTTGTTTTTGTTAACAAGCCGGTGCATGTCAGCAAGAGCTGTTTTTCAAGACTCGAAACCCTAAGACTCGAACCTGGGACATTTTTTTCTGTGAGTGTCCAAGGTAATCCCCTACGTCGCCATGGCCACCTAAATTTGAAAAGCGACTGTCTTACTATTGTATTTCTCTTCAGCTACACATTTATGGACGCATTTAAACTTATATGAAACTTCTGTAACAATTTGAGGTCTAAGCAAGGTGACGCAGGAACCTAGATATAAACAGCCCTCTAACTCTTCAGCAAACTATTTAAACAGTAAGTGTTCGTTGGGTGACTGAAGGAACCTTCAGTTAAACGTATATTTCGTCTCTTCTAAGACAATAAGTGATGCTTGTGAATATTGCTTGTCTATATACTTGTTAGGTAGCCATTGGGAGAACGCAACAGAGGGCGACCTATGCTAATGTTGCGCACACAAGTGGAGAATGACCTCAACTAACCTGGAAGGCGCAATTTAAGGCAGCTACCAAAAAACGTGCTGGTTAGAGAGGCTTGTTGGTTGAAACTCAGGTCCACTCGGACTGTAGCGCCACAAAAAGAAGAAGAAGATATACTAATTATGTAGTTAGAAAAGTCTATATAAGACCAGTGAATCTTTTGAAGGAAAAACTAACAATGATTAGTTGAGAATTCGAACATACGCATTCCGCGCAGTGGTCCACACACTCACTTACCACGTCCCAACATTTGTTATATCCTTATATATACAAAATCCGTTATCACCAAAAAACGAATTTGTTTCCAACATATTTCAAAATCAAAAGTCCCGAATCCATACAATCTGCTAACACCATCTGCATTGATTGGTTTGCTTCACAATCCCGTTGGCAACTTCTGGGAAGATTCATAAAACTCCTAAAATAACCTGTCAAACACCGTCTTTGGGATTTTTCCTCGTTGGAGTTTTACAAAACGCCAGCTGCCGATAGGGACTGTATGCGAAAACGTCCCAAACGTTTTCTGTTCTATACGACTATCAATCCATCTCGTTTAGTCACTCATACTCACCCACCATACTCCGGTTCACATTTTCCCATTTTTACCAAAACCACTTAATTGTCATTTTGACACCCCTTTTGAGAAAAACAACAATTAAATTTATTAATTTTCTAATTTTATTTTAAAACAACATCTTTGCGACATTTTGTTTTTTTGTTTTCACATTTGTCATTTACATGCGTTGCGACACTTTATTAGCGCATTCGCGTCATTCTGACAGCTTTGTCATGTTGTGTGAAGTTTCAAATTTTACATTCTTACGTCTAATGTCTACGAGTAACTAATATTTGATTTACAATACTCAAACTGGATTTTACTGGTTTAGTTTAAAGTTTGTCGACTAATAAATTCGATGAATATTACAATTAACGGTTATTGGGGAAATATTTGGTAAAAATGGGCATACCTACGTGTAGTTTTTCTTTTAATTTACAGTGTAAAACGTGATATGACTCATACAGTGGAATGCTAGAAGTATGGCTACGGGTTAAACATTTACAACAATTACGGGTTAATTGAGGTGCCTGCTCAATGTGGAACAGGCTTGATAAGTTTGGCTTTGTACATTGGGGGGGCCTGACGAAAAACTCTCACTGGCAAGGAGTGCAACTAATCAAGGTAAGTCTCATTGGCTGGCATGTAGTCGATGTCGTGGGTATGGGACGTTGGGTACCACCCGCTGACCGCCTGTCATTCCTGCTTGACGCCCGTCATCGGTTGGTAGTGGGGCGAGAGGCTACTGATTGAGCTGGAGTCCAGGCCGTTCGCGGAGGATCGGTTGATGGGCGGAAGACCGTACATGGCGCCATGGCTGCTAACCGGTGTCCCGGTCGGACTGTCCATGTCCAGGGCGGGGTTGATGCGCTTCTCCTTCTGGCGGCGATTGCAGAACCACACCCGGACTACCTCTTTTTCCATGCACAGAGAGTCGGCGAGGGCGGTAATCTCTTCGCTGGTAGGCTTGCAGTTGATCATGAAGGATTTTTCGAGGGCACCACGCACGTTAGTCTCTATGGAAGTGCGCTTCTTTCGCCGCCGACCCATGTTCTCCGGCGTCGTGAGCGGGTTCTGCAGGGCAGTCAATCCGAAGATCCTGCGGAGGAGAAGAAGATGATTATTAGTTGTGTGAAAGTGCTTGTCAAGTCCGTGGCTAACTCACCCGCCCGGCTTGGTGATGCTGGTGTCAGCGTCCTCCAACCACTTTTGCAGTAGCGGCTTGAGCTTGCACATGTTCTTGAAGCTCAGGTTCAGCGCTTCAAAGCGCGATATGGTCGTCTGTGAAAAGTCGTTTCCGTACAGCTTGCCCATTGCTAGACCCACGTCACCCTGCGTGAAGCCCAACTTAATGCGGCGCTGCTTGAATGTCTTGGCGAACTGCTCAAGTTCTTCAAGATCTGTGGTCTCCTCGGGTGACTGATCCAGCATACGTGGCGTGCTCATGGACACAGTGGACGAGCTGAGGTGCTTGGAGGTCTGTGGTGCATAGCTATTCATGCCGGGCGTGTTGGGCGTTAACATTCCCGAACCCATGTTCAGTCCCGCTGTGCTGGGTGGCGTCGTGTGGGTGGTCGCTTGACTCTTTGACAGTGGCGTGGTGTGCCGGCTGACTGGACTGAGAGATGGGCTACGGATCGGCGATTTGATCATGGATGCAGACGAGTATCCGCTCATCTTGCTCTGTGGAGTTGAGTGCTGCTGCTGAAGCTGTTGCTGTTGATGCTGATGCTGTTGCTGCCGCTGAAGAGCATGGAACTGTTGCTGGGCTGCTTGAGCCATCGCCTGGAGGGAATTTTGCAGCAGGAACTGGGAGGCTGCCGGTCCATTCAAACTAGCTTCTGGGGCGACAGTGCGCATCATTTCAATGTAGTTCTGAATTTGTGTTTGAAATGCCTGCTGTATGTCCTGTGGACTAAGTGCTGCTGCTAGCCCAAATTGATTCTGCAGTAGGAGCGGTCGCAGCGGATTCTGGAGAGCGGCCAGTGTGGCCTGCAGATTGTGGTGGCTTCCGGGGCTAGGACACGGTTCGGAGAACGACTGGAGAGGGGGCACCAAGGAAGGCTGGTCGTTCTGCGGAGTTGAAGAGCGATGCATTGACGGCGATCTGTGTACCGAAGGAGAGCGTTGCACTGATGGGGACCGCCTTGGAGTTCGCATCCGCTTCGGTGAAGGTGAATCCCGGGACTGTGCCAAATTGAGGACTCCATCAATTTCGACGTTCTTCTTGCTCAAGTTCTCTGGTGATGGGGACCGCTCTCTGTCACTGAGATCATCACAACTTTCAGCGCAGCCTGAAAGAGAAGAAAAAATTCACTTTGAGACAAAGGAATAAACAATATTTTCGTTTTTAATTTTCCAATCCACTTGACAGCACTACCAAATTGTCGGGGAGCAAAAAGCGCCCAGCTGCCGCCACAATCCCGTCTGGCTCCTGTTGCTGGTACGCAACAACGACGGCGTATCCTTGTGTGCAGTGTCGTGATATATGCTTCCCTTCCTTACCACTGGCCAGGATAATGAAATTTTCCGTTCAACCCTATGGAATAATTTGATTTTGGTCAGAAAATTGAATGCTCCTGTCAATGCCGGTCCTCCCGCCCTTGTTGTTGTTGGCGTAATTCATACATAAACATTTTGCCTTCTTGTTCTCGAAAAGAATACCAACCAAGGAAGGAGACGGTGGAAACCATCAACATCCTTTGAAGGGCAGATGAACGCAAATTTTATTCAATCTTCCAATTGAGTGAGTCCACCCAGTTTTGAAGGCTTATCAATGTGCGGCGGGCATTCGTTGAGTTTTGTCAGTGAAGGGTTGTCCAAAAGGATCAAGTGAGACTGCATACGCTGGTCATTTGAGGGGAAGTAATTTACTAAACATTGAAAGATTGCCATTTACATTTATTTATGGATTTATGGAGAGTCTGCATTGGAGTTCAAGGGAGTTTTTAAGTTCAAGTGGTGTGGTGACTAATAAAATGATAAGACGACTTGTGGATGGTTGCTTGTTAGGTTATGTTTGCAGTGTGTATGGCGTTGTAGGTGGCTTGTCGGTTAAAAAAACAGTTTTAAGAACGATAAAAAGTGTGAGGAATTTAAAGGGACGGGGAATAAAGCGTAGTGGATGTTTGGAAAGTTTTCTTAAAGATATACCAGCGATTGAAGTAGGTATACTTTGCTCTTGAAAAGGAAGTGGCTAATGCGGTATTCAGTCTTTTTTTACTTTTAAAAATATGTTAATTGTTTAATAAATCTACTGAAGCCATAAATTCACTAACTTGTTCTTTATTCCAAAGTATGCAGAAAATATATACAATTACGTAGCAATATTGTATACCATATATAATATTATTTGTATACATATTGGTTGGTATTAGATTCTGCGACAATACTTGCAAACATAAATTATTCTCTGTCTACATATTTCTTGGAACTGACGGAGGCTGACAGAAGGAAGGTGAAGACATCAATGCGTTATCAATTTTTTATTCAGCACTGCAATCTGTGTGGGGTAAGCGGGAGAATTTTGCGAGCAGAGTTCAAGAACTTTAGAACCAAATAAACGATGTTTCATTTACTTTAGAACCTTCCTAGTGGCCGCCGCGGCGTAGTAGGTAGAGTGCGACGCTCACCCGCCGAAGGGTCTAGGTTCGATTGCCAGCTAAAAATCTCGAATTTTTCACGGCACCACCTCTTTCGAGCTTCTGACAACACTCAAAGAGTAATAACTGTCTAAGAATGCTTCTCAAACTTTGCCGTCCGGAGTCGGCAAAAAAGTGTAGGTCCCTTCTACTCGTGAGGGAACAATAGCGCGCACAACACGAGTAGTTGATGAGCAAGCTAGGCCCTGGTCCCCCTGTGGACTGTCGCGCCAACGATTATTATTATACAGAACTTACATAAGGAGCAGGCTTGTTTGAAGATATACATTTTTATTATACATTGTTACAGTCCTTCCTTTCATATTATATAGTTCAACAAGATTCAGTAAAAAAAATTCTTTTAATGGGTTGTCGAACCTCGGGCCTCATATTTTACTAAATACGGAAAGCCATTTACCATATATTTGATTTCAACGTTAGACATTAACCAGGGCTGTAATCACGTAACTTTTCAAGCGGCTATCCTTCGGATGTTCCACTAAATGATATTGTCGATAATTTGCATCATGTAACCCAGCCACTATTGTCTCTTCTATCGTCTATTTTGTACACAGTTTGAGCGCTTCTGTCATAACTAAACTTACACATTGAATAAGGACTGCCTGATAGTTGTTCATTCTATTGTTGTGTCTGTAAACATTACAAATGAACAAACGGCTGTGCGAGTGGAGTTCATAAAATATATGATGTTTGATTTTAGGAAATATTTTTTTCAAATAATTTTGGATGTACATTTAAACATCCGTAAGAGGAGGATTGTATCCAAGCATTTTGTAATTACTAGTCACATGTTTTTCCTTACTTTTTCTTCAAATTTTCATTACTTGTATGCCAGCGCAATGCAAAACGATAGTAAACTAGGTATCGTCTAAACCGAACGTCAGAACTATAGCGATTGACTGTTTTGAGAGTACATGAAGCAACCAAAATAATATCGTTTTGTCGATATCGTTTCTTTTGCTTACGTGATGCAAAACTCTCGTTTCAATGACATCGTCGCACGATAGTCGTCATCCGTGATTAAGCCCCAGGATTTAACGTCAAATTTATGAAGTTTGTTTGGCATGCATTGTGTGAACCTGCTCTTGACGTTGGAAGGAAAGAGCTGCTCATCAGTTTTTATGACAGCCTCTGGTTTGAAACAATTTGAACTAATTTTAATAAATTTATCCCAAACTGTTGTGACCGGCTCACACGGCGAAGGTTTTAGGTTCGATTCCCAGTTCAACACCAATTTTTTGAATTTTTCACGGCACCACATTTTTCGAGCTGCTAACCACACTCAATGAGTATTAACATTTTAAAAAAAGAGCTTCTCAAACCTCACCGTTCGGAGTCGGCAAAAAACTGTAGGTCCCTTCTACTCTCGAAAGAACAGTAGTTCGTACAGCACGAGTAGTTAATGAGCAAGCTAGGTCCTGGTCCGCCTGTGGATTGTGGCGCCAACCATAACAATAATAATTGTTGGCGCTACAGTCCAAAGGAGGACCAGGGCCTAGCTTGCTCATCAACTACTCGTGTTGTGCGCGCTATTGTTCTCTCACGAGCAGAAAGGACCTACAGTTATTATATATATACAGTTATTATTATTATTATAAGCTTACGCTATGTGTAATTTTTTTTTCATGATAGTATCATCACTTTTCTCATTTTTCACTTCGTTTGAAATATATATTTGGATAAAACTTTTAAGTATTAACTTTTAAGTATTAAAATTGGTAACACACGGGATGATCCCGCAGTTTGGAAAGCTCGTATTTCAAAATCTTAATACTTAGATTTTGAACCCCGTATTCTCGAACAAATATATAGTTTGTTTTTTTCTACGTAAGTTCACTATGGCTAGGTGTTGTCCTGTTGATAAGTTAGGTGACACAACAGTGGACAGTGGGCCAGAAACACTTTTTTCAATAAAGATAAGCACTCACTAATGTAATGTGTCTAAAAATCATTTTTCTTTAATATAAACTCTTCTTTTAACACAAAATAGCGATAAAGTGTTTTCCTACTTTCAAAATACGAAGGTTGCCTTTAATATTTCGGGATTGGGCAACCCGAGTGTTGCAATCTGGCAACTGCCAGCTTTATAGTAAAGTTTGACATTTTTGAGGTTATACGTACATACGAGCGCTATTTTTGTCTTTTACAGTAGCTTAAAACATTCATCTCGCCCAAAAATTAAATCGTGAAATTTTTCGTGCCATTATTTTTTACAACTTTCGACGTGGATTAACTCAACAACAGTGCATCGATGAACTTAGTTCAATTTTTGGCGATGAATCTCCGTCAAGGATCAGTGTTTATCGATGGTATGGTGAATTCAACCGAGGTCGTAGTTCACTCCAAGACAAATTTCGTAAAGGTCGTCCAAAATCAGTTGTTGTTCCGGAAACCACTGATGCTGTCAGCCAACTGATATTGCAAGATCGTCATGTGACCTATTGTAAGATTGAGACAACCTTAGGTATTAGTGGGACCAGTATACATTCAATATTGCATGAACACTTGCCCGTCAAAAAAAATTTTTCGCGTTTGATCCCACACAATTTGTCAATCGCTCAAAAAACGGCTCGTGTTGATTGACCGAATGAAATGCTCCAAAAATACGATCGCGGTGCTTCGAAACACGTCTGTGTGAAATCGTGACAGGTGATGAATCGTGAATTTACGCGTATGAGTCCTAAAGTAAACAGCGGTCGACTGTATCGGTGTTTCAAATTGAATCAAATCCAACAAAAGTTGCTCGCGCACGAAGCACTTCCAAGCAAATGGTCGCCTGTTGTTTCGGAAAAACTGGGCATATCGCAACCGTACCACTAGAACAATGCTGAACAGTCAATTCTAAGTGGTTCACAGCCATTTGTTTGCCAGTTGTCTTCCAAGAAATCAAGAACACCAACAATCGAAGATGGATCACTCTTCACCACGACAATGCGAGCTCTCACACATCGGCTCAAACAACTGCATTTGATCACTCAAAACATCGATTTGATGAGTCATCCGCCGTATAGTCCTGACTTGGCGCCGAATGAGTTCTTTTTATTCCCGTACGTAAAAAATTAAATGAGAGGTCAACATTTTTCGACACCAGAAGAAGCGGTTGATGCGTTCAGAATGCATGTTTTAGAGATACCTCAATCAGAGTGGCAAAAGTGCTTCGAGAATTGGTTCAAACGCATGCAAAAGTGTATAGATCTTAATAGGGAATATTTTCAAAAACAATAAAGCTATTTTCGATGATTAATACTTGTTTTTGTTCTCTAAGCCCGAAATATAAAAGGAAACGCTTATATGTGGAAGTCTTCCGCACATTTCGTGTGCACACTTTAGACAAGTAGATCAACTGCGAGAACCATTTCAAATCAGAATCCGAAGAAGTTTCTGCATCGTTTTGTGATCTACAACGACCATGGATTCACTGGAATACGCCAAAGAACAAGAAATAGTCATACAGTCAAGAGGTAATCATGTTTTAAAGAAAGGGGAAGTATCATATGAAGATCGCCATCGTATGTGATCCGCGATAACGTGGATATGGGCACAACGCTGGTTTAACTTTTTTCAGATATTGCGCTAATTCAAAACCGAAATGCCCAACATCTGAACCATTTGGCGGGTCAAAATCATTCTCCTCCACCATCACAGTCATACCTCCGGCGGTGGAATAAGGCTACAAAATGTCGTCCTATTTACAGTGCGTTTCTGACTCGGTTCTTTGTGACTACTTTTTGTTTCCACGCTTCCATCATTTCGCAGATACCCTAATGTGTTTCATTTTAATAAGTTAGAGCCTTGCTGCCGCAAATGTTTCGAACTAAATGAGGCCTTTCTTGAAAAATGAATCACCCTAAGGAATTCGTTAATCCCTTGTAGCCATCAAAATACAACAACTCTCACAAATTTATATAAATAGTCATGCTGTTTATCCCTTTAGGCAAATGCCTATCTGGCAGCACTGTCGGACTTCTGGCTTTTTATTCACACACAGCAAAAGTTGAAGAAGTTCACTTTTGTGTTGCATTTACAAGTCATTGATAGGAATATGGCCGAATTGGACTTATATCGGTGTGCACTTTATTTGAGGAACTAAGGGCATGACCACATATTAGCACAAAACACCAATACGTCACGCTCCCTCCCATCCGATGAAGGTGCATAGTCTTGTCAATTGCAAGCCTCTTTTTCGATGATTATTACGAGTATTTGTTTCTGTTCTCTAATCTCGAAATATAAAAGGTAACTCACATAGTAGTTTGAAAACTAGGTGTAACTACACTAAAAATCTGAAGCGCATGACTTTGTCGTTCAGAATTATTTTTTTTTTCAAGTCAGTCCATTGAAACACGAAAAACATTTCCAATATAGTTGTTTATAAAATGTGGAAAGAAAAATTCATCATTAATTTGAAGAAACACATTATCATTTAAAGGAACAATTTGCTTGCATTGAAGTATTGTATGTCAAACGATATTTTCAAATATTTCTAGAAAATAAATGCAGAATATGAAACACTTGTCCAAAAAGCGATTGCTACTACAGTACTGTCTGGGTAGCTTAACCTCTGATTCCGTGGACGAGAAAACCCATTTTTTTTGTTAGTGAGAGTACTTTATAGCACAAAAGTAACCTCGATAAAATGAACCAAAAATGTATGCAGACATTTGTACTTGTTCACTTGTTCATTCGCTGGTTTACTAGCTTTTGCATGCAATTAAAACAGTACAGTAATAATAATAATTGTTGGCGCGGCAGTAAAGAGGGCGACCAGGGCCTATCTTGCTCAGCAACTACTCGTGTTGTGCGCGCTACTGTTCTCTCACGAGTAGAAGGGAGCTATAGTTTTTTTCCGACTCCGAACGGCGAAGTATGAGAAGCTTTCTTAGACAGTTATTACTCTTTGAGTGTTGTCAGCAGCTCGAAAGAGGTGGTGCCGTGAAAAATTCTAGGTGTTCAGCCGGGAATCGAACCTAGACCCTTCGGCGGGCGAGCGTCGCACTCTACTTACTACTCCACGGCGGCCACCAAAACAGTACAGTGTAGACACTTAAAAAATAACTTTGCAAAGGACTTTTGTCTTATCATTGAAAGAAAAAAGTGAAATTATTGTGAAATTGAAAAAAACCTGAAGACACTTCGAGTTTGTCTCGGCAATACAGTGCAGTACTACAAACGCCAGACGAAGCAGAATGCGAAGAGATTATTTCTGATCTGAAAATGAATTGTTTGAAAAATCGACCGATTAACCTCGATTAGCCGCTGAAGATTTTTACATTTTTGATAAAGCAATAGTGTGGGTTAAACCTAATACCAAGAAGTATTCCGACATACTAGTTTTGAAAAACAAAAAATCGTAAAAAAGTTGTGCACAATGTGTATTAGTTTACAAAAAAAAAAAAAAAACAGACTAGTATTGAAAATAAACATAAAACAAGATATTTTACTATTGCCTAAGTGTATTTAATGGGTACGAAGACACCATTGGATATCGTGAGCTATCTTGTTTGGGGTAACAGCCTGTGAAATAATTACTCCACACTAACCAGTTAGCGCTATATGTCTTTCAAGTCCCATTTCCTGTGAATTGCGACCGATGATGAAAAAGCCAATATTTCTGCCGACATACAGCAGTTTGCAACGTCTTTTCCCAATTTCCCAAGTGCAGACATATTGTTATACAGCTCTGTGCAAAAAAATAGCACCACGTTGAGGTCTGCACTTTGGATGCTAATTACTTTTCTACATGCTCATGTAAAGGCACGATATTTATTGTAGGACATCTGTTGGATATCAGTAATAAAATGCAAAAAACAAGATAAGCAAAGATGCATTTTAAGACAAGAAAATTCCCATTATACGAAATGAAACCGAAATTTTGGTGTGCAAAATAATAGCACCACAAGTAAAACGTCGTAAATAAAATGCAAAATTTAGTGGAATAGTACAGTTTTAATTTTTTTTATTTATACTACTGTTCTAGTATTTCGTCTTATAACCCTTATTTTTGACCACAGCGGCACAACGTCGTGGCATAGAGTCGATTAGTGCCTGACATCGCCGAATTGGAATATCCCTCCACGCAGCCTGCACAGCTTCCCATAGCTTTAGTGTATTTTTTGGTTTCGCTTTAAGAACAGCTTTCTTAAAATCTGTCCAAAGATTTTCAATGGGGTTTAGGTCTGGAGATTGCGGCGGCCATTCCATAACTTGAACCCCATTGGCCAATTTGCTCGTATGTTTCGGGTCATTGTCTTGCTGCAAGACCCATCTGAGAGGCATATTCCACTCGGCGTAGGGCAACATGGTTTCCCTCATTAATAATTGTTGGCGCTACAGTCCAAAGGGGGACCAGGGCCTAGCTTGCTCATCAACTACTCGTGTTGTGCGCGCTACTGTTCTCTCACGAGTAGAAGGGACCTATAGTTTTTTGCCGACTCCGAACGTCGAAATTTGAGAAGCTTTCTTAGACAGTTATTACTCTTTGAGTAATGTCAGCAGCTCGAAAGAGGTGGTGCCGTGAAATATTAGAAAAATTGGTGTTGAGCTGAGAATCGAACCTCGAACCCGCACTCTACCCACTACGCCACGGCGGTTCCCTCATTATGCCAACATAAACTTCGGCGGCCATCATTGGTTTTATCCAAAATATAAGACCAGTACCGTTGTAGGAGAAGCATCCCCATATGTTAATTTTCGCGCCGCCGTGCTTAATGGTTTTTAAAGTACACTCCGGTTTAAACTCTTAGTTTTTTTTGCCTGTGAATAAATATCCTGGTTCCAGGAGTTATAAATAAAACAATTTTAGACTCATCTGTCCATAATATACTACGCCATTTGGTTACTTCCCAGTTCAAATGTTCTTTTTTTTTGCATTTTGCATTTTATTTACGACGTTTTACTTGTGGTGCTATTATTTTGCACACCAAAATTTCGGTTTCATTTCGTATAATGGGAATTTTCTTGTCTTAAAATGCATATTTGCTTATCTTGTTTTTTTGCATTTTATTACTGATACCCAACAGATGTCCTACAATAAATATCGTGCCTTTACATGAGCACGGAAAAAAGTTATTATCATCCAAAATGCAGACCTCGACGTGGTGCTATTTTTTTGCACAGAGCTGAATATATACCAGCCATTGGCATATTTCTCTTGTTTCCTTTTCATTCTTAACTAGGTCATTCTGTGTCATTGTCACAACACCAAATAGTTGTAAAATCATAACAAAGTCAACTTCTCGTCTACTCCCTTATGAGGCACACCTTGCCATGCACTGCTCAATAACTCCCTGACTTCTTGACTTGAATGGCAAGGATTTCAATACACTTCGTCACCATTTTAAATTTTTTTTTATTTCAAAATCCATACTGTACAACAGCTCAAAACTAAAGCCAACCCAAATCTCCCCCGGGGGTGAAATTCTTATCCAATTTGTGAATGCGTCCACCGCACTGCACTGCGTACCATGAGAAATCGGGGAAAATCAGAGAACCATTGTCAATGGTTATGTACACATAAATTGAAAGATAAAAAATGTTTTTTGAAAACCCGCACGGACCAAACGAAGTAAATCAACCCCTTTGCCATTCAGCGTGACATCAAACGCAAGCCAATCAAAGTTCACCCCTATTTAAAATTTCAAATGTGACTAGCAGCACGACTGCACCACTCACGTTCGTTTTTTAAATACTGTATCCTTCTGCATTCGCAACCCCCATTTAAATGTTTAAAAAGGAACAAGGTCTGAATGTTGGTCGGTTGGTGATTTAGGGGTAGCGAGAGGGGGTTGTGACTGGCTGTGCAATAATCACCGAGCCAAATTAATGAGTTATGCGTGCAGTTTTGCATCGTAATCCTGAATTTTCCTCATCAACGGAACTCGTGCGTCCTTTTTTGTCAGAATCAAGAATAAAAAAAACTCCTGATGGCACCACAGAGATAGCAGTCCACACTGATTGGTAGCCGTAAAGGGTGATGCTCCGAAAGCAGATGTCCTTGATTCGTTTTGAAATGTTTTTCGATTTGCAGAAGCTAAAGGGACCCGAGCACGGTTTCCATTCGTATATTCGAATGAGGTGAAATTCCTTAAATCGACATTTGGAAAATTCGCTATCAATGCATCAATCATGGTCTTATACCTCCAAGCGGGTGGAATTGATTACGGGCAATATGGTGGCATCACAGCACACTGCCCGTCTGCCAGTCTGCCAGTGTGGCTGGATACACGTTTGTGTCTAACCCTTATTGGATGTATTTATGATTTTAATTGAAAATGAAGTACGCAGTAATTTTGATGGATAAATGTGCAATTTATGATGGTTTTTACCCCTTTTTCCATCATTCGCAGTTCGATTCGTCGACGTCGCCGTGAGTGAACAGACAGACTCAGGTTTGGTGCCATTTGTTGTCTTCATTAAGCAAGAGGCGGGTTGCACAAATTATTGATAAATATATTGCGTTATAGCGATCGATCAAATTTTTGCCACTCTGAACTGACAAATGATTTCAGTTGCATATGCTGCGTTTATGATGGCTATGGCGACGCAACACAGGGGCAAAGGAACTAAGTGCGTTATTTGTTCTTCATTTAGAATGGATTTGTAATTGTCGGGTGGAGTACAGGTTTTGATGAATGACATCAGCGCGCCCTCGTGGGAAATGCAGATGTTTGAAGTGGATGGAAATCACACAATTGCGTCTTTGAAGAGAATCGGTTAAAATTGTTGACATTGCATCGCACTTTTCCTCTGACTTTTTAAGTAAAACACTACCCGGGTATTAAAATGCTTGATCCCCTATGCATATGTCACTTTTTGCTTGTGTAAGTTTGAGATATCTTATATTTTAGGCCCTAACCTGAAGTACCCGAAGTGGTATTGACACAGACGAATGACAGTAGTTGTTTCTGTGACAAGTAGCGAATCATCAGTTATCCTTAGTTGAGCGCCAATTGCTCTCCACTTGATTTCAGCAACTATGGGAAATTGTAAAATACTCTGCTATGGCGTCGTGTTACTCTGAGAATTTATTCGCTTCACCCTGGTACGCGTACTCGTCTAGTGAGCAAATTATCAGCAGCCTTTGCTGCCAAAAGATTATGCACTGAGATGATGCTTTCGACAACGCGGCTATTGATGCGCAAGGCGGCAAAAGAAGGGAGAAATCATTGATATTGTGGATAAAAGCAATGCTAAGGAATTGGAATATTAACGCGGAAGCGGACTGCGAACAGTATTTTATGGGCCTGCCCGCAAAGTGGTGCCACTCTCTCCTCTTCTATGCTGTGTGTTGGTCCAATCTTTGCTGTAGCTTTAAATAGATCTATCATCTGATAATCTGATGCGAGAACACCAATAATCAGCAACGCCGATTACACAAATTCGACCTTCTTTGCGTCCATGACTGCGTCTGGTCAGAAATTGAGTCACAAAATGAATGTACGCTGATATTCTCGGACGACTCCAAGGCGATGAAGGAACCTAGAGCCGGGGCCTCCGCGGAAAGTTACAACATTCACACCACTTTGGGTAGCTTTTCGTCAGCTTTTCAAGCAGAACACTTTGCGATTCTTATGGCCATGAGCTACATTGTAAAGAACAAGTGAAAGGGGCTAAGCGTCTGAGTATACAGTGACAGATAAGCTGTGCTCCAGGCTTTGCTCAACCCTCAAACCACTTCCAAGTTAGTTCAGGAATACCAGTCTTTGTTGTCATCCCTCAGACTATTTTCAAGTTTGTTCCGGAATGCCAGTCTTTGTTCAATTGGGTTTGCGTTTGAGTATACGGTGACAGATAAGCTGTGCTCCAGGCTTTACTCAACCCACAGACCATTTCCAAGTTAGTGCAGGAATGCCAGTCTTTCTTCTCATCCCTCAGACCATTTCCAAGTAAGTTCAGGAATGCCAGTCTTTGTTCAATTGGGTTGACACATTGAATTCGTAAAAAAATGTCTGGGTTTGGGAACAACACGGGATCACGGAAATTAAGATTGCCGATGAATTTTCTAGGTGGCTGCCGTGGCATAGTGGGTAGAGATCGACGCTCACAAGCCAAAGGTCTAGGTTCGATTCTCAAATACCTCAAATTTTTGACGGTATCACCTCTTTCGAGCTGCTGACAACACATAAACAGTTATAACTGTCTCAGATTCACATAAAAAATGGGTTGCAACAAGGAGCCGTTGGTTCAATGATCCTTTTCGCTGTATTCACTAGCGATGTTATTGGTTCGCATTTAATCGCGTACGCCGATGATCTTATTGCTTACAGAACGGGCCCGAAAATTGAACTTAAAAATAACATTTTGCAGCGTGACTTCGACAAAATTCAGCGATTTTGCGATGACTGGAAGTTGAAAATCAACTTTTGGAAGGGCAAAACTATTCTCTTTAGAACCCCGTTATCCAGGGCCTCAAGGGACACGCAGAAAAAATGGCGCAAGTTCGGCATATTTGACCCGCGGGGCCAGCCATTAGCTGTGCAAAATGTAGTTGGATATCTTGGCATTTGGTTGGTCCAGTATTTGTACTGCGGTAAGCATGCAGATACAGCTCTGACAAAAGCTAAGAAAGTCTTTGCTGCTACAAGTTGGTTGCTTTACAGCAGCCAACTTGATACCAGAGTAAAGGTGATCTGCTACATAGCCTTCATACGGCCAATCATGGTGTACTGTTGTCCAGTGTGGTTCAATCTGAGTCCTTCCCAAATGGAAAAGACGAGGGTGTTTGAGAGGCAATGTCTCCGGGCCTGCCTCCAGTTGTATCGAACACCTGAATCCGATTACAAGAAATTCTATCCCACCGAGGTCTTGTACAACGAGGCAAACCTAATCAGGATTTTTATTTTTTTTATTAAGCTTTGGGGCTTACTACCCAAACCCTATGTGCCACAAGAATGTGCGGTAAAACGGCTTTATTTCGCCCGAAGCATTTATCTGTCTAGACTCCGAAGGGCTGCACATCTCCATCCGCGATAGGATGGAAACGGATAAGGACCGAGGGTTCTATTGGTGGTAAGAGCCACACCAAGAGCCCCAGCTGTCGTCAGCCAAATTAGGTTAAAATTGGCCCCCCACGGCCAACTCACATCTAGTATAAGTTAGGATAAGTTAGTAATTAAGGTTGAACTAAAATAATGTATAAAATAAAAACAACAAAAAAACACAAAAACCCCCGAAAAAAATCAAGAAATGTAAAAAAATGTAAAAAAATGTCAGTCGAAAGTATCTTTAAGTTAGAATAGGTTACATTAAGTAATATTAAGTTTTTATAAAAAAAATTGTAGACAATTAAGTAAATAAACATTAGTTTTAATAAATTAGAAGAAAATAAAAAAGTATTGACGCCGAAAGGCAAATAAATAAATAAATAATTAGTTTAGCTTAGAGCGCCCGCATAGGGACAGTGAAGTAGATATAAGATTTCATATCAGATGTACCTAGGTTAAGCATTTTGTTCCTAGCGTTAAGTTATCATTAGTTGAAAAAAAATAAAAATGCATTTTAAACTCAAAAAACTCAACTCCGAAGGGCTGATACAGAATACGGAAGGATGCCCTATCATCTTCCATGTCGTACGCAGAACAGTGAATAGGCGACTCCAATATGAAGCGGACGTCGCTTGTATCCACGAGGAACTTCTTCGGTTTAGTAGGGCGATCTACACCCGAGACAGGGCACAGTCCGCCAAAGAAAGTCACTTTTACTGGTGGATTCAACAACCAGCCCCCGCCACAGTTCGTAGTTAACCCCGAAAGTTGACTTTGTGGCCAGCTTACATAGTTTTAAAATGTCGCTAGGTTACAAAAAAAATATATACAGCTCTGTGCAAAAAAAATAGCACCATGTTGAGGTCTGTACTTTGGATGTTAATTACTTTTCTCATTACTCATGTAAAGACACGATATTTATTGTAGGACATCTGTTGGGTATCAGTAATAAAATGCAAAAAACAAGATAAGCAAAGATGCATTTTAAGACAAGAAAATTCCCATTATACGAAATGAAACCGAAAAACAAGAAAATATATATATATATAAATATATGTATGGGTATATATAAAAACTAAAAAAAAAATGAAACAAAAGTACAACATGGCATATTGAATATATATATGATGCATTAAGGCACATGTCTGTATCTAACGGGCATTAATGGGCAAAGTTAAGAAGTTGTAAGCAGTTTAAGTAGTTAGGTAGTTGTAAGAATTTTCTTTTTTTAATCTATTTTGTTTAAGTTTGTAGTTAAGTTTTGCTTTTGGATAGCTTAAGTTTATTTATATAAAAAAACTCACTACTTTCGAATAGTTTTCTTGGAACAATTTAACACATATCTGTACAAATAATTTCACGCTAATTATGTACAAAGGCAATTTAAATTAGATAAGATATAGTTAAACTTAGACCACCTGTTTAGGGTCAGTAAGTTAGATGTTAAACCATTCTTAGACTAAAGTTACCTAATTTTAAGTATTTTTCTAGGATTTAAGCATGAATTATATAATAATAATTATTGGCGCTAAAGTCCAAAGGAAACAGGGCCTCAACAACTACTACTGTTCTCTCACGAGTAGAATTATATACAATTAATTATATACAATTATATACTTCTTCTTCTTCTTCTTGTGGCGCTACAGTCCGGGGTGGACCTGGGCCTCAACCAACATGCCTCTCCAGCCAGCACGATCTTTCGCTAGCTGTCTCCAGTTGCGCACTCCAAGTTGGTTGAGGTCCTTCTCCACTTGTGTGCGCCACTTTAGTCTAGGTCGTCCTCTGTTGCGTTGTCCCAATGGCACGGATTCAAAGACAATTATATCAAAGACAATTATATACAGTTAAATAAAAATGCAAAAAAAATAACTGTCTCAGAAAAAGCTTCTCAAACTTCGCCGTTCGGAGTCGGCAAAAAACTTTAGATCGCTTCTACTCGTGAGAGAGCTGAGACTGGGACTGACTGCGTCCTTGGTCAGAATTTAAATTGGTTATTGGATCTGTCGACAACACAAACAAAGGTGGCATGTGTCTCCAGGCTAAATGCTGAATCAGTGTATGCTGACCAAATGCAAGCCCTCAAATGTGAGTAAAAAATTCGCGACATTTCTATTATGTAAATTCAGAACAGACTGTGAACGACTACCAAATGAAATATTTCACCTTCTCTGAGCACTGAATTGTGCTCAGGCTTAGGCTTAGGCTTAGGCAAAAAATTCTCCGCGACACCTGAAGAGACTGTGAAGAAGCCTGTACACCAATGGACAAGTCATTGAATCTGAGTGCTCCAGTGTAGAGTTTCCGAAGTTAAAAAAATGGGTTCAACAATTCAACAGGAATATTACACGCTGACAAATCGAGGATCTAAAACTTTATACAATGATATTCGACTGTCGCAGACTTTCTTTTTTGCCTTTCCCTTCTTTATTTAATCTCGTATTCCACTCTCCCTTGTTCCCCTAACTCCCCAAAGCCTATCATTGGCTTAAAAAATGAACCTCTTCTGATATCAATCTATTCAACACTCGAGTCAACAACAACTGAATGAAATCAAACCCTCTAATTGAAAAATGAATGACTTTTTAATTTGTTTCCGCACCCTTTCAGTGTGTGACTCACTCCTGTGCAACACCCATTTGATAGTCAAATTAGAGGGTTGACATGCAAAAACGCAACCAACCCCAATCCTTTCACTCGTGTCAAAACATTAAAATCCACACAATAGTCAAAACGGCAAAGAGTAAAAAAATCCCCGAACCAACCACTTACTCAACAGGTAATACCACCAAAAAAAGGGTAAACCCTTCCCCACCACTTAACCGTATAATTTAAATACCGATATGCTAAGCATGCGTTTTATTCGCCTTTTCTCACCTCGCACACAATGAATAAAAAACACATAATCGGGCACACAAATCACAACCCTTTCCGCTGCAAGAACTCCCCTGTTCAACAATGAACTGCCATCCTTTCAAGGGTGCTTCACAGCAATAAGGCGCGTTTAAATTTAAATAAATTTGTTTACAACGTCGCGGCACCCTTTCACCTGAACCAACGTCATTCATCCATTCCCCTGGCATATCATCAAGAGGGATGATATCGGTTTTATACGCGTTTACTGAGTGTGTCACATTGTCACAGTGGTTGCGCAATAGAATGAAATTTGAATAAGGGACCGCTTGAAGGATATTTAAAATAGGGGTTGTGCCCCCAGGACTGGATAACAATGGCATTTGAATAATGCGCATTAGTACGCATGTTTATGTAAAGTACGTGTTCCACAACATCAATGCGGTGGCTGTGACATTCGCCGAAGGGATGGAGGTTGGTTCACGTTTTTTGTTCAGGGGTGCACGTTGCATGTTACAGTTTTGATTGCTTTGACATTTCGTGTTGGTATTTTAATTAGAATTTGATTAATCATTAGTTTTATGGTGATGATATCTAGTTGTGGATCATAAACATAACGGTGCCTTGGGTGTAATTGACTGGCAAATGAGAGTGTAAATTGTTGAGGGTAGGAGGAGTTTTTGTAAATAGTGGAATATTACTGTGGGGGTTGGAGGTGTGGGAAGTTACATTTTGAAGTGCGATTTTATACAGTTCTTGCATGGACCCAGCAGTGTCCACAAATTGGGCACCAATGGTGAGAAGTGGGTAAGGTAGTGCTTCTCGTAAAAGTACATATAAAAATTTCTTATAACATTTTGTTTGTCTTGAGAGTCACTCTTAAAAACTAGTTTTTTTGAAATTTTTAATTATTTCTAATTTTTTAGAGTTCATTTTTTTCATAAATCATTTTTTTACGTCAAACTTGAGGTCATCGTCTGTGTGATATTGTATTCAACACAATCGAACATGTCGGGTGGTTAAGTTCCAAATTGTTCATTTTTTTCAAAAAATGTCTACTAGAACTGAGATCCAGAAGGATTTGAATTAATTTTTACGCTTGAAATAAATGCCATGCTGTGAAAACTAACACGAGACCAGAATCGACTTTAAACAGACGAAATTGTGGTGAGGAGTTCAAAAATGTACACACGTCTGTAGGTCTGTTACGAAAACCCTTTTCAACTTTTCAAAAATGAACGATTTTAAGCTTTTTTTGATTAGTGGTGTCCTTCATGAGTCACAATTGTTTTCTATCTTTCTAAAATATAATTTTCTGGTCGAGAGCAAATACTATTGAAGTTGTTTAAGGCTTAGAATGACAAAAACTCCAACTTAACGAACTCCCAAAACATCAACTACCTTCATGTGCAAACATAAAAAGGTGCGAATTATTATTCGCTTGTCAAAACCAAACGAAGGTACCTTATAATCCAATGAGTACGGCGTATAGATCTGAATGTTTTTCATTAAGTCAGCAAAGTTTTCTGTTCTATCCAGAAAGAGGTGTTCAAACCGTTCGCTTCTGACTGATTTTCATTAAACGAAGCTTCTTTCGAAACAAATCTTAACGAAGGTGAACGTATTGATCATCGCAAACCCGACATACGATTTATTTATACTGCATTGACATTTGTTTCCGTACATGCCTTATTATTTGCCCTTCACATTTGCAAACTGAGGGGTCCTTTCCTTACTGCTCCTTGCACCCATCAAATACTTCATGAAACGCGTGCTCATCGCCTGCCTCTCCCTTCTTACCTTCGCTCACCTCAAAAGGCAACGGAACCAAGGCACAGACAAAATAACCCTTATAGTACCACTTTATTACGTCATCATTATCATCATCTTCATCATTCCTTCGAAGGACACGAGCGAGACACGTTGCCGTGTGCGGATGTGCCTGCATTAGATCCCCCAAATGTGCCACAAAAATCGTCGCCCTCCCTTCCTTCTTAGCCCTTCTTCCCAATTCGCCACACAAAAAAGGATTACACCTCAGACAGACAGTGAAAAAAAAAGAAGCAAGGACTTGCGGTTTGAAAGTGGTCCCAATAAACCCCGAGCCTCGGAACGTGCCGCATATTTAGTGCGTCAATTCAATTGCAAATTGCAACGTGTTGCAACAATATGCGCGGGGGATGGATTGGAAAACAGAAAATAACCGAAACGGACGAATTCCTTGAATAAATTAGGATTCGAGCACTCACCTGATATCGAGGGTAACGGTGATGGTGTCTTCGACATGCGATTAATATCTGAAACGAGAAAGGATAACAGGATAAAATGTGATTCTCTGGAAAGAAGCTGCATGGGCAAGAGAGAAAACCTTAAGTAGTTTGAAAAAATAAACATCACGTTTTCGAGGAGAAGGACACATATTCTCATGAATATTCAAAAGGACAAATATGCACATATTTCCCTGAACGCTTGCAAATGTGTTCATATGTGTGAGAGGAGTGTATTTTTATTGATTTTTGTTGCCTCTCCCATCGCAACCCCTGGTGACAGTCCTAAGCAAATAAAAACACAGTGCACAAAGTGGACACACTCTCTGGTGAGTGTCCTGCCGAATGGGGCACCGCTGTTGGGCACATTTTTGCACATTGCACATTACGAGGGGTCATGCAAATGGCACGTCGTCGTCTCTCAGTCGTCCTGGCATAAAATGTCCATTATAAGTTTGACTAGAGTGGTGGCAGGACATTCACTAAAGTCGTGATGTGAACGAGTGATGGCATTTCGGGGAGAGCGGCAAGGACGTTGGCGGAGAGTTCAACTTTAATGGACTTTGCATACGAACGATGTCTACGGAATTGAGTACAGCTAATGTCCTGTCACTGGTGTACATATGTTCATTTGTGTGTCTGTGTATTCTTGAGATGACACGTCGAATGTCCTTAGGATAGACTTTTATGGTCTGTCACAAACTAGCCAAGCCACCGTTGAGGACAACGACTCAAGGGGGATGTGTAAGTGAGTGTTCTCTTCGGCGATGCAGGAAGAGGAGTGGAGTGGGTAGGCGGGGTAAATTTTTCTGCATCTCAACTTCAAGGATAATTCCTCTTCGATTTTGTGTTTGCTTTTGTTTTGTTGCCTTCTTATCTCTAATAAATAACTCTACTTGAGATGGGCATTTCCATTCGTCGTCGTTATCCTTATGTGGCCTAGCGGTGTTGGGCGCAGGGTGCAGGGTCCAGGGGAGAGACCCTTTTGGCAGCTTTGTGCTTTTGCATGATAAAAAAGTCGAGTATGTGTGTCAGGGGGCGATAGGGAGAAATTTATAGGTCCCCAGAGATGGGTCAAAACACAAGGATAATGTCCTGTTTATGGATGGATTCCTTTCGATTTTCTTTTACTTCGGCTCTCTTGTTGGTTTGTCAGAGTCGAAGTATCCTCATCCCGGGAGGAGTTATTTTGGAACAATTTTCGGGTTGTTTGGCGGTCGAGGAGGCAAGCATCCTTACCAAGTGCGGGTGCGGGGTGTATTTTCTTATTTTTTTCTTGTGTTATCTATTATCTGGGGATGATGTTTGCTCTTATGTATGCCTTAAGTGAATAAATAAGGATAATCGACAGTTTCTTGCGCAAGTTGCCCTCTCATCGACGAAGGACTCCCTTCACCGTTGCTGACCGGTGTATTCAAATGTGTGAAAGGACCATATTATATGCATTATCCTTAATTATGATTTTTTCTCGAGTCATTTCTGATTGCAGCCTCCCTTAGAAACACTCTTTCTTCTCCTAATGTCCTTTGTCCGCCTATTTATGCATTTAGCAGGGACTTTGATATTTTTTTTGTATTTTTTCTGCATATTTTTGGTCCTGTGGGAAAAATCGATGATGAAAAATGAAACGCTCTCTCCGGGGATGCCTTAGGGGACTGCAAGAAAAGGACGATGTGTCGCCCGTAATTCAGGTAAAGAAAGGTGTGTGCATATCATTTGAATATCTGTCTCTGGGTGTCTCTCTGCATTGCCGCAAGGATATTTCTTGGGCACATGCATACGAGAACTGCACAATGTGGTGCCGATCGATGGTACGAAATTGTAACACGATATCTTCTAGTCTGGGGCATTATCTATTCCTCTCTGCTTTGTGCATGCCTGCCACCATCACGCCGTGTGCAACAATAAAAGGACTTCACGAATGGTTTGGCCATTTAATTTGTTGCTTTGTTGTTCCCTGAATCGCTGTAGACATTTATTACAACCTACTACCGGTGAGGATTGCAGGTGAGTTGCATTTTTTGTTTCCCGAGGAAAAGATATAAAATTTCACGGTTTAGGGAGGGAGGAGGAGGATGTCGGCGGCGTCGTCGTTGTGTTTAGCGAAACGATAATGTGCAACGAAAGGATTTTTGTGTGCATTGCGTGATGCGGTGATGGTAATAAATGGATCGGTAAAAATTAAAAGGATTTTTATGCACGTGTCGACATTGTCTGAGTAGTGATGATGTGTAACGAACGAAATCGGACTTGAGCGTGGAGGCACGGTAGACGCTTGGAAAGGGAAAGAGACGGCAGAACATAAATCCACTCGAAGAAGGTGTACTTAGTGAAGAAGGCAAGTTTGTAGCTAAGGGAAATTAACTTGAGATGCATGTGCTTACAAGTGTGTGCATAATCAGTGCTGCCACTTTGTTGCAGTCTGCGATATTTTGTTTTTTTTTCTTTTAGCTTAAAATAAATAATTAGTGTTTTTTAAAGGGAATTGGAAATCTTAAATAAAAGCAATATAATCGCATTCGTACAAAATTTCTTTAATTGAGGGATATTTATGTCCGAGGGCATCAAAATTATTGGCTGACTTGTGTTGTTATTTCTTCTGCCTGAAATCTGTCTTGTGTCATAATTGGAGAAGGCTCGTTTATAGCTTTTGTGTTCCTGTCAGCAGCATAATGTGACTCTGTTCTGTTACACGCATATTTATGTATATGAGGATGCGATTAATGTCAAATTTCAGAAATCGATCAACTGTTTTACGATTTGATCTGTCTTGTGCATGGTTCTTCTTTTGACTCTCGATTAACTTCGTAAACAGTCGCCATTAGCTTGAATAATTCGAATCAGTTTTTCATACATTTTTAAATAAATTTAGCTGTTGGATAAGTCACTTAATATTTTGGAACTCGAAGTTTGATATTTGCGGGTAAAACGACTAAAAATTTCAAAATTCAAAAATTTTGTAAAAGATTTGAAAATTTTCATTCAGTAAGTTCAAATCGTTTTTTAGCGCAATAAACACCAAAGTGTGGTCGTGTTTGCGTTGATGGCATCTGGAGGAGAAGATTCAACATGGAGAAGGACCTTAACCAACTTGGAGTGCGCAATTGGATCGTGCTGGCTGGATATGAATGTTGGTTGAGGTGCAGGTCCACCCAGGACTGTAGCACCACAAGAAGAAGAAAAAGAAGAAGAAGGAGAAGAAGAAGGAGAAGAAGGGGAAGAAGTAGAATGATAAGAAGTAGAAGAAGAAAAAGAAGATGAAGGAGAAGAAGAAGAAGAAGAGGAAGAAGAATGAGAAGAAGAAGAAGAAGAATGAGAAGAAGAAGAAGAAGAAGAAGAAGAAGAAGAAGAAAAAGAAGAGAGAAGAAGAAGAAAAAGAAGAAGAACAAGAAGAATGAGAATAAGAAGAATGAGAAGAAGAAGAAGAAGAAAAAGAAGAAGAAGAAGAAGAAGAAGAAGAAGAAGAAGAAGAAGAAGGAGAAGAAGAAGAAGAAGAAGAAGAAGAAGAAGAAGAAGAAGAAGGAGAAGAAGAAGAAGAAGAAAAAGAAGAAGAAGGAGAAGAAAAAGAAGAGGAAGAAGAAGAAAAAGGAGAAGAAGAAGAAGAAGAAGAAGAAGAAGAAGAAGAATGAGAAGAAGAAGAAGAAGAAGAATAATGAGAAGAAGAAGAAGAAAAACAAGAAGAAGAAGAAGAAAAACAAGAAGAAGAAGAAGAAAAAAAAGAAGAAGAAGAAAAAGAAGAAGAAGAAGAAAAAGAAGAAGAAGAATAAGAAGAAGTTCAAGTTCCTCTTAAGCCTTCTACTAAAACTTTTTGATGTAATCCAATATAAAATTCATGATATTTTTGGTTCTCAAGATTATTGAGAATTTAGGACTTGGGAAATTGAATAAGAGACTATACATTACAAATTCTGTCTACATCAAAACAGTCAGTCAGTCATTAAAAAATTCAGATATTTGTCAAAATTAGGCCTATTTTTTTTTAATTTTTCTACAAAGTAGTTGTTGAAGTGAAACGCGAAATACAAAAATGTCAATTTGGTACATTCCAAAATAGAAAGCAAAGCTCTAGTAAATCACAGCTTGTGTTATGATTAAGAAAGAACTAACTTCAATGCTTTGAAAGAAAAAAAAGAAAGAACTACAGTTAAAGCGTAGTGCGCACAACACGAGTAGCTTATGAGCCAAATAGCCCCTGGTTCTCCTGTGGCGCTGTACAATTATTATTATTAAATCATGCCCACATGACCCAACAAAAGCCGATTCAACGAATGTCATATTTCATCCAAAATGGTTACAGAAAAGGTGTGTTAACTTTAGTTAATAAATACCACAACACAATCTTGTTTCTTTTATTTTTCCACCACTGTATTGTGCCATAGAAATTCAGATAGGACTGATTCAACCAATCAAACCAATTTTGTTTGCATGTAAGCTATATAGTCCGAAAACTCAAAATAAAGTCCGAAGAATGAAATTTTAGTCTTAAAGTGTTCTTGTACTTTGTGTACTCTATGTAAAGTATTCATGTGTAAATAAAAATAAATACGTTTTAGCTTAAATATAGTGAAAAACTTAGCTTCAAAATTTTCAAGTGATGCTTGCGAAGTAAAAATCCAGTTTTCAAGCGTAACAGATCTTCAGCAAAATTAGAAAAGTGCAAAGTGAGAGCCTTCGCAACCTTGTTCGCCCAAATAAGTGTGACTCTGGACCTCCTTATCATAGAAAGGGGGAAGAAGTTTTCAATCTTTCTAAAGACTCATTTATCTAACTCATTCACCTCGATATAATTTTATTGTAGAATACAAGTAAAAATATATTGGCTTTTGGCCTTGTAGCCTTGGCCTACAAAGTTAAAATTGGAAAGTCTTGATGATTTGATTATTTATATTTCATTTATTTCTTTTTACTGTTTCACAAATTGCAAATTGATGGCTTGATTGGCTTTTCCAGATCTAAATATTCATCTTTTCCAGTCAATTACTTTAAATTTTGATAGATTGGATAGTACTACAATTTACAAGCAGTAAGTACTCGTGCTGTGCGTGCTGTACCAATTGAAGACCAGACCTAGTTCATTCTTAACATGGAATTTTCGAGTTTCTCAAACGAAAGGATGCCATTAAAAACGAGATGAGATTAAGGTCCAGGAATCGAATGCTCCACTCCGGCGTGTAAGTCGACGCCCTCGTTCGCTATCCCATCGCGATCGCCTATATACTTCGGTACCCCGGTGAAAAGAAACATTTCAAAACATGATCTGAATAGCGTATAGAAACTAATCGAGAGAAATGCAAAAATGCTCTACATGACCCTGTTGCACGTTACAGCACATAAAGAGAACCTCACTAGCAATAATAGCTTACGCTCACATTCTTCTCTTTTAACAAGTAAGAATCTTATGCATATGTAAGACTTATGCAACTGTCTTCAACTAATTGAAAGATTTCATCTGATATGACTCCACGACGTCACATTCCTTATATCAATGATGTCCACATAGAATTCGAGTAATACTCTAATTCACTCCGAAGAGCTGAGTCGGAATCTATTTGGTGAAGTAGGTATGCAAACAAAATCGTCATTCATCATTGGACCTCTTACTGGTCATATAGGACATGCTCAATTTCCACATCCCAAACTTAAGCATCAAATGTATTGGTGGGCCCTCTTCCTTTGCCGTCAACCAATTTAAAACGACAACTTATGCCCTATTTCCGAGAATGTTAACACCACTTTTCAAAGAATCATCCTCGTCAAGAAAAGTTGCACCTTCCCCAGTTCCCAGCCACTTTGAAAAGTTCTTTTAGCCTTGTTAGCTTTTCCACATTGCCCCAATGCAAAAAACAAAAAAATCGTAAAAACCTACATTTCTGATCAGTGGGCAACAGTTCCTCGCTGGAGGGGCTGTCCAGTATCCTTGCACTTATCGAGTCTTCATCGTCTTCCCGCTTAACACTTGAGCTCTGATTGTTGTTACTGCTGGCACCGGACCAGTGCTGCATCTGCGAAAGCACCATCATTTTGTCACAAAGTATCTTTCAAAAAACCCTTTTCCTCCAGTGAGCACTCGCGATCATTACAAACTTGCCGCACTCTTAACAACACACTTCAAAATTTTGAAAATCTATTCCAATGAATCCTGTACACTTTCGAGCACGAACAGAATTTGAATTTGTTTATTTTTTCTCTGCGTTCGATTAAAAAAAATCAATCAAAATTCACACCTCGATCCGAACGCATACGAAATGCAACTGAATCGCACACTTGGACTCGTCCTTGAGAGCCGTTTTTCCAACGAAATCAAAGACGAAGAACGGGAAAAACACAAGGAATGAGGAATTTTAATTTATTACACTTTATTCGTGCTCTTCGTTTCACTCTTGTGGTGCTGGTGCTGGTGCCACAATGATTCCTATAAGCCAGGCGGCAGTGGCGGCGCCTATGTGTGCGTGCACGTTTGGTGCGGGATTCCTTGCAGCAGTGGCACCCCCTTGCAAAGGTAAAAAGTAATTTTTCTTACAAGACAAACTCCCTAGTGGAATGAAAATTGAGGAAATTTTCAAAAATGTTTTCTCTCCACACAAACAAACGCACACATAGACGAGAACAATCCCCACCACCAGCAGCAGTGGTCGTTAGTTGCAACAATGTCGAGGCCGGGATGCATGCACGTCAGGAAGCGGCAGCAGGGTGGTTGGCGAGTAGTTCCCCTCCCAGTATTGAAAAAGTATTAGAAATGGGAATAGGAATCCTTAGTGCCGTACGCGAAGGAATCCCCTGTATTATTTGTGGAACGTATTCACGAGTGCACGTGTGGTGGTGCATTAGCATTTAAATGACAATGACAGGGGTAGCAGAAGAGTGCACTCGGGAGGTCCTTATGGGTGTGGCCTCTGATTTTCCGTTGCCTTTTTATTCACGACTTCTCTCTCTGTCTCTCTTTCTGTCACTCTTATCCTCCTGAGTGCTGTTCATGGAATACATTGTCATCTTGGGTGTCTACGTCTTCGGTGGAATTGAAATTGCAAAAGGGGTCAGAAGCTGCCGGTGGACACGGTGTGGGGGTGCACTGGGTTGCCGGGCAGGGGGATTGCGAGACGAATGACCCTTGCTTGGATGTGTGGTGCTGCAAGCATAATGCTGCATGTAGTGGTGGTGCTGATGATGGTGACAGGAATCTTTATGATTATTACGACGAGTATTCTCTAGTTGTTATTATTTTTACTGTTTGCTGTTGCTGTCCATTTGGCATGACACAAGTGGTGGTGTGATTCTGCACTTGTTGTTTTTTCTTTTCTCCTGGACTGCTCTCACTTCTCTCGTCTATGGTGCACTGGTGCTGGTGACTGGAATCCTTTGCATTCTGCACGAGTGTTTGTGTTGATGTATGCGAATGGTTTAATTAGAAAAAGGACTTGAATTTATGATTTCATCCCGATGCACAGAGATTTTCTTATGATTTGATGCTTGAGTACCATGGGGTGGGGGTGAAGTTCTTCCGTGCCATATGGATGATGTTGGACTTGGAAAAGAACAGTAATTTCACTGTCATAGTGCTCCATCTTTTGGAGTTCTACAGCTTATCCTTTGTTTTGTCTGTTTCACAAGACAAATGAGGTTCAGCTTAGAAGTTTGTATTCCACAGATGAAAGTCTAAAGGGAACTCTCTTCATGAATTTATAAATTGAAATTCTTTCGTTGTCGCTATTGAAAAGTATATTTTGTTTCATTTAGAGAAATTATTCAAACACTAAGAAAACTTAAAAATTTGGACGACACCGTGAACACTGCTAAGGACATTCGAAACCATCAAATGAGAAAAATTTGCTCTGTTTGATTGGAGGAACAATCTAAAGTTCAAAGCCAAAGATTTATTTGACTTTATGAAAAATCATTTTCTTTGTAAGACCTTTTCACGCTGCATAAACATAATAATGAACTGTTCATAAAAGACGTTAAAATGACGACCTTGAAGCTATGAATCTACCTTGCACTGACGGAACTTACGGTGTCAACCTGATTTTTCAGAGCAAACAGAGTACAGACACCATCAGAAGCTTTGGTAGGAAAGCATTCAGTAAACGACGAAAGAGGATGGCGCTTGAGCAGTGCACAGCTAGGAAGGGTGAAGGTTGTGTGATCCTGAATTTAAAGAATCCTCCTGAAAGCAATATAGTCTCAAAGCTCCACCGAAAGCTATGTATATTCTGGAAATACGGGAAGCCAGGAGCTCTAAGAATTAGTTTCAGCCTGACCGTGCGGTTGACCATCTAGTGGGAGTGTCGTCGTGGCATTGGTTTAAGTTCAAATCGCGGAGAAAGTTGGCAGTGCAACACTAAAGTGCAACGATCACATATTCGAGATCGCCAAAAACGCAGCAAAGTGTCTATAGTTGTGTTCATAAAAATAGCAGTGCTCCTCAAGAAAAAAACAAATAATTTTCTATTAATTCAAATTGTTTTATTATTTTTTCAAAAAACGTTTACAAAAGTAAAATATTTCAGTCTTAACAGGTATATCGCAAAATAAACGTTGTTCATAACTTTTAACTATTTTTGTTTTGGTCGTAGTAATATTTCGCAGTTGTTCATAAAAATAGCAGTGTTCAGAATTATGCTGTGCCTAGACAACAGAAATCAATGAAACAATATGAAATCATAATTATTTACAGCTTGCCATTAGTACTTTGTAGCAAAGCCTTCGTTTTTTATCACTGCGCTGCATCTTCGTGGCATTGAGTCCATTAGACCCGACATCTCTCAACTATACCAGCTTCCCATGAGTCTCGCACTACCTCCCACAATTCCTTGGCGTTTTTTGATTTGGCCTCATGGACAGAATTTTTAACATCGCCCCACAAGTTCTAAATGGGGTTTGGGTTAGGGGATTGTTCTGGCCGCTCCATAACGGTTATTATTTTTGCATCAAACCAAGACTTTGCTCGTTTTGACGAAAATCTTGGGTCATTATCTTGTTGATATAACGAAGCTAGTGGCATTTCCTCCTCGGCATATACCAGCATAACCTCTTCTTAAATTTTAACGTACTCAGTACCGTCCATTATACCCTTGATAGGATATATAGGCCCAACCCCATTATATGAGAAACAGACAAAAATCATTAGTTTTGCTCCTCCGTGTTTAACAGTTTTAACTGTATAACGGGGATTATTTTCTTCATTATTTTCTCTTCCCGACGATCCTTCTACCCAAAATGAAACTATTTTGCTTTCATCCCTCCACAGAATATTCCTCCATTTCTCCTTAGGCCAATCTTTGTGAATCTTTGCGAATGCAAATCTTTTTGGCACATGCTTTCTTTTGTCAAAAGCGGTACTTTTCGCGGGCTTCGAGCTGGTAGTTTAGCCTCTAGAAGACGTCTTCTAACCGTCACAGCACTCACCGGAAGTTGGAGTTCATCCTTTATCTGTCTGAAGCTTATTGAAGGGTTCTCCTTTGCCATGTTGATAATTTTTCGGTCAGTTCGCTTAGCCGTCACTCTATTTGGACCCCGTGTTTTGGGCCTAGCTTTCCAGTTTAGGGCATTGCTGACCATTTTCGCTGAACATCCTATGATTTCCTGGATTGAAGCAATTGACGTATGTTTTTTTTTATGTATGTTTTTCTCTCCGAACACAATTTTTTGATCAAATTCCGCATATCTTCGAGACAATGTTTTGATCGACCCATATTTCTAACTTTAAAGTATGTTAACAAAAGCCAACGTATACAAAACCATTCACTTACCAAACAAGAATACACAAATATTATTTAAACTCTAAGAAACAATTTCTGAGACACTTTATGGTAAAGCCAAAATACACTGCTATTTTTATGAACAGGCTCCAATCAACAGATTTCAATGAATGAGCAGAAAAAGGAGAAAATAAGCCTTTGCTTTTTATTTTTTATTTCTGGTATGGTATTTTAGTTACCGGAAAATACAATAAAACCGGATATATGTACATTTGGAAAAAGGATCTTCTTAGAAGGCCGCCGTGGCGTAGTGGGTAGAGTGCGACGCTCACACGCCGAAGGGTCTGGGTTCGATTCCCGGCTGAACACCTCAAATTTTTCACGGTACCAATTCTGTCGAGCTGCTGACAACACTCAAAGAGTAATAACTGCCTGAGAAAGCTTCTCAAATTTCGCCGTTCGGAGTCGGCAAAAAAATTGTAGGTCCCTTCTACTGGTGAGAGAACAGTAGTGCGCACAACACGAGTAGTTGATGAGCAAGCTAGGCCCTGGTCCCCCTCTGGACTGTCGCGCCAACAATTATTATTATTATTATCTTCTTAGAAATATGTTGCTAATTATCTAAGTCGCATAAATACTGCTATTTTTATGAACACAATTGTAGGTTTCTTAAAGCGATGCAAGAAATATCTCACCCCTTTTGACTTGGCAACAATATATGCTAAAAGGCGTTCATCTGCCCAAAGCTTGGGTTTAACGCTTCTATCTGGCCTGGCACTCCTAAGACTTTTCTGCGCCTACTAGATAGAATCCAAAAGCGAGCGAAAAAACGTATTGGCAATAATAATGCTGCGAAGCCAATCGGCTTCGGCGAAATGTTGCGTCTCTATCGCTATTTTTGTCTAATGTATTAAAATGCTCAGCTGCATTAACCTCCTTTAAGAATTCACCCGCAATACCCGCCTCGCTAGGAATGCTCATCCGTTCACCCTTAAGCCCACCTTTGGACGTACCAGGTATCCCCGTATGAAATGAGGGTTTTTTTTTAAATAAAACACTTATTATTATTGGGAAAGTAAAAACATTTTATTCAAAGTATTGGCCATTTTTTCTACACATTTTGACCACCTTTCTGGCAGTTTGTGAATACCACGCCAATAAAATAGTTCATCTTTTAAAGCAAACCAATCAGACACCCAATTTTCGACCTCCTCGTAGGAATCAAAGTGCTGCTCAGTCATTGAGTGTCCCATCGATGAAAACAAATGGTAGTAGGAAGGAGCCAAGTCTGATGAATACGGCGGGTGGGGTAGCTGCTCCCAGGCAAGTGTTTTGATTGTATCCTGAACCGGTTTTGCCTTGTGTGCAGGTGCATTGTCATGAAGCAAAATTTCCTTGCAGTGTCTTCTGGCTCATTCTGGTCGTTTCTCAATCAATGCATGGTTCAAATTGATCATTTGTTGTCGGTAGCGATCAGTATTAACGGTTTCACCAGGTTTAAGGAGCTCGTGGTACAGCACATTTATCTGGTTCCACCAAGCACACAGCATTGTCTTCTTGCCGTATCGATCTGGTTTTGCAGTCGAAGTTGATAGTTTCCCAGATTAACCCATGATGTTTTCTGTTTAGGATTCTTAAAATAAATCCATTTTTCATCGCCAGAAACAATCCGATGCAAAACTGATTTTCTTTCGTGTCTTTGAAGCAAAATTTCACAAGTGTTTTTTCGGTTTTCCATCTGTCTTTCAATGAGTTCATGTGGCACCCATTTTCCACACTTTTGGATCTTTACCATCGCTTTTAAACGGCCAGAAATTGTTTGTTGTGCAACATTTAACATTGCTGCCATTTGCTTTTGGCTCAAAGTGTCATCTCCATCCAATATCGTTTGCAATTCGGTGTCTTCAAACTTTGTTGGTGGTCTTCCACGTTCTTCATTTCTCATATCAAAATCATTATATCTGAACCGTTGAAACCATCTTTTGCATGTTGCTTCTGATAGAGAGATGATCACCATATGCCTCGACAAGCATTCGATGCGACTCTGAAGTACTTTTCTTCAAATGAAAATAAAAAAATAATGCTTTCCGCAAATAATCACTTTCTGGTACAAAATTCGACATTTTTAACACGATGAAAAAATATGATGTTGTCTGTTGAATGACTTGATGTATACAAAATAGTTTCCACAGATGTCATAGCAAACAAAAAAAAAAAAAAAAAACAAAAATAAAAAGGCTCGTTCACAACAAATATTCCCTATCGAGACATGTGTATCTTGAATCTCACTTCATACAGGTATACCTGGTATAATTAAGTTTAGAGACTCGTTCATTAGCCGCACCATACGAATATGGAATGCTCTTCCGAGCCCAATTTCCCCTCTCCCCCCGCATTACAATCCACAGGCATTTAAAAGTAATGTTCATGGGCACCACTTATCCCTCTAGTCCTCTATACCTTCGTCCCGTGTTGTAACTTTATTCTGGTTACTTAAGTGTATAAACAATCCCTTTAGCGCGCGCCAATAATAAAAATAAAATTAACTTTCAGCAGAGTGTGTCTTTTAACAAGGTAAATCGAAAAAAAATATTTAAAAGGATGAAACTACTTTTGAATTAGATTTTTAAACTTGAAGCAAATCAACTTAATTCTCATTGTTGCAGATTCGCAGAACTATCTGCCCTAGATGGGGAACAGTTTCCACTGCTCTCACTCGACTAAAACTAAAATATTTATCGTATTGAACCAGGGTTGATGAAATTTTCCATGATTTGGGTTGTTTGTTCTGAGTTGATCAAAATACTTTCCGTTTAAATATTTTATGCAAATAGACATCATAAAAGCTAAGATCTGTGAACTTAGTCTTTATTGTCTCCTTCCCATTTACTAAACAGTTAAATATTCTCAAAACTCTGTTTCAATACAATGCAACGAAATGCATTGCAAGTTTACTTTCTTAGCACCCTATAGCTCTATCTATGGAAATCATCAACAAACATGTGAGCTTAAAAAATCTGTGGGTCATTGAGAAAGGATTAAAAAACCAAAACGTTCCTTCCTCTTTGCAGGGCTAATCAACAGTTTGCGTGTTTTTCTTCACTTCTCCCTCAAAGAAGAAAAAAAACCCCCTGCCATCCATGCTGTAAACAAAATCCCACGTAACAGGTGAAAGGAATTCCCCACAAATTCATACAGAATACTCCAAAAATTCATGGCACACCCCTGAAATATTTTGAATACCATCTCGAGGGTTATCAAAATTTCTTAACAAATGTTCAAATTTTCCCAAGGGACTGGCGCGCTCCCCTTTTTTGTAAAATATCTCAAATGCCGCAACAAGATTGTGCAAATTCTCAATTTTGCACGGTTAACCTCCACGTCTGCCCCCCGTATTGGTGTCACATAAAAACACAACCTTTAAACTGTAAATTCCATTGACGAAATTCCAGCAACACCATTAGGCGTTGTTTTCACGAATTCACAGGGACTCCGTGTCCTGCTGTGCAAATCCACCGTCCATCGTCACCACCACCTTGTGGGACTGGTGCGTGAGACGCAAGTGACACGAACACCAATAGCAGATTATGGCGCATCAGAAGAAAACTCTCCTTGGGGGAGCGTGGCAAAGGCACCCGCCCGCACGCTCACAGGGGAGGTTAAAAAACCCAAATCCAATAAAATCACTTTAGAGCGAGAGATAAATCCGTTTTACATGAATTCATCCGGGGAGGTGGTGGGAACGGTTCGCAATGGCTGCGCAGAGGGCTGGGAACCAACCCCGTGTCCTTAAGGAGTTTAAAGTCCGAAGGGTTAACGTCGTGACCATTTTGAATTCGAAATGGTGGGAAGGATATTTGAATTCCATTCCTGCAGTCAATTTGAAGAGCATTTCGTTGCCCGCTCCAGGTCCTCAATCAATGCCACGCCAGGAAGAGGACAAAGTCCCACTGGTCGATCAAACATGCAGGACAAGTGCCAGAGTCGATGATTACTTTCGAGATAAATTTGTCCGTCCTCGCAGGACTCTTTGTTTCCTCTGGCATCAAGGCATATGACGGTGTCCACACAGACCGGACACACGACTACGTGCACCAACTGATTACTGTTTGTCTTGTTTGCAAGGATGTGTCTCCAACCCGAATGGAGGCTGTGTATGATCGTGCGACTTTCCCTTCGTTCGCTTGCATATGTCACTCGCATTTGCTTTTGACATTTTGTTTGTCTCCTGTCTCACTGTGTGTGCCGGTGGAATAACGTCTTAGTCAAATGATGGAATGAATTGCAATTGACCGGCGTTCCATCTTTCACCCTTGTCGTTCGAGGATGCCTAATGAAGGGTGCGACAGGTTGAATTTGTTCTGTGAGCAGCAGTCGTTGGAATATGTGGGCTTGGCTGTAGTTTGAGTTAAGGAAGCATCCGGGAAACTGTTGGTTTACTTACTGTCGTTTGCTTAATCAATTGTGATTGACGGGGGGACTGGATGAATGGAGAGGCAGCCTAGAAGAGGGGTAACTTTGTTTTGGAGAAAATTGACTGCCCACTGTGGGTTTGTGTAAGGAAAAACCAAGGTAATTGACGATTGGTACTTGTAGACTGAAATGCACTTCAGATGTTGGTTGTGTGTTTCTAAACGAAGGGTGATGCTGGAGGAGAGTACTTTACTTTACCTTTGACTAGTGTTTGTGTTTGGCAACATATTTGGAGGAATAAAGGGGAATGAATCTTTCGAAACAGTTCTCTTCTGGTTTTTCTAAATGTGACATTTGGAGCAAGTTGTACAAGTACATTTTGCCTACCAATTTGATTAAAGCGTTTTAATAATTTTGACGGCATCAGTAATCTTGCGCGTGCATCGCCAAGTTTTACGAATCCATCAGACTTACAAGTTCGTTGTCCGCAATTGCACAAGAGTGATGTCCTGCCTTAACGCTTAAAATGACTAGGCCATGTAGAGCGTATGGACACTACTGCTCCGGCCCAAAAAGTCTTTGAATCAAAGCCATTGAGAGAACGCAACAGAGGATAGCCTAGGCTAAGGTGGCGCACACAAGTGGGGAAGGACCTCCATCAACTTGGAGTGCCCAATTGGAGGCAGCTACCGAAAGATCGCGCTGCGTGGAGAGGTATGTTGGTTGAGGCCCAGGTCTAACCCGCCAGAAGAAGAAGAAGATCTCCTGCTTGTACGGCTTACAGTTTTCCAAAGAGTCGTGGATAACGAAGGAATTGAGATAATAATTGACGAAGAATGGACGTACCAAATAAAAATAATGCTTGAGGGACAAGCACCCCACTTTGGCTTGAAGAAAGGCCTTTTAAAACCTTTGCCGCTTTTTGGATCGCAGCACCCGGTTGGGAATGCAACTCCATACTGAGACGTGAACCGACTGGTTTTGTGTTAGCATTAAAGTAGAGTAGTCAGCACAGTAAACTATTATCGACTCTGTCTACAATATTGGGTCTTAAACCACAGCCACCACCAAACTGCGGCTAGGCTTTAACCAAAGTTCTACGGATTCCTGACCTCCCGTGGCACCAGAATATAGCCCTTGGTCAAGCTATCACTTTCAGTCAGGTTGCTTTAACCTCAGAGTCTGGTTGCCGCCACACGGGAAAATAGTCCTTGACAGTAATAACTGTGCTACTGTTCTCTCACGAGTAAGAGAGACCTACAGTTTTTCGCCAGCTTTAAACGGCGAAGTTTGAGAAGCTGTTTCAGAGACATTTTTTAAATTTCGAGTATTATCAGCAGCTCCAAAGACGTGGTGCCGTTAAAGTTAAACCTGTTCAGTCCGGGAATTGAACCTGTAACCTTCGGTATGTGAGAGTAGCAGCCTATCCACTCCGCCGTGACGGCTACTCAATTTGGTCTGGAAACCGAAATGGGAGTGTACCCCAATACACCAAAAAGCAGATGGACAACAACAGGCCCAACACCAGGCTTTTCTTTAGAAGCTTTGGATGCGCCACGTAATATGCAACTTTTTCGAAGATACCAGCAGCCCGAGTTGCCAGCACGCACGATTCGCAACCCGAAACGCCTTCCACGCAACCCGCGGAACTGCTGTTAGATATAACTTCAGCAACTTACGCTCTGCTCTGGACGGAGGCCCTTTCTCATTTTGCCTGTGTTATTTGTTCCACAATAATTGGCTTATTCCAGTTTCCTACGGATCTGATATATATACTTCTATTTCTATTATTCAATATATTCTCGGTATAGGGATGAAATTGTGGTTATAAAGGGTGATTTTTTAAAAGCTATAGGAAAGTTTTTCATAAAGAACACATAAAATTCAGAAAATGCAATCTTTATTTGAATCGATAGTACAGTCCATATAATTTAACGTTTGAAGATTATTTCATGCAAATTTTGACCGTGACTGCGCTTCTAATGTTCCATCCGCTTAGTCCAATTTTGGCATACTTTTTCCAACATTTCGGCCAGTATCTCACGAACAAATGCTTCAATGTTGTCTTCCAATGATTCAAGGTTCCAATGCGTCAATTGAAGCGGGATTGTCGGTAAGCATATAAGCCTTAACATCTTCTTCTTCTTCTTGTGGCGCTACAGTCCGGAGTGGACCTGGGCCTCAACCAACATGCCTCTCCAGCCAGCACGATCTTTCGCCAGCTGTCTCCAGTTGCGCACTCCAAGTTGTTTGAGGTCCTTCTCCACTTGTGTGCGCCAATTCAGTCTAGGTCGTCCTCTGTTGCGTTGTCCCAATGGCTCGGATTCAAAGACTTTTCGGGTCGGAGCAATGGTGTCCATACGCTCTACATGGCCTAGCCATCTTAAGCGTTGTATCCGTAAACGCTTGACCAGGCGCATGTAGCTGTACAGCCTATAGAGTTCGTCATTAAATCCTCTCCTCCAGATGCCATCAACGCAAACAGGACCAAAAATCCTTAACATAGCCCTACAAAAAGGTGTTAAATCGCACGATCCAGGCTGCTAATTGACCGGTCGAGAACATGAAATAAAATGTTCACCGAACCCGCCTCTCAATAACTCCATCGTTGCGCGTGCTGTGTGGCATGTAGCACCGTCTCGTTAAAGCCACATGTCATGCAAGTCAAGCTCTTGCATTTTGGGCAAACAAATGTTGGATACCATCTCACGGTAGCGCTCACCATTACTATTCGCATCATCTTTAAAAAAGTACGGTCCAATGATGCCACCAGCCCATAAAATGCACCAAACTGTGACTTTTTCTGGTTCCATTGGTAGCTCCCAGTTCAACACCAATTTTTCTAATATTTCACGGCACCACCTCTTTCGCATCATCTTCAAAGAAGTACGGTCTAAACATGCCACCAGCCATAAACCGCACCAAACTGTGACTTTTTCTGGTTCCATTGGTAGCTCCCAGTTCAACACCAATTTTTCTAATATTTCACGGCACCACCTCTTTCGAGCTGCTGACAACACTCAAAGAGTAATAACTGTCTAAGAAAGCTTCTCAAATTTCGCCGTTTGGAGTCGGCAAAAAACTGTAGGTCCCTTCTACTCGTGAGAGAATAGTAGCGCGCACAACACGAGTAGTTGATGAGCAAGCTAGGCCCTGGTCGCCCTTTGGACTGTAGCGCCAACAATTATAATATTGGTAGCTCTTGCAATGCTTCTGGCTGATAGTCACTCCAAAATCGACACTTCTGCTTATTTACGTACCCATTGAGAAAAAATGAGCTTCTTCCTTTTTTGACCATAAAATGGAAGAAGCGCGCGATGAACTTTTTTAACAGAGCACCCATTTTGATAATAAAATTCGATAATTTGCAAGCGTCGTTTGTTTGCAAGACTGTAAGATTATAGACCAAACTGAAGATTTTTGACAGTGAAACAATACACGGAACGTGCGTCAGCTTTTTAAACCAGTGTTGCCAAAAAGATAATAGCTAAAAATTCACCCTTTATATACAAATTGACTTATTTAACAAGTAAAACTATTATTTATGTGCACTCATGTAAAATTTCATATAAATGTGATTATTAATTCGCGTTTTATCTCTGGTTAAACAGAATCATAATGTCAACTGAGACAGTGAAAATTGAGCATCGCGCTGCAATTAAATTTCTCATTAAGCAAGGAAAAAGTCAAAAAACTATTCATGACGAGATGGTGGCTGCTTACCAGGGTTCCGCACCTTCATTATCAACTGTGCGAAAGTGGTCAAGTGAGTTCAAGACAGGCAGAGAGAGCATTGAAGACAACCCCCGCTCCGGCGCCCCGGCTACTGCTTGTACGGGAGAAAGTATCAAAGAAGTCGAAGAACTTGTTCTTGAGGATGACCGAATAAAGGTGAAAATGTTGGCAGAGATCACCAAGCCTTCAACTGGTACCATTTACACCATTCTTCATGACCATCTTAACCTATCAAAGGCCAGTGCAAGGTGGGTGCCACGAATGCTCACAGCGCATCAGAAAAATATGAGAATCGTATCGTGCTGTAGAAAGATTTTGGAGATGGGTAGTGAAAACGCGGGCTGTGTTATGGATCGAATTGATACTGGGGACGAAACATGGATTCACCACTATGACCCTGAAAGCAAAGGAGAGTCCATGAAGTAGCATAAAAAAGAACAGACCTCTGAAGAAGTTTAAAATCACTCCGTCTGCCGGGAAGCTCATGGCCACGGTGTTTTGCCGTGAATCTTGCTCATGAAGTACAAAAACAAAAGGTGAAAGCATCAACGCCACATCCTACGCTTCCACTTTGCATAATTTGCGCGAGGAAATTAAAACAAAAGGACGGGGTAAACTCGCAGCGAGTGTGTTGCTTCTTCATGACAACGCTTCTGTTCACACGGCGCGAGTTTCCATGGCTGCTGAGCGGGAGTGTGAAGAAGAGAGTGAAGAGAGTGAATCCAACACCCACCCTATAGTCCAGACCTTGCCCCTAGTGAATATTTCCTGTTATCGGATTTGAAAATATGTCTTCGTGGAAAAAGATTTTCGGATGATGAAGAACTCAAGTCTGCAATAAATGGGTATTTTGCAGAAAAAGGGAAAATTTATTTTTTTGAGGGTTTAAGAAAGCTTATCTCAAAATGTAACAAATGCATTGATGTTAGGGGAGATTATACCTTCTTCTTCTTGTGGCGCTACAGTCCGGGGTGGACCTGGGCCTCAACCAACATGCCTCTCCAGCCAGCACGATCTTTCGGGAGATTATATAGAAAAATAAAAACAATTTAAATTTAATTCGCATTTTCCTTCATATCGGTACCGAGAATATATACATAACGTACATATCGCCTCAGTGGCCACCGTGGCGTAATGGGTAGTCACACGCTGAAGGGTCTAGGTTCGATTCCCAGCTCAACAACAAGTTTTAGAATATTTCACGGCACCACCTCTTTCGAGCTGCTGACAACACTCAAAGAGTAATAACTGTCTATGAAAGCTTCTCAAATTCCGCCGTTCGGAGTCGGCAAAAAACTGTAGGTCCCTTCTACTCGTGAGAGAACGAGGCTAGGCCGTGGCCCGTCTGTAGACTGTCACGCTATACAGTTTTTATTATTATTAAGTTCCAGATCGGCGTTTTTAAACCACTTTTTTACATTCGAGATCAATGTGTCGTTGTAGCCTTCACGTCCTTAATGTGAAAGAATATTCAGTAAAGCGGAATATTTTCTCACCATCTTGAAGCGCTAGTCGTAGAACCCCATCATTCGTTATAACACATAGTCGAGAATGGATCTTTTGTTAGTGGCGCCCCCTATACGACACAGGACTTATAGAGTGATCTGTTACTCCACAGAGGAGGTCCGAGGATTGATCTCTGTGGAAATCCTGGTGTTATGGTGTAGCCCAGGGGATGTGACTGGTTTTAATGAATCACATGATTCAAAAATCACATCTGTATCACTATTTATAGTGACAACGGAAACACTGATGGAGAAAATACCATCTTTGGCGGGATGGCGGCTAACAGACCCAGGCTTTGAGGAAACCTGACTGGTAGTGACAGCTTGACCAGGAGCTATATTCTGGTGCCACGGGATGTCAGGAGCCCCTGGAACTTCCTTTTCAGCCTGACTGTGTGGTAGGCCCCCTTGTGGGAGTATCGTGGTGGCCGTGGCTTACCAACTAACATCGCGGGTAGAGTCGAGGATAGTCTACTGTTCTGACTTGTCTAGGTAATTGTTTAACCCATGGCTAGGCAAGGCGGTTAGGGGTCTATCCCGGCTCAGTGTGGAGTTGCATTTTCAACCGGGCGCTGCGACTTAGAGAGCGGAGGAGGTTTTAGAAAGACTTCCAATCAAACCAGGGTTGGCCTCAAACATGATCTCAGTTTGGTACTTGGGTAACTAAGGCATTAAGGTAAATTGTTGACAGAAAGTGATTCAAGAATTTACAACACACTTAGTACCTGGACAAATTAATCAGATATATATTTTTTTAAATTTAAAAAAATCAATTTCCTTATATAACCATCAAACATCCTTTCGCGGGTACTTATTCTATAAAACCCAATTCCGTTCCTTGATTTCTTACCCAAAACATTTCTCATCGCACACAAAGGCTTGCAACTCTTCATAAACACAAAAAAAGTTTCCCCAAATCTACCGTTTCCATTGATCATGACAAGTAATGCGAATCCAGAGGTAAATCTTGTCAGCCTACGATCGGAACGGAATCCAGAAACAATTGCATTCACCCCGCTTTTCCGTAGTTTCCTCCTAAAAAAATTTGTTTTTATCCCCGTTTTTGCCTCCCTACATCCTTTTTTTCCAGAAAATAAAAAAATAAATTTTAGGGTAAAAATCAAACATAACACAGCGGTTTGTTGCGTCACGAGAAAAAAATACCGATGAGGAACGAATCGTTACGCAAAGGGAGCCTGAATTGATTCACTTCATTTTTCCTCGAACATTTTAAGGATCCTCGGCATTGAGGATTTTTTTAACGTTTTTTTCTCACGATTTTCTTGGAAGATTTGGTGTACTTGCGATTTTTTTGTCGCCTTTATGATGTTCTAAGACGAATTGAGTTTTTTTCCGTCGTCCTTTTTCGTAGGTAAAAAAAATGTAAAAAATACCTTGTTAATGAGGGGATGAAATGCAAGGATTTGCGCACACGCAAGGGGACTCTGAGCATTGTGATGCGTTGTGTTTTTCGGTGTAAATATTTTTAGGGTAAAAAAAGGTTGTTTTGTCGGAGAATTTTTCACTTCGGTCACAGGAATTGAATATCGCGCAGATTGGAAGGAGGAGGGTAGATGCATATCGGTATTCAAATAGGGGGTTGATTGGATTGGGTGACAATCGGAGTCTATGCAGAAAACGGGTGAAGGGACGAATATCATTCCAACACGGCACATCTGTCAAGGGATTAACGAATTCAAATGGGATTCGTGTAAAACGCGTCTCTCTAGGGAGCGGGAAAAATTGAGCTCCACGACGCTCGTTGATTTCTTGAAACAAAAATTATCCTCACCGCATGTGGAATTAAAGCAACTTCACCTACCTGTACTTCCTCTAGCGGTGTCCTTCGTGAACGCACTCACACGTGAGTATGCTCCCATGGCGAGCTCCTCGCAGTTACTCTCCATGAAGCAGTTCTGCGTGTGTTGCCCATTCGAAGGGGCCAGCACTACTGCGTCATCTTCGTCGCCATCGTCGTCGTTGTCATAATCATCGTCGTCGTCACCGTTGTCGTTGCGCTCTATCTTTATGCGAACCTTGCCGGGGGGAGATGATGTCGGGGCTCGTGGCCTCTTCCGCCCACCCTTCATTTCCATACGCTGCTTCTGCTGCTGGAACTGATGCTCCCTAATCAGTCGATCTCTCTCGTGAAAATGCGAAACGAAAAGAATTTTTTCGTGTTCCGGGACGGCGATGTTGGAGCCAATGCGGCCAACACCACCACCACCAGTGTCGGTGGATGTCGACAACGTGCCGAAATTTTCATGTTCCTGACCACTGTTGGCGGTGGCCGGCGACTGGGGTGGAGGTAGCAACGAGGATGGCATTGTGGGCGGCAGCAGGGAGGAGGTATCGTTGTCCGACGCTGTTCCAAAGGTCATTAGGTTTTGGACGGCACCGCTACTGCTGGGTGGAATGGGGGCGTAGAAGGGCGACGTATGGCGCGAACCGGTGCTGTTTGTTGTCACAGCGGTCGACGAGAATGCCGTCGCTATCGAAGCGGCCGGCTGGATTTGGTGCTGGTGGTGGAACATTAGGTCGTTGAATGAGGAAATAGTGGATCCCAAGTTCTGGCGCAGCGTGGGGGGCAGCCGGGTGGAGAAGAAAGCTTTGTTGCTCGTCGGTGAGATAGTGGGCTGGAAGCTCGCAATCGGTGGCGGCGGCGGTGGAGGTGGAGCGCCCAGGAGAAGGTGCGACAGCGGGGAGTTTGGTGGCGTTATTTGATGGTGATGGTGATGCGGGTGGTTGTGATGAAGGTGATGGTGTGGGTGGTGAGGTAGAGGGTAGTTCGCAGCAGACAGGAATTTCGCCTGCTGCTGTTGATGAGAAGAAATTAGAAAGGTCGTCGCCGCCGCCGCAGCCGTCAGGGATGCCGACAGATTTGTTATCGTACTCGACGACGACGGGGACGCCGCTGTGGATGGAGGGGTTGAGATTTGATTATTGCCGGTCCTGTGCGTGGGAGTGACGGAGCCGCTCGTCGCACTGTATGGCACGGGTATTGTTTTGGCAACTTGCTGCTTCTGCTGCTGTATGTGCTGCCGAATGTCAATGGTTTGTTGTGTCTGGAGATCTGGCTCGTAGGGCGACTGCTGCTGGCGGAATTCAGCTTCCGCACTCATTTGCTGGTGATTAGTGTGATGTGACAGAACTGGCGTCTGAGGGGCTGATGTGGGCGAGGAATGATGCTGATGGTGATGCTGCCGATGATGATGGGTCATCGTCGATGGGAGTAATGAAGTCATTGAGGCGGATGTCGACGGTGTCAGCATTAATGGACACCAAGGATTGATTGGTGGCAGCTTTTGAAGAAGTGTCGCCTGTTGTTCTTGATGCTGCCGATGGGTATTCCCTGCAAAAAAAAAAAATGTGAAAAAGGGGTGACTGAGTAAATCTGCGTCATCATTTTTGAGTGCGTGTGTGTTTCTAGGCCAATCGATTACCAAAAGAGACGGCCACCGCCGATGATGACACTGGCGGCGCTTATTGCTGCCATGGGGGTTGATGGGACTGTCAACCCTTTCAGATGATTGATGATGCAATGGCGATGAATTTGATATGAGGCACAGCAGGGGGTTTGTGCCGTCATTTGTAGTCATTTGTTGGCCGATTGTCAACATGGTGGTACATGACGGGGCAGAAATGCAAATGGCGTTTACTGCAAAGGGTGGTGGGGGAGAAAAAAATGCTGAATATGATTTTAATTGAAATCTCCGATCATTTGTTTTGGAGGCAGGCTTATGGATTTAATGAAGTTCTGAGCCATCATTCATGTGGGTATGACCACGGTCTTTACAAAGCGCACATTTTAAAGGTAATTCAAGGCTGGGAAAGTGCAGAATTGCGGAACGAAACTTTAAAAAGATTCGTTAATCCATGGAAATTTGGAACTGTGCAAAGGATATACTAGTACGAAGTTAAAAGCTCTGTGACCCACAAAGGCTGATCTCTAATATAGAACAACATATACCGCTGAAGACTGTCAAGAATCGTAACAAATGTTATCCCTGGTTTACTACTGAAGTAATGAATAGTATTAAACTGCGCAACCGCCTCTATACTAAATGGAAAAAAGTCCTTCGGATTTCAACTGGAATGCTTATAAAATAGTGCGAAACCAATCAGCTGTGGCTGTACGCAATGCTAAAAGGTTATTCTATGCTTCTAAGCTGAGTTCTTCACTTCCCCCTAAGAAGCTATGGAACAACCTACGACGCATAGGAGTCACTCATAGCAAGCATAATGGAAAATGTGTGATTGACCCAGATACTCTCAACAACTTCTTTCTTGAAAGCCAGTGTGAGGAGATTTGTTGCAACTTTGCTTATGTTTTAAGTCACACGGACTTAAGACCCTTTGAAGTGGAAGCCGTCAGTGAAATTGAGGTGATTAATGCATTCAGGGAGATACGATCAAATGCTGTTGGGGAAGATGGAGTTCCTTTGAAATTTGTAAAAATAATTCTCCCTATTATAGTATCCCACATAACCCATATTATTATTCACTGTATTACTTCATCAACTGTTCCTAGATCATAGAAAATAGCCCGAGTTCTACCCATTACTAAACGACTAAGTCCATCCTCTCCTTCAGACTTTAGACCCATCAGCATTCTACCTTGCTTATCAAAAGTTTTAGAGAAACTCATAGCACAGCAGCTGATTGAACATCTATCTAGCAATAGCCTACTGTATGAAGCACAATCTGGTTTTAGAGCTAATCACAGTACTTCTACTGCCATGGTTAACATCGTAGAAGATATTAGGCAAAACTATGACAAAAAACAGATTACACTTCTTTGCTTACTTGATTTCTCTAAGGTAAAGTTAATCACAAGATACTTTCCTGGAAATTGAAAAATTTCTTTGTCTTTAATGATACAGCTGTAAGTCTTATTTCAAGCTTCCTATCCGATAGGTTCCAAAGAGTTGTTATCGACCCCCTTAATTTGTCTGCCCTCTTACTAGTTAAAGTAGGTGTACCCCAGGGTTCAACTCTGGGACCTATTCTTTTCTCCACGTTTATCAACGATCTTCCGTCTGTGTGTAAATATTCCACTGTCCATTTGTATGCTGATGATGTGCAATTTTATTTAGCAAAATGTCCTGAGAACGTAGGTGAATTGATAGTTTTAATTAACAAAGAGCTTTTCAATATCCACAGCTAGTCTCCAAAAAATGGATTGCAATTGAATCCGAAGAAGTCACAGGTAATTCCTGTTTCCAATTCGACTGTGTCCTTCGATAATTTGCCGAGTATAGTACTAGGTGGTGATACACTCAAAGTAGTTAATACTGTTACCAGTTTAGGTTTTATTATCAATTCAAAGTTGTCTGGATACGACCACACAAATTTCGTTATTAGAAGAGTATATGGTTGTCTACGCAAGTTATGGTTGACCTCTTACTACACTCCACTTGATACACCAAAAAAACTTGTCCAAACCCTCATTCTTCCTTTAATTACTTATGCTGAAGTAGTATACAGAAAAGTTGATTCACTGTCTCAACGAAAACTACAGGTGGCATTTAATGATGCGGTCAGATATGTATATGGACTACGAAGATTCGATCATGTATCTCAGTATAGTAAATGCTTGCTGGGAATTTCCCTAGATCATTTCATGGAAATGAGAAATTTGATTTTTCTGCATGTAATAATTGTCAACAAGTCTCCATCGTATCTTTATAACAAACTTAATTTTGGTCGATCTATTAGAACACATTGTCTTATACCATCTCATCATCTTTATATAAATTCATCGCGACTTTTTTACATTCATGCTATTAAACTTTGGAACTCTCTACCAAATCACATAAGAACAATTTCTAATGCCAAGCGCTTTAAACATGCCATTTTCCTACACTTCTCTTCCCTTCCTTGAGTCCCCTTCCTAGAACCTCTTATTTTGTTTTTTATACTATTAGTTTTAAGTAATATGAAAAATTGTATAACTTTCTGAATTTTTCACAACTTAGTACTATAAAAGACTCATGTCTTATTGTACCTTTACACTAATAATAATAAATTGAATTGAATTGAAATTGAATAATCTATTGTTTCGTTTATCAGCTACAAGGACATCATGCCATGTCTCAATAAAGACAACAAAAATGTCCCCATCTCGCCTTCCATGTCCGATTCCAATCCCAAAACTTAAACCGGTCTATCCATTGTCCCAAATTAGCATTGATATGATTCGATTATGGAACATTTCATAACCACCACCGCCTTGTTTACCCCTTTGACGCGTGTCTTGCGCGCGCCTGTTCCGCCAAACAATGAGCCAACTGGCTTGCAGCTGAAACATAACTCACAGCACAAGCCGGTGTCAAACTCTGCTAAACAGCCATGTCAGGAATTAAATAATAAAAATTATTAAACAGGAAACAGGACTTGTCATTAATCTTCATGAAAGTGTGACAAAAGGATACCATTACGGCGAAACGAAAGGAAGTGAGGGTGATTCCTTAAAAAAAACACGCATTCAATGAGAATAGAACTCCTCTGGAAAGGATTACCTTTCGCGCGTAATCGATCGATCGGCTGAATGGTAAAAATCGATTTCTTTTCCTTTGGAAAATATCCTTTTTTTTGTTCATTCCTTCTTTGATAAGTTCATTCGATTCGCCTACGATCCTGTTGGCGGTGGATGACAACATCGAATGAGTTGTGCAAGGATTGCCGTCGCAATTACGATCGAATGAGTGACAGACAAGGCAGACGCTTTGAAAAATGAAAGGATATCAGTTTTATCCTTTCATTTTTTGTAAACGAAATGAAAATGTCTGCGTTCAAGGACACACATGCCTGGCATGCTGCGCTCAGCCAAAGAAAAAGTGAATCCCCGCCTTCAGCACACATGAAAAGGATTTCTAATACTTGGAGGAGGCTTCCCCCTTTCAGCCGTGCGTAATCTTAAACTGTAGATGTTGTCGATTATGAATCTGTAGCCTACACACATGCGCTCCGCGCACATGCGTCTTATTCGCAAGCGAACTCTTCCGTCCGTCGCAGTGAAAGGAGGAATTAAAGCGAAAGTAAAGGATTTTCTGCAAGGATCAGGGCTGTAGCAAAGCAGGATCACTGGAGTACAGGTAGTAATCACCGGTCTACCGGTTACTTAAAAACCCACACAGCGTGCGGCGGTGATGCAGCAAAGTGCACGAGAGGGGGAGCCGTGTGTTTGAACATCTTGCGTGTAACCCTCGTTTCAAAGGACAATAGCTGCAGAGTTGTGTTGTGTTTTTCCCTATTCTTTGGATTTTTTTCTTTTCGGGTATTTTGGGTGGAAAATAAGCGAAAAGGGCTTTTTGATTGGCGGTTACGCAATGAGTGAATCAAATTGAGCCTGAAAGGATCTGCCGAGGAGATGTGGCGGCATCTTGCCTGAGCATGTGAAGGGTTGTGTGCTGTGTGTGTTGCGAAGGTGATTACAGCTGCGCTAAGATGTTTTTTTTAATACGTTTTGTAACGATTTTTTCGTTTCACAATCATGGATCCTGGTGCAATGGTGATTTGAAGGGATCCGTCCTACAAAGTGATTTATATCGTCCTTCACGTCCGTCAATCGGTGTGGTCTTCTACGTGATTTGTCAAGCAGACAGTTTTGAACGATGGATAGTAGAGAAGGCATATTCACAAGGAAGTCCTTAATTTTAAAGATTGGTTTGTATAGTCGTTGACTAACGGTGGGGAGTTGGTTTCGTCCAGTTACATTTTCTGATGCACATAACACATCACTCAATAAATCCCGGGAGATATAGGGGCGCCAATAATAAAATGTCCATAGTTGAATATGGATTGCTTATTAGTGGCGCCCCCTATATGTCCCCGGACTTATTGAGTGATCTGTTATGTCTGTCAAACAAAAAAGTGTCAATCAGGCATAAAGAAAAGTAAACAGATTGAACACTCTTCGTTGAACACAAAACCTGTACGCGTCTCGGATCCTTTATGGCGAATTGCTGACGTTTCGCACCTAGGTTCGTGATGACCGCAAAATCTTCAAACAACACCCGATTATGTTTAAGGAAATTTGCAACGAAACTTTTAACTGATTTCTCTGCTACCTAAAGATCATCAGATCAGATCGCTGCTCAGGGCGATTCTGTTCTCCAACTGTTAAGACAGAGCGTCCTTAGGGATAGGAGCCTTCTGAAGCTAGCTGTTATTTCGTGCTATGATTTTTTCAAGCGAGTTTATGTCGGTCTAAAGGACCACTTATCTAGTGACACGGTCTATCGCTAACCTTTTCCCTGTTGATGAGGTTCTTCTCCACTTGAGGGCTTCATCTCGAGCGAAGACACTCCCTGTTGCGATGAAAATCACAGCATAGCGTAATGGTCTTTATGTTTAGGTCATCCAGAGTCATGTGTTCGTTGAGGCTTGACTAAGCACGTTCTGTTACATAGCCTATAAAGTTCGTCTTTGTGTGTTTTAGGCACCAACAATTTAAGCCGAGCATCCTCTTCCTAAAGTTTCCATGCCGACTTTGAAGGCTGCGTTGATGAGCTCCATATCCCAATTGCCTTATGAGTCCAGAGAAGTGACTACTGGTAAAAGCAATTGTGCGCCTCGTTTGTTGTCCATATTTATCACCGAGCCATTGTATTTGAAGTCCTTGAGATTAAAGAGGTCCTTAATTATGAATTCCATAAAAGGATCAGGGCCCAGCGTCCTCATTATTTACACATGTGGCGGTCGCTACTGTTCTCATACGAGTAGAAGGAATCTACAGAATTTGCCAACTCAGACCGACGAAGTTTGAGAAGATTATCCATAGACAATCTATACTCTTTAACTGTTGTCAGCATCTCCAAAGAGTGTTTGTACGTTCAGTCGAGAAATCAAATCTTGGACCTTCGGGTTTCGAGTTTCACATTCTACCCACTACACCACCGGTATTTGTTTTTGATTTAAACCCGTTGGCAAAAGAATGACTGTTTTCAAATCTTTCTTGATGACAAAAAATAACTAATTGCTCTCGCTTGCCATCAGACGACTTGTAACCGCCCAATTTGTAAGACTGTTAATACCTCATTGTCTTCTCATTGTGCTCGTACAATTTCGTTTAAAATCCAAAGCTGCTGCCATTCTAAGTTTGAAATACTGATTTTGTGGCAGCTCCTTGATGTTCAAATCAATTTTCTCAATTCAGACTGTCAACATTTCCAAAAACCGCCTGTCTTCGCCTCAAGGTAATACTGTTTCATAAAAGTCCTGTGTGTTATCTGTGTTATCTGTGTTCTTCTTCTTCTTCTTCGGATGGCGCTACAGTCCGGGGTGGACTTGGGCCTCAACCAACATGCATCTCCAGCTAGCACGATCTCTTGCCAGCTGCCTCCAATTGCGCACTCCAAGTTGGTTGAGGTCCTTTTCCACATGTGTGCGCCATCTGAGTCTAATACGTCCTCTGTTGCGTTGTCCCTGTGGTTCGGATTCGAAAACTCTTCGGTCCGGGGCAGTGCTGTCCATACGCTCTACATGGCCTAGCCACCTTAAGCGTTGTATCCGTAGACGCTTTACTAGGCTCATGCCGCATGGAGCCCATACAGTTCGTGGTTGAATCTTCTCCTCCAGATACCATCAACGCAAACAGGACCAAAAATCGCGCGCAGAACTTTTCTCTCGAAGAGACCAATGGCTTCCTCATCCGGTTTAAATAGCGTCCAGGTTTCTGCGCCGTAAAGCACAACTGGGATGATCAAGGTGTTGTACAAAGTCACTTTGGTCGTTCAGGAGAGGGCTTTATTACTCAATTAACTCTTGAGCCCAAAGAAACAGCGATTGACAAGAGTGATTCTAGGTTTGATTTCGTTATTGGTGTTGTTGTCCCTATTTACCGCGGAGCCGAGGTAGACGAAGTCCTTGACTACCCCGAAGTTTCTGCTGCCTAGTGTGACGCTCCGTCCGAGACGTCGATGTTGTGTGTCCTTCCTTGATGACAGCATGTACTTAGTGTTGCCCCCATTTACCGCCAGACCCATTTTAGCCGCTTCCGGTTCAATGCCAGCAAACGCCTCATTGACGGCTCGCTGTGTTCGTCCAATCACGTCAGTGTCATCAGCGTATGCTAGCAATTGAACTGACTTCTGGAAGATCGTGCCTCTGGTGTTGACTTGTGAGTTGCGCACGATCTTCTCGATAATGATGTTAAAGAAGTCACACTTTTTTGACATTGAAGGTCTCGGTGAGTTCGTTACCGACCTAGACGGAGCAGCGACAGTGTCATTCTTCACAATTTGACAAGTTTGTTAGAAATCCCAAAATTAGACGTGAAATTGTATAGCTCGTCTCTATACAGTGTACACAGAGCTATACAATTTCAGTGTGCATAGAGACGAGCTATACAATTTCATGTCTGATATTGGGATTTCTACCAAACTCGTCAAATTGTGTAGGATGACACTATCGCATACGCGGCCTTAAAACGTCGCAAAGGCTGTGAGTGTCGATTTGCACTTCTTGAGTTCTTTCCAAGGTCTGCTGTAATGTGAAGATCTGGGGTATGGTGGATTTCCCTGGTCTGAAACCACACTGATAGGCACCTATCAGGCTATGGACAAACGTTTTCAGACACTCACACAATACGGCAGAGAAGATCTTGTATGCGATGTTAAGAATGCTGCTCCCTCGATAATTGGCGGGGTCAAAGGGGTCTCCCTTCTTGTGGACCGGGGCTGTAAGATTTAATTTTTAGTTTCGAAGAAGACAGTTTCTTATGTTAGACTTTTCCCAACATTGAAGGTCGGTATAGATTCGATTAATGATAATAATTCTTGACGCTACAGTCCAAAAAGGAACCAGGGCCTAGCTTGCTCATCAACTACTCGTGTTGTGCGCGCTACTGTTCTCTCACGAGTAGAAGGGGCCTACAGTTTCTTGCCGACTCCGAACGGCGAAATTTGAGAAGCTTTCTTAGAAAGTTATTATAGAAAGAAAGTCAGCAGCTCGAAAAAGGTGATGCTGTGAAAAATTCGAAAAATTGGTGTTGAGCTGAGAATCGAACCTAGACCCTTCGGCGTGTGAGCGTCCCACTCTCGCCACTACTGCACGGCGACCACGCCCGCTCGACAGATTCGATTAAGCAGCTAAGACTCTGTTTGCTTTAGTGGACTGTATATCCATAGGTCGCTTGTTTATCCGGTTCCAAGGACCAAATGTTTGCTTTAGTAGTCAAACAGAAAAAAATGATGAAGTCAATGTGTGCTGGTTACTTTAATGAACTGCCCTTTATTTACAAAAAACTTCACTTAAATACTACAAATTTGCTTACTCTACGATAATAATGCGAAAACGCGGGGAAACAAAATGCACAAAGGTGAATGAATCGCGCTGTTGTGCGTTCTTGAGTGCTGTACTTCATCGCTTGGCTTCGTGTTTCATTATTTTTGTGAACGATCACAACAAACTCTCTTCTTTTAAGTAAGAACTCTAAGGATTTCGAGAGGGTGTCACAATTGGGTCGTCTTTACGAATTCTGTTATCAGCTAAAAAAACGGTTTGGTGTCTATTGGCAAATGTACTACCAAAAAGTAGCCTGAAAATAATGTAATTTCTTAGCCTCCCAGAGGAATACCAACAAGCACTTCTGTGATAAAGAACCTAGGGTTTTAGCTTCAACTACGTCAACACCGAACAACCGGCATCTGATCCAAGCAAAGGCAGCACGTTGACAAGGAAAGTGTTCTGCAGTGTCTTCACCTTCTTCACAGGCTTCGCAAAAAACCTGTTAGCACGCCAACAAGCCGTCTGAGGTTTTTCCTGTCTAGAGGCCGTATCTATGAAACTCTGAATAAGGACCCGAGCAGTTCTCCTTGGAACCTTGACTAAAAAGTTCATCGGCGATTTTATTTTCCGCGACCTCCTGGTATCCCGAAGCCCAGACAAGACTTAATGAATTAAGTAATAAGTACAATAATATATATAGTCCATAGGGGGACCCAGGCCTAGCTTGCTCATCAACCACTCGTGTGGTGCGCGCTACTGTCCTCTCACGAGTAGAAAGGACGTACAGTTTTTCCCCGACTCCGAATTGTGGAGTTTGAAAAGCCGACCAACGGAATGAAAAACTTGCATTGCTGTATTTACTTTGAATTGGTTAAAGAGTTGAGTAAGGTCTTAAGCACGACTTGTCTGTTTCTCCAGACGTTCCTGTGCTTCACAATGCAGTTGAGGCCATTTGTAGCGCAAAAGTTTTCGCTTGCAAGACCGACGATGCAGGATGACCAGGAGTATGCTCCCAAACGTCTGCAAGAAATCCTCTTCTTTTCTGCTATCTCTAGACAGAAACGAGTGCAGAAGACTTGTTGGCGTATTAACGGGACACTTTACCTTCGCTATGCACCTGAGTCGGCTTGGGCTTAGTGATGTCACACTCTGCGACGCCTGTGGAGAAGGTGAAGACACTTCAGAGCACTTTCTCTGTCAGTGTCCTGCCTTCGCTCGTATCAGGTGGCGCTTATTTGGCGCTGATGTGGTGAGAACTGAAAACCTAAGTTCTATATCACAGAAGCGCATCTTGGTTTTTCTTCGGAAAACCAGGGCGTAACCCAGCTCTACCGCAGGTTAAGTTCTGCTAACACCGGGCTGGTCGCCGTGGCGTACTGGGTAGATTTCGACGCTCACACGCCAAAGGGTCTAGATTCGTCTCCCAGCTCAACACCAATTTTTCGCATTTTTCACGGCACCACCTCTTTCGTGCTGCTGATAACACTCAAAGAGCAATAACTGTCGAAGAAAGCTTCTCAAATCTCGCCGCCCGGAGTCGGCAAAAAACTGTAGGTCCCTTCTACTCGTGAGAGAACAGTAGCGCGCACAACACGAGTAGTTGATAAGCAAGCTAGGCCCTGGTCCCCCTTTGCACTGTAGCGCCAACAATTATTATTATTATTAACACCGGGATTAAAAAGCCTCTTCAAAACAGTGTCAGCCTGAAGGTGCGATTGGTCTTGTTCAGTCAAAAGGAGATCATTTCTTGTAAAGGACGAAAAACATTTAATTTTCAATTGTGGGCTATATATCTGCTTACGATATCATACTCCACCATAGTCACGTCTGTACATTCGGGAAATAATTTTGACATTGTAAAGGAACAAGTTTTTAGTAAAGGAACATTTGCAAACGCTGTATCTACACAAAACCTCTGTCAGTGATCAAACAACGGATTTGTCCAACGGAAGCAGTCTTGTCGCAGAGCCAGTGTGGTACACTGACCTGAAAAGCAAATGCATGAATGTTGCTTAGTCATGTAGTCATGCACTCTTTTTGGCTTCCTTCCAAGAAACTCTCACAAACAGAAAATGCGGTGAAGTGCTACCACCAAAAATGCATTCAGTACGCGCCTCCAACACTACACAAACAATAATCGTCAATCATTCCCACAAACTACCGCACTAATTGCGCAAATTAAAATAATGCTTGGCATTCAGTCCTCGCAGACACCCAAAGATTCGATTCTCTCTGTTGCTTGACACACGATAACATCAGCGAGGCACTTTTCTTCGCACATTTATGATTGAAAAATTATTTAAACAAATTCGCTTGATAAGCCCCTCACGTACCTTCTCGTGCGTACGACACACTCGTATGTACATTGTAAGTCGTCGCAGACTGCTGTCGTTTGTAAATTACTGCACGATAGTGGAGCTAATATGCGTGCCAAAAACATTGACCGATAGAGACAAAAAAATAAATCATTCTCAGTTCTTCCTGATCGACAAACAAAACTTTTACAGGAAGCTAAAGAGTGGGAATGGGACCAGAATCATGAGCAGAATTAAGATGACAAGCATGAATTCCGGCAGGGAACGTCATCACCATCGTGTCACATAAAAATCTAATTGAATATGAAAAATGAGATTTCCTTATTTCAAACATACGCGTTGGAGAAGTCTGTTGGAAATTGTGAAGAAATGGGAATGAAGTTGTTGATACTCAGTATGAAAACATTGATTGAAGGTAGGCTGGCAGGTGGAGAAGGACCTCAACCAACCTGGAGTGCGCAATTGGCGAGAGATCGTGCTAGCTAGGAAAGTATGTTGGTCTAGTCCCAGGTCCACCACGGACTGTAGCGCAACACAAAGAAGAAGATGACATTTGAGTTTAATTTTGGTGCCGAACTCACCATCGTCACAGACCATGCCTTCGAATTTGGTAGACTAATGGCACAAAGAATATACCCGGCTGATACGCTTAGAGTGCATGTTGCTTAGGATTGAAAGAAACGCTTGTTTTAAAAAAATAAAAATTATTTAAATCCAAAAGGGATCCCGCTCTAGCTGTATAAGTAGGGCCTGTATATACTTATACAGAAGCTAAAGCGGGATCCCTTTCATATTATATCCAAAAGGGATCCCGCTCTAGCTTCTGTATAAGTAGGGCCTGTATATGCTGTGGAAACCAGAAGCTACTGGATTGTGCAATATTGACTTTGTAGTTGCCGTCTTCCTCTCATAAGTGGTGAAGAAGTGGAAGTGAGTAAAGAAGAAGAAGAAGAAGAAGAAGAAGTTGCGTGCATTGCCCACAAGATAACTTTAGTGGAATATGCGGGTCACTGAAATTCTGATGAGGATTATCTTAAATGCATGGTAAATGTCCTTAAAATAATTGAAGGCCGTATGATTGCTAAATTTAGGCCTTCGCCATTTTGTTGCAGTTGACGTGGGTGTTGTTAAAGTGCGTCGACTGGTAAGCCGGAGGACATAGGTGCTGTTGTTTCTCTCGTCGTTTGATTCTGATCCTTTACAAAACCCGCTCTTTGATTTGAACGTGGCGACAAAACACAATCTTCGAATCAGAGCCATTAGGACAATGGAACAGAGGACGGCCTAGGCTAAGATGACGCACATATAATATAAATATCTCAACCAACATGGAGTGCGCAATTGGAGGAAGCTGGCGAAAGATTGTGCTGGCTGAAGAGGCATGTTGGTTGAGGCCCATTTCACCCCGGAGTGTGGCGCCAGAAGAAGAAAAAGACAAAACCCAATTATATAAGGCTGTCAAATATCTCCCTTCCGCCTTTTTGCTCTTCATTCAATGCTTCATAAAAAGTGTTTTAGTGGTCGGATTTAGTTCAAATAAGAGCCGTGTTGTTCTATAATCTGTTTCCATCTAGACGGCACCTTCAAAATAACCTCCTCGTAGAAGTCTCCCCCCCCTCTTAAATGCGAAGAGTTTGGACAGCCACTTTTCACCAGCCTCTTCACAGCACCAAGAGCGTTCGCCATAGAGAGGAACACATTTTAATCACTCGGCGCTAGGTCCGGGCTATATGGTGGATGCGATAAAAGCTTCCATTCGAGCTCCCGTAGCTTCTGACGAGTCATCAACGAAGTGTATGGTCTGGCGTTGTCCTGGTGGAAAACTACACCCTTCCTGTTGGCCAATTCTGGACGCTTCTGGTCGATCGCCTGTTTCAAGCGGTCCAGTTGTTCGCAATAGAATGCAGCATCTGACCATATGGGAGCTGCTCATAGCGGCTGATTCCCTTCCAATTCCACCAAACACACAGCAAAACCTTCCTGGCTGTCAATCCCGGCTTGGCCACTATTTGGGACATACACAGGCCTTCAACCACGACCGTTTTCCCTTGATAATGTCGTATGTTATCCAGTTTTCGTCGCCAGTTACCATCCGCTTCAAAAATGGGTCGAGTTCGTTCCATTTCAGCAGCATATCGCAGGCGTTGATTTAGAAGGTTTTTTTTCCAGAAGAAACATGAAGGTTTTTTTTGTTTCCAGCCGTCTGCAGATGGTTTAAAATCGTTTGGTGACTAACTCCCATATCCTGGGCGATATCACGAGATGCCACATGCCGGTCTAACTCGATGATTTCCATGATTCGATCGGTATTCGTCGTCACAGGTCATCTGCCGGTTGGCTTATCCATGGTGTCGTTTTCACCGTCTCTGAATCGTCGAAACCATTCCTCCGCGGTTCGAAGTGATAGAGTCTTCTTCTTCTTCTTCTTCTCCGGATGGCGCTTCAGTCCGGGGTGGACTTGGGCCTCAACCAACATGCCTCTCCAGCTGCCTCCAATTGCGCACTCCAAGTTGGTTGAGGTCCTTTTCCACTTGTGTGTGCCATCTGAGTCTAGGACGTCCTCTGTTGCGTTGTCCCTGTGATTCGGATTCGAAAACTCTTCGGGTCGGAGCAGTGCTGTCTATACGCTCTACATGGCCTAGCCACCTTAAGCGTTGTATCCGTAGACGCTTGACTAGGCTCATGCCGCCGTACAGCCCATACAGTTCGTGGCTGAATCTTCTCCTCCAGATGCCATCAACGCAAACCGGACCAAAAATCGCACGCAGAGCTTTTCTCTCGAAGAAACCAATGGCTTCTTCATCCGCTTTAAATAGCGTCCAGGTTTCTGCGCCGTAAAGCACAACTGAAATGATCAAGGTGTTGTACAAAGTCACTTTGGTCGTTCAGGAGAGGACTTTATTACTCAATTGCCTCCTAAGCCCAAAGAAACAGCGATTGGCAAGAGTGATTCTGAGTTTGATTTCGGTACTGATGTTGTTGTCCCTATTTACCGCGGAGCCGAGATAGACGAAGTTCTTGACTACTTTAAAGTGTCTGCTGCCCATAGTGACGCTCTGTCCGAGACGTCGATGTTCTGCGTCCTTCTTCGATGACAGCATATACTTCGTTTTGCCCTCGTTTACCACCAGTCCCACTTTAGCCGCTTCCGTTTCAATGCTAGCAAACGCCTCATTGACGGCTCGCTGAGTTCGGCCGATTACGTTAATGTCATCCGCATAAGCTAGCAGTTGAACGGACTTGTAGAAGATCGTGCCTATGATGTTGACGTGTGAGTTCCGCACGATCCCCTCAAGAATGATGTTAAAGAAGTCGCATGACAGTGCGTCGCTTTGTCTAAATTCCTTTTTTGACATCAAAGGTCTCGGTGAGTTCGCTACGGACATGATGGACCAGTGAGAGTTCTCCATCGTTATCCTACACAGTCTGACGAGTTTGGTAGGGATTCCAAAACTAGACATGGCACTGTATAGCTCGTCTCTATGCACGCCGTCATACGCGGCCTTGAAATCGACGAAGTGATAGAGTACCATTCCCCACAACACCATTATTCTAACGGAATGTTTCCTAGCGGACTTGCCTTTAACAAAGGAAAACTTGAAAATAGCGCGAATTTCGGCGTTAGTGAACTCCATGTTGACACGTCTTTAACTGTTGAACACAATATCCACACTAATCATGCAAAGCGTCGTTTTGTAGGTTATATCAAGACCTGTGAAATGATGTATAGTATTGCCAGATACGAGCTCTGTACTGCTTTGCACATAGCCGGAAAATTCAAAGAAAAAAAGGGCGGAAGGGAGGTATTTGTAAACCTTATATAAAGATTTTAAAATATGACCATTTGTGCCATAGTTGTAAGTAAAGCTAGGTTTTGATCCCCTGCCGACTGAAGCTCCATAAGGTACTCGTTCATTACTTCTCTTTAAACTTTTGCGTTTCTTGACTTAGTACGGGTCAGAAAGATCAGAAGTGGTTGCTTCAATTATAATTGCCCAGCGTGGCTACGTTCACTTGACAAAACAAATGGAACACATTTCCATCTGGAACTGGATGTGTTGTCAAATTCAAATGCAAAGAAAAAACCGTATACATTTCTAAATTTGCCTCCGAATGGGTGTCGAATTTGGTCAAACGAACGAGCACTTTGGACTCAGAACTTGTAATCTTCGCAAAAGTCACTGAAGCGTATCATTTTCGTCACATACCCAAATGACTCTATATCACGGACTCACGATGTTCACACAATAGCCCGATGTCTGCCACGAATGGAACAACAATTGCAGAAAAAGAAAAAGCAAGTAGTATTGCAGTACTGAAGGTTAATTGCGAAAATTAGCGTCACCCAAAATTTAGTCGATTGGGCATTATGTGACTGTCTCTGGCCTAGAAGCGGGGATCTCTCAATTAATCATCCGCTCATTAAAATTAAGTTCCAAGGCCGTGCTAGGTGCTGAGCAGCAATTAAAAGTACTCAATGTGTTCGGAGAAATGGCAGATGTTTAAAGCTCTAAACAGTCATATTCTGACTCGCTCATGCGACGCGGTGTACTGGGCGAGACTTCGCACAAAATTGTGCTTATGTTACTAAGTTGCTGTGATGTGGCCAAATTTCGGTGACAAACCACCGCCACTACTCTCCATGTCTCACTCAATGGACCCGGGCTTACTGATTGTTTCCAACGCACCGGCAATCATCTAATCTTCCTTTGATCTTGATGGACGGGCTGGTTCCTGTGGGTATTCCACGCACGCGGTGGCCAATACGATACATGATCCACATACGTACGCAGAAAGCGATCATCGGCAATGACAGCCGCAATTGGCCACGATAACAAAGTGAGCATAACGCAAACGTGACTCGTCCCCCAGCCCCGAGTTCATTTGGGATAGCTCGACACCCAATCTGTCCGCGCTCAATGCACACAACAAACACACAGCAGTCCTAGGAATTACCTAATTTCCATTAAGAGCCGTGATCGACTGGAACGCCGCTCGTCAAAGTCAAAGTCAAACATCAACCACATCCGACGATGATTTGCATATTTCATGACGTCGACGCCATCCTCCACGCCCCACCCGCAGCGCAGCGACCGATTACGTCAAGTGTGAGCACACTCACATACATTTCGAATTAGCCCAGATTCCCGCCGCGCCGCGTCAGCACACCGGCAAATTACCGGCAGCCCCATTAGGTTGACAGCTTCCCATGGAGTGGCTGCCGCTCCAGTCGAGGCGGTGCGCGAATCGTGAAAAAGCAATATTTTGGGAGTCGCGATGAAGCTAAGTGCTTGGCACTGGGAGTCGATCGGAATTTGTTGCCGGATGTGGGCCATTTGCCAGATGACTGCGACCCACACGCTCGAGTGGGGTCGCAGGTCAGAGCAGAAGATGTCCAACCTCATTCCGTGGTCCAGTGCAATTTCCGCGCAAGCTCAATGAACCCGCGCATCGGAGGTTCTAATCGCATCGATCTACGTGCCGCCGAGAAACTCCAATTACATCACACACTTCGCTTGGGAGGATGGCCAGACCAGAGACCGCACCGTGGCGGTATCAGTGCGCATCTTTCGTCCCCATTTGAGCGCGAAGCATCGTTATTATGACAAATCGCGGCAATAAAATTGCGCTGCCAAAATAATTGTGTGCCCTGGCGGTGTTATTGAAACTTCTTGACGCGGCGAAGTGCTAGCAATTAGCCTGTGCGCCATTCCACGGCTGGAAGTCCATTAGACGCCGCGGTAGAACTACGAGTGAGTGAAGCACTGTGAATTCGGATAGACAAACAGTGTTTTGTTCGCGGGTCAGGGCGGCGGTGGAGACGCATCCCCAGCGAGCGAGCCACACGAGAATATATAGTCCGGACGGTGGGTTGTCCGGAGAGCATTTGCACGTTGACTTTTCGTCGGTTTGGACGGTTTCTGTGCGCTGTGACTCGCTGTGACAATGACGTGGACGTGGTGCGTTCGTTTGTTCGTGGTTTCCGCGGTGCTGCAGTTTGTTTATTTTCCGTGCGGTGCGATGGTGTTGCCAGACTCTGACGACGACGGGATATACGCGATGCCGGCGAAGCCGGTGACAGACGAGATGGATTTGTTGGAGGAGCACGGCCGGTTTATGCTGGCCAACATGAATATGTCGATAGACCCTTGCGAAAACTTCTATGAGTACGCGTGTGGGAATTGGGAGAACGACACGATGGTGCCGGCGCTGGGACGGAACAACACGTTCTTCTTCTCGATGCAGGTGAAGGTGGACGAGCTGATTGTGGAGTACCTGCGGAATACGAGCGTTATGGAGGAGCGTACGGGTGAGACTAAGGCGAAGCGACTATTCGCGTCGTGCATGAATATGAGTGAGGACCTCAGCCAGGGCTACTCGGCGGTGATCAATGCGTTCAGTGAGCCGGTGCTGAAGGAGGGCGAGACGCTGGACTGGATACGACTGAATTTCCATTCAAAATACGGGGTGACGCCGCTTCTACCGATGAGTGTCCAGTACAACAACGACAACTTGATGTTCGAGATCCTGATCAGTGCGCCGCACGCTATCCTGACGAACCCCACCACCACAAACTTCACCAGTCTCAGTGAAGCCTTTAAGTTCGAAGATAAGGAGGACGTGGAGAAGGAGCTGGAGGAGCTGATGGCGTTTGAGAAGCAGCTAATCGCGGCCGGCGGGGCTACGCTGAACGAGACTGAGGAGCAGAGTCTGGAGGAGTTCATGAGCACCCACAACTCGAGCGGAATAGATTGGAAAAGGTTCTTTGATTTGGCGTTCAACGGGACAACCAAAAAATCCTGGAAAGTGCACAACAACGTGAAGGACTTCCTGCACCTGAACAAGTTCCTGCAACGGTCCGATACGGATCTCATGCTGCGGTACGTGAAGTGGTGGAACATCCTCAAGTTCTTTCATATCTGGAAAGCGCAAGCGGTCGAGAAGACCCTCGAGAGCAAGTGTCGCGAGATCACGATCAAGTACTTCAGCTACGCGTTCATCCCGTGGTTCATTGAGACCACCTATGATCAGGAGAGACGGGCGGACCTGCTGCTGATATCAAAGCGTCTGAAGGACACCTTCTACTCGTTCCTGGACGGCTACAAGTGGCTGGATGCAGAAACCCGGTCCGGAGCGAAGTCGAAACTGCGAGCAATGGACCTGATGGTGGGCTATTCGGACCAGATGCAGCACCGCTCGGAGATGGACCACATCTATCGGGACATCAACGTAACCAAGGACTACTGGGCGAACATAATGCACATTGAGCAGAATCGGGCGCGAATTCGTCAGAAGGCGGTCGGCAAGTCGGTGATCGCACCAATCATCAGCACCCACGAGGTTAACGCCTACTACGCCGACTTCCTCAACCTGGTCTTCGTGGCGATCGGGATCTCCCAGCTGCCGCTGTACCACATCAAGCTGCCGCACTCACTTAAGTTCGGAGGAATAGGCAACATAATTGGCCACGAAATAGCGCACGGGTTCGACTCGGAGTGCTTCGAGTACGACTACGATGGCAAGAAGCGAAACTGGTGGAGCGATGAGTCTCTGCGGAATTTCAAGGAGCGCTACCAGTGCCTGGAGTCTCAGTACAACAAGTTCATCTATCACGGCCAGCGGACGAATGGATCGCAGACCTCCGGTGACAATATCGCCGATAACGTTGGCGCACGTATAGCCTACCACACATACCTGCGATTCCTTGAAGAAAACCCCAGCCAGGAGCTGGCCACGGACAAGCCGCTCCCCGGCCTGGACCTCAACAACAAACAACTGTTTTTCCTGAAGTTCGCCCAGACCTGGTGCGATGGACGCAGCGCGGAGGAGCGCATGAAGCGTATGGCAGTGGATGAGCACGCGTACGACGAGTTCCGGGTGGTGGGTACATTGATGAACATGCCTGAGTTCGCCGAGGAGTACCACTGTACCCTGGGCACCAACATGAATCCCCTCAAGAAGTGCCTGGTGTGGTAGTCGGAAATTGTAGTTAATAAATACTCATTTACAGTTAAGCGACATGGACTTGTTTGGTGTTTGATTTTAGCCAGCAATCAGTTGCGCCACGTTGCGCCGTTTACAGGCGGCTGACTGCGAGTGAGTCACGGTGCGAGGTTACCAGATCCACGTAAATAAACGCCGCAGCCCGGGCGCTGGGGCAGTTAATGTGTATGCCAATCATGCGCCTGCCGGTAAACAGCCTGAGCGCAAACGTGCACGCTGTGAGCAATGAGAGTGGCGAACCAAGATTTCGAGTTGTCAGCGGCAGTGACATCAAGGTCGTCGCCCAGCGCGCCACATACGTTTTTGATTTGACGCGCACGCGTTCCGCGTTCGGCTGACAGTGATGTCCGCGCACTAGCCTCTGCCGGCAGTCCTTACTTGGCAGCAATTGTTTACAAAAAAGTCTCCCTCTCGGTTGCGCTTACAGGTTCGATGACTCGATGGAAGTTGTTTTGGGCGCAGGTTAACGAGAGGCTTCCAGCTTGATAATGACGAACCGGCCTGCTCAGTCTCTTTCTGGCTGACTTAATTGCCACACTTTCGGCAGTGAGTCAGGGCGCGAGAGAGAGTGCTGGAATGGATTTCTCATGGGAATCGAAAGTGGTTTGTGGTTTTGACTTGTTTACCTAGCGGTGGGTCAGTGGTGGGGTGGACGTCGCAAAAAATGGACCCATTGTGCGAGGCACTAGAAGATGACAAAGATCTTTTGACTTATGCCGCGTTGAAGCGCGCAAGGAATGAATAGAGTTTTTGAATGGAAATGAGAACGCTTTGAAATTGTAAATAGTTGCAGGAAGGGGGTGGGGGAGTAAATTGGCGATTTGCTGTTCGGAAACCGGACAAAATTTTATAGGAAGAGGCGATGTGTTCGATTGGGCTGTTTTTTGTCCTCTGAAAACCTAAGGCAAATTAATGCTTTTTTTCAAATTACCATGAGTGTGCTTCATGCTCATACACAACGCGTGTAGGTCTATAACTTGCTGGGGTGGTCATTCGTTTCAGCGCTCCTCAATTTCGTTGGAATTATTTATTTATATTGTTGATGGAATAAACGATTTTCAAATTTTAGTCACGTCTGTGTCGGTAAGCTGTTTTTTCGTGAAAGTATTCACAACCGTTCCCCCGAGCAGTGTGATTGAGTGAAAAGGCCACGTTGCGGTTTTCATTTCCAGTTCCTGGTCATGTCAGCACTCCATGTGGTTGAATTGATTTTAAATTCTTTTGTAAATGTTTAGAAACCGCTGAAAATTGCACCAAACCGAATTTTGGAGGAAGGAAACAAATCGCAACTTTTGGATAATCATTTTGACAGGAATCGGTTTAGGCTGCTTTTTTAGTAGTGTAGATTAGTGGTGATAGTGATAATTTCACTTGGGGGGCTTACAGGCGCGGTTGCAGGCTATCCCTTAACGACTAAGCGTTGGATTATGGATCTTTTGAGAATTTCTTCCGAAGACTTTTATTGACAATTTGGAACATATGTCCAAACAATGACCAAGCAATAAATTCTCAAATATGAATAAATCATGTATAACAATACTTTGACCGATTGTATATTGGTCGAAAGGGTTAAGGTTTCGATCGCCGTCTCAATGCATTTCATTCCGGCGCGAGCATAGGGAATCATTTAAGGCTACGGACCCGTATGCAGAAGAAATGTTAAGAACGGTAATAAAGTAAGAGGTGAGCATATGATTTTCAACCGAACATCGAATATTTTGTGTAGCTCAATGTAGCACCACCCGTGAAGAGATCGCATCTTTCGGGGTGATTAAACCATTACAAAACGTAAGTTCAAAAATTTACTTTTGCCATAAGTTTGTGAACCACAATTACCGTGTAATCAAGAGTGGAAAACTGAGCAACTGCGAGTACGGCCACACATTAAAGGCTTTGTTTTGGACAATTTCAAATTACTGACTGTAAAGATAATATACATGCATCCATATCTCCATTACTGAATGCAGTTCTTTAAGCTGTATTCTAACAGAGTCCGTTTCAGTGTGCAATACGTAGCTATGATCAGATCTATTTAAGCATAAGCAATAACGTCTTATGCAAAACTACGAAGCTGGCTCCACTTGTTTATTAGCTGAAATTAACTTAATAGTTGCCATTGTGGATTTATGTCCAAATGTGATATATGGCAGCCTTTCAAACCTTTAACTTCTGGGCACCTTTGTTTGGTCTTTAAGCCTTTAAACTTTAGGAATTAGCCCTTTACCCTTTAGGCCTTTAGATCTTTAGCCTTTAGGTCTTTAGCCTTTAGGCCTTTAGCCTTTAGGCCTTTAGGCCTTCAGTCTTTAGGCTATATTCTTTCAGGCCTTGAGTCTTTTGAAATTAAGCCTTTAGGCCTACAGCCTTAACACCTTAAGTCTTAAGGCTCTTAGCCTTAAGGCCTTCGAAACGTTAGGGCTTAAGCCTTTAGGTCTTTAGTCTTAACCCAATTAGCCTTTTGTATTTTAGCCTTAAGGCCTTTTGACTTAAGTCCTTAAGGCCTCTGGCCTTAATTCTTTACGCGTTAAGGCCTTAAGTCTTTTGGAATTAAGGTGTGGATATTCCGTAGAATTCACAAATATACCACATTAATATACAATTTATTTGAACACCCAACTTTATTGTCCAGAAAGGTTACGTGACTAACTCTAACACTAATACTAACTTTCTAATTCTACCTAAAAATCTAGCACAATTTCTTTGTATTTAATCTGTTATAATTTAAGAGTGCTGCCACAAAGGTTTTAAGCTCTTAGCCCTAACATCTTAAGCCTGAAGGCTCTTAGCCTTAAGGCCTTCGATTCTTGAGGGCTTAAGCCTTAAGGTCTTAAGCATTAACGTCTTTAGCCTTAAGAACTTTAACTTAAAGGCCCTTAGCTTAAGGGCCTTTAGCTTAAAGGCCTTTAGCTTAAAGGCCTGTAGCTTAAAGCCCCTTAGGCCTTTAGCCTTAAGCCTTCACCTTAAATCATTAGGCGTTTAGCCTTTAGGCCTTTGGACTTAAGGCTTTGTGCTTTAAGGCCTTAAGTCTTTTTGAATTAAGCCCTTAGGCCTTTGGCTTTAACGCCTTTAGTTCTTTAGCCTTAAGACCCTTAGCCTTAAGTCCTTAGCCTTTAGGCCTTTGAACGTTTTTAACTGAGGACAGACGACTTCAGGCCTTAGACTCTTAGGCGTTTTGCATATAAGCTTCTAGTATTTATGCCTTCAGCCTATAGGTATGTAACTTTAAGACTTCTTGAATCTCTGTCGATATTTCACCAATGAGGGCCTTTAAAAAGAAAATGTTTACTACCGCATTTCAATTTGAACTTTTTGTCATTGTTGTTCCATATGGCCACCTACCATTTGCTACAACTTTAATCATTCCAAAGTGACTTTGAATCGTACCATAGATAAATATAGTCATGCCTCAACTTCCATTACCAAGGCCTATGAAGTCCAGTGATAATTAAGACCGAACAGATATACGGACAGATAAAAACGGCGAAATTAAAACAGTTTTGTTCCTTTGAATGTGGCAACACTGTCTGAATGTACTCGTGAAATTTACGCGTGCTCAGCGGTGTGTGACATATTACTTTGAATTGCTTTCCCGATTTAATAACTCTGTCAGATCGGACGACCTTATATTTGTGAGTTTACAGTAAAGATCTGCAATTTTCAAAAATACAAATACGTTTCGAATAATGACCTTTAACAGAACATTTAACAAGCCATTTAGCTTTCAAATGGGCACCTGTACTGAGGTCCAATTTGTTTCTGATGGTTACGACTAGATTTCGTACGTTTTTATGACACAGTCACTTCGAAGTCGGCAAGTAGAACACTTAAAAGTTTGAATCAAACTTTGCAGATGATTAGAAGAATTTATTCAAAGCGCAGATAAATTTTGCAAACAAAGTGTTTCCGTCTGTGTTTCAATTTCAGTTTTGACGAACACCAAACCATTCAATAGGTTTAGTCTTTAAATTGACCATTAGTGTATTCTTTGGCAGTCCTTTGTGCTGTGTCTTAGTTCCGAGAAGAATTCATGGCAAATTTCGTAGCCTTTTTAAATTTTCTTTAAAATTTTGTCAAACTGTTATAATTTGTCTAACGTCATTGTCTGTTTTCTTTTGGAGTAGTCCCAGTCTTTCTTTTGCACACGGAATCCTTCTTCATTGACAAGTGTGACACTGAGCACAGCTTGCCTTGGAATTCCCCACGCAGCTGAGGCTACTCTGTTAATAGTCAATTTCATGAATCCAGCTGAGTACAAAGCAACTATGCAAAAGGATCTCATGTTTCCCGAGCAAGTGCTCCAGGGGCCTTCTGAACCTTCTTGCCCAACGGCAACATTGCATTTAATTGAAAACAGGTCCGCCCGAGAATCACTTTCCACAGGACTCCCTCCCTCGCTCCTCACCCGAGTGCTCTCAATTCCATTCAAGGAGATCATTTATCATTCCGAGGTCATTTCGTACATCAAAGGCATGAATAATAATTAAGTCAGGTCTCCCGTGCTCCAGATTCCCACTGAATGTGCGTCCTTTCCGACCAAGTGTTGCTAATTGTAAATCCACACACACACACACATACACCCAGCGAGACGAGAGCAGAACTCTCCCACAGTTGATTGATGGAAATACGATTTTATTTAAATGTCCAGATACCTTTCCATTCTTCATTCCTCTCCGGACTTCATTCATACGAAGACTGCTTCCCTAATTCGATTATCTATCCACTGATCTTCAAATATAATTAATATAATTGCAACGCAAAGGCCAGGAGCATCCCATTTCCATTGTGGGATTTAATTATCCCACAGGTAGAGCCTGTGCTCCCTTCGCCTGCTCTTGAGCGTTGTGTCTCTGATCGGTGATCGTTAAATCCTTTTGTTCGGCCTTGCTGGTTTCGACGGTAGTCGCGCAGCTCCGGGTGCACCTAAAATCGCAAACACTCCATTTCGATGGATGATTTATAGCCGCAAATTGGCATCCTCACCCATTCGCGCTGCAACACCGGGCAGCGTGAACTTAGCGTCTCGGGTTTCTGCGGTTTCGATGCGCTGAAATTTGTGAAATTCAAATTGAATTCCTTCTTAATGCCATAATTGCCATTCGGATTCGGACGGGGGAGAAATTACCCTGAGCAGCCAAATTTTCTTAAGAGCTCTTTGTGCCAGCACATTTCCTGATGAGTTAATCTGTTGAATTGAATGGTTGCAAGTTGGAAAGATGAACCAGAAGTCAGTTGCAGTGCTGTCCTTGCAGGTGATCCGATCCGAGTTTAAAAAAGTGTCTACATATTATGTTTCAGGCCAGATTCTCGATCCGATTGCAACGTCTGTGCATATGGTGACGCGAACGTCATGTCATCGTTTCGGCAACAAACAAGAATGAACAACTATACTGTAAGGGGTCCTTTTAGAGTTTCAGAAATTGAAAAAGAAACAAAGATTAAATTGAAACAAAGTTACCTTATTCGGAAAACCATCCTCTGGTGCTTTACTTTTAATTGTGATTGTAAATGTCCTCCTTGGTTGGCTTGACCGAAATCTAATCTAAAGGCCAGATTTTCGGCAACTTTTTCCAAACATTTTCGGTCGTGCATTGGCAATAAAGGGGCGAAAGTTGCCCTCGAAATGTTCAATCGTTTCAGGCTCATGGGCGTAGACAAACGATTTAGCATATCACAGATAAGAGTCGAGCTCCGATATTAGTGGCTAATTCACTACGAACATGTGAATTGGCCATTAAGATCGTGTTACCTCTTCCTTAACTAGATCACTTAAAAGCTGACGATACGGTTAAATTCGGTTAAAAAGTGTTGCCAACGTCTCCCGGGTGGAAGATCACGTAGCAGAGCATAGCCAGCATTTCTATCGCTAAAAGAGTGAGATTGTACACAAATGTAAAAATTGGTCCCAACCTCAAATCCCCGTATGTAATTCAAGACACCTGGCAAGAGACTATCACGGCTTTCCAGGAAGTGCGATGGAATAATAATAATAATAATTCTATGGCACGACAGCTCACAGGGCGTTGGGGACCTAGCTTGCTCATCAACTACTCGTATAGTGCGCGCTGCTGTTTTCTCACGAGTAATCAGGACCTTCGTGGCCGCCGTGGCGTAGTGGGTAGAGTGCGACGCTCACACGCCGAAGGGTCTAGGTTCGATCCCCAGTCCAACACCAATTTTTCTAATATTTCACGGCACCACCTCTTTCGAGCTGCTGACAACACTCAAAGAGTAATAACTGTCTAAGAAAGCTTCTCAAATTTCGCCGTTCGGAGTCGGCAAAAAACTGTAGGTCCCTTCTACTCGTGAGAGAACAGTAGCGCGCACAACACGAGTAGTTGATGAGCAACCTAGGCCAATCAGGACCTTCAGTTTTTTGACGACTCCGAACGGCGAAGTTTAGAGAAGCTTATTCTTGGACAGTTATTACTCTTTGAGTAGTGTCAGCAATTCGAAAGACATTTTTCCTAGAAAAATTCGAGTTGTTCAGTCGGGAATCGAACCTAGACCTTCGGCGTGTCGCACTCTACCCACTACGCCACGGCGGCCACGGTCCCAAGACATCACGAGATATTGGGAAACGAGATTGCCGATGAATTAGCTAGGCAAAGTTCAAAAGAGGCATTCGTAGGGCCCTAACCCACCTTGGGATTACCCGGTCCCTGGTTAGGGCCTCCGTCGATGGTTGGGTCTCCCTACAGCACAACCAGAGATGGCGTGACTGTCCAGGATGCAGGGTGACCAACAGTATGCTCCCAAACGTCTGCAAGAAATCCGCGTCTTTTCTGCTATCTTTAGAGAGAAACGAGTGCAGAAGACTTGTCGGCGTATTAACGGGACACTTCACCTTCGCTATGCACCTGAGTCGGCTTGGGCTTGGTGATGTCACACTCTGCGACGTCTGTGGAGAAGGTGAAGACACTTCAGAGCACTTTCACTGTCAGTGTCCTGCTTTCGCTCGTATCAGGTGGCGCCTATTTGGGGCTGATGTGGTGGGAACTGAAAAACTAAGTTCTATATCACAGAAGCGCATCTTGGGTTTTCTTCGAAAAACCAAGAAATTACATTAAATGAAGGTTACTGCCTGGTAATACAATGGACCAGTATTTGAGTCTGAGCGCTCCAGTGAAGTTGATTCCAACCTCCAACCAAAAAAAAAAAACGGGACACTTCACCTTCGCTTAAGCCGGGTTGGGTCGCCTTGGACTAAGTGATGGCAGTCTTTGCGACGTGTGTAGAGAATGTGAAGACTCTTCAGAGCACTTTCTCGGTCAATGTCGCGGCTTCGCTCGAATCAGGTGGCGGCTGTTTGGCGCTGATGTGGTGGGAACTGAAAACCTACGTTTTTTTTTATTAAAGAAGCGCCTTCTGGTTGTTCTTCGAAAACCTAAGACAATATTAAATGCCTGGTAGTACAATGGACCAGTATTTGAGTCTGAGCGTTGCAGTGCAATGTATACCAACCTCCAAAAAAAAAAAAGGTAGAGAGACATGTTTTGACTGTCCTTTCGGTCCCTTCCTATATAATAATAATTGTTGGCGCGACAGTCCACAGGGGGACCTGGGCCTAGCTTTCTCATCAACTACTCGTATTGTGCGCGCTACTGTTCTCTCACGAGTAGAAGGGACCTACATTTTTTGCCGACTCCGAACGGCGAAGTTTGAGAAGCTTTCTTAGACAGTTATTACTTTTGAGTGTTGTCAGCAGCTCGAAAGTGGTGGTGCGGTGAAAAATTCGAGGTGTCCAGCCGGGAATCGAACCTAGACCCTTCGGCGTGTGAGTGTCGCACTCTACCCACTAAGTCACCGCGGCTATACCCTTCCTATATGCTGAGACGTTTTATTTTGACACTGATGAGCCAGCATTACGAATTTATAAAGAAACTTTCTTCAAAACGAAACCATAAAATTATCCTCCCTGGAAAATTCGAATTATAATTGTTTCGGTATTTAAAACTCGTTTTTCTTTTCACCATTCATTTGCAACACTTATCCTACAGCAACGTTACTTAAACAAAGAAAGTGGGAACTCTGGATAAACGGGTTTAATGCTCCATGCAGGGTTCGAGCGAAAATACTTTCACAAAATTGGAGGGAACATGCTGACTGACTTGAGAAAAAATTTGAAAAGTTTTTGTACTTCCCTACACCTGTGTTTTTTGTTTCGAAATTTGAGATCAACGAATAAAGGAAACAACTTTGTTTGTCGCAGCTGCTGAACCAACTCTGTGTAACTTAACATATCGCATTATAGCTACTCGCGAGTCTTGTTTGAATACTCAATCAACTCTCTAGATCTAACGAAAATCCATCCACTGACTACGTTACAATTCGTGTCTGCATTTCACTATCACATCCACCAATTCCCGGCATTTAGCTGACTCATTCCAGGTCGGTCGTAGACCGAAGCCTCCATTCAACATGACGTGTCGACTGATTTCCATCTAAGAAATCGAGGACTTTAGACCAGATTTTGAGCTACGAAGCACGTACCCCATCTATAAGCTTCCACAAATCAAACAAAGGCGATCAACTCTCTCCACTCCTGATCATTCCCACGCGTCACCGCCACAGCCTGTGCAGCATTTTCCATCTACCGGTAATTTCCATCCGCTTTACATAAAACCAAATGGCCCTGCCCTCCAAAAAGAAGGCACAACCAAGAGCAGCAACATGCCCAAGATCGAGCAACAACATCATCGCAAGATTAATGTGTAACCCAGCTACGAGCTGCAAGCCCAGCAACTTGCACTAGTCTCAGAACACAGGCGCAACCACACCACCACAGCCAGCAACAACAACAGCGCATCCAGTTTCAGCAAAATTAGATTTTTAATTAAAATAATTTCGTATGCAATTTAGATAATCGCGCACGATGCAAAAGGATCGGGGACTCCGACGCTTAGCCGCGGCCGCAGCCGTAACAACAACGATCGGGCGTAACGGCGGGCGTTTACAAACGAATATCCTTCGAATGCCCTCCTTCGGATGCGCAGTGCCTGCCGTTGGGTTCCCTATGCGTGGCAGGCCCCTCCGCCCGGTGAATATTTAAATTGATCATCACCATTATTATGCGCAGGGTCTCTGCATATGGATCGGCGATGGGCTCCCATAAGAGCTGCCCGTTTAGTGAAGAGGACGCGCAATTGCCTCGGTTCTGGGAGCTCCACATTGCATGGGGGAACGATGACGATGGGGCCTCTGCCACCGCCTTCGCTGCTACATTTCATAACTCACCAGCATCGAGCGTCGTCGTTGTTGTAGTCGTCGAAGTCGTCGGTCGGTCAATTCACCGCTCTTTGGCAGGTGGTAGTTCGCAGCGTGTCCCCACCGTCCTCCACCACTGCCAGAGAGGCACTGTGTGCATGTAATTATTTGCAGCATGTTGGAAGGTGGAATGGTGGTGCACTACCTGTCCGCCTGCGTCTTTCAGATGGGAGAACGGGATGTGGTATGCAAAGGCCACGGCGCTCTCTAAGTGAACGCAATCACGGCATGACTGACGGTGCACAGCGCGTCTGCGTGTTGGGTCTGGCCTGGTCTGGATCCGGCCGCACGGCCGCTTAGAGACGCGCTCACGAATTTTCATTAATCCAATTACCAGATAAGACCAGAGCCCCGTTTATACAATATGGCATCATCGTCGTCGTCCTCGTCGTTCACGTCGCTGGTCGGAGCGATATCCCAGCTGGACGTTGGCTAATAATTCTTCCGGAATTGCGGAACACGCGCTAGGACGTTGTTCTACATGAGCTGCAACATGGGATTTTGCATTTTTCGGATGTGGTGGCTAATGTTAAAAAGTTGCTGGAGCGCACATGCGCCCCACTGCTTCCTCGATTGCTGCATTATCTGCAGCGTGCAGCGAGGGGCTCGTGTGCGAGAGCTGTTGCCAAGGGAAAGGCCGAGGCAACTGTGTGTGTTTTATGGATGCAAAAAGCTGAAGGAGGTGGCTGCGTCTATGCCAGCTGTAGGATGGGTTGATTGGTCGGGGGAATCAGTTGCGCCGCATGCAGTTCTTGTTATGATTGTGGTGGACTTTAGAAAATCATCACATCTATCCCTCGCACTTGAAATATTCTCTAAGCTTCCGATAAACCAAAGAGCCCTTCTTCTTCTTCTTCTTGTGGCGCTACAGTCCGGGATGGACCTGGGCCTCAACCAAGAGCCCACGCCGTCTTAATATCGAGTTGTGAAATCCTCGTTTCCCGTCGAAATGATTTTTTCTTTTTCAAATTCTCCTTGTCAACGACGTCCTCGTGACTCATTGAAATTCGAATAATAATTTCGAAAACCCATTAAACTGCCATTCCAATGATCTGCAACCTGATCAGCATCCAATATCTGGCCCGATGGATACCCAAGCAATCCAAGCTGTCCATCATTTCGAAATGATTCGAATTCGGTCAAGCATTCGCATATCTTTATGACCTTTCCCTCTCAGCGGGTCGTCACAGAATCATCGGAATATATGTGAAAGAGAAAGTCTGCTTGCACCCGCCCGCATTCAAATTAATCTGCTCGCATGCACACCTTCACACAGCGCACAGGTAGTGCAATCTGCTAACAGCTCTGGCGCCGAATGCCAGCGACACCAGTATGCCAACAACAACACCAACCGAAAGACAAAGGTCTGCAGAAAAATGATGTCCCTTTTGTGCGACCATTGTTCCAGAGCCGGGGAGAAAAATAACCGAAACAATGGGATTCCGTGGTAATTTGTATGACTTTTGTATCCGGGCACAAACTCACACACCGACACCACTGACATTTGGTCCATCGCGCAGGGCGAACGGACAAACGGATGGCCGGCACCTAATGATCGCCAGTCGTCCGGGTTGTGGGCACACACCTCTCACCTGTGACCTGAGCGGATGGAGGATCATTATCTTTGAATTAACGTTTTTATGCATTTTAAGGATATCCATGGAGCAGTATTTGAAATGCCACTTAATAACGGTTTTCGGTTCATCACTGTTTCGGCTGTAAATCGATTAATGATGAGTGTCTCACCTTATCGGCTCAACGGCAACGAAAACGACAACGACGACGACGACGACTGCAGGGATAATGAAGTCACCATATGACATTTAGTGCAGATGGAGAGTGGCATTCGACGGAAAAGGCAGGGGGAAACAGAGGGAAAAGGTTTGCAGATGGGCGAAGCGTAAGCAAATTTCTTCAGACATACGGGCAAAGGGTCTTAGTTCCAATTTAAAATTGAAATATCTTTGTCAGCTCCTAACGGAAAATTGAATTATGAAGATCTCAAGTAGTCAGCGGCCTTAAAACTGTGTAATGTAGATTATGGCTAAGTTTTGGAAACCTAATTGAGCAGGAAGCCCCATGAATGGAATCCTAGGGTGGTTTGTCTGGTCCACAAGAAAGGTGACCACTTCAAATGCGCCACCAATCGAGGGATCTCCTAAACATTGCCTGAATCCGCTTGTCAACAACCTGATCAGTGTGGTTTCAATTTGGCGAAGTCTACAATAGACCAGATCTTCAATTAACTACAAGTCCTGGAAAAGACAAAAGTACAAAGTAACCCTCATTACGTATTCTGTTATTTTAAGTCCGCAAAAGACAGCGTATCAAGTGGAGAAGGACCTCAGCTAATTTGGAGTGCGCGATTGGAGACAGCTGGTAAGAGAACTTGTTGGTAGGATCATGTTGTTTGAGGGCCAATTCCACCCAACCAACATCAAAAAAGAGAAGAAGATGAGAGGGAATAACGTGTTTTTGGGCAAGACAAAAAGCAGGAAATTAAGAAAAAGAAATTCCATGTCGCGGGAAAGGGTATTGCTTACGACATTTAAAATCCTACGTAAGCTAAGCGGAACTGAGAGAAGGGTCACAAAACTGAAAGTGCATTGGGCGGTGTTAATCCTTCTTCTTCTTTCTTCTTCTTGTGGCGCTACAGTCCGGGGTGGACCCGGGCCTCAACCAACATGCCTCTCCAGCCAGCACGATCCTTCGCCAGCTGTCTCCAGTTGAGCACTACAAGTTGGTTGAGGTCCTTCTCCACTTGTGTGCTCCACTTTAGTCTAGGTCGTCCTCTGTTGCGTTGTACCAATGGTACGGATTCAAAGTGTTAATAGTTGGGGATAAAAAAAAACTGGCTGGCAGTCCAGAGGGGGACCAAGGGCTAGCTTGCTCATCAACTACAATGGGCGATCAATATAGTCTCGGTATTGGGGTGAAGTTGTGGTTGTATATATAAATTGACTTATTTATCAAGTAATAGTATTATTTCAGTGCATTCATGTAAAATTTCATATAAATCTGATTGTTAATTCCCGTTAAACAGAATCATAAGGGCAACTGAGACGATGGTGGTACAAATTAAGCATGGCGCTGTAATTAAACTTCTCACTAAGCAAGGCAAAAGTCAAAAAACAGAGACAGCCACCATCTCTGTTTACCAGGGTTCCGCACCTTCATTATCAACTGTGCAAAAGTGGTCAAGTGAGTTCAAGAGAGGCAGAGAGGGCATTGAAGACAACATCCGCTTCGCCGCCCCGGCTACTGTTTGTACGGGAGAAAGCATCAAAGAAGTCGAAGAACTTGTTCTTGAGCATCACCGAATAAAGGTGAAAATGATGGCAGAGATCACCAAGCTTTCAACTGTTACCATTCACACTATTGTTCGTGGCCATCTTAACCTTTCAAAGGTCAGTGCAAGATGAGTGCCACGAATGCTTACAATTAGGCAAGAGCAACTCTTGCGCGGGTCCTCGGGTCCTCGCATTTTTGAAAAGAACGAGTTAGTGATAATACTTAGAGAGAATTTATGTATTCCAGAATCAAAGTAACTATTGTTCAATGTAAAAAAATTGATATTTAAATAATTTGACATATCCGGAAGGACATATGAAAATAAGGCGTCTAACCATCGAATGCGTAAAGAAGTTAAATATGAAAGAGTTTCATTGGATTTTGATGCAGAAGCTATGTATAGAGACGAAGGCGCATTCATTGTCATTGTTCGGTTTTCTCGACCTTAAGAGTGAAATTATATTTTTGTGAAGGAGGTACAAGGTTAAATTTAAATCCTGGAGTGTCAAACAATTCCAAAAGAAGGCCAGTCTAGCAGTTAAGATGCAACTAACCTTCTGCCAAAATGTAGTGGACTGGATTCTGTCGCTGTCCGTTTGAGTGATGACCTCTCGACAAAACTGCATAACATTGAACTTGACAGATTGTGCCGCGGCATGCACCTAGTGAAGCGTCTATGCATACCAAGTTGATGATAAATGCTCGATAAATAACGCATGGCCAACAGTAATTCGGTACAAAGAGCCCTTAGAGGCAAGCCTTTGTGCAATACAACAGAGGATGACCACATCACGGTTGTGGATAAAGACCTCAAGTAACTATGGGTGTGAAATTGAAGACTGTTTGTTTGGCATCGTAATAGTTATACCAACTGAAGTAAGCTCTTACCTTTTTTAAAAGTTATTTTAGTGACCAACTGACCTATGAAATCCTCCAGTTAAATGTCCGAATTTTGTTTTGCGTCGATTACGATGTGTCAATTATTTCCCACGAGTGAAGTTGCTATTCGTTATTATTTCTTGAAAATAATTCTTACCACTGTGACGACTAAAATTCGCATTAAGTGTGAAAAATCATAAAAACTGTCGAATGGGCTTAATTAGACCTTTTGTGGTATCAACTTCGTAAAAATAAAGAACTCCAAACGTCGCTCAGCACAGAAATATCGAAAACCCCTTCATTTTTCACCTGTGATCAAGAACCACGCCTCATTATTCGCACGGAACACTCCCCGCACATCTGAGCACTATCCACATCATCTTCGACAGACAACATCTTGTTAACCCAACAATCCCCGGCACATGACAGTCTCCGTTCGCTCTCGTGCTCGTCAACCCTTTCGGTGGGGGTAATCACTTCGTCTTAAATCACTTCTCGTTGTCTTCATTCCCCCGACACGACGACACAAAGGCGACGACGTTGAGTGCCTAGGCCATGATGCTTTTCAATTTCTTGAGTGTTAACTTAAGTGAAATTGGGTATTTACGGTGGCACCCTTCTAAAAAGAGAACTCATCCCTCCACGCGCTGGGTTCACAGCCTACGACCGCCGCGGCGGCCACGTGGATTGTGCAATCGTTTATCCCAGATACTCATCGAGTCGGTGATGTCTTGATACCGAGGCGGGGGGTTGTATCATGTCGTCAACTGTTGCAGAACGTTTATGAAGATTGAAAGGGTTGCTGTCGGGTTGCAGGGGTGCATACACTTAAGCGAGAGAAGGGTTGTGAGCGAGCGCTCTTTCCCCCGGGAGGATTTGTGTCGACCCTAATGCGACCAAATTGTCTCTTAATAAGCCCAAGCTGGTGGCGGAGAATGAAAAGAAGATGAACTGGGTACTTACCGCTTGGCTCTTCCTCCGTCTCGACCTTGAACGCGGTCTTCACGTCCATGGCCAGGAGGCGGCTCATGGTATCTGCATGCGAGAAAGACGACGTCAGGTCTGCTAGAAATTTATTGTTGCTGGTGGTTGTACCAACGGTGGGGGCTTCCATTGATGGGGCAGTCGGCTTCGAAACCGTGAAGTCGAGAGGTTGTTCCGCATTTGCGTTGCTCACCCCGCCGCCGACAACGGCGCCGCGAGCACTCTGCTGGTCATTAGCACCTGCTTCTGCCACTGCGGTGGCTGATGCGGCGGCGGTTGCTGCGGTGGCTGCGACTGCGCCGGCTGCTGTTGATCTCGTGGTTGAAGGTGAGACTGCCGAGGCCGACGACGATGACGGCGACGGTGATGGCGGGCTGTCGTAAGCTACTGCCGCAGCTGATGGATGATGATGCTGCGCCAATATGTGATGAGCTGTTCGTTCAGAGCTTAGTTGAGCGATCAGCAGCGACATGATGGGGTGTGCGCATTTGATTTATGATTGATGATTAGATCGTCGGCAGCCGGGGCATGATCTGAAATGAAAATTGAACACACACATTCAATCGCGCTAGTACGTGAGAAGTCGTGGGAACCGCCACGCTGCCCTCGGGCTGCAATGGACATTGATTAGCCAATTAGTCAATTAATGGCTAATTCGCTAATTTATTTATTCTCCTTCGGCAGCGAGCTGTGGGGCCGCAAAGATGTGACAACTGACGGTCGGATGGGGGCTCACGCCGCGGCGCAATCGAGCGTGAACGGAACAAACTTTTTCGATTTCAATGAGGGTGATGGTGGCGCGGCGGCTTCTGTCAGAATGCGATACAATTCAATTGAATTTGGTTTACGCTCTGGCGGAGCGGGGGAAGGATGGACTTTCAAAGCCGGCCGCCAGTGTGTCGGTCATCCATCAGAGAGCAGTTGCGTGAATGGGGGTACGTTTCGAGAATTGTGACAGAGTTACAAAATATTTAAATTAACTTCAATTGCGGCGGCCGTTGATGCTTGCAAAGAGAGGCGAAATCATGTTTGGGAACGCGCATGGATTTGTGTGTTGAAATTTTGAAGGGGGATTGGGCAGGGGTTAAATGAGTGATGGCTGTGACAGATGAAGTGCTTTTCAGTTAAACTGCGGCGATATTGGGGAGGTTGTGGACATTTTCAGGGAAGGCACGTGCTTATGAGGAAGGGGTGTGAGGTGTTTTTCCATTCAGTTGGCCCAAATGTTTTCATAGATTGGCGACACCATGTCTCCGTCTGATGAAATTGCGAGCTTTTCATTACAGCGCAAAAATAGGAGAAACCTTGCGCCGCATACACCATCAAGACGGCGGAAATTTGAACAGAGATATGGTGAATCGAGCAAGCACTCAATCAATTAGTTCCTCCGTTGAATCACACCACCGTGACACATCAATTTCAAGTCACCTGCAAGTCGGCCGTATCTTATCGCCTTGCATTTACATAGCTTTACCATGTTCCCGATGCAGTGGAACAAATCATATCACCAATGAGTGCGATCGTCCTTATCGTGCGCACCTCATTGTAATCTACCATCAGTGCGGTCGTTGCTTTGCGACGCGACGTTCGATTGTCAAGTTAATTATTATTCAATCACCCTTCGCCGCAAGTTAATATGTACTCGGGTGCAGGTATATCTCAAGTCTGATGCGTCTATTTTGGGCCGCCACTATCGATCGCTGCGACATAGCGAAGAAAGTTCACATAATTGTGTGTATTTTTGGAACATGGAGCAGAGGTATCTTGTGTGGATACCATCTAATCAACGCTGGTGCGGTCGAAATGAAGACAGCACGTGCAGAGATATGTCGCAGCGACAATGAGGGGGTGGAACACGCAACATCCGAGACAATGAGTTGCTTACCTTCTTCAGTTTGTTACGAACGCGAATGCAGAGAAAACGAACTGTCAGGGTAAAGCAAGAGGGTAAGGCACAGGTGGGCCTGGAATGCGTTCCTTTTAATTTCCTTTGGCATAGAATGCTTATTTTTTAGCAGGCTTATAGACGAGTGAAAACGATTGAAAGACTTGGAAGACTTATCACAGGAATACTTTCAATCTGTCAAACAAATTTTTCAAAAGGGATGCTTAAATTTTCTGTCGAAAGAAACCTTAAAACACGCCATATTTCTTTGAGCTAAGGAATGGATTTGGCAAAATTTGCGTTTTTGGGCAACCATTGTGTGCTTCGTTATTCAATCCGACAAAATCACTGCTTGATCTGGACTGTTGATGATCCCAATGACAACGTAACTGTGGATGTCCTCACTTGCAAAGTACAGATTTGGTTAAAATGTGGTTTCAACAGTAGATGCCACAAGCCACAGAGCTTCTGCAACATTGAATTGATTGGCGGCGGTGGCGTAGTGAGTATAGTGCGACGCTCACACAACGAAAGGTCTAGGTTCGATTCCCGGCTGAACATCCCGAATTTTTCACGGCACCACCTCTTTCGAGCTGCTGGTAACACAAGGAGTAATAACTGTCTAAGAAAAAACGCTCCTAGGTCACTTCTACTCGTGAGAGAACAGTAGCGCGCACAACATGAGTAGTTGATCAGCAAGCTAGGCCCTGGTCCCCCTGTGGTTTGTCGCATCAACAATTATTATTGTATTAATGACAATTTAGATTAATTTAAGTACAAGAATCAGAGGTATACACGTTTTTGAAATGAGCCATACCCACGCCAAGTTCTAAATAGATGTATTGCCCCCCATGGCCCAATCCGCACTAAATAGTCCATAAAAAATTGTGAAAGACGTGGTTATTCATGAAACACATGTGAATTTTCACCCGACCAGTAAACCGTTGACTGGTAGCCGTGGCGTAGTGGGTACAGTGCGACACTCACACGCCGAAGGCCCAGGTTCGATTCCCTGCTGAAAACCTCGAGTATTTCGCGGTACCACCTCTTTCGAGTTGCTGTCTAAGAAAAAGCTTCTACAACATTGCGGTTGTGAGTCGGAAAAAACTGTAGGTCCTTTCTTCTAGTGAGAGAACAGTAGCGCGCATAACACAAGCACGAGGGGCGTTCAATATACTCTCGGAATCGATATGTACAGAAATGCGAATTCAATTTAAATTGTTTTATTTTTTTCAATATAATCTCTCCTTATATCAATGCAGTGGCCGCCGTGGCGTAGTGAGTAGAGTGCGACGCTCGCACGCCGAAGGGTGTGGGTTTGATTCCCAGTCCAGCACCAATTTTTCGAAGTTTTCACGGCACCACCTCCATCGAGCTGCTGGCAACACTCAAAGAGTAATAACTGTCAAAGAAACCTTCTCAAACTTCGCCGTTCGGATTTGGCAAAAAACTGTAAGTCACTTCTACTCGTGAGGGAACTAAAGCGCGATAACACGAGTAGTTGATGAGCAAGCTAGGCCCTGGTCTCCCTGTGGACTGTCGCGCCAACAATTATTATTATTATATTGAATTGAGTTTCCTACACCAACCATTCAGCAATGACAGATCAGCCTTGGGCGAATATTGAAAGCGGAAATGCCGGATTTTGAGTCAATCTATTAATGTCAATATACGTTACAGAGTTTAAAGAAGCTAATCGAGAATTGGATCTTCAGATTAGAACAAGTCCAAGTTAGTGTTGGCATTTACGTGATGTTTTCTTTATAATGTCAAAAAATTACCTACCGAATAAATTAAATCCTGTGTCAATTTAAAGAAAACATATTTATTCTATTCTATTTTAAAGTTGTATAGCTTTGAAAGAAACAATAGAAAATGTTTGTGTCCCTGCTAAGGTACATATACAGTGGCGAGCAAAACTGGTCGGATGTTTGTCAAATCTAAGTTCATGTTGCTGTTAAACTTTTAAAAAATTACTCAATTTGCCTCCGGTTTTCAATTTTTAATTCTTTATTTATTACTCTCATCATTGAATAACAAAAAAAGTAATAAAACAAACATAAAAACAGAAATTTCTCAGGAAAAACAAAAAAGTCAATGCGGCGACTTTTGCACGCAAGACTCAGTATACAAAAATAACGATTAAAATAAAATGTTAGTACTTGGACCAGAGACCCTTTCTTTTTAAAACACTTTTCACTCTCCTTGGCATACTTTCCACAAATTGTTCAATTGTTGTGTTTGGTATATTTTTCCAGGCAACTTGGACTCGATCCCATAGCTCGTTCAAATTATTCGGAGGCGAGTAATTTTGAAAAGTTTAACAGCAATATGAACTTAGATTTGACAAACATCCGACCAGTTTTGCTCGCCACTGTAAATACTCAAACAAATTTAGATTCGGAATGACCATCAGTGCTTCCATTTGAGTGATCGACAATTGACGTAAATGAGTTGCAAACTTGCCCGTGGTGGACATGTGAAGAAAATTTAATTTTATAAATTCGCAACAAATGTTGCGAAACAGAAAAATAAATTATTCCTGAAAATTTCCACTTTTGTTTTATTTGAAAAAAAGTCTAAGCACTTTGTTGAATTTCAGTTTTGAAAAGCAATATAATATACAATAAACAATTTTATTTCCCGATTTTTAACATGGGAAGACAATTAACAAAAATGGGGTTTTCTTAAGAAAGTATTATTGAAGAGAAAAAGAAAAAAAATAAATAATAATAAAATAAAATAATAATACAAAAAAAATTTGTTCATACAATTCTCAAACTTTTCCTATTTTCTAACATTACCTAGCCATATGTGACTGATCAGAAGTACAGATTTTCAAATTACCTTACAAAATTTGGTAAAAAACAGTTAAAAATGAAATCAGATTCAAAAGACAACAATTTTCCGTTTGTTGGAAAATTGGCTGCCTTTCAAATTTCCTTTTCAATCTCGGTATTATCCAACATTTTTTAAATGAGGATTGACATTAATTCCAAATTTATAAAAAAATGTGTAGAAGATCGCTATTTAAAAAAAAAAAAAATCATCTTTTGGTTTCCTAAACCAAACGTATTTACAATTTTTCATTACGTTGCACAGTTTTTGAAAAGAATTGATGTCTGAGGATTGCCTGGGGCGTGGGATTCCCAGATCACTTAAGTAAGCTTATAGAAAAATCGCCGTTTGTTTCGATTGGGTATACTGTGGAAAATTCCACCTAAGTGTTACGATTATAGGCTCCGGCACATAGAATACGTTACTTGCGTAGCGGCAAAATATCCGTTGAAGTTGAAGTACGTGACGGAAGGGGGTGACACAATGAAAACTTCAACGCACAGCTGATTTCATTTGACAGTAGCTTTAAATTCAATTTGTTTCGTATATAGTGTAGAGCAGTTTGATACATTTTTTTGCAAAAATTCCTCCAGACGAGTTACTGGATTAACTTAACATAATTAAAACATAATTTAATTTTTGTATTTTATTTAAGTTTTGCAATTACAAACCTTAATTATATCCTTCGAAAAATTTTGTTCCCACTCAATTTAGGATTTTCTTTCTATTTTTTTTTCCGTCCTATGTTAATGTCTTTAATAAGTTAATTTTATTGTTATTATTAAAACTTGCAAATACAAACCTTTGTTATTTTCCTGTGTGACTTCGACGAGAACTAACTTAAAACTCAACATGTAAACCTAAAATTCATAAAAATTCTCTTGAAATGTCACAATGTTCGATTGTCAACGCTGACGGAGAGAGAAAAGTTAAAAGTTGAGCTGCTACATCCGTCGCGTGAGCGGCAGCGTTGGTCTATGGACCACTCCCTATAAGAATACACTTATTTCTATGTATCTGTCAAAGTATAGCTGACGCTAACGCTAGTAACGTATTCTATGTGCCGGGGCCTTATGGTTTCAGTAATCTAAACACATTTATTGTTAATTTTTTAATTTTAGCAACTAAAGGTTTAAATCAAAAACAGTGCCAATTCGTTGGCCAAAAAAAAACTTGGGTCAGTTACAAAAATTGAAAATAATTCATTTTTTTAATATTTTATGTGTTGCCCCTTTGCTTTTATAACTTCCTGTAATCTTCTGTCCATCGATCGACCATTTTTTTTGTTACAGCCGATGGAATTTTTTGCCATTCTTCATACAATGCTGCCTTTAACTATTCTCTGGTACAAATGGTTCTTTTTCGATCTTCCTTTTCTAAAACAGCGCAAAGGTGGTCTTTGGGATTAAGATCCGGACTTTGAGGGGGATGCGGAAAAATCTTTTTTATGTTCCAAATACACCAATCTTTTGTTATACCGTATTCTTCCTCTAACGGAACAATTTCAACATGTTTTACAATGCGTACTCCATGGCAGTATGAACAAAGATGATGCGCTCTCGATTAGTGTCGATTATTTGCTGTTCGAGTTAATATTGTCAGGATGGAAAGAGGTAAGCCGTTGAGTGAATTTGAAAAAAGGCAAATAATTGAATTGCTAAAAAGCGGTAAGTGGACGCGTGAAATTGGAAGGCTCTTAAATCATTCACATCACCTCGTTCAAAATGTTAAACAAATGGGCACTCTTTATGACACAAAAAATTTGTCAGGCTGTCCGTCAACATTAACGAATAATCAGAAAAGACGCATTTTAAGGGAATTGTGTAATTCCACAAATAGAATTTGAAGGATTGCAGCATGTCCTGGAATAGAAGCCGCCAAATCCACCGTTCACTGATTTTTAAAAGCGCCGGGTAAGCTGGATTCAAAAAAAAATGAAGTCGCAATTACCTGTTACTGCACAGCATAAGATGGCAAGATTGGACTGGGCACGTAAATACGTGAAAAAAAAATGGAGTGAGGAAAAAAGTGGTGTCCGCTGACGGACGGCAATTTAACAACTTTCTTGAGCTTAAGAGAATAATGATGGAAAATTGGCAAACAAGAGAAAAATAAAATAAAATTAGTTAACTCAATGCAAAATAGAGTCTACGACACAATTTTCAAAAGTGGTTTCATTTGATATTAACTGTGCGCAAAGTGCAAATACAACCAATACCACTATCATTTTGGAAAATCAAAGTAAATTTATTTTTTCAAATAGTGTGAACTATGAACCTTTTAAACAATTTTTAAAGCGAAATACGTTTTTTGTAGATACTTTCGTTTTACTGTCTGTATTTCCAGGTTTCACGATGACTATCATTTTCGGAGTCACCTTATCTATATATTATACAAATACGAGGTCTGTTGAAAAGATAAATTTTAATATATGTTTTGAGATGTTTGTACCGAAATTAAAAAATCCGACAGTAGAATATATGTTACTCGCGAAATTTGACCTTTATTTTATTTTTGATCAATGTTCGTATATTGGATGGCACCACATTCTACAGGGAGACCAGGGCCTAGCCTGCTCATCAGTTACTCGTGTTGTGCGCTCAACTGTTCCCTCATGAGCACAAGGGACCTTCAGTTTTTGCCGACTCCGAGCGGTGAAGCTTGAGAAGCTTTTTCTTAGACAGTCAATACTTTTTTGAGTGTTGTCAGCAGCTCGAAAGAATTGGTGCCGTGAAAGATTTGAGGTGTTCAGTTGGGAATTAAAGCTAGACCTTCGGCGTGTGAGTGTCGCACTTTACCCACTACATGGCGGAACGTACAAGTAGTAATTCAGAGCTTTTAGGAAAACATGTAACCTTGTCTTTTATTTTACTTTATTGCAAATTTTTTTCTATTTTTGTTTTAATATCAACAACAACCAAAATGTGTTCATAAAACTCGAAATATAATAAAACTATTTTAACTGGAGAAGAAGACTTAACGCGTGGTGGCATGAGTCTTGCCAACTGTCTTCGGATTTAACGCTTAAGATGGTAGAGTGTATGAACGCCACTTCTTTGGCTTGAAAAGTCCTCCAATCCTAGCCATTGTAACATCGCAGCAGAGGACGGCCTAGACTGAGGTAGCACAAGAAAATGGAGAAGAACCTCAACCACCTTGGTGTGCGGAATGGAGAGGCATGTTGGTTTTGAAAGCTTGTAAGTGATTAGGCAAGAAACGAATTGGGTGAATGGGCCCAAAACGAAATTGACGTTAATCCCAATTTTCAACACCGTTTTGTTTTGCAATGAAGCAAAATTTTGGCTGAATACGTCAGTATGATGTATGTAGTATGATGACCTTCGAGCAAATCTTGAAACATCGTTAGCAGTTTGGGGTACTTAAAAGGTTGGTGGAGAGGTTGGTTCGTATTTCTTAAAAGATGCTGCTAGCCAGAACAATGCAGTCAATGGTGACCGCTTAAGACGCATAGTTATTGACATTTGCTTACATCAATCAAACAAAGATGATGTGCAGGGGGTGGAGTTTCAACAAGACGATGCAACATTTCTTACAGTTCGCACCAAAACTGACTTAATAATAAAAACAGTAATTGTTGGCGCTACAGTCCAAAGGGGGACCAGAGCCTAACTTTTTCATCAACTACTCTTGTTTTGGACCCTAATGCTCTCTCACGAGTAGAAGTGACTTACAGTTTTTTGCCGACTCCGAACGGCGAAATTTGAGAAGCTTTCTTAGAAAGTTATTACTCTTTCAGTGTTGCCAGCAGCTCGAAGGAGGTGGTGCCGTGAAAAATTCGAGGTGTTTGAACATAGACCCTTCGGCGTGCGAGCGTCGCACTCTACTCACTACGCCACGGCGGCCACAACTGACGGAAGTTGTGAAGGAAAAGTTGTGTGTATCGAAAGAAAAGTTTGGTAACCACAAAGTTTCACATAACTGACAAGCGGGTTGTCCTTCAAGATTGTGGGATTTAACATCCCTCGAATATTTGCAGTTGCTATTAATAGGCGAAGTTGGAAGCCTACGCTAATAAGACCGAAACAATTCTCTAATTTAAAGACACCATTCGCCGCAGTGCAGCCGGTATACGTTACAGGGGCTTAAGTAAGTCATTGACGATTGGACCTTCAGATTAGACATGGTTAAAATCAGTTTTGGCGATTATATACTTTAAATGATGCTTAAATTATAATATCATACAAATATTTTTCGTTTAAAACAACGTTTAAGACAACTAAACAAAATATATTCAATTTGTTTTATTTTAAAGTTGTATATCCTTGGTCGCCGTGGCGTAGTGGGTAGAGTGCGACGCTCACACGCCGAAGGGTCTAGGTTCGACTCCCAGTTCAACACTAATTTTTCTAATATTTCACGGAACCACCTCTTTCGAGCTGCTGACAACACTCAAAGAGTAATAACTGTTTAAGAAAGCTTCTCAAATTTCGCCGTTCGGAGTCGGCAAAAAACTGTAGGTCCCTTCTACTCGCGAGAGAACAGTAGCGCGCACAACACGAGTAGTTGATGATTAAGCTAGGCCCTGGTCCCCCTTTGGACTGTAGCGCCAACAATTATTATTATTATTATTTATATCCTTAATAAAAACACTCGAGAATGTTGGGGTCCCAACTAAAACTTAGTTTTCGCGATGACCATCAGAGTTTTAATTTCGTCTGTCTTTTTTGTTCTATTTGCAAAAGCGAAAAACAATTTGATGCTGTCTTTCAAATGGAAGTTATTTTGCTCAAGATCTGACAGATAACGCTGGCAATTTAAGTGACGAGGTGTTATGTCAGTAGGAAATCAACGAAATGTTTTTTCACAAATCTTTTGTTTTGGTGTCTAATGATATGACATGACACTTATTTTAATCATCTTCTTGGTAAAACAGATCGTTAACCACATTGGCCTTAAAGTTCACGACAACTAAATCTTTGAGAGATTCTTGACAGTAACGAAAGCGTTCACGCCGGTGATAAACAGAAGTCACAACTATTTGAAGATCTCAGCATCTATAAGGTTACTCTGAAGTCCTGGTTCGAGCTTTTGTGCCAACCAGAAAAGAAAAAGAAAACGCACCCAAAGTGTTGCTTATGTTCCTTTGAAAATCTCGCATGCGGATCAGTATAAAATATACTTTGGAGCATAAGTGCACTTCCACTTAGGTTCGTGGATGATTTTCGCCTTAAACTTATGTCACTCTTTACTAAATTACTTGAAATAATGCAAGAGGTTGTGGCATGTTCTTCCTTCGTGTCGTTATCATGGACATTCCAATGACGCGACGTTTTTTGGTTGTTGTGACAAAATCAAAAGAAATGGCGTTCAGTCCTGAAATCGGTGCAGAGTTCTTCGTCGGGCGAATCAACTTGACACGCATTATGCCAAACATTTTGTCACAAGTCAAAAAGACACACAAAACCCTACAAATGTCGAATCCTAAGAAACAGGTAAAAAATCCAAAAAATTTTTAATTTAAAAGAAATCAGCAGACCGGAAAGCAAAATCTTTGTATGGTTCTTAGGCTGCACATTGACTACCATTCATCATGCCTTTCAAATAGCCGCGACCAGCGCCAAACAAATGTTGCGCTAACGAAACAAGATAACTCTATGCATGTCAGGAACAAATTTGTACCACTTCCGACACGAAATACTACAATGTAAAGACCATGCAGAACTCACCCACATCACAGGCAGACAACAGACAGTCATGTGTGAATAACATTGAGAGAGCGTTTGATTTTGTCGCTGAAAGCAGCGTTTTTACTCCAACGCAAACTTATTCATCGCCTTCCACACCGTTGAGGTGATGGCTGCAGACGCAGCGGGGTGGCGGCGACGGCGTTCGTTGAATATTACAAGAGAAATGCAATAATTCACAAGTGCAACGAGTAAAAAACCCATAAACTCTCCCTCTGACCACTCGCACAAACCCCTAATGGAAGCAATTACAAGTCGTTAAGTGTAAGCAATCACGTAAGCCTGTTGGAGTCCGGTTTTTGCCAGTTCCCTCCGTCACCGGTTTCGTTGCCCTTTTTCGCCGCGCCCGCCGGTCATCGCCAGCCAGCAACGATCCGGCCGTCCTCGCCGGCCTTTATTTCCGATTTATCTAAATGAGTGAATTGGGTGTAAAATTAAACTTTAACCGCGATTAAGTCGCGTTGACAGTGCTAAGAGCTCGTCGACTATTTGTGTGCCTCAATTTGACTGGGCCGATCAATCATCGGTCGTGGATACAATTAAGGTGTACATGTTGTTGGATCCGTCCTTAGAGTGTCGTGTGTTTGCTTAGAATTCGATAACGCCTCAAACGATCGAACGACAGCGTCGTCATCGTTATCAATAGGGGCATTTACGATCTGAAGACGACCATCGCGCAATGTGGTAATGAATGAATATTACTTTATAAATACTGAGGGAATTGACTAATTTTAGAAGTCTGACTAGATAACGGTGTTTACTGCTTCGAAAACGAATGTCCATTGTGTCGATAGGGGAAAATGGAGAGGGTTTCTGATGAATTTGTTGGTTCGCTTATCGCCGCTTAAATTAAAATTAACTTAAATTGTGATTTGAGTCATTCGACAGGTAGATCGTCAAGCACATGAGTTTCGTTTCGCTCGATAAGGAGAAAATATTTGGATGGAGGTAATGCTGTAATCGTTGATTGGGAGACTTGGAAAAGACGTCTTTTTTATTTTGCAGAAGGTTTCATTTGGATGGATCGTTTACAGAAAACGAAACGTTTAAAAGCATACTTTGTTTTTATATTTTCGGTGAAGGACAGTTTCTGTTACAATGTGGAGCAGTTGGATCATACGAAATGGAAATGCTTGGAGTTTTTTTTTTCAAAAACAAACAGGAGCTAGAAGAAATGAAATTCCCAAAATGCTCTCCATTTTGAAATTACCTTAATCTTGAAAGGATCTAAATCCTAATGCGATGGATCTTGGCATTATGCAGATTCAAAACATACCCTAAATCGTACAGAGATGTGTGTGGGGAGAAGCATGCAATGCATAGGTATTTTTCTGAAAACAATCGGACTTAAAAATGTGGGCTTCTAAATTTGTAGTTTCTTCTGAATTTGGGGTCCTAGGATTCTGTTAATTTTTTTTCCGACTTAAGATCAAATACTGTAAAATGGTAACCAAAAAAATATACGAAGGTTGTATTTTACATTTCGGAATTGGGCAACCCTAGTGTTGCAATCTGGGAACTGCCAGCTCTATCATAAGGTTTGACATTTTGGAGGTTATACGTACTCAAAGCGTTTTGACATACGAGCGCAAATTGTATTGTTTACAGTAACTCAAAACATTCATCTCACATAAAAAATGGAATTAAATCGTGAAAATTTCCGTGCGATTATTTTTAACAACTTTCGACGTGGATTTACTCAACAACAGTGCATCGAGGAACTTAATTCAATTTTTTGCGATGAAGCTCCATCAAGGACCAGTGTTTATCGATGGTATCGTGAAATCAACCGAGGTTGTAGTTCACTCCAAGACGAATCCCGTAAAGGTCGTCCCAAATCAGTTGTTGTTCCGGAAACCATTGATGCTGTGCGCCAACTGATATGGTATTGCAAGATCGTCACGTGACCTATCATGAGATTGAGACAACCTTAGGCATAAGTGGGACCAGCATACATTCATTGTTGCATGAACATTTGACTGTGAACAAAATTTGTTCGCATTGGATCGCACACAATTTGTCAATCACTCAAAAAAAGTCTCGTGTCGATTGGTCGAAAGAAATGCTCCAAAAATACGATCGCGGTGCTTCGAAACACGTCTATGACATTGTGACAGGTGATGAATCGTGGATTTACGCGTATGAGCCCGAAAGTTAACAGCAGTTGACTGTATATGTGTTTCAAATTGAGCCAAATCCAACAAAAGTTGCTCGCGCGCGAAGCACTTCCAAGCAAATGGTCGCCAGTTTTTCAGAGAAACTGAACATGTCGCAACTGTACCACTAGAACAACACAGAACAGTCAATTCTGAGTGATACACAACCATTTCTTTGCCAGTTGTCTTCCAAGAAACCAGGAAAAACAAAAGCTGAAGACGGATCACTCTTCACCAGGACAATGTGAGCTCTCACACATCGGCTCAAGCAACTCCATTTTTGAGCACTCAAAACATCGATTTGATGAATCATCCGCCGTATAGTCCTGACTTGGCACCGATTGACTTCTTTTTATTCCCGCACGTAAAACATAAAACGAGAGGTCAACATTTTTCGACACCTGAGGAAGCGGTTGATGCGTTCAGAATGCAAGTTTTGGAGATATCTCAATCAGAGTGGCAAAAGTGCTTCGACAATTGGTTCAAACGCATGCAAAAGTAAATAACTCTCAAAAAGGAATATTTTGAAAAACAATAAAGCTGTTTTCGATGATTAATATTTGTTTTTGTTCTCTAATCCCGAAATATAAAAGGCAACCTTCGTACTGGCAAAAGGAACGTGGTCCTTAAAGTATAGGAGTTAAAGTTGGTAGCACTGTCTTTTTTGATTTGTATTTATTTTAAGTTTGGTTTGGCAGTACACTACAAATAAACTGATGTAAAGCAAGGAAGGCGCTCATTCGGTGAATGGGGTCAAAGCAAGACAGACGCAGATAACGATTTTAGTAAGCGAATTTAGTTTGGCGATGAAGCTCACTTTTGCTTGAACTGATACATCAATAAACTGCCACATTGAGAGTAATTATACCCCTCAAGTGTATGTAGAGACATCGTAACATTCACAAAAATTGTCTGTGTGGTGTACTTTATTAATGGTGGCTTGCACTTCCTTAAAAATGAATTTGCAGAGAATAAATACTGACTTTTCCCTTCATGATTTGAACAAATATCATGCGCATGAGCCGTGCAGCTTACGCAGCTCATGCTTTAGAAACTAGATAATTCGATCTAATAGGCCCGTGAATGGGCCTCCAAGATCGTGTGATTTAACGCCGCTTGATAGTTTTTAGCTTATGTTACGATATGACAAATATGAAGACTGATCTTCGCCCAACGAAGTGCTAACATTAAGTGGAATAAAAGATTTTAGTTTAAATCGTTTAGTTTCAAATTTATTAGTTTATTAATGTTAAGTGTTAATGTGTCAAAAAATGTGTGTACCTAACCCAAAAGTACTAAATAATTGTAAGTCGTTCAATTTCATTTTTATTAAAGTGCACTAATGCTGTATTATTTCTATTGTCACAATAAAGAAAGATTCCCTGAAGGTGACAACATCCCCTGACGAAACGTCGAGATAATACAAATGATATTAACTTGTTTCATTTGCTGCATTATGACCAGAAAAAAAAGGACCGACGAGGAATAAGATTCTTCAACCAGAAGATTATCTTTTGAATAGACCAAATTTCATTTTATTAATATAAAAATGGTTGAGTTTATTTTCATTTCCAAATGCTATAGCTCTGAAAATATTGTTGGCGCGACAGTCCACAGGGGGACCAGGGCCTAGCTTACTTATCAACTACTCGTGTTGTGCGCGCTACTGTTCTTTTACGAGTAGAAGGGACCTGCAATTTTTTGCCGACTCCGCACCGCGAAATTTGAGAAGCTTCCTTAGATAGTGAGTGTTGTCAGTAGCTCGAAAGAGGTAGTGCCGTGAAAAATTCGAGGTGTTCGAACCTAGACCCTTCGGCGTGTGAGCGTCGTACTTTACCTACTACGCCACGGCGGCCACGAGCTCTGAAAAAAAAAATGAAAATATTATGAAATGAATACGGGGTTTCATTCCATAATGAAGGCCAAGAAGGTAATTAAGTTTGCACAAAGGTATTATGTCTGTGTCTAGCCAGTAGAAGTCACCTTCGGACACCCTTTTGATGTCGGACATGTAGACTGTTCATGTGTCCGATCCGATAATTGGCGTTTATTTAAATTATTCTGCGCTAACTCTTATTAACACTGAAAGATGCTTTTCGCACGTTGAAAAACGCAAATACAAACATTTGTTTGTTTTTTTAATGTTCAGAGAAAGTTAAAAAACAAATAATTTCAATTCCAAAACTTACTGCACTGACCCAGTTCATTTGCTTCTTTTGCGAATAGCAACTGCGTGTATCAGAAGTACAATAATTTAAGAAAAGATTATACAGTACCTCACAAAATTGAGCATACACTCACAGCTTAAACATATTTTTATCTTTTTTGCCTTACAAGAAGTAGTTGATTAACCTAAGTAACCTTAAGGATAACACCTGAAGAACACTCTAAACATCTTATAGCACATCTCAACGTTCTATTGGAAAAACTAGGTCGAAATATGCGTGATAAATTTAGAACGGATGCACACTCCTCCCAATATAAGACATATTACAGTAAACTGAAATACGACGTAGAAGACAAAACTTACTTTTTAAATTGCAACTCAATTGAAAAAATTAACACCATTTTTAAACTCAGAGGAGAGCTACTGAGCCTGAATTTCGTTCCACACCGTCCAGAGCTACCTATCTTGTGTAATATTTGCAATATGAAGATACGAGAGGATGTATTTCACTTCTTGCAGTATGTCCAATTTTAAAAGAAATTCGAGTGAGATTCTTTAATTCGTATATCTTGGAAATTGATAAAACAACTGAAATCTTAAATTAGGTCCGAGGGTGGGATTTACTTTGCAGCAACTGCACAAATGCAATTCGTTATAGAAAACGTTTAGTTGAAGAAGATTTTTAATTTTTATTGTATAAATTGTTTGTTTTCTTTTAAAAGCAAAAACATAAATGAAAAAAAAAAGAGAATAAGAAATATTGTCAATCTGGTAGACAGCCATAGGCCAAACCAAAATATACTTAGATTATATATTTAATGTAAAGAATTCCAAATCGAAATAAAAGTCTACTACTACTACTAGTTAATTAATAAAACTTAAATGCAGTTCGAACTGACATATTTAAGTTGCTAAAAACCACAACAAAAATATGAAAATTAAAAAAACAACTTGCTATTTCTAAGCAAAATAAAAAAGGCACTTCATTTTAACACATAAATTTGAGCATACACTTAAAGTAAATTCGAGTTACGACTGAAACACAAAACAAAAACAGTTACAAATAAAATTTCAGTAACGCGTGGCACCTCCTTCAGCATCTATGACAGCTTGTAACCGCCGTGGCATAGGCTTCCCAAGCTGCCTGAATTTTAGCTTTTAGCTCCTGCTTATTGGAGCAGGTACTTTCTTTAACCCGCACATCCTGCCATAGATGTTCAATAGGGTTGAGATCTGGCTATTGCGGGGGGGTGGTTTCAGCTGCTTTGAAGCGTTATAAAGCAACCATTCGCGTTCTTAATAGGAGGTGTGCTTCGGATCATTATCTTGTTGGAAGTAGAAAAATGAAGGTAAACCTAATTTTAATGCGGAACTTCGTAAATTTCGTTTTAAAATATTCAAATACCCAATTTTGTCCCTAGTATTTTCTATATATTCGAACTTTCTACAGCGATTTGAAGCCATACAACCCCACAGCACAACACAACCCTAAACGTCGCGAATATGAAGTAATGATAGGTGTAGGCTCAATTTTGTGAGGTACTGTATGTGCATACATTTAAAAATAATCTTTATATAAACAAATATTCTGTTTGAATGTTTCAAAATTGATAAACAGTTGCTTAAGTCTTACCAAGGCTGGTCCAAAGGGGTACCAGGGCCTAGCTTACTCATCAACTACTCGTGTTGTGCGCGCTACTGTTCTCTCACGAGTAGAAGGGACCTACAGTTTTTTGCCGACTCCGAACGGCGAAATTTGAGAAACTTTTTTTTTTAGACAGTTATTACTCTTTGAATGTTGTCAGCAGCTCGAAAGAGGTGGTGCCGTGAAATATTAAAAAAATTGGTGTTGAACTGGGAGTCGAACCTAGACCCTAGACCTTATCAAGGCTGAAGGTTCGTAATTTGTAATGTCTTAATACTTGACCTTGTTACACAGTCTTAGGTTCATAACTTTGAATGTTTTTATACTTTGTGTGAACAGGTCTTACATCTATCGGCATGTATCAGTCTTGTCAATAATTGACTTCAATTGTGTTGAAATACTTGTCATTTCATGTTTCAATTCATATTGATTCGTTTTTATCTTTAAGGCATTCGTTTTTGTCTTTCAGTCTATGTCTATGGTAATGAAAACTTCAATAACATATTGACAAAGGTTTTCAGTAAATGTAAATGATCGCCTGGAGGTAATGAAAATACTTCGAGGAAAAGGTGAAGGTTTTCAAACGAACATAACGCAGGGTTGGATTAATGTGAGACTTTCTCTGAAACCTTAGAAGTGTTTGGGTATTCGAAAAGAATGAGTTTGAAGATGTAGTCAGACAATTAAATCAAAATTAATGAAAAGTGTAACCTTCTGTTCTACATCATTGTATATATTAAACAAATAGGGATAAATTGTTATCATGTATTATGAAAATTTAAAATTCAAGGCATTCATTTTTTCAGTAAGAAACACTCGTTTCGTTTATTTGCTATGCCCCTCGAAATTGCTCTTTCGGCAACTTGGGTGGCTGTAAACCGGCTGAAAAGAGGCCAAAGCTATTTCGCTTGAAACAACTAGCATATGTTTTTATGGAACATTAAACAAATTATTACTAGAAAATATTTGAAAAGAAAATCGTGTTACGAGAGTGTGTTAACTCAACGAAATTCGGTCTGTTTTGAAAAACAATTGATATTTCAACATTACTTTTCTATGGGGTGCATATAATCTTTTTTTCTAATATTAATAATAATAATTGGATGACGCTGCAGTCTACAGGGGGACCAGAGCCTATCTTGCTCATCAACTACTCGTGTTGCGCGCGCCTCTGTTCTCTCACGCGTAGAAGGAACCTTCAGTTTTTTACAAACTCCGAACGGCGAAATTTAAGAAGCTTTTTATTCTTAGACACTCTTTGAGTGTGTCGTCAGCTCGAAAGATGTGGTGCCGTGAATAATTCGAGGTGTTAAGCCGGGAATTGAACCAGGATCTCATGTGAGTGTCGCACTCTACCCACTTCGCCGCGGCGACTACTTTTTTTTTTTTTTCAAAACAAAATTCAAAATTTTTCTTAAAGTATAAATTTTAAGTAGTGAACCGTGATTCATAGTTGTTTGAATTATAAAACTAGGGGACCATTGCAGGCACAATTTTTGTATACATAAGCAGACTTGGTTGCCGTGGCGTAGTGCGTAGAGTGCGAAGCTCACACGAAGAAGGGTCTATGTACGATTCCCGGCTGAACACCTCGAATTTTTCACGGCACCACATTTTTCAAGCTGCTGACAATACTCAAAGAGTAATAACTGTCTAAGAGAGCTTCTCAAACTCCGCCGTTCGGAGTCGGCAAAAAACTGTAGGTTCCTTCCACTCGTTAGACAACAGTAGCTCGCACGACATGAGTAGTTGATGAGCAAGCTAGGCACTGATCCCCCTTTGGACTGTATCGCCAACAATTATAATTATCCTTATTATTCTAAGCAGACTTGAAAACACAAACGTGGATTTGGCTGTATGTCAGGAGGTACGTTTTTGTAAAGTAAATACTTCTATCTTTTCATTATACATTTTAGGAACTGTGATCAGAAACAGCAGTTGTATATACGAAGAAAAAAAAGTAAGGCACTGAAACCAAATTCCGAGCTCACCATCGATCTTCAAAGCAGGCAGAAATAACACATTTAATCTAAAAATATTTCAGTAGAAGATTGCTGGAGGGATTTTGCCTGAAAATCATTTTTCCTGCTCCCCTTTAACTGAAGCCCTTGTACACATCTTCGTGAATGGCTTACCGGAGCAAGGACTGACTCTCACCGATTGCAGGTGTTGTCTTAAGTGATCGGGAAAAAATCTGGCATTGCGGCATCCAATCAAATTGAAAAGTTTGACTGGGATATTGAGGAAAAGCAGAAACAAGTAGACAAGCAGAGAAAGGATCAAATTTATCGGCGTCTAGTAGGGTGAACCTTTAGCTTAAAGTCTTTGTTTTCATCGTCGAGGCATTTTTGTCATGAACAAGCCTCATGATCTCATCCACGTTGCAGGCTGGAAACCATAGCACCCTTAAGTGATCAGTGCTTGGTTCAAGCCAGTAGGAGATATCTAGAAAAGTTAATAAAAATTAAATGTCTACGCACTAATGTCCCGTTTCTTTCGGTTTAAGAAGCATTATAACTTAATGTCATGTTTTTAAAATGAAGTGGGCGCATTGACTGTTGTTAAAAGAAATATGGAATAAATTTTCTTTCTGAAAATATATGATGGCCGAGAGGTATTCAGAGGCATAGAATGCGAATGAAGTCGAACATTTTACTTGGATGTAAGTGTCTAAGTAACTAAGAGGAAAAGAAATTCACGGAAAAAACAAATCGATACGAAAATTCTCTTTCTCCGTTTTTTGACAGTGGAAAGGAGTTTTTGAAAAAAGAACTTGTCAAAACTGTCACCAAGAAGGTCCGGATAAGCTTCTCTCATGCACATCAGGTTTTTGGTGGAATAAGCACTCGCACAAGTACGTGACTGCTTCTTTCATCAAGTTTCCAAGAACGAAGTGTCTTGACTGCACAGGGGCTTTCCCTTTCATGCTTGTCTCTTCTTTTAGTGCATTGCTATATCTCCCTCTCCTTGATATCCACATCATGGGATGCACAACCAAAGCTGTCTTTCGAATAAAAAGAATTGGTCTTCGGTTAACACGCATATTATTCAGAGTTCACTTCGCGAGGCAATATGTATATAAAGTGCACGTTTTTAATTTATGACATTTGAGAATAATAATAGTAATTCTTGGCGCTACAGTCCAAAGGGGGACCAGGGCCCAGCTTCCTCATCAACTACTCGCGTTGTGCGCGCTACTGCTCTCTCACGAGTAGAACGGACCTACAGTTTTTTGCCGCCTCCGAACGGCGAAGTTTGAAAAGCTTTTTTTTAGACAGTAATTACTCTTTGAATGTTGTTAGCACCTCGAACGAGGTAGTGCCGTGAAAAATTCAAGGTGTTCAGCCGGGAATCGAACCTAGACCCTTTGGCGTGTGAACGTCGCACTCTACCCACGACGCCACGGCGGCCACTGGCATTTGAGAACCAACTTTATAAAGAATCCCTTCTCGACTGTTTAGTCTCTGTTTGAGCTAGGAGAGCTGAAGAGAGCTTTATCAGATAAAAGTAATAATTAAACTTAAGTTGGTACTATCCACAAGGCTTCAGATCTTAGCTTCTCAAGCAGCCACCTGTTATGTTCATCCAAATATTTTTCCATGAGCAGAGAGGACCCAAAATGTATAGCCAACTCCCGAATGTTGAGATATGCGAATGAAATCCTGAAACATAGTCTAATAGTGGAAGATTAGAGTCTAGTCCAGGAATTGAACTTGATACCTTCGGTGTGTGAGTTGACGAATTTATCCACTCTTTAACTAGACTTCGGTCATTTGATTTCGTAAAACAATTCAAGCATTGGTTTACTGTAATCAAATTTTGCGGAACTTGAATTTGTGTAAGGTCAGGATTTCGTTCTTGGAACGTTTGCCATGACAAAAAAGTAAATCTGTCTCAGCGTCACCCTATACTATAACTTCTAAGCAAAACAAACCTGTACAAGAAGTAATGTAAGTAAATTGTCTTCTTTTTACTGGAATTTAGTTCTTATGCAGCAAAATTTTAGATGGACTGTCAGGTTTTTTTTTTACATTTCACTTTAACAGTTTTATAAAAATCTACAACAATTTCGACAAAGTTGCAACACTTTCCACATCAATTAGAAACAATTTTCCCTTTTCAAATGGCTTTCTATTGCCTTTTCAAATGTCTGATGCACGATTTGACGTTTTCAGCAATAACTCTTCCCATTTGTAGCCCAGAATGTGTATTCAAATGAGATTTTTCGAACACGGCTAAGCACCAACGGCTGTTAGAATAGTAGGGCTATTTAAAAGAAATACAATCACGCACTTCTCAAAATTCTAAAGTTTTCAATTTCTGTTTAATCGTGACCGCCTCATCAGCAGACGTCAATGTTTCGTTAGGGCATGCAAAACAGTGTGACAAAGTACTTTAACGTGCGTTGACACTTTATGGTCGTGGATATTAAAGCTTGCTGAGAAAAAGGAAAACAGCACACAACATACTTGAATCCGCAAAAATTTGCATACAAAAGAGTGATAAACTTATGGTCCGGCCGCGAGTAAGAATTTATGTCAGATTTTAACTCAATCTGAGGAGCAGTGAAGTAAATCATATTCAGAATTGTTCCTTCAAAAATGCACAGGGACAAGCGTAAAGAGCAATTTTCAAATTTAAAAATACATAATTCAAATTTTCCAATCCGCAGTACGCCCTCCTTCAGATGTCACATCTCAATTTTCACCAAGAAGCATTCAAACTCCTGAAAATGTGCGCTATACTTACACGCCAACGAATACTTGAAAGATCCTCGCCAATCGTCCAATCCAATCCAAAGGCTTTTTCGACAAACTTTACTTCAAAAATTCTGTTTCTTTAAATTTCACTCGCAACTTGCACTAAACTCCCTGCAATTGGCCGTCGGGCGACACTCGATCGCGAACACCAAACTCGCTCACCCACCAAGTTCACGCGAAAAACTGAAAATCACCTTACGCCGGTTTCAGAGAAAAAAAAATCCAACGAGATGCTCACTAAATGCCGCTTTGCGCTTATCAGGAGGCCACCGCGCCAATTAGATTCACATTCGATAAGCGTTCGGTTTGCTTCAAATTGTTATCTCAACGTCTGCACCTATTGCTGACCGTCTTCGGTTTGCATAATCCGCAGGCGAAGCCAAAGCCAAAGCCACAACTATACGCTCGTCATCGTCGCAACAACTTGACACTTTATTGATATTTTGATAATAATAAAATTTAGGAGCACGCTATGTGACTGACTTCCGACACACGACTAAAAAGACACAAAAAAACATTGCAGCCACATAACGAAGAATTCCGTGAACCCCCAAGAAATCGAAAGGAATAAGAGCAGCGAAAAAAACAGACCGAGAGCAAAAAAAAAAAAATATCGAAATATAAAACGTCCACAAGCGTAACGCGGGACCCCACATTCATCGTCGTCGTCGTCTATTGTCGTCTCCACCGCTGTGTGTACCGTCAAAAGCGGCACTTGTAAGAGAACGTTATAAAAAAATGCAGAAACAGAAAAGAAAAACAACAACGACAGCTCCAACCCGTACGTACTGCTGGCCAGGCAGCGCTTTTGGGGGGTGGAAAAATGATTGTCTTAAAAAACGGTTTTTTTCTCTCCCAGCCTTCACATTTTCCTCTTCTTTCGAACGGAAAACGGAACAGAAACAAAAAAAAAAACAGAAACGACGAACAACGGGCAGCGACGAGCGCCACTTTTTCCAAAGGGGGAGGTTTTATTTACTTCCCTTCACGTACACGCTCACAAAAGAGGTTTTCTTTTTTAGATTTTCCATTGGGGTGTGTGCGTGCTTTTAAAGTTTTTATTTATTTTAGAGTGTCCATCCATGGATTCCACATGCGGCCGTGTGTGGGAGTCGGGTTTGAGGTGATCGCTTGACAGCACTCCCCCGCACTAATTTCCACCGATAAGTTTCGTTCCACAAAATTGAAATGCTTTTCTTTTTTCAGATGCGGGAATCTTTCTCTTTCGCTCTTGCGATCCACATATTCGCGGGAGTCACGAGGAATCCAAATTCGCTCTAAATCGCGTGCACTGACTGACACGAAGGAACTGTCTGAAAGCAAATCGCATTTCCTCTCCTTATTCCACTTGATCAAGCGCGGATGTGGACGTCCACCTCACTCGCAGTCGGTTAACCGTTGATTAAGGGCCATGCGGGGGACAGCGTCCACATGGGTTCCAAAGCTGTTCTTCTCTTCTCGCTTTCCTTCGACTAATGGTTTGTTTACAACCAACACAACGGTGTTGTGGTTATGTGTGCTAAGCCCGCTCACCAACACACTGAAACTAAGTCCATTTGGGAGCAAATTTTCCCCACCATGCTGGCCTAGGGCCAATCATGAGCTTGCATATGCGCTGTCCCCCTCTGATTGCCACTCAGCTACCGCAACCTGTCTCTGTTGGCAGCACTCTTTTCATCTCATGCTCCCAACACACACACACACACACACCCACATGCCTCATGTGCTCAAGTGGAGCGAATTCGCCGCAATGCTTTGCATTTGGGCAGAGATGGCGTTGCATGTGTGGGGATATACTCTGCCCGTGTGACGACTAATTATTTGAAGCGATGGCGGTGGTGGCTCAGCGCTACTGCCCGGTTGTCATGGCTCGTAAGGGAAGGACGAGGAGAGAGACGAAAAAATTAAAGTTGTACGCTGGGACTTTTCCGTGATTTGGAAAGATTTCGAGTGTTTTTCTCTTTCTTTTGCTGGGAGAGCGCAAAAAAATTGTCGCGTAGTGCTGTGGTCTCCGGCAAGTAGGTTTCCTTTCGGTTTCTGAATGAAAATGTATCTTTAAGATACACAGATGGATGGTGGTTTCAAGAGAGATTTCGTTTGTCCTGTTCCTTCTTCCCGCGTGCTTCTGATTCATGCCACAATTGGGGGCTAGTTAGTAGCCAGGAGACTCATTTCGGCTCATCAAAGGGGTAGTTATGCCGAGGAGTGTATGACATGTAAATGGATTTGAGGAGATGGGAACTGCTGTTACTAGGATTTGCATGGAAATTTAATGTTTCTGGTGGAGTTTGTTTGATCAAACATTTTGGTTTCATAGATAAGACGAGTTGAACTTTCCAGCAGCCATGGAATTGTAATTCTGAATGAGGATTTGGCACTTGACTTCATCGCAGATAAGTAACAAATCCTGTGAGGAATGTCAAGGATCTTGCAAATGACGCTGTACAAGAGAATAACTTTAAGGAAACAATTAGCTGACAGTGGTGAGAGACATTCCTGAAAGCAAGGAAAATCTGTCACAGCATTTTAAATTATTAGAAAGGTTTGGAGTATGGTCAAGAATTGAAGGATTTTTGAAGGTAGTGAGTCAGGCTTTATGGGGTGAATTTTTTCTACTATCTTTAAATGAACTCATTTTTCTGCAAATGGTTAGTTAGGAAGGAATGTACTTTGCGTTCCCCTATTTGTGCCACTTTGGAGTATGGGCAAAATTGGCAAGAAATTTTAAATTGCATTAGGGACTTTTGAGATCAGCATTCAGTTTATTCTTCTTGCCTTTCGATTTAAATCTGTTTCCATGGGACTGTAGGTTAAGTTAAACGACTAGCTTGGAGTCACCTTGTAAAAATCTAGGCAAATATGACGGTTTAAATAAAATGATTAGGAAAAACGAATGAATCGTGAGTGTTTTTAGCTAAAATTTTGATTCCACTCTACTGAGATTCTGTTTTTCCTTCATCCTCCCAATATATAATACATTCCAATAGGTAAGGACAGTCAGTCGTTGACTTTGGAGTAGCAGCTGTTTGATTTGTTAAAGCTTGCTTCACTTGTTATCTTCGTCTTTGCCTCGAATCATCAATTAAGTTTTCTAAACCCTCTTTTATTTTATTGCTGGCCAAACGGATTTTGCATTATTTTCATAGTTTCGTGATTTTATTTTGTACTTCCAGCGCTTCACGCAACGAAGTGTATTTCAAACATAAGTAAATATTTTGTCATGACAGCAGTGCCAACTGAAAATAAAAAACAAAGTAATTTTTGTTCCTCTTGGGATACATAACAAAATTTAACACAAGTTTTGACGTTGACTGTACATATGTGTTCTTCTTCTTCTTCCTCTACTTGTGGAACTACAGTTCTAAGTGGACCTGGACCTCAACCAACGTGCCTCTCCAGCCAGCACGATCTTTCGCTAGCTGTCTACAGTTGCGCACTCCAAGTTGGTTCAGGTCCTTTCAGTGCGCCACCTAAGCCTAGTCCGTCCTCTGTTCCGTTGTCCCAAAGACCCTGATTGGATGACTTTTAGGGCCGGAGCAGTGGTGTCCATACGCCCTACATGGCCTAGCCATCTTAAACGTTTCTTTCGAAAATGTTTGACCAGGCACATGTCGTTATACAGCCTATAGTAATAATAATAATAATTTTGACGCGACAGTCCACAGAGGGACCAGGGCCTAGCTTGCTCATCAACTACTTGTGTTGTGAGCGCTACTGTTCTCTCACGAGTAGAAGGGACCTACAGTCAGAGTTTGGAATAAAACAACATAACGTCTAATGACTAAAGAAACGTGACTAAACGTTAGTCATGAATAATTTATTTGCGGGATTTATGCATGACTAACGATTATTCATAAATTTTCGTTATTCACACATATGATTGACCGTTATTCATGATTAATGTGTAGTCATGGCTAACTCTGTATCATAAATAACCACCAATCGCGGGCATATCGGAACTGTAGGCCACAGTTTTTTCCCACTCCGAACGGCGTATTTTGAGAAGCTTTCTTAGACAGTTATTACTCTTTGAGTGTTGTCAGCAGCTCAAAAGAAGTGGTGCGGTGAAAAATTCGAGGTGCTCAGCCAGGAATCGAGACTAGACCCTTCGGCATGTGAGCGTCGCACTCTACCCACTACGTCACTACGTCTCAATAGATGCCATCAACGCAAACAGGATCGAAAATCGCACGCAAAACTTTTCTCTCGAAAAGACTACCAACATATGTATGTGTGCAGTTCGCTAAAAAATTGTTGACAGATCTAATTGACTTGTAATGCCCACGACAATGTAACTTACATCAGGTAATGCTTGTGTTAGAGTTTTTTTCTGAAGTTATCTGATTTTTACTATCAAATTCATTTATTTCTTAGCTACCATTTGTATTGAGGCACGTTGTCTTCATGCTCTGTCAATGAACAAAGGTGACCCATGTGCACGTACATACATGCGAGCAAAGCTAATATTTTGATATGTAAGCTTGTTGGTTCTATTACTCTCTGACAGGCAGTTTTTTTCAGTAAGATTCCTGTCGATTTTGCAGATTTGTAGTCATTTTGAAACCGTATTGACAATAGATTCTTGGAGATTTAAAAAATTGAGAAGAAATCTTGATATTTTATAAAGAATCAATGTTTTAAATTTTTCCGTTTAGGAGATAGGTTTCACCTACCAAGTACAACTGTTGCAAATCCAATTTGTAGCATATTGCTTACAAGCACAATCTTGCAGAATGTGAGGTTTATTAAATACAACAGCACTGTTTGTGTCTACTAGGATCAAGCTTACAAGATTTTTTGATTTTAAGAAACTTCTAAAGGCTTTAACGTAAGTTTCTCTTAGATTGTCCAATAATTGTCCGGGCCAGCAGCCAACTTGCCTTTCCCGAAAGCACGATCTCTGGCCAGCTGCCTTCAATTACTCACTCCAAGTTGGTTGAGGTTCTTCTCCACTTGTGTGGGCCATCTTAACTTAAGCCAACCTCGCTTAAGGAGTCCCCCTAAATTCAAAGACTTTTCGGGAGGGGACTGTGAAGTTCATACCTATCCATTGACGCTTTGGTAGACGCAGGCTGCAGTACAGCTCATAAGGTCCGTCTTTGAATTTTTTCCTCCAAATGCCATCAAACAATACCTGAAATCGCACACAGAACTTTTCTCTCGAAAAGAGTAATGGCTTCCTCATTTTCTTTTAGTAACCTTCAAGTGCCCGCCAAGGCGTAGTGGGTAGAGTGCGACACTCACACGCCGAAGATCTAGGTTCGAATCCCGGCTTAACACCTCGAATTTTTGAACTGCCCCTTATTTCGAATAATGTGATTGTGATTTATTTCTTCTAATGCACCCCAAACATGCTTTGTAGGGTTAAAATCCGGAGTCTGCGGTGGTGCTTTCTCCTTGTGGGGTGTATTATACAATAGCGACATGCCAGCATTATGAGCAGAATGTTCGGGGCCATATTAATTGGAAACTTTAAAATATTTCTGCACTGGTTGGAAAATTTCTTTGATTCAGTCAACCAAACGGCCCACACCTGACTACGTCATACAGCCTCACATTATGAAATCTTTATCACTGTACTTCATTGCCTTATCAATTTTTCTCGGGTTACAGGCCCAAATGCACGACCATAGAACTCACCTCCATTTACGTTCAAAAATGGATCTTAACAATAAAAGAGTCCTTGATTTCTTACAAGACATTCGAGTATAAAAAATCTTTTAGAAATGCTACAAAATACATACCATTCCCTTATATCATATCTCCGAAGTTGGTGGCCGCCGTAGCGTAGTGGGTAAAATGCGACGCTCACACGCCGAAGGGTCTAGGTTCGATTCCCGGCTCAACACGTCGCATTTTTCACGACACCACCTCTTTAGAGCTGCTGACAACTCTCAAAGAATAAAAGCAGACTGCTAACTTTAATTTTTAATTATTATTTATATTCAATTGAATTACAAGTCTTTTTTTTATTTTTATCGAATTGTCTAGTCTAAACATAATAATAATAATTGTTGGCGCGACTGTGCACAGGGGGACCAGAGCCTAGTTTGCTCATCAACTACTCGTGTCGTGCGCGCAAGTGTTCTATCACGTGTAGAAGGGACCTATCGTTTCTTGCCGACCCCGAACGGCGAAGTTTGAGAAGCTTTTTCTTAGACAGTTATGACTGTTTGAGTGCTGTCAGAAGCTCGAAAGAGGTGGTGCCGTGAAAAATTCGAGGTGTTCAGCTGGGAATCGAATCTATACTCTTCGGCAGGTGAGCGTCGCACTCTACCCATTACGCCAAGGGGGCCACTGTCTAAACATGCAACACTTTATCAAATTATTTTATTATCCTTAAGCTTACAAGATATAAGTGTCTTTGAATTTTTCATTTACATTAATTTTGTTCATTTTTGATTCTACCAGAATATAATCTATTTAAAAATATTTTACGATGTTTTTATTAATGCATCGAGTAGTGGGGAATACTTGAGTTTTTTCCCTTGCGTTTATCTTTCATTCTGATGTTCATTCTATGTTCCTGATGAGTATTTATCGACGAAAACTATTTGTAACTTGTTCTTGCGCTGAAGTAAGACATATTTCGAGATATCTTGTGTAAGTAGTTAGTAGTCACTCGAGTGATGAGTAGTCTTTCAAATGATTAGTAGCCACTCGTTTGATTGTTAGTCACTCGAGTGATTAGTGGTCACTCAAGTGATTAGTAGTGACTCGAGTGATTAGTAGTCACTCGAGTGGTTAATAGTCATTCAAAAGATTATTAGTACTCGAGTGATTAGTAGTCACTCGAGTGGTAATTCGAGTAATCATTTGATTATTAAAATATCTCGATTACTAAAGTTTCAATTCTTAAAATCATTCGATTATGCCCATCACTAAGTCTACCATAAGAATAATCATATCTAATCAAATATCGCCGTTCGGAGTCGGCAAAAAATTGTAGGTCCCTTCTACTCGTGAGAGAACCGTAGCGCGCACAACACGAGAAGTTGATGTACAAGGCCTGGTCCTCCTGTCGCGCCTCCCAATTAATATTATTAAGTTTACGTGGCGTTAAGCAAGACTGGGATGAGCAAGCTGTTGAAGAAAGCCAGTTTAAAATTTCGAGAGAGAACTCGATTACACTATTGTCCCTTGAAATTAAAAGTGCAGCGATTTTCTAGAGCTGTTTCGCTTTTGACTTTGGCACTGAGATAAAACAAAATTGAGAGAAGCAATGGTTGCTGTTAAAATAAATATGATTAATAATACACATAGCGAATAAAACGTGTTTCTGTATTTTTATGCAATCGGCAGCCCTGGGAAGTACTTTGAAAATGTTCGAAAAAACCCTGCGTTAATTGCAACTTAACTTTATCTTTAAGAGTAGACATGCCAACGAGCCTTTTACAGGTGAATACATGAAAAATTATTTCTTATTTATGGGTCCAGAACGTCACTAGTTCTGCGTGCTATCAGTACCGTTCCAGTGTAGTAAAGAACATGACAGAAAGGGTGTTGTGTCAAAAAGGTGAAGTATTTAGTGCTGGAATTAAACTTGGGAACTTTGGTGTATTAATGTCGCCTTTATTCACTGTACCATGATGGCGAAAAAGAAACGTTAAAAAATTTTTCAGCCAAGAAGGACAAACATGGAAACATCATTGAAGATAATTATGACAGTAATTATGATAGTGCCGTTGAAGCGCTTGAATAACGATATTTTTGTGAAAGTTCTGTCTTGTAGAAACAATTCAGATAAAACCATGGTAAGAGTGCATGAATTCAGCCTTGAATTGCTTTCACTTACAACGTTTTCTCAAAGGAAACGAAATAAGTTTTGCATTAATTACACTTATGGTAAATTGATGTAAGGTCCCGACATCAAATTCCTTCTATCAACTTATGAAGAAATGAAAATGTTGCTCATTAAACAAATTTCTTAATCAGGCATCATTCTTTGCACGCCCTCTTTTCATTCATAGTGGGAGAAGTTCCTAGATGCTGGAAGAACCTGAGTGCTATCACTCGAGTCTAACTTATTAAATTCGATAAGTGGTTTTGCAGAATAGCGTTTAAAAATGTAAAAATTTTTCGCCCCGAAAGCAATAATTCTCTTAGATTAGGCTGGATTTCCTCTCTATAAGGCATTGGCTAGTGGTTTCGCTTCCATAAGTTTAAGTTCGTTGGTTTTTCCAAACACTCCCCCCACACATTTCCCTTTTCACTGCTCTCGAATTACCCATAAAGTTGTCATAAAAAGAACTATGTCAGAATTCTGCTGAAACTTTCACAAATCATATCTGCACACCTAATCATTTCCCAGTTAGCACGCTCAAAATTCGCTCGTCCTTATTAAAATTGATCACTCAGCAGTGGGTGAGTGTGGGTGAGCACGAGTGCGAAAGCATGAGTCCCAACCCAAGGTCCTAATAACCCATGATTTATGGTCACCGTAAAACTTTAAAATTGGAATATTAATAATAATTTCTGCCTGGCACACATGTGCTTTTGAAAAGTTTCACCGTCCATTCCGCCGACTGACTCTGCACATAAAATGGGCGTGGGCAGCTTGTGGTGGCAGCAGCAGTAACGTCATGTGTGTGTATGCCACGTATCCACTTCTGCATATTAAAAGAAAATTTAGCATATACCCACAGCCAACGAGAGCTCTGCATTCCCCCTTCCCCTTGCTTGCCGCTTCATCACCCAAAACAAACACAAACACACACACACAGAGCCCCAACGAGGGCATTGCTGAAGCACAGTCAAGCGCGGGCAGGATTTTAAAATTTATGTATAAGCAGATCCCAACACTCACACGAGCGAATATGTATGCTCCATGGAAATATTTCAAATTTTTCAACTTCCCCCCATTCTCCACGATTCAACGACAAGCCCGGGAGTCCTTAGGAGCTGTCGTGGCAGAAAACATCGCCCTCCCTCGACAAACAATAGGTGCTGGTGTTGGTTTCATATAAGCTCGCAACTCGGAGAAATATGATTCCCAAGCACCTCATCTCACAACCCCACCCGCATTTAATTCAAAACTCACCCCCGGCCCGCATTTAAAATGTGAGAAAATAAAAACAGCTCCAAAGGATATAGCAGGAGAACGACAACGACGACGAAGACGAGTGGAAGAAGAAAACGAAGAATTTATATGCCTCTGCCCATATTTCCCTATGAATTTGTGAAAAACGCTTTTTTATTGGGCAATTCCGAGCGCATGTCCCCCGCGCGCGTATATAGACGCATGTCGTCGTCGTCGTCGTCGACGTTGTTGTCGCTCTCATCGCCCTGTCCTGTCCGCCACCCGGCCCAACAATGCCGCACTGCATATAACCAGGCGATATTAATATTTGACTACCTCCAACGAATAAAGTAGTTTTTCCCATTTCAAAATTTCAACCCCCCTGCACTTCGCCGTCGAGCACCGACCATCACGGTGCAGTGACTTTTCATCCCCGAAACGAATGGAAGAAAGTACACAAACGTTGGGACGCCCCCAATTTCGTTTTTTTCCTCTCTCTCTCATATTTTCACATTTTTGAATTTATGAAAAATTATTTCCACCTCCCCGGGAGCAGCCTCAACAAGCACAATCAGCACACCAGCGCACAGAGTGAGAGAACCAGCTCCACAGACACCTGCAGAGTGTGCAGGCGAGTGCTTGCTGGTGTGTGTTTGTACTAGTTGTGGATTGAAAAGAGGACGAGGAGCAGGAAAATACGACGTCCACGACGAAGATTCCATTTTCCATTTTCCATTTTTCTCTGGCTCTGTGCTTCCACACGAAGAGCGGCCACCCCGTGATCCCTCCCTTCGGTGTCGCACCCGACTAGGGGGTGGCATTAGATTGGAAATTTTAATATGAATTTCAAGGCGTGCTCGTGGGGGATGGACTTTTATTATATTTTCCTTCGTTCGCTGTCTCTATCTCTGTCTCTTGTTTTTTCCATGGTAAACTTCGAAGTGAATAGAAAGCAGAAGACATCCCCTCCAGCCGTTCCTCCCCCCCACCAACCATCGACAATATTTCGATTCTATGATGGAAAATTATTTTTTAAATATTTATGACGGCTTCTGAAGCGGGAGCTGATGGCGTTGGCGCTGGAGATGGCGGTGGGAAATTTTTCCAACGCTCTGTCCTGGGTACTTATTGAAATTAAAAATAAAAATTTTCATGAAAAATTTACGAAGCTCTCGAAAAATACATGAAATCCGCTTTCGATTCGACAGGCGCTGGTCGAGCTGGAGCTGTTGCTTTCCGACAGTGGGTGGAAATGAAAATATTTGTAAAGAATTTGATTGGTTTTCCACTAGAAGACTGCATAAATATTAATGGTAATTCAAAATTAAAGAACAAGTGGGGGATGCTTTGTTGGGGCGGTGGTGGTGGAGGGAGATGTGAAGGACAGCACGCGTGCTAGCTTCCACGGAGTGGTCGCTGTGGCGAGAACTAGACTGTGGGTTGGATGGTGTTTCGAGATGTCGAAGTGGACTTACAATGGGAACCGGGGACACGTGAAAAGTAAAACGGTGTCTGGGCTGTCCACCTGACACAGAAGTGAAAATGGGGAATGAACACTTTTCACACGAAGTCTATTCTTTTTTCTCAACCTTTGTCTAATGTTTTTTTTTTTTGACTTTAACATTATACATGCATTTTGTTGCTTCAAAGAAGCTGCCTGCATTCAAGTTGGAACTCTGCGCTATTCCTCATCGATAGAGGACTTTCATCTCAGCTAGATTTGACAATTAAAACTAAAGCCTTCCATGGAACAGTAGAATGCAAGAAACAAACAGTCACGGACAAGCTGGATTCTGGATGCTGGAATGTGGACCGAAGGGACTAAAATTCGAATTTTACCGAATTTTAACCTCGAAACAGTAAGGGTTTGTGCTTCGCATATAACTCTGGTCCCCGGACAATCTGTTGTCTTACACAATATTTTAACTTGTTGTGAGTTGTTTTACCCTGAGCGGTTTATTATTGGTTTGCATATATCACAGGGAATCGACAAAGACCAACAAAGATCGATAAAGATAGACAGAGATCGAAGAGATGGCAGCGTGTTTCGCACTTAAACTTAAGTCAAACTCTTCTAAGTTTTAAATAATTCTTACTGACAACTGAAACTGTGCTTCCGTTCTTGCTAAAAAGAAGGGTTTTCTAACAGAGTCTGATTAGATGGCACTTCACTTCGGTTTAATTGTTGATTGGACTAAGCGAAGACTGTGTCGATACTATAGTCAGACGCAGGACATGCAAAGGTAAAATGGAAGGCTTACAATACCCTTGTGTCCAATTTGCTTTGAAAGGAATTTTAGATAGCAATAAATTGGCAAATGTATAAAAGTACTTGACAATACTAGAAAAGCTGCATCGAATGTAGGATACCGTCTACTTTCGACCAGACCAGCGACGCGAGAAAATGAAATCCATAACCAAATAAGCGACATTTGATGGACGCCTTATTGATCTGTTGATTACGAGCAGTGAAACTGTACGGTGCTGGTGTTCAGCTTATTTCTTCACACAGCCACTTGTGTTGTGATTAAAGTTAATATTTAAGGAACTCAAATCCAATTTAGCTTATTTATATCAATGTATGTATATTAGTGTGGTCGCCGTGGCGTAGTGGGTAGAGTGCGACGCTCACACGCCGAAGGGTCTAGGTTCGATTCCCGGCTGAACACCTCGAATTTTTCACGGCACCCCCACTATCGAGTTGCTGACAACACTCAAAGAGCTAACTGTCTAAGAGAGCTTCTCAAACTCCGCCGTTCGGAATCGGCAAAAAACTGGGACCTACTGTCTCTACTAGTGGGAGAACAGTAGCATGCACTACACGAGTAGTTGATGAGCAAGCTAGGCACTGATCCCCCTGAGGACTGGCGCGCAAACAATTATTATTATTATTGTGTATATTAGTAGAAGCATTTTTTTTTAACTCTAAATACCTAAGGAACTATTTGGCAGTTTCTAAACACATTAATTGGAAACTTTTGAAAAACTTTCTGAATGTAATGAATGCGAATTTCAAGTTTTCTGAGTCTTGTAAACACCGGAGTCTTACTCATTAGGGGGAATCTTATTTCTTATTCAAATTGTTGATAACAATATATTTAGGAATTGGTTACTGCAGCAACCATCCGTTTGTGCGGTATTCTTCCTTCATGATTCGAGAAAACAGGCAGTCTTGCCGACCCCGAAATATAAAATTCAAGAAGCTTGTCAGAAAGCGATGTAGGCAGTGACGTGTAAAATTGTACGCAAAGAAGAAAACGATCAGAATTCGAGTAGACTCAACTTCCCACTACCATGTGTGTAAAAAGTTCTTGCAAGTCTTTGCATTCGGAAAACAATCCAAAATTATTTGAAAGAGACTGAAATAAGCTCAAACTTTCGTTTCAAATTTAAGTAGGCTACTGCTGGAGGCTACTACGGCGTTTTCATATATAATGTACCTTACACCCATTCTTCCTGAGCTATGCAATGGTCGCCTTAACTTGTGTGCATTGAATATAGATTTCCAATCGGCTAATGCAGTTTCAATACACAATTTCTAAGCAATATATCCCACTTTTGTCAGTGTTATGAGAGTTTTTGACAACTGTAGTACTCCGACAAGGCTAGAGACATTGCTTTAATTGGACTAACGTGAGACTTCAGCGATCTTTTGACCGACTTGTATCACAAACCAGGTACACGTATATGAAGTGAGCGTCCAGATAAAAATGTCTCGATAGGGAACATTTATTTTTTTTTGTTTACTATGACATCTGTGAAAAATATTTAGTATACATCAAGTCATTGAACAGACAACATCGAATTTTTTCATCGTGTTAAAAAAGTCGAATTTTGTACCAGAAAGTGGTCATTTGGGGAAAGCATTAATTTTCTGTTTTCATTTGAAGAAAAGTGCTGCAGAGTCGCATCGAATGCCTGTCGAGGCATATGGTGATCATGCTCTATCAGAAGGAACATGCAAAAGATGGTTTAAACGGTTCAGAAAAAATGATTTTTATGTGGGAAATGAAGAACGTGGAAGACAACCAAAAAGGTTTGAAGACGCTGAATTGCAAACCATATTGAATGGAGATGACACTTTGAGCCAAAAGCAAATGGCAGGAAAGTTAAATGTTGCACAACAAACAATTTCTGATCATTTAAAACCTATGGATAAGATCCAAAAGTGTGGAAAATGGGTGCCACATGAATTGAATGAAAGACAGATGACAGACAGAGAAAAGAAGATTTTGCTTCAAAGACACGAAAGAAAATTGGTTTTGCATCGGATTGTTACTGGCGATGAAAAATGGATTTATTTTAAGATTCCTAAACGGAAGAAATCATGGGTTAGTCTGGGACAACCATCAACATCGACTGCAAAACCAGATCGATTCGGCAAGAAGACAATGCTGTGTGTTTGGTGGGACCAGAAAGGTGTGCTGTACCACGAGCTCCTAAAACCTGGTGAAACCGTCAATACTGATCGCTACCGACAACAAGTGATCAATTTGAACCATGCATTGATTGAGAAACGACCAGAATGGGCCAGAAGACACGACAAGGTAATTTTGCTCCATGACAATGCACCTGCACACAAAGCCAAATCGGTTCAGGATACAATCAAAACACTTGGCTGGGAGCAGCTACCCCACCCGCCGTATTCACCAGACTTGGCTCCTTCCGACTACCATTTGTTTTCATCAATGGGACATGCATTGGCTGAGCAGCACATTGATTCCTACGAGGAGTTCGAAAATTGGATGTCTGATGAGTTTGCTTTAAAAGACGAACAATTTTATTGGCGTGGTATTCACAAATTGCCAGAGAGGTGGTCAAAATGTGTAGAAAACAATGGCCAATACTTTGAATAAATTTTTTTACTTTCCCATTAAAAGTTAGTGTTTTATTTTCCAAAAAAACACGCTTCATACCGGTATACCATACCCTATTCCCTACTAAATTTCTTATATAATTTAATAGGGAACATACTAAAGAGCACAACATCGAAATGAACTGGCCAAGCTCCTTGGAAGGCATAAAGTCCTGGAGAAGATTATTTGGTGCTGTTAAGTATTCTTACGCATTCTTACATGAAAGGACATCGGATAGTCTTAGCTTGATGAGGATATACATATCCGCGGAGAACACTCATTCACCATGTGCCGGTGGGAGATAATAAAAAGCGAAAGTCATTTCTGGCGAATCCACAGACCGAAATATGTTCAGTACTCGGTTCGTTTTAGTTGAAAACTAACTACGGAAACAGAGAAAGAGTTGGGAAGACGTGAAATATATTGCCAATAATAATACAAATTATTGGCGCTACAGTCCACAGTGGGACCAGGGCCTAGCTGGCTCAGCAACTATCCTTGTTGAGCGCGCTACTGTTCTCTTACGATTAGAAGGGACCTACAGTTTTTTACCGACTAAGAACGGCGAAGTTTGAGAAGCTTTCTTAGATCGTTATTACTCTTTGAGTGTTTTCAGCAGCTCGAAAGAGGTGGTGCGAAAAATTCAAAAAATTGGTGCTGAGTTGGGAATCGAACTTAGACCCTTCGGCGTGTAAGCGTCCCACTGTACGCACTACGCCATGGCGACCACAATCATATTGCCAATGCCCTATAATAATAATAATAATTGCGTGGCTCTACAGTCAACAGTGGGACCAGGGCCTAGCTTGCTCATTAACTACACGAGTAGATGGGACCTTCAGCTTTTTGCCGACTCCGAACGGCGAAGTTTGAGAAGCATTTTTTTTTCTTAGACTCCTTTGGGTGTGGTCAGCGGCTCGAAAGTGGCAATGCCGTGAAAAATTCGAGGTGTTCAGCTGGAAATAGAACCTAGACCTTCGGCGTGTGAGTGTCGCACTCTACCCACTACGCCACTGTGGCTACTTCGAGGCTCTAAAACTTCTTGTTATTTATATATTTTTCCTTTAGGTGGTTTCATAGTTTAGGGCAGACTTGGACTTTAAAGTACTAGCAGCGCCAGAAAGCACGGACTCTCGTAAACTGCGTCCAATTTCACTTTGGTACGTCGCTGCTTTGTGTTCGTCAATTTTGAATTGTACGTCGGAATGGACCTGTGTTGTCCGTTCTACGCTATTTAGCCAGAGTCGCACTCGTAGAAGCTTGACTTGGGTAATGCTGCCATTTATCCTTTTGAGTTTTTTGTTGAGCCTCTAAATTCTCAATCATTGCAACTGCAAATTCAGTCAGTGCAAACAGGATCGAATATGAATGGAAAAGTTTCCTAAACGCTTCTGCAAACCTCCAAATTTTGTGCAATAAAGCAGGAAAGGGCTAAACAAAGTTGTAAGGAAAACCAGAGAAAACCAGGTTTGGTTTTTGATTGCCTCTTCAGTTAAGGACGCGAACGTTCTTAGCAAAAATGTTCACTATGTTGTAGAAGAATCTAATTCCTCGTAGGCTGTTGTGGTACAGTGAGAATCTAATTCCTCGTCGGCTATTTCGGTACAGCGAGGAATTAGATTCTTCATCCACAAAGTATTTTAACTTGGTTCACTTCCTAACAAATATACAATAACGTTACGTTCACGTTACCTGCTGGGGCGTTGGCTGAAATTTCAATGGTGAACCCATAAGCACTGCACTTCTACTGGCATCGCTAACCGTTCCCTTTACATATATAAAAACGTAGAACTAAAGGATCGATCCTGAGGATATTTTAGAAAAGGGACGCAAAAATCGCTCAATTGCTTAGCTGCTGTTATTTAACTTGTCTGGTCTTAATTAATGATGCTCCAGAGAAGATTACCTAAATCAGGCAGCGTCTGCATCTGGGACATGAAAAGGACCCTCGGTGAAAATACAGCAAAGGAGTGAAGTGCTTTGCATTCTGATAGAGACATACGTTTCAATTTTTTAGATTGGTACCACAGTCTGAGATTTGTGCTACTCCTTCTTAGTGTCTGAGAGACACGTCTTTTTGTTAGGAGCTCAAAATGCTTGAAGAACTCTAAGAATTTTTGAAATTGATAAAGAGCGCAATGCGTGGAGTGAAACCCTGTTTGGCAACCAAACTCTAGCGAAAATGATAGGGTGTGGGTCATTCAGATAAGAGTCTAGCTCCTCTTACCGAATTCGCTTCCTATACTGTCAATGTGAGCAGCTGACGTTGCAGAGCTGAGCATAACACAGCAAGCAGGTCAACCAACACCTGCTCCAAAATTAGTTGTCGATTATGAGAGTTCTTGAATAAATCTTGGAAAAGGGGAGAACCAATTTGAAGGACTATCTGGGCCTCACACAAGTTGAAACATTTTTTGATGTTCAAATCGTTACTTGTAAGTAGAACTGTCTTTGCTAATGTCTTAACCAAATAATATTACGAAAGTACAGCACTCGCCTGACTGAGCACCAAGGCATTTGTAAATTCAAGAAGCCGCTCCGTGGAAACCTATTTCAATCAAAGGAGGAGAGAGAAATTGAATTCAAGAAGGAACTAGAGTCGTTGAGGACTTTACAATAAAGAAAAAGATAAATAAGGAATTGTTTAATTTATAAATAAAATAATAGTACAACTTTTCTGACTCCATGCATCAGATTCCTTTCGAAATCATTGTCTCATACTCAGTCCCTTGCGAATGGAAGTATATACGCATCTGTCTGAAGGAAGATTGACAGTTCTCCTGATTTCATTTCTTCATTTCTGATAAACAACTTAGCGTAGCTTCAAATAAACTGTCGTGTCTTAAAGAGAATCCTTCAATTCAATCCAGAATCTAGAACGCGACAGTCCCCTTTAATCCCTTTAAGGCCGTCCTTTGAAGTAGTTCGCTGGCCAAAAGTGTGCCGCAGATTAAGGATTTCTTGTGATTCGTGCTCTTGAATTTTTCTATCGATCGTTGGTGTTTCAACGGCACAAGGATGCTGACCTCTAATCAATGTTTTTATGTCTCACCCCTTCCCACTGCAACGTTTCAGTGACCTCGCCACGCGTGAGTGTCTGTGAGCTTGTGGTTTATTTACCAAATCCACTCTCCGACTTTATGTACATATGTATCAACTTAGGAATGAGACAAGCCGTAGTAAATGGCTTGACTTGACTCAGTTTCCTGTGCTTGTTCATCGTAAACACCAAGGTGATGACCGGCGACCGGCAACCGGCGACTGGCAACTGCCAACTAGCAGCGGCGGTCGCACTCTCCCATGAATTACTCTCTGGACACGAGTGAACCGAATGTGAACCCCTTTTCCGCGTATACGGGAATTACACACAGGCACACATAGTGTGCGGTGTGTGCAACATTGACCACATTCGACAAGGACACGAACATAATGAACAGCAACAGCTAAGTTGCTCCACTACTCACTGACTGCCCCCTCTCGCCCCTACGTGTACACTTTCTTCTTTGTCGGTCCATCCTCAAGACTCAGCAAGCAGCAACAGCAGCCGCAGTTAAAAGGAACAAGGATACACTGATGTGTCCTCCTCGCATCGACGAATTCGTGCTGGAGAGTTCAACTACCTTTCGGTTCACGTCGACATGTGTGTGCCGATGGATGTGTGTGACTTGCCCACACCCCACCTCGTTCACCTCACGCCACGGCCTTCTCCTTTCGTCAATGACTTTCATTAGTTGCGACGTTTATCGATTAACACATGAACGGCAGTTGAGGAGCAGAAAGCACTCTTGGCGGGCTGAGACTCGGACTCTGCTGGATCGTGGAGCAAGTCTGCGCGCCGTCATCATAATTATCACCCACCCACCACGTGTTCATTTGAAATCATACCTTCTGGGAGCTCAGCTACCGACACGCCGTCGTCAGTCGCGTCGTGCTCACGTCAATCTTCTCAGCTGATTGGAAGGGAGGATGTGGCTTTCATCTTCTTTCTTTTTACGACGCGCGGAGAGAGAGCGGGCTGGCAAGGAGAATGTAGGTGATACACACTGTTAACCTTGAGAATTGGATTCACTCTCGAGGTGTGGACGTGTGTGTACCGAGATAAATTCACAAAATCCTGACCTTAGCCAACATCGCGTCGTCGTCGGTTGGCCGGATTTTAGTGTGTGCGATTTTGGTACGTGTAGTGCGCGCGATGAAATGAGTTAAATGCCCTCCGGTTCAGGGTCGTGATGGGCATTGATCGCCACCCCCGCCGCCGTCGGGAATTCGTAACGGCCGTGAAGTACTAGACAATGGGAAGCGATTGTTGTGGGAATGGTAATGAGCTGAGTTTTGATAATTGTTGTCTACTCATCTTCAGCCATTTACACCACGGACAACTCAACTTTAAAGCAAAGTTAGCATCCCAAGGAAACGGCAACGCACTCCCAAGTACATCCAAGAAGTGCACGACCAGGGAACGAACCGCTCATTTCCATGAATTTCCCATTAGAATTGTCATGCATATTTAAATGGCAGCTAACACGCTCCCCGTCTGCAGCAACCAGTCCGTCACTCACCAGTCACATCCTTTAAGATGGCATAAATTAAAAGTTCAGCAGCTACAAAAAAATCACTTGACATAGTGCTGCCATCACGGCCGCCATGTTGTTCCCGATCAACGGTCCATACCGACTCGCATCGCTCATGCAGCATCTTCGGAGGTACGTCTGAAGCGAGTGCGTCTACTTCGTTGTTGTTTTCCTCGACGACCACGTCGTAGTTGTCCATCAACGCTGAAACAGAACACAAAAACTTGATTGATTGTTGGGATGCGACAGATCTCTCTGCATCTCAGCATTGTCTGCATCTTAACATCGCTTGATCAGCATACACGTTCCCAAGTAGCACTCCAGAAAGACAGGCAAATACCGCGCCAGTCGTTTTTGCTGCCGCACTCCAAGCGACCATTTTACCGCTTCTCACAGGGAATGCACAGCAGTCTGTCCACCTCGTGCGATTCTGACTGGACTCCAGGCTCTCTAGGTGATGAACATTTAATTAAAAGAAAAACTGGAACTAAGAAGACTTGTACCTGGGGCTGGGTGTGAGATATGCTGAATTTGTATGCGGACTTTGAATGAGGTTGCAAACGCTGCACCGTTGAATTCGATGGACCGTTGCAGTGCGTACTTGCTCGCCGCTTAAGGGAGGTGCTTTACATTTCAGTTGAGTCACCGGGAATTATGTCAAGTGGGAAGAGTGCGTGCGCGTTGTCGTCGTCATCATTGTCGTCGTTGTCGTTGTCGCTTAGATGCCGTTGCAGAAGAATTCAGGTTTCGCGAGCACAGCAGGCGGACACGTGATCGATCCAAATACGAAATGCCAACAAATTACGGTCCTAATGGCTTCATTAAGATCAATCCGAGGTAAAGCAGGTCTGTTGGTTGCACAAATTCCTGCAGTCTCAGGAGGTGGATATAGAGTTTTTCGATTTGTTTGAGGAAAGGCTTGGTTGGTGGTTTCGGAAGTTGTTGATTTGTGTGTTTGACAAAATTTGCATTCTCACCTCTCAGACTACTTTACTTTCTTACGAAACTATTACCTCTTAATGGATTGATTGAATCATGGATTCTAGATGTTTGTCTTCTAGTGGGCAACTTACTCGTATTACCATAATCGACTAAACGGTTTTTTTTTCGATGGAATGCATTCCGTGAAGTATGTGTCTTCCTCTTTAACTTCCATGAACAGAAATCTTCCGTTCGGTCTATCAACGGTTTCTTGTTTTTCTCACATGAAGTGGATTGAGTTTCCCTACCTTATGGGTCATTCCATTGTCTTGATGGTAAGGATTTTGAAACATTTCGTCCTTACTTAGTGTGTAGTGTAGTGTAGTATGGTCAAATCTTCATTTTAGATCTCAGAAGGTTGAGCCAATGACTTCCAATTTTGGACATCTCTAGCCGGAGCAGAGCAGCGCAAGAAATCAACAGAATGAAAAAATTCATAATCACGAAATCTCAAAGTCAAAAGAAACCAAATTCTGAATGAATTATAATTCCACAAAAGTCCCAAGCTTTTATCTCTATTCTACATTATCTATTATCTACAACCCTGTAATTTTTAAATTTAAAGAGATAAAAATCTTAACTAATTCCCGAAATGTGGTCGCCGTGGCGTAGTGGGTAGAGTGCGACGCTCACACGCCGAAGGGTCTAGGTTCAACTCCCAGTTCATTACCAATTTTTCTAATATTTCACGGCACCACCTCTTTCGAGCTGCTGACAACATTCAAAGTGTAATAACTGTCTAAGAAAGCTTCTTAAACTTCGCCGTTCGGAGACGGCAAATAACTGTAGGTCCCTTCTACTCGTGAGAGAACAGTAGTGCGCACAACACGAGTATTTGATGAGCAAGCTAGGCCCTGGTCCCCCTGTGGACTGTAGTGCCAACAATTATTATTAACTCTGGTTATTGTGGTACCTATTCCAAGGACAATACTCCAAAAGTGTGGATTGTTTTTTCAATGAAACAAATGTACTTTGCGTCCAATGCTTAAACGGATCTAGAATTTATAAAAATCTCTTGGGAAGACAATTTCAGTGTTTTCGTGAATAAATGTCCGCACCCGGTAAAAACTCTGATAAGCTACCTTTGCATTTTTTGGAGTTACACAACTTTGAAATCCTCTTTTTCTTCTTGTGGCGCTACAGTCCGGGGTGGACCAGGGCCTCAACCAACATACCTCTCCAGCCAGCACGATTTTTCGCCAGCTCCCTCCAGTTGCGCACTCCAAGTTCGATGAGGTCCTTTTCCACTTGTGTGTTCCAACTTAGCTTAGGCCCTCCTCTGTTGCGCTGTTCCAACGGCTCTGATTCGTAAAATTTTCGGGCAGTAGCATTGGTGTTCATACGACCTACATCATAAGCGCTGTATCCGAAGACGCTTGACCAGGCGCATGTAGCTATAGGGTTCGTCGTTAAACTTTTCCTCCAAATGCTATTAACGCAAACAGAACTAAAGGTCGCATCCAAAACTTTTCTCCCGAAAAGACTAAGGGCTTCCTCTTCGCTTTTGGTAACGTCAAATAACTTTAAAATAGAATACAATAAAAATAATTTTTTCGAAATTGGCATGCAAGCTGACAAGAATATGGTGTGATACGCGTGGCGTTCAATATATTCTCGGTATCATGGTAAAGCTGTGGTTATAAAGCGTGAGTTTTTAGCTATTATCTTTTTGCCAGCACTGGTTTAAATACCTGACGCTCGTTTTGTGTTTTGTTTCTCTGTCAAACATCTTCAGTTTGGTCTATAATTTAACAATGAACCGTCTTACACACGAATAACGCTTGCAAATAATTGATTTTTTTTTATCAAAATGCGTGCTCTGTTAAGAAAGTTCATCGCTTCTTTCATTTTATGGTCAAAAATGGACGCAGCTCATTTTTGGCGCAATGGGTACGTAAATAAGCAGAATTGTCCAATGCATACAGACAAAGTCAGTTTGGTGCGGCTTATGGAATGGTGGCATCATTGGACCGTACTTCTTCAAAGATGATGGGAATAGTAATGGTGAGCGCTACCGTGAGATGGTATCCAACTTGTTTTTGCCCAAAATGCGAGAGCTTGACTTGCATGACATGTGGTTTCAACAAGACGGTGTCACATGCCACACAGCACGCGCAACAATGGACTTATTGAGGGGCGAGTGCGGTGAAAATTTTAATTCACGTTCGGGAACAGTCAATTGGCGGCCTAGATCGTTCGATTTAACTCCATTAGACTATTTTTTGTGGGGCTATGTTAAAGCGCATGTCTATATAGAAAATCCCACTTCAATTATTGAATTGGAAGACAACATTGAAGCATTTATTCGTGAGATACCGGCCAAAATGTATGCCAAAATTGGACTAAGCTGATGGACCATTTGAGGCGGAGTCAAGGTTAACATTTGTATCACATAATCTTCAAACATTAAATTACATGGACCGTACTATCGATTCAAATAAAGATTTTATGAATTTTTCTGAATTGTATGTGCTCCTTTTTTTTGAAAAACTTTCCTACAGCTTTTAAAAATCAAGCTCTATTTATAAATTGACTTATTAAGCAAGTAATACTATTATTTTAGGGCATTCATGAAAAAGTACATAGAAATGTTATTAGAGATAAAACTCTAGTTAAACAGAATCATAATTGCAACTGAGACGATGATGGTAAAAATTGAGCATCGCGCTGTAGTTAAATTTCTCACTAATCAAGGAAAAATTCAAAAAACTATTCATGACGAGATGGTGGCTGTTTACCAGGGCTCCGCACCTTCATTATCAACTCTGCAAAAGTGGTCAAGTGGGTTCAAGAGAGGCAGAGAGGGCATTGAAGACAGCCCCCGCTCCGGTGCCCCGGCTACTGCTTGTACGGGAGAAAGTATCAAAGAAGTCGAAGAACTTGTTCTTGAGCATGACCGAATAAAGGTGAAAATGATGGCAGAGATCACCAGGCCTTCAACTGGTACCATTCACACCATTCTTCATGACCATCTTAACCTCTCAAAGGTCAGTGCAAGGTGGGTGCCACGAATGCTCACAGTGCTTCAGAAAAATGTGAGAATCGCATGCTGTAGAAAGTTTTTGAAGATGGGTAGTGAGAACGCGGACGGTGTTATGGATCGAAGTGATACTGGGGACGAAACATGGGTTCACCACTATGACCCTGAAAGCAAACAAGAGTCCATGCAGTGGCATAAAAAGGAAACAGACTCCCGAAGAAGTTCAAAGTCACTCTATCTGCCGGGAAGTTCATGGCCACAGTTGTTTGGGGCTCAAAGGGAATCTTCCTTCGCATGCTGTAGAGAGCGTTTGAAGATTTGAAGTGAGAAGGAGGACGGTGTTATGGATCGAAGTGATACTGGGGACGAAACTTGGGTTCACCATTATGACCTTGAAAGCAAACAAGAGTCCATGCAGTGGCATAAAAAGGAAACAGACTCCCGAAGAAGTTCAAAGTCACTCTATCTGTCGGGAAGCTCATGGCCACAATTTTTTTGAGACTCAAAGGGAATCTTGCTTCGCATGCTGTAGAGAGCTTTTGAAGATTTGAAGTGAGAAGGCGGACGGTGTTATGGATCGAAGTGATACTGGGGACGAAGCATGAGTTCACCATTATGACCTTGAAAGCAAACAAGAGTCCATGCAGTGGCATGAAAAAGGAACAAACCCTCCGAAGAAGTTCAAAGCCACTCCGTCTGCCAGTTTTTGTTTGGGACTCAAAGGGAATCTTACTTATTGAGTACAAAAAAAGGTGGAATCATCAACGCCACATCCAACGCTTCCACATTGCATAATTTGCGGGAGGAAATTAAAATAAAAAGGCAGGGTAAACTCGCAGCGGGTGTGCTGCTTCTTTATGACAACGCTCCTGTTCACGCGGCGCGAGTTTTCAAGGCTGCTGTCCGAGATTGTGGTTTCGAAGAAATCTAACACCCACCCTATAGTCCAGACTTTGCCCTGGTGATTATTTCTTGTTTCCGGATTTGAAAAAAATGTTTTCGTGGAAAAAGCTTTTCGTATGATGAAGAACTCAAGTCGGCAATAAATAGGTATTTTGCAGAGAAAGAGAAAATTTATTGTTTTTTAAGGTTTAAAAAAGCTTATCTCAATATGCAACAAATGCATTTATGTTAGGGGAAAACAATTTAAATTGAATTTGCATTTTCCTTCATATTGATACCGAGAACATATTAAACGCTCCTTGTATATCGAGTATGCGTTGCTTTCCTCGTTCAATGCACTGAAGTTGTCTTTCAAGAATGTATCACATCAGTAAAACCCAATCATTTCAAGTATCTTTGGACACATCAGCTGCATATTTTTGTGAATTTTGAAACGACTATCGGTTCCAGAATATGTAGGCTTCGTCATTTGTGAACGTGTCTCAATTTACAAATGTTGTGGGCATTCCCTTACCTTCTCATAAAGTTAAACTTTCCCAGTAACTTGCAGTTGTTGGTCTATTAAAGAAGGTCATTTGCTGGATGAGGAACGGATATTCCATAATTTTACACCGAACTGTCATTTCCAAAGTTTTGTCAATGAGCCCTTTTGTATAATACCGTCAGTAATTGTCCGAACAACGACAGCACTCATCACAATATTTAGGTATCCATAAGATTGAAGATGTTGTAAATGTCTCGGTCATGGCTTGTAGTTTCCCTACAATAAAACACTCCAACCACACCGCTGCTGAACACATCCCGCACATTCCCTCACATAACGTGGTTGATATCAAGCGTCAAGTGCAGCTAATACCCTCCGTAAAACTTTAAAGGTACATCTAACGCGCCAACACAACCGCACCCTACCCACTCCCAAGGAGCATCTCCTCGAAATGTCTTCTCTCTTTTGATTGCCCCAAAACATTCGCTAATTATTGCTTTCGCTCTGAGTGTGTGTCGACTGTTTTAATGGTCGATCCTTTGCTCATTTCATGGGCGGTTTCCATAAATTTTCTAATAGATCCTAGCGTTATAGGGAAAATGCATTCGAAGGATTCATTATAATTTTACGACACGAAATATGACATGACCTTATGCCAACACATGTGAACTCATCACACATCGACACCACTTCGACATCGTTAAATTCATTATTGAAACTATTAAATACCCGCTGGATATCCTGCCGCGGACACCGCCGAAGCAGGGTCTGTCTGACACATCCTCTGTTGTTAAATATTAATTAAACACATGATTTTATTTCCTGCAACTGTTTTACTTTGTAATTAGAGAATCATTTGGTTTAATAAGTAATTCAACGTTTATTGGTGCCGTTTGTGTGTTTCTGAATGTGTGCTGTTTTTGACAGACGTTGACAAGGATCAAATGGAGCTGTGTAACCAGAAAGTTTTCTAAGCAACTGTAGCGAAGGAGTTGACGTAACGTTGGGTTGGGATGAGTCTGTATTTTCAATAGTCAGCTCACAGTGGCGCATTAGAAAGTCCGTTAAGACACAAACCAAATCTAAGAGTTGATGTCTGTTATTCGAGTTGCAGCCATCAATTGCCCGTGAAAATCTCTTGCCATTCAGAATCCACTCATGAGCAATAGTACGCAAACTCCTAGCTGTTTCTAATGTTGGATATTAGTTCATTAGTGAGACGAAAGCATTGGGACCTTCTAAAAATTCCATTTGACGTTACAAATTCTTTCACAATCAGCTAGAGGTGATACATTTTTAGAGGCACAAATTTTTAACGTTGGGTTGGCGCATTCATTTAGCGCAAATGTACGCGATCGACTCAGTGCCCTTGGAAAGGATCACATTTAAGATATGTATATACTGGAGTACAAGGCCACGGCCTAGCCTTTTTCGCAACTGCCTTGTGCGTGTTTCTGTTCACTCCGAGTAAAAGGGACCCACACTTTTTTTGCGGAAACTTGAGAAGCTTCTTCGTGGGCAGTTTTACACTTCACTGTTGTCAGCAGCTCAAAAGAGGTGGTGCCGTGATAAAATACGAGGTGTTAACTTTTGTTGTTAACTTTTGACGCGTGAGTGTCGTGCTTTAGCAACTATGCCACTGCGGTCACATACTTGGTTCGATTTCCTTTCAAAAACTGTATGAATCGATCTTGTATTTCTACTTCTTCTTCTTGTGGCGCTACAGTCCGGGGTGGACCTGGGCCTCAACCAACATGCCTCTCCAGCCAGCACGATCTTTCGCCAGCTGTCTCCAGTTGCGCACTCCAAGTTGGTTGAGGTCCTTCTCCACTTGTGTGCGCCACTTCAGTCTAGGTCGTCCTCTGTTGCGTTGTCCCAATGGCTTGGATTCAAAGACTTTTCGGGCCAGAGCAGTGGTGGCCATACGCTCTACATGGCCTAGCAATCTTAAGCGTTGTATCCGTAGACGCTTGACCAGGCGCATGTCGCTGTACAGCCTATAGAGTTCGTCATTAAATCTTCTCATCCAGATGCCAACAACGCAAACAGGACCAAAAATCGCACGCAAAACTTTTCTCTCGAAAAGACTAAGGGCTTCCTCATCCGCCTTTGCTAACGTCCAAGATTCTGCGCCATATAGTAAAACGGGCATGATCAAGCTGTTATATAAAGCTAGTTTAGTCCTTCGAGAGAGGGCTTTATTACTCAATTGCCTCTTGAGCCCAAAGAAACAGCGGTTAGCAAGAGTGATTCTGCGTTTGATTTCGGTACTGATGTTGTTGTCCCTGTTTACCGCGGAGCCGAGGAAGACGAAGTCCTTAACTACCTCGAAGTTTCTGCTGCCTAGTGTGACGATCCGTCCGAGACGTCGATGTTGTGTGTCCTTCCTTGCATGTACTTCGTTTTGCCCTCATTTACTGCAAGACCCATTTTAGCCGCTTCCGCTTCAATGCCAGCAAATGCCTCATTGACGGCTCGCTGTGTTCGTCCAATCACGTCAATGTCATCAGCGTAAGCTAACAATTGAACTGACTTCTGGAAGATCGTGCCTCTGATGTTGACTTGTGAGTTACGCACGATCTTCTCGAGGATGATGTTAAAGAAGTCACATGACAGTGTGTCGCCTTGTCTAAAACCTTTTTTGACATTGAAGGTCTCGGTGAGTTCGGTACCGACCTTGACGAGCAGCGATCTTGCATTTAGTCACCTTAATAATAAATTTGTATCGTTGGAATTGAATTTTTAGAAATTGCATTCAGGTGTTCCACACAACCGAAAACTACTTTGAAGACACAGCATCTCGAACACTTTCATCAGGGTTGAACTCTTATTCAAGCAAAATGGACAACGGTACGCCATAGTTGCCCGCTTATGCCATGTGCTACATAAATAAATTGGGTACTCGAAAGCTGCAACAATCAATAACCTACTTGCCGTACCAGAGCTTTTCTAAACATTTGCCAGAACAGCGTCAAACTTCGCCGCTCAGAGTCGGCAAAAAAACTGTAGGTCCCTTCTACTCGTGACGGAACAGTAGCGCGCGCAGCACGATTAGTTGATGAGCAATCTAGGCTCTGGTTCCCTGTGGACTGTCGCGGCTTACAATTATATAAATAATAATTTATCCATATAATAACAATATAATTTATAATTTTTCTATCGCGTTTCTTGAGACTGTGGACTGATTTGGAACAGTTTTGTAAAAAAAAAGTCGATAAAACAAATCTTGCAATACATATTGTGCCATCATCCTATCTCGTTCTGGCTTAGGGAATTGCAATCCATCTGATCAGTTGAAGGACCCGAAGTCTCCAAGGCCAAGACGCATTTTGATATAAATACGTTGACCTTCGATGACAGCGGGAGATTCGAATAAAGAACGTCTTAATAGTAACAGTTTGAAATCGTTTTAAATTTTCCCCAACTATAGTTTCGAACTCGTCGAGAGAGACCTATCAGGTATACCAGTATGAAGTGAGCGTCAAGATACACATGTCTTGATAGGGAACATTTGTTATGAACGAGCCCTTATTTTTTTTTGTTTGTTTGCTATGACATCTGAGAAAAATATTTAGTATACATCAAGTGATTAAACAGACAACATCACATTTTTTCATTGTGTTAAAAATGTCGAATTTTGTACCAGAAAGTGATTATTTGCGGAAAGCATTAATTTTTTGTTTTCATTTGAAGAAAAGTGCAGCAGAGTCTTGCAGAGAATGCTTGTCGAGGCATATGGTGATCATGCTCTATCAGAAGCAATATGCAAAAGATGGTTTCAACGGTTCAGAGATAATGATTTTGATGTGAGAATTGAAGAACGTGGAAGACCATTATAAAAGTTTGAAGACGCCGAATTGCAAACGATTTTGGATGGAGATGACACTTTGAGCCAAAAGCAAATGGTAGCAAAGTTAAATGTTGCATAACAAACATTTTCTGACCGTTTAAAGACTATGGGAAAGATCCAAAAGTGTTGAAAATGGGTGCCACATGAAGTCATTGAAAGACAGATGGAAAACCGAAAAAACACTTGTGAAATTTTGCTTCAAAGCCACGGAAGATACTCGGTTTTGCATCGTATTGTTTACTGGGGATGAAAAATGGATTTATTTTAAGAATCCTAAACGGAAGAAATCATGGGTTAATCTGGAACAACCATCAACATCGACTGCAAAACCAGATCGATTCGGCAAGAAGACAATGCTGTGTGTTTGGTGGGACCAGAAAGGTGTGCTGTACCACGAGCTACTAAAACCGTTAATACTGATCGCTACCGACAACAAATGATCAATCCTATTCCAAAATCCTGGTCAGATCAGAAGAAAACGAGATTTGTCTGAGTGCATTGCTGGCATTGACTTTAAGTTGATCTGGCGGTATTAGAGGCCAAAATAAAATGAATGAAATCATTGAAATATCAACGTCTCGGACAGAGCGTTAAATGGCCTCCTTTGAAAAATTGCTGAATTGCGCACTGACGAGGACAATGACAACAGTGTCAAAACTAGCTCAAATTTAATTCTGCAAACCTCTTAACCAATAACCTTAGAGGCTGGAATAGAGCGCTCCATGTCAAGTCGAGCTGCAATGCCATTCTGCTCAATTTGGCCGATACTCAAACGCAAATAAGCAAGTCCTTGGTCTCTTCGGGAATTATACCTTTCGTGAAATTTTTAGCCCTTTTTGCGTTAATGGTCGCAAGCATTCCGTAGAATGTACGGCGGCATGCATTTAGTCAGGCGGTTACAAATTCTATTCTCTAAAACAGTTTCCCTCGGAGTAGCAAGCGGTTATACAAAAATGTTCGATCGAACTGTCACTAGCAAAGATTTGCTACCTCTCAAGATGGTTGCCCTGTCTAGAGCGCTTGGTAAACACTGTTTGAGACTTGACAAGTTTTCGAATCACAGCTGGAACATCGTAACAGAGAGTGTGTGTGCCTAGGAGGCGGAGACAAGTTTTGAATGACCTCAATCAACATGATGCAGTTGGTTGACACTGAATTTGGAGTCACACATTTGAGACTAAGGAAACACAAGAATTGATGGTCCTGAGTTTAAAATGAACGTGAGAGAAGTAAAAAGACACAAGGTACTAGTCAGTGCCGATGGTTTGTGATGAACTATGTTTTGTAGGGGTCGAAACACCAGCAATCAAGATTTTTAAAAATTTGAATCCGAAAATCGCCGTGACTTGGTTTTTCGAAAATTAAACCAAATTGTAAGGAAAGCAACAAAGCAATAATTGAAAGCACTAAAGTGTGATCCTTAAAAAATTGCGCAGCCCACAACGATTGAGAATAGGGATCCAAATCAATGTATTGGCAGGACTTTACGAGTTTCTGTTGATAAAACAATGTGGTTACAAATAAGCGCAAGCAATAATCTGCAACCAATGCGATAATCAAGGCAAATTCAATCTGTCACAACATGAAACTGCCACAAAACTCCTAATTGAGACCCCAACGAGATTCGTGTAAACACTTGTGAGGCGAATGTGTTCTACCCTCGATTTACATGCAATTATCAATCGATCAATCGCTGACAGATACACGCAAATACGTTCCTCATCAAGGTCGAATCAATTGACATCCGTCCGCAGAATGACACACAGCCAGGAATGTAGAATGTACTCGAGATTAATTAGTCGCCGAGCAGTGACACTCCCCAAAGTCGGACTCAAGCGGCGATAATTGCGTTTCTAATGAATGCCAGCCGAGCACACTCATGAATATTCCCTCGAATTATGGAAATAGAGTGACTGTGTTTTTTCCGCAGACATTTTCTCTCCTTTTTTCAATTGAAAATCGTCCGCCGTCGTACGGGCGACAATGCTTCAGCTGAAAGACAACAACCGCAAAGCTCTGGGGAGGATCTTTGCGGAGGACAGACTCTAATGAAAGTTGTCACTGTGCTGGGCCTTAATGAGAATGAGGAAAAAGTTCATCGTCTCCTTCATCCTTTGTCTTCATTAATTTAATTTTTCTACCACCATCCGACGGACATGGCATCCTAGAAAAAAAACTTTTATTTCCCTCCTTTTTCTTCCAATCGGGAAACACACTCAGCCACTGACAGCTACACTCAAGTGCGGTCGTCCTCTCGCCGGTTTCATTAAGGACTTTCAGTCTTGTTCAGTTGTATCTCATTTTCAAAATATGTGATGGAAATATTTTATAAATGCCAATCCCTCAGATGCGCAGCCCTATAGAAATGCCATTTGCCGTGGAGTTAGAATGAATTATCTTAATCATTTCGCTTAAGTGCTTTACTCTCAAGTCAGCAATTGTTTTTCCAACACCACTGACGGGGGCGGAGGTGCACAGAAGAAATGCCTCATAATCTTTGAGATACGTGACAGTCGAACTGATTAAAGTCACAAAGTGATGTTGGGCAAAGTTCATTTGGTTAGGAATTGTTTTAATCAGTTATCTAACGAGGGTGATGGTGTGCGAAGAAACGAAACTTTAATTAAACCCTAATCTGATGGATTAGAAATTCGGTGTTCATTTTTTAACTCTCCTTTCAGTTGTTGCGTTTGAAAGGTTTTTGATGGAGATAGGGGGCGAACATACGGTGTTCCAGATTAGTCTTGTTGCAGCGCCCTTTTTAAGAAAAACATTGTAAAACATCTTGGAATTAACAAGAAGTTTGAAAATTCGAAGCAAATTTCTTAGATGGTTCTTTGTCCATTTCAAGAAGTAGTTCCACCACCCGAGAAGTTGGATTTAAATTGAAAATAAACCTCAAATTGAGCGTTCATCGAAACTCACCTCGAAGAAAAAAGTGAAATCTGAAACTTCGTATGTACCTCTAAATTGGTTTATTTATGAGACTGAGATAAGTGGAACACTTAAAAGAATTTTCAGAAAAAACGTTAATCTAATGACTGTGCGGAGAGTTTTTGTTGACGTATATTTTAAGCCGCGTGTGTCTTGAAGAAAGCAACTAATAAAGTGAATGTTGGGTTTCTTACCCCTCCAAATCTCATGTCACAGCTCTCGTTGGACATCTATTTCAAACATACACTAACATATTGCCAGACATTGGGATGCTAGGAAGTCATTTCATACAAAAGACCAGATCAATCGAAGCATTCAGCAAAAGTATTGATCGTGTGATTGATGGTTATTCAAATGAATCAAGAGCAACAGAACTTGTTTTTTTTTTATTTATATTTTTTTCTATTAATTCATAATAATATCTTACATGCTAGACAAAAATACTTAAAGCTAGCTTTCCAACATAATCTTCAGATCTTAATTCTAACTTCCTGACTCTCGAGTACTCTAAGCTAATATATATATATATATATAAATATATATATATATATATATAAATATATATATATATATATATATATATATATAAATTTAAATATGTATATATATATATATATATATAAATATATATATATATACATATATTTTATGTCTTTCGGCTTCTTGTATTTTTTTTAATTCAGTGTTCAAATCTATACCCAGTTTTTTTCAATTTCCTCCAAGAAAATAATAAAAACTTAGATGTCCGATTACTCTTGTTCTTAACCTAACTTAACCTAACCTAGCTACGTAACCTTACTGCAGTTACTAAAACTAATCTTAAGCTTAACAACTAACAAACCTAAGACTTAACTCTACTTAACCATATGTATCAAGCTTAACTAGGCCCGTAAAGCTATACGGACGCGTCCACCAGGGCATATGTGTTACTCATATGCTAAACATATACATCCAACACGCCGTGGTGGACCTTATTTTGGTTTTAGTTTATATTTTTTTATTTTTTTGTATTTTTTTTTTTTGTTTTTTTTATTTTGTTTTTATTTTATTATTATTTTATTTTTGTTTTTTGTTTTTATAAAATGTCCTAAAACTACCTTATCCTATGTGATTTGACCTTTTTCATTCAACTATCCTGTCATTTTTGTCATTTAAGAACTTAGCGGCATCGAAAGCTGATTCTGGTGTAATAATTTTTGGCGCTACAGTCCATAGGGGGACCGGGGCCTAGCTTGCTCATCAACTGCTCGTGTTGTGCGCGCTACTATTCTCTCACGAGTAGAAGGGACCTACAGTCTTTTGCCGACTCCGAACGGCGAAATTTGAGAAGCTTTCTTAGACAGTTATTACTCTTTGAGTGTTGTCAGCAGCTCGAAAGAGGTGGTGCCGTGAAATATTAGAAAAATTGGTGTTGAACTGGGAGTCGAACCTAGACCCTTCGGCGTGTGAGCGTCGCACTCTACCCACTACGCCACGGCGACCACTGATTCTGGTGTAACCACCAGAAAAAATGCCGTTCCCTTGCAGATACTGCTCTGTCGCGAGCAGAAATCGCTCTGCTGAACCAAGAATGATGTATTACAGATTACGCAATCCACACGTCCGCCATGTTTGTTTATTTATCACCTGTTTTTGACTACGTCACAAGAGACATGGGTATATTTCCTTCTATAATACGGAAGTAGGAAGTAGTAGTAGGTTTTATTTAAAAATATTGAAGTGACTTGGTGAATATTGTTTTTTTCTTTCTATATTATACATTAAATAACATTTAGTCTTTTCTTTTTAAGTTTATGAACAATCAAAATAAGATTTTTGTGTTAAATAAATGTTAAGGAGATAAGGAAGGAAATTATTTTTGCACTTCTTTGCTTAACTTTCTTGGAACTATCAATAACCCACAAAATATCTGCAAGTCACCTAAATATTGTTGGGCCTGAAAGGTTGAAAGTGAAAATGGCAACAAAATTGTTTTCACACACAATTTCCCAAGCCATAACGAGGGCTGCAAGTCTGGGCCATCTTAAAAATTGCAATTGGGAAGAATGCTACAAATTGCTCAAAATTGTAAGATATACATTCAGTAATAGGCATCGTACGCATGCATATGGTTTAGCTCCAGACATCCAAAATGAAATTTTAGATGCAATGATTAACCTCATGCAGAATATGAGAGGCAGAGGAAGTTTATTACCCTTCCAAAAAGGTAAACATATAGCAGTATTTCCACAGTATTCAATCAAACAATGCAGTAATATTAATGTTGGAAGATATAAAAAACCGTTTCCAATTAAAGTACATACTGACGTATCGGCTCAATCAGGATGTACTAGAAATTTTCTTCGGTGTCACGAGAAGCAAAGGTAGCCCTCATGACCATCCCGATCGTCAGGAATTCAAATACAGGCTACGGTCATATATCCTGGGATATTTTAAAGGTGCCCTAACGGTTAGATTATGATTGCACACTTGCAGGTAAATTTTCGATGATTATAGTTAGTATTGTACTGATTGCGCTTTTTCTTATCAGGTACAATATTGAAAAGCATTTCATAAAACCCTGAGAGTGCAACTCTAGTCAGTCAAATGCAGCAACTGGAGGAAATTTTTAACAGAGTCAACGGAGACGACTTGTTCATTTCGAACAATTATTTAAAAACATTATTAGAACTCGCGCGCAATGTTAACTGCGAAGACAGTGTTAAAAAATTATTCTTCAGAGCTCGAATGTATTTTCGCATTCGCAAATTAAACAAAGAAATTTTAGAACATAAATACAAAAGAAAAAGGAAACTAAATAAAATAATTCATTAAAAAGAAATACCAAACTGTATGACTTTTTTTATCATTCGTTTCACAGCACTATAATTCTGCACTTCAATAAAACAAAGTAATGGAAACGTCTACAAAATTTAGTAGACAATGTATTTGAAATTTATTTTCTTATTAAAATGCTTTTACAGCACAGTTTTTATCATTAAAAAAGAGTTCACAAATTTCCCTTCTAACAATTCAATGTAAATAATGAACAATGACAGGCGGCTGTCAAATCAGTTGTCTCCCATGACGTCAGCAGAGCAGCACATGAGAAAAAACTACATGCTATTGCGCAATCTTCTTCTCAGTCATTCGTGCTGCTGAACCGTAAGAGGTCCTCGTGACTGCGAGCGACGTCCGGCTCGTATTGGAGTTGCCTTTCTACTGTTCGGCGTGCGACGTGGAAGATGATAGGGCAGCCTTCCCTATCTTGTATCAGGCCATTTGCATCCAGGTAAAGGAAAGCTACAGGCGGAATGAAGCCTTTAAGACGTACCCTTTCATGGTACATTTCATTTGGGTAGTATGTCCCAAAGATCAGACTGTTGGCTGAAGCTATGGCTCGAACAGCGTGACTCCGAATCAATTTAATAGTAAAATTATCTATCCTTATAAGGTCCGGATACTAGCGCAAACTGAACTTTTTTTAAGGCTTAAGAAAACAATTATCCACAATAATAATTTTACTACCTTTTTCAAAATTGTCTAAATAATTTATTTTATTATATTTATTATAATTTCACTTTAATAGTTAAAAAATAAGAAGAAGGCAAAGTTAAGATTTGTGTTAACTATCCGGCTACTAGTGCCTCAACCCTATACAAACTTATGTACGTCTGCTTTGACAGCCAATATCACGATCGACAGCTTCAATTTTCAGGTCTACCTATGAACAAACGTAAACTACAGGAACAGAGATCCAACTTAGAGTCATTCGGCGTGAGCGTGTGCAGCTAAGTAGGCCTGTGATGTTAATCAGCATCGGCGGCTGTCATGCTTTTCTGGTATTTGGTGTGTAAAGGAAAATTAAACAAATAGAAGTGTGAATTTTAATAAAGTTTATAAAGCATATTCGCAGCAGCATAAAAATGCAATTTACTTTTACTATTGCTGTTACAAATTAACTCTGCCTTTAATCCAAAGATGAAGCCACCTGAGCTGTGACTGTTCTTGGAAGCATTTACCTATTTCACTGGAAAAGTTTGAATTTTGTCAACAAAGTTTGACTTTTGTCAACAAAAAAAAAATTTGCATCAGCTTCTGTCTTAGATAATAACAATGGTTCATGCCTCCTCAAAAATTTTCTGCTTTGTCACAAATAAACAGAATTTGCGTTTTACTTGTAAGAAAGGCGTTGCTGAAGCTCATCGCTTGTAAGGTCTATGGGGAATCTGCTCCGATCGATAACTCATGTAGAGAGTGGTTTTGACACTTTTATTTTATCAGTGGAGACAAAGCATCTTGACCAGCCCAGTCAGTATGATGATGCGATATTAGAGGCTCCACTGGATCATGATCAGCTTTACTGAGCTCTCTCAGCGATTCGGTATGCAACTGCACAACCAACGCAAAAGGCCACTCTTTCAGGGATCTCTTCAATATTGGGAACAGGGAAGAGTGGCAATGGGTGGTGTTGAATTTGCTGGCTGAGGTATGTTAATGGTGTTGTTTTTGGTCAAAAGATAATGTACAAGCAAGTGAGCATTGTCGTCATACAAAAGCCATGAATTGTTGTTCCACAAATCTTCGCATTATTGATTAACATCATGATTACATTCCCCATTGACCGTACGTCCATGTAGTATGAACTCAGCAGTTAGCAAAACCTTGACATTCGATCGAACTTGGCGTGCTTTTTTATGGCTCTCTTGGTCACTTCCATTGGCACGATTGACGGTGTCATATACCAATGATTTGTCACCAGATAATCGCCTTTTAACAAATCTGGATCGCCGCTGACTTTGTTGACTCCCAGATTCCCAAAATGTGATTTACCAAAAGAATTTTCTTTCCGTAAAGAAATTTGGATTTATTCAAAAGCAAGAAGCACCTCCTTTGTGTGGCTCATCTGTAAGATATGATCCGAGGAAAGCATGCCCGGTGAGTGGAATCTTATCGTCGTTTGCCCGGTCCACAAGAAAGGAGACCCCTTTGACTGCGCCAATTATCGAGGGATTAGCTTTCTTTACATCGCATACAAGATCCTCTCTGCCGTATTGTGTGAGCGTAGGAAACCGTATGTCCAACACCTGATAGGTCCTTATCAGTGCAGTTTCAGACCAGAGAAGTCCACAATAGACCAGATCTTCACATCATGGCAGATCTTCGAAAAGACTCAAGAAGTGCAAATCGACACTCACCATCTATACGTCGATTTTAAGTGCGCATATGACAGTGTGCATAGAAACGAGCTATACAGTGTCATACCTAGTTTTGGCATTCCTACCAATCTCGTCAGATTTTGTAAAATGACTCCACTGTCCGCCCAGGCTGGCAACAAACTCACCGAGACCTTCAATGTCAAAAAAGAGTATTAGAGAAGGCGACGCGCCATCAAGTAGACTTCTTAACATCATCCTCGAGAAGATCGTGCGTAGCTCACAAGTCAACACCAGAGGCACGATCTTCCAGAAGTCAATTGTTAACTGATGACTGACGTGATTGGACGAACACAGCGAGCCGTCAATGAGGCGTTTGCTGGCATTGAAGTGGAAGCGGAAAAATTGGGTCTTGCGGTAAATAAGGGGAAAGCAAAGTACATACTGTCATCAAGAAAGGACACACAACATCGATGTTTCGGATAGCATCGGACTAGGCAGCAGAAACTGCGAGGTAGTCAAGGACTTCGTCTACCCCGGCTCCGCGGTAAATAGGGACAGATGTGGGATTTGGTTTTACGTGACCACCTGCCTTAACGGCTTATATCACGGGGAACCTTTTTCCCAAGGGTCCTTAATAACGCAAGACTAGACGCCTTAGTTACCCCAGTACAAAATTGAGATCATGCTTGAGGGGCAATCACCCCACCTAGGTTTGATGCGAAGCCTTTCTTCCGCTCTCTGGGTCGCAGCGCCCGGTTGAGAATGCAACTCCACACTGAGAAGGGATAGTCCAACCACCGTCTTGCCTAGTTGTGTTTAAATAATGAACTAGACAAGTCAGCACAGTACACTATCCTCGACTCTACCCGCGATGTTAGGTGATAAACCACAGCCGCCACGATACTCCCACAAGGGGGCCTACCGCACGATCAGGCTGAAACTATGTTTCAGGGGCTCCTGACCTCCCGTGGTACCAGAATATAGCTTCCGGTCAAGCTTCGCAACTATGCTGCTCTCAGTAGGATTCCTTAACATCCAGGACCGATGACCTTATATTCCTATTCTAATCTAACTATTAGCCGCCATGAGGGCAGCCATTCTAGCTCTTCGTCTGCTGAAAACTTCCCTAGCAAAACCCCTGATGATGTCTGTACTCTGTCTAGTCTGGAGAACCAGGCTGACATCATAAGCCCCATCAGTGCAAGATATGTTCATAGCTCCAAGGTCCCGAATGTCATCATAGAGAGGACATTGACACAACCCGTGCAACCAATCCTCAGAGCTATATCCGCACAAGCATGTCTCTGAGTTGCTTATGGACCGCTTGAACAAGAACGAGTTCAAGGAACCATGTCCAGTAAGCAAGTAGCTCAGATGCATGCTTAAATTAATACCCTCAATGGACTTAACGAGTGACACATCGCGAAGGAAGCTGTATGTCACCCTGCCATTTTCACAGTTCCCCCATCTATCCTGCCATTTTTGCCTGAGCAGCTGATCTAGGAGGTCTTTGCGCTCATTAAGAGCTAGCCCCTCTAAGCTGCTAGAGTAGGTCCTTCCAGCCCTTGGTACTGAAATGCCTCTCTTTAAGGCGAAAAGGATACTTCTTCTGATAATCTCCAGGTCAAGTGGCAGTACACCCATGAGCACCTGGAGAGCCTCCGTAGAGACAGTATGGCAAACTGGAAGACAAGCCAGAAGTCCAACGCTCTGACATGACTGAATTCGTCTCATACCCCAAGCAGTGTTCACAACGTCACACCATATATAGGCACCATACGTTGCACAGGCAACGAACAGGCAAGAGTATATAGTGCGCGCCGCTGTTCCGCTCAGTCCCCAGTCACCCTTGAGCACCCACCAAAGCTGCCCTGAAACCTTCACTAGCCGATCCCTCAGCTTATGCACATGGGGGAGAAAGTTCATTACCTTTCCAACGGTAATGCCGAGGTATTTAACCTCGCTCACCGTTCGCAGTGAAGTGCCGAGAACACGTACGGACGGGTTACGGTTTTCGGACAGCGGGTTGATCGAGACACAGGTCCACCCCGGACTGTAGCGCCACAAGAAGAAGAAGGAGAAGAAGTCTTCCAAAGTGTTGAGAAAGCCTCCCATCGTACTATCTCGCATATCAGCTCAAGCCCTCAGTCATGGACGTTTTATGGTTTTCGTATGATTTGTCGGCCATTTTATTCTGAAATCGTAAGCCTTTGACTCCCACAAACGTTTTCATGTGATATTTAATATCCCTAGGACACTTTCCCCCAACTACCCATGAACGATGTCTTCCCCTAGCGTTGTTTGTGCCACACCGAATGAATGACAAATTCCGTTCCCTCCTGCGTTTACCAAAGTCACACTGCAAGTTCACCCACTTGTTCGCTAGAACCTGCTTCTAAAGCAAACACCCACGATGCCTGCCTTACACCGGTATCAACACGAGAACAACGTCAAAAGTCTCAGTCAGGAAAGTAACCACCGCTGAGCATCCCGATATCACGAGGATGGAGATGGGTTTCTGCTTAATAACCCCGTTTGGTGAACGGCCGTACACCCAATCCCTGCGTATCCCCGTATTTAAAGTGGAAAAACTGATCATCGGCAACTGATACGGCGGTAAGTCGTGGAGCACAATGAGATCCTCTGCTGCCTTACCAATCCAGCGCACATTCGCTTCATAAGGCGGTAATGCACTGCGCATGTGAAGCGTACGTCCGTGCGGCTGCTCTGCAAGCGAATTCGCGTGCTGATGCGTTCTTTTCTTTCAGTTTTTTTCCTACACTCCCGCGCTGACCATTCATTTATCCCCGGATGCAGGTCCGCGCACGCACATGAAACCTGCCGGGAGTTGCGAGAAGGAGAGACAGCAGAGTGGAGGTAATATGCATTCCTTCCTCGTTGCACGGAATCGATCTCATTATCAGTTAGTGGAGCCTGTTAGCCAGCGCATTATTAACCCAAATAGCCCACGACAAAGGAGCCTCTCCAGCGACCTGTGATGCGTGCACGGCAATAATTCACGGCTTCATGAGCGGGGATGATCGGCCTTCCTAACAAGCGCGTCGTGGGAATGCCGTGGCTGGATTGGGGGGAGGGAGACCCCTCCGGGTATGCAGATCGTATGTAAATTGCAGACATGGACCATTTCACACCTGAGCGTACACTAACGTGGCTGCAGGGATGCGCACGATGCGATCGGTAGGCATGCTCAACTCGGTAGCAAGATCACGTGGCGATAGCCATGGCCTTAAGGGAACATGTGTCATTCGTGTTGTTTTGGGACTTGAACTGGCGGCACTTAACTTCTTGAATTACGTAACGAGTTGAGTGGAAAGAGGCTTGTCTTCTGGATATCTGGTGACTGGCAACGAGGCTGCATGTGAAGGTCCTGTCAATACGGACGACTACCAACGAGGATCTAATTCCTTAACTTAAACCAGAAAAGAAGAAAAATCGTGTCAGTCCTAAAACCTAAACCTCAGCCGAATGGTGGAGCGCTGCTTGCATCACTGAAAACTAAAAAAACAACTATTTCCCAGCCAGCAGCCATATGGTCACATTGGGAAGACTCCTCGCAGGCGATTGTTGCCAACAATTCATTTCTCGTATCGCACACACACACACCCCATGTGCGGCCACTGTCTCTCCACAGCCCACACAGGGACAGTGGCAGTTGCGGCTGCAATGGCACCTCCGCATTCAGTGGCAAAGTGTTAAATGGAGGAGACCCATTAAGGCTCATTTGGAATCGGACACGTCCGATTAAAATCTCATTTCTCACCTCCCGCAGCAGGCTGTGGGATCTGGCTGGCTGAGCTTCGATTGCCGATGGCTGGCACTCGGAGAGAGACCCCCAGCGAACCCTCGTCATCGCTGCACGGGTATGGGGGCGAACTCGCATCTCGACAGAGCCAACCGACGCGACGCCGGGTATGTGCGGAGTGCCTGGTGGTCTGAAGATCATTCAGCGCTAAGTACTTTTACCTCCACACCACACCAAGCGAACCATGTGCCTGCGGTCAATTGACGGGGGGATTTGCTTGAAATCGATCGGAATCCAGTGCGATAATTTGGCTACTTACCGTCCACGGACCACCACCACCACTATTCATTTGAAGGGCCGTGCACAGCTGCTGGCGAGTTGCGGCCCGCTGGCAATTTAGTCTAAAAATAAATATTTGACTTGGCACGGTCCGATTCACACATCGGAACGCGGACCGCAATTGCAATTCACACCCAGCGCGGCGATGGGCATTCTCCTGTGCGCACCACTGCGATGGTCACGGGGCGAGACGTTGCTGTTGCTGTGGCTTCCCGGTGCCCGATGGGGCTCGTTGGATCCGATGCTGGAATGAGATATCTCCTCCACAAATGGTTATTAAACGTAATAATATTAATTTGATTGATTTTATGCTTGCAATGGAATTTTAATTCGCTCCCTGGCCTGGGGGAGAATGGCTCCTTCGGCTCTTTGCGAAGACAGTTTTTTGTTTGCATGAATGCGAACGGAATCAATGAATGGCTGTGGGATATGTGGGTTGCCACATCCTGTGTTCGAGGACGCTGGTGAGAGCGAAGTTTGATCATATGTAAACATTAAGCAAGTCCTTCAAGGCAACTCATTAGTTTGAAGGGACTTAACAAAATTTTCAGAAGAAGTGAGGTCACTGAGGAGATGTGGCCTAGATCCTGAACTTAAATGTAAAAACCTCAACACTTTGAAATTTGCAAGCGGTGTTGATGATCATGTTGCTGAGCGTGACGAGGAGAAGAGGGCGCTCCCTGGAGTCTGATAAATGTGAAAGAGCTCTTATTTTGTTACTGACAGGTCCGATGGTCAGTGGAGAACCAGCGACTGAGCTGAATCTTGGAACTCTGCTTCCAGTAACGATAACTTTGTTTTTAACGATAATAAAATTAATTGTGTGTGGCGTAGAGTGCGACGCTCACACGCCGAAGGGTGTAGGTTCGATTCCCAGCTCAACACCAATTTTTCGAATTTTTCACGGCACCACCCCTTTTCGAGCGGCTGACAACACTCAAAGAGTAATAACTGTCTAAGAAATCTTCTCAAATTTCGCCGTTCGGAGTCGACAAAAAACTGTAGGTTCCTTTTACTCGTGAGAGAACAATAGCGCGCACAACACGAGCAGTTGATGAGCAAGCTAGGCCCCGGTCCCCCTTTGGACTGTAGCGCCAAAAATTATTAATATTAATTGTATGGCGCGACAGTTCGCGGGGGGACCAGAGCCAGCTTGCTACTCGTGTTATGCGCGCTACTTTTCTCTCATGAGAAGAAGGGACCAACTGTTCTTGCCCGGAGTCGGCAACGGCGAAGAGGGTCTGGATTCAAAAACCCCTTTGCTAGAGCATTGAGATTCATGCAATTGATAGGTACGAGCGAATTTCAGATTTTTGCCTTTTAAATTTCACTCACATCTTGATTCAGATCATTGAGCTCGCAGCTGCGTTCTCAAACAGAAGACCACACATATGTCCGAAGTTAGGTTTCCTTTCTCCGGGAAAAAGACCATTTCTCTGCAGTTTCGATTATGGTCCAGTTTCGGCTTCTATAGACTGGCAGAGAATGTATTTGGTGGAGCATAATTTTGATGCTTCAAGCAAGCAGATTTCAGCCCAGTTGTTTCGACAAACCTCACCAGTGTCGGTTACTTGCGGTAATCTTACTTCGGACGCAATTTGCCTGTCGGTTGTAAAAACTTAGTTACCACAATACACTGATTATCATTTGATACAAACTCCTTCTGTAGTGATGTCCCAATGACTCGAATTCGAAAGGAGCAGTAGTTTCCACATGCCCTAACTTGACTAACCGACGTATGCACTGAATTCGAAGACTAGGCCCATGCTACCGTGCAGAGCAGAAATGTAGTCGTTGAATTTCTCCTTACGCAGAACTCTTCTATCGAAAAGTCTAGGGACTTCTTCATCCACTCTCATCACATCTAAGAAATGCAGGACTGAGGTGAGATCAATATCTTATAGACAGCCAGCTGAGTCTTTTGAAAAAGGTGTCTATTACTTATTTGAGCTGAGTCTTTTAAAAAGGTGTCTATTACATAATTGCTTCTTGATCCCAGAAAATTGTGATTGGCAAAAGTACTTCTCGTAAATCACTCGAGGATTTTCCTCGCCCCAAATGCGACAATTCTGCCGGGATCAAAATGGACAAATAGTGGTAGAGTCGCAGTCGGTGCTGAGAATCTGGAAGGATCATTTCTGCAGACTCCTAAACGGCGATGACGTCGCAAATTCCGCTGTTAGGCAGAATGTCCCACTCAATTTGGACGACGATGGACAAGAATTCCGTCCCCCCGACTTCGACGAGGTCAAGATAGCAATATCGAGACTGAAATCGAATAAAGCTGCTAGCGCGGACGGACTATCCGCAGAGCTGTTCAAAGCGGCTGGGGATGAGCTTGTTGGGTGCATGCACCAGCTCATCTGTGAGATATGGTCGGAGGAAAGCATGCCCGACGAGTGGAATCTCAGCATCGTTTGTCCGGTCCACAAGAAAGGAGACCCCTTCGACTGCGCCAACTACCGAGGGATCGGTCTTCTTAACATTGCATATAAGATTTTCTCTGCCGTACTGTGTGAGCGCCTGAAACCGTTCGTCAACAACCTGATAGGTCCTTATCAGTGTGGTTTCAGGCCAGGGAAGTCCACAATCGACCAGATCTTCACACTGCGGCAGATCCTGAAGAAGTCCCAAGAAGTACAAATCGACACCCACCATCTATATAGGCCGCGTATGACAGCGTGCATAGAGACGAGCTATACAGTGCCATGTCTAGTTTTGGCATACCTACCAAACTCGTCAGATTGTGTAGGATGACGATGGAGAACTCTCGCTGCTCCGTCAAGGTCGGTAGCGAACTCACCGAGACCTTCGATGTCAAAAAAGGATTTAGACAAGGCGACGCGCTGTCATGCGACTTCTTTAACATCATCCTTGAGGGGATCGTGCGGAACTCACACGTCAACACCAGAGGCACGATCTTCCACAAGTCCGTTCAATTGCTAGCTTATGCGGATGACATTGACGTGATCGGCCGAACTCAGCGAGCCGTCAATGAGGCGTTTGCTAGCATTGAAACGGAAGCGGCTAAAGTGGGACTGGTGGTAAACGAGGGCAAAACGAAGTATATGCTATCATCGAAGAAGGACGCAGAACATCGACGTCTCGGACAGAGCGTCACTATGGGCAGCAGACACTTCGAGGTAGTGAAGGACTTCGTCTATCTCGGCTCCGCGGTGAATAGGGACAACAACATCAGTACCGATTTCAAGCGCAGAATCACTCTTGCCAATCGCTGTTTCTTTGGGCTCAAGAGGCAATTGAGTAATAAAGCCCTCTCCCGAACGACCAAAGTGACTTTGTACAACACCGTGATCATCCCAGTCCTGCTCTGCGGCGCAGAAACCTGGACGCTACTAAAAGCGGATGAGGAAGCCATTGGTCTCTTCGAGAGAAAAGTTCAGCGTGCGATTTTTGGTCCTGTTTGCGTTGATGGCATCTGGAGGAGAAGATTCAACCACGAACTGTATGGGCTGTACGGCGGCATGAGCCTAGCCAAGCGTCTACGGATACAACGCTTAAGGTGGCTAGGCCATGTAGAGCGCATGGACAGCACTGCTCCGGCCCGAAGAGTTTTCGAATCCGAACCACACGGACAACGCAACAGAGGACGTCCTAGACTGAGATGGCGCACACAAGTGGAAAAGGACCTCAACCATCTTGGAGTGCGCAATTGGAGACAGCTGGCAAGAGATCGTGCTAGCTGGAGACGCAAGTTGGTTGAGGCCCAGGTCCACCCCGGACTGTAGCGCCATCCGAAGAAGAAGAAGAAGAAGAAATGCGACAATTCTGCCTGTTGATGAAGCCATCAAGATGGAAATGGGCCTCGTCACTAAAGATGATTTTATCGGCAAAATCAGCATTTTCATGTTCACAATGAGAACTCTCAACACCTTCTACAATCTAAAATTCCCTCACACTCCATAGGAAAGAGTACGTATTTAAGTAAGATTTGTCGTTATTTAAATTTTTCTAATTCCAAAGTGCCGGGGTGAAAAATTAAGGTACTTCGTCTTATTCCAATGCCGAGAGGGTTTTTAAGCTAATCTGAGAACGAATTTGAGTCTTCAAATAGAATGGTTTTTGTACTGCTTACGGGCATAGACTCAAATTAGTTCGGGAACCTCCGAAGCAAGGAGGCATAAGGTGATTCAATCATAAGGCACGTTTTATTTTTGAAGAAGGCAGTCTTTTACTCACCAATTGATCGGATACTGCGTCGTCTGTTATAAAAAAAATAAAATCAAGAGACAGATAGACTGACGGATGGATGAAAAATATAATAGTCGTTTCACTGGTGACTGAAAGACTGCATTCTGCGCAGAATTTCTATAAAGACCTCGTTTTCGGAAGAACAACAGTAGCGCTACGAACCTCAATCGCTAACATGTATCACTGACCTCGAGTAAACAATTTTTTTTAGAATAGAAAATTTCACATTCATTCCTTTTGGCTATCTCGCCAACATATTTAAAAGACTCTTAAGAATTATGAACAAACTCCTGCATGGAACGTCGACGATCATAGGGGTGATGGACGTTGCCAAACAATCTTCAAGCTTCCACACACATTACATCATTCATTTCATTCTTCAAGAAAGTCAGATTGAATGGTTTGTTGGGCTTGAATTGCTCCTCATTCGCCTTTCCAGAGGCTTGAAATTCATGTCATGCACATACAAAGTCATTTTTTACAAAATTTGATGTGAACTTGAAGGAAGTCTCATGACTCCAACAAACGCGAAATTTCAAATCTGAAGTAAACAAACTTTGCCCTTGAGTGTTACACAAACATGTGTGTCCGAGTTACCAGTTGCCTCTCATTTGTCTTCGGCTCAGTCACCTCGGTTTCCAAGGAATCAAAGTGCCTTATCGTGGCACTTCCTCCGCAATAAACTGATTTCACAACAGCCTTCGATTGAAAATTTACAATAATGAGTCAATTGATTTTCATGAAAACAAATTCAGTGTATTCAAACGACGGTCTATTGAAATTGTGCTCGCTGTCGACTGGTATGACTCGTAGGCCCTCGATCTATGTTATCGACAAATGCACCTGATAAGGCGACGCAAACATAATTCCAATTTTTCAGATACATTACTCTAACACATGACAGCGGAGGGCGATAAGAACCACACCGTTTTTAAGTAAATTTATTAATCAGCGGTGGCGGTGGTTGGGGTGCCGAGGTGCCGAGGTACCGAGGTGGAGGTGGCGCGGTGGGTGGCATGACTTGAATCAGGTGGGCACGAGTTTAGGGTTCTGTTAATTTTAGCACTCCCTGCCGAAGATTAAAGTGGGTTAGAAGGGCATCAACGGTATTTGTGTTGGCATTACGGCACAAAGTCTTGAGATTACATTGTGTGCAAATGAAATTACTTGAAATCCAGTGGTGTGAATGTGGAGAGTGGAGAGTGGGGTTCTTTTAGAGAGTTGGCAATTTCATTACAGGCAACATGAATACACGTTTGGTGTGAAGGGAAGACAAACTTTGTTTGATTGAATATTGGTAGGGCAATGTTTGAAAACCAAGACACATTGTTGCCTCAGAAAGAAAATTGCTTCCGCATTGGATAAAGACTGATGTTGCTACAGAAAACACAGTCCTTACACATTGTTAGCTGAGCAGTCTTTGGTGAATGTTTTATAAACTGCACGCTTTATCGATGAAAAAACAGAGGCCAAATTGCATTAAGCTGGAACAGTATTAAGGAAAGGAAAAAATAAGACTTAGTTTACAGTATTGCCATTGATTTAATGGTAATGGAATTGTTTTGCATTATCATTCCTTAAAAATTCCTATCGAGGAGAATACCTTCATGGCTGTCTTACAACTCCCCGTTCTTCCACGCACTTACTCTCCATGACTTTTCATTCTCCTTGTTAAATATACGAAGGTTGCCTTCTATATTTCGGGATTGGGCAATCTTAGTGTTGCAATCTAGGAACCGCCAGCTCTATCGTAAGATTTGACATTTTTGAGGTTATACGTACTCAGAACGTTTTGACAAACGAGCACTATTTGTGTTGTTTACAGTAACTTAAAAGATTCATCTCGCACAAAAAATGGAATCAAATCGTGAAAATTTTCGTGTGATTATTTTCCACAACTTTCGACGTGGATTAATTCAACAACAGTGCATCGAGGAACTTAATTCAATTTTTGGCGATGAAGCTTCACAAAGGACCAATGTTTATAGATGGTACGTTGAATTCAACCGAGGTCATTCAGCCCTCAAAATCATCGATACGATGTTGTTTTTGTTTTGTCCATTGTGAGCAAACACGGCACCCATTGCGGAAACAGTTTTTTCATGGCCAAATGTTGACGCAAAATAGTGTACACACTGCCTTCTGATATCTCTAAAGTGTCAGCTATCTCACGCAATTTCCAATGTGCTGCTTGTTGGAGATGATGTCTTGCCAACAATTCTAAGGATATTTCTCAAACATTATTTGAACTAATAAAAGCAGCTACCCGTAGGACTGCACCGTTTCCACTTTGGAGTGGGAAAGATGTAGCGTTGTTATAAAGCTCGGATAAAGTTCCGAATAGTACTTACCCCCGATTTCCTTGAAATTTTTTTTATAGGTAGCTCTGCACATAGGAAGCCCAAATCCGAATGGTTTTATTCCGTAAAAAACTAGAAAGGACGAAAAGGACATTTTTAGTTTTGGTATTCAGAACTTAATATCTTCGAAACGGTAAGTCCCATTAGAATAAAATGGATATCAAGTTAAAGCTAGAAGAACCGTTATCGTTACAATCCATCAACAACTTTTGAAGTTATAGTGAATTTTGTGAAAACAAAATTTTTTTCAATAATATAATTTCATTTTCCTTAAAAAATTTGTACCAACGGTGTATTGCTTTCAATGTTATATAAAAGCTCACCTTTTTACCTTTTTAACGATACCAATCATAATATAATTACTGAAAAATTAAACAAACCTTTAATTTTCTTCCACATAACTCTTGCTAATATTCCAAATGGCTCTTGTATTTTTAATTTTTAAAGTTTATCATACACAAAAAGTGGAAAATGTATGGGAGGGCATACTGCCCCCTGAAATCCCCCTGCTTGGCCACAGATAGGATTTGGGGTAGGTGCAAGTTTGATTGTATTCAATGAGTATTTGTCTTAATGTTGAAAAATAAATACTTAAAAAAACAAGGAATTTCACAAATATATAAAAGTTTGTGACAACGTCGGTTATAATAACTAGCTATGTAACAGAGTTATAGAAACATATGTGCCTAGCCTTCCATTATTCCTCCCACGTCTTACAAAACATAATTTCCTTACATTTTCAACGATAGCAAATATCAAAGCTTCCAATTTCTCACGCTTGACGCATTTGCATCAACAATAAAATGCCTGTTACATAACAATAACGCGTGCAAGTAAAGATAACAACCCTCACTGAGTAATCTATGCAAAGCGTTGTTACATTTCTGGGCAAGCGTGCGTTGATCATGACCATCGGTAAAAAATTAAATAAATTGTGCGGATTCATAGAAAATAAATACAACCTATTTAAACTCTCGACTATTTTAAATAACCATTCAACCACATTCGAATGGTTAAGAAGTACTGGACTGATTCCAGTACTATAAAACACATAAAAAATGTATGGTGCCTAACGACTCAAAGTTAATTTTCTTGTTTTTCAAGTATTTATTTTTCAACATTAAAACAAGTACTCATTGAATACAACCAAAAAAATAAAATTTAATGAAGGTTTTTGTGGCTTTTCCTTCAAATTAATCTGTGATATATCATTTAAGGACTTGTATTAATATTTTAGTAGTAAGGTAATATGACCGCATCTCTAAAAATGTAAGATTCAAACACATAAATGTAATCTATTGCCACAATAAATAAAATCTAAATCTAAATTGAATACAACCAAACTTGCACCTACCCCAAATCCTGTCTGTGGCCAAGCAGAGGGACTTCAGGGGGGCAGCATGCCCCCTCATACATTTTCCACTTTTTGTGTAAGATAAACTTAAAAATTAAAACTACAAGAGCCATTTGGAGTATTAGCAAGAGTTATGTGGAAGAAAATAAAAGGTTTGTTCTTTAGTTTTTATCGCAGTAAGTATATTATGATTAGTATCATTAAAAAGGTAAAAAGGTGAGCTTTTATATGACATTGAAAACAATACACCTTTGGTACAATTTTTTTAAAGGAAAATTAAATTATATTATTGAAAAAAAACTTTTTTCACAAAATTCGCTGCAATTTTAAAAAAATGTTGATGGATTGTAACGGTATGCACAATAAAAAAAACGTACTTTCTTCTAGCTTTAACTTGATACCCATTCTATTCACATGCGACTTACCGTTTCAAAGATATTAAGTCCTGAATACAAAAAATAGAAATGTTCTTTTCGTCCTTTCCCGTTATATGTGGGAAAAAAACCATTCTGATTAGGGCTTCCAATGTGCAGGGCTACCTATAAAAAAAATTCAAGGAAATCGGGGGTGAGCACTATTCGCAACTCCACCCTAAAGCTCATTACAGCACTTTTCATAAGATGCTTTGGCCTTCTCCATTCTGTTGCAAACATCAGATTTGGTTCAAGCTAAAGACCGATTGTATATTTTTCTACTTTTCACCCGGCCAAGTTCAGTTAAGCGCCCTTGTCTAAGAACCTACATTTTGACTGTATTTATGCTTAGCAACAAATCCTTTAGCTGAATAAGAAAGCCTTCAAATTCTGTTTTCATAATTCATAGTCGTTGAAAATAAAAATGTGTGTGGCCGCCGTGGAGTAATGGGTAGAGTGCGACACACACGTTGAAGATCCAGGTGCGTTCCTCATTGTCCTTAGCGCCATCCATTTATTGATTATTATTAGAAAATAAAAATAAAAACGAAACCGTTTTTGTTCGATTTTAACTCGCACTCAGCCGACATATTTTTTCCACAAATCAGTTTTTGCTCAAACCCTTACCAGAAAACCCAAACATTCCTTCATTTCCAAACTCACATCCATGCCAAAAGGAGAGCTTTTGTTGCAGTTGCGGTTCTTCCTCATCAGCCCGGCACGTATTATGCTCGAAAACTGTTTCATCGGACAGGATCTATTTATGGATGTTAATCTCTTGCCGTGTAAACGTGACTTTGTTGCACCAGCAGCTTGTACCTCTTCGCCAAGTGTCACCAAATCGGTGTACAGGCAACAAAATAGAGAAATTCCATGGCGGGGCTCATTAAAAAAGTTCCAGCAAATAATAATCGTTCCATGTGTCCCCCTTTGTTCATCCTGCCGCAGACTTAAATCAGCGCCCTGCACTACCTTCAGTGACCATCTCGCTGATGACCACGATCAGGAGATGGTGCTGATGATCATCACCATCATGATCGCAGAAGTTGACGGAGGAGATGTCGAGGACGCGGATGCGGGCTGGTGTCTCGGACGAGTTTGTAGCACCTTTGTGACCATTTATGAACGTATAACGAGGAAATCGGGGCGACAGACACCTGGACGGAGGAGAGGACGTGCTGGGAGACAAAAGCAAACAAAAGCAAGCAACTGGCTCAATACACGCTTCCTTGGTACTGGTATTTGCGCGCCCGCGCACACGTCGTCCAAAACGAGACAATTTACGGAGCACACATCGGGAGCCACCAGAAAATCATCCAATTTCTTGCATGCTCAAGTATATCACGTTTTTCCACGCTTTTCTGTGCTCATCGGTGCTGCTGGAAGAGGCTTCAATGGCTGCATAGCTGCGCATGTGGATGGGAAAGAAGCAGGTGGGCTGCAGGGCGGGTTGTGATGAAATATATAAGGGAGCGAGAGGTGCTTGGCATGGAGAACAATAATCTTGAAAAGATTGTCACTTTCTGAATTCACTTGGGAGTCGAGCTGCAGCCAAGGAGTCCATAAATGCATTGCACCCAGTTGGAAGTGCGTATGACTATCAGGGGCAGTGTGTGAAGCGTTCTTGTCTCTCTGATATTTTTGGCCAGATGGTGCTGGCCATCCTGAGATTAGTTGTGGAAGGAGGAGTATGAGGATATTGAACGAACGAAATAAAGTTGGTACGTATTTGCTACAAACTCAGGAAAGTTCAGCCGATCAGTGTCCAAAGTCCCTCAAGTGCGATATGGGTGCATATCCGCGTTTTGCGGCTCTTCCCCGGTGCAATTATCCGATGGAGCAGTTTACAGTCAACGAGATCATTGAGCGATAAGATTTGCTACCTCAATCTCGCGATACTCGATAAAAATCTGCAGCCAGCCCGCGTACACTTGCGCTCAAGAGGCCGTCATCGCGCCCTCGATCACACATTCGCGGCTGCTCGAATGCTGCTCGATGCCCGCCTCGCTGCTGTTGTGGCTCATAACCTCCGCCGGTCCATGGAAAAGCGATTAAAGTGGATTGCTGTGCTGTGTGTGAGTGCGATTCCCTTTTCATTGCACGGATTGGAATTTTCTTTGGCCGATTATGAGGCTCTTGGAGCAGCCCCAAAGCGAGCACTATAAGGAGACTAGTAGCACTTGAGTAGAGATCTATGAATGAGATAGGTATCTGCAGCTGTCAGTGACACTTTTGGTGGAATTACCAAAGTTTTACTAATAACTCCACGCCAGCAAAGGCGCGAATACTTCCTGCACAGAGCGCTGGCATTTGATTTCGCAATGCGACAGTGATTATTTAAGAGAGAATTCGGCTTTGTTTGGCTTTGGAGTTGGCTTTCAGAGGAAATTATGAAATTGATTAAGAACAAGCTGTGTGAATGAAACGTGATTGCCACCTCGACGCCTCGATTGTTGGCACAGTGCGAGACGGGGGCGACGATGACATGCGGCTTGGTACTTGGATGAGTGAGTTATGATTGTATAGATGGTTCGGAAGATTTGATTGCGTTTTAATGATGCTTTTGACAGCTTTTGAAAAAGAGGAAAGAGAGAATGTTAAGACAAACCTGTTCTAACACAGAGGCCCAGCCAGTAAAGCCAGTAAAGGTATACAGCCGAATGCAGGAACGATAGACCAGGGCTTGAAGGTTATGCTCTATCCAAATTTGATGACTTAGATCACTGCAGGCTTATTATTTTAAAAATGTTTCTTCTTAAGCTTAAACGTGTATTTTGTGAAATTTCAAAAAGAAAAAAATGTGTTTCTGCAGATATACACAATCTTTCAACTTTAAGGTGGGTTCACTAGACGTTATTATACATCCAGACCGGCTTGAACTGCAACCAACTTCAGTACATTTTTTGTTTTTGTTGGGGGTTGGGATAAACTGCACTGGAGCGCTCAGACTAAAATACTGGTCCATTGTAATACCAGGCAGTAACCTTCGTTTAATGTAATTTTTTTGGTTTTCCGAAGAAAAGCCAAGATGCGCTTCTGTCATATAGAACTTAGGATTTCTGTTCCCGCCACATCAGCGCCAAATAGCCGCCACCTAATACGAGCGAAAGCAGGACACTGAGAAAGTACTCTGAAGTGTCTTCACCTTCTCCACAAGGCGTCGCAGAGTGTGACATCACCAAGCCCAAGCAGACTCAGGTGCATAGCAAAGGTAAAGTGTCCCGTTAGTATGTCAACAAGTTGTCTGCACTCGTCTCTGTCCAGAGATAGCAGAAAAGACGCGGATTTCTTGCTGACGTTTGGGAGCATACTCTTGGACATCTTGCATCCTGGGTGGTCACGCCTTCTCTGGTTGTGCTGTAGGGAGACCCAACCATCGCGGACGCGTTTAGTCCGAAGGTGGGTTCGGGCCCTACAAATGCCTCTGCTGAACCTAGCCTAGCTAGTTCATCGGCAGTCTCGTTTCCCGCGATGATCCGGGTTCCAGATAAGTCTTAGCGAATTCAGCCTGCCGACCAAATTAAGGGAAGGCTTGCATTCTTGAACTATTTTGGAAGTGGCTAAAGAGTTGAGTAAGGCCTTGAGCACAGCTTGACTGTCGCTGCAGACGCAGATACTTCTTCCCTTTCACCTGTTCTTCCGAATATAGTTGGTGGCCATTAGGATCAAGAACGCATCCATCTGTAATACCGACGCGAATTTGCCTAAGGAGACGTGAAGTCTGATGTTGTCGTTTTCCACGAAGGCCCCAGCTCCAGAACCCTCCGTTGGCTTGGAGCCGTCCGTGAAAAAACGACTACATTCCTTTCCCAGTTCAGTTTCTGGCCACAGCCAATCCAGCACATGGGGAAAGTGGACTTTGTATAAGCGTCGCAACTGTATTATTGACGACCTCGCATCAAACGGCATATCCCTGAGGGTAGTATTATATTGGAGGTGCGGTGTGCGAGGTCATCAGTGCTCCAGTGCGAGTGGAACCAAAGACCATTCCTTTTTAGTCGGGATATGGCCTTGAGTGTACATCCCATGATGTAGTGGTCAAGGGGATGAAGTTTGACCAGTGTGTCGAGAGCAGAGCCAGGCGTGCTGGGGAAGGCCTCTGTGCAGCTGAGACAAACTGTTTTTTAAGGCTTGGTGAAAGCAGCAGCCACATATTTGTGCGAAAGCCTGTTCCACTAAACGACTGATGCATATGAGAGAAGTGGTTTTATCATTACCGTGTAGATCTAAACGGATCTTTTGAATGCTAGACCCCAGGTTTTGCCCTCTTTTTCCTTGCATTGCCAGAAGACTGACAGCGCCTTGGAGGTTTTTGTCTCAATGCGTCTTTTCCAGAGCAGTTTACTGTCCAGGATAACACCTAGATATATGGCTTCATTGGAAAATGGGATATTGACGCCTTTAAGTACCAGTTGACTCAAACCAGTCATATTCCTCCTTCTTGTAAAGAGAACAACCTTAATTTTAAGAGCGTTCACTGAAAGCCCATTCCTGGTACACCAGTTATCGATCATGTCAAGAGCCGCCTGCTCACGTGCACTGACGGGCGCAAGACATGGTCCGGTTACCAGTACGGCTACATCGTCTGCATAAGCCTGGTGATGGAACTATTCAAAGCGGAAAGCAAAGAATCGACCAGCATGCACCATAGGAGGGGAGACAGGACACCGCCTTGGTGGCAGCCCCTGTTTAAGCTCCACATTACAAACTTGTCCCACTCCGCCTCCGCGATTACAGTCCTGTTCATAAGCACTGCTCTTATCCACAACACCAATGATTCCCCTACGCCGTGATTCCTGGCCGCGTTACACATGCCATCGAAAGTCGCATCGAAAGCACCCTCGATGAAAATGCCCAGTGCGTTCAGAATACTTTAATTTCAAACCGCTTAAACCGACAATGAGCTCAAGTTTTGACACACGACATACACTTTTATTGCTTACAAATGTCTTAAACGATTTGCGTTTAAGTTGCGTTGAAAAACAAAATGTATCCGTGGCCGCCGTGGCGTAGTGGGTTGAGTGCGACGCCGAAGGGTGTAGATTCGATTCCCAGCTCAACACCAATTTTTCGAATTTTTCACGGCACCACCCCTATCGAGCTGCCGACAACACTCAAAGAGTAATAACTGTCTAAGAAAGCTTCTCAAATTTTGCCGTTGGGAGTCGGCAAGAAACTGTAGGTCCCTTCTAATCGTGAGAGAACAGTACCGCGCACAACACGAGTCGTTAATGAGCAAGCTAGGCCCTGGTCCCCCTTTGGACCGTAGCGCCAACAATGATTATTATTATCGGTGGTTGAATTCAAACGTTCAGAAAACAAACGATGGAAGACCACATGTGGCTATCCTTACAACTCTGTAGCTCCTCAGCGTGAATAAATCATTTGTACCTCGAACCAAAGCTCATTACTGTGATACTGGAGATGGTAATTTAAATAACCAACATCGACAGCAACGGTTCAAAAAGTGAAAGCTCAACTTGAGCGAAATTCGCTTCGAATTCGTGGACAAATCGCTCGTGGTCCTAACATGTTGCTGGAGTGGATGCAACACACATTGAAAAATGAAAAACGAGCTTGGGCTGAAGCCACTAAAGTTCCAAAAAGGAAATGATCTTACATAGCGACAGGAAAACGTTGCAGTCAGAAGAACGAAGGAGCTGCTACGGATGCACAAAGTGGTGAGTTACCAAATGCGATTTTGAGATCATTCGACAATTAACACCTCCGGAAAGCAGGAAATTCCGATGTTAATGATTTTTGTTGTCATAACCGCCTATGGTCGGTCTATACTCTAATTTTCCGACCGTGGCACCCGTATACTGTGAAACCGTACTTTTTCCTTTCAAGTATACATTTTCAATAAGAGTTTTGGAAACATAAGCTAATAGCACAATTGCGTAATAAACTGTCCTTAATTTTGTTTGGAGCTGAATAGTGCTCATAAGCGCTGCTGTTGACTTACAACATGACTTTGCAGGCACCACTATCTTTTGCTAGCTGCCTGCAATTACGCACCCCAACCTGGTCGAGGTTGTTCTTCACTTGTGTGCGCCACCTTAGCCTAGGCCGGCCTCTGTTGCGTTGTCTCAATGGCTTTGATTCGAAGACGTTTTGGGTCTGAGCAGTGGTGTCCATACACTCTACATGGCCTAGTCATTTTAAGCGTTAAGGCAGGACACCACTATTGTGCAATTTCGGACAACGAACAAGTCAGTGTTTTATTTTATTTGTTCGTGGCGCCCTCTATATTGTCCCAGGACGTATTGAGTGATGCGTTACTTCTTCAGCCGCATATGATACAAATTTAAAGCCTGTCTGGCTCACACTAAACCATGGCCGCTAAATTAGTTTAGCACATCAGCCATCTTATTATTGTTTGCTCGTTTTTCTTCTTCTTGTGGCACCACAGGCTTCAAACAACATACCTCTCCAGTCAGCACGAGCTTTCGCCAGCTGCCTTCAGGTGCGCACTGAAAGTTGGTTGTATTCCTTTTCTACTTGTGTGCCTCACCTTAGCATAGGCCGTCCCCTGTTGCCTTGTTCCAATGGCTCAGATTCGGAGACTTTTTGGGCCGAAGAAGTGGTGTCCATACGCTCTACATGGCCTTGAAATCTTAACCGTTGTATCCGAAGACGCTTGAACAGACTCATGTTGATGTACAGCCCATAGAGTTCGTCGTTAAATCTTCTCCTCCAGATACCATCAACCCAAACATGACCTAAAATCGCACGCAAAACCTTCAACTTCCCTTCCTAACGCTTTTAAAGAATACAAGCTAGGCCGGCTGAATTTGACAATGTGTGAATTGTCAAAGATTTTGAAAAATTTCCAACTTAATAAAGCGAAATATTCCACTACATAAATCTTTAAGTATAAAAAGTCATAGGTCCATACGAGAATTTCATAAAAACGAAACCCATCGACCGTTATATCACATGTGTCAGAAAAATAAAATTAACAAATCCACCACATTCTCAAATTCGCTAAGAATCCATGCGTGAATGACAGCCTTTCAATTTAATAATTACGTTTCTCTTCTTTTCTTCAGCTGTGAAAGAGTTAAGAAACAAAGGCCAAGAGGACGTGTAGAGACACAAAATTTCTGTGGACTCAGTTGTGAAGTGAAACCTTCAAAGGAACCACTGCAGCAATTTGGCTTCACTTCGACGGACAACTTATCGCCGCCTACGTTGAGCATCATAAGATCTAGTCATTTTGAAAAAGGAATTTACTTTAAATACACTGCCTTTCTTCTTACAACTACTACAGAATATCAGATAGTCTACCATATAAAAGGTTGCCAAATATCCCCCTTCCGCCTTTTTGTCTTTTGAATTTTCCGGCTATATACAAAGTGGCAAAGAGCTCGTAGTTAACAATACTATACATCATTTGAAAGGTTTTAACATAACCTAAAAACGACGTTAAGGATGAGAAGTTTGGATATTGCGTTCAACAATTATAGACGTGTAAACATGGAGTTCACTAACGCCGAAATTCGCACTATTTTAAAGTTTTCCTTCGTTAAAGGCAAATCAGCTAGAGAAACGTTCCGTAGCATTAATGGTGTTTTAGGGGATGGTACTTTATCACTTCGAACCGCGGAGGAATGGTTTCGACGATGCAGAGCCGCTGAAAAGGATACCATGAATAAGCCAGCCTGCGGAAGTCCTGTGACGACGAATACCGATTGAATCATGGAAATCATCGAGTTAGACCGGCATGTGGCATCTCGTGACATCGCCTAAGAGATGAGAGTTAGTTACCAAACCATTTTAAACCATCTGCAGAAGGCTGGATACAAAAAAAAACGTGATGTTTGGGTGCCGCATGATTTGAAGCAAAGAAATCTTCTAGACTGAATCAACGCCTGCGATATGCTGCTGAAACGGAACGAACTTCATCCATTTTTGAACCGGATGATGACTGACGACGAAAAAGAGATCACATACGACAATACAAAGCAAAAACGGTAGTTGTTGAAGGCCGGTGAATCGTCCCAAACAGTGGCCAAAACGGGATTGACGGCAAAGAAGGCTTTGCTGTGTGTTTGTTGGGATTGGAAGGATATCCACAATGAGCTGCTCCCATATGGCCAGACGCTTAATTCTACCATCTACTGCGACCAACTGGACCGCTTAAAGCAGGCGATTGGACAGAAATGTCCAGAATTGACCAACAGGAAGGGGATTGTGTTCCACCAGGACAACGCCAGACCACACACTTCGTTGATGACTCGTCAGAAGCTACGGGGTCACAGATGGGAGGTTCTATCGCATCCAACATATAGCCTAGGCATAGCGCCAAGGGATTAACACCTGTTCCTGTCCATGGCGAACGCCCTTGGTGGTGTGAAATTGAACTCAAAAGAGGCTTGTGAAAAGTGGCTGTCCGAGTTCTTCGCAAATAAGAAGGGGGGCTTCTACGAGGAGGGTATTATTTAGTTGCCGTCTAAATTGAAACAGATCATCGAATAAAACGGCGCATATTTGAACTAAATCTGATCACTGTGACACTTTTTATGAAGCATTGAATGAAGAGCAAAAAGCGGAAAGGAGATATTTGGCAACATTATCTATATACTCTGTGTACCTTAGAATAGTAGGTAGAGTGCGCAACTCACACGCCGAAGGTCCAGATTCGATTCCCTGGCGAACACCTCGAATTTTTCGCGGTATCACCTCTTTCCAGCTACTGACAACACTCAAAGAGTAATAACTGTCTAACAAAGCTTCTTAAAGTTCGCCATTCGGAGTCGGCAAGAAATTGTACTCGTGAGAGGACAGTACCGCGCACAACACGAGTTGATGACCAAGCTAGGCCCTGGTCCCCCTGAGGACTGTCGCGGGAAAAATTATTATTTATGTGTTATATGTTCATATATGGGACCTTAGAAAGTCGAAAAGTTCGTTTTAGGACCGTGGTCGCCTTGGCAAAGGTGATAAGTATCCGTTAATTCCAGAAATGATTTTCTCACAGTGCCACATCTTCCTAGATGCTTATATTGGAATTATTTTAAAATTCTATGATAAAAACCAGCTTTTATTTGCTATAACTCTTTTATTTTGTACTTCAATTTTGCACATCAGATCAGTACGCCAACGTTTCGCGTCATTAAATAAGAATGAAAAGAAATGTACAAAATACAAAGAAACGCAAACTGTTCTGTTTACTTGGAAAAATAAATTTTGTTTCCAGGATCTAGCCCAGGAAATCAATGAATCAATTCCAAGTACTGCGGAGATCAATGTTGCTTTTGCGATTCACCGGAATTTTCAAATGGTGTAGTTATTCGTTTCTGTCGGTTATGATGAAATTCCTGAGTATCCAACTGCTGACGATACTAAAAGAGTATAAATTGCGTTGAAATAGTTTCAAAACCATTGCTTCTACTCTTGGGAGAACAATTACATGTTCCCGATGAGATGGTTGCGGATGAAGTTAGGCCATCGATGCTTGTGGGCTCTGATGTGTTTTATGTTTATACCATTTTAAGTTTTTATACCATTGTGTATGTTTTATACCATTGACGGTTTGTATATCAGCGGCGTTGGTGCATATCCCTAAGATTGCTGGTCCTCCGAAACATTTTCTTAAGTCTATACATTTCCCATAGGGTGCAAGTCTTTAAAATTCTGAAAGCAATTTTAATGCATTGGCTGCACATTCCATATACAGTGCTCCACAAAAGTTTAGGTACAGCGCATATGATTTATAGAATTAGACTGCCGTTTGATAGTTATTGCAAAAAAGTTTAACCTTTTTATATCTTTCAATTAGTTGATATTTCTAAATTTACAGGAAAAAAAAATATCAAAATTTGTCCTTATTAACAAAAAAATAGAAGTTGGAAGAAACTAAAATTGCTTCCACAAAACTCTTGGTACAGTTATAAAAAATTGAATAGGGAAATCCCAAAATTACTAACTTTATTCTCTTTTGCTATGTACCAGGTATACCGTGTACCGTTTGTTGTGAACGAGCCCTTATTTTTTTTTGTTTGTTTGTTTGCTATTACACATGTGAAAAATATTTAGTATGCATCAGGTCATTGAACAGACAACATCATATTTTTTCATCGTGTTGAAAATGTCGAATTCGGTACCAGAAAGTGATGATTTGCGGAAAGCATTAATTTTTTGTTTTCATTTGAAGAAAAGTGCTGTAGAGTCGCATCGAATGCTTGTCGAAGCATGTGGTGATCATACTGTATCGGAAGCAACATGCAAAAGATAGTTTCAACGGTTCAGAAATAATGATTTTGACGTGAGAAATGAAGAACGTGGAAGACCACCAAAAAAGTTTGAAGACACCGAATTGCAAACAATATTGGATGGGGATGACACTTTGAGTCAAAAGCAAATCGCAACAATGTTAAATGTTGCACAGCACATTTCTGACCGTTTAAAAGCTGTGGGAAAGATCCAAAAGTGTGGAAAATGGGTGCCACATGAATTGAATGAAAGACAGATGGAAAACCGAAAAACCACTTGTGAAATTTTGCTTCAAAGACACAAAAGAAACGTGGATTTGCATCGGATTGTTACTGGCGATGAAAAATGGATTTATTTTAAGAATCCTAAACGGAAAAATCATGGGTTAATCTGGGACAAGCATCAACATCGACTGCAAAACCAGATCGATTCGGCAAGAAGACAATGCTGTATGTTTGGTGGGACCAGAAAGGTGTGCTGTACCACGAGCTCCTAAAACCTGGTGAATACTGATCGCTCCCGACAACAAATGATTAACTTGAACTATGCATTGACCGAGAAACGACCAGAATGGGCCAGAAGACGCGGCAAGCTAATTTTGCTCTATGACAATGCACCTGCACACAAAGCAAAACCGGTTCAGGATACAATCAAAACACTTGCTGGGACCAGCTACACCACCCGCCGTATTCACCAGACTTGGCTCCTTCCGACTACCATTTGTTTTCATCGATGGGACACGCATTGGCTGAGCAGCACCTTGATTCCTACGAGGAGGTCGAAAATTGGGTGTCTGATTGGTTTGCTTTAAAAGACGAACAATTTTATTGGCGTGGTATTGACAAATTGCCAGAAAGGTGATCAAAATGTGTAGAAAACAATGGCCAATACTTTGTATAAAATGTTTCCCATTAATAATTAGTGTTTTATTTTCATACCGATATATCTGGTACTTGGTGTTGTGTGTTATTCGCGGTAGATCCTTGTTGTACTAGTGTATTCTTGTTCCTGCTTTTATTAAAAAATGAACAAAAAAGAGGTGACGATCGAACAACGGATGCTAATCGTTGATTTACATACCAAACAAGAAAAATCCTACTCTGAAATAGCTGTGATAGTATCTCTTTCTCCTTCTACTACCCTGAAAGTGATTCTATGATGATGAGAATAGATCGGTGAACGCTGCTAGATCAGGACATCCTAAACGACAAAGAAGAGACGAATTGTCCGCATGGTAAAGAAAAATCCATTTGAAAGTGCTAGAAAAATTGCGAATGAGTTGAACAATCTCAACACCATACAAGTTCACTCCGAAACTGTACGTAGTGCCATCGTAGAAACGGACTATCCTCCCGCACAGAAACCATGCATATCTGCAACAAACAAGAAAAAACGAATTGCGTTTGCAAAAGAGTATATTCACTGATCTACGAAGTCTTGGAGTAAGGTCCTTTTCTCCGATGACTCAAAGTTTTGTGTATTTAGATTAATCGGCCGCCTAAGAGTGTGAAGAAAAACAGGAGATGCCTTTAATCCGAAACACACGATTAAGACTGTGAAACATGGTGGTGGAGATTTGATGGTTTGGGGGTGTATGTCAGCTGCTGGAGTGGGAAATTTAGTATTCATTGAAAACACAATGGATTAATATGTGTACTTGGATATTCTAAAGAATAATCTCAAGGAAAGTGCCACTTAACTAGAAATGCCTGCCGATTTCTTGTTCTTTCAAGACAACGACCTGAATAATACCGCTCATAGGGTTCGAATGTGGTTTCTCTATAACAGGAAAACACTGCCGACGCTGCCTCGGAGCCCTGATTTGAACCCTATAGAGCACCTCTGGGATAAGCTGAACCAACAATTAAGAACGCACCAGATTTCTAATAAAATCCAACTAAAAGAAATCTTACAGAAGGAGAGGCACAATGTTAGCAACGAGTATACGAGGGTTACCTTTTATAATTCGGGATTAAAGAATAAAATCAAATATTAATCATCGACAATAGCTTCATTGTTTTTCAAAATATTCCCCATTAAGATCTATACACCTTTGCATTAGTGCGAACCAATTGCCGAAGCACTTTTGCCACTCTGATTGAGGTATCTCCAAAACATGCATTGTGAACGCATCAACCGCTTCGTTAGGTGTCGCAAAATGTTAACCTCTCGTTTTATTTTTTAAGTACGGGAATAAAAATAAGTCATTCGGTGCCAAATCAGGACTATGCGGCGGATGACTCATCAAATCGATGTTTCGAGTGCTCAAAAATGCAGTTGTTTGAGTCGATGTGTGAGAGCTCGCATTGTCGTGGTGAAGAGTGATACGTTTTCGGCGGTTGGTTTTCCTGATTTCTTGGAAAACAAAATGGTTGTTAGAATTGACTGTTCTGCGTTGTTCTAGAGGTACGGTTGCGACATGTCCAGTTTTTTCGAAAAACAGGCGACCATTTGCTTGGAAGTGCTTCGTGCGCGAGAAATTTTTTTTGGAATTGAGTCAATTTGAAACACCCATACAGTTAACTGCTGCTTACTTTCGGGCTCATACGCGTAAATCCACGATTCATCACATGTCACGATATAATAGACGTCTTTCAAAGCAGCGATCGTATTTCTGGAGCATTTCTCTCGACCAATCGACACGAGACTTTTTTTGAGCGATTGACAATTTGTGTGGAGTCCAACGCGAACAAATTTTTTTGACGGTCAAATGTTCATGCAATATCGAATGTATGTTGGTTCCACTGATGCCTAAGGTTGTCTCAATCTCACGATATGGCACATGACGATCTTGCCATATCAGTTGGCGCACAGCATCAATGGTTTCCGGAACAAAAACTGATTTTGGACGACCTTCACGAAATTCGTCTTGGAGTGAACTACGACCTCGGTTGAATTCACCATACCATCGATAAACACTGGTCCTTGATGGAGCTTCATCGCCAAAAATTGAATTAAGTTTATCGATGCACTGTTGTTGAGTTAATCCACGTCGAAAGTTGTAAGAAAATAATCGCACGAAAATTTTCACGATTTAATTCCATTTTTTGGGTGAGATGAATCTTTTGTCACTGTAAACATCACAAATAGTGCTCGTATGGCAAAACGTTCTGAGTACATAAAACCTCAAAAAAGTCGATGAGCTGGCAGTTGCCAGATTGCAACATTAGGGTTGCCCAATCCCGAAATGTAAAAGGCAACCTTCGTACTAAAAGATTAGTCGATTCAATGCCAAAGAGACTTCAGTCTGTACTCGAAATGATGGGTTTTTTAACAAAATATTGAGAAGTATAAGTTTCTTAGGTATTTCTTTATTATTGCTATTATTTTTTTATATTTTACGCAGGTGTACCTAGACTTTTGTGGAAGAAGTTTTTGCAGTTTCGAGGTATAATTTTGTTATAAAAAAGATAAATTTGGAGAATTTATTTTGCTGTAAATCTAGAAATATCAACTAATTGAAAAATATAAAAAGGTTAAGCTTTTTTGCAATAACTATCAAACGGCAGTCTAATTTTATGAATCATACATATTTACCTAGACCTTTGTGGAGCACTGTATCTTGACTCTTCTTTTTTGCCAAGGTTGTTAAGACGGTTGTGCAGGTGGAAGACTTTAACTCAAGGAATTATTATCACGAGAAGGATGTTGGTTCAGTTCTAACCTTAGGTCAACACTGTGGCTTCTCCGCTTCTATAGTGTGAGAGTGTTGGACGTGGAAAAGGTGGTGCCTAGAGTTACAGTTGCGTTCATAAAAATAGCAGTGCTCCTCAAAAAATCTTAAATACCGGAAAATACAATAAAACCGGATAAAATAATAATAATTGTTGGTGCTACAGTCCAAAGGGGAGCCAGGGTCTAGCTTGCTCATCAACTACGAGTGTTGTGCGCGCTACTGTTCTCTCACGAGTAGAAGGGACCTACAGTTTTTTGGCGACTCCGAATGGCGAAATTTGAGAAGCTTTCTTAGACAGTTATTACTCTTTAAGTGTTGTCAGCAGCTCGAAAGAGGTGGTGCCGTGAAATATTAGAAAAATTGGTATTGAACTGGGAGTCGAACCTAGACCCTTCGGCGTGTGAGCGTCGCACTCTACCCACGGCGACCACCGGATATACATTTGGTAAAAGGATCTTCTCAGAAATATGTTGCTAATTATCAAAGCCGTATAACTACTGCTATTTTTATGAACACAACTGTATATGAGTATTATCTTTCCTTCGTTAGGCCATAGAATGTTTCTACAAGTTTAGGTTAGCGAATAGATGTGATTTCGGGCGAACTTCAGCGTCTGTGTCATAGGACATAATTTGAGGAGAGGAACTTATCGTGGCTGGAAGGCCCCAAAAGTCTTCTCCCTCTGTTGCCAGGAGGAAACCCTAATTGCATTCAAATAAAGTGCCACAACCAACTGAAGCATTCTATTTTTCTTTATTCAAGAACTTCCTAAAACCTATGCTTCTCCTTACGTTTCCCTCCTTCCCTAACCAAATGCGTTCACATTACTGGCATTCTAATATAACTTTCGGTGTATGGATTCCTTTAAACGACGCGTATAATAATTTTGTCAGAACAAAGATCTTGGAAAGTCTTGCTTCGTTATATTCATCGAGAGTCCGGTTTAGGCGGTGGAAAGTTGATGCAAAAGTTCATGTTTTAAGGACAGTAGTCAAGCTCAATGATTTTCCATTTAATTTACTTCCGCTGAAAGTATCAACTTTCTGCTTATTTGCAGAAATTTGCTGTCTGTCCACCAATTGACTTTTTTTCTAATTTGGGACGTTCCGTTAAAGCACAAACAAAATTGCCCCAAATCGCACAGATCTGGCTTTCCGGGTCGCCTCACAACATTGAATGCCCCTACCCGCTGCAGATACTTCAACAACTTCGAGGAGACAACCCGCACGTTTCCGACCTCAATCATCACCTCCATAGACTTCGGCCGGGCTACCAGACTGCCTTTGGCAAAACTCGGAGAACACACATTTCCTTGAACAGCTTCCAAAAATCAATTCGCAGCCAGACAAAATTCCCCTCCCGGCCTTTGCTTCAATTGTGCTGCAGTGGCCCACGAACCCCCGCATTTTGCGCGAATCACGAATTTGAATTAATCGAGTCTGTGGTTCGTGGCATCAGCCAGTCGGAGCCCGCGTCAAGTACTTCCCTGCAATTGGATCGAAGCGAGCGCCAAGCCAAATCCATCGTCGTCATTGGCTGTGCGGCAAAATTTAAATCGCCTGCCATACATATCCCGACGATGGATGACGGGGCACGAATAGAAAAGGACCCGAGCACGGAGCCACGGAGTTATGCATGCATGCATCTCATGGATTGCTATCGGCATTTATTTACTCATTTTTTTTTGCAACATTTTCTCCTCACTCGTTCGGGATTTGAGTGAGAGCCCACTGCCTGGACTGGTGGCTGGACGGGACTTTGATGGATGGCTCAGCGCTGGTTGGAGCGCGAGAGATGCATAGGAGACGCCTTTTTTGCTGGCACTGCTTTACTTGCTGCCATGCCATTTCCGAGGGAATTCGATTGTCGTCGTCGTCGTTGTCGTTGTCGTCATCGTCATCATCGTCGTTGTCGTGGTCATTTTCGTCGGCCGCCTTATAACCGCCAATCGTTTGTTGCGGCTACTGATGTCCCTTCGGCCGACGGAGGAGCTGCACGCGGTTGATGGGTTGCGCCGCGCGTGAATAAGAGTCCCAAAGCAAATAAATAAGAGACGCTGATGCCCTGGGCAAACATAGGGCGGCCTAATCAGGATGCCATTTTGCAATCTGGTGGGACTGGTTTTTGTCGCGCAGTGTCCTGCTGCGTGCAGATCCTGCCGCGGTCGGCAAAAACCAATTGGCGGTTTGCAGTTTGTCTGTTGCGCGTCGTCTCTTCGTCTTTCTTTTTTTCGCTTTTTGCCGTCCGTTTGTTGTTATGCCGTCAGTCCGTTTCAACTGCTGATGCTGATGCTGCTGCTGCTTTGGATACCGACGACGACTGCCGAGTGAATGGGAACAACTGACGAGTGCTGGCTGCTGTCGGATGGTGGCGGAGGATTGGAGGAATTTTGCGCCAAGTCTTCTAGTGGTCAACGGTGGGCATTTTTATGTTGTGTTCGAGGAACAGTTTTTTGCTATTTATCTCAGCTAATTATGTACGCATTGCTAGCGAGACTTTGCGCTGATGAAAAACAAACGGCAGCTCCTCGGCTCCAAGTGCACGGAATTACCGTGGCTGCCGGAACGGCGAGCGATGACTTGGCTTCACGGGGGCTTACGCTACGTGAACTGGATTAAAAGAGGACTGGATTCGAACAAAAAGGTGCTCGTTCGTTGAGTTTACATATCCGGATTAGACATTGTCATGGAATGGGTCCCGAGGCGTTAAGTAGATCCTTATCGAGTGGAGAAGGAACCTGCTGGCACAACACGACATTCACATATTTTGAATGCTTGATATTCGCTATTTAACAGAAACTTGCAAGAAGGAAGAGTTGAACTAGTTGCGTTTCGCTGGAAATTAAAAAAGGGGTTTTGAGTGAGATTGTGAAAACCGATGCGAAACGGAATATTTCTGCCAAATGTGCACACAAAACCTAGGATATAAGCCACATACAGACAAAGAAAGATTAAAGTCCAGTGCCACTCCTGTGCAAGCACTAAATTGACTTGTGATCCAATTTACTTTAAAGAACGTTGGAACGTCTGAGTTTCTTTCGTGTCGTCCTCAGTTCGTCGTCCTAAAAATTTGACACTCTTCAACTTTCCTACCGAGGAAAATAAAATTCCTTCCTCACTCTTTTATTTCATCATAATTCGCGATATTAAGTTGGAAGTTGAAAACAGGGTCACTTCGTTTTTTCCGGTTTCAAATGCCGTCTCAACGCTAGTTGAACTGATTCCAAAATGCGAGCGATACAACTCATATAAGTCGTTGATACTGGCAGTTGACTTACTCTATAATTCTTTTATCGATGTGGCAACAAAATTAACAAAAACCGCATCCGCATCGCTCAAAATATGTCCATTAGTTCACTCTCGAGCCCTCCTTTGGGCGGTAAGTTCACCAAAGAGACTCGTTTTTTAGCTGCAATGTATGAATGTGTAAAGATTTCCCCATTCACAGCCCATAAGAATTTAAGACCGAGTACAGTAACACCCTTGTTTGCTCTCTTCCTACATACCTCCGGCGTAAGTCATGATTTCTTGAGTGCACTTCCAATCTCTTCTTCTTCTCATTTGTGCGGGGCTACAATCCAGGCTAGACCTGGTCATCAATTGGCATACCCTTAATGGGACAATCACTCGCCAGCTGCCTTCAGTTGTGAACTTCAAGTAAGTTAAGGCCCTTCTCCACTTGTGTACGCATCTTTACGTATGCCGTCCTTCGTTGCGTTGTCCCAATGGCTCGGATTCGAAGGTTTTATGGGACGGATCAGTGGTGTTCATGCACTCTACTTGACCTAGCCATTTTAATGGCAACGAAATTTCAACAACTGTTTTCTACATAAAAAATGGGTTGCAACAAGGGGCGGTGGGTTCGCCGATCTTGTTCACTATATTCACTAGCGATCTTATAGGTTCTATGCCTAACATAATAGCGTTTGCCGATGATTTAATCGCGTACAGATCAAGTCCGAAGGTAGAAGAAATAAACGGTTTGTTGCAGAGTGACTTCGATGCAATTCAACGATTTTGCGACGACTGGAAGTTGAAAATCAACTACCAGAAGTGTGAAACTATCCTTTTCAGAACTCCGTTGTCCAGAGCCTCAAGGGACACGAAAATGAACTGGCGCAAGTTCGGCATAGTTGACCCACTGGGACGGCCATTGGCCGTGAAAAGTGTAGTAAGATATCTAGGCATCTGGTTGGACCAGTATCTGTATGGTGGTATCCATGTAGATACAGCTCTGACCAGGGCTAAGAATGCTTTCGCTATGGCAAGAGGGCTGTTCTACAGCAGTCAACTCGACACCAGAGTGAAGGTAATCTGCTACATGGCCCTTATCCGGCCAATCATGGTATATGGTTGTCCTGTGTGGTTCAACGTGAGTCCTTCCCAAATGGAAAAGATGAGGGTGTTCGAGAGGCGGTGCCTACGGGCGTGTCTTCGATTATATCGAACGCCAGAATCCCAGTACAAGAAATTCTATCCCAACGAGGTTCTGTACAACGAGGCAAACCTTATAAGGATAGATAATTTTATTATTAAGTTGATTCGGAGTCACACTGCACGAGGTATGACTTCAACTAACAGCTTGATCTTTGGGGCTTACTACCCTAATGACATGTACCATGAACGGGTGCGTCTTAACGGCTTCATTCCACCTGAAGCTTTCCTCTATTTGGACACTATAGGCCTGATACAAGATATGGAAGGTTGCCCTATCATCTTCCATGTCGTACGCCGAACAGTAGAAAGGCGACTTCAATACGAGCCGGACGTCGCTCGCAGCCACGAGGAGCTCTTACGGTTCAGTAGAGCGATTTCTGCCCGCGACAGAGCAGTGTCTGCAAAGGAACGGCTTTTTTACTGGTGGTTACACCAGAATCAGCTTTCGATGCCGCTAACTTCTTAAAGCAAAGGTCAGGATAGTTGATTCACTAGGGTCAACTCACATAGGTTAAGGTAATTTTAAGACTTTAAAAAAAAATAAATGTAAAAAAACAAAAAAAAAAAAAATAAAAATAAAAAAAAAATAAAAATAAAAAAAAAAAAATTAAAAAATTAAAAAAATTAAAAAAAAAAAATACAAAAAAAAAATAAAAAACAAAAACCAAAAAAAGGTCCACCACGGCGTATCATATATATATGTTAAGCATATAAATAACACATATGCCCTGGTGGACACGTCCGTATAGTTTTACGGGCATAGCTAAGTTTAATTGAGTTAAGTAGAGTTAAGTTTTAGGATGTTTTTAGTTTTATATAGTTAAAAGCTTAGGTTTAATTAGATTACATAGTTACGTAAGTTAGGTTAAGAACAAGAACAATAACATATCCAAGTTTTTACAATTTTCTTGGAGGAATTAAAAAAAATTTATATAGATTTAAGTACTGAAATGAAATGCATATACAAGAACCCGAAAGGAACAAAGAAAAAACCATAGATTAGCTTAGAGTACTCGGGAAGAGTCAGTAAGTTAGAATTAAGATCAGTAGATTATATTAGTAAGCTAGATTTAAGTATTTTTGTCTAGAAACTAAGAAAACTTGGATTAAAAAGAATAAAAATGCATTAAAAACAAAAAACCTAGCCATTTTAAGTGTGGTATCCGAAGAACTTAACGGGGCGCATGTCGCTGTTCATTCCAAAAAGTTCGCCGTTGAATATTTTTCTCCAAATGCTATCACCGCAAACATATAAGTTTCCGCACCGTAAACCGGATTAAGAGAATCAAGCTATTAGACAGCCAGCTATGTCTCTTAACTATTTGCCTCTTGAGTAAAAGACACCAGCGATTGACAAGAGTGGTTCTGCGTTTGATTTTGGAACTGATTTGGTTGCCCGTATTAAGCGTTGTGCCGAGGTATACGAAGTCCTTGACTACCTCGAAGTTTCTGCAGTCCTATATGACGCTCTGTTCGAGACATCCGTGTTGTTGATCCTTCTTTGATAACAGCTTGTATTTTGTTTTCATTAACGGCCAGACTAATTTTAGCCGCTTTCCCTTCGATGCCAGAGAATGGCTATGTTCGTCCAATAACGTCGATGTCGTCCGGACAAGCCAGCGGTTGAGCTGATATTTTGAAGACCATGCCTTTGGTGCTGAATTATGCGTTACGACCGGTCAACTTGTGTACAACATTTTTGACATTGAAGATGTCAGTGAGCTCGATAGCGACCTTGACAAAGCGGCGAGAACAGTCTGGTGAGTTTGGTGGGAATGCAAAAACTAAATCGAGGAACTGGTGTCGACTTGCACTTCTTAGGGTTCCAGGATCCAGGATCTGGTGCGCAGGATCTGGTGTGCAGGATTTGGTGCGCAAGATCTGATGCGCAGGATCTGATGCGCAGGATCTGGTGCGCAGTTTTCAGGGTCAACCTCGATGATAGGTTGTATCACTGCTGGAGAAGAAGTGATACGGCTCACATGCAGAATATGTCAGGGAGAAAATCTCTTCGTTTAACATGTTATGTGCATTGAGAAATCGTTGTCCAGGGACTGAGCTCCTTACGTTCCTGACGATTGGGTTAGGATGGATTTCAGTTTCGCATAACTGCTTCTTGGAAAGTTGCACCAAGAACTGTTGCAGGGGGATGATGCGCGATTTTTCGTAGACCTTCTTGTTGCTATGATGTTTCATCCAGTCCTTGTGAAAGGTGAGACCGGTACAGATTCGTAGTATCTTCCTTTCGAAGACCGATAGTTTCTCCATGCTGGTCTTGGAGATGCTGTACCATACAGGGAAGCCATACGCTATAATGGGTCGCATGAGCTGCTTGTACAGTAATAGCTTCGTCTTCCCGGCAAGACCGTTCCCACGTCGCATCAATGGGTAGATGCGATGGAAAGCGAAACTGCCCTTTTGAAGGGTTACCTTGGAGTGAGGATTGAACTTCAACCTCTCAGTGAAGTTCACTCCAAGATACTTCGCCTTGTCCGTTGTTGTTAGTGCTGTCCCGTTGGGTAGCACTACCTTAATGCTCCAGCATTTTCCGGATGTTCGGGAAACTCGTCGTTTTGGTCTCCGAAGACACATGAGGGTCGTTTTATTGGTATTGATGCGGATGCCCCAATTCTGATAGTAGAAGTAGAGCTTCTCCATTTGTTGTTCGATCCTCCGCGCTGCTATCTGCGGTGACAGCGATGTTGAATATGTTTACGAGTCGTCCGCGAACAGGCAGTAGTTAATAGATGGCGATAATGGTGGTTAGTCTGCGGTGTAGATGTTAAACAGTATAGGTCTCAGTCTCGATCCCTGTGCAACGCCTGCCTGGATGTTCCTTGTTCTTGATTTACTTCCTTATATTTCCACATAGAATCTCCTGGCTTGAAGAAAACAGAGATGATTGCGATGAGGTTAGAGCTAAATCTCATTAATTTGAGTTAAAAAATGAGATCCAAACCGTGTCGAAGGCCTTCTCAATATTCAAGAAGCATACCAACATGCCTCTCCAGCCAGCACGATCATTCCCCAGCTGCCTCCAGTTCCGCACACCAAGTATGTTGAGGTCCTTCTCCACTTATGTGCGCCACCTTAGCCTAGGCCGTCTTCTGTTGTCTCTCTGTTGTCAAATGACTTTTCAGGCAAAAGCAGTGGTTTCATACGCTTTACATGACCTAGCCACCTTAAGCGTGGGCCTGTCCAAACGAGGTAAGGTTATTGATCGCTCTCAACAAGGCGAGTTGCCTACACTATCCTCGTTAGCGCACAGGTCAAATTGATATTGAATCATCACTACACCCGGTGTATGGTGAACCAATGCATTCAGTGAACCCCTTTGCCCGAGGCTTACATAATGGGTCAGACTTAACAGTCTGGTGGTTGTGCGTGAGGTTAACCTCCAACATGCCTCAGATAAGGACGGAAACACAGTAAACCGTTTAACTCGTATAAGTCTTTTAGACATCCCTTCCAAAAATGTATCAAAGACTTTAGCATACCACAAGTTTCGATTTCTTGTAATGGTCCAGATAAGTTGAAACGAAAAAAAAATTTGGAGGAAGTGTCTCCTTAAGTGCTGCACTTGGCGTCTCTTAAGTCCTGGAACATTCTGCAGCCAAGGGAGGCAGAATGACATTTTCTGTAACGCTTGTGCACGATCTTAACTCAAAAATAGGACGCTTATAGCTTGGTGCAGCTCTGCTAAATCATTAGACTCCCACTCAATGGTGTGTTTATGGCAAGAAAATAATGTAGGCGTTTACAGGCGTCTTCAAACTTTTATGGTGGTCTTCCACGTTCTTCATTTCTCACATAAAAATCATTATTTCTGAACCGTTGAAACCATTTTTCGCATGTTGCTTCTGATAGAGCATGATCACCATATGCCTCGACAAGCATTCAATACGACTCTGCAGCACTTTTCTTCAAATAAAAACAAAAAATTAATGCTTTCCGCAAATAATCAGTTTCTGATACAAAATTCGACATTTTTGACACGATGAAAAAATATGATGTTGTCTGTTCAATGACTTTATGTATACTAAATATTTTTCACAGATGTCATAGCAAACAAACAAAAAAAAAACATAAGGGCTCATTCTCAACAAATGTTCCCCATCGAGACATTTGTATCTTGACCCTCACTTCATACCGGTATACCTGGTAGACGACAAATTTCAGTCGAATTTTTCAAATTTTAATAACAATAATAAATGGGTGGTGCTACCAGGACCTAGCTTGCTCAACAACTACTCGTGTTGTGCACGCTAATGTTCTTTCACGAGTAGAAGGACCTACAATTGTTTGCCGACTCCGAACGGCGAACTTTAACAAGCTCTTTTTTTAGGCAATTGTGAGCAGCTCGAAAGAGGTATAGCGTGGAAAATGCGAGGGGTTCAGCCGGTTATGGAAGCTTTGGCTTGTGAGTGTCCCATAATACCCACTACGCCCACGGCGGTCACTAATTTGAGTTTTCCTTTAAGTGCATGTTCAAGCGCATGTTCACAGATCTGAGTTAAAGGGAAAGCAGAGAGCGTCCTCGTATTCGCTTTGGAATTGAAATCAAAAATCGATTGGAAACTGTGCACGGCGACTTTTTGTCTGCGATGCTTACCGTTCGATTTGCCAACGATTTTTAAAGGTTTACAATATTAAGATGATTTTAATTTAATTGATTTAACATTCTAGGAATGTTTCATGCTCTTGAGGTGTAGCATGGATGTTAACGAAAGACCTCTATATCACTTTAAGACATCAGCTTATTTATGAAAAATACGAAATTTAAAATTTGCTCGTAATTCAGTTGCATAAGCGTCACTGCAATTATTTTCATAAGAACAATAATTGGAGGATTAATAATAATAATAATTGTTGGCAAGTCAGTCCACAGTGGGACCAGGGCCTAGCTTGCTCATCAACTACGAAGGTTGCCTTTTATATTTCGGGATTGGGCCAGCCTAGTGTTGCTATCTGACAACTGACAGCTCTATCGTAAGGTTTCACATTTTTGAGATTATACGTACTCAGAACGTTTTGACATACGAGCGCTATTTTTGTAGTTTAAGTAACTTAAAAGTTTCATCTCGCCCAAAAAATGGAATTAAATCATGAGCATTTTCGTGCGATTAGTTTTTACAACTTTCGACGTAAATTAACTCAACGCACTGTTATTGATGAACTCATTTAAATTTCTGGCGATGAAGATCCATCAAAGACCAGTGTTTATCGGTGGTATGGTGAATTCAACCGAGGTAGTAGTTCACTCAAAGACGAATTTTGTGAAGGTCTTCCAAAATCAGTTTTTGTTTCGGAAAATATTGATGCTGTGCGCCAGCTGATATTGCAAGATCGTCGTGTCCCACTAATGCATTCGGTTGAGACAACCGGTTGAGACAACCGAAGGCATTAGTGGTACCAGCATACATTCAATATTGCATGAACATTTGATTGTCAAAAAAATATTTTCACGTTAGATCCCACACAATTTGTCAATCGCTCAAAAAAGGCTCGTGTCGATTGGTCGAAAGAAATACTCCAAAAATACGATCGGTGCTTCGAAACACGACTATGACATCGTGATAGGTGATGAGTCGTGGATTTAAGCGTATGAGCTTGAAAGTGAACAGTAGTCGACTGCATGGGTGTTTCAAATTGACCCAAATCCAACAAAAATTTCTCGCGCACGAAGCGTTTCAAATGGTCGACAGTTTTTTTTCGGAAAAACTGGACATGTCGCAACCGTACTACTAGAACAACGCAGAACAGTCAATTTTGAGTGGTACACAACCATTTGTTTGTCAATTGTTTTCCAAGAAATCAGGAAAACCAACCGCTGAAGACGGATCACTCTTCACCCCGACAATGCGAGCTCTCACACATCGGCTCAAACAACTGCATTGGAGCACTCAAAACATCGATTTGATGAGTCATCCGCCGTATAGTCCTGACTTGGCACCGAATGACTTCTTTTTTTCCCGTACGTAGAAAATAAAATGAGAGGTCAACGTTTTTCGACACCTGAGGAAGCAGTTTATGTGTTCAGAATGCATGTTTTGGAGATACCTCAATCAGAGTGGCAAAAGTGCTTCGACAATTGGTTCAAACGAATGCAAAGGTGTATAGATCTTAATGGGGAATATTTTGAAAAACAATAAAGCTATTTTCGATGATTAGTATTTGTTTTTGTTCTCTAATCCCGAAATATAAAAGGCAACGCTCATATGTGGAAGTCGTCTGCACACTTCGTTTGCACACTTCTTTTGCACACTTCGTTTGCACACTTCGTTTGCACACTTCGTTTTCCCACTTCAGACAAGTAAATCAACTGCGAGAACAATTTAAAATCAGAATTGGAAGAAGTTTCAGCATCGTTTTGTGATCTACAATGACCATGGATTCACTGGAATATGTCAAAGAACAAAAAATAGTCATACAGCCAAGAGGTAATCATGTTTTAAAGAAAGGGGAAGTATCATATGAAGATCGCCATCCTATGTGATCCGCGATTACGTGGATATGGGCACAACGCTGGGTTAACTTTTTTCAGATCGTGGGCCAATTCAAAACCGAAATGCCCAACATCTGAACCATTTGGCGGATCAAATCATTCTCCTTCACCATCACAACGTGCAAAGTCACACCTCCGTCGGTGGAATAAGGCTACAAAATGTCGTCCTATTTACAGTGCGATTCTGACTCGGTTCTTTGTGACTATATTTTGATTCCACGCTTCCATCATTTCGCAGATGCCCTAATGTACTTCATTTCAATAAGTTAGAGCCTTGCTGCCGCAAATGTGTCAAACTAAATGGAGTCTTTCTTGAGAAATTAATCACCCTAAGAAATCCGTTAATCCATTGTAGCCATCAAATTACAACAACTCTCACAAATTTATATAAATAGTCATGCTGTTTATCCCTTCAGGCATATGCCTATCTGGCAGCACTGTCAGACTTTTGGCTTTTTATTCACACACAGCAAAAGTTGAAGAAGTTCACTTTTGTGTCGCATTTACAAGTCAGTGATACGAATATGGCTGAAGTGGACTTATATCGGTGTGCGCTTTATTTTAGGAACTAAAAGCATGGCCACATATTAGCCCAAACCACCAATATGTCACCCTCCCTTCCATCCGATGAAGGCGCAAAGTCTTGTCAATTGCAAACCTCGTTTAATCCCTCAGAGACGGGCGGCAGCAATAATTTCTCCTCCCCCAAGCGCCTTTCTCCGGAAGACCTCTCAACCATTCAACCATTCTCTCAACTCGACTTACGTAACGTCCGTGCGTGCAAGTGTATCTGCGGCGGCTTGGCTTACATTCGGCACGCAGCAAAAGCGACAGTTGTCTGCTAGGCCCCCAAGCGACACTCGTACCTACACACGCTCCTTGTCAATCCCATTAGATAGATCACCTACGACGGTGATTAGCAACTAGTTTATGGTCGACCGAGTTTTTTCCGATCAGATTTCGCCTCAACAACAACAACAGCAACTCCACAAACGACTCCTGCCTCGACTATGTTATGGGCTGCGATTCTCCTGAGACGGTCTGTTGCCGTATTTGCATGACTGACTGTCACTACGTTTTGCGTCACATTCTTTTCTGCCCACGACCATCTGTTTGCGGCCTTAATTGAATTCAAATACATTCCATGACGCACACCCATACACCCGCATGCCACGTTGCACTTAAACGCGGCTCTCAGGAAGCACTTCAATTAAGTTCCCATGCGGTTCAATCGAGTCAATTAGGGGTCTCGTCTTGTACGCACCCTGCACCCGATAGATAACTCATTTAACTACCGCCGCCCACCAATCGGCTCGTTGTCCATTGCCGAAGATGTCACTTAATGGAAATTAATAGGAACAATTATGCTAGTCAAATGATCGGCGGGAATCGTCGGCGTCAGCGGCGGGCAGGACACCCCCGCGCTGCCAACGCGGAAAAATGTGAATTCATTTGCCGCCAATTGGTCGGTTGTGGCGATAACTCAAAGCCTAATTATTCAATTGAACTCTTTGACGATACGGATCGGCATCGATAGATGGATGGGGGCCATGCGACGTCGCGATGCCTCCTCCCAGCTGGAGCGGTATGGGTATTTACGCATTCAATTGAATTTAGAAGACAATTTGATTAGCGGCAGCTTGTCGGCTGTTTGTTTCCCTCCCCCGTTGGGTGTGTTTGTTTTTTAATTCAATTAGCCTATGGAGCCGATGCTTTGATGTGTGGATGGGGTTCTTGGAATAATTGATAATTGGTGGTGGACTCATAACACTCGGTGGGCATTCGAACTCGTTTTCGAGTGTCCTTCGGTGGCCTGGCATATGAACTTTGTGAATTATGCTTGGGAATGCAGAGGATGGGAAATTGTCTTGTTTATGGATGCTTTCCCATTATGTTGACGGTTTTTTAATTTCCTTCCGCTTAATGATTGGAGTGAGCTTGAGTCGCATGTTACATCAATTAGTATTGTCACATGAAGTTGAAACAGCGCCGGGAATGGGAAATGTTTCGAAATTACAGATGGCTCACATGAAACTGTTACGAAATTGAAATTAAGCGTTTGTCTGACTGTTAGGCCGCTAAACGTTTATTTTCTGGGTAATGCGTTTGGAAGAGCTTGTAACCCCGAACCCCCTCGAAACGAACTTGTTTTTAGGAATTTACTAGCTATACCGGTATGAAGTGAGGGTCAAGATACAAATGTCTCCATAGGGAACATTTGTTGTGAACGAGCCTCTTTGTTTTTGTTTGTTTGCTTTGACATCTGTGAAAAATATTTAGTATACATGAAGTCATTGAACAGACAACATCATATTTTTTCATCGTGTTGAAAATGTCGAATTTTGTACCAGAAAGTGATGATTTGCGGAAAGCATTAATTTTTTGTTTTCATATGAAGAAAAGTGCAGCAGAGTCGCATCGAATGCTTGGCGAGGCATGTGGTGATCATGCTCTATCAGAAGCAACATGCAAAAGATGGTTTCAACGGTTCAGAAATAATGATTTTGGTGTGAGAAATGAAGAACGTGGAAGACCACCAAAAAGTTTGAAGACACCGCATTGCAAACGATTTTGGATGGAGATGTCACTTTGAGTCAAAAGCAAATGGCAGCAATGTTAAATGTTGCACAACAAACAATTTCTGACCGTTTAAAGGCTATGGGAAAGATCCAAAAGTGTGGAAAATGGGTGCCACATGAATTGATGAAAGACAGATGGAAAAACCGAAAAAACACTTGTGAAATTTTGCTTCAAAGACACGAAAGAAAATCGGTTTTGCATCGGATTGTTACTGGCGATGAAAAATGGATTTATTTTAAGAACCCTAAACGGAAGAAATCATGGGACAACCATTAACATCGACTGCAAAACCAGATCGATTCGGCAAGAAGACAATGTTGTGTGTTTGGTGGGACCAGAAAGGTGTGCTCCTAAAACCTGGTGAAACCGTCAATACTGATCGCTCCCGACAACAAATGATCAATTTGAACCATGCATTGATCGAGAAACGACCAGAATGGGCCAGAAGACACGGCAAGGTAATTTTACTCCATGACAATGCACCTGCACACAAAGCAAAACCGGTTCAGGATACAATCAAAACACTTGCTGGGACCAGCTACCCCATCCGCCAGACTTGGCTCCTTCCGACTACTATTTTTTTCATCGATGGGACACGCATTGGCTGAGCAGCACTTTGATTCCTACGAGGAGCTCGAAAATTGGGTGTCTGATTGGTTTGCTTTAAAAGACGAACAATTTTATTGGCGTGGTATTCACAAATTGCCAAAAAGGTGGTCAAAATGTGTAGAAAACAATGGTCAATACTTTGAATAAAATGTTTTTACTTTCCAATCAACAATTATTGTTTTATTAAAAACAAACGCTCATTTCGTACCGGTAAACCGTATGTCGTAAGTTAGCTGGGGGACAGGCATTCATAAAAATGAAGTTGCCACTGATAGTGTGTCACCATTGTAAGCATGTTTTGCAATTGAGACTTGAAGAGGATTTATGATACGTCAGAGAGGACTGTGATGCCAGTCCTAGAGTTTATGTTGAAGCACCGTTTCTTGCACACATACTGTCTGTTTTGACGTGCTCAGATATGAGTGCGCGAAATATGTAGTTGGTCCGTTTTTCTTGACTGTAGGCTTACAGTCAAGCCTAACTGACGTTTTTTTGTATAATTGGCTCGCGCTAAAGGAATTGTTTATAGCCCTAACTGACTTGAATTAAGGCACAGCATGGGCCGCAGGTATAGAGGACGAGAGGGAATGGAGGTACCGATGCACACTGGTTTTAAATGCATGTGGAATGAAATGTGTTGGAGGGATGGGGGGGAGGGGAAGGTTGGTTGGCGTATTTGGCTGGAAAGGGCATTCCATATTTATGTGGTGCGGCTGAAGAATGTGTCTCTAAACTAAACTGTGCGTCCAAAGGTGCGCTAATGGGTGAACGGGTGAGCATTCCTAGTGAGGCGGCTGAAATCTTGAAGGGGAAGAATGAATCTGGCTAACTTATTACAGCATTTTTTGTTGAAATAGCGATAAAAAAATTATAAAGACGTAACATTTGGTCAATGTTCTAGCGAGTTTATTTACTCCGTAGCATTATTATTAATAAAAAATAACTGTATGTCGCGATAGTCCACAGGGCACCAGGGATTAACTTACTCATCAACTACTCGTGTTGTGTGCGCTACAGTTCTCTCACGAGTAGAAAGGGCCAACAGTTTTTTGCCGACTCCGAACGGCGAAATTTAGCTTCTCAAATTTCACCGTTTGGAGTATGCAAAAACCTTTTGTTCCCTTCTACACAGACAGTTATTACTCTTTGAGTGTTGTCAGCAGCTCGAAAGAGGTGATGCCGTGAAAAATTCAAAGTGTTCAGTCGAGAATCGAATCTAGACCCTTCGGCGTGTGAACGTCCCACTCTACCCACTATGCCACGGCGGCCACAGCATTATAACCAATAAGTTTTATCGCTCACTGTTAGACTCTATCTAGTAGGTGCAGTGAGGTCTTAGGAGCACTAGACAAGATAAGACTTAAAAGTCTCGAATCCTGACTCTCCTGTGCAACAATTGGGCAATCATTATGTTCAAGATCTGCTATTTCACCAATACGACGCAACGTGTCGCATAGCTCATAATAATAATAATTGTTGGCGCTACAGTCCGATGGGGGACCGGGGCCTAGCTTGCTCATCAACTGCTCGTGTTGTGCGCGCTACTGTTCTCTTACGAGTAGGAGGGACCTACAGTTTTTTGCCGACTCCGAACGGCGAAGTCTGAGAAGCTTTCTTAAACAGTTATTACTCTTTGAGTGTTGTCAGCAGTTCGAAAGAGGTGATTCCGTGAAAAATTCGAAAAATTACTGTTCAGCTGGGAATCGAACCTACAAACTTTGGCGTGTGAGTGTCGCACTCTACCCACTACGCCACGGCGGCCGCATAGCTCATAGCCACAGTTTATTTCTTAAAAAAAAACATTTGGTAGCTGCATAGGTCCACTTTACAGAGCTGCAAATTCCACTCTTAGATTCTGCGATTTAACGCCCCTCGAATATTTTTTGTGATGATAAGTTATGTCGCTAGCCTACGCTTATCTGCTCGAGATGATTGACCACTGGGAATACAACATTTGTAGAGTTATTGTCAACATACGACCAAAAATGTTAAAAAATGAATATAAAATTGAACCTCCTGATGAGACCACATCCAAGTCAGCCGTGATGGTCATATGAGGAAGGTCATATTTGAAACATAATGCCAGAAGATTATTATTCAACTTTAGTACATTTTATGCCAATTAAAAAAAAAACGTCCGTGTATTGTTTTATCTCAAAGTCCAATAGCTCTAAAAAGATCCCCTAAACCATTCTTTGTAAATTTTTTCTTAATAGTGAAACAGTGCTTTGGACGTAAGGCGGCTGTTTGTTACTATTCTCTCACGAAAAGAAGGTATCTTCGCCTTTTTGTCTTTTGAATTTTCCGGCTATGTACAAAGCGCTACAGAGCTCGTATCTGACAATACTATACATCATTTGAAAGGTCTTGACATAACGTACAAAACGACGCTATGCATGAATATTTTGGATATTGCGTTCAATAGTAGCCCATTTAAATGCAGAAGACGTTAATAAAAACCTTGCTGCCACCCTAAACAACAAACTTTCTGCTGTCGTCAAATTAAGAAAGAGGAATTCAAACCAAATGGTGTCGAATGCCTTTCCCACGTCAACAAATCAGGCCCCGGTTGACTGGGCTTCAGCTTTGTTCCATTATATGTCCGAAACTAATTTTGACGCGGCATGTACAGTAGAGAGGAAACTCCTTTTTTCGAGTACTTGGCAAGACTGAAGTAACAACTTACTTCACGACAAGATGTTAAACTTACCCTAACTTAGCCGAGAGGCTCAAACAAGTCGGACTCTAATGTTACCATGATAAGCCCAGCATCATCAAATTCGAACAAGTAGAAAGTAGCTGTTTACTTGGAACAAGTTGAATTTCAGTGTCAGCATCCCTTTAACTTTATCCCGTGATATGTAATTGTGTAACCCGCATACGAACCAAATCTCGAAAATACTGGAAAACACTTAATCTGCATACAAACAAAGTTTCTGATGATGTTAACACACCTACTCCACGTCCGGGAAGCAGACCTACCACATATCCATCAAAGACGTTCATTCGTGATTTCTTTTTTTCAAATTATGGCTTCACCAGATTTTAGTCATTATGCGGCGTTGGAATGTCAGCTTCTGTTTACAATTTCGCAGTCTTATTTAACCACCACATGAGCATTGCATGGCTTTTTACAAGCAGTCGTTTGTTATTTTAATGACGTGATGCTTTCTCATTTAGCTGTACTTTCCAAGTCGTGGTAATGGTCTGTAACAACTTTATGGTGTCATTGCAGCCGAGTTCTCCGAGTTGAGCCAATTTACAAATTGTCTATGTTTCGGGCATGAAAGAAAAAAGTTTTCAAATACCTTAAGTTTGATGGCATTAACTCAAAACTGAAACAATTAGAAAACTAAGCCACTTCTTCTTCTTCTTGTGGCGCTACAGTCCGGGGTGGACCTGGGCCTCAACCAATATGCCTTTCCAGCACGATCTTTCGCCAGCTGTCTCCATTTGCGCACTCCAAGTTGGTTGAGGTTCTTTTCCACTTGTATGCGCCACTTTAGTCTAGGTCCTCCTCTGTTGCGTTGTCCCAATGGCTCGGATTCAAAGACTTTTCGGGCCGGAGCAGTGGTGTCCATACGCTCTACATGGCCTAGCCATCTTAAGCGTTGTATCCGTAGACGCTTGACCAGGCGCATGTCGCTGTACAGCCTATAGAGTTCGTCATTAAATCTTCTCCTCCAGATACCATCAACGCAAACAGGACCAAAAATCGCACGCAAAACTTTTCTCTCGAAAGGACTAAGGGCTTCCTCATCCGCCTTTGCTAACGTCCAAGATCCTGCGCCATATAGTAGGACGGGGATTATCAAGTTGTTATATAAAGCGGGCTTAGTCCTTCGAGAGGGGGCTTTATTACTCAATTGCCTCTTGAGCCCTAAGAAACAGCGGTTGGCAGGAGTGATTCTGCGTTTGATTTCGATACTGATGTTGTTGTCCCTGTGTACCGTGGAGCCGGGGTAGACGAAGTCCAGCCTCGAAGTTTCTGCTGCCTAGTGTGGCGCTCCGTCCGAGACGTCGATGTTGTGTTGCCTTCCTTGATGACAGCATGTACTCTGGTTTGCCCTCATTTACCTCAAGACCCATTTTAGCCGCTTCCGCTTCAATGCCAGCAAACGCCTCATTGACGGCTCGCTGTGTTCGTCCAATCACGTCAATGTCATCAGCGTAAGCTAACAGTTGAACTGACTTCTGGAAGATCGTGCCTCTGGTGTTGACTTGTGAGTTACGTACGATTTTCTCGAGGATGATGTTAAAGAAGTCACATGACAGTGCGTCGGCTTGTCTAAAACCTTTTTTGACATTGAAGGTCTCGGTGAGTTCGGTACCGACCTTGACGGAGCAGCGAGAGTTCTCCATCGTCATCCTACACAATCTGACGAGTTTGGTAGGAATGCCAAAACTAGACATGGCACTATGGACACTGTCATATGCAGCCTTGAAATCGACGAATAGGTGGTGAGTGTCAATTTGCATTTCTTGGGTCTTTTTCAGAATCTGCCGTAATGTGAAGATCTGGTCTAAAACCAAACTGATAGGGACCTATCAGGTCACGGACAAATGGTCTCAGACGCTCACACAATACGGCAGAGAGGATCTTGTATGCGATGTTCAGGAGACTAATTCCTCTGTAGTTGGCGCAGTCATGAGGGTCTCCTTTCTTGTGAACCGGGCAAACGACGTTGAGATTCTGCTCATCGGGCATGCTTTCCTCCGACCATATCTTACAGATGACCTGGTGCATGCGCCCAACCAGGTCATCTCCAGCTGCTTTAAATAGTTCTGCGGACAGTCCGTCCACTCCAGCAGCTTTGTTCGACTTCAGCTTGAATATGCTATCTTCACCTCGTCTTAGTGGGGGGGACGGAATGCTTGTCTATCATCGTCCCAACTAAGCCACTTCTGTTAGCCCAATATTCGCCAACTACATTGGGTCGAATACGTCGTACATCTATGTTGAGGAGAAAAAGGCCTTCACCCCTCCAATGTTGAAACCCGGTAACTGGCAGATGTTCATTTAAAGCTGGCATTAGCTGAGGACATTTCGAACTCCATTTAAATAAATAATAACTGTTGGCGTGACAGTCCATAGGGGGACCAGGGCCTAGCTTGCTCATCAATTATTCGTGTTGTGTGCCCCCTGTTCTCTCACGAGTAGAAGGGGCCAACAGTTGTTTGCCGACTCCGAACGGCGAAGTTTGAGAAGCTTTCTTAGACATTTATTACTTTTTGAGTGTTGTCAGCAACTCGAAACAGGTGGAGCCGTGAAAAATTCGAATTGTTGAGCCGGGAATCGAACCTAGACCCTTCGGCGTGTGAGCGTTGCACTCTACGTCACGGCGGCCACTTCAAACTCCGTTTGTTTCTAGGAAAACATATGACACTGAAGACACTGAAAACAACAAGCATCGTAACCGGTGCTTCAGCAGCTGCAGGAAGTATTTAAATGAAGAAGTTATCAAATAAGCCTTTCAAAAGGCCAAAGCGAACACATGGTATGACTTCAGCTACAAGCTAACCTATGATTTAGTCGAACTTCTCCAACATCACCTGAAAGACCTTCTTCTACCAAGCAATCAGGTCGATCAAAGAAGCACCTCCTGTGATTGCTTTCGCAAATCTTCTACTTTTGAATGAGTGACTGCAATTCCCCACCAGACTTCCAGTGCCTCAGAGTTTTCAGCACGCGTCATCAATTTCTTGAACTCGATCCAGCCTCTCGGCCGTATGTTTTGAGAAATGAACGCCAATTTATACGCTTCATCGATTTCCGCATTTTCCTCAAACTGCCTTTCGCTGCACAGCGCAGCTAATCGGGCGCCACAAAACGTTGCCGCCTCCCTCGTGCAGCCATTGCATATGTTCCTCAATTGCTCTCGATTTACTGACAACCCAATCAACACCGCTTTTGTTTCCATCCGTTCGTCCAGCCAGTTCGAACTACAATATTTATTGCATCACTTTCGCTATGTGACTCTATTAGCACCACAACAACGGCTCGTGCCGCCTGCCATGCGTCCTGCGCAGCCCTGCACATTGAGTGCCCAGCAATAAATTACAAAACGTCCACTCTCTTCGGGGTCCCGAGGTCAAGAGTGTGCCAAAACTGCGGATGAATTCATTGCAAGGACTCGAGAGAAAGGATCCTCGAAACGCTGCACATCGGCCATTAGTCGACGCCTACACTACTGTCGTGTGGACAATAAATCACTGACACACACTCGATATCGTCGGCCATTGTACAGCAATCGAGTTCAACGAAAACACTCTTTCATGAAACGTTTCAAAACACAGGCGCAGATGAATTCAACTGCCCAACAACCATCATCGACGGCCAACTGCCGGCGTCCTGGTGATGCACCACAGAGCTCCAGGAACACCTGGTGGCAGCGCAGGATGTGCGTGCGTGTCAGAGACAATCGAGAGTCTATCCAGAGGCGAGGGTGGATATGGAAAACAATCGAGTGTCCTTGTGATGGACTCTGCTCACCCACACTCTCCGGTGTGGCTGCGATTTTTCAACGCGAGGGTTAACTGCGCTCTAGCCCCGAAGGAAGGACAGAGAAACACACAACGTCGACCGACCATCCCCTGTTTGGTCATCTCCGAAGTCCACAATCGCAATTTAGTCTCCGCATAATGCCATGTAAATTTATGTCCATGCGTCGTCTTCGGACCTCGTTCAACTCATCCACCCCCGCATCCTACCTGCGAGATTGGAACGCACACCAACACACCAGCGCACAACCAACACTGCCATCCGGAAATGGCATTTTCGAATAATGGGACTATGAATATTTATGGGTTGTGATTTTGCGTGCGGAGTGCGCCCCGTCCGCCCGGGGATCCTGGGCCGCCTGCAATTTGCTTATCCCTCGAGGTGCGGATACATGAAACCAATTTTGCAGGCTAATCCAACGGCTATAGGTCGGCCGGTAAGTAATGGCCTTCGATACTTCGAACGAAATGGGATTACGGACGTAATTTACATGAATTGCATTCAGTCCAAGATTGGATGTGTGCGCTCGGAGAGGATGAGCATGCGGTCTTAAGTCCTGTGCTTACTGCGGAGACGCGGATTGAGCATGAGTGGAGTACAGACATTTCTCTAAAAAAAGTCTCCTAGTCCGGTTGCGTTCAAAAATCTTCTCACAGCTGAAGCACCGCAAAATGCCGCCACAAAGCTAACCATTTTCCAAAACTCAAAAATCGTTTGCATTTTTTAACTTTTTGCGGCGGTCCCGGTTGGGAATGCAGGAATCCGTCTCTCAGTCGCTCCAGCTGAAAGCAGGTCAAGACCGAGTGGAAAAAAGGAGCGACCCTCCACCGCCGCGTTGGCCGGTTATTATGACGACACGATGGACCGCAAAACCGAATTCCATGCTTGAGAATGCTATTCAAATTTATTTTGGGCCCCCAGCCAGATCAAAGGATCGCTGTGCCATAGCAGAGCACACACAGCAGCACAGAAGCTCCTGACGAAATGAATGATTGCTGTTGAGACGGGCCGACGTTGTTCAAAGCCATCGGTGGGGAGAAAGCTGATCGAGTGGAGGCGAAGCCGAACCGGCGATGGCAGCATCATCATCATCAGCGGCGGCAGCAGCAGCAGCATCATCATCATCTCATCCCGATCTCGTCACAATTTGATGGATGGATACAATTTCTCGATGTCCGTGGGTCTTTGTTGAACCTGTTGCAGGAACCGCGTCCGAACGGCTTTCTTTTTGATGAGTCAAAAAAGCAGGGGACGCAGAGCGGCAGGCATGGAATTTGGGAGTTTAGCGCAAAGGTCGCGATACAGTTTTTGCCCCCGTGTCGCCTCTAATCAGGGAAAGAGTTGAGGAGAAGAGGTCGGAACGGTGTCTGTTGCTGGCGACAAGGTGACTGCTCCGTTGAAAGAATAAAAAGCGCCGTCTTTGGAATTTGTTTTGATCTGAAACAGAAGGAATGGAGGGCTGGGATTATTGAAGCCATTAGATCAAGTGATATGTTTGGCATTCGGGAACAGTTATGTTCGATGATTTGAAGGTTATGAGTTTGTCAATAGGTTTCGCATGGGGGCGCGGTAATTTTCGATTAAGACGACGCCACAAAATGGGACTTGCCTTTGTTGAAAATGAGCTGAATGCTTTCATTGAGATTGTATACAGTCTGCGTATGAGGACTTGTCAATCTTGCCGGACTGCGGACACACAACAAACTAGAAACGTTGCTTACAAAAGAAACCACTATTTTTGGGTCAAAGGACCACAATTTGAGTCCCTGTAACAGCACTTTGATATACATGACGCTTCGGCATTTTCTTACAATTGGACCACTTGGAGGTAGAGGGTAAGTGAGTTGGAGCCTTCGCGGGACTTAATTACTTCTTGTCTTGGATTGGCGTAGGCGGTCGGGTCTTACTTACTTACTTCTGGTGCTGGTTGTCTCTTATGTCCAATAACCAAGGTGTTATCTGTTTTTCTTAGATGGAGCTACAAACGCCCTACGCAGCCCATCTTTTCGGAGCGCTGTAGTTTTACAGATTCAACTAAGTGTATGAAGCTCTAAGGCGTTCTTCGTTCAATCTTCTTCTCTGGAAACTTTCAACGCAAACAAGGTTTAATGGGATATTTAGAACTTTTATCTTTCATCCTTGAGTTGTGACCACACTTCTGCTCGATGCAGCAGGACTGACGTGATCATAAAATTGGTCTCCACGACATGACTAACAAAATTCCTCTATTACACGTTGAGCCGCTCCTATGTTTGATATTCTCGGGAAATTCTGTTGCCCTATGTAACGCTTTGTCCGATGTCGATGTGTCGATTTTGAGCTTTCTTCCTTGTCGACAGCGTACTTCCCTGATGATGATTCCCAGGTATACCCGTATGAAGTGAGCGTCAAAATACAAATGTTTCGATAGGGAACATTTTTTGTAAACGAGTCCTTATTATTTTTATTTGTTTGCTATGACATCTGCGAAAAATATTTAGTATACATAAAGTCATTGAACAGACAACATCATATTTTTTCGTCGTGTTAAAAATGTCGAATTTTGTACCAGAAAGTGATGATTTGCTGAAAGCATAAATTTTTTGTTTTCATTTGATGAAAAGTGCTGCAGAGTCGTATCAAATGCTTGTCGAGGCATGTGGTGATCATGCTCTATCAGAAGCAACATGCAAAAGATGGTTTCAATGGTTCAGAAAAAATGATTTTGATGTGAGAAATGAAGAACGTGAAAGACTACCAAAAAGTTTGAAGACGCCGAACTGCAAACAATATTGGATGGGGATGACACTTTGAGTCAAAAGCAAATGGCAGCAATGTTAAATGTTGCACAACAAACAATTTCTAACCGGTTAAAAGGAATGGGAAAGATACAAAAGGGTGGAAAATGGGTGCCACATGAATTGAATGAAAGACAGATGGAAAACCGAAAAAACCACTTGTGAAATTTTGCTTCAAAGACACGAAAGAAAATCGGTTTGGCATCGGATTGTTTCTGGCTATGAAAAATGGATTTATTTTAAGAATCCTTAACGGAAAAAATTTAGGATTAATCTGGGACAACCATGAACATCGACTGCAAAACCAGATCGATTCGGCAAGAAGACAATGCTGTGTGTTTGGTGGGACCAGAAAGGTGTGCTGTACCATTAGCTCCTAAAACCTGGTGAAACCGTTAATACTGATCGCTACCGACAACAAATGATTAACTTGAACCATGCATTGATCGAGAAACGACCAGAATGGACCAGAAGAGACGGCAAGGTAATTTTGCTCCATGACAATGCACCTGCACACAAAGCAAAACCGGTTCAGGATACAATCAAAACACTTGGCTGGGAGCAGCTACATCACCCGCCGTATTCATCAGACTTGGCTCCTTCCGACTTCCACATGTTTTCATCGATGGGACACGCATTGGCTGAGCAGCACCTTGATTCCTACGAGGAGTTCGAAAATTGGGTGTCTGATTGGCTTGCTTTAAAAGACGAACAATTTTATTGGCGTGGTATTCACAAATTGCCAGAAAGGTGGTCAAAATGTGTAGAAAACGGTGGCCAATACTTTGAATAAAATGATTTTAATTTCCCATTAACAATTAGTGTTTTATTTTCAAAAAAAAAAAAACGCTTTCATACTGGAATACCTAGAAAGTGACGGCTCATTGTACCACATGCGTAATGCAGCACCTGAATGGATTCTACAGATATTTTGAATTTGATGCGGAGTTGCAAGTGATATCAGGAATGCCCTACGACTACGTGTCAATTTGTATGAAACAATTTTTGACATTGACGGTCTAGGTTCGTTCTTTACCGACCCAAATGGAGAAGCGACAGTTTTCTTATGTCATTCTAAGCAAACTTATGAATTTGGAGGATGTGTCAAAATTTGACAAGACACTATATAGTTTGCGTGGCCGCCGTGGAGTAGTGGGTAGAATGCTACACTCACACGCCGAAGGGCTGGGTTCGATTCCCGTCTGAACACTTCGAAGTGTTTTCGGCACCACCGCTATTGACAACTGTCTGATAAAGAGGTTCTCAAACTTCGCCGTTCAAAGTCGGCATGAAACTGTAGGTCCTCTGCACTAGTAAGAGAACATTAGCGCGCACAACACGAGTAGTTGATGAGCAAGATAGGCCCTGGTCTTCCTGTGGACTCTAGCGCCACCCAATTATTATTATTATTACTTTATAGCTTGTCTCGGCATGATCTTGAATTCGGGGAATAGACGGGAAAATGTTTGGCCACAGTGTGCAAAGGTGGTCTGTACTCGATTTCCTTGGCCTAAGACCAGGCAGATGAGATCAGACTGCGTACGAGCTGTTTCAGGTGTACACACAAAATGACGAAAAGGACCTTATAAACAATGTTAAAGAGATCAATCTTTTCTTTTCGTGAACAGGCAGGCGGTAAGGAAATTTCACTTATGAGACTTGTTTTGAGATTATGAAACTTTCGCATACCACGCCCTTTCGCCAACCCCAGCGGCCATTCCATTTCAGTCTCGACCTAGTCTTAGTTCGGGGAATTCTTTCAAGTTGCTGTGAAAATTGAGCAAAACGTTCTGTCTGACAGTGCTGTCGTAGTCGTCTAGCAGTCTACACAAATCAACATCGACTCTGCCAGATTGGATGTTTTTTAACAAAGCTTCGGGCATACTTCATGCTATACAGCGCGCTTTACTTTGTTCTTTTCTCTGAAACACGGGTGTCGTTCCCATCTTCTCTCACTTATAGATCTTCCCTTTCGAAGCAATGTTCCGCGTCAACTTCATGCGTTTCCTCACAAAGATTTCGTGTAGTCAAACCAACCAAATCAGCGGATCCTTCATTCATTTTAAGTTTTTAGGAAAGACCTTGAAACTTTTGGCACAGAGTCGACATGAAACCGCCGGCCTGCTCTTCTGTGGGAAAACTAAATTCGTATCACGGCAGAATGGTTGGGGAAAGCTAAATGCTCCTGGGTGGTTGGGTATGGTTGTGTAAGGCGTCTCACATTATTCATGTCGCTAATTTGACACATTAGGTTCTAGTTCAGAGGTATTGCAGATGCCCAGACAGAGAGAGAGAGAGAGAGAGAGAGAGAGAGAGAGAGATGGTCAGAGTAGTAAATAATGAATACTACATTGACAACACCGAAAACCAAGTCCTTGTGTAGATTCCCAAAAATCAGGAAATTGAAAATGAAATTGATTCCATCTATCAAGGGTGGGTATACTTCTACAGGATCATTCCCTACAAGGGCCAAGACCTCAAATAGTGCCATCTGCGATAAGACAACAGATACTGTCAGAGTTGCAGTGTAAGAGGCAAAAATCAATTGTGATTGTCTACACGGTGGTAGACTGTGATCTCCACAAGGCGTGACTTAGGAGGACCTGCCCAAAAGACTTTTATAATAATAATTGAATGGCGCTTCAGTCCACAGGGGGACCAAGGCTTATCTTGCTCATCAACTACTCGTGTTGTGCTCGCTACTGTTCTTTCACGAGTAGAAGGGACCTACAGTTATTTGCCGACTCCGAACGGCGAAGTTTAAGAAGCTTTCTTAGACAGTTATTACTCTTAGAGTGTTGTCAGCAACTCGAAAGTGGTGGTGCCGTAAGAAATTCGAGGTGTTCAGCCTTCAGCCAGACCTTCGGCGTGTGAGTGTCGCACTCTACCCACTATGCCACGGCGGCCACGGCGGCCACTTAAGGGTGTTTTTTTCAAAGAGGGAGAACTTTGAAATTATATAAGAAAAATAGAGTTTTCTTAAATGGACGTGTAGGTTACATTTTTTGAAAGATAGTCTTCCGGCATTTTTTCTAACGTATGATAGTTGGCATATGTATCTGGAGGGTAATACTTTGACAATTTTTCTTTTTCATTTCATTTGTAGCCGTTTTTAACACAAAGAATTTTCTCCCCTAATTGGTCAATCGTTTCGGGCTTATAGATATTGACTAACGACTGCACAAGTAGGTAGGAAAGTAGGTTAAGGTGGCTGATGAATGTCCCATACACGACCATTGTGCTGCCACAACATGTGGGAAGAACTTAGAACCAGCTGGAGCCGATAATAAAGTTTAAAATGTCTGCGAGAGAGGTCTTATTGCGGTCATGTAGGCCGTTAAGGAAGTAGCTTCCAAAGTGCTTGTATCTGAGGTGCGAGAGCGCCGGGCATGTGCATAACAGGTGTAGGAGAGTTTCTGATTCTTCCTCATCCCTGCAGCTTTTGCAAAAATCGTTTGAGGAAGCCCCTAACCTGCACCCATGTCCAGGCTTATGTCTGATCTTTTGAGCGATAGTAGCAGACTGGAGCGTTTGGGTTCAAGAGAGGGCCACATCTCCTTGGAGACACGACAAAGATTATGGTTAGACCACCTTTGATTTGTCTGATGGATTGCGTTCAAGTGCAGTCCTAACATTCATGAGGCGAGAGGGATACCGAGGTATTCGTGTTCCTGAAGTAGTCGTTGCGTTGTGGCAAGTCTGGCCAATTCGTCTGCTTGACAGTTGCCCGGAATGTCTCTGTGACATGGCACCCAGCACAGGCGTATATTGAACTGCTCATCTAAGGATGTGCGGCAGTTCATGAGTTCATGACCGTCTTAGAGTTTGATGAGACAGATTCCAGGGCTCTGAGTGCTGCCTGACTGAAGATATCGGCTGAGGATATTCTATTCTTTTTCAGGCAAGACAGTGCTTCGCGAATGGCCACCATTTCAGCTTGGAACACGCTACAGTGATTGAAAAGTCTGAATTTTAGCAAAGTTAAGGTACTCAGAGTAGACTCCGTAAGAAACGCCTTCGTTTGCTACTGCACATATTCTTAAAAAAAATTGTAACGTGGAGTTAATCATAGAGATCATGGAGATCAATTCAAGGATCAGTGAATCTATGCTTTGCTTCACGAGCTGTGTGACATAATTCACCGTCTTGGTAAATAAAAGTTCTGCACGTCATGGTGTACATTCAAATACAAATTTTTGTGCATACTCCTTCCCACGTTTCCTAAGCTATCTGGAGGTATCCTCGTTTGAATATATTGCCTAGGACTGGTTGCACGAACGTCAATTTCAATGAGAATGCGAACTTTGGAGCTGTCAACATAATTTGCTCCGTTGGGAATTGAAATGTCAGTTGGATTGCACAGACCAACCTCAGCACTTACTCCACCGGGATCTTTGGTAGGAAAGGATTAAGCAGACGACAATTAAAACTATCTCCTGCTTGTGCAGCTGTGTGTAGTGTAAAATCGTAAGGCAATAGCGCTCCATTACAGTCACATATCAAAGCGAGAGCAACGTCGTTGAGAACCTCGATTTGAAGTTACATATGTTCTGGTACCAAGGGTGGTCAGGCGCTTTTGAAACCAAATTTCACCCTGACCATGCGGTTGTTCCACACGTGGAAACATTGTAGTGGCTGCGGATTAAAGGAAAGAGTTGAAATTAAGCAACCGTGCTATCATTTCTCATCCTTCCAATTCATCTGGGCCGAAACGGGTAATATGAATTGACTTCCGATATGAGCTCTTCATTCAACCAGATTCTGTGTCTCGAAACCCAACAAAGACTTCAGAAGGTCAACCCTTCTTTCTAAGAAGAAGCGACTGTCCCTTATGACAGATGGGTACTTAGAATTACTCTCAAGGAATTAGCAGCGTTTTCCTGACTGTGGCTGAATTGACCCCACTATACTAAAGCCTTCACGACAGAAAAACATGCAAATCCTGTTGAAAACATGTTCAAACTCTCGCCGAAATCTTTTCAAGTCGTTCTTGTCCGAAACACCAAAACAAACAATTTTCTCCAGACGATGGGTTGCATTATGCGCACCTGGCGCCACGCCTTCCACATCGCATCTCCAAGAAGACGAGTGAAAATCGCTCAATTACTGAAAAGCACAACTGTGAGTCTGGGAGTGTAACTGTCGCAATTCATAGTGAAGCTCGTTAACCAACCTCATGGTCTGAATATCAAGATATCTCTCCCCAAGCTCATTACCATCGTCAACAAGGCCCGTCAGCTTTGAATAATCGCAGCACCGCTCCACATCGAAATTTAAATAGACAAACGAGCGATCATTAAATTAAGGGAATTAAGGTCCCTTCACAGGCGAAATGTGCGCCGTCAACAAGCCACGACTAAGTGGCCCCCGAACCTGTAAGCCACCCTAATGATCTTGTAATTCGATCCGCAGCCCACGCCATCTGATTAATTCAATTTAACGGCCGCGCGACATGAAATTTGTCAAAACCATTGCGCATGCGCACCCACCTTCAACTGTCTTCCGCATGAAATTTTTCCGGCAGTGCAGCCTCTCACCCGCCGCCGTGCCACCGCAAACCCGAGGCTTTCCACTCGGCTGCCCATCCATCACGCAGTCCGTGGAAAGAAAATTAAAATTTTCCTCATTAAAACAACATCGGTGGTGAAAATGCAATTAAGTCGCGGTTTTTGTGCCGCTTCCTCCTGCGGATGAGAAATTTGTTAGCATACCACAGAGGATGGCTTACAAATTGGCCGATGTGCGCCGGCACTGCTGCACTCAGCGCGCATTCCACAGGAGTCTGAGTAAAGATCGGGGTGATTTAGAACCATTGCCGAGTGTACGTCATTCAAATTATCGACCGAGTCTTGTCATCCGCAACTTTGTTGGCCCGAAGTACGCAGCCAATGCACGGAGCGACCCATAAAAACACAATTAATCAACAATTAAGCGGCAACAAATAGTTGCCGGGCTCGGTGTTGTGTGGTGTCCCCTTTACATCCGTTGTTACGAATTTCATTGCCACATTCCCGTCCGGTGGGGCATTAACAGAAATAGAAACCCGTCGCACTTTCGGACCGCATTTCGCATCAATGAACATCGGGCTGGCCCGCGCGCGCTCCCTCTGCGCTGTGTCGTGCCGTCGACAACAACTGCAAACAACAACATTGAATTCCAGTAGCGCAAAACAATGTCCTCCACACCGCGAACACCACGGCGCAGCCGCTCACTGCCGAGCGGTATCTGATTTGGTCCACAGTCTTGATTTGACTTTGAGCAGTTTTTCCCTTCGTTGCCGAACGAGATGGATGGGCACCGGGCATCGAGCGTCGGGCATCGGACATCGCCGTCATCAGCGAGTCAAAAACTTCTGAAGGTGCCGTCCACTTTGATGCCTCACCGATTCGCATAATGTGATCGCATAACTATGTGAGCGTCCAACGGTTGAATTGTGTATCCACGACTTTGTCGACTTTGATTTGACGGTGAGATGGAACGCAGGGGAGGGAGTGATGTCCTTCTTGCGAGGACTGAATCCATTTGCGGCTGCAATTGCCCAGAGAGCAGGAGGCAGAGAGAGGCGGACAGAATGATGGCTCTCCGGGTATGAAGTCATTTTGATGCAGATTTACATAAGAATTCCTCGGCTAATGGCTGCAGTGGGTTGGCGTAGTACCCTCAACCGGTTCCCCTGAGCCGCAGCTAGTCCTCGTTCCTGATGGGAGGTCACAAGTACTCGTCGTATGTGATTCGCTTGTGCAGCAAGCAAATGAGAATCCCGCGTACGGATGCTGGGCGTGAGCGGAATTTTGTCGCGGAATAGGCAAATGGTGGTGAGGAAATTTCATCTTTCCTAGGAACTTGTGTTCCAACGGTCAGATGCACTAAGCAGCAGTGCGCATTCGAATCCAAAAATCCCAATGAATTCCGCAGAGCTCAAATATTCCCTTTCAACTGTCAAACGGTCATAAAATTCCCCAGAAAGCAAGCGACCCCCGGCGAGTCATTACGAACCGAACTGCTGTTCGGCTCATTACAAATTCCACGGAAAAGATTCGCCAGGGCACCGAGACGAGCCTGCACTCGCGATGATTAATCGCCCGCAAGGAATGTCCTTTCGATTCCTTTTGCATGTGTCGCTGGGGAATTAATATTTTCCCTCGTAATTACACACTTTATGCAGAGCTCCATTCAGTCGCTGACAATGGGCATGCACGTTGGGCTGCATTTACATTTTACCTTTCTGCAGACTCATGCTGAACTCTCCGACGAACAACGCACCCGGTGCGACTGTATGCCGGAGAGAGAGAGAGAGAGAGAGAAAGAGGGAGACGCTGAGATTGGGCAGCTACACCAATTGTTGATTTATTAGCGGCCAATTGGCAACCATCAATTAGCAGAGCCAATGACAAAATGAAATACGATCAATGGCACGATCTCGGAGAAACCCGAGACCGTGTTATTACCGCGGCCGAGAGTTGTTCCATTCCGGCGACGTCTGAGGACCGCCGCCGTTGGGAAGGATTATTCATCGCTGAGTGGAGATTTAATTGTTGCCCCCTTGACTTGAGTTGCTGTTGTTGTGTTTTTTTTTTTTCGCCATCGCGCTCACCTTGTTTAACGACTGCGAAATGAGACCAAGGTGGGCATGGTCTGGCAGCAGAACTGCCAGAAGAATCCTTAAGTGGCGCTTCGTTTTGGTCCGTTGCCGGTTCACGTCGCGGTTTTGGTTTCGCTTCTTATGCTAATCGGCTGCGGCCATGTGCAGGCAAATAATTGCCGGTTATGAGATTCAGATAAATTAACGTAAGTGCTCGCATAAGTCGCGATGAATTGGCATACGATTTCCAAACGCACAAGTTGTTACTTTGTCGCTTTGCTCGCCAATGCTGATGGGCAGGCGCTTTCGTGAGACTTGCAACAATGCAGTTCTGACAGGAGTGTAATAAAGAACAAAAATTAAATTAGCGTGCGGCGGCAACCGCAAGAGCTGGTTAAATCAAGCGGAATGGGCGGCAGCTCGACGTATCCTTGTTCGATATGAAAATTGAAAATTTGTTTCCGATCGACGAATAGGGAAAGTGCCAGCAATCATTGGGCCAAGTGTTGACTTGCACGCTATGACGGAGACCTATCGACAGCTTGACAAGTCACGCGAAACCGCAGACTGGGTAAACAATAACCGCGCTGGAGGACGATTACCTTAATTGTGTCGAACTGAGTGTAGTTGAAGTATTAATTTACTTCTGACGGAAAATAATCGCCTTTCGCTGAGGGCACAGTTGGTCTGATTGTGCCGGAGGAGGAACGGAAATTATTCAGGTGTCCAAATAGGTGGGAAAATCCTGTGAGTTTGAGCAGGAAATTGAAGTGCAATTGACTGCGGATGGGGTGGGCGGGTAGTTTGTTGTTAGGCGGCGAAAAGTACGAAGACAGCTTGTCTCGAATTTCGAACTTAATCGAGGTGTAGGTTTGATACAGGGTGTATCAAGGAACAGGCTAAGTCTCAATAGATTTGTAGCGTGGTCACTTCGAAAAGCATTTTTGAAATGGGAAGCAGAGCCAATGCCGAAACAAAACACGTTTTGTGATCCTAGCTTCAACATAAACATCCATCAGTGTTTGCCACTCCTTATTCGCGGAGTGGAATCAGTTAAAGGTTGATTCAAAGTGAGATTATAAGGACGATACACGTTGGAATACTGCTTTGTCACAACTCAACACGGCAGTTAACTTTATATAAGAGCTGATTTTGGGATTTGAAATATGTTATTGGAGTCTTTGTCATTTAATGAAGCTTGGTGGCTTGGAAAAAATGTCAATATCATAAAAAATCTACAATACAATGTCCACTAGATCATATTTCAAGAAATATTTTGTCCTTTAGGCCAAACATTTTTTTGTGAAAAACTTTTGTCCTTGGGAATATAAGTTTGTTTGCCTTTTTGTGTTTTGAATTTTCCGGCTATGAACAAAGCGCTACAGAGCTCGTATCTAACAGTACTATACACCATTTGAAAGGTCTTGACATAATCTACAAAACGACGCTATGCGTGATTTGGATATTGAGTTCAACAGTTATAGACGTGTAAATATGAAGTTCACTAACGCCGAATTCGCGCCATTTTAAAGTTTTCCTTCTTTAAAGACAAATCCTCTAGAGAAACGTTCAGTAAGATTAATGATGTTTTGGGGGATGGCAAATTATTTCGTACCGCGGAGGAATGGTTTCGACGAGTCAGGGCCGGTGGAAAAGACACCATTGATGAGCCAGCCGGCGGAAGATCTGTGACGACAAATATCGAACAAATCATGGAAATCATCGAGTGGCATGTGGCAACTCATGACATCGTCCAAGAGATGGGGGTGAGTCCGCAAACCATTTTAAACCATCTTCAGAAGGCTGGATACAAAAAAACTTGATGTTTGGGTGCAGCATGATTTGACGCAAGAAAACCTTCTGGACCGAATCAACGCCTGCGATATGCTGCTGATGTGCTGCTGAAACGGAACGAACTCTAACCATTTTTGAAGCGCATGGCGACCGGCGACGAAAAATGTATCACATACGATAATAATAAGTGAAAACTGTCTGAGCGCTCCAGTGCAGTTCATCCCAACCTCCAACAAAAAAAAAGCGAAAACGGTAGTGGTTGAAGGCCGGTGAATTGCCCCAAACAGTGGCTAAGCCGGGATTGACGACCAGGAACGTTTTGCTATATGTTTGGTGGGATTGGAAGAAAATCATCCTTGTGTTGCTCCCATTTGGCCAGACCCTTAATTCTACCATCCACTGCGAACAGCTGGACCGCTTGAAGCAGGTGATGGACCAGAAGCGTCCGGAATTGGCCAACTGGAAGGGTGTAGTGTTCCACCAGGACAACGCCAGACCACACACTTCGTTGATGACTCATCAGGGAGCTCGGATTGGTGGTTTTATCGCATCTATCATATGGACCGGACATAGCGCCAAGTAATTACCACCTGCTTCTGTCCATGGCGAACGCCCTTGATTGTGTGAAGTTAAACTCAAAAGAGGCTTGTGAAAAGTGACCGCCCGAGTTCTTGGCAAATAAGGAGGAGGGCTTCTACGAGGAAGGTAAAGTGAAGTTGCCGTCTAGATAATTTAATAATAATTGTTGGCGCGACAGTCCATATTGGTATCAGGGCCTAGCTTGCTCATCAACTACTCGTTTTGTCCGCGCTACTCTTCTCTCACGAGTGAAAGGGACCTACAGTTTTTTGCCGACTACGAACGGCGAAATTTTAGAAGCTTTCTTAGACAGTTGTTACTCCATGAGTGTTGTCAGCAGCTCGAAAAAGGTGGCGCCGGGAAAAATTCGAGGTGTTCAGCCGGAAATCGAACCTAGACCCTTCGGCGTGTGAACGTCGCACTATACCCACTACGCCACGGTGGCCACGTCTAGATGGAACCAGATTATCGAACAAAACGGCACATAATTGAACTAAATTCGAGCACTGTGACACTTTTCATGAAGCATTGAATGAAGAGCAAAAAAGCGGAAGGGAGATATTTGGCAATCTTATATATTAAAAAACGAAAAGACGCACCTGTGCATGTATGCCTGAACATATATTTATGTTCTATATAATAGTATGCATGCACATGTGCGTACGTAGTTTATATTAGTAATACAATAGATTTAGTTTTAGTTTTAGTTGTAATTGTAGCTTTAGATATAAATTCTCTTTTAGTAATATGGTTAAGCTTTTAAGTTTTTTTCTTCCTTTTCTTAATAAATAATACGGCTTAGTATGAATAAATGTTCTTACATCAAATAATAAAGTCGTTGAAAAACATATAAAATTAGGTTAGTCTTAGAGAGCCTGCGAAGGGACAGTAAGATTATGATTACACAAGTCTCGAATGTAAGTGTCCCTTTATAAGTTAATAAATTGCAAAAAAGAAAAGAAAAGTGAGGCGAAGTTCTCGGTTATGCCTTCTCGTTCCCCCACTAATCGAGCAGACGAGACCATGTGTCCTTTGATAGCACACAGAAACAACTTCGCATTTTTGCTATTTGGTCAGCTAAATCCCAGTTTTGAGTCCAGCTGCCCGTCAAACAGAGGTAGGTCCGTCGAGCAATTATGCGTAGATGAGCCTTTTGACATGAATTAAATCAATATAATAAAACTCTTCAAGATGAGTGAGGTTCTTCTCTCCACTTGTGTACGCCGTCTTAACTTGGGGTGTCTTCTATAACGTTGTCCAAATTTGAAGAGTTTTCGGATTTGAAGAGTTTTCGGACGGAAGCAGTGCTATCCATAAGCTCTACATAACCTACCCATCTTAAGACCAAGACGCTTGACTAGATGCATGCCGCCGTACAAGCCATAAATAACGTTGTTAAATCCTCCAAATGCCGTCAACGCAAACAAGTCACACGTGGAAATTTTCTAACGAAAAGACTGGAAACTCCATCATGTGCTATAACATTTCAAATTTAAGAATTTTTCATCTTCTTTTTTGGAAAGGCTCTACCTGTGGAAAAGTACTTATAGGTACTTACCACATGGGCTCGATTTTAATTTTCGCCTTTAAGTTTTTCTTCTTAATGTTGTGGCGCTACAGTCCGGGATGGACCAGGTCCTCAACAAACATTCCTCTCCAGCCAGCACGATTTTTCTCCAGCTGCCTCCAGTTCCACATTCCAAGTTGATTGAAGTCCTTCTCCACGTGTGTGTGCCATCTTAGCCTAGGTTGTCGTCTGTTGCGTTGTCCCAATGGCTCAGATTTCGGGTCAGAGCAGTGGTGTCCATACACTCTACATGGACAAACCATCTTAAGTATTGTACAAGTACACACTTGACCAGGCGTATGTCGCTGTACAGCCCATAGAGTTCGTCGTTAAACCTCCAGATGCCATCAACGCAAACAGGAACAGAAATCGCACGCAAAACTTTTCTCTATGAAAGACTAAGGGCTTCCTCATTCTCTTTAAGTAATTCCCAGGTTTACGCGCCACAAAGTTGGACTAGGATAATCAAGCTATTATCTAAAGTGAGCTTAGTCCTGCGAGTGGCCGCCTCTGCTCCGCGGTAAACAGGGACAACAACATCAGTACCGAAATCAAACGCAGAATCACTCTTGCCAATCGCTGTTTCTTTGGGCTCAAGAGGCAATTGAGTAATAAAGCCCCCTCTCGAAGGACTAAGCCCGCTTTATATAACAACTTGATAATCCCCGTCCTACTATATGGCGCAGAATCTTGGACGTTAGCAAAGGCGGATGAGGAAGCCCTTAGTCTTTTCAAGAGAAAAGTTTTGCGTGCGATTCTTGGTCCTGTTTGCGTTGATGGCATCTGGAGGAGAAGATTTAATGACGAGCTCTATAGGCTGTACAGCGACATGCGCCTGGTCAAGCGTCTGCGGATACAACGCTTAAGATGGCTAGGCCATGTAGAGCGTATGGACACCACTGCTCCAGCCTGAAAAGTCTTTGAATTCAAATAATTGGGACAACGCACCAGAGGACGGCCTAGACTGAAGTGGCGCACACAAGTGGAGAAGGACCTCAACCAACTTGGAGTGCGCAACTGGAGACAGCTGGCGAAGAATGGTGCTGGCTGGAGAGGCATGTTGGTTGAGGCCCAGGTCCACCCCGGACTGTAGCGCCACAAGAAGAAGAAGAAGAAGAATACGCTTTATAGACTTTATTAAAATTCACACTTCTATTTGTTTAATTTTCCTTTGCACACCAAATACCAGAAAAGGATGACAGCCGCCGATGCTGATTAACATCACAGGCCTACTAGACTGCACACGCTCACGCCGAACGACTCTAAGTTGGATCTCCGTTCCTGTAGTTTACGTTTGTTCATAGGTAGACCTGAAAATTGAAGCTGTCGATCGTGATATTGGCTGTCAACGCCGACGTACATAAGTATGTATAGGGTTGTGGCACTAGTAGCCGGACAGTCAACACAAATCATAACTTTGACTTCTTCTCATTTTGTAACTATTAAAGCTTCAGTGAAAAGGTTTGGATACATAAATTAATTTATATTTGTTTATTTATTTATATTTGTGGTTGCCGTGGCGTAGTGGGCAGAGTGCGACGTACACACGCCGAAGAGTCTAGGTTCGACTCCCAGCTCAACACAATTTTTCGCATTTTTCACGGCACCGCCTCTTTCGAACTGCTGACAACACTCAAAGAGTAATAACTGTCTAAGAAAGCTTCTCAAATCTCGCCGTTCGGAGTCGGCAAAAAACTGTAGGTCCCTTCTACTCGTGAGGGAACAGTAGCGCGCATAACACGAGTAGTTGATGAGCAAGCTAAGCCCTGGTCCCCCTTTGGACTGTAGCGCCAACAATTATTATTACATAAATTATTTAGACAATTTTGAAAAATGTAGTAAAATTTCTCAAACACTTTTTTTTATTGTGGATAATTGTTTTCTTAAGCCTTGAAAAAAGTTCAGTTTACTAGTTTTCGGACAGTAATATTTAGTCTTTGAATCCGAGCCATTAGGACAACGCAACAGAGGACGGCCTAGACTGAAGTGGCGCACACAAGTGGAGAAGGACCTCAACCAACTTGGAGTGCGCAACTGGAGACAGCTGGCGAAAGATCGTGCTGGCTGGAGAGGCATGTTGGTTGAGGCCCAGGTCCACCCCGGACTGTAGCGCCACAACAAGAAGAAGAAGAATATTTAGTTTCCGGACATTTTAGTTTCAGAAGCCGGACACCAAAATCAGACGATGAAAGAAATCATGGAAACATTTTATTTACGAAAAAAAAGGTTTATTTACTTGTTTAGTAGTTTTGCAACATATATATAATATACACACCTTTACGAAAAAAAATTCAAAGGAATTCATAAAAGATTTTATTTAGATATAATGCATTCGTTGTAAAGAGGGCAAACATTTTTTTGTGAGTGATTCTCCTAGATTCTTTGTTTGCCACTCATTAACAGTCTTTTTCCAATCTGACTAAAGGGGTTTAAATACACTCACGTTCGCTGGTTGCATAATATGGGTTATATTGGGTGGCAATGCATATACAATTATCTGTTCCTTGCTACGAAATTCGCTTATCTCCAAAGTCAAATAGGATTTGTGACCATCAACAAATAATATAACTGAACGTTTTATTTGATCCATCACTAATCGTTTATGTACACAATTACTCTCTTGCTTTTTCCTAGGATCCAAGATTGGGGCATACTTTCCACAGTATTCTTTGGAGGACGTCTGTAAGTATGGGAACACTATCATAGGCTTAAAGAGCTTTCCATCAGCCAAGAAAACAATAAACACGCTTAAAGTTTATTTTTCATTACCAACGCAAGTTTGGTAAATATTTCTATAACCTTTTGATGTTAATACTTTTCCAGTTTTTGGACAAAGATAAAAACTGCTTCCATCGCCAATGAGAATCCTTGACGGGTCGTGCATTATTTCCTTCTGATGAATGCTCTTTAAATAGTTTTCCAGATCTTTCAACTATTTTAAAATATGTTCTTTTGCGACGTCTGCCCTGCCTTTCAGCTTCTCTCATAGCCAAAGAAGGATTTCTCTTCATAAATGATTTAAGCCATGCTTTACCTGATCGATCATTTTTAGAAGGTATTTTCCTCTCTGAATCCTTAATTAATTTTTGAACAGTATTCAAGAGGTTATCAGCCTTCAAAGGCAACCCACATCTGCACGTATCGATGCACAAATCAGTAATTTGTGTTTCTCCTTCAGGTGCTTTGTAAGATTCAGGACCCTTTCTTGTTGCCTTTTCACCAATAAGTCTCTTGCCTTTTAGTCGGTCCTGAAGAGTTGGTCGACACACACCATATTTATTAGCTGATATTCTTATGCTCAATATATTTGTCCGAATATCTTCTAAAGCCCGTTTTAAACTATTTCCCGCCATTCTTAAGTAATTTAATCTGAAACAAAAATGACATTTAGATATCTTAATACGTAAAAATCAATTGTCCGGATTCTAAGCCTATTTTTTCAGTACTCGGACACTACTACTACTTTTTAGTTAGAAAACACTGTCCGCATACTAAAACTATTAAGGAATCATGCAATATTGTTCGTTTCAATTAAGCAAAATACACTTAGGTATCGTTTAAAAGTATTTAAACATAAAGTTAAAATAGGCATTTAAATTTCAATAGCCGGACACTCTGTCCAGAAACTGAAATCAGTATGAAATTTGGGGTCCAGAATGCCGACACCAATTTAATAATAATAATTGTTGGCTCTACAGTCCAAAGGGGGACCAGGGCCTAGCCTGCTCATAAACTGCTCGTGTTATGCGCGCTACTGTTCTCTCACGAGTAGAAGGGACCTACAGTTTTTTGCCGACTCCGAACGGCGAAATTTGAAAAGCTTTCTCAGACAGTTATTACTCTTTGAGTGTTGTCAGCAGCTCGAAAGAGGTGGTGCCGTGAAATATTAGAAAAATTGGTGTTGAACTGGGAGTCGAACCTAGACCCTTCGGCGTGTGAGCGTCGCACTCTAGCCACTACGCCACGGCGTCCATTTATTTCCGTAAAATTAAATTTTTTTTAATTTTTTTTTTTAATTTAACGCAGAAATTTTTTGTATTAGATTAAAATTGGACCTACTTTGATGTTCAAATGTTATCGCATCTATTGGAAACAACATGTGTGCAAAAAACGAGCACAGATGGTCATTTTTGTGTTTACTTTTCACACTACAAATGGAAAATTAGTTTGTTTTTGGATAAAAAAGCACAAAGTGTCCAGATACTCACACTGTCCGGCTACTATTGCCTCTACCCTATATTTAACCTTGTGCCTATTGACATGAAGATAACGAGAACTACTTTCAAGCTAATCACTGATATTCTCCCTTAGGGTCTTAAACGTCAACTACAACAAACATCCAAAATTTTCTCGTCTCACAGCACACTTCTCAAATCAGTCCAAAGCCCATATGCATCAACCTCATCTTCAACACCTTACTTTGTGTCACATTGAAGGCACTTGCCAGTGCTTCAAGTCCAGAGTTGATAATTGATTCAAATGAATTCCACTGCAGTGCAGTATTCAGCCGCTTCCACAAGAAAATCATGCGCGTCTCAACTGGAGCGCAAAAAATGTTTTCTTTCCACCAGACCAGACCAATAATGGAGTTCCCAATAGCACCGTCTAACATGAAAGCGTATGTTAATCACCCCTCAGTGCAATGATACTCATTTCGTGGATAATTATCCTCCGCCGTCACCGATGCACCGCTGCCGCCGCTAGACTTCGCCCGCCTGCGCATGTCGCACATATTACCACGCCGAGTACATGACCACTGTTCATGGGTCCATAAAAACAACAACAACAACAAATAATTCAAAACTAACAATAACGACAACACCACCACCACCACCAACAACAACAACAATGCCGAGGACGGCGAACAACGACCAAGACGACGAACGACCGTACAAATATGAAGAACAGTCTGTCCGGTGTCTGGATTTCGGTTGGTTCTCGACTTCCTGGCGGAGTCGACGGCGGTGAAGTTGCCCCACGGCAGGCAGTAGTTGGCTGAATATCACCAACGTCGTCGTTGTTGTCGTCGTCACGAGATGCTTATCGCATGGTGCTGCGCGCACGCGGATTAACAATTTCAGTGAGGCACGCAACATGTGTTCTCGCTTTTTTCGCCACAAACAAGCGGCGGCATGCAACCGCGCTTGTGTGGAGTCCTGGCTCTCCCAGCCTGGGTGGCATCAGTGGCAGCAGCGGCGGCGGTGGCTCCTAGACTTTCATAAGCGTCAGCCAGCTGACTCGGACCGACTGGACTACTTCTCATTTCGCATCTAATTTGCTTATGCAACTCCCCCGCCGAATGGCCTCGGTGCTGAGTACCCGCTTGGAACTGCTGCGGCGGCGGCATACATGAAGGCAATTAAAATCGAATTTTATCGCACAGATCCCCATCCGTCCCTGTGTCGGTGCGCCGTCCGGTTGTGCAGTGGTGTGGCGGCGGACTATTGTGGTGGCGTCAGTGGCGGAATTCGCATGCGAATATTATAATCCGTCCCCGCTGACAGTGCGATGCAATGATGCAGATGCAGATATCCGTTCAAATGATGATGGCGATGGCGATGGCGCTCTCGGATGACCCTCGCCCGAGGGAGGGGTTCCAATTCAAATTCTGTTTTAATTTTATGCGCAATCGTCTTTGGAATTGAGTATGTTAATTCGCGGGTCCGCTTTGATGTGGGTACGCGCGGCTCGCGAAAGCCTTGGATTGCGTTGATGCGCTAATTAAACTGGATTGAAGTCATTTAAGACTTGGCGTTATTCATTTTGAGTACCCCATAAACGTCGCTTGGACGCGGGGTCAGCAGATGAGCGATCTGGTTGAGGAAATCGTGCTGGCAGATGGACGCTTGCCGGTTTTCCTTAGGAAAAAAGAGACGCACATTACTCAATCGTCACGTCATGCTGCGATCAAGGTTCAGTATAATAGAAGCGTCAACAGTTTAGCATTTCACAACAAGCCAGCTGTTTGGGAGCAGAGGCGATTCACTGGAACTTCTACTCTTGAAGGCTGCTCTATTCTTATATGGCGAGTCTCCTTGAGATGGTGCAACATTCCGTTATGTTGTCAACGAAATGCTGTCAGAGTAAGGCGTGCAAGGTGGGAACGTCAGCATGGGAAGTGCAATGGGCCTTATCAAGGAAAGCTGTCAGAAAGGCGGAAAATCAGGGGCTATGAGCTTGAAGCCTTCAATTTTGAAGGTATGAGCTTTAAGGCTAAGAAGAACCGAAATGGTGATTTTCACAAGGGAGTTGAGGGTTGAGGGCTTGCAGGAAAATAAGCTGGACGTATGTATATAGTTTGAAAGTTTCAGCTGAATAGCCTCCGTTGAAAGAGTTATAAGGATCTAACCACAAAAGTTTTCACCGTATGTAATAGGGCCGTCAGTTAAGAAGAAAAATGTATTTTCTGGAGAATCTTTAAGCAGCGTTGCTTCAATCTGGTTATAGTTAGTTAGTTAGTTAGTTAGTTGACTTTTATTTTCAATAAATGTTTTACAATGCAAAGTTTAACCTAAGTTATTTATGGTTTTGCCTATGGCCATCTACCGGGTTGACAAAATACATACTTCAGTTTTACATTAAAAGTCTCCATCTATGATACGTTTTCTATATCAAAGTGCTGCTTCTATCCATTTTCTCCGTTTAAAATGCACGTTACTTCATATTCGTCTGAAATATGTTTTTCGAAAATTGATAGTCGAAATTCTTTTAGAATCGGACAAACACCAATGAAATGTAAGATGTCTTCTCTCTTCCTCATGTTACATAGGTTACAAAGTATTGGTAAGTCTGGTCTGTGGGTAATAAAGTCTAACTGGACGAGTTCCCCTCTCAGTTTAAAAATTGTGCTTATTTTGACAATTGAGTGACTGTCAAGGAAGTAAGTTTTTTCGTTTAAAAAATGGTTTAGTTTGCTGTAGTAGTTCCTAAACAGTGAAGATTCAGCTTCTCCGACATATTTGTCATATGCACGTACACCGAAATTCTCCAAAACTAAGTTAAATTTTTTTCTTAAAAGATGGGGAGGCTCGTCCGCCTCAATAGACAAATTTAAACCACATTCAGAAGCTGTTTTTTTCCATTCCTCGCAAATGTATCCGTTTGTTCTAATTGTACTTCTTAAAACTACGTTTGGTAATCTGCATTCGCTCACCTGTAGTATTTTTAAAATGTAGTTGAAGTGCATTTTGAGGGTATTCAAGGGCAACTGAGGAGTTCCCGTTTCAATATGTAGCATATAGTTGGGGGTATTTTTTGGTAACCGAAAGATCTTCTTCAAAAAGTAGCGAAGGAATTTTTCCACAGCATCATAGCCTTTGTAATCCCATACCTGAGCTACGTAGAGCATTATAGAAGCTGCGGTTGAGTGGAATATGGTTTGTTTTGCACTTTTCGATACATATTTGTTTTTGAAGCAACGTTCCCAAATCGAACAGATAGCTCTTTTAGCAACAGATAATTTTTCCTCAAAGTGTGGTTTCAAATTTAAAGAGGACGATATTAGGATACCTAGGTACTTGTATCTGGATACTACCTCAATCTCTTCCCCGTCTAACTTCCCCGTCTAACTTCCTCGTCTGACTTCCCCGTCTAACTTCACTTTTCAATGATAAGACGCGTTCCCCTGCGTTTCTGACTATATAGTCAGATTCCAACTTTTACAGAAATCGTTAATCCTGTTTATCGTTAATTGCATACCTTGGATAGTGTCACATAGAAAGACGATATCATCAGCATACATCAGTGCGGGAATGGATACATCGTTGAATCTTATTCCACCTTTGACATCGTCTGTTATATCATTGATGTATAGTATAAAAAGTTGTGCGAATAGAAAACAGCCTTGTTTAACACCCATTGAAGTTTAAAACTCCTCAGAAATTAAGTCTCCATCCCATACATGTGCAGTATTGTTCTGATACAAGGCTCTCCAAATTCTTTTAACTGTGCTTGATACGCCGATTTTGGAAAGCTTGTAAAAGAGTGCTTCACGTTATATTGAATCAAATGCTGCTTGAAAATCTACAAAAAAGGCGTACAACTTTTTTTTCTTTCTCTTATATGTTTCAGCAATGTTTGTTAAGCAGAATATCTGGTCGATTGAAGAATAACTTTTCCTAAGTCCAGCTTGGAATTCTTTAAGCAATATGGTTATATCGCTTGCGAAGATGGACTAAATGGCGGCGAAAGCCCTCTAATATCACTCAATTCTCTAACCGCTAGTGGCTCCTTCAAATTTGACAAAAATTACACGAACTAAGGTCCGGAGAACGTATGGACACCACTTCCCCATTCCAAAAATCTTAGACTAAAGTGGCACACAGAAGTGGAGAAGGACCTCAAACAAACAAGGTATGTTGGTTGAGGCCCAGGTCCACCCCGGACTATAGCGCCATAAGAAGAAGAAGGTCCGGAGATTATGTTGCACAGGAAAAGAGTTCTTAGACTAATTTGATGGCTAAAATGTGACCTAATGCGACATAGACTAAAGTGGCGCATACAAGTGGAGAAGGACCTCAACCAACTTGGAGTGCGCAACTGGAGACAGCTGGCGAAAGATCGTGCTGGCTGGAGAGGCAGGTTGGCTGAGGCCCAGGTCCACCCCGGACTGTAGCGCCAGAAGAAAAAGAAGAAAGTCCGGAGACTATGTTTCACGGGAAAGCAGTTCCTAGGCTAATTTGAAGGATAAGGTGTGACCTAATGCGTTGTCAGGAAGGAATAAGCCCTGTTTCTCAAAATTGTGGACGAAAGGGACAATCTTACGAGACAGGGCTTTTTTCCCAGATAATCGGAATTAAAGGAGCATTTGATTGCTTTGTCATTCTCAACCCAGGAAAGGTTCGTTGGGGCCTCTTTCGGAGATGGAAACAGATTTTGGTCTTCTTTTACTGTTTCATCTAATTCGTGGTATTTGGTGAATGACAGTGAATACATGTTTCTTCGACGATTAATTTGACTATTATCGATTTTCTAGAATTAACCCAAAATGAGTCATGTTGTCTGAAGTGAGCGAACATGGCCAGTATCATCAAGGCGATGTTTCAATGTTTTTCACTGTCTCAGCTGCGTATGAAACCTTCAACTGGCGGCTTGCTTAGATGCGATCGTGGGTCCTGTTAACGTTTACCCATGGCTGCGGTAAGTAAAGGGGACACCGTATTTCCTTCCAAAAAAGAGATCATCGATAGATAAAGCTCTTGTTCGGTTATTCTAAGACGCCAGTAGTAACCCTGCATTTCAGAATTACGATAACATCCCTCTTTCGAAAGGTATGCCATCAGCGAATCAGGCCAACTCCGTGGATGAGGATATTTTTCTTTAAAAAAAACGGTCTCGAGTCAAGTATGTCTTTCAGAAGGCAGTGTCATCTACAATGACCCTACAGATGGGATAGAAGCAATTATACAATTACTTTGAATAGATCTACATATGAGAGCATCAACTGCAAATGGACATTCAACCGAAATCAGTCTTATAAGGGTCGCACTGAGCATGCTGACATAAGTGAAACTCCACACATTCGCCGCCTGTATGTTTGGAAACCATTTCGTTTCTAATTCAGTGAGTCCTGTTAAAAGTTCCAGACATGTATTCCTCTACACGGGCAAAATGAAGGAAGAACATCAAACCAGCGTACACCACTTGTGTCCTTTACAGCCCAATTTTAACATCAGGAAACAGGATGACATCGATCCCGCCCATAATAACAGAAGATATTGATAATACAACTGACACTCAAGTAGACATTACAAAATTACTTAGATCCACACTCGCGAAGTACTGATCTTGGATCCCAGAAATTTATTCACTTTTGCTAAATTCCGTCTTAATGAGATTTCTCTTCTGCCTCGACAAGACAGAAACGGTTCCCTTCACTGCCGTTCTGCCCATCAGCTTCACACTCTGCAGCGAAGTGCCAAGATATGACCTTATGATGACAGAGCGGCAATCAACAGACTTCGTCACAATGGAAGTCAATGTGATGTCGAATACAGCCATTCCCTGCAAACGTCTAGGGACCTAGTCTTGGAATATGAGCGCCACCGATACTTAACCCGTAGTGACTAAGAAGAGTTCAAGACGCAACATACAATCTGTGCCGCTGGCAGTACTTAAGTCTCCTTCCTCATTTGCTTTGCGGCGCGCTACTGCTCATGTTCGACCTGAGCAATAACCAATATGCCTCTCCAGCCAGCACAAACTCTTGTCAGTTGCCTCCAATTGTTGGTTGAGTTGAGGTCCTTCTCCACTTATGTGCGCCATCTCAACTTAGCCCGTCCTCTGTTCTGTTGTCCCAATAGCTTGGATTCAAAAACTTTTCAGGCCGGAGCACGCACGCTTAACATGGACTAGCCAACGTAAGCTCTGGCTTTCTATGCAGTTATAAGGCGCTTGGTATGCATTACACACCCTTTATGAAACTTAAAAGGAAATTAACCTGCTTTTGACATGCAACATGGTAGCTAATAGAAAGACAGGAGCTGGTATGGAGAACGATTAAAAGTGGAGCAGGAGAAGAACTACGGCCGAAGCAGGAGCCCGGGAGGAGCAAAAGCAGAAACAGAAGCAGAAGCAAGAGCACGGACAAGGCTGGATTAGAAGCGAAGCAGAAGTACAAGTGAGGCTGAAGCACAAACGAGGTATGAGCAAGGGCAGAAGCAAGAAGATGGCAGGAACGTAGTAAAAGCATAAGTGTGGTGGAATCTGGAGTGAGGCAAGAGCTCAAGCGAGATAGAAACAACAGCTGGAGTGAGATAGAAGCGAGGTAGATGCAGAAGAACAGGTACAGGAGCAAAATGGAAACAGAAGCGAGGGCTGACTATGAGCTAGGCAAAAGCAAGAGTGCGGCAGAAGTAAGCGCGAGGCAGGAGCTGGAGTGTGTCAAGAGTTGGAGCGAAGCAAAACCAGAAGAGCGAGACAGACGTAGAAGTAAAACAGGAACAGGAGCGAAAGTGCGAGGCAGAACAATGAGCTTGGCAACAGCAGGATTGTGGCAGAATCAAGGGTGAGGCAGGAACTGGAGTGAGGCAAGAGCTCAAGCGAGGTAGAAACAACAGCTGGAGTGAGATAGAAGCGAGGTAGACGCAGAAGAACAGGTACAGGAGCAAAATAGAAGCAGAAACGAGGCTGGACTGTGAGCCAGGCAAAAGCAAGAGTGTGGCAGAAGCAGGGGCGAGGAAGGAGCTGGAGTGTATCAAGAGCTGGAGCGAAGTAAAACCAGAAGAGCGAGACAGGCGTAGAAGTAAAACAGGAACAGGAGCGAAATTGCGAGGCAGTACTAAGAGCTAGGCAACAGCAAGAGTGTGGCAGAAACAACAGCTGAAATGAGATAGAGGCGAGGTAGACGCAGTAGAACAGGTACAGGAGCAAAATAGAAGCAGAAGCGAGGCTGGACTATGAGCTAGGCAAAAGCAAGAGTGTGGCAGAAGCAGGAGCGAGGCAGGAGCTGGAGTGTGTCAAGAGTTCTAGCGAAGCAAAACCAGAAGAGCGAGACAGACGTAGAAGTAAAACAGGAACAGGAACGAAATTGCGAGGCAGAACTAAGAGTAAGGCAACAGCAAGAGAGTGCCAGAAGCAAGGGTGAGGCAGGAGCTGGAGCGAGGCGGACGCTGAAATGAGACAGGATAGGAAGCAATTCGGAAGTAGCAGTGAAGCAGAAGCTGAAGCGGTTTAGAAGCGAGGTAGGTTCAGGAGCGAAACTATAGCGGCTTAGGAGCGAGGTGGGTTCAGGAGCGAAGCTCACTTCGCCGAAGTGTGTCTTTAGCACCTACGTATAGATGTGTTTTGGCGAGTGAAGTATTTCGTTTTCATCTTGGTGTCTCAGAGGAGGAGGCCCTTTACTATAAAATCAATGGCTGAATGTAAAGATACTTACAACAATCTTGTCTCTGTAACAGACCTAAACAGGGAAGTGAGCCTCAGTTCATCCCAATGCCTACCTATTCATCCAACCTGCCAAAGGACTCAAAAGGACGATCAAAAAGGATGTAAGACTGCTTAGTCCCATACCTGTAGTAAGGAACTGCTGACCGCATCCACTTTCCACCTCAATCACCTCGCAGTTCCATTCCACCTAGCCACGATTCCCAATCCGCAATGCAGTCTTCCCATCATCCACGCATCCGAATGCGAACGGGCACAAAATGATTAATTACCCACTCGCATGCTGAGAAATCATTTAATTAATAACGAACATTTTTTAAATGCTACAAAGTATTCGTCACATTCCACGGGGCAAGACGGGGCCGCTCCTCTGCACTTCCTGCTGCAATCGTCACCGATGGCAACGCGGCGACGTTTTGGTTACGTGCGGACTATCGCTGTGCAACTTCTTCCTCTCCAGCGACCTTATCGCAACCTTCAAATCAGTTCAGCAAAACAGAACTATCAGTGACAGCGACGTCAGAGGCTCGCTACCTCGTACACTTGACCGCGAGCAGCCTTTAAATGCATCGGCGCCTGCTCGCGCACTGTGTGACCTCGGAGGAGTGCACAATTAATCGGATCTCAGCGCAGAGCGCACTTAGAACTCCTTAGCATATTGTATATGATACCCATTAGCGGATGCATCTGAACTTGACAAGTGTGACGAATGAGCCAGGCTTAGCGCTTTCATCTGTAGCCGAGGGTGGAAATTAACCCGAAACCGCTCTGCGCAAAGGCAGCCGCGCGAGGCACACTCGACACTCGCAGAAGCAGTCACACAGCCCGCCTAGCCGTTGCCGCCAATGCCGCCAATGCCACCAGCCGCCGACTGCAGACGCAAGGGGCACACAAAAGCATTTCCATGGAAATTAAAGCGACACCGCAATTCAAATAAAAATTAATAACGAAACGCTCAAACATGCAAAATTGAAATTAATTCACGGAGCCGCGGACGGTTGAGGCGGCGGAGAGGAGTGGAACTTGCCGCTCATGTGGGTTCAGACGTGCTGAATGAGGCGGTGGTAGGGTTGGCGGGAGTGAGCAATTAAACCTCATCACTGCGAGCGATTTGAGGAAGGCAAGATTGGCATCTTGCGAGTGGCGTGCCCCCTCCAGAAGTCGGTCTCGCCAATTCAAATTCAAATTAGTGCTCGGCGGGCGGTGCGGGGACTCGTAGATTCAAACCGATAGATGGCACTGCTGGGGAATTGACGTTTCCTTGATGCATATTCAGCGATGGTGAGATATGCGCTTTGCGGGAACGATGATTGACGTGGGCGATGATAAGGCGGGGACTTCTTTCACGTGAGATGCGGATCTCATTTCACGGTGTGAACCCGATGCACTAATGATTTAATGCAGCAATCTGATGAAAGGAATAACGTGCACCGATCTTGCGGTGAAAGGGCTGAGGTGGAGGTGTTTCAGACCACAAACTGATAAATTCAGAGGCTGCCGGGAGAATGTTCCCTATCTGCTTAAGGGTGAACCTTCAAAAAAGATTTACTGTGCTCTCCATAGAGTTTTCTTCTGCTTCGATCCAAGGCGATCGTCAGTCCGCGTTGTTGATGTCGAAAATTCAAATCAAATCGAGCTATCAAAACCAAGCCCATATGCACAACCGCCCCACATACGCGCCGAAACAGGCCCAATTACTGCCCATCCACCAACCACAGACGCCACACGAAATGCCCGCAACTTAACAGCCTTCACAAACAGTCGCGTGCGGACATCATCATCCTTGGGAACCAATCACCTCGTAAATTGATATTCCAAAGCCAAGCCACCACCGCCACTAAATCACTCACCGCGCTCGAAAAAAAAACGGAACGCCCCACCCCACGCCGCACCATCATCACTCTGTGAAGATACCCGCCGATGACGGTGACGACGACGACAACAACGACAACCGCGCAATTAGAACTCAAACGAATGTCGCACGAAAACGAAAGGACACCAGTCGTGGCGTGGCTGGGTTAGTCGCTGTCCTCGTCCTCGTTGGCGCGATGATTATTGATTCCAAAACGGAAATAATGTCCTCGTTAGAGATGCCATTTGCAATTCACTGACAGAGAAGATAATCACCGAAAGGCGGTGCCCGTCATCGTCCTCGTAAATTGATAAAAAAGCCGAAACCGGCCGTGGAAGGGGGTGGACGGAAGGACGCGTGTGCGTGCCGCCTCTCGGTTACCTCAGGACGTTGTGCCATTGTCACTAAACTAATTTCTGGGTGCGCATCCCTTAGGGGTGCCATATCGAGTTCTTTTTATCGGAGTTTGATTTCAGTTGGTCCGCTTTGCGGACTCGTCGGCGATAGGGGTAAGTGGTAGGGTATCACGCGTGCCTGGCCGCAATTCGAGACTGATTGCCGAAATGATAGTGCGACAGGCGGGGGGAGATGACGGCTGCGGTGATGGCCGCATTCCAAAATTAATTGTGATACAAAATGACAACGCTTAGGAAGCATTTAGTGGGAACGGCTTGCGTTCGAATGGCGGGCCGACCGCCGATTTGAGGATAATGAGGATATTGAATTTCAATTAATTTATGTTTTTCCTCGTTCCCTGTGGTTTCGCTTTCCGCTCCATTGGAACTGGTTGCATGTGTGTGAGTGTGTGATGGTGTATGTGGGCGCGTTAGGGCGCGGGTGCCTGCCAATGGGCAGTCTTTTTGAATTCAATTAACGGTTTTATGATGATAGTTTGATTTGAAATTAAAGATAGGCAGAGTTATCTCATTCATTGTGTCATGGGGGCACGGCGCGATGGACAGGACTCGTTGGGTATTGCAAATGGGTGTGGAGTTCGTTAGTAGAAGTAATTTCGTTTCAAAATGAGTACTTACGACTAAGTAGAATAAAAGCAGCATAATGGGGCACTCTTTGTTTGAGGTACATGAAGCAAGGAGCGCCACAGTGGCTCAGGGAAGCTCTTTCCCTGTCCTGTCTTTAAATCGCCACACAACTACATGGAGCAGTGAACAGAATTTAAAACAGCTCTTTCATCTTTCTTCATGACTACCTCCCTTCCTTTGCGTTGAAGCCGATGCCAATCTGAAGCGTGGTCTGGCGGCGTAAGTCTTCTTAAAATTAGGTCCCCCAGACGAACAAAAGCTTACAAAAGAGTGCGTGCATGTGAAAGCAGTTTCCTCTTGATAGAAGACACAGTTTCGTGCCATCTAGAACTAGGGCGACTTATGCTTGAAGCCGTTTTCGATGTTGGCTGAATTCGAGATGGTAAAATAGTTAAAAACAATTACGAGGAAGGTATGCCTTTTAAGGGTTTTACAAGCACCTTCATTGACTGCTGCTCGGCGGATTCTGAAGACATGGGTTCCATCAAATAAGTTTTCTAAGCACATCAGTATTCTGCTTGACCTCGGCAAATAAATAATAATAATTGGGTGGCGCTACAGTTTACAGGGAGACCAGGGCCTAGCTTGTACAGCAACTACTCATGTTGTGCGCGCTACAATTCTCTCACGAGTAGAAGGGACACACAGATTTTTGCCGACTCCTAACGGCGAAGTTTGTGAAGCTTTTTCTTAGACAGTTATTACCCCTTGAGTTTTGTTAGTAGCTGAAAAGAGGTGGTGCTGGGAAAAATTTGATGTTCAGCCGGGAATCGAACCTGGAATTTTGGCGTGTGAGTGCCGCACTCTACCCACTGCGCCAAGGCGAGTGTCGGCAATTGTTCCTGTAATAATCCTGTAAATCAATAAAACTTTCTATATCTCAATTGATTCCCCATTAAGGACCTCGGTTGCCTTCAAAGTGGATAAACAATAAGCAAAGCATTCATAACTGTGCCTATAAGGGGTTAATATACTTTCACCGATAATTCTTAATTTCAATAGACTTTTGGTAGAGTAAATATGTCAGTCCTCCATTCTTTGTTTTCTTGATTTGACGGATGGGAAGAGCCAATGGACACGAATTTTTATTCTTATTTTTGTCTTCCACTTACCACGACAACTTTTCCAGCCGCAAAGCAAGCACACAGTAGAAATACCTCAAACGAAAATTGGGTATAGGGCTTCAACATATGGTTGGCAAACTTGCAGTTGGAACCCTTATCCAACATTTTAAAATCTAAAATTTTAAAAAATAACCCTGACGCCGGCTCTTCATTGTCAGCTTCATCTTCGAAATTGTTGAAACTTTATGACACTTTCCGCCAAATTTGTTTATCCAACTCAATTTACCTTATAATTTTTTACTGAATATATAATTTTGTTGGAGGAAGAATTTTTAAGAATTTTCCAAAAAGGTCTTGACAACTTCCAAAATCAAACGCATACCATATGGAATATATCAAAAACTGTATTACCGACTTAGAATAAAATTAAAAAAACTCGATTCTCCTTTTTTTTTTGGTTGTGACGCTACAGTCCGGGGTGGACCTGGGCCTCACCCAACATGCCTCTCCTGGCAGCACGATGTTTCACCAGCTGCTTGCAGTTCCGCCGTCCAAGCTGGTTGAGGTCCTTCACCAGTTGTGTGCGCCACCTTATCCTAGGTCGCCGTCTGTTGTATTGTCCCAATGATCCAGATTTGAAAACTTTTCGGCCCGAACCAGTGGTGTCCATACGCTCTACATGGCCTAGACCTAGATCTTAAGCGTTGTATTCGAAGACGCTTGACCAGGCGCACGTCGATATACAGCCCATAAAGTTCGAACGAACAAACTCAATTCTTTTTCTTCTTCTTGTGGCGCTACAGTCCAGGCTAGACCTGGGCCTCAACCAACAAACTCGATTCGTTGGACCCAATTTTCAATAACATTTCCGACGAAACAGCAGCAAATTTCGCTTTTTTGCGTAAAATGTGGGCTCCGAGCTGTAACAACGTCGTCGGCTTGTTTCCATAAAATAATTTCTTCGGCTACAAGGTGTGCCCTTTGACGTGTGGCACCCTCCTGTTAAAACTACATCTCGTTCAATTTCAAAATGAAGACCCAAAACGAGTAGTTATCATGGTCAACCTTTCACTTTCACGAATAATCGTTACCTTTGAAAAAAACGATGGTCCAATAATGCTGTCAGCGTGCAATCTGCACTGAGCGGTCTGCAAAACTAGTGTAAGAAGTGGTGATTAAGAAGCCCATGCGAATTGTAACGCGATCAATATATTCTTAATTGACAAATCATTCTGCCAAAAATGACTTTGTCTTTAAAGATGATCTAGCGAAGAAATTCGTAATTTTGTCGAATCTTCTCAAGAACATAATGAGAGAACTTTGTTGCTTCTAATTGTCCAGTTACCTTGATCTTGTATTGGTGGAGTGTGAGCGAATTCTGAAGTACCCCTTAGTATTGATTAATATAAGTCGCTTGCTACGAACGCCTGAATGGGGCGATATTTTCGAAATTTCAACTAATCTGATGCAGCAAAAACACACGTCAGATATGAAGGCACACAGTTTCGACCTTAGTCTTATTGCCTGTCCACTCGAACAAGAATTCCGACCGAAAACTGGAGTAAACGTTTCAAAAGTTGTATTTACCGACTCCGAATTCCAGCGGAAAGTTTTAAATACGCAGACGCTCTTTACCATAATGAAAATGTTGAGTTTACTGATTGTCACTGACAGTTTGATGATCAACATAAAACAAAAAAAAATCGAACTTTTACTGTCTCTATTTTATTGTTTTAATTTCTTTTCTTTACTATTATTTTTTTTTTGTTTTTTTTTTTTAATTATTGTTTGTTTTTTTCTTCGGAAGAAATAATGCACACTTTTGAGTCTAAAAATAAAATAAAAATACTTCTATATGTTTAGTAAACAAAATCGAGCGGTCAAAAAATAGTAGTTCTTAAAAAAAAAACAATCTGGGAAAATACCATAAGGTGAAACTTAGTTTATTATTTTTATCGTAAAATACAACTTAAATATTTGCCTTATTTTGAGTACTTAGTTGCGTGCCCTGTGTTTGATATTTCAACAGCATAGCGACTAGAGTTGAATAGGTAATAATAATAATTGTTGGCGCGACAGTCTACATGGGGACCAGGGCCTAGCTTGCTCATCAACTACTCGTGTTATGCTCGCTAGTATTCTCTCACGAGTAGAAGGGATCTACAGTCAGAGTTGGACATAAAATAATAAAATAAAATAACATAACGACTGATGACTAAAGAAACGTGACTAAACGTTAGTCACGAATAATTTATTTGCCGGATTTATTCATGACTAACGATTATTCATGAATTTTCGTTATTCACACATATGATTGACTGTTAATCAGGATTCATGTGTAGTCATGGCTAACTCTGTATCATAAATAACCACCAATTGCGGGCATGTCGGAACTGTAGGCTATAGTTTTTTGCCGATTCCGAACGGCGAAATTTAGCTTTTCAAATTTCGCCGTTCGGAGTCGGTAAAAAGCTGTAGGTCAATTCTAAACAGACAGTTATTACTCTTTGAGTGTTGTCAGCAACTCGAAAGAACTGAGGGCGTGAAAAATTCGAGGTGTTCAGGCCAGGAATCGAACCTGGACCCTTCGGCGTGTGAGCGTCGCAATCTACCCACTACGCCACGGCTGCCACATCCGCTGTCACCTATGCCCCAAAAAAGATCCAGCTACAGTCGTGAAAGTCACTTCACAGCAAAACAGGAACAGACCCAACTGAAGAACGAATACTTCAGAGCTGGACACCGAAATCGAAAATTCATACCAACCCACGCCCGGTGCCAACTGGTGTACATGAAGTCCCGATCACCCCAAAAATCCACCCCAACCAAAATATAAAATAAAACAAAAATCAAGCAAGTGAAATACGTTTTTTGAATTTTCTGCATTTATTAGTTCTTCATTCATTTACGATTTATACTCCTTAAATTTTATAAATCTTTTATTTATTATCACAGTAGTCATTATTTTCTAGTTTACTTTCTTTTAGCTTACGCGTCCACTAAGTCTAGACTTTTACAAAAGAACAAGAACTTTACTACAATACATTTTATCAGCTGATATTCGTCTTGGGCACAACAACTAGGAGAACACTATTACATAAGTCAAACGTACAGTACATATTTATAGTATGTAAAAAAAATACACAACTTTACACGTTAAAACAAGGTGATAGCCTAATACTTTTAAGTAAGATCAGTTTTGATTTTTTGTTTTTGATTTTTGTGTTTGTTTCTCAGAGGTACTCCGATATTAAGTTTCGCCGCCTTTGTTTTCTGCTTTTAGTAATTAAATTATATTTAAAACATATTTGTGTGGATTTAGTTGTCTATTGCTAGGTGATGTGAGTGTGTTAGGTTTACGTTGGAATGTGATTTTCTTTTTTTTCTTACAATGTCAGTTTGTTTCTGGTTTCTTGTAATAAATAGATGTTTGATTAATCCGATAGCACTTATCTCTTAAACGCCTTATGCTGATTTTTTACTTTTTCATAAATTTAATTTAGTAGTGTGGTTTTCTTTAGCTTTAATTTAATTCTAATTTAGGTCTGATGTGTTTCTAGTTACCTGGGGAAAAATAAAAGAACAGAAAGAAGTAACGGTTAGTGAAAGATAAAAACTCATTGGAAAAGGAGGGACGTTTTTTCTTCTAAGGGTGGGTATCAAAAAGTGAAAATGATTGTATTTTGATTTAACCAATCAGAGGATAATTTGTTGTAGAAATATTCTTAAGGACTGCAGCGGCGAATGGAGCTTATTTAAGAAACATAGTTCCCCATACCAACTTTAAAATATTTGAGAGGATTGCCAACAGGCAAACATGCAATCAATGATGCGTCTCTTTTCATTGAATGGAACTCTATTAAGCTGCCAATACCACTTTGCGATAGATGTTTTCGTTCAGGCTTTGAATAGATTTCTCTTTTTGGCAAACTGACTGCAATATTGAAAATTCGAGGACATGTCCAGAAAAGACATGCTCATAGACGAGAAGCGATGTAAAGTAATTGAACGCTAGGAAATTCTCGTCAGACAGCTCTAGTATGTATTATGTCCTCGTCCTTTGTTGTGTTGAAGGCAATATCTTCAGCTTCATTTCGTTGAAACATATTTGCCAAGTAGCATTTTTTGGCGAATGGTTATGTACGTTTAAACAAAGCAAAACTCCGAAATATGATGCGAAGGACAAGCGATTTCCATTTATAGCTTGACATGTCTGAAATACCGGATAGGTTACACAAGAGGACAAAACTAATACAAAAGGCGCATAAAGGCAACAGTCTGCTGAAAATATTAGAAAAGGAAAAGATAACCCGAAACAGTTTCTAAGTTAAATCGAGAAAGTAACGAAAATGTTGCCAAAAACCCGAATAGCCATAATTTCTATAAAAACAATATCCCAAATCGACAGGGTTCTAGAACTCTGAAATAAACTTATTCAGTGGAAGTATAAATTGGCTTTTATTGACAACATTTTTTATATTCTGCAGGAATCACAAAGCGGCAGGTCACAGGGTACAACAAAACGTCTCCAAACTCACTACTCCGAAACAAAGATTTCGTCCTCTCGCCTCGTCTCACCTCGTCATCATTTAAGTATATTTTCAAGGATTTCTATTTAATCTTGAGATTGATGGCAGCTGGCAAGATAACGCGTTTTGGAAAATATCCAAACGCTCCTTGGACTGAGGCACCAAACGAAGGGCAAGAAATTCAGATCCGTCGTAGTTTCAGCAAATTGTCAAAAATAGGACTTGAGAAAGGGTAGGCAAGACTGAAACGAGCAATGAACAAGGAATGTTATTTAACGAACATTTACTGCTGAAAACTGGTTCCAGCCAGGAACGAGTTTATTTCACCACTTACTATCAGAGAGGAACCAGAGTGGGCTAACAAATTTTTATATGCGGAATGAAGATGCAGTGGCCACAGAGGCGTAGTGGGAAGAGTTCGAAACTCGAAAGTCGAAGGTCCAGGTTCCATTTCCGCCTGAACACATCGCACTTTTTACACCTCTATCGACCTGCTGCCGTGGCGTAGTGGGTAGAGTGCGACGCTCACACGCCGAAGGGTCTAGGTTCGATTCGCAGCTAAACACCTCGAAATTTTCGCGGCACCACCTCTTATGAGCTGCTAACACGCAACACTGTCTCTGAAATAAAGCTTCTCAAACTTCGCAATTCCAAGTCGGCAAAAAACTGTAGGTTCCACCTACTCGTGAGGGAACAGTTGAGCGCATAATACCAGTAATTGATGCGCAAGCTAGGCCATGGTTCACGTGTGGATGCCGCGCCATACGATTATTATTAATATTGTGTTTTCGAGCTGCTACCAACAATCAAAGATTGAAAACATCTAAAGTGCGATGTAAGTCTTAAATGCATCAGAGGCATCGAATTTGTAGTAAAAAAATTCCAAAATATTCGGGGTTCGAAAAGAGTGTTTTAACATCCCTCTTAGTAATAATCTGTATGTACACGTAGATGGTCCGTTACACTTCGCTACACTCAAAGGCTCCTACAAGTCAAATTTCGCCATGTCGAGATGTCAATATGCTGAAGGACACCTTCACTCGGCAGAGAATAATAGCACACACAACAGTAGTGGCAACAAATGTAGTCCCTCGACATCAGATTTTCATTTCTTCGGGGATTTCTTTGAAATACGAAATTTACGGATACGGGATTTCTTTGCACCTTTGCTACGTCAGACCTTGTAATAGCATCAAATGTATACACGTACCTTGACATTATCTAAGGCATTTGTCGAGTTGCTATAAATCAGTAAACTTACGAAAATAGAAACTAGAATTGCTGTGAACGCTACAAAATCCGGCTCGAAGGACCAATAATGCTTTTTTATAAATTCCGTTTTCTCTTCTTCTCTTGTTGTCAGCAGCTGGAAGAAGGCGGTGCCGTGGAAACTTCGACATGTTCAACTGGAAATCTAATCTGAATTTTCGGCGTGTGAGCGTCGCATACTACCCACTACGCCACTGTGGTCACAACCACTTAATTAGCAAACAAAAAATCGAGCAGAGTGGCCGAACAAACAGTTGCTGTCTTTGAAAGAAACATTTTGAGTGGGGCGTTTGACTTTAAGAAACGTATACGAGTGAAAGACCAACTTCAAGATATCCTCAAATATCTTTCAAAATAAATATGAGACAAAACGCTTTAACACAAATGTAAAAACGAGAATAAGCTAATTAAGGAATTCTAGATTTTGCGATGGAAGAGGTCCAGGTGGTCAGTGCAAAAATTGAGAAGTCTGACAAGCACGAAGAGCATTTCTCTTGAAACCGTAAGACGCCATTAGATCAGATGCACACGTTTTGGGGATGACAGTTTTTCATGGTTGTATGCGAAGTATGAGCATTCGTCTGGACTTTGTCTACGAAGACTTCCTGCGGCATAGCTGATGCATAAGCTGAAGCAACAGCAGCTGCGAACTATAAGCCAACTATGAGCCTTCGTTTGAGCTTTGTCTCAGAAAACTTCCTGAGGCAAAGCTGATGCATAAACCACAGCAGCATCAACTGCGAGGTATGAGCGAACTATGAGCCTTCGTTTGGACTTTGTCGAAGAAAGCGACTCAGCTGACGCATAAGCTGCAGCCGCAGCAGCCTCCCCATTTAAGGTTATATTACTGACAAGTGGTGTCTGAATATTTATAGTACCTCCAGAAAGCTATGATTGCCAAGAACAATATATACCCAGCTTTGGAAGTGAAATAATTTGAGCCAGCCTTTCAAATGCACCACCTTTCAAGATTCAATATTATTGCGTTTTCAGGGGAAGGATTTAAACATCCACCGTCCTAGGAGACCATTGCTTTGAGCAGAAAAATGATCGAAAAAACGATGTACAGCGCTCTAGTGTCTTAAATTCAAAACGCATTAAATGCAATGCGTTCCAAGGTACGCTAAGTTTGCCTCTGACTTGTAAAGACTCATCCTTAAACCCCAGAATTAAGAAGTGGATTAAGATTCTTACAAATCTTATTCCGTGCAAAAGTTTCAGGTCCTGACACTTTCTCTTGATACTTTCCAAAATTGCCTCAACTTACCTGTACATGATTTAAGAAAGTTTCGGAGTAGATCTTCCATCAGATTGGAGTCATCTCAACATTCGATTGCGAATAATACAGCACCACCAGCCCTGGCTTACTGCATCATCATGTAGGGTGACTCACTGCCGTTTGCACCCGTCGGGCTGTCCAGAGCGGGGTTAATGCGCTTTTCCTTTTGCCTCCGATTGCAGAACCACACGCGTACGACCTCCTTCTCCATGCAGAGACGGTCGGCCAGCTGGCTGATTTCCTCGCTGGTTGGCTTTGGGTTGTGGACGAATGCCTTCTCGAGGGCGCCGCGGATCGAGGTCTCGATGGAAGTGCGTTTTTTCCGCCGACGGCCCATGATTTCGGGTGTTGTCACTGTGGTTTGAAGCGCCGATGGATCGAAGACTCTGGAAGGAGAGAGCAGACCAGGAAAGATACATTAAAATGGAGGCGGGTCATTTGACGGCAGGCATTGAAAAGTGCTTCAAAGAATGTACTCACCCTCCGGTGCTGGAAATGGTTCGGTCGGCGTCTTCCAGCCACTTCTGCAGCAGCGGCTTCAACTTGCACATGTTCTTGAAGCTCAGGTTGAGCGCCTCGAATCGCGATATGGTCGTCTGCGAGAAGTCGTTGCCGTATAGCTTGCCCATGGCCAAGCCGACGTCACCTTGTGTGAAGCCGAGCTTGATGCGCCTCTGCTTAAAAGTCTTGGCGAACTGCTCTAGCTCCTCGAGGTCGGTAGTCTCCTCGGGCGACGGCTCACCGGCTGCGCGCTGCTGACTCATAGTCATGTGCTTTGGCATTTGTGGTGTCTGCGGAGCGCCGCCTGGAGTCCCAGGTGTCAGAATCCCAGCCACCTTGAGACTGCTGCCGCTGTTTGGCGGGGTCACTTGGTTGCTGCTGCTACTGTACCCACCACCGATGGGGGTGTTGTGGTGCAGTGGCAGAGGACTGCTCGCCGGGCTATTCATTGGGCTGCGGTGGGTAGGAGTCGAGGTCGACGTGATGTGAGACTTGATGGTCGGCAGAGTCGAGAACTGCTGTATTTGCTGCTGCAGGGTGTGCTGCTGCTGTGTCTGCTGCTGCTGTTTTTGAAGCGCCTGCAGCTGCTGGGCGGCTTGCGTCAGAGCTTGCAACCGGCTCTGCAGGAGGAACTGTGCTGTAGCGATTTGCGCCGCAACCGCCGGGTCGTCCTTGGGAAGACCCACAGACCCGTTCTTGATCAGCTCGATGTAGCCCTGGAATTGCTGTTGCACCGCAGCCTGCTGCGTCTGCAGGGCCTGCTTGAACGCCGTAAAGTCCTGTGGCGAAATAGTGTTCACACCAGCCAAGACGGGATTCTGTAGCATCAGCGAGCCCAGTGCGTTCGGCACTAGCCCGGGTGGGAGTGTAGGGATTTGCAGCGACGAGGACGGTGTGCTCATAACCATCGACGGTGGCGGTGAGGGCGTGTGTCGGGAGTTGTCGCTCGTCAAATTCAAAGCCCCTGTGTTCTCGTCCTCCACGTGGTGGCGTGGGGGACTCAGGGGCGAACGGCAGCGGTCACTGTTGTTGCCGACACTGTCCCCATCGTCAGAAACTGAAATGAAAGGAAAAAACGGACATCTGTGAGTGAAAGGACTCAATTGTGCGAAATCCACCCTCCATCCCCTACTTAGTATGCAGATCACAATTGAATCGAATTTTATGCTCTTTTGAATAGGCCCGGCCGAATGAAAATTTTATGCAAAATGACGTCAAAAGGATATGGACCCCCGAACACATTATTCATAAAAAAAGGGCCTCACTACCCCATCGGGGTGCTGCTGCAATGGAAATTGGTCAATTTCATAGTCCACTGGGCGCCACAATCGAATCGAGGACGAAAAGGATTGAAATTCAAAGAAAACATTTCGCATACACACTTCAAAAGGACTCTCACCTCCCACCACGTCGTCGTGCATATGCTTCCGTCTTACCTATGCCAACACTTAACTCACGGTGAAAGTGAGTTTTCATGTTTCTCCCACTCCTTGTCCTTTCGAAGGCAATTTACAACGACAAACGAATGCATAAGTAATCGTCGACACCGACGAATGTGACCGAGTGGCGATTTGCGGAGAGGGAATGTGCTCGTGTTTGTTATCCTTTCAGCTGGCAAACTCGGGTTGGGAATGAAAAACAAATATCACCGCATAAAATTTGCAATTCCACCCTTCATTCATCATCTGCGGCACTCCAGTGTGACGGTGTGGGTGCGAAGGGTATTCAAATATCCTTGCTGCTCAAAAGGTGTGAAGCTACGCTCGCAAATTCACCCTTTTTCCCTGCTCTCCGCTACCGCCATTTCGTTTCATCCATCTGCAGAGGACATGAATAATAATCATAACGGTCAGCAAAGAAAGGATGCGAGTCCAACCCGAAAAAAGATACACACTCATCGAATATTCAAATGGTCATTCTGCATACGGCATCGAGGAGGAATCACGTACTACTCGTCGGCAGTCGTGTCCGACGGAGCAGATGTTACAAGGACCCGCCGACCGAAATCACAGTCAATATTCCGAAATTCAAATTTCAAGCCCATAATTGACTGGACCAACATCATGCAAATGCTCGAGTGATTTTTTATTCAAAGCATCTCGCATCCTTCTTGCCTGGATCTCGCCTTTTATTGCCTAATTTGGGGGCTATGCTTGCTGCATGCAGCAGCATCGCACCACGCCGCATCCCAGTCGTCCCTAAAATAACTCTTTAATGAGGTTGTAAATATTTTGTCAACAAAAAGGACGAAAGGAGTGTCGTAATGATGATCGACGGATAAGACGGCATCGACATCTTAGGGTGCTGCTGAAGAAAGTGCGAACGGCCCGTGAGTGGCTGGCTTGAGGATGAATTTGAGGGTCCGCTGAGGGTGCGGTTCATTGTTTTGAAGGACTACCAGTCACTGGGACTGGGAGCAGATGTGATTTGAAGTAGGTCACCCCTTTTACCCCTTTCTTGGTGGCAATTGAAAACGAAAGTCGTGTCGAATTGAACGGAAATCGATGTATTCTGAGGGTTGCTAGGGGACTCGAGGGTCTTCTAGGTGGCGATTAGATAATCTTGGGCGACTTAAGAGATGTGTCAATCGAGCAGCACCCCAATAGGATCCCTTATTGAATGTGGCACGAGTCTGACAAGGGGTTCACTGAGGCTATCAATTCCGAGATTGATTGGAATAACATGTTGGCACACTTTCACACTTTGAGGAAACAGACGGAAGGGTCCTTCTGTATTTAAAAAGGCGTCAGAGAGAATTGGTGACACTGCCGAAAGCATATTGCACATATCTGAAAATGTTAAAACTACGAACATAACTTACCATTGGACTGCAAAGGCGATGGTGATCTCGACAGCCGACTGATGTCTGAAACGAGAGAGAAGGCGGCATTTTAAAATCACAAACTTCACACAAAAGGCTCGCGAATAAGTCGATAACTCGAACAAGTCACAATAAAGTTGCAGTTTCATGCAACTGCTGCACCAAATAACCGCTTAACCAGCTGCTTATGCTCCTGCTGCTGTCAGCCTGACGGCTTAGCAGGCTAACACTCCCTCCAAACAAAAAAGAAAAACCCGATCAGTCTGCTCCGTACCCTGCGAGCAGACGACGAAATCAATTTCAACGACGAGGACGATGGTCATCGGCGGTCACCGAATGGCATCGACTTTATGTCATTGTACGTGAGTGTCCCTGACCGACACCATTCCACACATCACCTGAGTAAGAGGGCCGCAGGGTCTAGCGTCAAGATGTGTGTGCGTGTGGCTGCAACAGAGTATCGCTTTCAATAACAACGAGCAGAGCACCTTTGCCTCACACTCAGTATCCCTTTTCCTCTGAAGAAAGGACTTGAGGATAATTTATTGCCGAAGCACAGTTGGGTGCAGCAGGACGAAACAAGGCAAAAGTGAGAACAGGAGCGAGGTGTGCAAACAAAAATTCCTCCATTGTGCGACTCGAGTATCATTATCCGCTGAGCTAATAACACGTAAGGATAATGCGCACAGGAATGGCTCTCACTAAAAGAAACACCACACAAACACACACTCTCACTCTTCTGCCGCCATAATTATCGCGTACAAGGAGCAACACAGTGCCGGGACATTCCCCACTTCAGTCGCAGCAGCCGCCACCGAAGTCTGAGATTGTCTCTGGTCCTCTCTGAGTACCGAGTGGATCCTATTCTGGTTGGGGCGAAGATTACAATCCAAAAACGAGGATTACTAAGTCACACATGTGCGCGTCTACTCGCCGTGAGTGTGCACGTATGTGTATGAAGGACTTTGTTAATGGAACTAATTTCGCCACAAAAACAAGAAAACACATCCAAAGCCCCTCTTCGCCAGCGACCATGTGCACCACTGCTGGGCAAATCAATACCAGACACAAAAATCGATATCCTCCATGCCGGACGGATGCTGGAGATGGTGGTCAGGCAGGGGATACGTGTTTGTGTGACGCACACAGACCCCTTCTGCCCGACACGCGGCGTCGGCGGCGGCATTAATCGCATGAAGAATCATTAAACGCCATCCCATAAAGGATACAATGCACACACATGTGGACGTGGACAGTGTGTCTGTTGTTTTGTTTATGTTCCAAGGGGTCACAGCCGGGGCAGAGAGGGTAATTAGATATGCGCCCTTGTTCGAGTTCGCTTCAAATTCGAAAAATCGAAATACCCTGCATTTGCCCACTCCAGCGTGTAGGTGCTAGACCCCGCTGCATCAGCGCGCCGTTTAAAATTGGGACGTTTTAAATTTATTTGTTGCTCGGCCCTAGGGTTGACGGCTGTGGCTCGTGCCGGGCGCACGACCCGCCAGGACACAGCGACAGATGTAAGAATGGGATTTCGGCTCGATTTCGGTTCTGTAAAATGAGATTTTCAACATAAATTATGCATTCGAATTGGATTGGAAAATGCTCAGGGGTCAGGGGTTGAGTGGCGGTGTGTATGTGTGTGTGTGTGGGATGGGAGAGGTCAAATTTGTTTATTGGCTGTCAATGCATCGAACGAGGGCGGTGAGTGCAGTGTTTTCATTTTGGAAAATTTGAAAAATTTGTAATTGCTGTGGGTTCGCGAGGGGTTCGAATTGGCGATGATTTATTTTAATTGCAACGATAACGGTGATGGCGGTGACGGAGTGATAGCCTGCTTGGGTTAAATATGCGGTATGGCAAACATAAGGCGTTCCAGTATTCTAGCTGAGATAGTGAAAGATGAGCTGAATGTGGATCGGGGGAGGTTTGAAAGTTGAAGAGGGCGGATTTGCAACAATTTCCTTTATTGCAGGCAACCCCTCTGTGTGGTTGAGGAATGATGATTGTTTTTTTTTTTTTTTTTTTTTCGACAAATAACCGCCTCGATGAAGTCTAGCTTTCGGTTATATCATCCTTTTCCTACAACCAGCATTCTTACGTTTGCCGTCGAACAACTACCAGCTTGGTAACTGGGCAGAGACACATAGAAAGTTAAGAAAGCATAAAGATGGTGAAAAATGAAATGCGCAGGCCTATTAAGGTAACTATAACTTGCAAACAATGCACGACAGTTTACCGATTTATTTATGCATTCATAAGAGGCCTCATCTTGAAAGGAAGCAAACACTGAAGAAACATTCTTCGTCTTATTGCGATGTCAATTTTTTAAAGCAGTCAAAGTTCAATCAGGCAGCATCTGAGTGGCTGCTTATAGGAACCACACAAATGCAAGTTGCCTCAGCATTCTCAAGACTCTATCGAAAGAAAGTAATGATCTGTCTTAACAATGTCAGTAATGGTCGATGGACCCGATTGACGTCAGTGACCAAAGACACTGTCTTTCATTTGCTCGAGCTACTTCAGCTCGTCAACGTACTTTCCAGAGATATACAAAAAATTTGGAGCATTCTCCTCACTAACGAAATGATTCTAAAACAGAATGTTCCAAGCTTCAAAGCTGGCGACACGTGATTCAAATTGCAACACCGACATGCACTGAATCTTTTGTGTACCCAAGAACTGGCCTTCCTTCTTTTTTTTCGACGTCTAAAATTTAAATCTGTTTTTTTATTCATTCTTTGAGGCACTTTAGTGGTAGACTCGTTTGAAATCTGTGCTATAAGTGAACAATTTTGGGTCACAATTGCTGCAAAGTTTATTTTCGACTGCAACTGTCAACTTCTAGGTGAGTTTTTCCCCACAGCATTTGCTTGTGGTCAAGTTAACCACGCTCAGTCGGAAAGAAATGAATCGGTGTTGGTCATGTCTAAACGGAGGCAGTTAACGATTGTCAACCACGTGGACCTCAACTTTTATGTGAACTTGAAGCACTGCCAAGGTAAGCTTACATTTTTCTCTAGGCAAAGTGCTCCTAATACTGGGCGCCGTGGCACATACGCAAAAGGTCAAGTGGTGGATAATCTTTCAGCATATATTTTTCATTTGTGCCCGCCGTGGCATAGTGGGTAGAGTGCGACGCTCACACACCGAAGGGTCTCGGTTCGATTCCCGGCTGAACACCTCGAATTATTCACGGCACCACCTCTTTCGACCTGCTGACAACACTTAAAGAGTGAAAACTGTCGAAGAAAGCTTCTCAAACTTCGCCGTTCGTTGTCGGCAAAAAACTGGGCCCTTCTAATCGGGAGAGAACAGGACCGCGCCCAACAGCAGTAGTTGATGAGCAAGCTAGGCCCTGGTCCCCTGTGGACTGTCACGTCATACAACTGTTATTAAAATACTTCACCAAGGATGTTTCCTTAAGTAAGAAAAGCAGAACGGGTGTCTTTGAAGCCATTCCAACTTGAGAAACGACTTCGGAAACAATAGATCAAAGGCTAAGAGAAATAAAATGCAGACAAAACAAGACACAAGCTCCAAAAAAGGGGAAGAGCTTATCCTACAGTTACTTCGTACTCATCCCTGAATCAGGACTTTGACGATTTCATCTATGACTTGTGATGAAAAAATCAAAAACACATTTGGTACATTTCAGGCAAAGTGGGATCGACACCTTAATTCTTTAGAATCTCCAATCCCTGTGGTTTCTTATTTTTTTTATGGATAAAATAGACCCAAAGTTTATTTCCGACATCGAAATCGAGGAATTTGTGAATGTTTTCTTTAACAATGAACACTTTTCTGAGTGTTGGGGGTAAGCACTGTGGAGAAATGAGAAAAGTGATTCGAACCCTGAGCCTTCGTGGTATCACTCGACGACGAACCCTGAAACTTCGTCACATCACTCGACTTACTAAAATTGCCTGTGACTCAGATTTTATGAAGGCCTCATTCGCGTTACGCAATAGAAAAACGTTGCAATATCGTTTTTCTATTGCGTAACTGAAAGTAAAGAAAGAATATTTCAAATGAAGGTTTTGCCCCCAAATTGTCCAATTCCTGGCTACGAAGGAAACAAATTTTAAGTCTTCTAAAGAAAATTCGAATCAGCGTGTTGTACAAATCACTTGCTCCTCTCGCCGTCCTTGCTTGATTGACTGATGATGTGGATATGAATCTATTCAAGCAGGTCAAAGCTATTGCTTGAATTCAACGGAAATGATGGCAACAAGACCCTTGCTATAAAGTTGGGTCGGTTTAGGTCAGAAGAGTCGAAAACTTTCTTCCAGCATTACCGCGCTGTGAATTTGGAATTTGGAGGAGTGTCGTGGTGTATATTGCTTCCCACAGATGGTAAGATAGACTATGTTGAGTTGAGACGGCATTCAGACAGTTAAGTTTAGATGCCTCTAGTTCAAGGTGGAGTTGCATTGCAGCTGAGTCCTGCGAAACGAATGGCAGAAAGCCCTCTCGTTAGATCACTATTAGCATCTGCGGGACTGAGGCATTACGTCCATCAAAGAGTCAATTTTCCATCGATGCCAAAAGACCGCTTGAAGCAGGCGATCGACCAGAAGCGTCCAGGATTGGCCAGCGGGAAGGGTGTAGTATACGATAATATCAAGCGAAAACGGTCATGGTTGACGGCCGGTGAATCGTCCCAAACAGTGGCCAAGCTAGGATTGACGGACAGGAAGGTTTGCTGTGTGTTTGGTGGGATTGGAAGGGAATTTTGGCCAGACGCTTAATTCAACTATCTACTGTGAACAACTGGACCACTTGAAGCAGGTGATGGACCAGAAGCGTCCAGAATTGGCCAACAGGAAGGGTGTAGTGTCCCACCAGGACAAAGCCAGACCACACACTTCGTTGATGACTCGTCAGAAGCTACGGGAGCTCGGATGGGTTGTTTTATCGCATCCACCATATAGCCCGGACATAGCGCCAAGTGATTACTACCTGTTCCTGTCCATGGTGAACGCCCTTGGTGGTGTGAAGTTGAACTCAAAAGAGGCTTGTAAAAAGGGGCTGTCCGAGTTCTTGGCAAATAAAGAGAGGGGCTTCTACGAGGGAGGTATTATGAAGTTGTCGTCTAGATGGAAACAGATTATCGAACAAAACGGAGCATATTTGAACTAAGTCACGATCACTGTAACACTTTTAAAGAGGCATTGAATGAAGAGTAGAAAAGCGAAACCTTATATGTGATCATCCCATATCTAGCCCCAATATGGAAAAACGCTGCTCGATGCCCATTCAACCGCTCCACCCTATGTGCTTTAAGATTAAATAGTTTGGTATTTTGAACTTTTCAAACGTTAACTTGCCTCCATCCTGTTTCTCTACAATTTGAGTGAACTTACACGTTTTCAAACGTGAACTTGCTTCTGTCTTGTTTCCCTACAAATTAGGAATCTTCCAAGATCTTGAAATTTAAGATTGAAGGCTTACATACAAAGTCGAATTGTTGTTTGTTTATTCAAACTATGGAATGCACTGTGTATAGCATTGAAATTTGTTTGCAGTCATAAACTGAGAAGACTCTGATTTGCAGTGCAACATATGGAGGACGCCAAATTTTCAGTCACCAATAAGCCTTCCACCACAACCACACGTCTTCAAAAAGCAAGCGAAACTATTTCAACGCAGTTCTGTTTGAGTTTACTTTGATACATGCTTAACAGCGCATCGCATTTTTAGACTGTCCAATTGTTTCATCGTAAGTAGACACAATCTGGGAAGTTAAATAAGTGCATTCTACTGAGTAGGATTCACGTACAAAAATGTTTCCAAATTCTTCTTTGGAATAAGGAAAAACAATTAAGGTATGCAACAAAATTCGACTTAAGTCGAATTTTGGACACAACTGGAGTGACTTTCAATTTTTCACAAATTATGTTGATGCACCTATTTGAGGTCAAGTGGGTATTTCCACGCAACAACGAAAGCCGACTTAAGTCGAATTCGACAACTGGAGACGACTGGAGTGGAAATTTTAAATAACGTTTTTCCAAGTTTAATTGCGGCACCCACCAGAGTCTCGATCCACACATTTGTTTTTCTTTTTTTGAGTATTTTTAGACCACAATGCGAATAATTAACGCAATACCTCCCATAATAAGTTAAACAAAAAAGAAGACTGTGTATAAGAGGTGTCACAAGACTCAGTTGATAGCCCGCTCCTCTTCATAATTCTTGTTTCTGTTCCCTTTATCAACCTCTACGCACCTCAAGTTTTCAAATATCGATAACCGCAAAAATTCCAACCTCGAGGACTTTCATCCTTTCCTCAACATCCCTTTCAATTTACACGCCTTTTTCTCAGCAAAATCGCTCTTCCGAAAGCCATTTTTACCTGAAATTGCATCTTACACAATTCCTCCCGCCTTAGGACCTTGCAAAAGTCACTTGCATCACACCCTGCGTCATCCCGACCCCGAAAACACAGGTAAGCACGCACTTAAATTCATCTCACAAAGGCCTAATCCTTATTTAATTGCGAAACAAATCACACATGCCCGCCTGTCTTTCGGTCAAAATGTGTGCAAATCCTTGGCGAATATTTCAAATTTCAATTAACTTCTGGACCAATATCCTCGCAAGGACAATGGTCAATGATATGTGTGTACGTGCAGTTGGAGAAAGGATACCTACATCGATTTTGCATATGTCCAGACGTCGGTGTCTTCAGCAAGTCACGCTTCAACGAGTTATTGTTATCCTCGGGACTATTGTTCCACCGTATTTCAGACATCACCATTTTTATTGTTTTTTTGTTTTTAATTCGTCCTTTTGCTCTGTGTCCCGCTGTCACACCTCCCACATTCACTGAATTGTTTCCAATTGCAAAAAGCGAAATCACAAAACGATATTAAACTGAAAATCCTTTCAAGGATACACGCACTTTGGATACTGTGGGCACTGTTTTTTTTCTCAAATAAAAGTCAATGTGTTGTTTCGTCGTTGTTGGTGCTACACTCTTTGTTCCGTGTAACAAATCACGATCCAAACGCGTTCGTGTTTCATTCGAAACTAAAAAAACAATATTCGAAATTCCTACAGGACACCTTGGCGAGAGTGTGTACCTCCGGCACTTTGGACTTTTTTGTTCTGACACTCTGCCACTGGATGTTGTTTTTTCGTGTGCAAAATTGAGGTACAAATGGATTTTTACAAAGGACAACCGTGTGTGTGGATGTGGATGTGTGTGTGTGGTGACAATGTAACGGGGAAAAAAGGAGGAAAATCTATCTTATTCCGTTTGTCCTACCCGAGTGTATCGCACGGTTCACGGTAGAACTGAGTGTGTGTAGCCTGTGGCCGAATGCAGTGTCCGACACCGATTCGGAGAGTGAATGCGATCCACACATATGAAATCAAATAAGAAAAGTACCGCTGGTCTATTTACCATCCACAGGCGAATGTGTGTTGGTGTTGGTGACGAGGAGGGGAAAACATTTGCCTTGCCGAGGGTGGGTGTGGCCTAACATTCAGATTTTTTGTATGTGGAATGTGTGGATGGCTTCTGTGTGGATTATGATTTATGCTTCAATTCCATTGTTGTTGGCGGTGCATAAATTTGCCGGGATTATTGCTCTACTCCTGCGGGAGTGGGTGGACAGGGGGGTTATTGCAACCAATAGGTTGTCCTGCATTCTGCAACTGAGCCCTGGCTGGGATCCACACATTTTGCTGCTTGCCCATTTCCAAGTTTAATCCTTGAAGGATTGTGAGCCGAGAGAGAGGGAGAGAGAGTCCCAAGATTGCTCAGGAAATGATGATGGCGCTGATGATGATGGGGGTGGTCTGCGTGTGTGTGCAGTGCTGAAGATATGCGTTGTGTCGACAGACAGTGTGAATAGCAGGGGGTGTAGGGGGATGCTCTAGCAAAGGGTTGATCATCATCCACCCTGCTCATTCCAAGACACTGTTCCACTCGATGGCGTATTAGAGAACATTAGACCACTTCGGCCAGCGATGTGATGTGGTTCACTTGCTTCCTGGGACTTCGTCCTTCCTTGGGTCCTGCTGCTGCTCTTTTTTTATTTACTTAATATTTATTTGGATTTTAGTTGTAATGGGAAGTAAAACACTCGTTTCGATGCTGCGTGTAATTGAAGGGAAACGATCTGGAAGAATCTAGCTTAGGAGTCGCCGGCGAGGACGGGGAGTGATGTGTTGAGATTTGCTACTCGCACACAAAAAACTCCCTCTGACCGTAGTTGTTTCCTGCGGAGGAAAGTTTTTAAGTGCAGTGCATGTTGTCCGAGAGGTTTCGATGGACGGAGGTTAATAATGAAGTAGGCAGACGAGGTGTGTAACGGGCAAAATGGATGATAGATTGATTTGAAGTCTAGTCAGGGGATGTCGCCAGGAATCAGCTTAAAACATTTGACACCTACACTGGGTACAATGGATCTTGTTCGGGAATGTGGATGGATGGCCTTAAAGGGCAACTACGTCCCACTCTATGGTGAAAATTCGAACATTTTGAAGACTTCAGATTAATGAGCTTACTGAAGTAACCTTTCTGTGTTTACTTTTATCAATTTGGACAGTGTAGCCTTCTGATACGTTTATTGCAACAAAAAAGTTATTTGCCTCTAGAAGAAGACCTTCTTTCTCCTTATAAGCGACCTAGTATCCGTCGAGATCACCATGAGATCCTGTAGCTATCAGCAATGAAATCCTTGCACACTCTTTACTCTAGGCTATCTCAAATGGCTGCTGTAATATGCGCTTTATGTGAGTGTCGGAGCATTTTTTATTGGCTGCTTTCCAAGAAGCATTGCTTTCCCCAACAAACGCCACTACAAAGCTCTCCCTCTCTCTCTCTCTCAGCTGGCACAGGTTGTAGGTATCTACAGTGACGAGTAAAAATGGACAAATGTTTTGACGTATTCAGAAAAATTGTCTAAAATATACGATCCTTAATAGGCAGTTTGTAGGTAGTTCGAAAATACAACTCGCCAAGCGGTCAAATTGGCATGGCTTATAGTGCAACTTGATGAATTCAATCGAATTAGACATATGAGACGGTTTGCAGTTTGCAGTTTGCTTACAGAAAAGGAAACTTCTGTGGTTATTGCAAGGACGTGAGGAAAGTTCTTTCAATTCTCTAGACGGAGAGCACCTTAAAATTCTTCACTGACATGAAATGTTGAAGTCTGCAACAATCCGTTTTAATAATATAGTTGTTGGCGTCGCAGTCCAAATGGGGACCAGGGCCTAGCTTGCTCATCAACTGCGCGTGTTTTGCGCGCTACGGTTCTCTCACGAGTAAAAGGGACCTACAGTTTCTTGCCGACTCCGAACGGCGAAATTTGAGAAGCTTTCTTAGACAGTTATTGCTCTTTGAGTGTTGTCAGCGGCTCGAAATAGGTGGTGCCGTGAAAAATTCGAAAACTTGGTGTTGAGCTGGGAATCGAACCTAGACGGTTCGGCGTGTAAGCGTCGCACTCTACCCACTACGCCACGGGATTGCTTTTAGTCGTTTTAAATTTCAGTGCTTATAAGCAGTCTTGGATCCTCGTGACGATGGTAATATTTTGCTTTAGAACATTTTTCACTATCACAGCTATTTCTTAAACAAACACTTGTATTAGGCGTACTATTGTCTACTTCTGCTGCAGGTAACGCACAGTAAAGTACAACTTCGAGCTCTTTTAGAAGACTACAGAGCGATGATTAGTTAATTTTCAGTAATTGAAGCGACCTGAGGGAGATTAGGCAGTGAAAAGTGTCAGAGATGGAAGAAGGTGGTTACAGCTGGCAATATGAAAACTCCCAACCTTGAATAAAACGTTCCGACAATAGTCACCGCCTCACGCTCTTTAAAATGTATTCCAACAGAAGCAAGCAATTGTTGAGTTCTTCGGGTGCGTTGTATGACCTCAATTTAAGTTGTTTCTGGGAGACATGGTAAGCTTAGTTTTGTTTAATGAAACTTTGAGACTCGTCTGGTGCTTGTTTTGCCCAACTCACTCAGGTCCTGGAAAGAGTGTACCTCCGAATTGGTGTTTTTTATTTTAATGAGACATCAGCACAATCCACATTTTAATGAGACATCAGCACAATCCACAGCAATAGAACTCGTTTCCCCTTACTAGATCGAACTCATTTTAATGTATGCCGATGGATCAACGGGATGTGATGGCATTGGCTAGTTTTCTGCTCGCTCATCTGCATATTCTGATTAAGCATTGTTAGAGGTTGAAGATGGCCTTGAAGCTTCATTCAAACCGTTTGACTTGCTTTAATTATTTGATATATGTTAAAAGGGACTCTTCCGTATTGAATTACATATATTACATTCCTCCTTGTTTTCACAAGCAGTGCTGGACAATCAAGACTTAGCATCAAGTGCAACCACTACATTTGATGCCAATTTTGATTGTCATCATAATCTATTTTCACTTCATCCCAGAAGAAATGGGCTCTTAATATGGGAAGATTCTTACTAAAATTGATGCTGTTTCAAGAACCTGAGCCTTTGTCCTTGACCATCAATACTCTTGGATGTAGTATTGTTTCTTTGCTTTGACAGTGCTTTGCCAGAGCCTTAACATTGCTCCTTTGAATGAATATGAACTAATTTAAGGATCATACTGCAGCGTCCTTAAATTAGTTCATATTCATTCAAAGGAGCAATGTTAAGGCTCTGGTAAAGCACTGTCAAAGCAAAGAAACAAAACTTCATCCAAGGAGAGTACTTCCTGTAAGCCAATCCAATCGAATTGCAGGCTTTCATTCAATATACTACTTCAAGTGCTGCTAATTTCTTAACCAAATGCTCAAGTAAGACGAATTAGGAGCCCCAGGCTTGCCGCTAAGTCGCTAAGTTCATGCAAAGGTGATATGTTCTCTTCTCCATTCCCCTTGGTACAAGCGAACAATTTCTAAAGAATAAACAAATGAATTTGACCACAGATCAATTCTAAACATTTTCCACCCATTTTCATCTTTGACAAAGCACGTCTAAGTTCCAAAATATGTGCTTTAGCAGGCAGCTGCACTATTAAAGTGCACGCCCCGGAGGCGACATCCCTCACAATGCCATTGGTATGAGCTGTAAAGACGTGGAATAAGCGGATTCTAGCTCCTCTACGACAGACAAACTCTTTGAAAAGAAGCAACCTAGGAGAGCTCAAACACAGTTGCATGATACATCTTCATAGCAAAGAGCTTGCTAAGATACTAAGCACCAATGCGACGTCATGGCCTAAAACAAATTAAGCGTGCTTGCCTGACATTATATAACTTAGGTCTTTTTGAATGATTTGTTTGGGTGTTTAGTATGCACAATAGCGAAACGCGTGGCCGCCGTGGAGTGGGTAGAGTGCAAAACGCAGACGCCGGAGGTCCAGATTCGATTCCCAGCTGAACACTTCGCATATTTGAAGGAAATAAGTGGTGTCCTTGGTTTGTGGCCGCCGTGGTGGAGTGGGTAGAGTGCGACGCCCACACACTGAAGGTCTAGGTCCGATACCCGGCTCAACACCCCACATTTTTCACGGTACCACCCCTTTGGAGCTGCTTTCAACACCCAAAGAGTAATAACTGTCTAAGAAAGCTCCTCAAGCTTCGCCGTTCGGAGTCGTCAAAAAACTGTAGGTCCCTTCTACTCATGAGAGAACAATTGCACACACAACACGAGTAGTCGATGAAAAAGCTAGGCCCTGACCCCACTATGGACTGTGGCGCCATACAAGTATTAATTGTTAGGTGGTGTCCCTTAAGGTGCTTAAAACAATCAAAGAGTAATTACGGTCTAAGCAAAAACTTCCCAAACATCACCGCTCGGAGTCGGCAAAAAACTGTAGGTCCCTTCTACTCGTGAGAGAACAGTGGCGGGCACAGCACGAGTAGTCGATAAGCAAGCTAGACACAGGTCCCCCTGTAGGCTGTCGTGCTACCCAATTTTTAATTGCGAATTAAAGGTCTCAAACCACTGAGCATCTTGAATACGACTCTGTTTACTACTCTTTAATACGTTTCCTTACTTTCATTATTATTTAGGTCCCGTATCATGTCTTTTCGTGTTTTTTTTCGGGGCGAAGTAACCACTTTAACCACTTCCAAGAGAGTCGAAGAACGCAAGTCTTCCCTTAAGTTGGTCGGCATGCTGAATTCGCTAAGACTTGTTTCTGTCCCGGGGCATAACGGGATCATGGGACACTTGATTACAGATAAAGTAGCTAGGCGAGGTTCAAAAGAGGCATTCGCAGGTCCCAAGTCCACCTTGGAACTACCTGCATCCTGGGTTAGAGCATGCGTCGACGGTTGGAACTTCAGCACAACCAGAGATGGCGTAACTCTTTAGGTTGCAGGAAGACCAAGTGTATGCCCCGAACGTTAGCAAGCGATCGGCAGCTTTTTTGCTATCTTTAGACAGAAATGAGTGCAGGCGATTTGTCGTTGTACTAACGGAACATTTCACCTTCGAACCCAGCACCTATGTCGGCTTGGGCTTAGTTATGTCACTCTTTGGGACGGCTGTAGAGAAGGTGAAGACACTTCAAAGCACTTTCTCTGTCAATGTTCCGCCTTTGCTCGTATCAAGTGGCGGCTGTTTGGTCCTGATGTGGTGGGAACTGAAAACCTAAGTTCCGTACACAGAGGCATCTCCTGGTCTTTCTTCGAAAAAACCATGGTAATTCAATGGACCAGTATTTCAGTCTGCGCAATCCAGTGCAGTGTATCCTTACCTCCAACAATAAAAAAACACAAATCTCTTTAATTCTGATTGGTCGATTTTTTGGAGCTAGAGAAAATAGGCCTTGAATACTTGACTTTATTTAATTGGAAGGTATTTGAATTTTCACACGCCATCGTTAAACACATAAGTCAGATTGCAAAGATAATCGCGGATAACACATTGCACGCCTTCACGGGCACATTTTTCTGAAGCGTCCGAATGACCTGCCTATAGAAGAGAAGTAGTTATTTACGCCCAGTTCTTGGGTACACCATCTTTTTTCTTAAACTGTTGATGTGACCGAATTTATGATTAGCTCTGTCAATCGTATCCGTTATACTGCAGAAAGTGGAAACAATGATCAAACAAAGGACCATTTGTTGCGGTGTCGGCTTGCTCAAGCGTTGAGGGAACTTGAGTGCCAGTGACAGCTTGAGCGGAGCCTTGATACTGGTGCTACGGAAGAATAGGAGCCCCTGAAACTTGTTTCAGCCTCGCCGTCCCGCCTTAGCCTTAGCCTTAGTATTGGTGGTGGTTGTGGCTATAAGTAAGATTGAGGGAAAATTACTCCAAATTGATGGAGAACGAGTTGAGCTTAAGATTAAGGGAAAATTATTCCCAATGAATAGAGAACGATCCATCTAGGACACTTAAACCGCAACTCTACACTGAGCTGCGTAACTCCCGCTTGCAGATCACTGAAACACCTGACTTACTGCAAGCGGGACTTTCACAGCTTAGTGTAGAGTTGCGTTTTCAGTATCCTAGATGGCTCGTTCTCTATTCAATGAGGGAATAATTTTCCCTCAATTTTAAGCTTAATTTTGTTCTTTAGTGACTAAAGCCTGTTGTCTTGCATTGTCTACGACTCTTAAGAAGGTGGACATCGTGGTACAAGACCATCAATGCTTGCATCTCAGAATCCTACACATGTACTTCGCGCTTTCATTGAATAATAAAAACAATAATAATCGTTTGCGCGACAGTCCAAAGGGAGACCAGGTCCTAGCTTGCTCATCAACTGCTTGTGTTGTGCGCGTTACTGTTCTCTCACGAGTAGAAGGTACCTAGAGTTTTTTTGCCTACTCTGAACGGCGAAGCTTGAGGAGCTTTCTTAGACTGTTATTACTCTTGTGTTGTCAGCAGCTCGAAAGAGGTGGTACCGTGAAAAATTCGAAAACTTGGTGCTGAGCTGGGAATCGAACCTAGACCCTTTGGCGTGTGGGCGTCGCACTCTACTCACTATGCCGCGGCGTACACGCTTTCATTGATTGCAAAACTAAAAATGTCGATGCAACCATAATAAGATCTCAATACACCTTTTGGGTATAAGGTGAAAAAGGGAAGAATTCTGCCTGATTCTGAGTTTGTGCTTGTCGTCTATTCAAATTAACCTCCAGGCAAACTCTGTAAAGACTTCTTTGCAAACTCAGGAGCAGCTTACACGAATACTTAACTAAGGAACCCTTTACCGGCTTCTTAGTAAAAATTTTCAATTTACAAACTCAGGAGCAGTTTACACGAATACTTGACTAACGAACCCTGTGCCGGCTTCGTAATGCAATAAATGTTGATTTAATGTGATGTTGTTAAAATTGAACAGCTCTTTAAATGTGAAAAAAAAGCACTAAGCCCCTATGTGTACCGAAAGAACTATTCCCAATGTGAAGAAATGGATTTGTGTTTCCATTTGAAGAGAAGTCTATTGGTAACTCTCTTCAAAATTGCTTTCAAATGAACTGACAATGGGGAGGAGATGCGGTAGAATGCATTCATCCAAACGAGCAAACAAGTGTTGCAACAATACCAACCCCAAAAGGTATGATGTTCAAACAGATTTAGCTCGACTAATAAATTTTCACCGTTCACATCCAGAAGCAACCCGATATTCACTTCTGGGTAAAACTCATCATTTTTTACAATTTTTCACAAAACATTTTCACATCGATTCCCGCCAATTCTGATCTTTCCCAAGGTGACTTCATCTGCCACCCCAAGGAAATGCAAATCCCTCTCTCAAATATGTGTTCAATAACTCGCACTCATCATTTTTGGGGTTAAAAAAATCCTTTTTCGTCCTTGCATCTAGCCCGCACCCAAAAAACAAAAACTCTAAGAAAATCCGTAAATAATCCTTGAAATAAGAAGGAAAAAAATCAAAGCTACACAAGCGTAACATCACAAGGCTGCGAAATCTCCTAAGGAATCGTGAGAAAGTCCGTTATGTCTGAAACAGGACTCAAACGCACATTCCCACAATGCGCACCTCCTCCCCTAGTGCAAAAAAAACACGAAATTTCTTAAAATTGTGCGCAATCAACCACTTTTTACCGTAAAAAAAGAAAGAAGCAAAAAGAAAAAAAAACGATGCATCTCCTCGTCCTTAAACGTCAACCCCCAGGAAAATTTATTTGCTTCGTCCCTATTATGCAGGACTTGTCTTCTTGCGAAGGTTTCCCTTTATTCCGATGAAAATACGGTAAAAAGTCCTTAAAAATATTTTTTTCTTTTTTCTTTAGTTTTTTGTGAGTTTTTTTTTTCGTCCTGAGGAACGCTCATTGTGGGTACCTGGTACCTGAACTGATTTTACCGATATCAATCTACTTAAATGCAATCAATGTCCTGCTGCAATGTTGAGAGAAACTACATCATCATCGTTGTCGACATCAGCATCCGCAGGATCCTTGATTGAGTGGATGCTTTGAGGAGAGTGAAAAAAAAACGCGCGCATTTTACGCAGTCTCTTTTTTTTCTCCTTATTTCAATAATGCATTTAGTCGGGATACCTGAAGGATGCTCATGAGGATAATTGCGATTTTTTCAATAATTGTACACGCAAACAGCGTTTCAACGTGATTAATGGACCAACAAACGCGTATCACATTGAAATCGATTCACTGAAAGGATGTCCGTAGGAGGGTGATATCCTTCTCGCTGGGAGCTGCGGAGGACTAGAGACAGAAGTAGCAGCAGCACAAAAGAGTGTCCTGCAAAGTCAATTTGTGTCTTAAATTATCGCCTGAGGCAGAACATGCAAACGACTGTGTGTGTGTGTGTCCCTTCCGTTTGTCTGTTTCAGCGGAAAGGATCTGTCGTTTTTTAAGGAACATTTGAATGCATTGTCTTTGCGTGGATGAGGCGGTGGACAAATTTACTGCCAGAAGTCACTCAGTCACTCATTTACCAGTTCCTCAATTTTTTTTTTTTGTTTTTTCTTAGTTTTACGACTTTGGTTAGTCCTGTGGTAATTTCTAAGGATTCCCATCGTAGGTACTCACATCTCTATCAGTCATACCTGAGTTTTTTTCTTTTTTAATTTTTTTTGGACTCCTCCGTATGGCTTGTCTAGTTTTTTACGACTTTATTGTTTTATGAGCGAACAAAAAACACTAAAATCCTGCTGAAGAACGGTTAGCGGAGAGCGGGACGAGAGTCATTTTTTAACATCTCAATGCGAATCGCAATTAACGTGCTCCCTATGCATGCATCCTTGATACCGAATCATTTTAAAGTTAAATCTTTGTTTGAATACAATTTTTTACGAGGTTAGGTTCTTAGAAGGTCACCGCGCAGTGCACGCGGTGCGTGTAACTCTTCGTTCGGGGCTTCGTTTTGATTCAGATGGTTACAGTGAGGCGCGTGAGATGGTTTATGATTTAATTTTCATTTAACGCCCGCACTACGGGTAGTACGGGATTCTCTGGACGTATATTTTTTACTTTTCACTTTTGGTTTTCGGTATTTTTTTGTTTTTGGGATCATTGGGAGATGTGTACACAAAAAATTGACTTGGAAGCCAGAAATTGTTCGGTTTCTCTTTTTTTATGAGCCGTACCTATGTACGCGGAAGGTGTCGTTTTTTATTGACGTTCTTCTGAGGAGCTGCTGTGTTGGATTCTTTTCATGTATTTGCATATCTTCCGTTTGTGTTTTGTGTTTTTTTTTTGTGGAAATGGAATGTTAGAAGGCATAGGTGACAGTTTTCTCTTCATTCTTGTTGTTTCGAGGGTTTGGGGAAAATCCATTTTTTTAACGCGAGGTTTTTTTACAAACTCAAGGACAGTGTGTCGGAAGAAGGGTTGGGTAGGGTTGAAGCGACTTCAAGTGGTGATTTATACTGCGTAGGACTTGTAACAGACAATGCGGCACCAAGGCTGGAATCTGCATACTTCGCGTGATACAATGGATGAAGTCAGAAATCCACTGTGAATTTGCAAGGGAGATTTATGGTTCCTTGAGTCGAAGTAGAAGACTCTATAACTGGCATTTGGAAAGATTTAATGAACACAACAAAGATAATAAATTTAAGTCTTTACACATGTTTGTCTATCTGATGCCTTTCAATGCCTTTACATTAGTCTACGTGGCAAATTCCTGTTTCCAACAAATTGAAGATCAATTTAAGCCCATTTATTTTGAAGGCAGCGGGATATAGGAGTATGTATATACACAAGCAAATCAGGGTCTAGCTTGCTCATCAGCTGCTCGTGTAGTGGGCGGTATTGTTCTTTCTGTCAAGAGTCGAGAGGTCCCTCAGATTCTTGAGGACAATGAACGGCACAATTTGAACTTTTTTCATACACTTTAAAGGTAATTGACAGCTCGAAAGAGGTGGTGCTCAGTCAAGGCATCAAACCGGGGATTTTTGCAGTTTACCCACTATCACAAGACGGAATGTAACTTTTAAATCGATACATTTTGAAAACAAACCTTGTTCAAAAACAGTCGTGAGTTTGTGTTTTTATTGCAGGTGTTTGATAAATATTTTTATTTTTACTGAGAAAGAAGTAATAATACAACATTGAATTCATCGTCCCTCAGAAACGACTACATTTCTCCATTTCTCTTCCTATTTTGGGACAGCATCTCTGGGAAATGACTTCTCTCTAGCATCGATCCAGCCATTGAGCCCTTCGATTTCGCTCAAAAATTCGAATAAATGCCGTCTCAATTCTTAATACTTCCAAAAATGGACTTTAACTGCATTTTTCTTCCAATTAAAAACAAAACCAAAGCTTCCCGAAAATCCTTTTTATTTAAGACATTTAAGACAAATTTTTATTGCTGACAAATGACATATCTTTCCAGTGAAAAAGGTAATGACTTCCAACATTCAGAAAGCGCCATCTTTTGAAAACGGACCGATTTAATTTGTACCCCCAATACTTTATCAAAAAGTACTTAGTTTAGGATAACCATCCAGTTCGTCCCTTTTAAAGTAAATTCAAACTTCATTTTTGAATCCCCATGGCATTTCAGGTAGACGCCATGACTTATTGGATAGAATGCTATACTCATACGCCGAAGGTCCAAGATCGTGTCCCAGTTAAACACCACGCATTTTTACGGTACCATCTCTTTCGAGCTGAAAAACCTGTTCAAACTTCGACGTTCGGAGTTGGCAATAAATCCCAGGTCCCTTCTACTTGTGAGAGAACTGTAGAGAGTAGAAGTAGTAAAGTCGAGTAATCGATGAGGAAGCTAGACTCAAGATTCCTTGTGGACTCTCGCGCCGTCCAATTTACGAGCATATATGTATAAAATTTCCTAAATTAATTTTTTGTGATGCTATTAGTTTTCTGATTGAACCATCATTCGATTTTTGCCAAAAATTCACCCAAAAACAACAATGTCTGGGTAGGGTCTTCATCGCATGCCAAAATTATTGGTAAATATTAAACAGCTGGAGCCAATCTACATCTCCAGGTTCAAAAAACTTCTCTTATGATTCGACAATTGGCTAAAATTGTATCCTTCAAATCTTCAATGCTTTCAAGTGATGCTCACCCGGATGCCTCTGCATCCGGCACGTCCGTTATATGTCCTGCAGTTTTGCCTAATTTGTGCCGACGATAGACATTGTTTCGCTGTAAGGTGTTCACTACCGGCAACATTGTGTTTTTACTAACACTTAAATAAAAAACCTTTCATTGTTAAATTTGTTGAATTAAACGAAAACCAAAACAGCAAGCAAAGCAGCTAATAATAGCAATAATTGTTAGCGCGACAGTCCACAGGGTAACCAGAGACTAGCTTGCTCTTCAACTACTCGTGTTGTGCGCGCAACTGTTCTCTCCCGAGTAAAAGGGACCTACACTTTTTTGCCGACTACGAACGACGAAGTTTGAGAAGCTTTCTTAGACAGTTATTACTCTTTGAGTGTTGTCAGCAGCTCGAAGGAGGTGGTGCCGTGAAAAATCCGAGGTGTTCAGTCGGGAATCGAACCTAGATCGTACGGCGAGTGTGCGTCGCACTCTACCCACTACGCCACGGCGGCAAAGCACCTGCGGAATATTATTTGAAAGCTAAACATGATCACATTGCCGTGATAAGTGAAAAAAATTAGTAACAACACAAGGGTGCAATACTAAATATTTTGACCGATCCAGAATTTGCCAAGATTTTAAGCAGACATCGTCTAAGGGTGCTCCAATAGTTAAAGGAATTCAAGATGTCAATACAGAAGGAAATCAAAATCTTTCTTAACTCATCAGGAAACTTTCGAATTTGGTTTAACATCCCACGCACCTTTAAACAAGAACAAAGCTTAATGTCTATGTTTTTCACGAATTTTTTGCAATGAAAATAAGCGATGTTAAAATGGTTTCTTAACAAAATGGTGAGAACAGCCTCCCTCCCCTCCTATTTGACGTGCATTAAGGTGAATATTACAGCGGACACAACAAATAAAAACCAACTCACTATAAACTCTTTCTCAATTTCTAACACAATGAGAATCTTCCCGAATTTCGTGCTTGATGTCCACTCAAAACAACTCAATCACTGCGCACCACACCACAACCCTACGTCGTTATATAGCAGTCTTAATGTCCCTCCACTTCACCGTCAAGGCTATAAAAAAATTTGAGATATGGCAAACGTTTGTTGAATCAATTTTCAAAAATAAATCACGTCAGGAATCAGTCACTCGGCATTTACCTCATTTGACTTCTTATCGCGAACCCGAAAATAAACACAAGACTCTATCGCGCTTCAAACTTTATCACCTTCCGTTGTGGTCAGGCAGCAACGTCACTGATTGACAATCAGGGTTTCTTCGACCACTCGCCTCGTTGAAGCTTATGAGTGGAAACATTTTGGATGACACATTTTTTTGGAATCGTTGTCTGTCTAAATTTTCTTCTTGGTTCACCATTTCTACCCACACCTCCACGTATACATTCTCAGACTCCCATTGAGTTGATCACCCCTGTCAAAGAAGTCTGCATTTGCATCCCGAATCGCATTCACGACAAATTCACCCCTCCACTGCAAATTGTATTCGAACCCCGCTCACTTCCAGCCGCGCAATGAAAATCACGACAGTTGTTCGCAGCAGAAGTCGACCCATTTCAGGCATGCACCCTGACAGATCCTTGACAAACGTCAATTACTCACTCAGTCCCACCACCCTCGCACTACCTGCCCGGCAAATTTTTCCCACACCACTTGAGCACTCATGCAGATTGCCCATCAACCCGCTTGCGGGACTCATACGCGTTTAATAAACGAGGTTCAGCCGTGTTGTGGCAAAGCACGCTCATACACTCCGTAAACCATCAGCCAGGGGGCGGTTTAATTAAAAATGCAAACATTCATATCTTGGCCCCTAGCTGCACAATTCGTTTTAATTAATTTCCGGACCGCCTTGCGCGACGCTTTAATGTGACAGGTCCGGGAGAGCGAAGACTTGGAAACTCACCTGGATTGAGGGCATCGACAGCATGATAGTCGGGTTCTGCGACGGTGGATGGGGTATCGACTTCGTTGACAGATCCTGGTGTTCGCCGTTGGTTGTCATCGGTGTCATCTGCCCCCGCTGAGGCACTGCTTCGGTCCGTCATCCACTGGTCTGAGGGATTTGCATCTGCAACGAAGGATACAAAAGTCGGTCGTTACATTCGCGCCATTTTGAATCGTTCCCTAACCCTTTTTGCAGTCAAATCAAATCACAACCACCCAATCAGACGTGACAAGGGAAGGGGTTGAGAATTTACATAGCACACTGAAAGCGGCGCACACACTCATCCAACCAACTGGGGATGGATCCGTTTTTTATCGGACAAGGCAGCGTGTGAAAAGCAAGCTTATCGGCTCTCGCCCGGGAGGGTTGATTTACATAATGTTTCCCCTGAGGGGTTGGTTTTTTAGAGCGCCAACTGATTTGGCTGCTCGTGCATGCGTGTGTGTGCTTGTTGCGTATTTAAGTGCGTCACGGTGGGAGCAGACGCAAATTGAAGGGTTCCCTGGCAACTCCTGCGAGGTAGCACCATTGGTTGAGGCAACGCGTAAAAAACGGAACGCGCACAAAGGATGAAGGATAATGCGGCATGGTGTGAGTGTATTGAGGTGGAGCTGACGATTGGTTGAACAGGGACTGTGTGTATTGGAACTGATTTGCACACACCGGGGTATCGTTCGTTTTTCAGTGCCTTAAAGGTCCTTCAAATTCCGACACAGTTGCGCGTCAAAATGGCGCGAATGAAATCTGGGTGAGATTTTAGGGTTTTTTGTGGGAAAAAGGATTTTTTGCTACTGACAGTTGGTTTGTGAAGTGAGAAGCAACCCCTCATTGGCTTGGGAGAGGGTTGCTGCTGAGGACATAATTCTTGGTTTAGTTGACAGTTAACGATTTTTGTGATTTCATGTGAATTTAGAGATTTGAAAAATGTTTGAAGAATGTTTTAGTGTGGACTAGATGGCGATGCTTCTAACTTTTGGGCTTGGAGGTGCACAATCTGATGACAGTTATCAAAAATTCAAACTGACAGACTAGTCCCCGTGCATCTGGTTGCATCTTAACACACATTCCATGCGCCGATGTCTCAGCCTGGTCAGGTACTCTCAGCTGGATGCGATATAAGGTCTGTGTTATTATTTTTAGATCAGGTCCAATGGAGGCGAGGAGGGTAATAAAACGCATGAACAATATAAGAACCCAATAACACGTCACATTTTATTGACTGGCTGAAACATGGTTAAAAAAATTCCCGCCTTGAATCTCCCCATCAACGGTTTGGTTTAGTCGGCTGAACACAATGGACGTCAGTCAAATGTGTCTAGTCGAGTGCGTTTTATGCTCAGCTTCTAAGTAATACTCATCAAAATGTTGCGGGTGTATTTTGACGCATTGTTTGGTGTAGTTTTGATGTGGAATGGGATGCGGTTTTCCTTGGAGATGTGTCATTCGAGAGCAATTGTTTCACGTTCATCTGTGTGACTTTGAGTGGAGAAGAGTGATTAACTGGCGGAGCAAGTGTGAGGATGGGACTGTAATCGGGGAAAGACATCGAGACTTGAGTTCAAAACCAAGTGTTACGTGCATCAATGCATCAGATGTAAAGGAACGATCATTACCCTCCTCAAGACTATTTAAGAAGTTTTTTCCAAAACACAGAATCACGTGAGTTTAAAGCCATCGAAAATATGTTTCGACTTATTTCTGAAAACTAACTTATATGCGTATGCCGCCGTGGGGTAATGGGTAGAGTGCGACGCTCACACGCAGAAGGTCTAGGTTCTATTTCTAGCTCAACACGAAACTTTCGAATTTTTCACGGCATCACCTATTTCGAGCTGTCTGACAAAACTCCAAGAGCAATAGCTGTCTAAGAAAAAGCTCCTCAAACTTCGAAATTCGGAGTCAGCAAAAAACTGTAGGTTCCAACTACCCGTGAGGGAACAGTTGAGCTCTCAACACGAGTAGTTGATGACCAAGCTAGGCTCTGGTCCCCGTGTGGACTGTCGCGTCAACAAATATTATTATTATTATAACTTTTATGCAAAAGCAGGTGCGAAAAATGTATATCGGTCCACACAGGATTAACATTCGAGGGGAGGAGGTTCTTGTGAAAATCTGACTTCTTTTTCCAAAGGCCCGTTTTTTTGGCAAGAAAACACATGGTGTGTTCAATATATTCTCGTTATCGATATGAAGGAAATTGCGAATTCAATTTAAATTCTTTTTATTTTTGAATATAATCTCCCCTAACATTGAGTTTGTTTGTTTGATTTGTTACATCTTGAGCCTTCAAAAAGAATAAATTGCCTCTTTCTGTGCAAAATACCCATTTATTGCCAATTTGAGTTCTTCATCATTCGAAAATCTTTTTCCACGAAGACATTTTTTCAAATACGAAAATCGGAAATATTTACTAGAAGCAAGGTCTGGACTGTAGGCTGGGTGTTGGATTTCTTCGAAACCACAATCTCGCTCAGGGGCCTTGGAAACTTGCGCCGTGTGAACAGGAGTTGTCATGAAAAAGCAACTCACCCGCCGCGAGCTTACTTCGTCTTTTCTTTTTAATTTCCTCCCTTAAACTATGCAAAGTGGAAGCGTAGGATGTGGCGTTGATGGTTTCACTTTTTTTTTTGTACTCAATGAGCAAGATCCCCTTTGAGTCCCAAAAAACTGTGGCCTTCAGATTCCTCGAAGACGGAGTGACTTTGACCTTCTTCGGGGGGTTTGTTTCTCTTTTTGGCACTGCATGGACTCTTGTTTGCTTTCAGGCCCATAGTGGTGAACCCAAGTTTCGTTCGCCTTCTCACTTCAAATCTTCAAAAGCTCTCTACAGCATGCGAAGCAAGATTTCCTTTGAGTCCCATAAATCTGTGGCTAGGTGCTTCCCGACAGACAGAACGACTTTGAACTTCTTCGGGGGTCTGTTTCTCTTTGATGCCACTGCATGGACTCTTGCTTGCTTTCTGGGTCATAGTGGTAAACCCATGTTTCGTCCCCAGTTACAATTCGATTCATAACACTGTCTGCGTTCTCACTACACATCTCCGAAAGCTCAAAAAAAAAAAAAAAAACAGTGAGAATCGCATGCTGTAGAATTCTCACTGTTTTCTGAGGCGCTATGGGCATTCGTGGCACCCACCTTGCACTGACCCTAGAATGATTAAGATGGTCATGAAGAATGGTCTAAATGGTACCAGTTGAAAGCTTGGTGATCTCTGCCATAACGTTCACCTTTATTCGAGCATCCTCAAGAACAAATTTTTCGACTTCTTTGATGCTTTTTCTCGTACAAGCAGTAGCAGCAGTAGGGGCACTGGAGCGGCGTCGTTTTTAATGCTCTTTTTGCCTCTCTTGAACTCACTTGACCACTTTTGAACAGTTGATAATGAAGGTGCGGAACCCTGGTAAACAGCCACCATCCCTTCATTAATAGTTTGTGACTTTTTCCTTGCGTAGTAAGAAACTAAATTAGAGCACGACGATCAATTTTCACCATCATCGTCTCAGTTGGCATTATGATTCTGTTTAACTAGAGATAAAGCGCTAATTAATAATCACCTTTATCTGAAAATTTACATGAATGCACTTAAATAATAGTATTACTTGATAAATAAGTCAATTTATGTATATAACACAGCTTCATCCCGGTACCGAGAATATATTGAGTTTGTATTGCTCCTCGTATATCGAGTTTTCACACATAGGCGCATCCTGGAAGAGTCTGAGAAGTTAAGAATCGACAGTGCTTTTTGGGCCACTTAAGGGACTCAAGTCGCATAGGGGCGTGCGTCAATTTTCATCTTTCGTTTCGGCATTCCTATCAATCTCAGAAAATTGTGCAGAATGATGATGGAGAACTGAACTAAGGCTGCTCCGTTAAGATCTACTGTGCTGATCAAGAAGACACAAAGATCAACCCGCTTTGAAGAAGAGATTTCAGATGAGGAGGTAAAATACGGTCCCCTACTATGTGCTTTGAATCACATACTTCAGAAGATGACGGGAGAGAGGTGTGGTTGAAAGCCTTTAATATGCGATTGGACGGTATTATTTTGAATGATGTGACTGGATTTTATGAATCACATGTTTCAAAAATCACATCTGTAACACTCTTTATAGCGTAAAAGGAAACACAGATGGAGAAGAGACCATCTTCTGGTGGGGTGACGACAAACAGACCCAGATTTTGCGGAAGTCTGACTGGTAGTGACAGATTGACCAGAGACTACATTCTAGTGCCACGGCAGGTCAGGAGCCACTGGAACTTCGAGCCTTCGAGCGGTAGGCCTCCGAGCGGTGGGCCCCCTTCTGGGTGTATCGTGGTATCTGTGGTTTACCACCTAACATCGCGGGCAGAGTCGAGGATAGTGTTCTGTGCTGACTTGTCTAGTGTTTGTTCATCTTTAGGTTGGCAAGGCGGTAAGGGGACTATCTCGGCTCTGTGTCGAGTTGCATTCACAACCGCACGCTGCGATCCAGAGAGCGGAAGAAATTTTAGGAAGACCTCACTTCAAACCAATTTGGGGTGATTGTCCCTCAAGCATGATCTCAATTTGGTACTTGGGTAACTAAGGCGTTTAGTCTTGCGTTATCTACGACTCTTGGGAAAATGGACCCCGTGATATATGCCGTCAAAGCAAGTTATTACGCAAAACTAAATCTCACATCTGTTCTTTCTATAGTCCCTAAAGATTAAGGTCTGCTTGAGATTGACTTCCACTTGGGGTACGCTTGTCAGCCCACACAAAATTTTTGCAAGGTTTCCTAATTTCTAATGGTTGCCGATGATGAACATGAACCTGCTGCAACTGCTATGTGTTTTGGCACATCCTTTCATTGCGCAATATCTTGAAAGTAGACCTCTTCGGTCGATTTTTATTTTTTCTAATGAGGTTGACAGGAATTGTCCCAGATTCATGTTTACGTCGGCAATAGCAGTGTATAAACATTTCTCATAAGCCCTCCTAATTGAAAGCTCCGAAATCGAATTTAAACGCTCCACCTGACAGAGGGACGTCATATACGCTATGCTCTGTGTTTGTATTTTTTGTTAAATTGTTTGTTTCACAATTTCCTGCACCTCTGTGATCAGAATACAAGCGCTTTAAGCAGCAGCAATATTTTGATATCTTCTTCAGAGACATACGGCGGAGGCCTCCTCATACATGTCGATCTTAGTCGTGTAGTTACAATTGTTTTTTTTATTGTTGTTGTTCTTAAGGATACATCAAGATTAAATGCCATTGGCTTCCGTAGTGTAGTAGATGGGCAACTAGAGTACCAGGTTTCCATAGCTTAAAACCTTCCAATTTTTCGTCGTCACCATCCTCTTCGAGTTTTACCCAAAACTCATGAAGTACTGATTGCCTGTTGAAAAATATTTTCCCCATTAAAGAAGTCTTAATGTACTTCTTCTTCTTGTGGTGCTGGAGTCCGGGGTGGATTTGGGTCTTAACCAACATGCCTCTTCAGAGGCATGAGTCTTAATGTAATTCTTCTCTTTCTTCTTTTTGTGGTGCTAGAGTCCAGGGTGGACTTGGGTCTTAACCAACATGCCTCTTCAGAGGCATGAGTCTAAAGGTATTTCTTCTTCTTCTTCTTCTTCATCTTCTTCTTCTTGTGGCGCTACAGTCCGGGGTGGACTTGTGCCAAAAACAAGAACAGCCAGCACGATATTGCGCACTTCAAGTTGGATGGGGTCCTTCTCCAATTGTGTGCGCCAACTCAGCCAAAGCCGTCCTTTGTTGCGTTGTCCCAATAACTCGGATTCGAAGTTACTTCTACATTATTTTAAACTCTAGACTTCCGTCCCTTCTGTTCTGCAACACCATCAAAATAATTTGTCCTGCAGGGAAGATCTTCTAAAAGCGTATACAATATGGACATTTCAAGAAAACACAACAATGCTGCCAATTTGTGCCGAGACCCTCTATCTTCCTTGTTGTTAAACTTTGTTTCTCCGGTTCTTATTAAGTTAAACAATCAATAACTCGTAGAAGGTAGCAGATATGCAGCCATCCATCCTTCACTGAGGCACACAGTTCAGGCATCAAGAAGAGGTTCTTTTGGTCCTGATCAAGGACACTCCTAACTGTAGGACACAGTTCAGACATCAAGAAGAGGTTCGTTTGCCCATGATCAAGGATACTCTTGTAGGACACAGTTCAGTCATCAAGAACATGTTTTTTTGGCCCTGATCAAGAACACTCTTAAATGTAGAATTGGCATTCATTCTCTCTATTGTCGCCACAGTAGTCGATGATGTTGCTTCTACATCCTGATACAGCATGTAGAGTGCACTGTAATGTGCTCTCCTCTGTTCTTTCGCCTTTCAAGCAGGCCGATATGTTCGATGGACTTCTTCTTTTTGGAAGACACCAAGAATTCGTTCTCTTGCACTATTTATTGTTCACCATTCAGCCCTAAAAAAACGATTCTATTAAGTGACTTAGGGTTGAGGGTTTCGATATTCTTTTGACTTCTTTTGAAACGCCTAAGAAAAATCCATTTCCAAGAGTGAAGCTGCATTTTTGCCAACGTTTCGAGTGTGAGGTCTAATTTCAATTGAACGCATCAAAACGAACTCCCAACTGTCATCGATGTTCAACGATGTTCAACGCATCAGTCTCATTCTTTGCTATGCCTCCTTGACTTCAGAACCACATTACTTCACTCGTTCTTCAGACGACTTTGGGGCTTACACAACATCAGATGGAAACGATGTCGTTAGCGTAAGCCGGCGATTGCATTGAGGACTGTGCCCCCTGTGTGTTGTGAGCTGCAGCCAGTCTAGGGCAACTATTGTAGGAATCACACGACTTATCGCATCTCCGGTTTGGGTTTTGGTATGGTGCCGATGTCCTTAAATCAAGCTTTGTGGCGCATCGTTACAGTGTTCCAACCAGCCTTCTCGAGATCCCCAAAGCTGGCAACGTTTATTTAAAAAGTTCTCTATCTAAACTTGCAGGGCTCCCTTGCCCTGTATTAGACCTTTAGCATTTAAAGGAACCACATGTGATAACCGTGAATGAGCCTCTGTGTGTGCACGGATAATTCCCCAAACCAAATGGCAGGATCAATGCTGCAGTTGTTTTTCCAGACAGTATTCTGCCCGTCTCAAAGAAACATCTGCCCAGAGCAAATATCTTCCCAAACTAATTCCACAACCTGCACCCATACAGTCATATCCAGAAGCCCGCATAACCCAAGGCCTCGCAAGACAAATCATCAAAGTGCAAGTTCATCGTCAGCATCAAAACCGAGGCCCCGCGTATCTCAAAACATTGCCTGCACCCCCCACCAGACGACATTATGCGCAACATGCAAAGTCACAATCAGAGGTGAACATCGATAGAATCTCCACCAGACAACCAGACTCCAGTCACACATTGTCTCATCGGCGAATGGGTGTCAGTGTCTCCTCAGGACCCCTCCCCTCCACAGCCTCTCAGCCAAAAGCAAAAACAGGAAAAGCTCGAATGGAACGCGCAGAAGAGCACATTCTCCACAGCCAACGTATATAATTTCACACTCTACGCTTCTCCGCGGAATGAATTATTGCGGTGCATCACGCGAAATTTCTCTCCATCCCTGTGCTCCACCGATGGCCGCCCCTGGGTGATTGGGAGGGGTGCCGAAGGCGCAGTGAAATAAAAATTAAGAAACGGAAAAGAAAATGTAAATAAATCCACGCAGCACACAGTTGCGCATGCTCACCGGTTGCGCGCCCGGGCGAGGGAATCCCCACTGCACCTGTTCATGGAAGTGGTTAATTATAATGGGGACAGGGGGACGGGGGGACGGGGGTGGTCTTAATTTAATTTTTAGCACATGACGCGCTGATTTGAATTAAGGCAATGACACTCGGTTGTAGGGAAAGCGGCAGAATCTGCAAACGCTAGCCTCACGCAGACGCATTCCAGAGGGAATTGGTATTTTGATGAGGTGACAAGTGGCTCGTAGATGGAATGTTGCACTGAACGACTGTCAATCTGCTTGAACCAGTTTGTGACGAGAGTAGAGGCAATCGACCACTGTTTCAGGCAGAAGATCATAAGTCGGTTCCACCGATTTGGCGCACAAAGTGTAAGTGCGAGTATCCTGCTGACAATAGACGATCCCTCTGTGACTCCTTCAGTGAGTTATAGGTTCTGACGAGATCGATTATTAGCATCCTTTGTGCGATCAGTCACATCGTCGCCCTTCGATTTACGAGCTATTCTCAAACAGAAAACTATTTCATGACTTGCAAGGATTTTTCAAAGCAAAACAAAAGAAAAGGACCTGTGCTCTGTTTTGCGCAAGATGCAGTTCCCACACTTGCGCTCGGGGGACGAACGCACTGCGGACGAGGATGCACTCAATGTTGTGCATTCAATGCTGGTCTGTGTTCGCATTTTTGCGGCAACTACGCATCCACCTGGCCTGAGAGGGACACCTTCCCCTGCGTGTCCTTCTTTTGATGGCGAAGTCTGTTCGGACGAGATTTATGGGTTATTTACCCGGCACCAGGTAATTGCGATAGATGTGAGGTGTTGCGACAATGCGCTTGCCGGTGAATAAAAGTCAGGGGAGGAAAGGTTCAATTAAATTCATATCGTAATTCGGTTGAGGTTTGGTCCTTTGGGGTGGTGCAGCAATTCCATTGTGTGTTGCAACGATGAGTGACAAGTGATCACAAAGATTAAGGACACTAAAAAATGGACTTGAACCGGTGCAACAAGGGTAATAATTCGAAGAAATCCTGCAGACAACCAGCTTACCGGGTAATCTGTTTGAGGCGGAAGGTGTCCATCATAGTTTTTATGTGCCTTTTGGGATCAGGTTTGTAGATCGTTGAATGTAGAAAAATCGTGGTGCAACAGATTGATCTCCCACACCCTACCCGATTCAACCCGCACAATCCTTCCGTACACTAAAACCATTCACCCATCAGGGCAGCTGCATAAGGTCATATCCGATCGATTCCATGCAAATGCAAGGTCTCATAAACATTCCCCCTCCCCCCTGAACCCATCAATGAAATGCGAAAATAAATCAAAAGTTGAAATGTCCATTGCGACAGCCCCAACAAATCAATCAAACGATGCAAATGGCAACCATGCCGTGCATGAAAGTGGGACCGGTCCCAGGGCGCACAGCCACTATGCCACACATTGAGGTAGGTGCAGGCGCAGCATTCGGTCTCTCCGGACAGACGACATCGCGTATGCAAAAGTCAGCCTGGGACTTGCAAATTCGATTCATTCATGGACTTTCGCGGCGAAACCAGTGGCAGCGGCGCACCGAAAATGGTGAAACCTATAGACGGACATTTCCATATTCTCCTCCGGCAGTTGGCAGCCCAACTTTCAATTAATTTGATGCATCGCGCTAACGCGGAGTGCGGAGTCGGGTTGGTCCGGAAACTGATGAAATTCTAATTTTAGGCTGACCCCAGATGTCAGATCTCGAGTGAAGGCTAATTGAATATTTATTTGTGAAGGAGAGCGGGAAGGAAATCCTTTCACGCTCGGATCAAGTTTCCCTCTACACTCGATCCCATCTGCAAATCTCGCTGAGCGGCTAGTGTGTTCTCGAAATAGGCACGAGTCGGATGATATCACTGGGAATGCGCCTCACGTACACACGCACATTCACACGCGAGCTCCGCCACAGCGCCGTCGCAGCAGCCGAAAGGTGAAAGGAACAAATATAACCGTTTTGTAACCCTTGAAAATGCGTGCTAGTTGTGTGTTATCTGCGCACACGCTGAAGGGTATCCTGTTTTTCATCGGTTTCCCCGAATGCCGTTAGATACACTTTCGCTAACGGGGAAAGTGAATGAAATCAAGGTGTGCGCCTCTCTCCCGGAATGTGAACGGGACGTTGCGGAGATGCGGCGGGGACGTGGCATCCTTTTGTGTGCGCAGCTACCCCTGGGTGCTCGTGCTGCGGCAGTGTCACACACGTGACGCGAATAAAGGGGTGCCACAATCACGGGCCCGGCCGTGTTTGATCGCAGAGAGGGAAAACGGATACGTTACGATCGGTGTTGCATGAAAACAGATGAACTCTCGAAGGGGGTAGAGGCACGAGTTGTAACGTGTGTTATTTACTCGCATCATCGTTCATTGGTTTGTTCCAGGAGCTGTGCGGTTGCCATTTGGAATTTAGAATGGCGGCATGTCTGGCGGTGTGATGTATGCAAACGGGTTTTTTTAGAGGGGTGTACATAGTACATCTGCGTGTGCTGATTACTTTCTTCATTTTTTCGATGTATCGCCTAGAATTCAGAGAAGGCGTGATTAAATCATTTGGGGTGATTAAACTTTTGCAAACTAAGCGATATTTTTGACTCCCAAAATCCACAGACTACGAGAGAAACGGGTTAAACTTAGAAGCAGTTTGAAGACAGGAAGCGTTTCTGAGGTCATAAGGCCAGTGCTTCGTTGTTTGCATATATTGCCGCTTCTAGATTTGACAACAACCCAAATTTGTTGATTTCCCTGTATAAGCAGCAACTGAACGTGTAACTTTCTCATTTTGCCTAATTTTGCTTACTCCTTATAAACTTCAATTTACGAAATGGTGGAATCCTACTGACCATTCAAAACGCTTCTTATGTACATATGTATGTGTTGGAAGGTAGATTTTTCAAAACAAGTATTTTCGCACTCCGCAGGGATACATATGTATGTATAGCGAACAAATATGCAACATATGACGCTCAGAACGTCCACAATTGAGTGAAGTGCTCCTTCTGCATCTGGACAAAGTGACGGTTCGTTGTGTTCTATGTTCAAAGGGTGTCATTGGTTCGTCTTTTTTTAGGAAATCATTTAGCGAGCGAGTCAATTCAGAGGGGATATGGTTAAATGAAAATTGAGTTTGTTTGGTCAACTGTTGAGGATGATAACTTGGCCAAGAAGTCGTTTCGACAGGATTAAAACAAAAAATGGTCCATCATGATTTTATGGAGTAAGAAGTTTTCTATTCGAGTGATTTCATGGATTGGTACCGTCAATTGATCACAAAGATTATGCGGTTCGACAGCATACGATTCTTTTGCTTTTTGTGAGGCTACGTTACCGACATTTCTTCTTCTTCATCTTGTGGCGCTACAGTCCGGGGGGATCTGGCCCTCAGCCAACATGTCTCTCCAGCCAGCACGGTCTTTCGCCAGCTGCCTCCAGTTACGCACTCCTAGTTGGTTGAAGTCCTTCTCGACTTGTGTGTGCCATCTCAGCCTAGGTTATCGTCTGTTGCGTTGTCCCAGTGGCTCAGATTCGAAGACTTTTCAAGCCGGAGAAGTGGTGTCTATGCGCTCTACATGGCCCCGCCATCTTAAGCGTTGTATCCGTAGACGCTTGACTATGCGTATGTCGCCTAACCCATAGAATTCTCCGTTAAATCTTCTCATCCAGACGCCATCAACGCAAACAGGAACAAAAATCGCACGCAAAACTTTTCTCTCGTAAAGACTGAGAGCTTCCTGAACCCCATTTAGCAACGTCCAGGTTTCCGCAACATAAAGTTGGACTGGTATGATCAAGCTTAGTTCTTTCAGAGAAGGTTTTATTCCTCAAATGCAAATCTTGAGCCCAAATAAACAGCGGCTGGCTAGAGTGATTCTGCGTTTGATTTCGGTACTGATGTTGTTGTCTCTATGTCGAGATAGACGAAGTTCTTGACTACCTCCAAGTTTCTGCTGCCTGTTGTGTCGCTCTGTCCGAGACGTCGATGTTGTATGGGCTTTCTTGATGACGGCATGTACTTTGTTTTGCCCCCATTTACTACCAAACTCATTTTAGCTGCTTCCGCTTCAATGACAGCATACGCCTCATTGACGGTTCGCTGTGTTCGTCCAAACACGTCAATGTTATCAGCGTAAGCTAGCAATTGAACTGACTTTTGGAAGATCGTTCCTCTGGTGTTGACTTGTTTTTCATAAGAATGACGTTAAAAAGGTCACATGACAGTGCGTCGCCTTGTCTAAAACCTTTTTTGACATTGAAGGTCTCGGTGAGTTCGCTACCGACCTTGACGGACCAGCGAGAGCTCTCCATTATCATCCTGCACAATCTGACGAGTTTGGTAGGAATGCCAAAACTAGACATGGCACTGTATAGATCGTCTTTTTACACACTGCCATATGCGGCCTTAAAATCGGAGAATATGTGGGGAGTCTCGATTTGCACTTCCTTAGTCTTTTCCAGGATCTGCCGTAATGTAAAGATCTGGTCAATCGTGGACTTCCCTGGTTTGAAGCCACACTGATCTGTGGCTTATCCATAAGGATCAGCTTATGGACAGACGGTTTCAGAAGCTCACATAATACGGCAGAGAGGATCTTGTGTGCGATGTTAGAAAGTCTAATCTCTCGGTAGTCACGGTAGTATCACTTTCTCACTTTGTCTTATTTTGCGTCGCGGCTTACTTCCTTTTGAATTTCAATTTACGAAGTGGAATCCTGCTGACCATTCAAAACTCTTATTAAGTGCTGGAACGCAGATTTGTCAAACAAATATATTCGCACTCCTCAGGGATATTGGCAACAAATATGCGACTTTTGAGGCTTAAAACGTCCTCAAATGATTGAAGTGCTGCTTCTGCATCTGGGCAAAGTGACGGTTTGTTGTGCTCTATTTTCGAAATGTGCCTCTGGCTCGTATATTTTTTAGGATATCATTAAGCGAGCGTTAACGGTCAACTCAAAGCGGATATGATTGAATAAAAATTGAGTTTGGTTGGTCAACGGTTGAAGATGATAACTTCGATAACCGTCAGGACGAAACAACGAGCCGCCAAAAATCGTCCGTTTATGGAGTAAGAAGTTTTCTATTCGAGTGATTTCATGGATTGGCACCGTCAATTGACCACAAAGATTATGCGGTTGGACATCAGATGATTTGTTTGCTTTCTGTCAGACTACGAAATAGCTGGCCCCGAAATTTCAACGCATCAAATAACAACAACGTTCGAAATGAGTTAAATCAAACCACAGTCTTAATTGGTTGGTTTGAGTTTGCGACAAATCTTTTGTGTGTCTGTTGTTTCAGCAATAACGTATGCTCTTCTTATATAAAGTGCGTTCTCGATTAAGGCAACTCTCGATTTACGCAACTCCTCGGTGTACGCAGCAGCTGAATTTCCAACACTGTTGAAGCGGCAGTCGCAACTTTAAAATAAAAAGTGACTTGATAAGTGCAACTTTTGTTCCTTTTTTCTCCTTTTTGACATGCACCATGAATTCAGTGCAGCGATCAGTCGCTTTGAAATTTTAAAAATCGGTGGCATTAAAAAGTTAAGTAAAATTATCGATTAAAAACAAAAATGAACTTTTAGAAAGATATAAGAAAAGAGAACTTATACGTTCATGGTGCCGTGTGTTCAATGTGCATAAATCTACAATTAGCAGAATGCAAGGAAGAGAGGGCGAAATAGAAAAGTGTGTTTCCAATATCGAATGTGGACCCGGAAAGAGGATAGCTTTAAAGGCTAGCGAATACTCGAGTATGAAGCAATCACTGTATAAATGGTTTCTATAACAAAGACAGCAAAATGTGTCACTTTCCAGCGAGTTCCTAAAAACTAAGGCTTCCTCACTGCATGAGATGGTAAAATGTGGCCAGGATCCATTAAGGCGAGCAATGGTTGGGTAACAAATTTTAAAACAGACACGAAACTTGCCTGTTGAAAATTTGCAGAGAAAAACTGACAAACCAACCGCATCAATTTTCAATTAAATTTAATAAAAAACTCAGAGAGCTCGATCTGATTCCTTGTCAAATTTATAACGCTGACGAGAACGATCGTTCTACCGATTTGTGCCCAACAAAAATCGTGCAAATTTTAGGGAATTGTCTGCTCCTGGCCGAAGGATGAGCAAAGAAAGAATGACGTTTCTCGCCTGCAACTATGCCTCTGGTTTACACAAAGTTAAGCTTTTCGCCATCGCAAATCTGCAAACCAACGATCTTTTACAAATTTTGAACATATAGACGTTAACATTCATTGAACAGATGTACCACTCGACATTTGTGCTTGAGGTAACAAAACTAAACCGACTAAGGTAGGGCTTTATTAATAAAAAAATATAGACGCGATTATTGCAATAACCTCGGTCATTGCAAATAACCCAGTTTGCTATTAGTTGCGTAAATCGAGAATGTACTGCATATTTAAATATATAAAATTATTGAATGGCGCAGCAGCTCACATTTCAACCAAGTCCTAGCTTCCTTATCAACTATTCGGGTTGTGTGCTATCCAGTTCTCTTACAATTAGAAAAACCTACAGTTTCTTGCCGACTCCGAAGGGTAAGGTTTGAGAAGCTTTTCCATAGACTGTTGTAACTCCTTGAGTGTTTTTAGAACCTTGAAGGACACCACCTCCTTCCTTGAAAAAAAGCGAGTTGTTCAGTTCGGGCATAGAACCTGAGCAATTCGACGAGTGAGTGTCGCACTCTACCTACTACGCCACAACAGATGCAGCTTAAACTGATTAAAATCTTAACAAAAGTTAGTCACAAGACTGAGGAGGTTGGGAAAATTTAAGTGACTTAATATTTGTTTTATGATTCAAAAGTGGCGCGATATAAATTGACAACAAGTTGTGCTAGTCGAAAATGTTTTTTTAAACTTAGGCGGGGTTGCAACGTTGGGCGAGATGTTGTTTGAACTGTTTAGTCCCTCTCACTGCAATAACTTTTGTGTCCTTTCTATATGATATTGCCCTGTATAAAAATATGTCGAAAGAGAAATTGTTTAACCCATATTCTGCAGATTTTTCTGGTCATTGGGTTAAACACCTTGAGGCGCATCTATGAGAAAGAGCAAACACAATCAGATCTCAAAACATCGTCATGATTCTCATGCCCACTGGACTTGGGCAAAGAATTTATTGACAGTGGAACTGCTTTGCAATGGACCAACATTTGAATCTGAATGTGTAGTGTTTCCCAATCTCCAACAAAGAAAAGACTGCTTTGCAATCGTAGCTGAACAGACATCGGAGAGAATATCATTGTCTGGCAGCTACTCACTGTGGGGGAAATGTTGAGCTTCATTTGTGCATCGGTACCGTCTCGCAGCCATGTTGCAAAATTTCCACAGAGTTTTGAATATGCTTTAGGGAGCATGCGCTTAATTTTAATGATAAGCGCTTCGAGATGTTCGTCGCACTGACCTCGTCGAACGGAGTTCTCCTATCTGATCTGGTGCTCCTAAGACCTCCCTGCACCTACTAGATAGAACCCAATAGTGAGCGATAGAACTAATTGGTAATAATTATGCTTCGAAGTCAATCTCGCTCGCTAGAACAAACAAACGAAATGTTAGCTCTCCGTCACTATTTACACTATTTTGAATATGCTTTAGGGAGCATGCGCTTAAATTGTCTAGAACCTTGAGAGTCCTGCCACCTGAAATAGCGCTCACTGTATACACAACTATATGTGTTGGCGTTGACAAAGGATCTATTTAATGTCAACGCGGCTTCCATAGAGAACCCCATCTGGTTCGGGTATTGTGCCTTTATCAGCGATGACAATTTCCGTGATCCCTGATGACTTAGGTTCCAGAATTTCGTCCTCAGCATCCGGCAATACTTTATTTTATCGATGATATGGTGAATTCAACTGAGGTCGTAGTTCACTCCAAGACTTATTTCGTGAATGTCGTCCAAAATCAGTTGTTGTTCCGGAAACCATTGATGCTGTGTGCCAACTGATATTGCAAGATCCTCAAGTGACCTATCCTGAGATTGAGACAAGGTAGGCATTAGTGGGACCAACATACATTCAATATTGCATGAACATTTGACCGTCAAAAAAATTTGTTCACCTTGGATCCCACACAATTTGTCAATCGCTCGACAACAAGGCTCGTGTCGATTGGTCGAAAGAAATGCTCCAAAAATACGATCGCGGTGCTTCGAAACACGTCTATGACATCGTGACAGGTGATGAATCGTAGATTTACGCATATGAGCCCGAAAGTAAACAGGAGTCAACTGGATGGGTGTTTCAAATTGAGCCAAATCAAACAAATGTTGCTCGCGCACGAAGCACTTTCAAGCAAAGGGTCGCCTGTTGTTTCGGAAAAACTTGACATGTCGCAACCGTACCACTAGAACAACGCAGAACAGTCAATTCTGAGTGATACACAACCATTTGTTTGCCAGTTGTCTTCCAAGAAATCAGGAAAACGGATCACTCTTCACCACGACAATGCCAGCTCTCACACATCGGCTCAAACAACTGCATTTTTGAGCAGAGGCTGGCCGGCGGAAAACTTGTCCTAAAAGAAAAATTCAGTCATCATGAAGAACATTTACCCAACTCGGAAGGAAAGAAGCGGGTAAAACTAATACAATTCCAAAAAAATCGCTCAACGCTCTAGAACCTGGTCTACCGTCGATCTCCACAGCTTCTTCGCAGTTCTGCTCCAATTGTTCCCAATGCATGAATGTCGAGATTTGCAATGTATCAAACTTCTGTCATCCGTCCAGCATGCTGTTCGAGCACATCTGTTTGAAACGACCTCCAAGCTGACTCAATTCTTGGATTTCTTATACATCACTTCACCAACTGATGAGGTCATAAAATTTATGAAAGCCGTAAACCTAAGAAGTAACTGAGCAAACGATTTTCAATTCGCTCCGTACAGAGTGGCGGCTGTGCCATCATTATTCGCATTTACAACTCCAATCGTTATTATCAGCTCGAAATTAATTACAAGCCACACCAGACCGATGGCTGAACAAAAGGCCAGCAATATGCTCATATGTTCCACACAATAAATTTTTCAGGGCAAACCCGATGCGCAGAGACGTTTCAAGAGATGCGTGCTGGGGGAGAAAGGTGTTGCAGCCGGTGTGCGCGCGCGATCCGGTGTAATTGCAGTGTTGAAGGGGGAGGGGGCATTTGCATTTCGCGTGAATTTGCATAGCTTAATCGGAACCGCAATCTGAAGGCTCAAAACGGACGTAGCATCGGCTATGTGGACTCACACACGGTTTTGTGGCATTGAGGTGTGTGTGTCTTTGCTTTTAAATGATTCTCCCATATTGCGGGACGGGGGCAATTTCTCGCGAAGTAGAGTCGTCCAAGCGAGGCATTTGGTATATACAGGGTGGTTGGTTTTGCATTTTAATAAATTTTTATTTTTTCGAGAAGATGATAAAAGTGTGTATATAGGAAAAAAAGGACATGAATGTCCTTCCCATAGTAGAATTCGAAATAAAATTTTGTGACGGAAAAATGTTCTTCTCAATTTAAGAAGTTTCAAATTGAAAATAAAACATTTGTGCGTGCAATCTACTTACGTTTGGATCAGTTCCACATGTGGATCGTAAAAGAAAAATAGCTGTTTTCAGGTACAATTTGATTTGCATGTGATATATGGGCCATCGAGAAAAACGAATTCGTTTTGTAGAAAAAACCGTAAGGGAAACAAAAGCCAAAAACTGTTTTTATGCAAACATGAATTCAAAAGATTTTTTCCGAAACACCCTTTTCACTGGCAAGCCCCAGACGACGTACAGGCATACGCTCCATATAATTGCTTGAAAGTTTCACGCTCATATGTAAATTTTGTTTATAATCTTCGTGATAAAAAATTGTATATTGACCATAATACCCGTGTTCAGAGTGGAAGCGTCAGGTGAAGCGGAGAAAGAAGATGAAGTGATAATTTAGGAGGAGTTGTGGAGCAAATTTAATGCAAGCGAATTAATTGAACCCATGAAACCGGTAATGAGTGGATAATGAGAAGTTAATGAGGATGAGTGCGCTTTGTGCAGGGGTCTTCCCTCTAGGGACGGGGGAGAACAAATACGTCTCCATGCGCAGGTGGTGAATGCTGTTTTGAGTTGTATTTGAGATAACGAAGCAGCTAGAGAGTTAAACCGCTGGGGGATTATTGGGAACAAGTGTGGTGACGTGATTATTATGGATAAAGGAGTTGGTAAGTGCAGAGTGCAGAATTTAAATACAATTACGGGAGCAAGACTTTGCGTGTCATAAAAAGGGAAGGAAAAAAATGTTTTTCTTTATGATGTGCAGTGCTCTTCCGTAGTTCCTAGTTACTTTGTAAATACTATTCATTTGATAAATTTGTGCACAGGGCTATTCGTGATAAGGACAAATTTTGACGTTTTAGGAAGGATGATTTGGTGCACAATTATAGCTGATAATGTTCTTCTTTGGGAGACTTTAAAATGAAACTGTGAACGGGGACAATGTTATGTGCTTTGAAGGTGGGAAGTGAGAAGGAGGGAAAGATATGCACCATTGCACATTTTTCTTATTTAATGAGCAACGAAAAGGACGTGAATACTGACAATTTTAAGGGCGATTCAATGCAAAACAATAGAAATGTTCAAGCACTTTTTGCACGAAATGGTAACTCCTGTCTTTGTTTACGGAGGGAAGTAAGAACCTCTCAGAGGGCGGTGAAATCTCAAAATACCTACGGGAATACTGCTAAATCAATTGTGTGTGGCATTTATTAATAATAATAATAATTATTAATAATAATTATTAATAATAATTATTTAATAAATATTAAAATATGAATAAAAGTAGTCTCTCAGCCGGAATAAGCAAAACAAAACAGTACAAATTCAATCCATCGAAAGCATATAAGATGGGTATTTGATGTACACATTAACTGATTTGGTAGAAAATCAGCAACCTTCCATAAAAACAGAGTGGGGAAAGATTTGATTCTCTCGAGAGAGCGTACATTTAACATGAAACCCATTTTTTTGGATATACTATCACCTTAATCTATAAACGCGAATAATAATAACAATTGAATTGCGCTATGGTTCACAGGGGAACCAGGGACTAGCGTGCTCATCAACTACTCCTGCAGTGCGGTCACTGTTTTCTCACGAGTAGAAGGGACCGACACTTTTATTGCCGAATCCAAAGTTTGAGAAGACTTTTCTTGAACAGTTATTACTTTTTTAGTGTTATCAGCAGTGCGAAAGAGGTGGCGCCATGAAAAAATCGAGGTGTTCAGCCGGGAATCGAACCTGGATCTTAGGCGTGGGAGTTTCGCACTATACCCCCTACGTTAGGGTGCTTTCCCTGAACGAGAGGTGTGGTCGGCTAACCCACAATGGGTTGCTGACGCTACCTGCATCTACACCGATGGATCAAAAACAACCGAAGGCGTTTCTTGCGGAGTCTACTCTGAGGATCTGAACCTTAGTCTCTAAAGAGTCTAAAGTCTAAAATTCAGACTTCCCAATCACTGTAGCGTGTTCCAAGCTGAAGTAATGGCCATTCGCGAAGCACTGTCTTGGCTGAAGAGGAATAGAATATCCTCAGCTGATATCCTTATTCTTACGGATAGCCAGGCAGCTCTCAGGGCCCTGGAATCTGTCTCATCAAACTCTAAGACAGTCATAAACTGCCGCACATCCTGAGATGGCTGAGCAGTTCAATGTATGCCTGTGCTGGGTGCCAGGTCGTAGAGACATTCCAGGTAAATGTAAAGCAGACGAATTGGCCAGGCTTGCCACAATGCAACCACTTCTTCAGGAACAAGATCACCTCGGTATCCCTCTCGCCACATGAAAGTCTGAACTGCACTTATACGCGATTCATCAGACTAATCAAAGGTGGTCTAACCATAATCGTCGTCGCGTCTCCAAGGAGGTGTGGCCCTCTCTTGAACCCAAACGCTTCAGCCTGCTACTATCGCTCAAAAGATCTGACATAAGCCTGGTCATGGGAATCTAATCTAATCTGTGAGCATGCTAGCAGGCTAGGGGCTCCCTCGAACGATTTTTGTAGAAGCTGCAGGGATGAGGAAGAATCAGAAACTCTCCTACACCTGTTATGCACATGCCCGGGGCTCTCGTGTCTCAGATACAAGCACTTTGGAAGCTACTTCCACAACGGCTATCATGACCTCAATAAAACCCCTCCCGCCGATTTTTTAAACTTTATTATCGGCTTCAGCTGGTTTTAGGTTCTTCCCACATGGTGTGGCAGCACAATGGTCCTGCATGAGACTAAGTGCATTCATCAGCCACCTTAATCTACCCCCTACATCCTACGCCACGGCGGCCATATTGTGAATGCTTAACTGAAATGCATTGTCCTAGTAAAATTTATAAGGCTTTAAAAATGTTGCTTAGATATTTGATGTCAGAACCGCTTTGCATTACTGTTGAATGATAAGCGCTTCGAGATGCTCTTCCCACTGAGTTCGCCGAACGGAGTTCTCCTATCTGGTCTGGTGCTTCTAAGACCTCTCTGCATCTACTAGATATAATCCAACAGCGAGCGATAAAACAAATTGGTACTAATAATACTTCGAAGTCAATCTCGCTCGCTAGAACATAAACGAAATGTTACTTCTCTATCACTATTTTACCGCTATTTCAACAAAAAAATGTCTAATGCGTGAGACAGCTGCATTCTTCCCCTTCAAGAATTCACCTGCAATACCCGGCTCGCTAGGAATGCTCACCGTTTATCCTTAAGCCAACTTTTTAGCGTAAAGTTAAGTTAAGAGATACGTTCTTCAACCGCACAGCAGGAATATGGATTGCTCTTTCCAGCCCAAGTTTTCCCCAATGTGCTTTGGTACCTCCTTTCCCTCTCTTCCTCTATACATTTGGCTAGTGCTGTGACTTTATACCAATCACTTAAAAATATAAACAATTCCCTTAGCGCGCTAATTATTGAAAAAAAATCTTATAAATCCCAAATGCCGAATTGACGAAACAAAGTAAATTTTAAAAAATCAGAAAATCAGCAATTCCAATGCTTGGAAATGTAAAAAATTTACAAAAGCCTTATGTATGAACATTTTTAAATGCCAAATCTCATAGAGGTAAGACCAGAGTCAAATCAAAAAATTGTAAAGCACCCAAAAATGCGACAAGGCGATTATATGCCAAAAATTGCAAAGAAAAAATGCTCAAGAATTTGATAGACAAAGATCTTTAAAAATACATTATCCCAAAAGACCCGAGAAAAAACAACAGATTCCAGTAAAGCCCGAAAAAAAGCCGAAATTGTGAACTGCCCTTTCGGTCAGAAAATTTATAAAATCTGTAAAAATGAAATATTTTGTGAATTCATTACAAAATTCGTTGTGGACTAGGAAAGCCTCCACAAAATATAAGACCCTATAGCTGCTTTTCAGAATTTCATTTTTTGGATTAAAATAGTGGGTATACTCGTATAGCTTAATTCGTGCGCTTTTTTTCTTAAGCTTGTTTGGATACGAATTTCCTTACTTTTGAATATAAGGTTTCTTTTTTCTTGTATCCAGCCTTCTGCAGATGGAAGTCGAAAGTCGAAACCATTCCTCCGCGGTCCCAAGTGATAGAGTACCATCCCCCAAAAAATCATTAATCTCACGGAACGTTGCTCAAGCGGATTTGCCTCTAACGAAGCGAATAGCGCGAATTTTGGCGTTAATGAACTCCAGGTTTACCATACATGTCTATAACTGTTGAGCGCAATATCCAAATCATGCATAGCGTTGTTTTTTAGGTAATGTCGAGACCTTTCAAATGATGTATAGTATTGCCAGACACAAGCTCTGTAGCGCTTTGTAAATAGCTGGAAAATTCAATAGACAAAAAGGCGGAAGGGAGATATTTGGCGACCATATATTTCCATTTCCTTTTGAACTTTTTCAAATCGTTGGTTGAGAGACATGCAAAGATTCTGCGAGCTCTTCTTGTGTTTAGCAACAATCTTCATAGAGTAATGCCTCCAGTTCCTCATCTTTAAACTTTTTGGCTACCCAGGACGTCAATCGTCTTCCCAGCCGGTATCACCACTTTTGGCACGCTCGCTCAACTAGCACATGTTCAACATGAACTTCCAGAAAAATACGATGACTCTCGGCAGCAGTTTTCTTCATTGCAAAATAATCAGGAAAAACTCGCCGCAAAAACACTTTTCCAGACACAAACTTCAACACATTCGAGTGAAAGAAAATGATTTTTGCTTACACTTTAAATGAATGATATATACTGGAATGACGCACAATGACAGTTGTTTTCCAACGCATATTCCAGTGGAATAAAAAAATGGAATAATACAAGGTACTCCATCTATTAGCAAACCGCACGTTATAGACGTGCGTTATTAGATATTTTGGAAGCAGATGATTTGGAGGTTTTTGCAGCAACTCTAACACGGCGTTGCCTAATAGAGAAATATATTAAAAAACCTAAACGAACCGACTAGCGTGTCTTTTTCATTGATGGAAGAAATGACAGACCAAAGCACAACCTTAATACTATCACACTCCCAACTAACCACAAAGATGTCTTCCCGTTCACAAGTTTGAACGTTTCTGCTTCAAACGTGTGTCTCCCTATTCCTGGTATCTCTATTAAGGCCTGAATAAGAAATCTTTTCCCTATTCAAATCTAGACCTGGAGGAGTTTAAAGGTGTATGGTCCCACATCTAACACCACGAATTTCAGATTTGTGCTCTCACCTCACTAAGAAATTCAGTAAAATATCAAATTTATTTCGGACTCGAACCTTAAGTAGGTTGCTTAGGAAAATGAGAAAAGAAAAGCGTCCTTCAACTGCCGTTCAGATTCACATCCACTTTCAAGACTTCAATGTCCTTGCCTCTTACTCTGCCGAATTGCACTAGAACTAAAATTGTTCACAATTCAGAATAAAATTTAAACAAAAGTAGACACTTAAGGACACTCTACTCTTTCCAATTTGGCCCTTAATCCACTAAAACACACAGCATCAAATCAAATCAATCTGATTTATCAGGCGATCACATTTCCCCCCAAAAAAGCAAACAATCACAGCGATTTTACAGCACACTTCCGTCTATTTCTTTTAAAATAATTTTCCTGAATATTCAATTTTGAGTTCCCTTTGATAGCGCAATGAGGATATCCATTATGCTCTGCCAGCGATTTATGATGAGTTCCTTTGACCAGTCAATCAAATTATCCGCCGATAAATGGCCACTTGCCCTGTGAATACATTCGGCGGAGTGGGTTTCCGTTTGATATCCTCTCAAAGAATCGATTTCATCCCGGATCTCGGAGGTGGGGGAGGCGAACGCATACAGACTGCTCGAATGAATTTAAATGTTCAATTTTTTTCGCAGGATAATGGAGGGTAGGGAGGCAAAAAGGAAGTCTATCCTGTTTGGTGGATGCATTTTCCAATATTCTTCGATTGCTTTGTGCATTAATTTCGTGTTTACGTTCCCACGTCCCGATAATGAGGGATCAATGCTATATGAATGGTATACCAGTCCCTGCGAGGGTAGGGGGAGGACAACATTCACTTTTTCGAATTTCTGTTCTGTTCTCGTCATTGTGCCAAGTGAAAGTATCTTAAGAATTTACATGATTACTCTCCCAAACAGACTCCGGGTGCAAGGATACCCGGACAATCGTCTTCAAGGATATTGTGCAGAATAGTACCTGCTGAGAAATGGGTGCGATCTGCAGCATACCTGTTTCGGAGCCTTATGCAAGGATGGCGATGATCATGATGATGGAGATGATGATGCGTGAATATTGCAGGTGATTGCGTTTGAAATTTCCCATACCCACAGGACACCGGAGATGTCCCTGGAGAAAGCGGCATATTATGAGGATTTGCGTAGATTTGCATGGAAAATTGATCTTTTGATGTGTGACAGGCGTGCACGAGATGCTGTGAGACGGCGGAACGTACATACATTTGTGAAATCGAAAGGACGCTTCGCAGTGAAGGAGAAACGGGATCTCTATTCAATCTAGTGAACTTCCGTGAGGTTTCATTAATCGAATCAAGGAAAACAGTGTATGATAGGAACTGAAGTTTAAATGCTAAGCGATCCGTTTTGCTGGAGAGCTTCCAAAATTTGGTTCCTTAATGATCTCAGCAGTAGAGCTAAGTTTAATGCCCGGCGACCCCTTATGCTGGCGAGCTTCCAAAATCTGATTCCTTAATGCTGTTAGCAGTAGCGCTAAAACTCCTTGAGAGTAAGCTCTTCAAGGGATCCTTCAAATTTCTCACACCTCAAGACATCCTCGATTTTCTCAATGAAAACCCAAGTCCTTCAGCTCCTCTCCAACATTTCAAGCCTCCGTCGGTCTTTCTCAAACCGCCACTGATCTCTTTATTCCTTCGATTCGCCCCCACCCACAAAATTGTATCTTAACGAAAAGGGAGAGCAGAACGTAAGACAAAACAACAAAACTCCCGCTGCAGTTCAATTCACACAAAACACACATTCCTTCAGTGTGGTGTGGGAACCGGTCCATTGGTCAAACTTCAAACCTACTCCAGACTCAACGCTTCCTCACCACACTGCCACCACCGCCACAACCACCGTGCCGCAACCATCGCCGTGCCGCCGCCACCGCGTTTGTGTACGTCATCCAGACCCATCCATCCATCCATCAAATTATCCATTCTTTTGTTTGCGAAGATTGGAGAGATGCCTCAGCCGTCGCTTGGTTTAATAAACAGCGCGCTACTTCAGAAGGTCCACCGCTCCACCGGGATAGGCTGCTGCCGATTTCTCTGATCCTTTCATGCCTCCGCTGTGCGGCTACTTTTCTCCCTTTGCTTCACTTGCTTCTGGGTTGCCGTCAACGTGGTCGGCGTCGCCGTGTCCTCTTGTTTTGTTGTTGTTGTGGTCGCTTACACTGAAGGAGCCGCGGAAGCGTCTCCCCTCCAGAGTCTGCAACTGCCTCGATGATAATAACGACCACGACGAGGACTGAAATGATGACCGACTGGACGATGAGGACTGCGATGACGCTGTAAAGGCCGTCGATTAGCCGTCACACTCATTAGGGGCGCTCGCGCTCGGTGCCTTATTGAGTGGTAACCATGGCTAATTGCGTTAATTCTGTGAGCAGTGCCCTCTCTTCGTCCAGTTTTCACGCGATAATTACGAGAGCTGTCTGCCCTCGACGTTGCGCTCCCAAATCAATTTCCTCCAGCCAAACCCCGCTCAGCCCGATCCCAAGACTAGTGGAGGCCTATGTGGAGTAAAATTAATCGCCGCCGCGGCGCGGCTTTAAATTGGATTTCGTGGGGTGCCCCTATGTCGTCGCTGATGGAACGGTTCAATTTAAATTTCCACCCAGTAGGACGATTTGCGAGCATCCTTTCGCCATAAAATATGCTTCGTATGCAAATTTTCGATAAATCAGAGCCAAGGCTGCGCGACCTGCGCAATTGCAATTGGAACCCCATTGCGGCTGAGTCGGCGAAATTGAATCATATTTTGCGCGAAGAGCACTGCAACTGCGACTGCGATAGCGACACAAGCGGATCGCAGCACCGTCGAGGATGGAATCAATTTATTGGTGACCGGTGATTCAGGCCCCACTCTATGCTCCACTTACCGTCGAGCCGTGTGTTTGTTTGTGTGTGTGTCCTTTAAATTCACTCGATGGTGGAGTTTGATCGTCGGATCCTTGTATGCGCCTCAATTTCCTCGGATGAGTTTGTTGCCACTGTTGCCGGTTCCGATGCCGATGCCGGTGCTGCTGTGTGCGATGGACGTCATAATGCGGGATGCGGCCGCGTTCGGTACGATCAAATGCGCCTGCGCGACTCTGATACGGTTAATACTGTTGTTTACTTTGTTGTAGTTCCGAGCGGTGAATGAGAAGATGAAAGGGGCTGCGGTTGGGCCAACAAAGGGGAGGCGGAGATAATGAAACGGTTGGTCATTGTGTGGAGGGGCCTTTTGTGCTGCGAAATGTTTTGTATTAAATTAGTTGCTCGGCGGCAATTGGCATCGTTTGTGGATGTCGAACGAAATGACCTTGACTTGGTGAGGACGACGTTCAGTGATGCTTGTGTTGTGATAGCGGTAGCAAGTGCATTTGAACTGAATTCAGCTTTAGAAAGTGGTAGTAAGTGATTCAATTATGACATTAAACGGCGAGCCCTGTATTCAGCAAGAGCTGAATTGGGTAGACATGAGCTGAATTGAAGTTTTGAGCTGCTGAATTAGTATGAAATAGCCAAATCTTTTGAAAACAGTTCACAAAGGTACGAAATGTAAGTAAAATTCACATCTAAAACTGCTGAATTAAAGTTTTCTTTACTGAATTACTAACATTTTATAGATTGCTTCCGCGAGAAAACGGGAAAACAAAACTTTGAACGGCTGAATTCATATCTCATGTAAAATTTTATTTCAAAGAAGCTGAAAGGCATTTGCAACCTTAGCATACTGTGGCTACACTAGTAAGGTCTGGGGAAAAGTTAGAAAGAAAGCAAAATCCCATTTGCTGAATACACATTTTATATAAAATCCTAGATAAAACAGCAGAATGAGTGCTGAATAGCACAAAAGCACGGCTGAATGAGTCACTTCTGTTGGGAAGTTTTCCGTTTAACTGTAAAATATGTCTTAATGTCATGAAACTTCAGCTGAATTTATGCGAAATGAAGCTGAATTAATTTCAGTTTCATGACATTAAAACATGACAACAATCCTTGGAAAAAATATACAATAAAACATGTCTGCTCATCAATGCGTATACAAAATTGAAGTAATGTCCGGCAAGCACACAATTCTGAGAGATAACATGCCTGCACCTGAGAAGCTAGTGAATTCGAGTAAATAGCATATCGATACTCCGAAAGTAGGACGCATTCCTCCTTCCCTCAAAACAGCGGCGGAGTGGCTTGTTCATCCTCCGCCAGGGGATTCGAACATGCGTCCAAGGGTTTATAGACGTCCAGCACGCATCCCATTTGCATGCGCAAGCAATAAATTTTAACTTTCTAATTGTACACATGTTGACTTTTCCTTACAAGTGCTTTGTATGGTAATCTGGCCTCGGAGCGGGCCTTAATAGATTCATCATATTCCCGTCTGTGCATATAGATTCCCCAACAGCACGGGTGTTATTTACGAGAATTTAATGAGTTCGGAGAATTTCGCTGTGACGGCTGGTTGATATCAAAGATGGCAATAACCTCGGGCTTGCTGTGTCTTCGGGCCTTCACCAGTGCATCGGTTGGTGTTAAAACGGATAATTACTCCTGAATACGCACGAACTTGAGGGCGGCAACTGAATGGTGAGCCGTGAGCAGTATTTTTACGTCTAGTTGCGTTGCAGAAATAGTGGATTTGGATGTAAATGCGTCGTCACGTAACCGAATAATCTGCAATAAAGTTAAACGAAACGACAGAATGTGGCATGATCACATCGAATTAAGCACGTCTTGGGCGGTCTTTCAAACGAACACCTGCATTTCGGAGCTGTTTGATGGCTCTGTCCTAATTGATGAAGCTAAGAGATCTTGAAGGTGTCTGCGCATAGGGTGGCAAGTGTTCTTGCCTGTCACGGGCGAATTTGATTCAGATGAGTGGCTTCTTCCGGACATGAATTGTTGTAGGTTCGTGTAAATTTAATACAAAATTTATTATATCGCGTGCTTTTCCCTAATCCACAATAAGAAGAAGAAGACTCTGTGGCCTTCAAAAAAAAAACAAAATTACATTTTTGGTGGAGATCATTCTGAGTGGTTGCTTACCCAAGGAAATAGAGAAGTAATTCAAATACTTCCATAACGGCACCCAGATTTGAAAATTTATCCATTTCTATCCTTTAACAACATGAAATGAAAATCCAAATTGTTGATAATAATAATAATTGTTGGCACTACAGTCCAAAGGGGGACCAGGGCCTAGCTTGCTCATCAACTACTCGTGTTGTGCGCGCTATTGTTCTCCCACGAGTAGAAGGGACCTTCAATTTTTTGCCGACTCCGAACGGCGAAATTTGAGAAGCTTTCTTAGACAGTTGTTACTCTTTGAGTGTTGTCAGCAGCTCGAAAGAGGTGGTGCCGTGAAAAATTCGAAAAATTGGTGTTGATCTGGGAGTCGAACCTGTAGCCTTCGGCGCGTGAGCGTCACACTCTACCCACTATGCCAAGGCGACCAAATTGTTGATGCTGGCTGCAAGAGGCTGAACGAAGAGACTCTAGGCGAGATTAACACATTAAATTCCCTCAAGACAAATTTACAGCGTGAAGTCGAAGTTTATGGTAATAACTAATCCAGTTTATCCGCGGTTAAGATTAACAAATCCTGGTTGCATACGAAATCTGAATTTTTTTGCTTATAAGCCCGCGCCAAGAAGACGTCACTCTGAAGAACAAAATTGATGAAATTGTAAACCTGTTGGTAGTTCCATTGGTGGTACCGTTTCGTACTCGTAATCAGCATGAACATGGTCAAAAGCCGATCTTGCTGACTCCGAACGGCGTGTTTTCAGTAGTTTAAAAGAGGTGGAGCCGTAAAAAATTCGAGGTGTTCAGCCGGGAATCGAACCTAGACTCTTCGGCGTGTGAGCGTCGCACACTACCCACTACGCCACGGTGGCCACCATCCGGCCATTTTCAGTAGTAAGGTTTCTATAAAATCGCTTATCTGTGCAAGCTAGGGCAAACTTTGTTAAAATATTGTTACACTATGCCGCTAATAAATGTACCTATCTATCTGAAGCTTACTTTAGTATGAAAACAGTCATAGTTACAACAGTGTCTGACGACCAAGAACATAAACTTCCCCAAGTCCACCACGCAGAGGAGCCAGGTCTTCAATTCAGATCGATTGACAAAAGTGACTAATTCACGCTTTCATTCCGGCGTCTCTCTTTCAATTTGCCCTGAAGCTGAGTCAAAGTCGCTGCTCATTCTCACACCTTGTTCGAGAGGGCGATAATCTTCGGCTCTTCTTTTACTTTTGACCAAATTTTTGCGATTTGGTTTTCATTGACGACTCGTTTTCTTCGCCAACAAGAAGTAATACATATGCGTCCTGAAAGAACTTTCAGAAAATTGTAACTTTAATTTTCTCAAGTATCCTCATCTTTTCCTTTTCATCTATTTCCAACAGCATTATTAACCTTTAAGGACTTTGCCACCAATATATGAGAATTCCTCTTAGTCAACTTCTATAGACAGGCCAGAGGCAGACCAAGAATATGTATCGTTATAATAACAGTTCGACTTGAAGACACTTTGTTAGGTATATGCCGCTGTACAGCCCAAATTGTGACCTTGTGTCTGAAAAGGATTAAAAGCTTCTTCATCAGCTTTCAATAGACTCCCCATCTCTGCTCATAAAGCAGAACGGGAATTATGATGATTAAGGTATTACATGCTTGAAAGAATGCTCTGTTATTTGGTCACCTTCTAAGCTCAACGATGCGGGGGTTGGCGGTAATAATTCTGCGCTTTATCTCGGTACTGGCATCGCGCTAGAATTAAATTTCTCACTGAGCAAGAAAAGGTCATGAAAGATGGTGGCTGTTTTCAAGGGTTTCGCACTTTCATTACAACTGTGCCAAAATGGTCAAGTGAGTTCAAGGGAGGCAGAGGGAGCATTGAAGACGACCCACGCTCCGGCGCCCTGGCTATTGCTTGTACTGGAGAAAGCATCAAAGATGAAATTTATTCTTGAGGAAGCCCGAATAAAGATGAGAATGATCGCAGAGATCACCAAGCTTTCAACTGGTACCATTTACACCATTCTTCATGACTATCTCAATCTTTTTAAAAGTCAGTGCAAAGTGGGTGCCACTAATGCTCACAGCGCCTCAGAAAAAAGTTAGAATCGCGTGCTGTAGAGAGCTTTTGGAAATGTGTAGTGAGAATTCAGACGGTGTTATGGATCGAATTGTTACTGGGGACAAACCATGGGTTCACCATTATAACCCCGAAAGCAAACAAGAGTCCATGTAGTGGCATAAAAACGGAACAGACCCTCGAAGAAGTTCAAGGTCACTCTGTCTGCCGGGAAGCTCATGCCCACAGTTTTTTGGGACTCAAAGGGAATCTTGCTCATTGAGTACAAAGAAAAGGTTAAACCATCAACGCCACATCCTACGCTTCCACTTTGCATAATTTGCGGGAGGAAATTCGAATAAAAAAACGGAGTAAACTCGCACCGGGTTTGTTGCTTCTTCATGACAACGCTCCTGTTCACACGGCCCGAGTTTCAAAGGCTACTGCGCGAGATTGTGGTTTCGAAGAAATCCAACACACACCCTTGCCTCACATCCCTCCCACATCCACCCGCGTCCATCCACATCCAGACCTTACCCCTAGCGATTATTTCCTGTTTCCGGACTTAACAAATTTCTTCGTGGGAAAAGATTTTCGGATGATGAAGAACTCAAGTCGGCAATAAATGGGTATTTTGCAGAGAAAGAGGAAATTTATTTTTTTGGAGTGTTATAGGGTTAAAGCTTATCTCAAGATGTAATGAATACATTGATGTAAGGGGAGACTATATTGAAAAATAAAAACAATTTAAATTGAATTCGCATTTTCCTTCATATTGATACCGAGAATATATTAAACGCCCCTCGTATGTTCTACGTACTTTGGTTTCCTTTTCTTTAGACATTTCTTAGTCACTTCTGTTTAAATCCCAGCGAACGTTGCCATCAGTCTGAAAAACGGCAAAAAGGCGGTGCATGTTAATCTGCGCCACTCGAGTCTTCTGTAAGATGCGTCGCAATGTGAAGAACTAGATTAAAGTGGACTTTTCCTGACCAAAGCCATACTCATCGGGACCTCTTGGATTGCCCACGAATGCCCTTAGATGCTTAAAGACGACTGCTTTAAGGAACTTGTACGCATATCGGCTTGGTTGCAAAATCGTGTCTGCTTTTATCCGATTTCATGAAACCAGAAAGTGCCAACAAAGTCTTCTAGCTACAAAGCATTGCTCATGTTTTTCAGCATCTCTGCCAAGTAAGCAATCATAGCCCATACCACAATAAAACCTCACAAGTCCGAGTTTGCGAAGTGTGTGGTTCTGCATTCGGTAGCCAGGTCCCCTAACCTTCCTTACAACCATGCAGTTTCAGAATGTCCCTCATTATTCAACGCAAAGAATTGAAGGTACGATGAAGAATCACATTTTTCTTTAAGTGTGCTGTCTGTTTGTGACCCTGTTCAAAGACATTCTAATCACGCTCGCGATCGCGCCGCTGCAAAAATCAAAAAAAAAAAAAAAAAATCGACCAACAGTAACCTACTCGAGGTCATTCATTAGCAATCAACCGCCTCAATCATTTACCGCCCTCAGTCAACCGTGGCAAAGTTCAGCTGGCAAGTGTTGCGCAACAATCGCAATCAAACAAGAACCTCATTAAGCCCAAGCATAACCTCCGTCCGTCCATCTACAGTCGAAAACATCAAGAACCACGCACTGCCACAGCCACTGCCAGTTGGAGCAGCAATTGCAGTAGCGGGCGCTGCTGCCCCATGCAAATGTGCACCACACCAAATTGTTGCATATGAAAGCGATTACCATATAATTAAACAGAGAAGATACATGCACCGACTGCGTCGGCCCGTTGCTTTGCATGCAAAGTGCAAAATACGAGGAAAAATTCTGAGGGAAAAACTGAAAAAAATTTTAAACTGCAAAATGCAAATAAAAGCAAACAAACAGATGCACACACGGGCGACGTGGAAACAAAGCAAAACAAAAGTGAATGCAAAACGCAACCCAAAGTCGCGATAATTAGTTACACGAAGCAATTGTGTACGAGTCTCTGTGTTACGCCGCGCAGTGCTTCCTTGGCGTCGTATGCTAAAACGCATACGAGCCCACCACCATTCATCAAAATCATTCGGCAGTGAACGAATTCAAATTGCATTCTCTTTTCTCCATAAAGCTACTCGGCGAATGATACTCGTTGGAACGGCGGCAGAGCCGTCCGCCCGCTCCCCCCCGTGAGACGGGGGCTTGACTTATATCATTGTCGATGGCGACGTCGACTTGGTAATTAGCTAAGAGTTACAGATACTCGGTGGAGAGCGCAGTAAGGTGTCCCGCCGTGTGTCTCGGCCGGCGCACCACGGCACTGCACATCGACATCGTCGTCGCCGCCGTCAGCTTGGCCTATCTAATTACGCAAATTGATGTCTTTGGCGGGGTCTGGCTGGCTGGCAGTCGCAGTTGTCCCTCGTTTGGAATTGGATAAGTTTATGTTTCTGATTGCCTGACAATTGTAATTACCGGTGAGGAGTTTATTAACTCAAAATTTGTTGATCGCACACAGACGCACCCTGTGGCGTGTAGAGTGCCGTGCGATGCCGCTCAGCGGAGTCGTAAACCCGACTGGGATCGTGTGCGATGAGGAAGACGCGACGGTTGGTGAACGAATGGAAAGTTATATCCAATTGGGAAGGGATCCTATTGGAGGATGCAAAGATGGTGCATCTAAAGTGGCTCTAAATGCCGGCGAGGCTCGAAGGGTAGATGGCGCTGGGATAGGGCTGAGTAGGGTGACATGTGATCTCTGAAGGCGATGGAATGGGACAATGGCGGGAATCGACTAACAAATGCTGATATCATCACCTAATGGGAAGCTGGTGACAACAACAGCGATTGGAGCGATAGCATGGGACACTAACTTGCGCGATCGCAGTCGACGCATATTAAGATGTTCGCAACGATAGCAATAAAAGGGACCACAGTTGCGATGGAAACGAAGTTGACGATCGGAATGCAGCAATGAAGTCACACAGAAGATTTGAGCGATTGTAAGGATTGATGTCAGAAGACGATCGTAACGGTCGAAGATATGACTGAGGATCGGTGCGAGAGGAGCGGAGAAGTCGATGGAGAAAATTGGAGCGTTGTTAGAAGACAATCGAAACAGTAGCAGATCTGACTGAGGAGACGATCGTAATGGTCGGGGATCTAACAGAGGATCGGTGCAAAAGGGTTTCTAAAATCAATATGGGTGGCGGTAGCGATCTCACCTCGAGCGAAATGGTCTGAGCAATGTAGATCGAAATGGAGTGGAGTGGTCGATGGAAAGGATTGGAGCGATGTTAAAAGACGATCGAAACGGTAGCAGATCTTACAGAGGAAACGATCGTAACGGTCGGAGACCTGACAGAGAATTGGTGCAAAAGGGTTTCTAAAATCAACGTGGGTGGCGGGAGCGATCAAACATTGAGCGAAATGGAGTGGAAACGTCGATTGAGAGGATTAAAGCTATGTTAGAAGACGATCGAATCGGTAGCAGATCTGACTGAGGAGACGATCGTAACAGTCGAAGATCTGACTGAGGATCCTTGCGAAAGAGATGTTAGCGTGAAATAGAGAAGAAAATTCGATGGAGAGGATTGAAGCGATGTTAGAAGACGATCGAATCGGTAGCAGATCTGACTAAGGAGACGATCGTAACAGTCGAAGATCTGACTGAGGATCCTTGCGAAAGGGATGTTAGCGTAAAATGGAGAGGAAAAGTCGATGAAGAGGATTGAAGCGATGTTAGAAGACGATCGAATCGGTAGCAGATCTGACTGAGGAGACGATCGTAACAGTCGAAGATCTGACTGAGGATCCTTGCGAAAGGGATGTTAGCGTGGGAACGAACGAAACGATCTGAGCAGTGTAGACGATCATTGACAGATTGAGGGTGATCGTCTGAATGACCGCAGCGAAAGGAGTATTTGAAACGACCGCAACTTTTAAAACGGTTGAAACGATCGGATGGAGAACATTAGAGAGGTGGAAGCAACATTGTTACAAATTGAGAGGTGGAGACAAAATTAACGAACTGTGTGGTGGAGGTAACTACGACTGTGGGTGCAGCTGGAAGGATCTATCACCTGCAACTCAAATATGGTAGAAACGATCTGGTAGGCGAAAATATCAGAACTGTCGAATATTGTGGAATATCGTGAGCCGTGGAGACACGAATACTTTGAAATGATGGTTGATGGTTGATCGGATTGTTAAACTGCAACAGCAGCTAAAGTGATAACTGCGATCACAAACCATGCTAAGGTGCAGGCGATCTTAAAGGTCGCAGAAGTGCAAAAAACAACTATAACTCCTGGAACCATTAAGATCAGAGCGGTGGAGACGATCGAGTGAATAAGATCAATTAGGCGACAAGCACGATCGAAGCAATTGGGATCCTAAAGATCAGAGCCGTTGACACATCATTGCGAACAGTAGAGCTTCACGGGCACTGGTGGTAACAGGAAACAATTTTCAATACAATAGTGAAACAGTGAAATAAACTGTAGCTCATCATCACAGCAGTGACCTTCGTGACAGTTCTGATGTCGAAACGGCAGACATTCAAGCCCCACGAAAACAAAACAGAACAGGCGCCCAGACAGTTTCGACATTTCATGCAAAACAATCGTGATACACATCGCCTCAAGCGCCCCCGACAATAGACACAGTCAAAACCGCAAAATTAATTAAACACGAAAATCCCTTATCTGTGCATCCGTGCGACGCAACATGCAAACAACCAAAATGGCTTCCACAGCACGCCGCTGCAGCCACATGCATTTTATGACAAACTCATGAGAGATCATAAATCCCTAATTGGTGACTCACTCCTGTAGCCACCGCCACGAACAACTCTTTTCCCATGAACCGCATCCCCGTCAAGGTTCGGGCCATGCGCAAACAGCCACAGGGAAATGGGTGTGTGAATCGGGAATCCATCCAACTGCATTATTCCCAATTCACTTCATTTCATCATTCGCGAACGACCACGTCCGCCCTTTAGCCGAAGCGTCTGCCACAACTTCACATATAGCCCAACGCCAACAACTGCCTTGGGGCGGAGCTTCCGAATTGAGGATCACTCGCCGAGATAACCGAATGAACATGAGAGGACGCCGACGGCAGCGGGCAAAAATATGAAACTTCATCATCCGGCCGGCCGCTGACGATGTGAAAACCTGAATCACGATCGTATCGACGGGCGAAATCTGCATGCAAACGAAAATGCAAACGAGATGGAGCACCGCAGCCGAAACCAGGCATCAAGACCGGCTTTCACAGGGGTTGCGCCCAATTTTGGTTTCTGACAGGCACACTGCGCTCCCTGCCCCATCATCCCAACAGACAGCAGGGCTTACGCTATGGGAACGAAACCGATCGTCAGACGATCTTGGTGGTTGTGGCTGTGCACGCGGCCCGGTGTGCGAGAGTGGATGGGCAAGCACGTCCGTGCAGTTGACGGAATTGCGCGCACACCGTCTGTTTACCATAAACAAAATGGAAGAGCCCGCCACTCGGTGCACTTCCTGCGGATTCGCCGCGTCTGTGGATGATCGCAGCGCTTGTGCATCATTATGGGATCTGTATGGCACGGAGCCGTGCAAACTGCAGCAGCCTCTGCAGCCGAGGCAATTTATTAAGAGGGCACGAATCGCATGAACGCCCTTGCCGTGCACAGAGCACCAACAGTGCGTCGTCGTCATCGTTGTACCCGCAGACGAGCGACGGACGACCTTTGCGCGTTGCGCTCTGGATCAATTTGGTTAAATCAAAAGCAGCATCGAGAGCAAGGTGCATATAATTATCGTTGAGGATTTATGACACCCGACGCCAGTGCGAGTGCGCGCGCACACATCACCGGTCACCGCTCAACGCGCAGCACCCAGTGCCATTCAGCGATCCGTGTTTCGCGGACACGATGGGAAATTTCGTTTAATTTGCATGGTGCTTCGCCAGGGACATGACCAAAGTGTTGGCTTCATTTTGGGTTTCGAGCGCGACGGCAACGATGACGGTGACGTCTGCTAGTGGTTGTGAATGCGTCCAACAGGTTGTGTGGAGGCTATCATTACGATTATGAGAAGGATCAATTTTGCGAAGATTCGGATTGAGTGAACTGCATGGACGTGTGTTGTTGGCGAGCGAAAGGGAGATGGAGAGACCGTCAGAGCGAGAGAGAGAGGAAATGTGACGAGATCGTGGAGCATCAGTGGATGAGATGTGTATCTCAAATTGGTTTAATTTCGGAAGAAAGGCACTCTGTGCGCGATGGGATGTGAATTAGATGTGTGGCTGGTAGTTGGTTGCAGTTGATTGGAGGATGGGCACTTGGATGAAATCGCTTTCAATTTGAAATGAAGGCAAGAGCGTTTAAACGATTTTAATGCCTCACCACGTGATGTGAATTTGGAAATAATTTTTGCACTTGGAATTGGCGTGGATCATTGACAATTGAAGACATGAGAAGGCTGAAAGGTTGAGTGGCATCGGGAAAGGTGTACAAAACTGTGGGCTTCAAAAAGCGTTTAAGGGGTGTTCGTCGATTTGAACAATTGATGTTGCGTGGTTGAATGAAGCTACATTTTCACAGAATGAACTCAAGCCTTTACAAAGTTTGCGAAAAGTACTGCTTTAAGTGTTGTGTAGCAACTTCTTGATGATGTTGACACACTAGGGCAATGCTCTCCTTATCTTTACTCCTCAATGGAGGCTATTGCGTAGAACACAAGCCGTTAGTGGAAAATTTGACAGTCTTGTCGCATTAGTCACGTGTGAAGAGATGGTGCGCTATAGATGCCGAAGAGACAGGACTTCCTCTGAAGATCCAAAGCTGGCATAAGCTCGAACCCGAAACTATTTGGCATCTCAACAACTGCAATATCAAAATGAACAGAACTCTGCACTTCAGTTACAGCTACACAAGGAAATACCGGGGTTTTAAGACCCAAGAGATCCCTCAAAGGCCACTCGAACTCAGAAATGATTTGTCAGTGAAGTTCACTATGCCCACCTCAATGCCTTCCCCTCCACTCACCCCTTCAAAAACAAATCAATCAAGCGGACTTCCATTAAATTCTCATCCTCATCCTACGCACACACTTCATCCCATCTGATTTTTTTGAATCTTTTAAAACTAATTTGCATACATCGCAGTGATTAATTAACTCTGCCGCGGCGTCTTTAAGCTGACGGCGACGGCGGTGGCGGCGGTGGCGGCGGTTGCGACTGCAAAACACCGACAGGCGGAAAGCCAAAGATGCCTCATAATGACCGGCACACAATTCCGCTCTTATGCAAATCATCTTTTAATAACTTTGAGAGATGATTTCTGAAGCGGATGGAAGGGAACTAAATTACCCGCGTCATCAGCCGCGCACAGTCATAGGCACTCAATCCGCAGAGTGAACCGGAATCATCAGCAGTCCAGCCCGAGCTGATGCATAAATAATGGGATAATTGGCGCAGAAGTGTGATAGTCATTTGTCGGCAGAGCTGTGTGGATTTTCCCAATCGGTCGAATGTGTGTTTGGACCTGCTCAAGGACACGCTAAAGGAATTGCACGAATGCAGTTTTGTTAAGTGGCGCCAAACACAATGGAAAACATTCAAGTATTGGCTCGTTAGGTTAAGAGTAGCCCATAAAATACGGCTCCTTCTCACCACACACCAGTGAGGATACCATGACGGCACCGGCGCCGCCACCATGCAGTCGTAAATTTCGACCCCAACCAAATGAATTTGTATCTTTTGTGCGGTGAGGCACTACTGGTGCTTCCGATGGCGAGAGCTCACCTTTAAAATGCCCTCCATCTAGGTTGCGGTTGCGCTTCTGTTCGGAACTTGAATACCAGGAACTAATTCATTCTCGTGCGAAGAGTCAGCGGGGAGTGATACAAATTTGGGTCTCGCGCACCTTCTTTGTTTCTCTGTGTGATGTGTGATATGCCGCGTCCTGGCCTTTGTTAACTGTACTCCGCCGTGCGGTGGGTGCAGAAATTAAAAGAGATCCCACAGCCAGACAGAGCGGAAAACTAATTTGACTATGCAAAGCACGAGGCCAGCAACATGGACTTTTGCGGCGTTGAGATTTCGCTCTCCCAGCCGAAGATGTGATTTAAATCACATGGAGCCGCTTAAATATGATGCCGAAGCGGAAATGCTAATGATAGGTTGAAGCCATATACCCCCATAGCCCGGCCTCTGCAATCCTCCGTGTGTGTGCATGGTTTATTATTTATGAATATAACCGTCTGTCCAGCAGGATTGTGTATTATTGTGTGGCAACAACGAGAACACTCAGAGGATGCTTCGAACTGGAGAGCTGTCCATTTCAGTCCCTCAGCTTGGCCAGCGTCTGCCCTGCCCCGTGTAAGTTATGATGAATGTCATGTTTGGTGATTGCATACGTTTGAATGCTGGTATAAGCAAATGCATACGCGAATATGGTGCGCAGGCAGATAGTAGCGCTAATATGAATGAACGCGAAAAAAATATCACGTAAGTCCACAGATTGATGATAATTATGCTCTGTCTCTGGGCCGGTGTCTGCTCGTAATGATGGTGGTTGTGTTGCAACAGGCAAACGTGGTCAACTGCGATTGGTGGGGTGGAGGATGTTTGCGGCGAGTGAAAGAAAAGAAAACGACTTCGACTCTGACATCTGTATTGATTTGTGATTCAATTTGAGATAATTACAGCAATTTGTTTGAATGTGAATGCAAAACAAAAGAGTTGGCTAGCGAACTTTGTTTTCTGTTTCTTTGGTTTTCTCTCACAATGGACGGCAACTTTGACTGTTGGGGGACGGGTTGAGAATTAGGGAGGGCTAAGGTGTAAGGCGGAGGCAATGGCGGTGAGCTAAGTACATGAGGTGATTCGGGAAGTGAAGAAATCATCGTAATTACATTTTAAATGGAATCATAGAAAATGCGTTTGTGGTTCGTCTGTAGATAGCTCGTTGGCTTGGAGGTAGTTTCGAGATGGCCAACATTTCAAATGAATTAATTTGCAATCCTTCAACCGTTTCCTCTTCCTTTTAAAAGACAAAGCAAATTTCTTCCCTAGCATTTTTCGTTTATCTTTAGAAGGACTTCCTCAATTCATGTTCCTCTCCATCTCTTACTGCATTCTGTCTGCTCCGAGGCCTCTTTTGAATACATTCGGCATTCGTCTGATTTGCTCACAAACCCACTAAGCATAAAATTGAGCATACCATACCCCAGAGAAATCCTCCAAAAGCAAATTGAAATACAATCACTAATGCACCTGTTGCTTCCAGCAACAAGAGCCGGAAAAAAAATCAAATCGAAAACTTCCTCGTCATCCACCGGCATCACGAAAAACGCCGACTTCCGAAACCCCGCTGGGCATTAGCTCCGTTCAATCAACATGTTACCACCTGAAACCAGCTTCTAGCGCACGGCAGTCACTACCGCCGTGCGGTAGGTGCGTGGAGCAGGCTCCGCTCTGTGCTGACTTAATCGAAAATCCAACCAAACATCTAAGATCATTCATAAAAATTAAAAATCTCCCGCTCTCTCTCTCTCACTTACTCTACCAGAAAGCCACATGCAGAAAACCACAATGGAGTAGCCTCGCTCAATCGCCGCAATCTCAATGGGAACACCTGCAATTAGGCGTCCCAAAAAGATTCTAATTACACGTTATGTAGATTTTCGTTACACATTCGGTTGCGTGGGGCAAATGATGCGGGGCACAGATTTTCGAAACGATCCGCTAATGGTTTCGCTCGTCTGCGGCCCATCTGATGGCGCGGTCTAATGTCATTCGTGACTGGGGCATTCTTGCCGGCCCGGCTTTCCGGTTGACGGTTCATTTGAATCGGTTTTGGGGTCCCGCACGGGTCAAGATCTGCGTCAAGTCCCGTATGGGCGGCCGATCAATGTGTTTAGAGATGAATCCGTCGGAGCGTCATCATCATTACGCGAGGCTGGAGCAAAGGAAGAGCAATCATAGAAACCACTTACCTTCGGCTGATGCGGGCAGATGTGGTGGTGGTGGTGGCGGCGGCGGCTGAGGTGGATGATGGTGATGATGATGGTGATCATCGGCATTGGCTGGAGGCGTTATGGTCCGAGCTCCGCCGCAGTCGGATGAAGAGCCACCCACACTGTCCGCCACCACCACTGAAACTGGAACGGGTATCGGGATTGATGCAGGAACTTGAACCATGGCTGGCGAGAGTGACTGAGACGGTGGCAGTGCTGCTGCTGCTGCTGTTGCTTGTAGAACCCCCCTGTCGGTAGTTGTAGAGTCGCCCAAGGCGATGTTGCTGCTGCTGTTGCTGCCACCGCTGTAGAACTCAGAGTAGAGCTGCTGCAGCTGCTGCTGGTGTTGTGGGGTGAAGCTGGCTAGATGATGGAAGCCTGGATGGAAGTGTGGAAGCACGGCACTCGCTGCTGGTATCTGGTTCTTCGCCGCAACCGACAGAGGCATCGTCTGCGCGGGCTCATGCTGCCCGACCATGCCGAACAAATGACTGAGCTGATGCAGTGGCGGCGAGCCGTGCCGTCTCGATGAAGAATGATGCTGGAGCAGATGATCGTGGTAGTGATTGTGCGATGGATGGTGATGCAGAAGATTGCTGCTGGCGATGTCATCGCTGATTCTGCTGCCACCGCCGCCACCAACACCACCGACTCCAGTGCTGGCAATGCTAGAGTTGCTGGCGTTAGGACTGTTGCTCGATTCAGTTTTGTATTTCGACATGGTGAAGTCGATCGGTTGCTGTTCCAGGGCGATGAAACTACTTCTGCTGCGGCTGAACCTATCAAGTAACATTCCGTAGGATGATGAAACGATATTCTGATGATTGGCTAAGAGTAATGGCATAATCGAGTGTGTGGAACTTTGGAGACTGATTTTCTTCTGTTTGCTTTTCGAGGAACTTTCTGTTTGTGTGGGGATAGAATGTCTCACCAAACGACTTCGGGGACGGGTGACTTCAATTTCGAATGTGGTTTTCCAAAATACTGGGTTTCTGCTAGATGTGCTTAAAACGACTTTTGGTGAAAAATTTCATAGCGGTTAACTGCAAGTAGAGAAAAGGAAAGGTTTTTATTTGGGTTAGATTTTGTAAGTAGATTTGAGAGGTTTGGAGACATCCGCGGACTTTATTTGAAAAACCAAACTCCCAACAACAGCCCTTGGTCGAATTAACCCACGGCGTGATTTTAATTGCTTGCACGTCAAACATCATGTGAGACTATGCAGTGTACTCATGTTTCATACTCGCACAAATTACATCATATTCGTACTGTATACGTTCAAGAATTGAAAAACTCATACATACGTCATGCTTGTGCGTCAAACGTCGTACTCATACATGATTATCGTATAGCAACGCCATGCACTTTATACTGAGGTCATAAGTCATAATAATACAACATACAACTCACATTAAAATTATACATCAGTTTGATATATGTATGTCTGCATGATACTCATACTTCAAGCTCTTACACCGAACTCACACTTCATACATCGAGCTTTTAAATCATAATTATAATTATACTCATGCGTATACACAATACTCATGCTCGTACATTATACTCATATATACATCGAACTCGTACATCAAACATCGAAATCATACGTCATACTCATACATCGAACTCATACGTCATACTCATACATCGAACTCATACATAATACTCATACATCGAACTCATACGTCGTACTCATACATCGAACTCATACATCATACTCATACATCGAACTCATACGTCATATTCATACATTGAACTCATACATAATACTCATACATCGAACTCATACATAATACTCATACATCGAATTCATACGTCATACTCATACATCGAACTCATACGTCATACTCATACATCGAACCCATACATCATACTCATACATCGAATTCATACGTCATACTCATACATCGAACACATACATGATACTCATACTTCATACTCATACTTAGAACTCATACAATATACTCATACGTCATATGTATAAACCAAGCTCACACATAAATTTCGTATATCATACTCGCACATTTTACATCATGCTCATACTGTATAGACCAATTTCATGCATTATTTGTAATACTCACACATTATACTCAGACGTCATAAAATACACTTTCATTAGTCATGATAATACAACATGCAACACACCCATACAACGCACTCATACACAAGACATCAAACTCGCTGCAAGTTTAAATCAAACCAGTTGGATCTTTACATCATACTCGTACAAATACATAATACTCATACATAAAACTCATACATCGAACTCATGCATTATACTCATACATCATACTCATTTATCGAACTCATACAATGAACTCATACATAAACTCATACATAAACTCATACATCGAACTCTTACATCGAACTCTTACATAGAGCTCATGCATTGAACTCATACATAGTACGCACACATAGTACTCAAACATAATACTCTTACATCGAACCCATACGTCATAATCAAACATTGAACTCATACATAATACTGATACATTGAACTCATACTCATACTCATACATCATACACATAATCAAACATAACAAGCAAACAGCATACGTCACATAATGTACTTCTAGGTCATACTACATACATCAAACTCATACGCCATACTTCATACCCATTCATTATATTCACTGATCTTGTCCTCACAACGCGTTCGATTATCATGGTACAACATGCATGACATGCAGGATATGTGATGCAGAGTATGACGAAGCGTTTAAATTAACCTTGGTTTGGGCACAACTGGTATGTACACAATCGATCGCCCTTAGATTACTAGTCCTTCAGCAGAGAAGTCCCGATCCCGTGATCGTTCGACCATCAGGCGGTTTCTGAGTTGACATGACACCAATCAACGAAATGTAATGAACAGTGGCTCTCAAATTACCGATAAACTCGCAAGGAGGCGCACGTACATATGTAAGAACGACGTTAATCGCATTTCCTGTTCAATCAGAACACGTTCATTAGGTTTCTCCCAATCCTCACCTCTAATTAGCCCGAACCTCCATTATATGCAGATCGCACGGCCAGTACTCATCGCCACGCAATGAGAATCAGTTCGTCGGCTCCCGCCCGAGATATTTGGGTATCGCGCGCTTATAATGTATCCCAGCCTAATCGCATCCATTCACAATTTCATTCCATTCCGTCAAATCCTCTTATAAGTTCAACCGAAAGAGTGCTACGGCGGCGTCGAGTGGGCGAGGGGGGGATGTCGATTGAAAGCAAAGGGGTGGAGAAGGTGGAGAGAAGTTAATAACAATTATAATGAAGAAAATATATCATCATGCGATACTTTTATAGTCATCGCGCTACAACAGTCAATTTGTCAGAGATACACACACGAGTGCGAGTCGAGTGCGATGGCCAGGCCATTGCACTCCTGCTCTCCGTGTCTCCTGTACACCGAGGCTGAGCTCACCGACTGTGTTGCGATGGGAGCTGGTGAGGAAGACGAGATTTGTTTAGTCGGATCTAATCTCCCTAAATGCGCATAAACAATTTCACTTAAACCCCCATACGAACGCACACCCACCTGCGTGACGGAATGAACAAGTGCGAGAGTGTGCGTGTATCACGTGCAATTACAATGGAATTTAAATGTTTGATTTGTGTGTATGATTGATGGTCAGACGGACAAACGGATGGTTGGAAAGCACTCTAAGTATCTGGAGCTTCGAACGGCAATATTACCGACATTTGGGTAATTTTTTTTTTTTTTTTTGATTTACATTTGTGTGCGCGAGGCTGTGCCATCGATCGCATGATGAGCGGGCATAATGTTTGGAAGGAAAATTGGAACTAGCGGTCCATCGGATGTATTTGGAACGAATGCAGATTGAGATTATTAACTACAATCTTGCCACGTAAGACGGCGATGACCTGTATGAGACGTGTGTCGTGGGAAGTTGCTTGACTTGGACTGTGTTGCTTTCCGGAAGAAAGTGCAGCAAGACTTAGCCTGGATTAACTTTCAAAATGTCTAAGTTCCTGTAAACAAGTCAATTAATTGGATGCATTTCTGTCATTGTCACTGCCCGACTCGGTGCTAATTGGACAATAAATATTAATTTTCTCGAGGGAGAGCCGAACGATTGACGTAAACCGACGCCGTTTCACTCTGATAAGTCTGAGAAGATTTTTCGGATTTTTTTCGGGGCATACTGTTGGTGTCACGTTTTGTTTTCTATTTTTAAACATTCGCGAGGAAAAACAGTTTTATGAAATTTGTGCTAACATTCGGTTTCGTCTTGAAGCACGGCGTTGTTGAAAAACAGTATTAGAACCAAGTCGCGAGTACGATGCCCAGCCATTGCCAACTCTATCTAGTTAATTTTCTTCACACAGAACCGTGTTCAAGTTCATAAACGGACCAAGCATAGCAACTGCCCTTTATTTTTGCTTTGGTTCTCTCACAAGTGAAAGGAATCAACAATTAATTTACAGAAGAAGAAGAACCAAAATTTGAGAAGCAACTTTATAGGCATCGCACCGTTTGAGTGCTGAAAAAACTCCAAAAAAATCTAGAATTGGAAGCTGGATTCTTCGGTGTATGACTGTCACCGACAGTCCTTTCTAATTTGAAAACGAATTCTTCAGCGCCTGCTCCTGTTATGCGTGATGTTTTTTTACGAGTGGAGGGGACTTGCAGTTTAGTATCAAATTCGAACATAAAACAAAAAAAAACAATGCTTAGCAATTCGTGAAAGGTGTTGCAGTGAAAGAACAGGATGGCATAGGATTCGAAGAAGTTATTCATTGATTTATAAATCAACGAGTCCCAGAGTGGAACAGGCTGTAGCTTCAAATAGCGACTGTCCACAGGGGGACCAAGGCCTAGCTTGCTCGTCAATTACTCGTGTTGTGCGCGCTGCTGTTCTCTCACGAGTAGAAGGGACGTACAGTTTTTTGCCGACTCCGAGCGGTGATGTTTTAGAGGCTTTCTTAGACAGTTATTACTCTTTGAGTGTTGTCAGCAGCTCGAAAGAGCTGGTGCCGTAAAAAATTCGAAAAATTTGTGTTGAGCCGGGAATCGAACCTAGACCCTTCGGCGTGTGAGCATCGCATTCTACCCACTACGTCACGGCGACCACTGCTCTGTTATGCGTGATGTTTTTTTTTACGAGTGGAGGGGACTTGTAGTTTAGTATCAAATTCGAACATAAAAAAAAGGTGTAGCAATTCGTGAAAGCTGTTGCAGAGAAAAAACATTACGAGTCCCAGAGTGGAACAGGCTGTAGCTTCAAATGATCATTCCCATTCTCGGGCACTAATAATAATAATTGTTGGCGCGATAGTCCACAGTGGGACCAGGGCCTAGCTGGCTCATCAACTAAAAAAGAGTCGCACGAAAGTTTTCACGATTTAATTTCATTTTTTGGGCGAGATGAATCATTTAAGTTATTTTAAACAACACAAATAGCGCTCGTATGTCAAAACGTTCTGAATACGTATAACCACAAAAATGTCAAACTTTACGATAAAGCTGGCAGTTGCCAGATTGCAACACTAGGGTTGCCCAATTCCGAAATATAAAAGGCAACCTTTGTAGTCTATCGAAACTGACTTCTTTTTCCCATCTCTCTGGTAATTTTAGAGATGTTATTCTCTAAGAAATAAGTCCTCTTTGGCAATAATGCAATAATTGAGCCACTGTTCGACTTTTTTACAGGACCCGAATAGGTGAGAACCAATCATTTGGCATCCAACAAAGAAACTAAGAGTTTACAGAGACCAATTTGTTTGTGTTGTATATTTTGTTATTTTCTTTTAAATTTTTTGTTTACCGAGTCAATTTTCTTTGCTACGTGACGTTAGGATTAAGGGCAGAGTTTATATTTTGCTTTCAATTCCACTCCGAGAGAACGAAACATTTCCGATTCAATTACTTCTTTCTACATATGAGAAGGTAGCCTCACTGACGCTTCTCAGTCCAAGCTCAATTTATTGCAGAAAACATTGTACTATGCAGCAAGCTTTAATAATAAAAATACAGACTTCTTTGCCTATTCGAACTGCAAATCTACTAAATATCGAAATAACCTTCAAGGTCACATTTTGGTCCTTTTTCGAGGTGGCCCACAACAACGTGGTGACCAAATAAATTCAAACCTACAGCACATAGCCAGCAATGCACCATATAAGGACAGTAGAGTTATTATATGAACTACGGCTAGAAGTAGAGTGGCTCCGTTTCAGGCCAGGAATCTTAATTTGAACAGAAGAACAATCAACGAGACTGTTACCCCTAATAGGCAATCTAAAACTAATCTAGTGCTTTCGAGAATGATTTGGATTGAGGAATTTTATGAGAATCTTATTTTGCACAATGTGCTGCAGCCAAGCGTATTGCTTGCAGTTTACCATTGGATCTAACACATCCCCATCCTCGACTTGATCAATCAAAAGCAAATATTTCTAGTTGACAAATTAAATGGCCAGTGATTCCATGAAAGTCAGTTGAAAGTATTTGAGTCACAGAATAGAGCCAGTAGTGTGATCTTGTTCTGACACAAGTCCGTTGACAACTATCTCTCTTTCAGTTTATCTCTGTGTATACCTACACCACGAAGGAATCCCCGTTTTTCAGTTTGAGATACAAATGAGATACTGAAATCATTCCTAGTAACGCACGTATCGAAGCAAAGATACACATCCAACTTAGGTACACATCAGCTTACACCAATCAGTGGATTTTAATTAACCCTGCCAACACTGAGTCACTGGCTTCTTGTGACAATGAGCAGCCAAAATCAATTGATTATCCTTATCGATCGAGCGAACACAGCACTTGACAAATCAACTGAACTTCGATTATTCAACGTAATGGGCTGCCAACGAACATGAAGTCCTCAAGTCATCGGAGGCGGCTCTAAAGTCCAACTGTGGCAGCTAATGCTGTTGCTGGTGATGTCAGTGCCTCAACTTTAAAGCAATTATTTTAGGCAAGACAACGAGATACGTCCCGCAATCTGATGGCTGAAGTGTATCACAAAAGCCTCGGAGGTGTTAACTTAAATTCCGATTGGCTGAATTAATCACTGTTCAGCCATTTCCTAGCGCAGAAGCATCAAGTGGCTTAAATATGATTTAAGGTGTTTTTGCTAAAAAAAAAAACTGATTTCTATTTGTTTTTCAGTCGATAACAACCGTCAGATATTATGACATGGATTAGAAGCTCGGTATTGGGACGCTTATCTAAATGAATATTGTGTCTATTCTTGGAGACAAGGCGATTGGGAAAATTTGGGATTTGTTTGTGAATTGATCACCCTTCTGGTGGCGGTTAGGTGTGAGCGCTGCGTGACATCAGAGTGGAGGTATGCATGTTATTATCAGTCTTTCGAATGGGGAATTGATCAACTTAAGTAGGTCCTCGAGGTGTGGCATTAAGTGTTGTGTGCTTCATCAGCAGCTAAAGGTTGGTTCCTTCGTTTGGAGAAGATTGAGTAGAAGTTTGTCTCTTTTAAAAGAAAACCCTGCTCGATGAGTGTACTTAAAAGTCGTTAAAATGACTTATGGCGGGAGATGTGACGCAGTTTGGAGAAGATTGAGTAGAAGTTTGTCTCTTTTGAAAGAAAACCCTGCTCGATGAGTGTACTTAAAAGTCGTTAAAATGACTTGTGGCGGGAGACGTGACGCAGTAGGAGTTTCGATTTCTAGACAGTGTATATGTTAACTGGAGCATTTTGAATCGAAAATTGGTCTATTGCACAAAGAGGTAGTAAGCTACATCCTACACTTGATGTAACTATTGGTCTTCCGGAGGATATACGCTAGGATTTCAACTAGATCCATTCACCAGCGAACAACCGCCACCTGATTCGAGCAAATGTGGAACACTGTCGAAGGAAGTGCTTTGCAATAACTTCACCATCATCTGCGACTACAGTTGTCGCAGAGTTTCATCACTAAGTCTATGCAAACTAAGCTAAGCTAGTGTGAAGTGGTTCGTCAGTGCGGCAGTCTTTCCAGTCTAGAGATAGCAGAAATGTCGCAGAGATGTTGTTGACGTTTGTGAGCATGCGTTTGTTCAACCTGAATACTGGAGAGTTCTGAATGCTGACAAAAACCCAACTGTCGATAAAAGCCCTTACCAACAGAGCGGGCAATCCCAAGGTGTGTCCTTTGAATGCCTCTTTTTGTCCTATTTCGGTCTTTTTGACGAAACCTGTTATGTGTTGCCCATAAGAGGCTTTTTGAATTTTCCGTTCGGGAACAGGTTAAGTTGTGTGTCACTTCAAAGAGGCAACAAATAATGTGAAAGAAAGAAAACTTAAGCTATTTAAAATAAAAAATAAACTCCTTTTACTTTATTGCTTTCTGGTTTTAAAAGGCCTGGGTAAATTTTAATGTTAATCCATTTTTAAATTGTGTTTTTTCTCGAAAATATGACAAAACTGATATACGATGCTAGACAAACGTTGGAATCCAACCAGTTTGTCGCAGGAAGCGTCGAACAATAAAAGGAAAAATGAAAATTTCAACATGGTTCGTGAAAAAGTCCAATATGATCATTTGCATGAACCAGGTCGGAATCTCGGCTTTTCAGTAATGGTCTATGAAATCACCCGCAGAAATTTCAAATTGTTTGTACTTTTGAACAGACATTGTGTAGCTACTTAAAAGCCCTTAGGAAACAAATTGAAAAATGTTCTTAACGTTCACGAATGATTGAGAGATGACTTCATGTTTTGATGCATTTGGTTTGCGTTATTAACTGAAAACTGTGGTCGCCGTGGAGTAGTGGGTAGAGTGGGACGCTCACACGCCGAAGGGTCTAGGTTCGACTCCCAGCTCAACACCAATTTTTCGAATTTTTCACGGCACCACCTCTTTCGAGCTGCTGACAACACTCAAAGAGTAATAACTGTCTAAGAAAGCTTCTGAAATCTCGCCGTTCGGAGCCGGCAAAAAACTGTAGGTCCCTTCTACTCGTGAAAGAACAGTAGCGCGCACAACACGAGTAGTTGATGAGCAAGCAAGGCCCTGGTCCCCCTTTGGACTGTAGCGCCAACAATTATTATTATATTATTAACTGAAAACTGTATACAGTACGAGGGTTGCCTTTTATATTTCGGGATTAAAGAACAAAAGCGAATATTAATCCTTAAAAATAGCTTTATTGTTTTTTAAAATATTCTCCATTAAGATCTACACACGTTTGAACCAATTGTCGAAGCATTTCTGCCACTTGTTTAAGGTATCTCCAAAAAATGCATTCTGAACGCATCAACCGCTTCTTCAGGTGTCGAAAAACGTTGACCCCTCAGTTTATTTTTTAACTTCAGGAATAAAAAGAAGTCATTCGGTGCCAAGTTAGAACTATACAGCGGATGACTCATCAAATCGATGTTTTGAGTGCTCAAAACTGCAGTTGTTTGAGCCGATGTGTGAGAGCTCGCATTGTCGTGGTGAAGAGTGATCCGTTTTCCTGATTTCTTGGAAAACAAATGGCAAACAAATGGCTGTGTACTACTCAGAATTGACTGTTCTGCGTTGTTCTAGTGGTACGGTTGCGACATGTCCAGTTTTTCCAAACAACAGGCGACCATTTGCTTGGAAGTGCTTTGTGCGCGAGCAACTTTTGTTGGATTTGGCCCAATTTGAAACACCCATAGTCGACTCCTGTTTACTTTCGGGCTCATATGCGTAAATCTACGATTCATGAGCTGTCACGATGTCATAGACGTGTTTCGAAGCACCGGGATCGTATTTTTGGAGCATTTCTTTCGACCAATCGACACGAGCCTTGTTCTTGAGCGATTGACAAATTGTGTGGGATCCAACGCGAACAAATGTTTTTGACGGTCAAATGCTTATGCAATATTGAATGTATGCTGGTCCCACTTATGCCTAAGGTTGTCTCAATCTCACGATAGGTCACATGACTATCTTGCAATATCAGTTGGGGCACAGCATCAATGATTTCCGGAACAACAACTGATTTTGGACGACTTTCATGAAATTCGTCTTGGAGTGAACTACGACCTCGGTTGAATTCACCATACCATCGATAAACACTGGTCCTTGATGGAGTTTCATCGCCAAAAATTGAAGTAAGCTCATCGATGCACTGTTGTTGAGTTAATCCACGTCGAAAGTTGCAAAAATTAATCGCACGAACATTTTCACAACTTGATTCCATTTTTTGGGCGAGATGAATCTTTTAAGTTACTGTAAACAACACAAATAGTGCTCGTATGTCAAAAAGTTCTGAGTACGTATAACCTCAAAAATGCCAAACCTTACGATAAAGCTGGCAGTTGCCAGATTGCAACACTAAGGTTATCCAATCTCAAAATATAAAAGGCAACCTGCGTAAGTAGAGAAATAAAAAGAAAAGTAGAGGAGCTCTTTTCGAAGAACATGAACGGCTGACTTAACAATCACCCCAAGATTTTCCAAGTGAAACAAAGCATGAGACTAATAATAAATAATTGGGTGGCGCTACAGTTCATAGGGGTACCAGGACCTGGTGTTCTCATCACTGTTCTCCCACGAGTAGAAGGGACCTACGATTTTTGCCGACTCCGAACCGCGAAGTTTTAGAAGCTTTTTCTTAGACAGTTATTACTCTTTGGGTGTTGTCAGCAGCTCAAAAGGGATGGTGACGCGAAATATTTGAGGTGTTCAGCCGGAAGCCGAACCTGGACCTTCGGCGTGTGAGTGTCGCACTCTCCCACTACGCCACACCGGACACTTGAACTTTTCTGAAAGCGAATGAGGAAGTCGTTACACTTTTTAAGGGAAAAGTTCTGTGTGCGATTTCAGATCCTGTTTGATGGCATTTGGAGGACAGTATTCGCTGACATGCCTTATGTGAACTGCTTCTACTTAAGCATCAATGGATATGAACATCAATGCAATGTGTCAGAAATTCGAGGCAGCGGGACAATGCAAGCGAGGATGGCCTAGGTTGGGATGGCCCACACAAGTGAAGAGGAATCTCATCCAACTTGTAGTGAATAATCGAAGGCAGCTGGACAGAGTTCGTCCCATCGGGAGATGAAAGTTGGTTGTTGGCCACTACGTCGCGGCGGCCACAAGCTTGAGCAAGCTCAGCATTAATTGGTTAACGCAACATTCCAAAAGGGGACTAGGTCGTAGCTCCTTCAATTTCACATGTTTTACTTCTCATTTCTCTGTCCCAAAAAGAAGAAGCCTACACTTTTCTTCCAACTCTAAAAGATACTCAGTACTCGTTAAGTTGTGTCCGTAATCAAAGAACTTTCGGCATGCAAATGCTGACATTATCCAGTGCGCCCCTGAGGCAAGGCTAGCTCAAAAACATTTATGCGGATACAGTTCACTCAGTTATTTAAAACAGGATTACCATTTATAAGTGCATTTGGATCTGATTCTTTTTAAAGACCACCCAGATCCCCAACTTTTCAGTGATTATTTGGCAAAGGAGAAATTAACATTAAGAGAAGTATTTTCTTCGCCATATTTTTAAGAATCGGTCTTAGTTCTGACATCATTTTGGTAGGGCATGTGCTAGTGAGTTTGGCCATTTTGCATTGAGCAAAACAAATTATATTCTGATGGAACACAGCTTGGGCTGGGCTCGGATCTTTTAATTTCCATTTTTTGGCCAATCCTTGTGCAAATAAGGCGATTGTGGGATAGTGGGCAGAGGGAGACACTCACACGTCGAAACCAGGTTCGATTCCTAGACTCGCACTTTTCACGGTACCACCACTTTTTTTTTTTTTTGACAATTGTTGTGAACATTCAGGAGTACAAAGACTCTGTGAAATTGCTCAAACTTCGCCATTCAGAGCCGACAACAAAAACTGAACACTTCGACTCGTGCGAGAACAGTAGCGTTTACAAAAAGCAAGCTGGACTCTGCTCCCTCTATGGACTGTCGCCATCCACTGTATATGGTCGTGTAAATAAGCGTTTTTACCCATTTTCATTTGAATTTTCGGCACAATTTCATCAAATGTCAACTAAATCTTTGATTGTCTTGAATGTAATGTCTCAAAATACAGAAACACACACCCAGCTGATGCACATGTTGGAAATAGTCGACAGAACCATCGGCGATGAGGAATGTCAGCGATTGTGACACGATTTCCGACAGTACTGTTTACTCCTACTGGGCCCATTTCTGGGACTACTTTTGATCTGATTCGAAACCGACTTATTTTCAGTGTTTTTAAACTAAACCGGAAACATGCAAGATCAAAGTTTATCGGCCTCTTTTCATTCGGTACCCAATGTTCCTTTTATCGTTTTTAAAGGATTGAAAATGTTTGTTGAGCTGCCCCATGTGTGCCGGGCGGATAAGTCGAGAGAAATCGAGAAATTCTTCCATCAGTGGCAATGAAACACATTTCATAAATTTATTTATATACCGCAGAGGTTCAAGCTTTCGAAAGAAAAGCTATGTACGCGATTTTTGGTTCTGTTTACGGTGATGGCATTTGGAGGAGAATATTAAACAACTTACTGTATGGGTTGTACGGCGGCATGCACACTGTTTAGCGTCTTCGAATACAACTCTTAAGATGGCTAGGCGTATGGACCCTATGGTCCGGCGCGAAAAATGTTCGAATCCGAGCCTTTCGGACAACGTTACAGAGCACGGCCTATGCTGAGATGGCTTGAACGAGTGGAGAAGGATCTTAACTTGGTGTGCGAAATTGGAAGCAGCTGGCTGTAGATTGTAGGAGATGGAGAGGCATATTGGTTGAGGCCCAAGTCCACTCCAGATCGCAGCGCAAATCAAAGAAGAAGAAACAGGGTCGATGCAAACCTTCAGCCTATTTCGATATTTTTCGATGTTTTTCGTCATTCAAGTCCCTTTTTTTAATCCGTTTATTGAAAACAGGGCGGCCATAAAATGGTGAATGTATTAAATTTGGAAAACAAGTCAACAGATTTTTTCAGTTCATCTAAGTGACACAAATTCTTTCTGAAACTTTGAGGTAGCCGCCCACAAGTGCTTGAAATGGTGATTCAATGGAATTGGACTGAAGTATAAATTTAATAGTGGAAGCAGTACTTCGGTGGATGTTTACCATTCACATATTTTTTTTTTTTTTTCAAAATGCACAACAAAGTGAATTTCAAAATTCGGCGAAATCTGATCTGAAAATACGGTTTGTACATCAATTTGGGAAAGATAAGTTTGCCACAAGATTCTCTGTGCAGTTTTCCCAGTACTTTCCGAAAGACAGCTCGGTATTTAAATTGCTTGAGAAGCAATAGCAATCGATGCCAATATCAGCAAGAGTCGGGTAATAAAACACTCAAAAAGAGCACGCCCCAAGTGCTCGCTTGTGTCACAAAGTTAGAAAACCCCGTTCTTCAATCAGAGCAACAGTGCCAATAAGTGATACTTTATATCCGCTGAAAGAGCTGTTTTCTGAGCTTAAAAATGAATTCTCAACCCTGCAGGATAACGAGCCATATTAGGTAAATCGTCTTTCTCGAAAGTTCTTCCACTACACCCATCAACAGAGGCAATCGGATCGATATTAAAATAAATCTTTCAACCGCTTCGTTATCTCGGGCATTTGTACAAAAATAAAAAAAACAACCAAACTACAAAAATTCAATTAAACACTCTCGATGAGTTATGGACAACGATCGCATACACCCGATCGCAGGCCAATCAATCAGTATCTACGTGACACAAAAATCCACATACAGGTGTAATAAATATTTTCATATCAACTAAAATCAGAACCAACTCATGCTCGATGGCACATCTGTCAGCTCCCCGCCACCAGGTCGCAGAAACTGAAAAAATGAATAATGGGCGTGACGAAAACTGTTGTGAAAATAGCCTCATTGTATCCGATCGCCGATAGATCTGGGAATTGTTTTTGTTTTATCGATTTCCATGAAAAGTGTTTGTTATCACAAATCGATTTCCGTCGAAGTGAATGCCATGTGACACACCATTGCGAAAGCACAAGTCACCGCCACGCAAGACAAAGTCCAGCTGAGAAATATGTCGCTGCCGACGCACCGATCAAGTTCTTCATCCGCTCAAAGCAAGGAGTCAAAAACAGCCACGCACACATATCGGTGAGCATATCGCACGATCCGTAGAATGAAACTCATTATTTATGATCGATAACGCACTGCAAAGATGATTAGTTACGCGCTCTCTAGATACGAACACTCACTCACACACGGCTGTGGCATGTTTATTGAATGTCGCCGCGCAGCTTATCAGCGCCGCGTTATGGAAAATTATTCAGGTGAACATTAATTCAATAATTCGAAAATAAATATTGAATATTTGCTAATGAACTGGAATGTCGTTCGATGTGCGCTCTCGATCACCCATTGCGCGGAGGATACGTGGCAGGTTGAAATGGAACACCTGCGTTGGTTCGTTTTGAAGGCAGTTCTTCAAAATTCCCCACGAGCTGGATAAATTGCAAATTTCCTTTGGAAATATGTCAAGAGTTACGTTGTCGACTGATAAGATCGTTGACGGATGACGACATACGCAAGGCGCGTATCTCGAATTGTATCTATTTTAAAGTTGATTTCAGTGGAGAGGCAGTGAGATCATGCATTTCGACTGGCATGACAATCGTTACTTTTGTCTTGCGCTTATCAGTAATGGAAGAATGTGAAAGCACATAATTTATGAATTTATTTATTTGTCGAATAGGTTCACTAGGAAGTGAAGCGATATAAAAACTTAGAAAGGAAAAATTCAAAATCAAAGTACATGCTTTCAGAGGCCCATGACTTGCAAGGGAAGTTTCCTTTTCGTTCCTAGACATTACGATCTTGCAATTAGTCTGTATTGATCGTCCTGAAAAGAATACTCAGTTGATTTGTGCTGTTTTTGAATTGACAAAGTGCTTGGGAACCCCAAGCTAAGTGAAAGGCGACCGTTGCGGAATTATGTGTTTTCATGGAGAAGGCATCTATTGAAGTACCACCAGATATTTACAATCGAAAGCCAGTGACGGACCGAGTCTATGCTAGTTTGAAAGAGATGTATCCGTGTTGATGCCTGGCAGATTTAAAATGACAAATACAAGCAATCTTGGGATCATTTTCGTTGGTTGTAGTGAACCTTTGGAAATTGTCAAAGCTTCACGAGGTGGGTATAAATCGTTTTCATTGGTTATTGTGAACCTTTCGAAATCGACAAAGCTCACTTGCTTTCGATGCCCTGTTCCTTAACATTTGATGATGACTTGGTCTTTCAAAGTTGCAGTAAAATATCATTTGCTATTTACTTAATAAGTGTGTTTTTGAAATTGTTTTCAAGCCAACACCAGCCAGTGCATCATAGTCGCTGTTTTTTTCTTCTTACTACCAGCCGATGGAATGAATCAAAAAATCTCCTTAATTTTCGCTTTGTCATCCACTACAGACAGAGAGGAGTTTCCAAATCTTTGCCTGCATTCGCTCATGAAGCCGTCTCCTGTACTCAAACGTATGACTATCCTTCAAGACTTATAAGTTCCTATATTCTCGTTTGACTGACTTAATAACAGTGGCTGCCATGGCGTAGTGGGTAGAGTGTGACGCTCATACGCCGAAGGGTCTAGGTTCGATTCGCGGCTGAATACCTTAAATTTTTCACGGCACCACCTCTTTCGAGCTGCTGACAACACTAAAAGAGTAATAACTGTCTAAAAAAGATTCTCAAACTTCGCCGTTCGGAGTCGGCAAAAAACTGAAGGTCTCTTCTACTCGTGAGAGAACAGTAGCGCGCACAACACGAGTAGTTGATCAGCAAGCTAGGCCCTGGTCCCCCTGTGGACTGTGGCTTCAACAATTATTATTATATTAATGACAATTTAGATTAATTTAAATACTAGAATCAAGGGTATACACGTTTTTGAAATGAGCCATACCCACGTCAAGTTCTAAATAGATGTCTTGCCCTCCATGGCAGTTTTGGATTTGGTCCAAAGGTAGACAGCAACTCCTTTTCTGAATAGGGGCCAAATCAAAGAGAAATTTAATTAGCCGAGTACTACTTCGGAGAGGGAATTGTTTCAAAATTTGAAAAATTGTGAACAAATTAGAAATAAATTAATTGACGAAGATAAGGGGCTGCCTTCGAATAGAAGTCAACTTAACATTTTGTCGACAACGAAGATCGAGTCGATTGCCACCTCGGAAAGATGTATTGTTGTAAAAAATGTGATTGGGTCCTAATATTGAAACTCCGGTGCCTGGGAGACTTGAATGTAAGTTATGGTAGAACGCAGCGTCTGCTGACTAGGACTGAACATTCCACGTTATATTTGTGGACTTAAATTGCTATTACCTACCTACCTTGCTACCTTTGTTCTGCGTTGCCTCAAATTCACGTCAAATTTAAAAGAAGGTTTTCGTTTGAAAAATGTTGAGAGAGTTTGGTTCTTACACAAAAGATTAATAAACGATAAAGAGACATAACAATGAGAATAATTGGGTGGCGCTATAGTGACCACGGCCTAGCTTGCTCATCAACTACTCGCGTTGTGCGCGCTACTATTCTCTTACGAGTAGAAGGGACCTTCTGTTTTTTTGCCGACTCCGAACGGCGAAGTTTGAGAAGCTTTCTTAGACAGACAGTTTGAGAAGCTTTCTTAGACAGACAGTTTGAGAAGCTTTCTTAGACAGTTACTACTCTTTGAATATTGTCACCAGCTCGAAAGAGATGGTGCCGTGAAAAATTCGTGGTGTTCAGCTGGGAATCGAACCTAGATCAATCGGCGTGTGAGCGTCGCACTTTACCCATTACGCCACGGCGACCACCAATTGTGATATTGATTTCCATTAATAGAGTTCTAAAGGGTGATTTTTCAGCTATTATCTTTTTGCCAACACTGGTTTAAACAGCTGAGGCCCGTTTCGTGTTTTGTTTCACTGTCAAACATTTTCAGTTCCAGTCTATAATTTAGCCATGGATCGTCTTACAAACGAGCAGCGCTTGCAAATTATTGAATTTTATTATCAAATTGCGTGCTCTGTTGAGAGAGTTCATCGCTCGCGTCTTCCATTTTATGGTTAAAAAATTAACGAAACTCATTTTTGGCTCAGTGGGTACGTAAATAAGCAGAATTGTTGATTTTGGAGTGAATATCAGACACAAACATTGCAAAAGCTACCAATGCATCCAGAAAAAGTCACAGTTTGGTGCGGTGTATGGGATGGTGGCATCACTGGACCGTACTTCTTCAAAGATGATGCGAATCGTAACGTAACTGTGAATGGTGAGCGCTACCGTGAGATGATATCCAACTTTTTTTTTGCACAAAATTGAAGAGCTTGACTTGCATGACATGTGGTTTCAACAAGACGGAGCTACCGTGATGTGATATCCAACTTTTTTTTGCCCAAAATTGAAGAGCTTGACCTGCATGACATGTGGTTTCAACAAGACGGCGCCACATGCCACACAGCGCGCGCAACAATGGACATATTGAGAGGCGAGTTCGGTGAACATTTTACTTCACGTTCGGGACCGATTGCGATTTAACGCCTTTAGGCAATTCTTTTGGGGCTATTGTAAAGCTCATGTCTCTACAGGCAATCCCGCTTCAATTGACGAATTGGAAGGCAACATTGAAGCATTTCTTCGTGAGACACCGGACGAAATGTTGGAAAGAGTATACCAAAATTAGATTAAGTGGATGGACCATTTGAGGCGCAGTCAAGGTCAACATTTGCATAAATTATCTTCAAACATTAAATTGTATGGACCGTACTATCGATTCAAATAAAGATTTCATGCATTCTTCTAAATTTAATGTGTTTTTTATTTTGAAAAACTTTCCTATAGCTTTTAAAAAATCGCCCTTTATTAACACCTCCGGCCTGTAACCCACACCAAACAGTGATTTTTTCGGGACCTAATGATGCCTCTTGGGAAACATGTGGATTACCACCTCCACAATTACGAATATTTTTCTTGACGACAAACCCATTTAGTCAAAAAGAGCCCGATGAAATTAATTTGTGGTCCCTGAATTGAAAGCGAATTGTGTTGATAAAATTGAAAAGCTATTAAAAAATCAAATCAGCATCGGTCTCAGGCCCTTGGGTGCTTTTGAACGGAAGTGCTTGCGGAGGCAATATTTTTACAGATGCACGCGTTCGTCTTACTTGCGTCGAAACATTGTTTAGCAAAAATGCGGAGTTAAATCTAAATTTATTAGACGTGAAAAAATTGATGAGACAGACAAACAATTGCGCCGTAAAGTGGTCTGAGGAGTGGTAACATTTTGAACCACTCACTAACGATGTTCAAATATGCTTTGTTCCATGTGTAAGCATGAGTAAGTATGAGTAAATTTGTTGAAAAAGCAATGAATTCGTTAACCGTTTCTGCTTAAATAGCTATAATTTTTGGATTGATGCCATTTCAATTTCCACCGTAATAACAAAACTCAAGATATTACGTTACGTATTGTATTTCGGTTGTGGGCAGTTTCGCCAGAGAACTTCATGGTTTTTAGCATAAATTTAAAATAATAAATGCAATTAAAGAATTCAAAAGTTTTGAAAGCTTTATTTTAAATGATTTAATTTGATAAGAAAAAGTTTATCTGATCAAGTAAAGCCTGTCTACATGTGCTGTAATGCATTTCTAGATAAAGTTGACATTAACGCAAAATTAATAAAGTTATCTTCTGTATGGCGTAGCCGCCGTGGAGTAGTGGGTAAAGTGCGACGCTAACACGCCGAAGGTTTAGGTTTGGTTCCCGACTAAACACCTCGAACCTCTTTCGAGCTGCTGCCAACACACAAAGAGTCATAACTATCTAAGAAAGCTTCCCAAACTTCGCCGTTCGGAGTCGGCAAAAAACTGAAGGTCTCTTCTACTCGTGAGAGAACAGTAGCGCGCACAACATGAATAGTTCATCAGCAAACTAGGCCCTAATGGTCGCCGTGGCGTAGTGGATAGAGTGCGACGCTCACACGCCGAAGGGTCTAGGTTCGACTCCCAGCTCAACACCAATTTTTCGAATTTTTCACCGCATCACCTCTTTCGATCTGCTGACAACACTCAAAGAGTAATAACTATCTAAAAAAGCTTTTCAAATCTCGCCGTTCGGAGTCGGCAAAAACCTGTAGGTCCCTTCTACTCATGAGAGAACAGTAGCGCGCACAACACGAGTAGTTGATCAGCAAGCTAGGCCCTGGTCCCCCTGTGGACTGCCGCTCCAGCAATTGTTAATATCACAGTTGAATACGTCAAGCCTCAATTGCAAAGTCGACCCTTGGCCAAAATGTGGTTTCAGCGGGATGGTGCCTCAAGCCACACAGCTTTAAGTTTACTTAAGAACAAGTTTTATGAGCACGTTGTACAAGAAATGGACTCATTGCATGGCCACCCGTTCATGTGTTTTGAGTACTTTATTTAGATCTACGTGAAATCAGTGGTGTTTTACAATAACCCAGCAACAGTTGATCAGCTCAAGGCCGATTTTGAACATGAACATCTTTGAACATGAAAGCTGGAAGTTCTGCCAAAATACGCAACAAGTGCTCTAAAGTGGGTCCAATGACTGGACTCCTGCAAACGAGCCTGTGGTGCATGTATGCATAGGGAATTAAATGACATACACAATTGTAACGTAATACACTTAAAGACATTATACCTTGCTTTGAACATCTTAACCCGTTTTAATTTTATTAAAAAAATAAATGTTGTTGGCCGCCGTGACGTAGTGGGTAGAATGCGACGCTCACACGCCGGATGTCCAGGTTCGATTCCCAGCTGAGCACCTAGAATTTTTCACAACACCACCTCTTTCGAGCTGCTGCCAACATAACTGTCTAAGAAAAAGCTTCTCAAACTTCGCTGTTTCGAGTCGGCAAAAAACTGGGACATCATAAGAGAACAGTAATGCGCACAACACGAGTATTTGATGAGCAAACGAGGCACTGGTTCCCTGGGGACTGTCGCGCCATACAATTATTGTTGTTATTTAATGTTGAAAAAAAAACGCTTCTGTCTAAAGAACAACTTGTGTCACTTTTTATGCTTTATTCAATTTTGACAGAAGCTTCGTTATTCAATTCTGCCTATTGGACTTAATTCTCTTGTCTTTCTTATAAATATCAAAAGGGATATTTGTTTTAAATCTAATCTTAGAATTATTATTGCGGAGATCTTTAAATTTTTGTCGAAAAGATGCCATTTTAAAAGAATAGGTAATAACTGCACTAGCTTTGATTACGTAAGCAGACCTAAAGAAGTTGTCTGCTGTTCAGATATAAGGATCTGTATTACCTTAGTCGCAGTTTGCACGGCTAATTTGATGACACAATTGAATCATACATAAATCTTACACCAATGCAGCTGGAAGTTTTGAAATGTTTGCATATGTAATACAAAGATAAGATTAACTTTATAACACTTATCAGAATCTAATCGAAAAAGGCCTAATTTCTTCCACCTTCTTATCAACTGCCATCTTAACACATTATGACTACATTCGAAGTGTTATTTCTATTGCAAGTGATTATTTCTTCAGACCTAGCAGCGTACGTTTTTAAACAATGAAGAACTTATTGTTCTTAGCTTTCACCTACTCGCAATGGAACTGTCCCTTCACATCTCATGGAAGAAATGACAACCTATTGGTGGTCCACAAGGTTCTCCTTTGTGACCAGCACTATACTCGAATTCGACCAACCGCAGTCGAAACGTCGGTTTAAAAAGAGAGCAGTTTTTGTTTCGCCTCTTCTATGTCCACACAATGTTCCAAATTAGACAATTGTTGACAGAAGGCTATGGGTTGATATCGATCTTTTAGTTTTTGCATTGGAAAATTGAAATAGAATGGGATCTAGTTCAGGCAAATCAGAAAATATTCGCGTTTTACGTGGGCTTAGCCGTTCCGACACCGAACCACAAATCTGAGAAAGTTTTCATAGACAATAAGTACTACTTGAGGTTTGAAGGCAACTTGAAGACTCAACCTCAAAACAAACTGGAATCTTCTGCATAGAACTTATCTACATTGTTCAGTGTCCGCCACTAATAATAATAGTAAAAATTGTTGACGCGACAGTCCATAGGGGGACCAGGGCCTAGCTTGTTCATCAACTACTCGTGTTGTGTTCTCTCACGAGTAGAAGGGACCTACAGTTTTTTGCCGACTCCGAACGGAGAAGTTTCTGAAGCTTTCTTAGACAGTTGTTACTCTTTGAGTATTGTCAGCAGCTCGAAAGAGGTGGAAATGAAAAATTCGAGGTGTTCAGCCGAGAATCAAACCTAGATCCTACGGCGTGTGAGCGTCGCACTCTACCCACTACGCCACGGCGACCAGTGTCCGCCACCAGTAGCCACAAATTCGGAAAAACGTTCACTTTACCGATAAGTTCGAATTGATGTTTTTTTTTAATTTCTTAAAGTTAACTGAACGCCGTCGGCAAATCTTTCGAAACCCAATCTCAATCTCCATCATCTCTCCACACATCAACCCTTATCACTTTGCTTAAAATAATTTTCCTAGCCGATCTTCAATTCCCGCTAAAATAAGCAATCATGATCGAAAAACTACTCCTGTCGAATAGAATGGACACCCTTATCGCATCAAGGCTGTCACCACTGAACGTATATGCCCCTGCTCTGTTCTAAATTTAGCACCACCAAGCCTCAAGTATCTGACCGTAAATTGCCACACTCACTTTTACATGTTCAGTTTAGAAATAGCTACCAAGCCATATTTTCGACTACAAAAAACAGGTCAAAATATGAGACCTACGCCTTCAAACCTACCGTTTATCAGTGAGTTCCTTCGCGAGAGCCCAAGACTTCGGAAATCAATTAAAACTTCTAAAAATACATTTCCCCATGTCACAATCATGAGACTATCGCTCTTTTATCCTGAATCAGTCCACCTGTAGAACACTCATTCGAACAAGTAAGTCACAAGACCTGCCGCTGTTGGGGACAGAGGGGATCGCCGTTCGAATTCAAATGAAAATCAAATGATTCACCGTCTCCTCGAATGCCTGCCTCCTCGCCATCGTTGCCGACCTGTTATCGCCGTTGTTGTTCGAAAACAAACAACTTGTTGACTGAAGCACTGCCTAACCAGGTTGATTTCAATTGATTGTTGGTGTGTGTCGTCGTCGTCGTCGCCGTTATCAGTTTTGAACGACAAAAAAAAAGTGGGAACTTGTAACGCGCAATGATCGCGCGCATTTTTTGTTTTTCTTGCACCTTGCGTCGAAACGACGATTGTTGATATTCAAAATTCCTTCCGTTTATCTAACTGGAGTAAAACACTCACAATCGATGGGGCAAATATTTGCCCGGATCTTCCCATCCATCTCGGCAGGGTAAATCAAAAGAAACACGGCACCGGAGACACGCATTTACCTATCGGCAACTAATCAGTGTTGATCGGTCGATTGGGGTGTGGGGCAAGCGAGGGGTGGACGGGCTGGGCGGGGAGTTGGAAGAAGGACAAATTTACAGAAATCATGTGTAAATAAATTGAAGTCCGATAACGAACGATCACATACAGGTTGGAATGTTTACCTGGTTCTTCAATTAACAGGTACGAGATACAGAGACACTTTCCACTCTGATTTCTTTCTTGCACCGGCTTGTTTGTTGTTATCTCTCTCGCTCACTTCCTCTTTCTCTTTCTTTCTCAAGCGCTTCTTTAGCTGCGTCGCATAATCTCCTGCGGTTGAATATCCTTTCACAACACCAACCCTCAGGGGTTTCACTAGATCTCACACCCGAATACAATTTCCTCGCACAAGAGCCCTCCGATGTCACGTCAAATGCTTTCGTATCCTTTTATCCTTGAATCGTGTTTAAATTCGCATTAACCGACGGCGAAATCACCACAGGCAGACCGCACTTTCCTCGGGGGAGACAAGGCGACAAAACGACATAAAAGTCCAGAAGGTACAGCAGGACAAAAACCAAAAAATCAAAAAACCAACAAAAAAGAACTATATCACTCGCTAGTTGCGTTTGAAGAGTGTATTTCCTTCGCGTATTCAACTCGTTTGACCCGTAAAACTCATCGAGTGCGCATCTACCGCAAGACTACGACAAGTTGCCGCGCACAAAATCCAAAAAAGGGTTGCGCCACCACCACACAGCACACATCGATACGATCGCCCGTCAAACTGTGTTGTCTCTCTCGCCGCGGCCACCGTCTTGCCGGAGCGAATCCGCGGGAGATAAGAAAGAACGAAAAAAACGTAGTCTGCGGCGAAAAAAATCACTGTGGGCACAGCTTAATGTTTAGCCCCCCACACAACGGCCACGCCGACGACACTTACGTCGCAGAACAAACAAAAACCTCCTAAGCACGGCGCAGATGTGTGCGAGACGTCGGGCAGCGAATAAAAAAGTATCTACAGCGAACCGGCCAGCGAACCACAGGGAACTGATCGTAAATCATGATCGCGACGATCGTGCGCCGAGTGAGTCCGCGGCTGTGTGCATGTTTCCCCACCGTGCGCCGATGCGAGAGGAGAAAAACAAGTGCAGCGCCACTACTGGTTGGGTCGAGATTGAAGCGAATGGAGTGAGAGAGTCGGCAAAAAGTGCAGGCTCCCGTCCAATGAGAAGTGGCACAAAAACGTTTCAAATGCCCCCGCTGAGAGTGCGTGGGGGTGGTGGTTCCGGCGCAGTTTTTGTTCTGCTTTTTGTTGGGAAGTTCTCGAGCACAGACTTGCGAGAATCAGTGTGAATGTGTTGTACTGGGAGGCGTGGCGTCAGGCGAAATCGGGGTCCAATGGAGAAGTTGTGGATTTTCTGCGCTGGCGTCGGGTGATCGACGATCGTTGTAGTGGTGGGCATATGACTGCTGAATGCCCGTTTTGGGGCGAATTCAGTGAGCGCTCTGGACCTGGGGTAACCCTTTCCCTGGGCAGAGAGAGATCGCTCAGTTTGGCGTGCATTCGCGTGTCATTTACCTTGACTAAGATGAAGGTTCTGATAACAAGTTGGTTTGGGTGGGTGTTGAAGAGACTTGACATTTATTTTGATGTGATCGGAATGCCTACTTATCTTGTGTACGTGTTCAAAGTTTTTTTCCTTTGCTTAGATGGGCTTTGTCAGGAACGTGCGATGCTTTTATGGACATGACCAACGTGGGTGTGGCTGAGGGGGGAGGAGGTGAGCACACTTTATATGAAAAAGTTCTCACAGATAGTTCATCACCAAGGGAATGTAAGTTTCCAACTGCACAATCTGGTTTTCACTCATTTTATGTTTTGTGTGTAAGATGTAATTATAGTGTCGTTTGAATTCCTTCATTTCAAAATAGCAGGACTTTGCATAGGATAGGCTGGCAGATTTGAAGACTAAGAACTGATAATTATTTACTGAATCGAAATCGAATTAATTGGGACTGTGAAAATTGAACTGTGATGATATTTGGAAAACTTTACGGCAACTAGAACTTACACAATGAAACTTTACATAGAAGTGGAATTTAGTTTAATTTATCATCTATGGCAGGCAACCCCTCCCTGGAGGGGGGGCTTTCAATCACCCTCAGATATTTACACGATTTACCAATTTCGCATCCTCTGGCCTGCATATAATTTACTTAAATTTTTTGAAGGTTTCGTTTTACAACCGCAAGGGTTTTCTATTGAAATGGATGTCCGGCTTTTTTTTTGACGTTAAAAAGACCACGTAATATCAACGAGTGAATTTTGAAAATGTGTTAGAAACATTAAGAAATCGAAAAATTTTGTGCGCATTCGAACATTTTTCAATACAAAGTTCGCTTGCAAATTTCGAGTTCGAATGCAAATACTGGGAATGAAGCACGGGTTGAATGAGAGTATGACGATCCGTTCTGGCAGACTCTGATGTTTATGCAAGGCAATAATCATGCAGGAGTCAAACTGTGCGTCAATTATTGTAGTTTGTTCTAGAAGTAAACGCATATGAACTTTTATAACTAAATTTCAGTTGCATGTGTTGAAAACTTTAAAGTGTTTAAAGCTTGTTTGTAGGAGCAGAATTTAAAAGGAGCCTTAGCACATATTTTAAAATTAAAAGTTGTAAAAGACGAAACCACCTACGTGAAAGTGTTGTCTGTATGAATATTAATAACTAGGTGGTCGCCGTGGCGTAGTGGGTAGAGTGCGACGCTCACACGCCGAAGGGTCTAGGTTCGACTCCCAGCTCAACACCAATTTTTCGAATTTTTCACGGCACCACCTCTTTCGAGCTGCTGACAACACTCAAAGAGTAATAACTGTCTAAGAAAGCTTCTTACATCTCGCCGTTCGGAGTCGGCAAAAAACTGTAGGTCCCTTCTGCTCGTGAGAGACAATAGCGCGCACAACAAAAGTAGTTGATGAGCAAGCTAGGCCCTGGTCCCCCTTTGGACTGTAGCGCCAACAATTATTATTATTATTAGGTGGCGAAGCGGAAGCGGCTGAAGTGGGACTGGTGGTAAACGAGGGCAAAACAAAGTATATGCTGTCATCGAAGAAGGACGCAGAACATCGACATCTCGGACAGAGCGTCACTATGGGCAGCAGACACTTAGAGGTAGTCAAGGACTTAGTCTATCTCGGTTCCGCGGTGAATAGGGACAACAACATCAGCACCGAAATCAAGCGCAGAATCACTCTTGCCAATCGCTGTTTCTTTGGGCTTAAGAAGCAATTGAGTAATAAAGCCCTCTCCCAAACGACCAAAGAGTCTGTGTACAAACCTTGATCATCCCAGCCCTGCTTTACGGCGCAGAAACCTGGACGCTACTAAAAGCGGATGAGGAAGCCTTCGAGAGAAAAGTTCTGCGTGGGATTTTTGGTCCTGTTTGCGTTGATGGCATCTGGAGGAGAAGATTCAACCACGAACTGTATGGGCTGTACGGCGGCATGAGCCTAGTCAAGCGTCTACAGATGCAACGCTTAAGGTGGTTAGACCATGTAGAGGGCATGGACATCACTGCTCCGGCCCAAAGAGTTTTCGAATCCGAACCACAGGGACAACGCAACAGAGGACGTCCTAGACTGAGATAGCGCACACAAGTCAAAAAGGACCTTAACTAACTTGGAGTGCGCAGTTGGAGGCTGCTGGCAAGAGATTGTGCTAGCCGCAGAGGCATGTTGGTTGAGGCCCAGGTCTACCCCGGACTGTAGCGCCATCCGAAGAAGAAGAAGAAGATGGCGCAACAGTCTACAGGGGGACCAGGGCCTAACTTGCTCGTAAACTACTCGCGTTGTGCGCGCTACTGTTCTCTCACGTGTGGAAAGGACCTGCAGCTTTTGCCTTCTCCGAACGGCGAAGTTTGAGAAGCTTTCTTAGACAGTTATTACTGTTTGAGTATTGTCAGCAACTCAAAAGAAGTGGTGCCGTTAAAAATTTGAGGTGTTCGAGCTGGTGAAAATACTCGAACAGTAATAACTGTCTAAGAAAGCTTCCCAAATTTCGCCGTTCGGAGTCGGCAAAAATCTGAAGGTCCCTTCTACTCGTGACAGAATAGTAGCGCGCATACTGGTCGGCTAATATCTCTTCTGAACAATCCACATATTTGATAACCAATTGCCGAAGAAGTGGGTATATCAAGGGAACAGCGAGGAAAACGTTAAATATTAAAATTTCAGAAATAATTGATTTGTACTGACTGCTGGATTGTATACACATCACGAAAGAATGACAAAATGTATCACGAATATTCTTCTGGAATGTTGATGCATTCCAGGATAAAATTCACTGACTGCTCGAAAAATTGTTCTTCTTCGTATTCTTCTTGTTGTGGCGCTTCAGTCCGGGGTGGCCATGAGCCGCAACATGCTTCACCAACCAGCACGATCTTTCGCCAGCTGTCTCCAGTTGCGCACTTCAAGACTTGTGTGCGCCACCTTAGTCTAGGTCGTCCTCTGTTGCGTTGTCCCAAAAGCTCGATTTTAAACACTTTACGGGCAGAAGCAGTGGTGTCCATACGCTCTACATGGCCTAGCCATCTTAAGCGTTGTATCCGTAGACGCTTGACCAGGCGCATGTCGCTGTACAGCCCATAGAGTTCGTCGTTAAATCTTCTCCTCCAGATGCCATCAACGCAAACAGGACCAAAAATCACACGCAAAACTTTCCTCTCGAAAAGACTAAAGATTTCCTCCGCCATTCAGTTGGACTGGGATAATCAAGCTGTTATACAAAGCGAGCTTAGTTCTTCGAGAGAGGGTTTTATTACTCAATTGTCTCTTGAGTGTGCGATTGGCAAGAGTGATTCTGCGTTTGATTTCGGTACTGATGGTGTCGTCCATGTTTACCGAGGAGGCGAGGTAGACGAAGTCCTTGACTACCTCGAAGTTTCTGCTGCCTAGTGTAACGCTCTGTCCGAGACGTTGATGTTGTGTGTCCTTCCTTGATGATAGCGTGTACTTCGTTTTGCCCTCATTTACCGCCAGACCCATTTTCGCAGCTTCCGTTTCAATGGCAGCAGACACCTCATTGACGGCTCGCTGTGTTCGTCCAATTACGTTAATGCAATCAGCGTAAGGTAGCAATTGACCTGACTTCTGGAAGTTTGTGTGTTGACTTGTGAGTTACACACGATCTTCTCGAGGATGATGTTAAAGAAAACACATGACAGTGCATCGTCTTGTCTAAAATCTTTTTGGTCATTGAAGGTCTCGGTGAGTTCATTACCGACCTTAACGGAGCAGCGAGATTTCTCCATTGTCATCCTTCACAATCTGACGGGTTAGGAAGGAATGCCAAAACTAGACATGACACTGTATAGCTCGTCTCTATGCACACTGTCATATGCGGCCTTACAATCAACGAATAAGTGGTGGGTGTCGGTTTGCACTTCTTCACTCTTTTCCAGGATCTGCCGTAATGTGAAGATTAAGTCTATTGTGGACTTCCCTGGAAAATTGGTTCACTGCTCGAAAATGAGAAACATAGGTTGCACTTGTTTCCTTTAAAAACGCATTAATAAAATTTAGTAGAGTTCTTTTTTTTTCATTTTGAATACACTTTTATTTCAAATTCATTGCAGACTTACGTACTAGACAAAAATGCTTAAAACTAGTTGTACGTGCTTTGTTTTCTTTTTCCTACAATCTAACTTACTGGTCCCCTACGGGCACTCTAAGCTAAACTTTGAGTTCTTTTATAAAAGGCGAACAATGCATTGTGCAGATCATACGAAAAGCTTTAACCCATATACTTCCTCATTATGTCTTTACCATCGCCCATTTTTTTGTTTATTTCGATTTTTGCTTTGTTTTTTTTTTTAGAAATGAGATGACATTACAATATTCTCAGTATTTTGCAGAGTGCTACGAGATTTTTTTTTCATGTTACTACTAGTCCTTAATAACGTGAATTGTTCTATTGCAAAACCATGATACCACAGCTTGGGACGGGCCTAAAACTTTTTAAGCTTAATGCCCTATTAAGATAGACAAAGTTTGTGTTCTTTTCAATTGCAGCAGCCCATAGTTCAGACAGTCAGGCGATATAACCAAAAAATACAGATCCGATGACCGACGTTATGGATCCACTTTCTATCTCAAGTCAGAACTCTATGCAATACCGGCTCAATGTTCTGGCAGCATTTCAGGATTGCGAAACCCCTCTAAACGTGGCTCAATTAAATCGTTGGTGACTTAATTTGGATCAAACTACAATGAATTACAATCACTTATTTCTTTTTTCTGAAATAGTGACATACAAGTTCCACAGCAAAATTTTGAATTTAACCTTTGCCGTTGTCGCAATTAGTCGCCGTGGCGTAGTGGGTAGACTGCGACGCCCACACGCCGAAGGGTTTAGGTTCGATTCCCGGCTAAACGCCTAGAATTTTTCACATCACCACCTCTTTTGAGCTGCTGACAACACTCAAAGAGTACTAATTGTCGAAGAAAGCTTCTCAAATTTCGCCGTTCGGAGTCGGTAAAAAACTGCAGGTCCCTTCTACTCGTGAGAGAACAGTAGCGCGCACAACACGAGTAGTTGATGAGTAAGTTAGGCCCTGCTCCCCCTTTGGACTGTAGCGCCAACAATTATTATTACTATGATGTTGTCGCGATTTTTGCTCCTCGATATGGTGACATCCTTTCAATTTGTGTCCTGCCCAGGATCTGGTTTCCTGGCTTTGTCCGTTTGTCTCGCAATCACATCGAAGCACACGAAAGTACACTACATATCGAAATATTGACTTCTTCACAGACTCCCAAGTTCAATCAGCGTGCACCTTCACTTGAGAGCAAAAGTGTAACAATGTAACAGGATTCAAATGAAACTCGCATTGTGCTCATAGTTTGTTAAAAAAAATATCTTTAATTTATTTTTTTAAACAAAGTGCAAGGAATTGTCTGCCTAGTCGAGCAGGTTTTTTGCTTTTACAGTTAACTGTACAAAAATGATGAATAAAAGAATACAAAAGATGCATTGTTAGAGTTTTGCATCATTGCAAAGAAAAAAATAAAAATTACATTTTTAATAATCAGTCCATAGTCCTTTGGACTTTTTTTTAACGCATTAAGTCTTCGTGACATACCACTTTATTATTTTAGTTAGATTTCCGGAAGGATAGCGTACCCTTCTTCTTGCACTCGATCCCATAACTCCGTCATTCCTTTAGACACATTGTCATACCCTGCCAGCCGCCTTTTCAAATAAGCCCAAAGGTTTTCGATAAGATGCATGTCTGGACTCTGTGCAGGCCACTGCATGGTGTCAAAAAGTTGACTATTGAACCAATTTTTGACAATTTTGGAGGAATGTTTCGGATCATTGTCCTGTTGGAAAATTATCCGATCTTCCTCCAGTCCCATCATGTCCACTGCAACAAGCAACTTCTTTTGCAAGATACTCAAATACTGCTTCTTTTTCATTACGCCTTCAATTTTCACCACTATGCTGATGCCATTAGGCGTAATACACCCCCAAATCATCAAAGAACCTCCTCCATGTGTAACAGATTTTTTAACATTTTGAGGTCTTAGAGGGTCTGAGGAGTTCGTCTAGTACCATAAACGCCCATCTGGTTGGCAAGGGTTAATTTTAGTCTCATCAGACCAAATCACCTAAAGAACAAGAATAGGTTTACAGGAAAAATCTAAAAACATTCACAAACTGAATATTACTTCTTTCCAATCATCAGAAGTTCAGTTTTTGTATGTTTGCATATAGACTTTTCTCGCCGAAACATTTTTGGCTGACAAAGCTGGCATCTTTTTCTTTTTCTAAGCCTTGTAACCGACTCTTTTTAGTGCCCGATGAAGAGTCCAAACACTTGCATTCTGGGTCAGCAATGGAAGGCCATCCCTTGTCACAAATATTTTTTCTGTCATCAATAGCTTCCCCATGTGTCTTGCCTCCCTATCTTCAACTTTTTTTGGTCTTCCTCCTTTGTCTGTGTGGCATTCATCGAGATTGCTTGACTTTTTTTTATTCTCGACACAGACATGTGGCTTATTTTCAATGCTTTTGCGATGTGCTTAGTAGTTTTTCCGTCCTTCACAAATCCAGAGCCTTTTTTTTAATATCATTCTTTAAATTGCTCATTTTGGTAAAATATTGCACATACACTGCCGATCACTTCGAAATTGCACCACAAAATGATCAACAGGCGACAGACAAACGCGAAGAGATAAGCTTATTTGTATTCCCGTTGCACGGGTGCAAAGCTGTAACAACTCACCTTTTAAACTCTTATCTTTATCACTTTGTACAGTTAGCTGTAAATGAAAATAACCTACTCGGCTAGGTAGAGAATTTCTTGCACTTTGTTAAAAAAAATAAATAATATATATTTTTTCAACAAACTATGAGCACTATGCGTGTTTTATTTGAATCCTGTAACATTGTTACACTTTTGCTCTTCAGTGTATAACTTCAATCCACCCACACGAAAAATGACACTAGGCCATACGCGTTTGCTATAAAATCCAAAACTGTTGACAACAAGACGCAAAGCAACTCGAATTAAGACTTCAATCACACCCATACAAGAAGAAACACGTTAAAGAGAGTCACAATAGTTTTAAGTTATTTTGGGGACAAAAAATAAAATGTTCATAAAAATATAAAACACGGGGAAAGGATGAGTGTCGCGTTATGGCTCCCTGATCCTCCTTTATAGGGATCACCCTTTCCTTGGAGGAGTCAAACTGCCGAAGACCGAAATAAAGACGTTTTCCTCCCTTGGAAGATCTTCATTTGACGTCAAAAAAAATTGTAAGAATCCTCCTCAACTTCCTGCAACAAGCCCCAACCACCTAGTACTACAGGTACGTGTAATCCACTCAATGGCGCCACCCAACCAGCTCTTCATTCACTCCCACGGAAAACCATTGACGTCGGCGCATACTTCCAAGAACCGCCATCCGTTGCGACGCTCTTAAATGATTCCGCTAATTCTTCAAAAGCCGCTCATTCACCGCACTCGAAGTCTGTTCCGTGGAACCATGCCCACCAACAATCCATGGAATTCCCTTAACAGTCCTGAAATGGAAATCCAAAGTTCACTGCCACCAAGTACAAGGAGAGCTGCTATCACTGTCCGGCGGAATACCGGCATGCCCTCAAGGAATTTATTTAAATTTCTGTGCCATCTACTGCTTGATGACTTTGACAGGCTACACTCGGTTCGGGGAACTCGCCCGTCTTCGCGGCGGCGGCGTCCGGCCGACCGCACACCACACCACAACTCATTCCATATGCGCACAGGACCAGATTCCAGTTCATCATTTGCAATCTTTGCATTCAAATCCAGTACACACATAGAATGCATCCCATTTGGGTCATTAAAGGAGGGAACGCACTGCGACGAAGCTCCGCCGCAGCTGCAATTACTCCGAAGTGATGCCACCAGAGTTGAATAATTGCTACCAGATTGCGGCCGCTCCTCGCACGGTAAGAGAGAGGAGAGAGAAGGGACCCGCTGCCATCTGACGTAATGGTATTCCCCCGGAATTGCACGTCGCATACTGGCTCTGCGCTGTCACCGCCACGCAGTGGCCGCACGGAGATCAAAGCCACGAGTATTTTGTTTAATTGGACAATTTGGGTCTAAAGACGAACAATACCCTTCGACTTGGCATTGCCCGGTGGCCTGTAGAGCGGACAGACATTGTCGTGTGGTATTCCCTGCTATCTTGGGAGGCTAATTGTGCAATTGCCTGGCAGTGGGATGGGCCGGGATAGAAGGCAAATCGTGGTTCATGCTAATTCCTTGCAGCCGGTGCGCACTTGCGCATCCATCTGGACGGCCGCTCCCCAGGGAACAATAGAAATGTTTTGATTCGGATGCATAGTGGCTCCATATTAAGACATAATGACGGTGACCGAAATGTTCTGCGGTCCTTATGGCCAGAACCGAGGACCGCGTTGACAATTTGTATGACAGCGGGTCGAGTCGGAGGCTGAACTGCTTGTCAAACATTTCAATGAACCGAGTAGCTTAAGGACTGATGTATTGCAGAGAACGTCAACCTAACTTGCGCATACAAGCTGGAGAGTGATTATGGACGAACACGGAACTTCTTGCAAATTCTTTGATGCCGACTGCTTGAGAAATGTCTGGCAGTGTTTATCGGGATTTGAATCCTGCTGTGAATTTGAAGGAAATTGCTTCCGGGAGGGGGCTTACCTCTTAAGGTTTACTGCACAAAGGCATTCTATGACTCGATGGCCAGTCGCCAATCAATAAATAAGTGGTAAGTCTCCTACTAAGCGCACCAAAAACAAACAACTTGTAACTTCAGAAGAAACTGAAGTGCGGAAGAAATTTCCTAGAAACCAAAAATTGCAAAGAGCTCAAATAAGAAAATTTGTTTTCACAGAATTCCACAACCATTGTAATTTGTGTTAGCCCTTAATTCCGCAAGGGTGAGCATGTCTCCCTTGTGTACTTCTCCTAAGATTGCTTTGGAATTTGGCCGGCGGGAGTTTCGAATTTTTTGAGTTTTTTAAGATTTTAGTCGGGAGACATGGGCGTGTCCACGTAAGGTAACGTTGCTGATTGCGCAAGGCGAGCTGCCTGAACTATCCTCGTTGGAGCACAGGTCAAGTTGACATACAGCCCCCAGAGGGGCCCCTAGATAGCCATCACAACATCCGTTGTGTGGTGAACCAATGTATGCAGCGAACCCCTCTGCCCGAGGGTTTAAATAATCGGCCTGGCCCAACAGTCTGTGCGTAATTTTAACTCCTCAGCACGTATAAGACCTTTAGTTCAGAAAAGTCGATATACCTCGGAAAAGGACGAACCAACTGTTGACGACCCCAGAAAACGTTCCAAGAGCGACGAATTGCGGTTTTGCACGTGGAATGTTAGGTCATTTAACAGGCCACGTGCAGCCGAACAACTTGCCGAGGCCCTTGACTGCTACAAAGGAGACATTACCGCCATCCAGGAAGTGCGAGATGGGCCCGGCAAAAACGATGAACAACTGCGACATTTACTACAGCGATTGATATAGAGAGAGAAGGCAGCGGATTTGTTGATATAGAGAGAAAAGGCAGTAGTAATTCAGTTGCGGATTTTTTGTTCGAGGCCGACTTAGGCAAAAACTCTTGAGCTTCGACCCCGTCAGCGAACACCTCATAACAATTCGCATCAAGGCCAAATTCGGGAACATCAGTTTAATATACGCTCACGCCCCGACAGAGGAGAAGGATGACAACACCAAGGACTTCTATGATCTCCTAGAAAGGATATACGATCGATGCCCCAGCTACGACACTGGAATCGTTCTAGGAGACTTCAACGCTCAGCTGGGAAGAGAGGACATCTTTGCTGGAGTCATCGGTAAACACAGCCCGCACGATAACACATCTGGAAACGGACTCAGACTGTTGGACTTCGCCTCGGGGTGGAACTTCTCTGTGGCTAGCACGCGGTTCCCACACCTGGACTTTCACAAAGGGATCTAGCGATCTCGTGATCAAACCGTCAATCAGATTGATCACGTTGCGATCGACGTCAGACACTCCTCCAGTATTCTCGATGTCCGAACCTTTCGAGGTGCAAACATTGACTCGGATAATTACCTTATTGTAGCCAAGGTAAGAACCGGGATATCGAGAGAGCACCGGGGTCGAAATAGACCAAAATGACATCGAACGACGAGGGCTGCTCGTGAGCTCTACGAACAGAGAAGAAGGGAAGAGCACCGGCTTCTCAGAAGGAAGAAAAAGGAGCATGAGAAGCGCGCGGTAGATTAAATGGAAAGGTGCTTTGGCAAGAATGAAGTCCGAACGTTTTACCGAAAGGTAAAACACCTATCCGGAGGATACAAGGGTCGGACCAAGGCCTGCCGGGACCAAAATGGACAACTCATAGTAGTGTCGCAGTCTGTGCTGAGAATCTGGAAGGATCATTTCTGCAGACTCCTTAAGGACGATGACAACCCAAATCGCGCTGTAAGGCAGAATGTTCCACTCAATTTGGACAATGATAGACAAGCATTCCGTCTTCCCGACTTAGACGAGGTGAAGATAGCAATATCCAAGCTGAAGTCGAACAAAGCTGCTGGAGTGGACGGACTGTCCGCAGAACTATTTAAGGCAATTGGAGATGAGTTGGTTAGACGCATGCACCAGCTCATCTGTAAGATATGCTCGGAGGAAAGCATGCTCGATAGGTGGAATCTCAGCGTCGTTTACCCGGTTCACAAGAAGGGAGACCCCTTTGACTGCGCCAATTATAGAGGGATCAGTCTCCTTAACATCGCATACAAGATCCTCTCTGCCGTATTGTGTGAGCGTCCTAGATCGTTTAATCTGATATGTCCCTATCAGTGTGGTTTCAGGCCAGGGAAGTCCACAATAGACCAGATCTTCACATTACGGCAGATCCTGGAAAAGACCTAAGAAATGCAAATTGACACTCGCCACCTATTCGTCGATTTCAAGGCTGCATATGACAGTGTGCATAGAGACGAGCTATACAGTGCCATGTCTAGTTTTGGCATTCCTACCAAACTCGTCAGATTGTGTAGGATGACGATGGGGAACTCTCGCTGCTCTGTCAAGGTCGGTACCGAACTCACCGAGACCTTCAATATCAAAAAAGGTTTTAGACAAGGCGACGCACTGTCATGTGACTTCTTCAACGTCATACTCGAGAAAATCGTACGTAACTCACAAGTCAACACACAAACTTCCAGAAATCAGTTCAATTGTTAGCTTACGCTGATGACATTGACGTGATTGGACGAACACAGCGAGCCGTCAATGAGGCGTTTGCTGGCATTGAAGCGGAAGCGGCGAAAATAGATCTGGCAGTAAATGAGGGCAAAACTAAGTACACGCTGTCATCAAGGAAGGACACACAACATCGACGTCTCGGACAGAGCGTCACACTAGGCAGCAGAAACTTCGAGGCAGTCAAGGCATTCCTACCAAGCTCGTCAGATGGTGTAGGATGACTCTCGCTGCTTCGTCAAGATTGGTAACGAGTTCACTGAGAACTTTAATGTCAAAAACTATTTTAGACAAGGCGACGCACTGTTGTGTGACTTTTTAAACATCATCCTTAAGAAGATCGTGCGTCAACATCAAACGCACGATTTTCAAAAATTATTTTTTTTTCATACGTGGACGGCATTGACGCAATTGCATGAACACAGCGAGCCGTCAATGAGGCATTTGCTGGCATTGAAGCGAAATCGACTCAAATGGTTCCGGCGGTGAAGGAGGACAAAACGAAATATATGCAAGGACAAACAACGACGACGTCTCGGACAAAACGCCACACTAGCCTGCAACAATTTTGAGGTGTTCATAGACGGTAAATAGGGACAACTAAACTAGTACCAAATTCAAACGCAAAGTCACTTTCCAATGGCTGCTTCTTTAGGCTCAAGAGGTAATTGCGTGATTAAGTCCTCTCTCAGAAGGCTAAGCTTGATATATATAGCAGCTTGATTCTTCGATCTTTACTTTAGGAGCGGAAACCAGGACATAAAAGCAGATGAGGAAAACCTTAGTCTTTAGGAGAGAAAATGTTTGCAATCAATTTTTGGTCCGGTTGTAGTCCAGGTCCGCCCCTTAATACAGCGCCACACAAGACAAATAAGAACGTCGATGCAGCCCGACCTAAACCTTTGGAAACTTATTTTTTCTAATTCAATTATTTAAGGTAGATGTCAAACATCTACCTTTAAGCATTGTGCAACATATTTTACTTTACGGGGATTTTACTTTAATTGTAGCTACCAAACGGAAGTCGGTAAGTCCGTAATATCACGTATGTAAGTATCATTGCTGCACTGGACGCCACCACCACCTTCCATTTGCTAACAAATCCTTCAAAAAATTACATTCTCCTTGGCAAGAGAGAATAACACGCACGGCTCTGGAATTTGTGGACAAAGTGAGTCTTCAAAAATACTCCTTAAATTCGGTTCAAATTAAATGTTTTTACGTTTTCTCAAAATTGAGCGTGTAAAAGCAACTTATTCAGTATAGTTTCCTTTTCACGGTTTCATCCAAGTCGCTTTATATACCTTTGAACTTTAAAAGGGACGTTTAATAAGAAATTGTATTCTAGTTGCCCCAAAGACGAATCGTATTGTGCATGTCTGGGAGTGGATGGGGCCTAGAGTTTAATGTATACCAAAAAAAAAGGTTTAAATGTTTCCCTTATGTCGGATGTATGCTGCTGTCTTTTCGGACCATGAAAATGTTCGGAAAACCGAGGAGGCCGCACATAGATGGAACCAATTCGTAGCTCCTACTGTCTCACTTTTCATGCCACACGCCCCACCTTACCTTTCAAATTTTCATTCAATTATATTCTCCTTAGAAATAAGCGGGCACCACAACGCATCCTTTTACTAAGACAATCTGTCAACAAGTCGACTCTTCACTGTTCTCTCATTAATTGTAGAGACAAAGCTAAACTACAACAGGAGAAACAGGACAACCGATTGTCCTTCACAATAGTTTACACATTAAAATTGTTGGTCTTTCCTGTCTAGTTCCATTAGGGAAGAAAAATTTATTCATTATAGCCTCCAGCTTCGCAAGAACATCTGTTCGCCGTCAACGTCACGTTGCTCTTCACTCAGGTTACCGGCTTGCACGCAAGCACCATTTAGGCCGTATCCATTCCAATCGACCGCAGTGAGGAAGTAATTAATGACGCAATTATTCCACAGCAACGGCAAGCACCTCCTTTCATCAGCAGTGTGCGCTGGACAAGCGCACAACTCAATAGAAACATCAGCGACCATTTGGTCGATCAATACTGGACGAGATCGCGATCCCACAGGCTGTGGGATCCGTCCGTGGTGTTCGGTGTCTTCAGCACGTCGTCAGCGTTCCGAGAGGCGGGCACCACAACGCGCTCGGAGTGAAATGAATCGATGGATGACGCCGGTGAATGGATGGGAAATTATGACTTCTGTGTCGGGCTGGGTCGACGACGATTGTGGGAAGATTGCCTATCCAGTACGCACACACGTCGTGGTATGCTGTTCCTCCATGTCTGCGTCGCAGCAGTGGCTGGTTTCTTGTGACTAATTAATAAGAGATGCCGTAATGGACGGGATCACTGTGAATTGCTGGCATTAGTCTCCCCCTGCGCTCACTGATCAGGAGGGGGAATCCGCATTAATTCGCACAATGATTACCGTTTAACAAATCGTTAACTCGAACAACCCCTCCTTAAAGAGTCTGCTTCCGTAGCTGGACTTGGTCAGCGTCGACTTCTGCGTCTCCCCTCATTCCTGGCACTCCGCACTCAGCATGAGGAACAGAGCAGACGCAACGAATAGCAAAAGATTAATTAGTTTAAACTATTTGCACGGCGCGCGGGGCCAGGGGGACTCCAAAGACACACACCATCGCCACCACCGGCACCGGCATTGCTCGTCATCGGCCGTGCTGGGCTGGAGGTGCTGGCGGTAGCGGACCCTTTAAATGGCCGTGTGGTGGCAAGCGAATTATTTTCTAATTGCGCATCCAACTGCGCATCTGGTAGGCGGCAGGCAGGTAGTGTGCATGTCTCTTTCAAATCGTTTTGCAAGCCGTGACGGCAATAAGTGCTGCTTGCGGTCCGTGGAGGACTGCATTAGCCTACGTGGTCACTGTCGGCCGGGACGTAATAGCTCACGTTATTGACACATCATCGTTCATCATGGAAAATTTTAATGAAACTGTGGACACGCGAGCTAATCGCCTGCAAATGGGGTGACTGCGCCGCGACCACGGAGGTGGATGTTGTATGGCGCGGTCGTCTTTTACTTTGCACTGTTCTTTCGCGTGATTCATTTCGAGGTCAGGCCACAATTAAAGCAGTGAGTTAACAGCTACAACCGTTGTTTGATGGAAGTTTTGAAAAATTCGCCAGCCCAAGGCCACAGATCCTTTTGATCATCGCCGCCAACAACAAGCGAAAACATTCATTCATCAGTATAATTACTCACCCGAAACAAACACAAATCTGATTAGCATCCACGCACTCCGAACTTCACAATCGAACTGCCAGCGTAATTCATTGTTGCTCATCTTTCAACGCCACTCGGTGATCCGAAGAATCCGATAAGCCCATCATCCGCACGGTAGCCAGCCAAGAAGCAGCGGTCACAGCAAGCAGCCATCAGACAAATGCAAAACAAAGAATCAACCAAGTCACGGTGTCCGCGTCCTGTTTCCCCCACAAACCACCGCGCCAGTAATTGAACTGTTTACACCGTCATTCAAAGATTCAAATTAACACTCCAATTTTGGAGGACCATCGGACGCAGCACGGCGCTAGATGCTAATCGTGGACCGCACCCCAATCACCACCCGACGGGAGTAATTGCTATCGCGACACGTGATCTCCTTCTGGGCCGGGAAAGATTTCCCTCTCTGCTAGCGGTAATTATGTAAATAGTGTCGTTGATGGTGATTTTCAAAAAGAGAAAAACCGAACACGCCCTCTGTGGGACGCTCCAACAAAGCCGTGAAAATTTGTGAAGTTGAACGTTTAAGCTGGTGCGGTGAGGAGAAAGTCGAAAATTGGAATGTATTGTAGTAGGCATTGTTTCTTGAAAAAAAGAGATGGAGAGTCAGAGATTCGGTGCGGAGTTTAATTGATCCACAGTCAACAGAGATGGTTAGAAATTCACATCCAACGCCTGGATCAAGATTTAGATCAAGATTTTCGATCGCATTTGTATTAAACGGGTTTCAACGGAGCAGTAGATATCAGCAGCGCGAGCGGCTGCTCAAATCCAACAGAGTCCGTCAAGGCCCTTCAAATCAACGAATTCTTTATCTGCATCGCTGCTGCTGCTGTACTGGATGGCGACCTCAACTGTTCTCACGAAAAGTCTGAACTTGGATTTTTAGTAAAGGACACTCTGATCTGTAAGCCGTGTGCGAGGGAAAAGTTTTGCGAAGAATCTTAAGTCCCATATGTCAGGAGGTACAATGCTGAACACGTTAATATCACGAACTGTGTGCGAATACGAGGGTTGCCTTTTATATTTCGGAATTAGAGAACAAAAACAAATATTAATCATTGAAAATAGCTTTATTGATCTATACACAGATCTATACACTTTTGCATGCGCATGAACCAATTGTCGAAGCACTTTTGCCACTCTGATTGAGGTATCTCCAAAACATGCACTCTGAACGCATCAACCGCTTCTTCAGGTGTCGAAAAACGTTGACCTCTCATTTTATTTTTTACGTACGAGTTTAGAAAGAAGTTATTCCGTGCCAAGTCAGGACTATGCAGCGGATGACTCATCAAATCGACGTTTTGAGTGCTCAAAAATGCAGTTGTTTGAGCCGATGTGTGAGTGCTCGCATCGTCATGGTGAAGAGCGATCCGTCTTCGGCAGTTGGTGTTTTTGATTTCTAGGAAGATAACTGGCAAACAAATGGTTGTGTATCACTCAGAATTGACTGTTCTGCGTTGTTCTAGTGGTACGGTTGCGACATGTCCAGTTTTTCCGAAACAACAGGCGACCATTTGCTTGAAAGTGTTTTATGCGCGAGCAACTTTTGTTGAATTTGGACACCCGTACAGTCGACTGATGCTTACTTTCGGGCTCATACGCGTAAATCCACGGAAATCATCACCTGTCACGATATCATAGACGTGTTTCGAAGCACCACTATTGTATTTTTTGAGCATTTCTTTCAACCAATCGACACGAGCCTTTTTTTGAGCGATTGACAAATTATGTGGGATCCAACGCGAACAAATTTATTCGACGGTCAAATGTTCTGCTGATGGTCCCACTAATGCCTACCTTGTCTCAATCTCGCGATAGGTCACATGACGATCTTGCAATATCACTTGGCGCACCGCATCAATGGTTTCCGGAACAACAACTGATTTTGGACGACTTTCACGAAATTTGTCTTGGAGTGAACTACGACGTCGGTTGAATTCACCATACCATCGATAAACACTGGTCGCTGATGGAGCTTTATCAAAAATTGAATTAAGTTCATCGATTCACTGTTGTTGAGTTAATCCACGTCGAAAGTTGTAAAAAAATATCAAACGAAAATTTTCACGATTGAATTCCATTTTTTGGGCGATATATAGAGCGATCGTATATCAAAACGTTCTGGGTGCGTACAGCTGCGTTCAAAATAATAGCAGCGGTAGTAACTAATCTACAAATGTCTATGTTTTGTAAAGTTATACTTTTTTTTTTGGTCTACATGCATTAACTATGTATAGGTTAAAACTAACTTAAAATAAATATACAAAAATAAAAACAAATTCATTAATGGAAAAAAAAAACGAAAACAAAAATTTGATTTCTCACATGTATGGAAGGAATCAAAATAATAGCAGCGCAAGTAATTCATCATAAAACAACATAGAAAACATGAATTCTGTAATATAATATAATAATGTTTTAATGGTAGAAATTTAAATGGATTCAAAATTTTGTTGTGAAGCCTTTGTTCCGTATGACTGCCTGACATCTTCGCTGCATTGAGTTCACTAAAGACTGACACCTCTCTAGCGGTATTTTCTTCCATGATTTTTCTACCACTGCCCATAATTGATTATTGTTGTATGGTTTTGCTTTGGAAACAGCTTTTTTGACATCCGCCCATAGGTTTTCAATTGGATTGAGGTCAGGAGATTGAGCTGGCCAACTCATGACTTCAATCTTGTTCGCCTTAAACCAATTTTTTCCTTTCTTGCTAGTGTGTTTCGGATCATTGTCCTGTTGAAACACCCATTTCAAAGGCATTTCATACTCAGCGTAAGGAAGCATAGTATTTTCAAGGATGTCTACGTATAAATGGTGATCCATTGTCCTTTTGATCCAGAATATTGGGCCTACACCGTAGTATGAAAAGCATGCCCAAATCATAATACTGGACCCTCCATGTTTTAAGGATTTCGTCGTGTATCTGGGATTGTACTCTGTATTTGGTGGGCGTCTTACATACTGACGGGATCCAGAGCAGCCATACAAAACAATTTTGCTCTCGTCTGTCCATAGAACATTTCGCCATTTCTCAATGGGCCACTCACTATGTAATTTAGCAAACTCAAGTCTTTTTGTGAGGTGTTGTTTTTTCAAAAGCGGGGCTTTTCTTGGACTGCGAGCATGTAAATTATTATCTTTTAGTATCCTCCTAACAGTTAAATAACTAATTGCCAAATTAAATTGCTTTTTTATCTCTGTAGCTGGAACACTGAGATTATTCATGGAATATCGAACAATACGCTTAGCAATTCTTGGAAACAGAACTCTTTTTCGGCCCCGAGTTTTGGTCTTTTCTTCATATTTTTTTGCATTTGAAATCATTTTTGTGGAACAACCGATGAATTTTTTAATTTCTTTGTACGTTTTGCCATCGTCAAGAAGCTTTCGAATAAGAGATCGCTCTTCTTTAGTGAAGTGTCCTGCGCGTCCCATCCTGTATCAAAACTGAATTTATTGAGTCCAAAATATAACTAAATTTGCTTGCTTACTTAAACGACGAACAAAAAATTATGAAAAAGCAAGCAAATCTGGACACAAACAAAACACTGCTATTATTTTGAACGCCAAAGAAACGACTCAATAAATACCATTTTCAAATAAGAAGACGTTTGGAAAACAACTGTTATATCCCCAAGGATAATATGCATGGAATATATTACACGGATATTCTAGTAATAGAATCCAGGTTACATTGGCCATAAAGAATGGAGTAGATCAGAATAGTAGTCAGATCATTAGGAGGATCACTATGTTTAATACTGCACTGCTAATATTTTGATCTCAACTGTATAACCTCAAAAATTTCAAATTTTACGATAGAGCTGGCAGTTGCCAGATAGCAACACTAGGGTTGCCCAATCCCGAAATATAAAACGCAACCCTCGTATTGTGAAAAGATTTACTGATCTATGTATATAAATCTGTTTCACTATATTTGACCATCCATTAAATTGTGGTGAGGTAATTTAAGCAAATTGTTGCCTTGTTTCTACGTAACCTACGTAACCTCTCCAAGGTCTGGTAGCTTTGACTATTTTTAATCAAATTCCAATGAAAGTGAAAACGAAACCATCAATGTGTGGATGTAGCTCTTACTTTTAACCACGCAGATGGAAGTGAAATTTTTCTTGTTTTTTTGGCAGTTTGCCCGATTTAATCCTCGTCCTTCAGAAAGTAAAACTGGGTTTCAATATTTTTGCGCGGTCTCAATGCGAAAAATAAATTTCTTTCGTCATTTAGTCATTTGCCCTCCGTTCTCAAATCGAAGCCCAATTTTCAAACACTCACCCGGACCAATTTCACCTAATTCTTCGTCATTTTAAACCACCTTGGTCAGGTAAAAAATCCTTTCAACCACCTAGAGAAGTCACAATTCTCCGTTGGAGAGATCTCCACTTCAAACCGCTGTCCCTTTAAATGCATTGCCTGGTTTTCGGTTTAACATTCGATTCGTAAGTGACCGCCGTGGCGTAGTGGATATAGTGCGACGGTCACTCACCGAAGGTCCAGGTTCAGTTCCCGGCTGAACACCTCTAATTCTTCACGGCTGCTGACAACACTCAAAGAATATTATCTAAGGTAAAATTACTAGAATTGATAGAATAGTGTTGACTGGCGCGCTGGTTAACTTACTCCTGCGATTTAGCAGAAAATATTCCGCACTTGATGTTATTTCTGTAGCTTGCCAAACTTCGACGTTCGGAGTTGCCAAAAAACTGTAGATCCCTTCTACTCGTGAGGGAACAGTAGCGCACACAACATGAGTGGTTGATGAGCAAGCTAGGCCCTGGTCCCCCTGTGGACTGTCGCGCCATACAATTTTTATTCGATCCGTAAAATATAAATCATTGTACAAATTCCATTTCAAAGCCACCAACTTATTGGCGAGATCGCTGTCCAACCGAACAGCTTCACAGATCTTTTTTAATTTTATTTTTTGCACGGAACAGTCAACCGAATTATTAGAAGGCAATTGCACACACCGCCGTCCAGCAATTAAAAATGCAAATGGAGCTGATAAATCAAAAGTTTTTCCACGGATCAAGTAATTCCATCGCCGATGGAGACAAGACTTCCTGCCCACCGTAACGGACTACATCTACCCTTCTCCCCCTCTCTCTCATCGCTTCACATTCTCGAACACGTTTGTTCCCGATGCCCATTAGATATGTGTGTTTTTGTAAAGATCTTGAAAGGAGAAAAAAATCTAAACGTTCCAATTACAATTTTAATGCACAGCAGCGCTCAGCCAATCCGCTTCGGCGCAAAACATAAATCCCCCATTGTGATGCCCCCAGTCCGGCAGGCATCTGTGTATCTGCAAATCCACAACGGTCGCAGCACACAACACGAGATACATGAATTTTCCATGTTCACTTCTCGCTTCGATCTCCTGCTCAGCGCCTGCAACCGCCAATCCGCAAATAGCGCTGCCAGCTATTTCTGCATTTGCAGCAGCATTCGCCTGTATCTGTGCGCTGCCAAATGATTTGTATTCGGTTTCTCCAATCTACCCCGTCTACGGCATGGGACGAGGACGGATTGAATATGCAAAACTAACGTGTCCATACTTGTTGAATCAGATTTCTCGTGTAGCGATCGGTGTGTAGCCGCAGATACATGCAACTGCGCTGTATCTGATGAATGGGTAATGAGTTGTGACAAGGCGGAGTTTGCTGTGAGCTTGAAGTGGGGATATGTTAATCAGGCTGGGGATGCTGGGGCGTAGAGCAAGCGATCTAATCCCTCTGCGATTCATTGCAGGGAGGTGGGACTTACTTTCAGTCCCGGGGAAATTTGCATATCTAATGGCGAATCGGGTACCTACGAGTCCGTGATTGCGGTGGGGAACTTTGGAAACTTGCTACCATACTCACATCAATCATATTCAATCGAAGGAATGTCACTGGGGCTGGCCGTCTGTGGGAAAGACACATGCGTGCCGCACAGTTATCCTCCCGGAGTGTGCTGGAATTTCTGATTTATCCGTTCTTCCGTCTGCCAGAGGTTTATTTAGCGCGTTGACAAGATCGAATGCAGGTGCGGCGTGATGTCAGCCTTTGCGCTTGCAAATTTGGTGAAAGATATTCCACACGATTGGATTACTCGGGCAAGTATTGAGGTTGAATGCTTTCATTCCGCATCATGGCTAATTAAAATATTTCCAAACGCACCTCCACAAAGGGGAAATTTACAAGTTTCGGAATTTTTTTTCGTTCCCAGATGTTTGGATTCCTTGCAGGTTGTTGCATTTATTGATTTCTTATTTCCAGAAGCCAGTTGTAGGGGGAATTTAATGTGATCATAAAGCCAGAGCATGAAGCCCAGCAATCTCACGGGAAGTGGGGAAGGTGTGAACGTGAGTCTCATAATGCGCATACATACTAATGTATTATATAATCACTCCATCAGGAGGGCATGGGCCTATCCAAACGAAGTATCGTGGTTGATCGCGTTCAACAAGGCGAGCTGCCAACACTTTCCTCTTTAGTGCACAGGTCAAGTTGGCATACAGCCACCTCGCGGCGCCCCCTAGGTAGCCATCACAGCACCCGTTGTCTGCTGAACCAATATATGCAGCGAACCCCTCTACCCGAGAGTTGAATAATGGATCTGACCTTCCAATCTGTGGATTGAAGAAGAATATGCACTTGGCGTTTAATCAAAACTCCTGGTCTGTCTACACTCTTATCCATTATCGAGTGCAGCCGCAGAGCAGGTGAGTCCTTAAGGAAATTTCCTTTTATTCAAATTTCGAGTTGACTTGTCTTACTTCTTGACATAACAGAACAGTTTGCTTGTAGTTTAATAATCGACGCAACAAGAAAATTTTAAATATGCCTCAAAGATGTAAGAAAGGTGGGAGCGATTTTCCTCCAGCTCGAAATCCATTTAAAATCTTGCCTTGAGCATTTCTATATCATTGTATTGCAGTACCTTTTGTGTTTCCCTTTCATAAGACAGCAACTTAGCCACCTGAATAATTGACAAGTGAGAAGTTTTGGCGTCTTAGAGAAATCATTTTCAGCCCGGACTTTCATGCTAAGAATTGTATAACGCGACGGTCTACAGGGGGCCAGGAGGACTGCACGTGTTTTGCTCGCTACTCTTCTTGCACGTGTAGGAGGGACCTACAGTTTTATGCTGACTCCGAACGGCGGAGTTTGATAAACTTTTTCTTAGACAGTAATTACTCTTTGAGTGCAGCTTGAAAGAGGTATTGCCGTCAAAAATTCGAGGTTCTCAGACGGGAATGGAACTTGGACCTCCAGCGACGAATTCTACTCACTATGCCACGTTTGCCACTGAAAGCCCTTATTAAGCCTTCCAGAACAGGGTTTTCGGTATTCTTAAATTTTGCTCTCACTGATGTAAAACAGTTCTTCACTTAACTTTGCAGACAGAAGGGGTGTCATGGTATACTCGTACACTATTGTGTTATTTTCTTTAAAGTGCATGTGTACATCTGTGTCTACACAAAAGATGAATGTCGAGTGAACATGAAATTCTCTTCCCTTGAATAACATGTTATATGCTGGGATACAGAGTAAGTCATAATTTTGCCTCAACTTTTCTAGGTTAGCCACCCCTGATATACCCAAAGATCGCTGGGTCAAGTTTATGTTCGTACAGATATGCAGAGAAGTTCAGATGGTGTGAAGAGTGTGAAAAGTAATCGGTAGGCGAACGGACACACTGAAGAAATAGAGCTTTCGTTTAATGGAAACAAAACCTTCAAAAAAGTAACCATTTGCGTTCGAGCACAACCCCTACTGGAGTTTCCACCATGCACCGTCTCATCCCTCCAGCAAAAAATCAAAATTGAAATGATTGAAATTGAAATGAAAAATTGAAAATTTGAATTTTTAAACAAGCAGCATTCCTTTTGAACATGTTTTCTTCTCCATTCATAAATTCACATCATCATTCAGTCAATTAACATAAACAAGGTGGTCGCCGTGTCCGAGTGGGTAGAGTGCGACGCTCACACGCCGAAGGGTCTAGGTTCGACTCCCAGCTCAACACCAAGTTTTCGAATTTAACGGCATCACCTCTTTCGAGCTGCTGACAACACTCAAATAGTAATAACTGTGTAAGAAAGCTTCTCCAATCTCGCCGTTCGAAGTCGGCAAAAAACTGTAGGTCCCTTCTACTCGTGAGAGAACAGTAGCGCGCACAACCTGAGTAGTTGATGAGCAAGCTAGGCCCTGGCCCCCCTTTGGACTGTAGCGCCAACAATTATTATTAAGGTCTTCTCCGTGCCAAACGTCCGTCATAAACATGCAAATTTCCAAGCGTGTAATTCGCGAATTCACTGCACTTAGTGTTGAATTTATAAGGTTATCAAATATGTATCTTCCGCCTTTATGAATTTTCCGGCTATGTACAAAGCGGTACAGAGCTCGTCTTGCCATAACCTACAAAACGACGCTACGCATAATTAGTTTCGATATTGCGTTCAACAGTTATAGACGTGTAAACATGGAGTTCACTAACGCCATACGCCAAGTGATTTCCACCTGTTCCTTTCCATCCCGAACGTCCTTGGTTGAACTCAAAAGAGGCTTATGAAAAGTGACTGTCCGAGTTCTTCGCAAATAAGGAGGATGGCTTCTACGAGGGGGGTATTATGAAGTTGTCGTCTAGATGGAAACAGATTATCGAACAAAACGGCGCATATTTGACTCGCTAATGGTCTTTGTTAACTTTCGCAGTGTTATGATTTTGTCTCCCTCTTTCTCACTCGTTTCTCTTTCATTCTCTCTTTCGTCCTCCCTTTCGGATGATTGTTTTCTAGGGGAATTTGTTTAACTTCTTCCTTGATTTCCAAAAAATCCTTTTTCCTGACGTGTTAACCAGCAAGCAATGTTCTTAAGTCCTTTGAAGGCACTTCGCGCATTATTGAAAAAAATTTTCTTCACTAATGCACGAGGCAGTATAAATTTCAAAGGGATCGAATGTACTTGCTCCGGAGATTCCTGGTTTCGAATTTCTCAATACACCACTCCTGTCAAGTTGTTGAGAAACCAACGTTCGACGGACGAACTCCCTGCTCCTGAGAGAATAAAAGCACAAGCTGTGGAAGCAGTAAAGCACGGGCTTCTTTTCAACTTAGCACCCTACAACATATCCTTTACGACGAGCAAAAAATTCTGCAGTGGTCGTCATAGAAAGATTGCCCGCCATGCCTTCTTCTGTTTCTGTTTTCCAGTAGTTGGGCACTAACATCATAATTGCAGCATTCCAGCATCGCTCTTTCTCATCTCGGCTTGATTTCTTCTTACTCCAGCTTGAGATTCGCTCTCTTCTGCAGGCCGACAGTATCAATTTGACCTCTCAAACCCCACCAGCAAACAGTCCTTTCTCCAGTTGCTACCATCTCCCAGTTCACCTAAGCCTACAGCTGCAAAATATGTCCATATCGACTGCCAACGACCCCAAAGACAATCCTCCGTGTCATGACTTTGCTAGTCCCACTCCAGCAGAACCTGACATTGAGCCAGTTCCCCAACAATTTGCAACAAAGCGCACAATCTTCCACAATCAGCACGAGAAGGGTCCCTACAATGTCTGCTCAACGCTCGTTACATTATAATTGCGTACTTTTTCTCGCAATAAAACTGTCACCCTGCGGCAGACAAGTCTCAGGCCACAGTAGCCATTGTTGCGCTCACCGCTCAAGTTCCCCGTCATCGTCGAGGAGTCCACCCGTTGGTGCTGTTGACAACAAATCACGGAGTTTTACGACAAACGATCCGCCCGCGCCGCCCTGCGCTGTGCGCCTCTGCAGCAGCCAATGCTGCCAAATAAGCAGCACACCCCCGTTCACGCAATGACAGTCAAGTCGCGGCAGTCTTTCCGGCCATTTCTACATTTGATTTATGTGCGCTTGAGCGGTCGCCAGGCAAACAAAAAGAGAGAAACTAAAGACAAAGAATTAAATTTATCATTTTCATTCTAGACTCCCCGCGAGGCGGCTGGAACGCAGGGGCTTAATAAAATACTAGAGCACGCTAGAGTCTCATTTGTAATGCTTAATGCGCGTAGGTACTCGCTCTCGTTGGCATCATCGCTTATGCATTCGAGTGGCCGCAATCAAACTGCGCTTCAACTCGTATTTCGTTGATTATTCGTATTATGCGCGATCATTAAGGAGGCGATGTGTCTGCAGAGGCAGCCGGTGTTTTGGTTAAGTTGATGTAGTAGGCCCAACAACGCCGGCAACAAGTGCGGATATACATTTTTAATGTGCCACAATCCTCTGTTTAATTCTGAGTGCGAATAAACTGTTGTGCTCTTTATCTTATTGTGTCGGCTTTGGTTTGGTTGGGCAGTGCTGCTTCTACATCGCGCGATCTGAGTTCTTCGTGCGCCCCTCGCTCCTGTCTGGTGTGGACCTGACAGGCCTGAAAGACGGAAATGGATAATGGAAATGGAAATGGGTTTGGGTGCCCCGCGGAGGAGGGTTTCTCCTGAACGTATCGATTTGACGTTCTCTTATCAGTTTCATGGGTGCAGACAGCGCGCAGGCCCTTAACGGAGTGATTACGGCGAATTACGGCGCGCGGCTTAATTGGTAGTTTAGAGGTGTTAAACGACAGATGCGGGCTGCACGTGAGTTGGTCCGTGGTGCGTGGCAAAAGCCAGTCCAAGCGTAGGCGCTTTGGGTGAACATGTCACAAGAGGTGCTTGTTTGGAAAGGCTGATTGGAATAAATAAGCCATCCTGTCTTCTAAAATATAGCCTTAAAGAGAAGGAGCTAAGTTTAGGCCGTCCTAGAAAAATGTATGCCTACTCAAAATTAGTTGACTTACTGCCTGTTCAATGGTGACTAGAAATTAGGAAGAGGGAATCCGACAGCAGCACAACAGACAACATACACGAAAATGAAGTTGCACTGCCGTGAGAGCTGCAGAATTGCATTTAACGTATGGATATTCAGTGGAAATTGTGGTACGTATGATATTTCTCAAGATTTATAACGCGTGACACATGGACTTCTTCTTCGCGTGCCGCTGCAGTCAAAAATCGCACGCAGAACTTTTCTCTCGAAAAGATGAAAGGACTGCTCATCCAATTGTAATACCGTACAAACTTCCGCGTCGTAAAACAGAACAGAGATGATCAAGCTAAAGCAAACAGCTTTCTTCAGCTTTCTTCGTTTGATTTGAAGGCTGATGTTGTTGTCCATATCTACCGTAAAGCCGAGGTAGACGAAGTCCTTGACTTACTTTAAGTGTCTGCTGCTTAAGGTGAAGCTTTGCCCAAGACATCGTCCTTGAGTGTACGCCCTTAATGACTGCCTGAAGTTTGCTATGCCCTCATTTACCGCGAGAATCATTTCGAAAGGAGTCCTGGAGTAGGGTGACTCACACGTCATGGAGTTCAGTTCAGTTTTATTCCGCAGTTAAGTCCCTGGTGTTCTTTATTCCTTTTGCCTCCTCTTTTAACATGCCGACGATACGTGTAGGGTTTTGTGTGGAATGTGTTCTTTCTGAGACCGCTAAAGTAGCACGCACAGTAGTCGTGATTTCCCCGTAGTCTGTCTTGTCATTGCCACTCCTACAGCTTTCTGAAACCCATTTTCAATTGGATTTAGAACTTCATTTTTGTTACAGAAAATTGACTGCCACGTCGATGAGATCCTTGATGGTATTTGGAGGAGAAGATTCAACGACGAGCTCTATGGGTTGTACGGCGGCATGCGCCAGGCCAAGTGTCTTCTGATACAGCCCTTAAGATGGCTAAGCCATGCAGAGCATATGGAGACCACGCAAGCCTGAATCCGATCCATGTGGACAACGCAACACAGGACGGAACAGATTGAGATGGCGCACACAAGTCTAGAAGGACCTCAACCAACTTGGAGTGCGAAACTGAAGGCAGCTAAGTAGAGATCGTATTGGAAAGGCATGTGAATCAAAGCCCAGGTTCATCTCAAACTAAACCGCCACACAAAACATAAAAGAACACGGACGCAACCATTGTAACAACCGCGAGCTTCTGATGTGTATACAGGATTCGTTTTTGTTGGTCTCCACCAAATCGTGTACACCGTCTCTCGAGCTGGAGAAAAGAAATTAATTTCATGCGAAACTGGATATTCTGAGTTCTCCAAACAGTTGGATCATTCGGTATCTGAACGGCAGTAGCTTTCCAGTGATAATTGGAAACGCGAAGTAATGGAATAGTCATCAGCGCCATCTGTTGTAACAGTCCTAGAACCAACCCACTCCATCATGTGCAGCTACCGAAACTTAACGATCCTCTTCGTCTTCTACTGGCGCTACAGTCCGGGATGCACCTGGATCTCAACCAACATACCTCTCCAGCCAGCACAGTCTGCCACTGGCTGCCTCCAACTGCGCACACAAAGTTGGTTGAGGTCCTTCTCCACTTGTGTGTTCCATCTTAGCCTGGGCCGTCCTCTTTTGCATTGTCCCAATGGCTCTGATTCGAAAACTTTTCGGGTCGAAGCAGTGGTGTCCGAACGCCCTTCACGGCCTAGCCTTAACAAGCCACCGATTTTTGAATTTTTGATAGTCAAGGAGTTCGAAGGATTCAAATTTAAGAACTATTCGACGTCAGGACTCTCAAATTTGTAAGCAACTGATGTTCTGGGATTCATTCCATTTGACTTCTGCACTCAAAAATTCGCTTTATATGACAAACTTCATTTATCTGCTTTGACTTCATGTTCCACCGCATCCGTTTTTCAAAACCTTTAAGCTGAGGCCTTCTTTGAATAGATCTGAAATGAAAATTATTTAGTTTCAAGCCTCCATGCATCGAAGCTCAACTTTCCTCTAAGGTCTAGACATCACTCACTTTCACCCTTCCACTTTGTATGGAATTTCTCCTCCATGTGTCGCCTAAGCCTCCATTTGTTCCTGGCTAATCCACAGCCACCACGAACACCAGCCATCCTTACATCACTTCATCCGCTGCTTAAGCATGCTGAGTCAAGGGTCGAAATAATCCAAGGAACCGAAGTCGCAAAAAAAAAAATCAACAGCAGCAGCCGAGCCAGGGGACCCTTTGAGGAGGCGAATTGAAAATGGAATCACCAATTACTCGCCATCAAATGAAAATCAGCTAATCGTGGAAAATTGTGGATAATCCAGTGGTGGACACAGCCACCACTGGCAGCAGCAGCCGGCGGCGGCGTGGCGGTCATTCTTTGGCTTCTCCAACATCTCTCTGCCTGCGCCGGAGCATCCCCAGTCGCTGCTGGGATTCCTTGTGATTATTTTTATTATAATTGTGTGATTATTGTCGTGATGCAATTCTGGATCAAGCAGTAGCCACTGTTGATCCTCTGACAAGCAGAGACAACAACGGCGACGGCGGCGACGACGACGAAGACGACGCTGACGACCGAGCAAGCACCGAGGAGCAGAAGCTAGAGCGAGAGACCATGCACAGTAGACGGGGTCCTCCGATTCCGGCAGAGAGTGCTTTTGTTGTCAACCGAAACGCCGAACACACATTTATGCGCGCATGTATGTAAGGTGGCCGCTCACATGATGACGATCACGCTCATCAGCCTTTGCACCGCCTTGCGGCCCATCCGTCCTGCTGGCGTACGCTCGGCGTATGCTGTCCGTGGCCATAAAATATTCAAGCGATTCCTTATTTGCTAAGGCATCAGGAATAACGATGTCACTTTGATATCGGCGTTCCCTTTGCTTATGGTGTTTTGCAATTGGATCGTGCGTTTGATCTGTGCCGCCGACTGAGATGAATAATTTTACAATGTTCGGCTGCCATCTTTGTAAGAGACAACGACATGGACAACAACTGCTGCGCGTACATAGGTGCTCGTACTTTGTGCGCAGACGACACTGGACAATGCGGTGCACTCGGCTGGGTGCTCCTTCGATGGGCGAGGATCTGAGAATTATGATTTGATTTTTCGTTTTTCTGCTTTTGTGCAAGTGGGAGTGGCATTTGCGACGAGGTTGATGTGTAAACAATTTGATTCTGCGTCAGCGACTTGGCTGGCTGTGATTTTGAAATTCGGAATGAACTGGCTACACAAAACATTCTTTCGTTGTTGATGTTTATTTTTTCCAGGACATATAACGACAACGCCTGAAATGGTTAAATGTTGGTGCAGAAAAAAGTCTCTCTCTCTAGTTTTGCAAGCGAAATGATCGCTAAATATACCTCCGGAATGTCCTTTCTACTCAGATCCAGAGAAAACTTGCTTGGAGTCTCAATGCAATCCTGCAAAATTGGGTTGGCGCTATTGGAAGAAATGTAAAAAAGAGAGGAGATTAAAGTCATATAATAACAATAAATCAGAGAACTAAATTCCAAAGCAAGAATTAGAAAACAATGTTTTTAGAAAGGATCCTCAGCTTCATGCGACCATCACAGTAATAGCGACTTACGTTCCGGAGGTCATAGGTTGGACTTTTTCGAAAAAACGATTTGTCTATGAAACAGTTTCTGAATTTTAACAGATCAAACAGTGTCAGTGCTGTCAGTCAAACAGCAGTAGTTACTTGGGACTTCACATCACTTAATAAATCCCGGGACTGACGCATAGAGGGCGCCACTAACAAAATAAAAAATAATCCATATTAGTTTTGAGGAACTTCAATTCAAATGATATCTGTCAAATTTTCATGACAATCTGATTATTAGGTTACAAGTTACAGAGCTTCAAGTTACGCTCCTTTTGCGATTTTTAAAACAATGAAAAAAAAATACAGAATTTTGTGTATTGGTTAAAGACTGCTTTTTGATGGAAAAAAAATTCCGCCCAAGCTCAGCTTGAATAGCTTGAAAAGTGTTACAGGGACCCCGCTCCATCATACTACCATATTTATCGGTGGTATGCTGATCTTGAGTGGTCGCCGTGATGCTGATCTTGAACTTGGCCGTAAAAACACCAACGATACTGAACGCTCTGGAAGGCTAACTGAGCTTACACCTGAAAACGTCACAAAAGTAAACAAAATCGTTTTGGAAAACCGCAAGTGATATTGCGTGAGATAGATGACACCTTAGAGATGCCAGGAGATAGTGTGTACAGTATTTTGCATGAACATTTGTCCATAAGAAAGCTGTTTCCGAAATGGGTGCGGCGTTTGTTCACAATGAACCAAAAACAGCAACGTATCAATGATTCTAAGAGTTATTTGTAGCTGTTTGGAGCTCTTTGGCGCTGTTTGGAGCTGTTTCGCCAAAATAAACAGGACTTTTTGCGTCGGTATGTAACAATGAATGAAACATGGATCCACCACTACACCCCAGAGTCAAATCGTCAATCAGTGCGGTGGACAGCAAACGGTGAACCACGCCCAAAGCATCCAAAACTACAAAGGTCGGCTTCCAAGGTTATGGCATCCGTATTTTGGGATGCGCACGGAATTTTATTCACTGACTATTCTGAGAAACGCGAATACTACACGGAATTATTGGTGCATTTGAAGGAAGAAATTACAAAAAGCGGTCCCATATGAAGAAGAAAAAAACTCTTCTACGAGGAAGGTGTTGTAAATAAGTTTTGGTACACATACGGGGCGCCACTAACGAAAATTAGTAATTTAACATTAATTTTTTTTTAGTTGCTCCTCCTATATATCCTAGGACTTATTAAGTTAAGAGCGTTTTTTTATTCTTTTTGTTAATTTCTTTGAAAATAAAATACTTATTATTCATGGGAAAGTAAAAACATTTTATTCAAAGCATTGGCTATTGTTTGCAACACATTTTGACCACCTTTCTGGCAATTTGTGAATACCACGCCAATAAAATTGTTCGTCTTTTAAAGCAAACCAATCAGACACCCAATTTTCGACCTCCTCGTAGGAATCAAAGTGCTGCTCAGCCAAAGCGTTTCCCGTCGATGAAAACAAATGGTAGTCGGAAGGAGCCAAGTCTGGTGAATACGGTGGATGGGGTGGCTACTCCCAGCCAAGTGTTTTGATTGTATCCTGAACCGGTTTTGCTTTATGTGCAGGTGCATTGTCATGGAGCAAAATTACCTTGCCGTGTCTTCTGTCCCATTCTGTACGTTTCTCGATCAGTGCATGGTTCAAATTGAACATTTGCTGTCGCTATCAGTATTAACGGTTTCAACAGGTTTAAGGAGCTCGTGGTACAGCACACCTTTCTGGTACCACCAAACACACAGCATTGTCTTCTTGCCGAATCGATCTGGTCTTGCAGTCGATGTTGATGGTTGTCCCAGATTAACCCATGCTTTTTTCCGTTTAGGATTCTTAAAATAAATCCATTTTTCATCGCATCGTAACAATCCGATGCAAAACCGAATTTCTTTCGTGTGTTTGAAGCTAAATTTCACAAGTGTTTCTTCGGTTTTCCATCTGTCTTTCATTCAATGCATGTGGCACCCATTTTCCCCACTTTTGGATCTTTCCCATAGCTTTTGAACGGTCAAAAAGTGTTTGTTGTGCAATATTTAACATTGCTGCCATTTGCGTTTGACTCAAAGTGTCATCTCCATACAATATCGTTTGCAATTCGGCGTCTTCAAACTTTTTTGGTGGTCTTCCACGTTCTTCATTTCTCACATCAAAATCATTATTTCTGAACCATTGAAACCATCTTTTGCATGTTGCTTCTGATAGGGCATGATCACCATATGCCTCGACAAGCATTCGATGCGACTCGGCAGCACTTTTCTTCAAATGAAAACAAAAAATTTATGCTTTCAGCAAGTCATCACTTTCTGGGACAAGATTCGACATTTTTAACACGATTAAAATGTATTGATGTATACTAAATGTAAAATTGTAAATTTTCCACAGATGTCATAGCAAACAAAAAAAAAAATAAGGGCTCGTTTACAACAAATGTTCCAAATCGAGACATTTGTATACCTGTTATATGTATGCAACATTATTTTAACAGTTGTTTAGTTGGTAGTTCCATTTGAATGAAGAGCAGATTCATTAAATGGACCCAAAACAACCTTACCGTAGATCACAATTATCATTGGACAATTTTGTTTCCCGGTGTAGCTCAGTTTTGGTTTAAGGGGTACACTACTTAACAGAACAGCCTCAATTAATGTAGTGAAAGTTTCAAGTGTACTTTGAGACACCGTCACTTCCAAAATAATTGCTGTTTGGCATACTTTTTGAATTTTTGGGAGAAATGATTCGTACTTCTTTGAAAATGATGCTGCACAGAAGGTAACAGTTTTAATTATTGAATCAATAAGTCCAATCAGTTGAACAACCATTATATGCAGCGGCTATGATTTTAACAAATCGACGCAATATAACGCAGAGCTTGTGCCATAATTGAGATATATGTAAAAATAAACCTTTGGTAACCGCATAGTTCCACGTAACAGACCAGCGAATGGGCTGCCAAGATCATGCGATTTAACACATGAAACCGCTAGACAGCCACAATTTGTCGTACACGAGTAACCAATTAATAATAATAATAATTATATGGCGCGACAGTCCGCAGGGGACCAGGGCCTAGCTTGCTCATCAACTACTCGTGTTTTGTGCGCTACTGTTCTCTCATGAGATTAAGGGACCTAAAGTTTTTAGCCGATTCCGAACGGCGAAATTTAAGAAGTTTTTTCTAAGACACTCAAAGTGTAATGAGTGTTATCAGAAGCTCAAAAGGGGCCGTACCGTGAAAAATTCGATATGTTAAGCTGTGAATCGAACCTAGACTTTCGGCACGTGAGTGTCGCACTCTACCCACTACGCCACGCTGACCGCGGTTTGATACACAATCTATACCTAAATAGCTTTATTGTTTACCCCCTTCAATGTCTGGGTTGTAACTTCGAAGACGATGGAAGAAAAACATTCAAGTAAAAACACGATTGCAGAGTTTTTAGAAAATTGACTATTCGTTGCTTCTCAGTGCAATTATTTAATTTTCTAAACATTTCTGCCTGAATTTGGCATTAAAGCAAAATGCTCAGGATTTTTTTTCATATAAGCGGGAATTTAAAATATTGCTTAAGATAGTGATGGGCACATTCGAATGATATCTCGAGTGATACTCGATTATAACAACATCTCGAGAACATGTCGATTCTCAATCAATCACTACTAATCTCGCGAGTGACTACTAATCACTTGAATGACTACTAATCACTCGAATGACTTAACTTTAAGCCATTGGGTGATCGAAATCAAGTCACAGCAGGGGCCGAAGGTATAGAGGAAGAGAGGAAATGGAGGTACCGATGTACATAAGTTTTAAATGACTGCGAATTGTGAGTGAGGTGGTGAAAACTTGGGCTGGAGAGAGCATTCCATATTCGTGTAGTGCGGCTGAAGAACGAGTCTCTTAACTTAATTGTGCATCCGAAGGTGTGCTTAAGGTTGAACGGGTGAGAGTTCCTAGCGAGACGGGTATTGCGGGTGACTTTTGAAGGGGAGGAATGCAGCTGATTTACTCATTAGAGCATTGAGCAGACACAACAATTTGTCGATGTTCTACCGAGTCGATTGACTTTGCAGCATTATTATTACCAATTAGTTGTATCATCGTATTTTTGGCGATCTCAAATATGTGAGCTTACTGATAGTGGTACACAACTGTATAAAGGATGATCTATTAAAATTCTGATTCATTCCCTTTCCTCTGTAACATATTTCTGGCTTGCACCATACAGTGGCGTCAATTATAAGAATCGGAATGGAAATACGAATAAATATCGTGTCACCTCAAAATTTTCCCGAATGAGTTTTTTTTCTGTCCAATTGTACCACAAATCAAAGAACTTTGAAATGTACCAAATTTTCAAATACTGTTACGAAGGTTGCCTATTTTATTTCGGGATTGGGCAACCCTAGTGTTGCAATCTGGCAACTGCCAGCTCTATGTTAAGGTTTGACATTTTCAAGTTTATACGCACTCAGAACGTTTTGACATACGAGTGCTATTTGTGTTGCTTACAGTAACTTAAAAGATTCATCTCGTCCAAAAATGGAATTAAATCGTGAACATTTTCGTGCGATTATTTTTTACAACTTTCGACGTGGATTAACTCAACAGCAGTGCATCGATGAACTTAATTTAATTTTTGGCGATGAAGCTCAATCCAGGATCAGTGTTTATCGATGGTATGGTAAATTCAACTGAGGTGGTAGTTCACTCCAAGAAGAAATTTCGTGAAGGTCGTCTAAAATCAGTTGCTGTTCCGGAAACCATGTATGCCAACTGATATTGCAAGATCGTCGTGTGAACTGTCGCGAGATTAAGACAACCTTAGGCATTAGTGGGACCAGCATACATTCAATATTGCATGAACATTTGACCGTCAAACAAATTTGTTCGCGTTAAATCCCACACAATTTGTCAATCGCTCAAAAAAAGGCTCGTGTTGATTGGTCGAAAGAAATACTCCAAAAAGTCGATCAAAACACGTGTATGACATCGTGACAGGTGATGAATCGTATGAGCAAGAAAGTAAACAGCAGTCGACTGTATGGGTGTTCCAAATTGAGCCAAATCCTACAAAAGTTGCTTTCGCACGAAGCACTTTCAAGCAAATGGTCGCCTGTTTTTTTTCGAAAAAACTGATCATGTTGCAATTATACCACTAGAACAACGCAGAACAGTCAATTCTGAGTAGTACACAACTATTTGTTTGCCAGTTGTCTTTCAAGAAATCGGGAAAACGGATCACTCTTCACCACGACAATGCGATCTCTCACACATCGGCTCAAACAACTGCATTTTAGAGCACTCAAAACAACGATTTGATGAGTTACCGCCCGTATAGTCCTGACTTGGCACCGAATGACTTCTTTCTAAACCCGTACGTAAAAAATAAAACCAGAGGTCAACGTTTTTCGACACCTGAAGAAGCGGTTGATGCGTTCAGAATACATGTTTTGGAGATACCTCAATCAGAGTAGCAAAAGTGCTTCGAGAATTGGTTCAAACGCATGCAAAGGTGTATAGATCTTAATGGGAAATATTTTGAAAAACAATAAAGCTATCTTTGATGATTAATATTTGGTTTTGTTCTCTAATCGCGAAATATAAAAGGCAACCCTCGTACTCACAATGCTGCCAACTTCAAAATGCCTGTGGCTTGGTGTCCAACACTTCAAAAGATGCAAATCCTTTGTGTTTTTCTTCTCGATTTAAACCTCGACATGTGAGTTATTCCGCAGTGGGTCTAAAAAGCAAATAAAAAATAATTAAGTTTTGAATTTTCTAAAAATTAAGCATTTGCTTAAAATACGTAAGACCGTGTGTCATGTAAATGTTGGAGAAATGAACAGACGAACATACCTCATTGTTGTGTGTTTCATTTTAAGTAACGTAACCTTAAAAAGGCCGTGCACAAACAGAATTAACCACACTTGCTTCTCAATGAACACCCCAGCTACGGACGGAACATTCAAAATCCATAACAACACCGAGTACCTTTGAAATTAAAACATTACAAGTTTCTGTCTGTATTTGTTTTTTTTTTTTTTCAAAAGCCTTAACGAACCCCTAAAAAAGTGCATCTGTGCCTTTTTAATTCCCCATTACGCTTGTACTTAAGGCGATATCAATTAAATCTTGAATTGCTGATGAAATATAAGACCCCGACTGGAGAACAAAAAACAAGAAAACAAAACGCGCCTCAGGGATGCAGTGTGGAGAACGAAAATTTCCCACGATTTGTCTCTTGCATGTCACTGGCATGTAGACTATGTAAATCCTAAATAAGGTGATTAGCAATTGCATTCACATCTCGTGCGGCAGTCGGTGCGGCTGCTGGGGGCCTCCTTGCAGCTCCATCTCTATCGATATACAAGCTGCGACCGTGTTCAACACGAAATTTCGTTACACCGACCGAAGTAATTTCTCATGAATCGAACTGAGTGAAAACCCTAGATCTCAATCTCCATAGCCAATTGTATATGCGCTGTGCATGTGGGGCGAGTGTGCGTGCGCTTGACTGTATGACTGGCTGTGCAAGGGAGTGTGTGTGTGTGTGTGCGGCAAACTCTCGTGGATTCTATCTCAAGTCCACCGAGTCGATTATAATTAAACGCAGGCAGCCACAACTGCAAGTAATGGGGTCGTCATCGTCACTCAGTGTGTTGTTTCGGAATAAAATGTTGCAATTAGCATAAATGAATCCAAATTATACAAGAGTTGTGTCTCTGCGCTTGTGTGGCTGAGCGCGTTCATCTCTATGCGAGAGTGCCAAAAACGGGAACAAACTGCAATCGCATTGCAGCCGTCACCGCTGCCGCGTCGTAATGTCATTCCGGCATATTTGACGGAGCTCCACTCCGCCGCTCTGCCGCCGCCATCGGCCGGCTGCCGCACAAAACGGGCACGCCGCACAACTTAATGACGTGTAAACAACACTTGAGATGACCAAATTTGGCGGGCTTCACAGTTTAATCCCCAGTTCGATGGTAATTACCATCGACGGGAACGCGCGACCGCGTGTGTGCCCGCGATGAAAGGTGACAACGTTTCAATTCCATGAATCATTTCATTTTGACAGAGGCTGATGGATACTGTGTCTCAGGCTCGCCGATACACGGAAACCGTGTTTGCTTAGGCGAGCCGTGAGCCGAGAGGTGAATTATGTGTTTTCCTTTTGACGTGCGCATAATCCGTGACCACGAATGCGATCACCGGCTCACGGTGACTCGTCAAATGAATTCAAATTCGACTATTTTGACAGATTACATGACAGATGAATATTCTAATTAGCGGCGTTTTGTTGTTCCCTCGGATTTGTGGCCGCCGGTGACTCGGGTTCATTCACATCCGTTTCGATGGTGCGGGATCAATGATCGGAGGCTGAAATCAGAGGAAACTCATTAGAAAGGGCCCACCAATGCAATCAGTGTGCCTTACAATAGTTCACTGCTGGTTTCATTGTAAGAAATTTAAATCCAACGGGTTCGTGGTGTTGTTTGTCTCAAATTGGATGCCAAGCTGATTGTGGTTCGTTGTCGACAGTGAATCGGTGAGGCGTTGGATCTGAAATGGAAACAGTGGAAACGTGTCAGAAGTGTGATGATTCTGGAAATCGCTGCTTTTCCTTTTCAATGGACATTCATTTGAATTATGGGACTTATCGTGGGGAAAAACAGATCGACTCCAATCCAAACAGATCGACTCCAAAACGCAAACGTGTTTCAGACGCGGGGTACCCATTGAGCACGTACCGACGCCATTCTGACAGCGATGTTTTAAATCTTAAAGTCTTAAAATGTTTTCAAAATCGAAAATTTGACGACAAATCGCTCATTTTGAAACCTGTTTTCCATGTTACGAGCAGCAAGTAAACGACCAACATTTGGGACAGAGGTAGTCGTCTGCTTCAGAAGTCAGTCAATCACTAAGAGACATCCAACCAGACTAATCGCGCTTGTACAAGGAGCTGAATTTCAGATGCAGTTCGAGGTGCATTGAGGTAAGGAGATGGATAAGTGAGTTGAGGTGACTTAGAGAATATTCAAATCTTCACCCGACCGTTGAGATTCATTACCAGAACTCTAACGGATTTAGAGAATTTTCAATCGTTCGACAGAGATGCGGCCACGCACAATGCAAATGAAGTATCCTTGGTATTCGTATGGAACAGGATTATGTCAGTTTCCTGACGTCCACATAACTTCAACAGAAATCATTCGAGAAAACGTCAAGTCTACTCGGGACTCTCCGATATCATTTATTGCCTCATCAGCCAAAACTACGATTTTTGGAGCCTATAGAGTTTTGGAAACAACGTTGCTTTCGAATTTCGGCTGGAGATGTTCTAAGTGACGAGGTGAACCCCTAAGGGATCATGTTTCTCCATTGAGTGGAGAACTGTTGTGTGCGTAACTAGTTTAATAACTTTAATGTGACTATTTCTTGTCTGGTGCCCGGCACATTCGAGTATTAAGTTTCTTAGCCATCTCGCTGCCTCCAATGACTGTGTTGGAGTATAACATTTAACGCTGCTGATGTCTGATATTATCCTGGGATACGCATTAATAATAATTGTTGGCGCGACAGTCAACAGTGGGACCAGGGCCTAACTTGATCATCAACTACTCGTGTTGTGCGCGCTACTGTTCTCTCACGAGTAGAAGGGAGCTACAGTTTTTTGCCGACTCCGAACGGCAAAGTTTGAGAAGCTTTCTTAGACAGTTATTACTCTTTGAGTGTTGACAGCAGCTCGAAAGAGGTGGTGCCGTGAAAAATTCGAAAAATTGGTGTTGAGCCGGGAATCGACCCTAAACCCTTCGGCGTGTGAGTGATTGTGTGTGATTCTACCCACTATGCCACGGCGCACTATGGGGCAGCTGTATGGCAGGTGCGGCGTGAAGTCGATTTTAAAAACGTAACCGATCTCAAAAAAAATTTACCTTTCCGGTTAGCTGATATTATGGGCCATATGGATTGGGAATGTTTTTTCCCAATAAGTGGCTTAATCACTCAGCGTTTGGCATCAAAGTTGTAAGAATAGGGAAAATGCGTTCATTCAAAAGTACTTGACGCGACTTTGTTCAGTTGGTACATTAAAAACCAAGTGTCTGTAACAAATGTTTTGGATTGAATTCATCAGTTAGAATATGTTCTTTGAATGCAATTAGTTTTCGCTCGGTTACAAAGTACCGTTAGCCCAAAAAAGATGGCGGATTACAAAAACCTAAATGTTGTTTTTAAATAACGGTACTTGTTGAATAAGCAAACATCGAGCTAAATTTGAACTTAATTTTTTTAGCTTAATCATTTTTTTACTGAAAACCGAAGTCAAAAGTCACCGATGTTTGCCCAAACTACTTTTTTTTTAAATCTTTGTGTATATACAGCCCTATTTAGAATAATGGCACTATTATTGATTTTGCTAATAACTTCTTTCCATGGACAGGAAGGCGCTTCATATTCATTGCACAACATCTTTATTACATTTGTCATAAAAGTAATAAGCAACATAATAATAAAAATGCATCTTGTCATAACAAAAACATCCGAATACCGGAAATGTAACCTATTTTAAGTTGCGCAAAATAATATCGGCACGTTATTCTGAAGAGCCTTCTCGTAGCGTACACCAGTAGTTAAACTTTCTTGACTTGAAACCTTATTTTACACTATTATTATAGTTACTATTTCAAAAGTGCAAGTGCAAGTACAAGTACAAGTGCAAGTGTCGAAAATATTGAAATATTGTTATTATATTCAAGGTGTAAAAATGCGTTTTTTTTCTTGCGAAAGACAGGAGCTTTTTGAAATACTTTTGAATAGTAAATTTAGGACTTTTGAGAAAAGAATTGAATGAATGTTGAGACATTTTTAATAACAAACACAAACTGCTCCGAAAACCATGTATCAGAGCTAAGCAAAGAGTTAACCCGTTTCAAAAGTGAACTCAAATCTAAATGGAAGAAAATCCACCGCACAAGGTCGGTGTTTGAAATAAAGGAATCAATTTGGCTTCAAGAAAAAATAAGCTTCGCAATGTTTCGCACAACCCTCTGGTAAGTTTTGATCAATTGAGTAATCGGAGAAAACGTGAAAGAATAGCCGATCTTAGCAACACATCCGCTGAAGAACTTCTTTAAAAACGCAATTAAATTAAGCGAATTAAAAGGTATAGACGTAAGTCTGATCAAAAAATTTCGCATAATTTTGCAGTGCTTATCCAGCGAATGTGCCAAAATTTAAAAATGATTGCCTTGAAACTGCGAGATTGTTTGTATCGCTGTATCCTTGGTATTATATGAGTAGTTCAGTTCACAAGATATTGATTCATGGGCATGAAATGGTTTCTCAGAGTGGTAACACACTTTGGTAATTGGTGAATTAAGTGAGGAAGGATTAGAAGCAAGCAATAAGGATTTTAAGATGTATAGAGAAAATTTTAGTCGAAAAACATCTAGACAAGACACTCTTACAGATATTATGAATAGAATGTTAATATCTTCAGATCCATTTATTACAAACCAGAGAGTAAGGAAGCCTGCAAAAAAAGTTCCATTTGATACTGAAGCTATTGATCTGTTCTTGCAACCCGATTTAAGCAAACAACCTCAAATTGACTTTTCGGTTTCAGAATAAATTGTAAATTAAATCTTGAAAATGTGAATAAAATGTTTTACTTTTATTTAAAACCCAGATACACAAAATTTTTTATTTTCAGATTTTCGAACTTTGTAAATTGTCTCAAAGTAAAGTTATATTGTTCTTTCAAAAAGAAGCTATGGAACAACCTACGGCGCATAGGAGTCTCTTATAGCAAGCATAAAGGAAAATGTAAGATTGACCCAGATACTCTCAACAACTTCTTTCTTGAAAGCCAGTCTGAGGAGATTTGTTGCAACTTTGCTGATGTTTTAAATCACACGGACTTAAGACCCTTTGAAGTGGAAGCCGTCAGTGAAATTGAGGTGATTAATGCATTCAGGGAGATACGATCAAATGCTGTTGGGGAAGATGGAGTTCCTTTGAAATTTGTAAAATTAATCCTCCCTATCATAGTATCTCACATAACCCATGTTATTAATCACTGTATTCTATCATCAACTTTTCCTAGATCATGGAAAATAGCCCTAGTTATACCTATTCCTAAACGACTAAATCCATCCTCTCCTTCAGACTTTAGACCGATCAGCATTCTACCTTGCTTATCTAAAGTCTTAGAGAAACTCATAGCAAAGCAGCTGATTGAACATCTATCTAGTAATAGCCTACTGTATGAAGCACAATCTGGTTTTAGAGCTAATCACAGTACTTCTACTGCCATGGTTAACATCGTAGAAGATATTAGGCAAAACTATGACAAAAAACAGATTACACTTCTTTGCTTACTTGATTTCTCTAAGGTAAAGTTAATCACAAGATACTTTCCTGGAAATTGAAAAATTTCCTTGCATTTAGTGACACAGCTGTAAGTCTTATTTCAAGCTTCCTATCCGATAGGTTCCAAAGAGTTGTTATCGACCCCCTTAATTTTTCTGCTCTCTTACCAGTTAAAGTAGGTGTACCCCAGGGTTCAACTCTGGGACCTATTCTTTTCTCCATGTTTATCAACGATCTTCCGTCTGTGTGTAATTATTCCACTGTCCATTTGTATGCTGATGATGTGCAATTTTATTTAGCAAAATGTCCTGAAAACGTAGGTGAATTGATAGTTTTAATTAATAAAGAGCTATTCAATATCCACAGCTGGGCTCAAAAAAATGGATTGCAATTGAATCCGAGGAAGTCACAGGTAATTCCTGTTTCCAATTCGACTGTGTCCTTCGATAATTTGCCGAGTATAGTACTGGGTGGTAATATACTTAAAGTAGTTAATACTGTTACCAGTTTAGGTTTTATTATCAATTCAAAGTTGCCTGGATACGACCACACAATTTTCGTAATTAGAAGAGTATATGGTTGTCTACGCAAGTTATGGTTGACCTCTAACTACACTCCACTTGATACACGAAAAAAACTTGTCCAAACCCTCATTCTTCCTTTAATTACTTATGCTGAAGTAGTATACAGTAAAGTTGACTCACTGCCTCAACGAAAAATACAGATGACATTTAATGATGCGGTCAGATATGTATATGGATTACGAAGATTCGATCATGTATCGCAGTACAGTAAATGCTTACTGGGAATCTCTCTAGATCATTGCATGGTAATGAGAAATTTGATATTTCTGCATAAAATAATTGTCAACAAGTCTCCATCGTATCTTTACAACAAACTTAATTTTGGTCGATCTATCAGAACACATACTCTTATACCATCTCATTATCTTTATTTAAATTCATCGCGTCTTTTTTACATTCATGCTATTAAACTTTGGAACTCTCTACCAAATCACATAAGAACAATTTCTAATGCCAAGCGCTTTAAACATGCCATTTTCCTACACTTCTCTTCCCTTCCTTAAGTCCCCTTCATTTCCCTTTTTATTTTGTTTTCTGTTGTAATATGAAAAATTGTATAAATTTCTGAATTTTTCACAACTTAGTACTATAAAAGACTCATGTCTTATTGTATCTTTAAACTAATAATAATAATAATAAATTGAATTGAATTGAATTGAAAAATTCTTTCAAAATTTTAGTTTGGTTTAACTAAACTAAATGGCTTATAATTATCGCCGTCAAACGGCCATTTCTGCCCCACTGTGCGGCGGCGTGGCTGTACGTAATTAATCTAGATTTTCTCAGCTTGGAACACACTGCAGTGATTGGAAAAAGAGAAATAAAATCTTCGATAAAGGTGGATGTGTCAGTGTCGCTGTAGATCTAGTCTGTAGAGGGACGGTGGAATTGGAAGAATGTTGGCGATATTATGGACCTAGATAAGCTTAAGTACTGAGGAGTTGAGTCCTCTATTGGGTTTGAAGGACAGATTGAAGATTTACAGGTGCCTCTCGAAACAGACCATTGTCTGTTTACATCCTTTCGGTGTAAAAACAAAACTTGAAAAATACCATTCAATTCATGATTCATGAAAAATAGCACTCAATTTTTTATTACTTCTAATGCAAACATTTCCTTGTCCCTGATCTTCTCCACGACTGTCTTTGTGAGGGGCGATGAGTACTACGGCCTTACATACCAAACCAACATTTGCGACCAGGGCCACGCTTCTTTGTCCATAACTCATAGTCCATACAGTCGCTCTCCTGTGAGTAAAGGGTTTCAACGATTTACTGCCCAATCCATAAGAAGGTTTGTGAAGAAAGTTTGTCGAAAATGAGGGGAGTTTTTTGAATTTCGTCTGCATATCAAAATAGGTTTTGTCAAAAATCAACAAACTGGTACAGGACCCCAGTCTGGGACCACTTCGCAATTATTTATTTCAGTCATCATGGCTTCAAGCACATAATTAAAGATATATCCCTGATACATCAAAAAAGACAAATGATGTAAAAGGCTGTTTTGCCCTCAAGCTGTGTTCTTCAGTTTCTTTACCAAACAACCAATGCCCATTCGATCGATGTGTTGAAGACCATTCAATTTAGAGTTGTATAGTTCCGGAGTGGTCGCTGTGGCGTAGTGGGTAGAGTGCGAAGCTCACACGCCGAAGGGTCTAGGTTCGATTCCCGGCTCAACACCAATTTTTCGAACTTTTCACGGCACCACTTCTTTTGAGCTGCTGACAACACTTAAAAAGTAATAACTGTCTAAGAAAAAACTTCTCAAATTTCGCCGTTCGGAGTCGGCAAAAAACTGAAGGTCCCTTCTGCTCCTGAGAGACAATAGCGCGCACAACACGAGTAGTTGATGAGCAAGCTAGGCCCTGGTCCCCCTTTGGACTGTAGCGTCAACAATTTTTATTAGTTCCGGACCTACAAAGTTCCTGGACCTAGTTGCACTGTCGGAACTAGTTCCGATCGTTTCACATATTCCACCTAAGCATGTCCGATAGTTCCGACATGTTCGGTAGCTCAAACATGGTATCTGTCATGTTTGAGCTACCGTGAATGTGAGAATAAAAACATCACGCAACTCAAAAACTATATTTCAGACACGTGTATCAGTTGCAAATTTTGTTGTTTCTTGGGTATTTCTTTGTCTTCTTTGTATGAAGTACATCATCAGCCTTACGTCAAACACTGTATATTGCGGTGTGAGATGAAGAGAGAGAAAAGCTTATATTTTCAACATATTGCCTCTCCTCCTTAAATAATTGTTCCGGAGACTAAAACATGTTTGAGCCTGAACGTGCTGATGGAACTATTAGTGCATGGTTCCATGGACCTGTAACCAGTGTGGAGTAGTTCCAGAACTATGTCTGGAACAATGTATATCGGTCCTGGATCTATATAAGTCCGGGAAATACATCGGCCCTGAAACTATATAGGTCCGGGAAATACATCGGTCCTGGAACTATATAGGTCCGGGAAATACATCGGTCCTGGAACTATATAGGTCCGGGAAATACATCGGTCCTGAAACTATATAGGCCCGAGAACTACAATGGTCCCGGAACTATATCAACTGCGGCAGTTCTGAATGTTGTTTCAGCTTACATTTTCCCCACTTTGTTTTGTTGACATTTCATGAAACATTTTAGGTGTTTTTGACTAGTTTTGTTGCTAGACAAATGCTCAAATCTTGTTGGGATATATCAACGTTCTTTGAAATTTAACACATACTGTTTCAATTGTAACAGTTATAAGAAAATTAGATAACACGAATGTAAAATTTATGTAGTAGTAGAAGTACTTTATGGAGATTTAACTTTAAAACATTTACAAAGTGTTCATTTTCTTATGAAGTATTACATGTACCACAAGGATCTCCACGGATCTAAATAGATCCTCGGAACTAAATAGGTCCTCGGAACTAAAAAGATCCTCGGAACTAAAAAGTTCCTCGCAACTAACCCCTGGAACTAGTTCCTTTCCACAAAGGAACCGTTCCATGTTCCGGCCGGCAAAGGAATTGTTTTGCGCAACTCTAATTCAATGATTGTGTATGGATTTCTGTCACTTCTGTGGCCGCAGTGGCGTAGTGGGTAGAAAGCTACCGAAAGTCTAGGTTAGATTCCCGGCTGAACACCTCAAGTTTTTCACGGCATCACCGCCTTCGAACTGCTGACAACATTCAAAGAGTAATAACTGTTTAAGAAAGCTCTTCAAACTTCACCATTTGGAGTGAGCATAAAACTGTTGGTCCCTTCTACTCGTGAGAGAACAGTAGCGCGCACGACAGGAGTAGTTGATCAACATGCTAGGCCCTGACCCCCCGGTGGACTGCCGCCCCATCCAATTATTATTCTAATTGTTATTTAAAAAAATAAAAGAACATTTTAAAAAAATAATGTCGACGAAAAGTCGGTTGTGTCAATACTTTTTTCACTAAATTTAGTCATTTTTTGTTGCTTTGTGGCGCTGTCTCTTTTTACACGTGTTATTTCTAATGTGGTACCTTCAAATTAAAAAAAAATCGAACAGTATATTTGCTCTTTGTTCAAATTTATCGTCTTACCTTTCCTGGTCGCACTAACCCAATGAGCTGATACATGCACTACAACTGTTTATTTGCAATGAATTTAGTAAGGCATTCGGCAACAGCACAAGCATTCGGTGTTATGATCTTCAAATTTTCTAATGTAAGTTTGCCAAATATCTCCCTTCCGCTTTTTTGCTGTTCATTCAATGCTTCATAAAAAGTGTTACAGTGATCGGATTTAGTTCAAATATGCGCCGTTTTGTTCGATAATCTGTTTCCATAGAGACGGCAACTTCATAATACCCCCTCGTAGAAGCCCCCGTCGTAGAAGCCCTCGTCGTAGAAGCCCTCGTCGTAGAAGACCCCGTCGTAGAAGCCCCGCTCGTAGAAGACCCAATCGTAGAAGCCCCCCTCCTTATTTGCGAAGAACTCGGACAGCCACTTTTCACAAGGCTCTTTTGAGTTTCACTTCACACCACCAAGGGCGTTCGATATGGACAGGAACAGGTGGCAATCACTTTGCGCTATGTTCGGGCTATATGGTGGATGCGATAAAACCTCCCATCCGAGTTCCCGTAGCTTCTGAAGAGTTATCAACGAAGTGTGTGGTCTGGCGTTGTCCTGATGGAACACTACACCCTTCCTGTTGGCCAATTCTGGACGCTTTTGGTCGATCGGATGCTTCAAGCGGTCCGGTTGTTCGGAGTAGATGGTAGAATTAAGTGTCTGGCCATAAAGTAGCAGCTCATGGTGTACGATTCCCTTCCAATTCCACCAAACACACAGCAAAACCTTCCTGGTCGTCAATCCCGGCTTGGCCACTGTTTGGGACGATTCACCGGCCTTCAACCACGACCGTTTTCACTTGATATTGTCGTATGTGATCCATTTTTCGTCGCCAGTCACCATAAGCTTCAAAAATGGGTCGATTTTTTTCCGTTTCAGTAGCATATCGCAGGCGTTGATTCGGTCCAGAAGGATTTTTGCGTCAAATCATGCGGCACCCAAACATCGTGCCTTTGTTTTTATCCAGCCTTCTGCAGATGGTTTCAAATGGTTTGGTGACTAACTCCCATCTTCTGGGCGATGTCACGAGATGCCACATGCCGGTTTAACTCGATGATTTCCATGATTCGATCGGTATTCGTCTTCACAGGTCTTCCGCCGGCTGGCTTATCCATGGCGTCGTTTTCACCGGCTCTGAATCGTCGAAACCATTCCTCCGCGGTTCGAAGTGATAGAGTACCATCCCCCAAAACAGCACTAATCTCACGGAACGTTTCTGTAGCGGATTTACCTTTAACGAAGGAAAACTTTAAAATAGCGCGAATTTCGGTGTCAGTAAACTCCATGTTTACACGTCTATAACTGTTGAACACAATATCCAAACTAACCATGCATAGTGTCGTTTCGTAGGTTATGCTAAGACTTTTCAAATGATGTATAATATTGCCAGATACGAGTTCTGTAGCGCTTTGTACATAGCCGGGAAGTTCAAAAGACAAGAAGGCGGAGGGGAGATATTTGACAACCTTATACTTCCAATTTCCACAAAGGGGAACAGAACTGCTCTGAAAACGAAAAACAAATAAAGAATATGGTCAGTGTATAATAGGCAACAACAAAAGATGTACCTGGTTTGTTGTGGGACGTCATGAAAGTAACAAATACCTCAATAAATCCAGCTTGGAAAATGAGACGTGCTCGATAACTTATCAACACCGCACTTTTTTCAATTTGTGAAATACCGTGGGCGTTTCTGACATTATCCCAACCCTGTTCAAGTTTGTTCACACTAGGGTAAGAATAAATTATGAAGTGACAGTAGTATTCATGAAGATGATATGCAGATGAAATTTGAGAAAAATCGAATTAAGTTGTTTTTAATTTTTATTTTATTTAAGAACATTTGTTTCTGCTCTTATTTATTCAAACATGCACCATTATGATGTCGGTTCGTGCCCGCAGGAAGCTTTTACACAATTCTTTTGATTGAAAATGGTCTGGTAATATGTTTAGATTAAAAATTATAATTTCAAATATTTGTTTCGAATATTTATGTTTTTCTCTTTTTTACAGTTGTAGAAATCTACTACGCATGATCCTAATTGAACTTAAAAAATTCGACATCCCGATGCTTCACATTTACACATTTTGCGAATTCAGACATTGGAGTAATATTTGTCCTTCATGGCCTATTGTGTTTATATTAAGATACAATTTTTTAATTTTTCTTTTTGCTTTTTTTGTACTCCTTTTGTTAAAAGCAAATAAATTGTAAGTCTTCGAATTAGAACTGTAACTCACAACACTTTATAAAATTTAATGCTATATTGTATTCCTTTAGATTTTGAACAAAATAAAGACTCAAATCTATTATAAAATATTGTTAACATTTTTTTTTTTAAATTTAAGACAGCTGTCTGCCGTTTTCACGTTTCCACCCTTTCACAAAGTCGCCATCCAGAGAACTGAATAAAGAACGTAAAAGCACTGTACTCTCATAATGTTCGACTTCCAGTTTCGTTAAAAAACACACCCCTCTATTGGAACAACCCTTTCGAGAACGACCCCTTTCATATTTGCATAGGTGTTTTTTAGGGATGGATTTTCTAGCAGTTTTTTAAGCGCTCTTAAAAAGGGTTGGCTTGAATGCGAAGGGGTTGAGAGTGGAGAAATAAATGCTTACCCCTTTCGTGAAAGTTAAAAGTGAATGACGAGGTATTCACTTCGACATATAGATGGCACTACCAACTAAAATGGTTTTTAATTTCTCAATATAGTATCTAAAAGAATGAATTTAAATCAAAATGTTCTCTCCAAAACTGTGTATATATTTTTTACACAGCATCGTTGCACATTATAAATCCCAGGCGAAGAAATATCTTAACCCTATTAGTGCCGGGTGAAATGGAGGTGCCTATGCGAGAAAAACCGGCCGAATTTCACAGTTTTACAAGGGTTCGGGAAAATGCTTATAAAAACCAAACGAGAAACGATATTTACATGATTCAAAAAGCTGCGTATTATAGATGAAATACAGAACGAAACAATTACACTAGTTTTTTTGTACTCATTTGAGAATTATAGAAAAAACAAAGGTATATATGTTTATAAATGAAGTAAAAGTTGAGTTTTCTCGTACAAATATACTGTTCACATCAACGATCGTGGAGAAACTAACTGATCCTACGTTTCGCTGCGGCAATGCGATGTTATTTTGTGTTATATAAAACACTGTCGACAAGTACCGATAAGGGTCCAAATCCACAGCGATTTACGCCGCAGATCGAATATCGCCTGAGTGGCGACCATCGGTGTTTATGTTAGACTTCGGTACCTCCAAGCGATAGGAAAAGGTCGTCGTCCACAAAGAGTTAAAACGAAAAACTATTTTTTTTAATTCTCTCATAGTGAAATTAGATCATTTATAACGTATTACAAATTTATTTTGAGATAGAGTTCTCCCGCAATGCGAATAGTAAAGCGCTACGAGGCGCGGGCCGATATATAGGCTCTGGCACTTCTCGCGAGTGTAGAAGGAGCCGATATATCGGCTCCCGGCACTTAAAGGGTTAAACAAACCTTTGAGCTCGCATTGCAGCGCACAGAGCTCTGCCTTCTCGCCATACCCAGTATCAATCGGCTGCATGTATGTAAGAATATTTCGAAAAAATCAAAAGTTCAACCACCAATCCGCTGAACGTTTGTCAAAGCATTGCCGACTGCTCATTAAACATTCCTTCCATTCCGTCATACAACTCCTTCTAAGGACCCAGTAGACCATGAAATTCACTCATATCACATAACGCTCTTTCAAAAAACTGAAGAATGCACTTATCGGACCTGCGCAAGTCACACATGACACAGTTGCAGTGGATTCCCCTCCATTTGAAGACCTCGCGAAGCATAATTACCTAATTAGCACCTCCTTTCATACAGTCACACTGGCAGCTAATTGCGTACCTGACGCCTGATGAAAGTAATTCCTATCGAATGCATTCCCCCGAGGCGTACGTACACATGTGTACCGGTGCATTGGGTCGCAGTGCCACCTCTGTGCTAATGGTCATCTTGATATCGGTGGCATACAGTGGGGCAAATTCGATCAGAAACAAGAAAAAAAAAATATTTTTTTTTTATGGTTTTCTTAAAAATTTGTTTTAACTGAGAATATTTGTCAGTTTTCGCAGTGGTCCATGTTTGTTTTGATTTTTGAAAGATGTTTCTTATTTTTGTGATAGAATCATAAGGAGCATACAGAAATAAGTAAAAGGTTGGGAACCAGGATTTTAACAACTTTGAATTTAAAGTGTGATGGCCTTTTTTACTGTAAAGTATATCAATAAGCAATATCTTCAAATTATAGAGATTAAAATTTAATTGAAAAATATGCTCAAGTCTTACATCGTTATTCAAAAGGATTTGAAATATGAATTTTCTAAGGTATAATGCAGCGGTCAAAGAATACAGACAAATGAAATTCTTTTTTTACAACATTCAAATTAACACCACTCTTGTCGTCGGGTGTCAAAATAAACATCAGTGTTGGAGTTAGAAGGTTTCTTCTTAGGAAAAAGGCGAATTTTTCACGTACGTTTTTTTTTGTAAACTTTGAAAGTACTTAGCAACGCAGCACCATTTAATTTTATGTTTCAACGAAAGTTTTTGCTGCCTTTCTTCTTCACCTTCATCTTCTTCTTCTTCTTTTTCTTCTTCTTCTTTTTCTTCTTCTTCTTTTTCTTCTTCTTCTTTTTCTTCTTCTTCTTTTTCTTCTTCTTCTTTTTCTTCTTCTTCTTCTTTTTCTTCTTCTTCTTTTCTTCTTCTTTTTGTTCGTTTCTTTTTCTTCTTCTTCTTGTTCGTTTCTTCTTCTTGTTCGTTTCTTCTTCTTCTTCGTTTCTTCTTCTTCTTCTTCTTCTACTTCTTCTTCTTCTTTTCTTCTTCTTCTTCTTTTTCTTCTTCCTCTTCTTCTTCTTCTTCTTCTTCTTCTTCTTCTTCTTCTTCTTTTTTTTCTTCCTCTTCTTCTTCTTCTTGTTCGTTTTTTCTTCTTCTTTTTCTTCTTCTTCTTGGTCGTTTCTTCTTCTTCTTCTTCTTCTTCTTTTTCTTCTTCATTTCTTCTTCTTCGTTTCTTCTTCCTCTTCTTCTTCTTCGACTTCTTCTTGTTCTTTCTCTTCTTCTTCTTTGTGTGGTTCTGCAATCCAGAGTGGACATTCGCCTCAACCTCAATGCCTCTCCAGCCAGTACGTCCTCTCGCCAACTGCCTGCGATTGTTTCAGGTCCAATCTATCCTCTTTTGCGTTGTTCTAATGGCTCGGAGTCAAAGTGAATTTTCGAGCCAGGGCAGTGGTGTCTATGTGCTCTGTATGGCCGAACTATCTTAAGAGTTGTATCCGAAGACGCTTAACCAGACACATGTCGTCGTACAGCCCATAAAGTCCGTCATTAAATCTTTTTCTATAAATGCTTTCAACGCAAACCGGACCAAAAATCGTTGGAAAAAAAAAATGTTCGCGTTATAATGCAGGACTAGGATAGTCGAACTGCTATAGACAGCCAACTTAGCCTATCGAGAGAGGACTTTATTTCCTCTTGCGCCCAAAGACAAGCAGAATTCGGTGTAACAGTTTATGTGCCTATTTACTACAGAATCGAGGTAGTCAAAGTTCTTGCTGTTTTTGCTGTCTTATTTAACGTCAGTCACACTATGCGCCATTCCTTAACTGTATTATTGGCGACCTCTCATCTGACGGTATGTTCATGAGAGTAGTATCATAGGAGATGCGGTGTGCGAAGCTCCAGCGCGAGTAGAATGATATGAAGGAAAGTGAGAATTCAATTTAAAGTGTCTTCATTTTCAATATAATCTCCCCTAAAATCAATGCATTTGTTACATCTTTTTTAAGCAAATTCCCTCTTTCTCTGCAAAATACCCATTTATTGCCGACTTGACTTCTTCATCATCGATCTTTTTCCTCGAAGACATTTTTTCAACTACGGAAACAGGAAATAATCACTAGGGGCAAGGGGTGGACTATAGGGTGGTTGTTGGATTTCTTCGAAAGCACAATCTTGCGCAGCAGCCTTGGAAACTCGAGCCATGTGAACAGGAGCGTTGTCATGATGAAGCAACACACCCGCTGCGAGTTTACCCCGTCTTTCCTTTTTAATTTACTCCCACAATTTATGCAAAGTGGAAGCGTTGAATGTGGCGTTGATGGTTTCACTTTTTTTGTACTCAATGAGCAAGATTGGCCGCCGTTGCGTAGTGGGTAGAGTGCGGCGCTCACACACCGAAGGGTCTAGGTTCGATTCCCAGCTCAACACCAATTTTCTGAACTTTTCACGGCACCACCTGTTTTGAGCTTATGACAACACTCAAAAAGTAATAACTGTCTAAGAAAGTTTCTCAAACTTTGCCATTTGGAGTCGGCAAAAAACTGTAGGTCCCTTTTACTCGTGAGAGAACAGTAGCGCGCACAACACGAGTAGTTGATGAGCAAGCTAGGCCCTGGTCCCCTTATGGACTGTAGCGTCAACAACTATTATTATTAATTATTAATGAGCAAGATTCCCTTTGGGTCCCGAAAAGCTGTAGCCATGAGCTTCCCGGCAGACGAAGTGACTTTGAACTTCTTCGCGAGGTCTGTTCCTTTTTTATGACACTGCATAGACTTTTATTTGCTTTCCGTGTTTCCGATGTTTCGTTCCCACTAACAATTCGAACCATAATACCATCCGCGTTCTCACTACACATCTCCAAAAGTTCTCTACAGCATGCGACTGACCTTTGTAAGGTTAAGATGGTCATGAAGAATGGTGTGAGTGGTACCAGTTCAAAGCTTGGTGATCTCTGCCATCATTTTCACCTTTATTCAAGCATCCTCAACAACAAGTTTTTCGACTTCTTTGATGCTTTCTCACGTAAAAGCATTGGCCGGGGAGTCGGAGCATGGGTCATCTTCAATGTTATCTCTGCGTCTCTTGAACTCACTTGACCACTTTTACACAGTTGATAATGAAGGTGCGGAACCCTGGTAGGCAGCCACCATCTCTTGATGAGTATTATTATTATTATTATTATAAACATTTTTTATTGGTCTTCATTTTAACAATAAGTAATAGAAAAAGAAATGTTAGTCAACATGGCAAAACGCCGTCTGTCGGAGATTGACATTATCTAAGATACTTGTAATACAATTAATATACTTTAAGTTATACAAATGATATACCTTACTGTTAGATGAAGCTATTACGGTAATTCAAGGCATGCGTACAAAAACGATAGAGCAGGTTCCACCCCTCCGCGCCGTTCAGTATATTCTTCGTTTCTTCAAGTGTAAGAGATACTTTTGAGAAATAAAATAAACGTAGTTCTAGTAATATAGGACATACCGCGATAAAATGGTATATATTTTCAACTTCATTGCGATTGCAAAGTGTGCAGGTAGCATTAACATCTTGCCGGTGCGGTATGTAGTTTAGACTCAGCAGTTTAGTTCTAGCCCTAAAAATAGTGCTAATTTGTCTATTTGAGAGTTCTGTTTTAAAGTAGTTACTGGGTCCTAGTGTATGGTTAAGAAGCTTGTACATAGATCTGGACGAGGAAGTACGAGCTCGATCTAAGCAATCTAGATACATCTTTTCATCGTCTTTTCTTATACATTCGTACAGTTTATCCTCCCATTCATCTGAGTTTGCCTCAGTAAGTCTAAGTACAATGCCATGTGTGTGTCATGCCATTCTTTAAAAGGAGATAAATTATATCGAAGCGCCATCTTCATAAGCCTCTTTGAGAGGTTACTGTTCGGCCTACGCATAACTTTAATTAAATAGTCCGCATTTGCCTTCAAATTTTGATGGTAAATCTGCGGCAGACCAGATTCCACGTAGATAGCGTATGAGGGAGTTGTTGTGGGAAGTTTAAAAATTCGCTTGAAGAAAAATCGCTGGACAATTTCATACTCTTCAAAGAACTTAAAGCCAAATATTTGGTTTGCATAATAGAGACATGCATTCACCGTAGCATTGAACACCTTGAACTTCGACGCGATACCGATGCGTTGGTTACCAAAGATAATTTTCCACATCAGATTAATTGCTGTCTTTGCCGCTACCGTTTTCTTATGGACATGTGCGCTCATATCAAGATTCGATTTTAAAACAAAACCCAGGTAGTTGAACTCTTTGACAACTTCGATCGGCTCACCCTGCAAAGTCCAATTTTCATGCTCAGTCCTGTTACCTCGACCAGTGCCAAAAACCATAATTTTTGATTTAGAGGTGTTTATCTTTAAGTCCCAAAGATCGCAGTAGCTTTTCAATTTATTTATTTGCAGTTGAAGAGCCTGTGGATCTTCAGCCAAAATAACTAAATCGTCAGCATACAGCAAAACTTTAACCTGTACATCGCCAACTGTAACTCCTCCCGGTAAGAATGTAGTTATATCATCTACGTACAGCGCAAACAAAAGTGGGCTGAGCATGCAACCTTGGGGAACCCCTGTTTTGACATTGAAGAAGTTTGACAAGCTAATACCATTCCACACAGCAGCAGAGTTTTGTGTGATAAGTGCTTTATAAACTCTTATGAACTTTGTTGAAAGTCCCAGGGACGAAAGTTTGTACAACAGCGAGTTCCTATTGACTGTATCGAAGGCGGCTTTAAGGCGGCGGCTTAATGAGTAGTTTTTTGACTTTTTGCTTGCTTAGTGAAAAAATTCATTACAGCGCGATACTCAATGGTCACCATTATCGTCACAATTGCCATTATGATTCTGTTTAACTAGAGATAAAAAGCGAATTTATAATCACACTTATAGGAAGTTTTACATGAATGCACTAAAATAATAGTATTACTTGATAAATAAGTCAATTTATATATATAACGAGAGCTTCAACCCCATGCCAAGAATATATTGAAGGTCCCTCGTACTTCGTCAGGCTCATTCTACACGCTTTAATGTCATCGAACGTCTCATTGATGTCTCGCTTAATTGGTTTCATCACGCGCCTCTGATATTGGCGTGATAATTTCAAACCATCTTCTCGAGAATGTTTTTTAAAAAGTTATAGCGTTTCGCCTGGCCTAAAACGTGTTTCTACCCCAAAGGTTCAACTGATTTGTCCAGAATTGTTGAGGGAGCAGCAAGAATGGAACACCAAATCAAGACATGGGAGTTCATTGTTCGTCTCTATGAACGCTTAAGTGACGGTTGTCGCCTATAAATCCTTTACACTTATTTCAAGGATCTAAAGCAGTGAGACAACATGGACGGCGTTGTTCTTTTTGCGAAGGACCTACATATGTTAGTTATCTGGCGAACAGCTCTCGGTCTTAAAACAACACTTCAAAGAGGATCTGAGACATTACGTTTAATCCCGCCTCAATTGGCGCTATATGAAAGATTTCAAATTTCCTGAATTTTTCATTTTGTGTAACCGGCATTTTAGAATACTCCGCTGATCCCGTGGAAGGCACATGATCCCATAATGTGTCAGGACTTAGACAAATTTTAACGAATGCAGTCTGTCGACCAATTTCGGGGAAAACTTAAATTGTTGTTCCATCTTGAATGTGTTTCTGTAGCTAAAGACGCCTGCTTTTGAAATATAACTAGTACCCATTAAGATCTCACAAATTTTTAGCTTAAAAGACCGACGCGAAGTTCCTTAAAGTGGTTTCCCCAGCTCCCGATCTCTTCATCGTCTTGGAGCCGTCTATGAAAATCAACTCGCGTATCCGGAGACTGTATTAACTAACTGATAGATCATACAAGCAATGTTCTGGCAATGGTAAATTTTTAACAATTAGTTTTTGAAATTTAAATTTTTAATAAATTTCGAGCATTTCCGCCCCACTGTACAGTGTGTGTCTGAAAAGTGTGAAAAGATGCGTGTGTACAAAGGGACCTGATGAGTACAAATCCGCTCCAGGCACATCCGTGCCACTAGACAAGTTAGCGCGTTAATGCAACACAGTCCAGGTGTCGACTGAGCTATAAAACGAATGGAAAACACGTGCGGTGCGTACCTGTTGCTGATAATGGTGATGATGATGTTGATGACGATGGTGCTGATGATGGGGGCAGGTGGCTAATGGGCGGTGATATGACGTCCACTCCTGCAGGTTTGTGTAATTGAAACTAATGCGCCAACGATAAGCTGCAAATTTGCTTAATTGAATAAGAAGGATGGCTCGGGAGTGGAAACTCCTCTCGGGAAGTAGTCAAGCGCGGCGCAAGAACTGAGTAGATTTTAATTTCCTGATTTATTGCTATGGCAAGTTGGTCGGAGTGCTGTGAAGATCGCGCTTTCCACGTTAACAATGACTTTCATAGCCTCTATTTTGTTTCATCTCTAAATTTAGATTTCTGATCCTGTCAGCATTTGAGCTGATGAACAGACAAGCAGTGGCTTAAGACTCTTTTCGGTTGTAAGCCTTTAATTCGCAGATGTTTGTGTGTGCAATCCGACATTCGGGGAACAATCCGGTCCTATATAGAATTCGCTCCTTAGATGGAGAACCCTCACTCCGCTGAAACGAGTAGCCAGTCCTTCGGGTGCGCTCAAATTAGAAAAAGTGTTAGGGCCGTTCTTATTCTACTTGGAATCGAATGAAGTCGGTTGTGGTTGTATTTTTTTGCTAATGTAAGTCGCGCGTTTTGCAAACGTCCCTCTCTGTTGAAGTTTTGAATTTTGAATTTCCGGATGAAGACTCATTAACTGTTCACAAACCACATTATCTACTGGACTTTAAGAGGTGAGACAATCGCAAACACGATAAATACAATAAATTTTGCTAACATTAGCCAATTGAAGCAGTAAAGACTTTCTGTGGACAACTCCAAGTTACCACGTATACCGGTATAAAGTGAGTGTCAAGATACAAATGTCTTGATAGGGAACATTTGTTGTGAACGAGCCCTTATTTTTTTTTTTTTTTGTTTGCTATGACATCTGTAAAAAATATTAAGTATACATCAAGTCATTGAACAGACAACATCATATTTTTTCATCGTGTTAAAAATGTCGAATTTTGTACCAGAAAGTGATGATTTGCGGAAAGCATACATTTTTTGTTTTCATTTGAAAAAAAGTGCTGCAGAGTCGCATCGAATGCTTGTCGAGGCATATGGTGATCATGCTCTATCAGAAGCAACATGCGAAAGATGGTTTCAATGGTTCAGAAATAATGATTTTGGTGTGAGAAATGAAGAACGTGGAAGACCACCAAAAATGTTTGAAGACGCCAAATTGAAAACGATATTGGATGGAGATGATACTTTGAGTCAAAAGCAAATGGCAGCAATATGAAATGTTGCGCAACAAACAATTTCTGATCGTTTAAAAGCTATGGGAAAGATCCAAGAGTGTGGAAAATTGGTGCCACATGAATTGAATGGAAAACCGAAAAACCACTTGTGAAATTTTGCTTCAAAGACACGAAAGAAAATGGGTTTTGCATCGTATTGTTACTGGCGATGAAAAATGGATTTATTTTAAGAATCCTAAACGGAAAAAATCATGGGTTAATCTGGGACAACCCTCAACATCGACTGCAAAACCAGATCGACAGGAAGACAATGCTGTGTGTTTGGTGGGACCAGAAAGGTGTGCTGTACCACGAGCTCCTAAAACCTGATGAAACCGTTAATACTGATCGCTACCGACAACAAATGATCAATGTGAACCATGCATTATTCGAGAAATGACCAGAATGGGCCAGAAGACACTGCAAGATAATTTTGCTCCATGACAATGCACCTGCACACAAAGCAAAACTGGGTCAGGATACAATCAAAACACTTGGCTGGGAGCAGCTACCCCACCCGCCGTATTCACCAGACTTGGCTCCTTCCGACTACCATTTGTTTTCATCGATGGGACACGCATTGGGTGAGCAGCACTTTGATTCCTACGAGGAGGTCGAAAAGTGGGTGTCTGATTGGTTTGCTTTAAAAGACGAACAATTTTATTGGCGTGGTATTCACAAATTGCCACAAAGGTGGTCAAAATGTGTAGAAAACTTTCCCGCTTTATTTATACCGGTATACCTAGTAAAACGGACCTTCAGTTTTATGACGACTACGAACGGCGAAGCTTTTTCTTAGACAGTTATTACTCTTTCAGTGTTGTCAGCAGCTCGAAAGAGGTGATGCTGCGAAAAATTCGAAGTGTTCAGCTGGAATTTCGGCTTTGAGCGTGGCACTCTACCACACACACACGACCACAATTGTCACCCCATGCCAAAAGTAAATAATTTTGCAGTTGATTAATTGGCCAACAGTTTAAACATTTTCGCCAACATGAAGTTCTATACCTAAATTAAAATCACATCGATCTGCTAAAGGACTTTTCGCATGTCTTGGCTTAACCCTTATTGCGACCCAAGCAACGTAAATTCGAACTTTATGAAGTTTGCAATAACTTCACTGCCTTCCTTCAGCTTAATTAATTGCGACACCTCTCACCAGGTTCGACTCCCAGCTCAACACCAATTTTTCGAATTTTTCACGGCATCACCTCTTTCAATCTGCTGACAACAATCAAAGAGCAATAACTGTCTAAGAAAGCTTCTCAAATCTCGCCATTCGGAGTCGGTAAAAAACTGTAGGTCCCTTCTGCTCGTGAGAGAACAGTAGCGCGCACAACACGAGTAGCTGATGAGCAAGCTAGGCCCTAGCCCCCCTTTGGACTGTAGCGCCAATTATTATTATTATTACCCGTCGCCAATCCTAAAGAAATGCACTTCCTTTCTTCCAAGCCCTAAGCGCCAACCTTGAACTTTCCGATAATTAGTCGCAGTGAATGCATTGCAATTTCATTTCATAATTACCCCGATTGTCGGCTCTGTGGGCAGTGCGAAGCTGCAGAATCTCCCTTACGTCCAATTCAATTCAGATGCCCGCAGTCGCATTTTAATGCCAAATGAATCACTGGGAACGCATTAAAATCGCATTTCATAGTCAGGGCCGAAGAAAAGCTCATCGCGTCCACAAAGAAGCCGGCCGGCAGCCGGTCGACAGTCCGTTTCATTTGCAAGGACCTTCCCGGTAAGCTAGGCAATCATTAGCCCTCAGATTCAGATCAAATGCACCCGCGGATCGAATCAATGACTGATTGCGCTGCCGCGCACAATGGCCCACAGGACCATGGGAAAAACAAACTCAAATTACTGTATTTAAGGACTATAAAAGGGATCCCCTTTAATGGAGTGGTCGGGCATTTGAATTTGGCGCCGCTGACCCCTGTGCCTCCTCTTCGAAACTGTGTGTGTGCGTGCACACAATTATCCGCGCGTTATACGACTGCATAATTACTTGGCCATCCGCTAAATGGAAATATCCGCGGTATCCTTTCACCGTTCCGCAGAAATCGAATTTAATTTTAATAATTATAGATACGCGCCATCAAGATTCATCGAGTCGGGTTCGGTGCACTGCCACGTTGGAGTGGGCACTGCGGGCGGGTAACCGCGGTAGCACATGCCGCAGGAACAGATTCCATCCGACTCGACTACCGTCTGCCGACTGTCGACTGTCGACTGCTGACTGATGTGTGTATGTAAGTCACCATCGCGCCTCGTCATCTTCATCATCATCGCCATCAGCAGCCACACCACCGCGCCAGGCCTACCGATGAGCAAGAGGATCCGCAGCCGCTGCGCTGCCAAGTCGACGTCGATGGCGATGGTGATGATGTTGTTTTGGGGGCTCCTCGCGTCTTGTCATAAGGAGAATGCCTGAAATTTTCTCACATTTTCTCATGGTCGCCGGAGAATAATTAAAATCACCTAATTGTCACTTGCAATTATCCGTGAGTCGGTGTGTGTGCGCACCCTGGCTGCGAGTCCGTGCGGTGCGGTTCGAATGAATATTTATACGGCTCGCAAAATGGCATTTGGCTTAATTGCGCTTTTTAATGGCGACCTAAGTAGCTCGGCAAATGGGATGGTGAGTGATGAAGTCATGGAGACTGGCAATAAAACTCATAATCACGACGGGTTTGACATACACTGCCACTAAGTTGCGGTCGCTCTGCGGGTCTGCAATGTGGACCCGGTATTCGTTTATGCATGTGGATTTCACTTGCAGTTGGAATGCCATTGATCAGATTTATGGGTTTCGCCTTATCCGGCATCGAGTTGGGTATGGTGATTTGGGGCAGTGGTCTGTTGGTGACGTGACGACAGCGTGTCTAGTTGGTTGTTGCGACCACATTCACTTTGGTACGTGGAGCGGCTGCCCGTGATTGAATGGACGAAGATACAAGAATGGAAGCAGGGTGCTATTCGGAGGAGAGCGAATTTGAATGGAGTGCCTCAAGGCAGCGTGACAGGTCCCATTCTTTGTGACAAAAATGGGAATTTTTACTTAATCTTTTGGTGAAGAACTCTCGAAGTCATTGAAAGTATGCTAAAACCGCCAAGTACAGGAAAATTCCACGCTGTCACACGAATTCTAATATTTCAAAAGACTAAACTAGAACTAAAATTTCAAAGGAAGATTTCCATCTGACTGTGCAACCAATCATTGATGCTTGAGTCAAGCCAACATTCAAACGTCTCGTAATCACACTGCCCCTGTCAGTTAAGTTGAGATGGCTCGTGTAGATAAAAGCAGGAATTCCAAAATTTGCATAATCCTCCGCGTCCCCGTCGCCGACCAACCTGTCATCGTGGTTTCATTTGAATTGATTGACACACTTGCAAATCGCCATCAGCCGATCGTCACCCGATCGCGGACTGGTTTGTAGCTGCCTGGATCTCTCTTGCATTCTTCTACCATCATCGGCCATCTGTCCAGCCAGCCATGACTGTCACAGTTATTTACGTGCCAAAACATTATGCAAATCCAGTCGCTGTCGCCAACCGAGTGAATGGCTGCGCACCTGCTTTATGAGTGTGCTCGCACTTGCAGCACCCCGTGAACCTTCGCACGTATTAATTATATCTGCCATTCCCAGCCCCCTCTGGGCGATGACAACAGCCTGACATCTCCAAGAGCCGGGGCCAGTCCATCTTTCTCGGATTTTCATGCAAGAGGAACTTTTCGCAAAAGATAAAATTTAATTAGTCGCCTCGCTAGAAGCGCACTCTGAAACCATCATCAATTCTGGAGCTGTCCGGAACTGGCCAACGGCTGGTTGACGCTCTCGCTCTCGCTCAGCCGACCTGAGCAGCGGCCGTGCCAAATAACCGGGGGCCAGTGTGCATGGGGAGTCGGCAGCAGTTGGTAGTCGCAACGCTTCGCATCTAATGTTAGTTATTTGCCTGCGCCAGGAGGCCTACTTATAATCTGGGGAACGGCTAATATGCACTTCGCGGTTAAGTGCATGTTCCGAGCTGACATTAATTCAAATCAGGAGGCGTGCTGGCTAAATGAATGCTGACTTTTAAATTGAACTTCCGACAGGCACTGCTCTGGGATTCGTTTTCTTTTTCTTCTTTTGTGGTTTTGCTGCTAATTTGGTGTTTATTGGATGATAGTGGTCAACGGGGCGAAACCTTTTAAAAGGGGTGCTTAGATTAAAGTACACAGTGGGTAGTTCCGTAGGAAACAAATAGGAGGTTTTTAAATTTGGGAAGGGCTCCCGCTGTGGATATGAGGTGTGTGCGGTCTAAAAGGGGAAATTTGAGTTATCAATTGATGGAAGTCTGCACTGAAGGGAGACCGTGGTAGTAACTTAATTAAAATGAAAAAAATTATAAAAAAAAAATTATAAAAGCCGCAACAGTTCATCAACCGCAATAAAGATTTGAGCCCTTGCAATATGGTTTGATGCATTTGGATATGTTGAGCTTAAACAATCTTATTGAAGGTAAAACATGCAGCAGCAGCCCATCGAATTCTGTAAGGAGTACATGGTGAGTCTGCCTCCACCGCGAAAACGTGCAAAGAATGGATTCGAAGTTTCAAAAGTGGCCGAAGACAAAGACCGGCTTGGCCAGTACAAAAAGCTGGAAGAAACGGAATCGGACGCTTTACTGGATAAAGTTGTGTACCAATGAAAGGTGAATCATTGGAAGTGACTCAGTAAATTTAGATTTATTCAGAAGCAAAAAAATTGGATGCCGTACGAGTTGAAAAGGTCATGTTGCCACATAAAGGAAGAGGTTGTTGCACTGGGTGGAGATCTGAGTTGAAATATAAATATAACCCCAAGAAGGAAAACAGTTTGGTCAACCCGCTTCATCATTATCAACACTAAAGTCAAAGAGAAAAATTCACAGTTCAAAGTTCTGCATATGGTGGGAACAGACGCCTGTTAGAACCAGTTGAAACCATTGATGGAATACAACTAAAGCGTTTGAGGGGTGCATTGCGCGAAAAATTCCTACAAACCACCGAACTACTAGCTTTCTCGACGACTGTAAAACTGTTTGCAGGGTCACCAGCTCGGGTATTCTGAAGAAATCGAATCGGTTCGGTTCAAGGAGAACTCCATTTTAGAGATGGCACTCAAAAATAACCGTGGTCGCCGTGGCGTAGTGGTTAGAGTGCGACGCTCACACGCCGAAGGGTCTAGGTTCGACTCCCAGTTCAACACCAATTTTTCTAATATTTCACGGCACCACCTCTTTCGAGCTGCTGACAACACTCAAAGAGTAATAACTGTCTAAGAAAGCTTCTCAAATTTCGCCGTTCGGAGTCGGCAAAAAACTGTAGGTCCCTTCTACTCGTGAGAGAACAGTAACGCGCACAACACGAGTAGTTGATGAGCAAGCTAGGCCCTGATCCCCCTTTGGACTGTAGCGCCAACAATTATTATTATTAAATTACTTAAAAATAACCACCTCCGACGCCGTGGCAGAGACCGATACTCATACACCAGATCCAGGTTTGGTTCATGGCTGAACACCTAGAATTTTTCACGGCATCACCGCTTTCGAGCTGCTGACAACACTCAAAGAGTAATAATTGTCTAAATTAAAGCTTCTCAAACTTCGTCGTTCGGAGTCGGCAAAAAATTGTAGATCCTTTCTATTCGTGAAAGAACAGTAGCACGCAGTTGATGAGCAAGCTAGGATCTGGTCCCTTGTAGACTCTTGCGTCGTCCAATATACAGTGGCTCCAACGAATAATCGGACAAAGGTTCTGATCAGTTTTCCAGTAAAACAACTAATAACATAAGTAAAGAGAGCTATTCTTGTTTTTTTTGATATTTTTTTTTTATTCTTTGATACATCTTTTCTAGAAACAAAAACAAACATATAAAGGAAAACTTAACTACTTCCTTGACTACCTCGAAGTTTCTGATGTCGCTCTGTTCGAGACGCAATCAACAATGTTACCTCGCGTGAACAGGCCCATGCAACCCCTTCGGGCTTTTTACCAAACCAGAAACGGCAATTTTGGTTTTTAACCATAAATCGACTTCTTTGATAGGAGTCAAACCCTATTGATGATCAAATATCGCCATAAATGACAAGTTTCTCACCTTAGTCCCTAAATTCAGCCCTGCTCTGTTCCGAGAGGACTGGCGCCAACAGTAACGATCTTAATTATGTCAACCAACTCGGAACCACCAGGAATTAAAATTGGAGGTATCGCAAAAAACATGCCCTTTGTTATGGAAGTTTGGAAAATTTATAACTTTTGTGAAAGAAGAAATATCCTAATCCACTGAGTTCTTTGAATGTTTCGCTATTTTATCTTTCCATGTAGCAGTGGTTTTCCAGGTAGGAACAATATCTGCTTAAACGTTTCCACTGTCTTAGACAAGAACCAATGATATAAGCTGTAACATTTATCCAGCTGATGTGATGATAAGGTCCAGGATAATCTGGTCTCTCTTTAGACAATGTAGAGGCACTGTATATCCTATGCAGTGTACGAAGGTTACGGGATTGGGCAACTCTAGTGTTGCAATCTGACACCTGCCAACTCGATCGTAAAATTTTGAATTTTTGAAGTTATACGTACTAAGAACGTTTTGATATTCGAGCGCTATTTATGTTTATGTTGTTAACAGTTACTTAAAAGATTCATCTCGCCCAAAAATGGAATTATATCGTAAAAATTTTCGTGGGATTATTTTTTACAACTTTCGACGTGGAATAACTCAACAACAGTGCAGCGGTGAACTTAATTCAATTTTTGGCAATGAAGCTCCATCAAGGACCAGTGTTTATCGATGGTATGGCGAATTCAACCGAGGTCGTAGTTCACTCCAAGAAGAATTTCGTGAAGGTCGTCCAAAATCAATTGTTGTTTCGGAAACCATTGATGCTGTGCGCCAACTGATATTCCAAGATCGTCATGTCGTTAACGCTGATAAACCGTCAGCTTATGAAATATCTTGAGTCCCGGATGCTTCTTAATGACCGGCAGTACGGCTTCCGAAGCAACCGTTCCACTGGTGACCTGATGGCATATCTCACTGAAAAGTGGAACCAATCTTTGCACAATTTAGGAGAAAACAAGATTGTTGCGCTTGATATTTCAAAGGCATTTGACAGGGTCTGGCATCAGGCTCTCTTGTCGAAAATGCGTGCTTTTGGGATCGATGAGTCTCTTCATCAAGGGATTAGAAATTGCCTTTCGAATCGTTCAATACAAGTCGTCTTGGATGGATTCAAGTCTGATATCCACTATATTAATGCTGGTGTTCCCCAGGGCTCTGTTTTGTCTCCGACACTCTTTCTCATTTTTATAAATGATCTCTTTTCTGCTACTTCTAATCCTATTCATTCCTTCGCTGATGACAGTACCCTCAGCTTTTCATATTCGTTCCTTGGCTCACGTCCCTCCACTTCGGCCTTAGACTCGGAACGGCAGCGTATGTTAAGCACATTAAATTCCGACCTTGACAGCATAATCGATTGGGGAAATAAGAATAGTGTGGAATTTAATGCTTCCAAAACACAGTGCTGTCTACTGTCGTTAAAGCGATCACAAAATAATCAGCCGTTATCCATGAACGGCATTTGCGTTGTTGAAACCGAAAGACTTTCCATCCTCGGTATGTGTATCAACCCAAACATTAGTTGGAACGATCACATATTTGAGGTCGCCAAAAATGCTACGAAATGTCTAGATTTCCTTAAACGATGACAGAAGTACTTCACCCCCTCTGATCTGGCTACAATATACAAGGCATACATACGCCCAAAACTTGAGTATAACGCTCCTATCTAGTCAGGTGCTTCCAAGACCTCCCTGCACCTGCTGGAAAGAATTCAAAAGCGAGCGATAAAACTTATAGGTGACAGTAATATTGCGAAGTCGATTGACTCGTTAGAACACCGACGCAATGTCGCGTCATTGTCACTCTTTTACCGCTATTTCAACAAGAAATGCTCAGATGAATTAGCCAGTTGCATTCCTCCCCTTCAAGAATTCACCCGCAATACACGCCTCGCTAGGAATGCCCATCAATTCACCCTCAAGCCCTCTTTCGGACGTACAGTCAAATTCAGAGACTCGTTCTTTAGCCGCACTACACGAATCTGGAATGCTCTTCCCAGCTCGATTTTTCCTCCTCATTACAATCCACAGGCATTTAAAACCAATGTGCATCGGTACCTCCTCTCCCTCTCTTCCTCTATACCTTCGGCCCGTGCTGTGACTTGTTCCGGTCACTTAAGGGTACTCGCAACCCCTTTTACACGTCAATTATAAAAAAAAAAATGTGACCTATAGCGAGGTTGAGACAACCTTAGGCATTAGTGGGACCAGCATACATTTAATATTGCATGAACATTTGATCGTCAAATAAATTTGTTCGCGTTGGATCCCACATAATTTGTCAATCGCTTAAAAAAAGGCTCGTGTCGATTGGTCGAAAGAAATGCTCCAAAAATACGATCGCGGTTTCGAAGAACCGCGTCGATGACATCGTGACAGGTGATGAATCGTGGACTTACGCATATGAGCCCGAAAGTAACCAGCAGTCGACTGTATGGGTGTTTCAAATTGAGCCAAATCCAACAAAAGTTGCTCGCGCATGAAGCACTTCCAAGCAAATGGTTTTTGTTGTTTTTCGAAAAAAAACTGGACATGTCGCAACCGTACCACTAGAACAACACAGAACAGTCAATTCTGAGTGGTACACAGCCATTTGTTTGCCATTTGTCTTTCAAGAAATCAGGAAAACGGATCACTCTTCACCACGACAATGCGATCTCTCACACATCGGCTCAAACAACTGCATTTTTGAGCACTCAAAACATCAATTTGATGAGTCATCTGCCGTATAGTCCTGACTTGGCACCCAATGACTTCTTTTCATTCCCGTTCATAAAAAATAAAGTGAGAGGTCAACGTTTTTCGACACCTGAAGAAGTGGTTGATGCGTTCAGAATGCATGTTTTGGAGATACCTCAATCAGAGTGGCAAAAGTGCTTCGAGAATTGGTTCAAACGCATGCAAAAGTGTTTAGATCTTAATGGGAAATGTTTTGAAAAACAATAAAGCTATGTTCGGTGGTTAATATTGGTGTTTGTTCTCTGATGCCGAAATATAAAAGGCAACCCTCGTAGAAAGCCAAAATTTTGTTGACTTCTGATGAGTCGGATAGGTGTACGACGATCCCAATTTGAGACTTCGAAATTTTAGAGACTGAATTTTTTTCCAAGAAAATTGGATGTGGCATATTTTTGAAAACCTTGGAACATGATGTTGTATATATTTGAAGGAACGTGCATTAGGTTTAAATTAAGTTTTTTCATTTTGACCACCAGTTTTCTAGCCCGGGCTTTTGGTTAAGGCCACCTTTTGCAGGACGTACCTCCATGTTTGGTGGAGCATAACGAAAGTGCTCCAAGAGGACCTAGCCAAGTGTCACATTTTTCGAAAAGCTTGATAAAGTCTCTGTCAATGGTGCGAAAATAAAAATTCACTTTATTGCCCTTTCGGAGAACGAGTCGTTTAAGTGAAGCAATCTCGGGCATTTGTCGGCATTTTTTTTTAATTTTTCATACGAATTCCCTTCTAATGCTTGCATGGCGCAAATATCATAGACATGATCCACTGGGTAGTGAAGCGCAAGTATTATTACACTGAATTCAGACTTACAATTTTGTTTTACAACTTAAGTGCTTAAGTAAACAATATTAAATGTAATTTTTCTATAAAGGCATGAATTCTAGCTTTGAACTGAACTTAAGTTTACTGTCATAAATTGTAACTAATTTTTTAAGCAAATAAACAAAAATGTCTTTTTTTTTTCAATTTTTTAATCTGGATTGCCCTGTTGTCCGTCATGCTTTACCGACCGTTTATTGAAAGCAGGAGGACTGATGCTGTATTCCAAATTTCATCAAAATCGGCTAACTGGTTTAGAAGTTACATATTTATTTCCGCGTTCCCCATACAAGGGTACTACTGTGCGGCGTCCCTCATACTTATACCTTTCTCAAGAACGCCTCTTTGGGAATAGTCTCTCGCACCTCACTAGTCCTTCAAGCGTTACAACAGCTTTCTAAAACTTTACATAACATTCGAAATCAAAATCAGATCAAGCAGAGTCATGATTTGGCATCACTGCTACGGCGCTTAAGTAAACATGCTGAAAGCAGTATTTTCTTTCCTTCTCTAAATTCTTTGTCAAAATAAATAAATACCTAAGTACCTCGACTCACTCGTCAAGATGCTCACCTTCAAGCCCTTGCATTGACATCATTTGTGAAATTGCATCGCTTCCCAGTGAATGCATCTGTGTATCTAGGCATTCCCAGAACCGGTTGCAACGCCGCAATAAATAACGAATTAACAAAGTTTTTCCACAGTTCGCAAGCAAACAGCAAAAAACGGCAAACTAACCGTCCGAACACGACCGTCGATCTCCATAAAAATCTAACACAGCTCTAGCCCATCAGGCTCTGCTCCCCAAGGAGCCCACTCACCCCGCAACACCCCGTTCGGTTCGGATTCGTCGCCTCTGTTGTCAACTGTCCGATCATCGCTCACGATCAATAAATTAATAAAAACATTTATCAAATGGAAATCGAACAAAGATGCAGAAAGAGGAAACGAAGATAAACCGCAATGCATATGGAAAAATGCAAAACCCTACAACGGCGCGACACGAGAAAATGTTGTTAGGGAAACTGGTCTCGGCGACGACGGAGCCCAGCACAGTTCGAGATCCGCGCAACGCGCGATCGTTTTTCTGCGCGCCGAACCGAGCCCAAGCCCGGTGTGTGCGAGATGCCTCTGCATTCAGATTACGGAATTATGTTAAATATTTAATAAATACATAATGATGGCTGCCGCAGGAACCAGGCCTGGGATAGACGGTGCAGGACAGCCCGCTTTTTTGCGGCGGCAGCTCTTCCTCACGGGAGCGTGAATTTATGCCCGGGAACTGTCCACTGTTAGATGATCTCTGCTTATGGCAAACGAGGAACTAGTGAGAATTCCACCTCTGAATGCGATAATAAACGATGATGATGACATCGCTGTGACTGGCGACTGGATGTGAATGCTGGATGCTGGCCCGCTGTGAACGGTGCGGAGGACGGCGCGGAGGCCAGATGAATAAACATGGTTATGAGGCAGTGATAATGCGCCAGGCATTTGGCTTCTTTAGGATGCAGGGCATCGCGAGGAATTGCGCCTGTGAAGTTGTCGAGTGGGAATTGAGGAGAGAGAGAGAGATGGTGTGTTGCTATAAATCATACTTTGGCGCCAACTCGTGAAGTGGCGAGGGGTGATGTATGGCATTGTGGATCACCAGGTGCAGTTGGTGCAATCTTCAAGCCTTGCCCTGGCGACCTCAGGCAGCAAACGAGGAGTTCGTGAAGGAAATCGAATTTGCCGGGAGCATTGTTTGTTGGAATCCAACAAATGTGCGCCTTTCTGCAGAGTACACGGGGTTAATTCTGCAACGATTTATCTGATGAATGCATACGTTTCCGGTTGCCAGTCGAATTTTGCACAAATTTCTCCTGTGAAATTGTTGTCCACCGGCTTACGTCACATGGACTTTCTTTGTATGGGTCTGTAGATTCACCAGGAAAACCTGTGGGATGTTTTTAATACCTTAAAGGGTCCAGTTAACATTTAATAACAATAATTGTTGACGCTACAGTCCACAGAAAGAAAAGGGCCTAGCTTGCTCATCAACTACTCGTGTTGTGCCCGATTATGTTCTCTCACGAGTAGAAGGGACATACAGTTTTTTGCGACTCTGAACGGCGAAATTTGAGAAGCTTTTTCTTAGACAGTTATTACACTTTAAGGTAGTGCGGTGAAAAATTCGAAAAATTCGTGTTGAGCTGGAAATCGAACCTACACCTTCGGCGTGTGAGCATCGCACTCTACTCACTACGCCACGGTGGCCAACAGTTAACATTTAGCCCTGGAAATAAGAACTCCAACATTTCGGACAAGTGGCGATTTATGTCTAAACTTTTCTCAACTTTTCTCCTAGTTTTGATAAACTTGTAGATCGTATGGAAGAACTGCTCCAATCTGAAGACTCCTCGACTATGTGTCAAGGAGCAGGAGAAGTAAACGGCTCAGACAGCACACAGAAGAAGAAGAGGGACCTCATCCATCTTAGTGTGTTTAACTATGGACAAGGTCGTAGGGCCTCTGGGAGGACCATTGGCTGACTAGCAGATTCACCCTAGTTTCCCTTGTTTTTGAAATCAATCTAAACGCGAAAAGAAGAAAAAGAGTAAAATAAACGATGTCGCATTCGACCAAATCAGAAGAACACACTAAAGAGAGCAGTAGCTCATAGTTTTTTCTAAAAAATTGAATAATGCAACGCCAAGATAATTGTGTTCCAGTACACTGTGGAAGACCACTACCTTCGTAGCCGAATGGGACCCAATTTTTTGTAAAATTCGTCAACTAATCGACTTAACACATCACTCAATAAGTCCCGGGGCATAAAGAGGGTGTCACTAACAAAAAAATTAATATTAAATTAATAATTTTTGTCAGTGGCGCCCTCTATATAATAATAATAATTGTTGGCGCTACAGTCCAAAGGGGGACCAGGACGTAGCTTGCTCATCAACTACTCGTGTTATGCGCGCTACTGTTCTCTCACGAGTAGAAGCGACCTACAGTTTTTTGCCGACTCCGAACGGCGAAATTTGAGAAGCTTTCTTAGACAGTTATTACTCTTTAAGTGTTGTCAGCAGCTCGAAAGAGGTGGTTCCGTGAAAAATTCGAAAAATTGGTGTTGAGCTAGGATTCGAACCGATACCCTTCGGCGTGTGAGCGTTGCACTCTACCCACTACGCCACGGCGACCTCTACATGCCCCTGGATTTATTGAGTGATCTGTTAATTCATCGACAGTAGTACAGAAATGTAATTATTGCCTCCCAGGCCGCTGTTGATCACTTCTTGTGACTTCAAGAACGTGTAGGCTGTCAAAAGAAAGGGACCTCGTGGAAATCGTTGTGTTGAACTGAAGACAGCAACCTGGAGATATTCAGACTGTTGCTGGCTGACAAGAAGGTTCACCCTGGAGTCTTAAATCAATTTGAAAAAAGAAGATTAAGCGTGAATTAAAAAAATGTTACATTCAACGTAACCTCGACAACACGATAGATGAGACAGTAGCTCGTTCCCCAATTGCTTGTGACTTTTGAATTTGAATTTGAATTTTTAACTTCAGGAATGTGTAGGCTGTCACATTTCTGGCCAATCGAAAAAATGTCATCTGCTTTTCAATCATTCGATCCTTGCTGAAGTCTTAGAAGTGCAGCAGTACATCCAAGTTTAGCCAATGGTAACAAAACGGCAGCCAATTACTCTAGAACTACCTTCCGAATTGCGGCACCTTTAAGCGAACATCTTCCTCAGACATTGTGCAATATAGAACCTGCTCAGCTTTTTTGAGATGTCTTCTGTTTAAACAACATCTCGCCTTTTCAATAAGCAGTCAGCAAATTCAAAATCGAGTTTTTTTCACTGAGAACGTTGATGTAGTCGATTCTCCGTCAGTTGTGCGCAGCTCATCGAAAGCTTGCATGAGATCGCATTGATACGCGGTGAATTATTACTATGCCACTAGGGAATAGAGTCGACTTCCTGCATGGCTATCCTTTCACAAACAAGTCCATATTCATCGACTCTTAAACTCCCGGCAGCAATTTTAAAAAATTGTTGGAGTTCATTGCATCGACCTCTTAGAATTATATTTAATCAATCGCTAAAAAAGGGTGAATTCCTAGGTGAATGGAAGTATTCCTATTTAACACCACTTTATAAAAGCGGGTTGAAACAAGAAGTAGAAAATTATCAGCCTATATCAAAGCTTTCTTCCATTCCAAAATTGTTTGAGAGGTTCGTAAAAGAAAAAAATTATTTTCTAGTAACAGAGCTTATTTCAAATAGGCAACATGGCTTCATGCGAGGTAAGTCATGTTCTACTTATAATAATAATAATAATAATTGTTGGCGCTACAGTCCAAAGGGGGACCAGGGCCTAGCTTGCTCATCAACTACTCGTGTTGTGCGCGCTACTGTTCTCTCACGAGTAGAAGGGACCTACAGTTTTTTGCCGACTCCGAACGGCGAAATTTGAGAAGCTTTCTTAGACAGTTATTACTCTTTGAGTGTTGTCAGCAGCTCGAAAGAGGTGGTGCCGTGAAATATTAGAAAAATTGGTGTTGAACTGGGAGTCGAACCTAGACCCTTCGGCGTGTGAGCGTCGCACTCTACCCACTAAGCCACGGCGACCACCATGTTCTACTTGCTTATCTTTATTTATAAGTTATTTAGAACATCGCCTACAAGTTGGTGTTCTTTATACTGACCTTTCAAAAGCCTTTGATAAAGTGCATCACACTTTGCTTTTAAACAAACTTAAATCCATGGGAATTCATTTAGCAATGCTAGAATGGTTTTCCAATTATTTAAAGGAGGGGAAGCAAATGGTTAAGGTCGATAGTTATATTTCTCTCGTAATAAAAAAAACAAAAAAAAAAGTATGCGCATATGTACACCTATGTGTGTACTCCTGTGTATGCCAATCTAATGTACATATTTTAATGGAAGTATATATACATACACATGCTTATAAGAACGTATTTTTAGGTACATTAAGTTATTCAGGTAGTGTGTAAGTTAGTATATAAGTTTTAGTAAACTTGTTCTGATATTAAGTTTTTTGCAATTTTCTTAATCGTTACTTCTACAGTTAAATTTAAGTTAAATTTACATATGAATTGTTAGGTTAAGTCGAAAGACATAGTTAAAGATTAAGTTTAGCTTAGAGTGCCCGTCTAGGGCCAGTAAGTTAGTACTAAGGAGTGCCGTGTCATCCTCCGACGCATGCACACGTGTCGTCGCTGCATGCACTTAATAAATAACAAAAAAAAAGGAATTCCTCGCGTCGTTCTTAAGAACATTTAACGCGGTCCGCCCAACACCTCCGCGAGTGGAAAAAAAATAAAAAAATAATTAAATAAATTCTTACAAAAAAAAAAAAAAAAAGTGCAGTGTAGTGCAGTGTAGTGCAGTGAAGTGATTCGGTAAAGCGCACTCGGCCCGCTCCCCCCTCTCCCACTCCTTCATAAGCCACTGTTGGGCATTCTCGGTCGCAACTCCCGTTTGATTTACCAGGCGGGCTGGGGCGATGTCCGAGTCTGCCTAACATCTGACATAGCGGATTCGGAAGTGTGAATTTTTGTTAGTGGACCAATTCAAGTCAATGTACGGGCATAACACCTACGTTGATTTGTTTTGTGAAGCTAATCGCAGAATTAACACTTCTGAACTCTGCTTACTTTCACCAACTGCATTGTCGGAGTTGGTTTTCAAATGCCTACGACTGACATTAGGGGGCAATTTCGTGTTGACGTGAGCAACATTCGCGGACTGAGAACTAATCTCTTTGCCGTTTACGTCCACCTCTCTCGTCACAAACCAGCTGTCTTGGCGCTGAGCGAAACACAGGTGGATGAGAATACCGATTTATCGGATTTGAACCTGCCTGGATATAGCTTGGTGCCCTTATTCTTTTTACACCTCGGTCTCGCCATTTATGTGCGTAGTGATGTTGCTTACCAAATTCAACCACAATATGGCCACTGTTCCAATCCGGAATTTAATTTTCTGTGGTTAAAATTCCTTGTCCGTAAGCATTTAATCCACTACTGCTTTATTTATAGAAGTCCAAACCTGGACAGCAACTCAACTTATAATGAGTTTGATGCGCTGTCTGACTCCATCACAAGAATTGTATCCCTGTACCCTCGCACTGAAATCGCTATTGCGGGCGATTTCAATGTACACAATTCTACTTGGCTTCGACATTCAGGCCAGACAACACCCGAAGGAAGGTATGTTGAAATCTTCGCTGAGGTAAATAATTTAACCCAGCTTGTGAATGAGCCATCACGAATACCTGACATTGCAGATCATACCGCTAACACCTTGGATCTGTTTCTCACCTCTCATCCGGAAAAATATTCAATTGATATATTGTCGCCTCTAGGCTCGTCCGACCACTGTGTTGTGTCAGCCAAATTCTCGTACTCCTCCCACACAGTTAGAGAACAAATTCCGAAAAGAACAGTATGGCTCTACGAGAAAGCCAACTGGAGCGGACTTAACAACTTCTTTAGGAATTTTAACTGGTCACTATGCTTCCTCGATAGTGACGTGGATGCCGCTACTGATGCGATCACAAACATTATTTCGCTGGGCATGAGGTCCTTCATTCCTCACAGAGTGAAGAGCATCAAGCCTAAGGCAAATGCGTGGTTCGACTTGAGCTGCAAAGAGGCTATTAGGGTGAGAGAGTTGAGTTTCCGGGATTATAAAGCCAACCCTTCTGAGGAAGCCCGGAAAAAGTTCAAACGGATCCGAAATGACCTTCGGCCCGTGCTGTGACTTGATCCGGTCACTTAAGGGTACTCGCAACCCCTTTTGCACGCGTCAATTATAAAAAAAAAAAAAAAACTAATAACAATGTTCGTCAACAACTAGTTTTAAACATTTTTGTCTAGTATGTAAGTTTGATATAATTTACTGAATAAAAATGAATTGAAAAGAAAGAAAAGACTCTCCTTACGATAATCAAGAACTAAGACTCGAACGAGTTCAAAAGAATTTCACGAGATATGCTTTCCGAAAGTTGTATTCCTTTGAAGATCTTCCTAATTATGTTGAAAGATGCAGAACAATTGGCTTGCAAACCTTAAGTTTCAGGCGTAAGGCAACGTCAGCCATGTTTAATCGTGATATTATTAATTATCAATTAAATTCACCAGAATTAATTTTTCTCATAAATATATATGCTCCCCAAAGATCTCTACGGGTGAGAAACTTACTTTTTGACAAATGACAATGAACCTATTACAAGGTGTATAAATACATTTAATAATCTTTGCGACGAATTTGATTTTAGCTTGCCACGATTAGAATTTAAAAACATGATTATTGCATCGTTTTTGAATTAATATTATTTGTTGAAGTAATCTGTAAGACTACAAAAGTTGGTAGGTGATCCTTAGTCGCTCAGCAAACATCTACTGTGTAAAGCGATACTCAGAGTTAACACTTAGAGAACGTAGTGGCTTGTGTTACTCTGTGATGGATAAAAAAAAAACTTAAAAAACATTATTTTTGCAATAAACGCAGGAACGATCATTTTAAAGCGTGGTCAATTTAAACTACGAGTTGCTTACGATCAGTTCTAACGATACAGTAATTTGTTTCAACAAAAGCGATGTCGGGTCCGCCAAAATAAAAAGTACACTCTCATACGACCTACAACTCAACTTATTATGTAGGAAACTTTTGTGATTAGATAAAAAATTAGTAAGTGTAAGCAATTACTTTTTTTGAAATAAGATAGTCTAAATACCTAACTAACTTACTAACTACTAAATTATAAATTATAATTAGCGTCGGAAATACAATAAGTACGAATCAGGAAGAAATGGTGCGCTGTGACTGACTTCCCAACTATTCTCATTTTTTGTTTGGTTTTAAAAAATTAAATTTTGAGTTCTGCGTGTGAGTGTAACACATCAGTCAATAAGTCCAGGGACTTAGCAATAAAAACGCATTCTCTATGCAAAATTCGACTTAATTCATCAACTTCGTTCCCTTCAAGTGTGATACAATCAGTCCAAAGCCGCCCTAACATTTCGATACTTTTTCTATAGAACGATTTATCTTTAGTCTTAAAATCGGCTTCAGTTTCGGCGATCACCTCCTCATACGAGCAACATTTTTTGAAGGTGTGAAGAGAGATAGAAGTCGCTGGCGGCCAGATCTGGAGAATACGGTGGGTGCGGACGCAATTCAAAGCCCAATTCGTGCATTTTGACCATTTTAGCCAACGAATTGTGAAACGGTGCATTGTCTTGGTTGAAGAGAATTTTTTCTCTTTAATTTTAATTTTTTTTTTGTCTAGTACGTAAGTCTGCAATGAATTTGAAATAAAAATGTATTAAAAATGATGAAAAAAAAAATTTTAATTTTTTCTTCTTTGTTTTGCAATTTCTTCCCTCAAGTGCACCAATAATGCCATGTAGTATTCGCTGTTGCTCTTCTCAAGATAGTTGATGAATGAAATTCAGTCCGCCTTACAAAATACGGATGCTATAGCCTTGCCAGCCGACCTTTGAGGCTTTTGAACACATTGGGCGTGGTTCACTGGACTGCCGATTTGTCTCTCGAGTGTAGTGGAGACTCCACGTTTCATACATTGTAACATACTGACGCAAGAAGTCCTGTTTATTCTGGCGAAGCAGCTCTAAACAGCTGTCAAAATCATCGATACGCTATTGGTTTTTGACCATTGTGAGCAAACGCGGCAAAGTTTTGCTCATGGACAAATGTTTATGCATGCAATAAGCAATATCCGCCCGCTAGGAATGCTCACCCGTTCACACTTAAGCTCACCTTCGGACGTACAGTTAAGCTTAGAGACTCATTCTTCAGCCGCACCACACGAATATGGAATGCTCTTCCCAGCCCAATTTCCACCCTCCCGCCCCCCATTACAATCCGCAGACATTTAAACCCAATGTGCATCGGTACCTCCTTTCCCTCTCTTCCTCTATACCCTTCGGCTCGTGCTGTGACTTAATTCTAGTCATTTAAGGGTATGAGCAATCATTTTAGTGCGCGCCAATTATAAAAAAAAATGTAAAATAGAGCCACACACTGCCTTCTGATATCTTTAGAGTGTCAGCTATCTCCCGCAATTTCACACACTGCCTTCTGATATCTTTAGAGTGTCAGCTATCTCCCGCAATTTCACTTTGCGTTTTTCTAAAACGATTTCGTGTCCTTTTTTGACGTTTTCAGGTGTAACCACCTCAATTGGCCTTCGTTAGTGGCGCTCCCTATATGTCAGACGCGAGACTTATTGAGTAATGCGAATTAGGACCATTATAAAATGCTTTCTTAAACTCATACATACAGAAGAATATGTTACATGTGTTTTTTAAGGGTAAAAAGCTTTAAGTTGGTAACACTATTTTAACTGGATGCCGTTTTGGCAGTTGTCAAGTGATTTATTTTAATTTTCGTTCGGCAGTTAAACATGAAAACACACAGGAGGTAAATAGGCACAAAACAAGATTGCGGTTGATCCCAATTTTTATCAGCAAATTTTGTTTACCGACGAAACTCACTTTTGGGTGAATGGATAAATCAATTAACAAAACTGCGATGCCTCGAGTGATTATGATTATCTTTAAGTTTATGTTGAGACACAGTAACGTTCGCAAAAGCTGCTTGTTTGTTGTACCCAGCAAATTGTTGAAGTAATTTGTTCGTACTTCTTGAAAAACTATGGTAGCCAGATCGTTACAGTCGATAGACACCGATGCAGAGGCATAATTACTAATTTTTTCGTTCATTAGTTGAACACCCATGAAGTGCAGGAGCTGTTTCCAGAAGTCGGTGCGAGGCGTCACACAGCTCGTGAATTCATTGGATGGGAAGGTCTGGTAGCCACATAGTTTCACATTACCGACCTGTGAATTGGACTCCAAAATCATGCAATATAACATCGCTTGACTTTTTGTGGAGTTGGTAATCTACGACGATAAGCTTGATTGACGACAACTCAAAGGGTAACATTCACCGAATCATTGTCGATTTGCGGCCAATTGTTAGCAAAAGTTATCGAAAATTGGACGTCCTCAATGAACTACACTCCAACAACCCGCGTCGATCGTATGCCAGAATTTTCTTTCAATTTGTTTCGCTATTAGTCTGTTTATGTCTTATTGTTCCTTTTGAATAAAGTAAATTTCAATAAAAAATTATCGTTGCTTCATTCCATATCAAAGTTTTATGACACGAAAAAAGAACACTCTTCCTTTGACATCAGATATAATTACAAATAATTTAGGTTTTAACTCCAGATGCAAGTTTTCTATCCTAGGCCACACAAATTTTAAAAGATAAAGAGATGGATAGAGAAGTCGGAGAAAAGCGTACCTTGCCAAAGGCCTCTTACTAGTTATTTACACCTAAACCTCTTCAAACGACGTGATCATCGCCTTAATCAAACGTTTAGAATTCTTAAGCGCATTTCTTTGTTGCAAGTGAAATGGTTGCTTCACAGACATTTTTTGCTTCGATCGCTGTGCAATGTGCGAACCTTAAACCGAACTCTAAATTTGTCACACCCTAGGGGTCTTTTTGTGGTCGCCGTAGGTAGAGTGCGACGCTCACACGCCGAATGATCTAGGCTCGATTCCTAGCCCAACACCAATTTTTCGAATTTTTCACCGCACCACCTCTTTCGAGCTGCTGACAACACTCAAAGAGTAATAACTCTCTAAGAAAGCTTCTCAAACTTCGCCGTTCGGAGTCGGCACAAAACCGTAGGTCCCTTCTACTCGTGAGAGAACAGTAGCGCGCACAACACGAGTAGTTGATGAGCAAGCTAAGCCCTGGTCCCCCCGTGGACTGTCGCGCCAACAATTATTAAGGATCATTTTCATCAAAATGTCGATGCCCCTCACGCATCTTGTGACACACTGCACAGCATTTATGAACCCAGTGCTTTATTCGATATGAAACAAAAATTTCGAGTCAAAGCAAAAAGCATTAAAGCCATTCCTTAAAAATTTGAAGCGGTCACTAGTGTTGAGTTCATCCGTCGGCGTTGTTGTCTGATTAATTGGCTTCAGTCGCAAATGCAAAGCATTCTCCTCGTCCGACTGTGTGCCTCCGTGCACATTATTTTTTGTGGCAGCTCCTCTTCGAAAGATAATTATCCCACATTAAAGGAGCCCCTACACCGGTGTTAACATCAACTGTCTTGCGGCAGTGCGACAGACAGACTCGACTCAGAGACGTCGAGACGCATCGTGTATCGCAATGAATGACTAATGAGGCCACCGCACACACATCACCACCAGCGACTTGATTGACATCTCGCATCTATTTACCATATTTGATGAGAAGAGAATACAACTTTTTTTTTCATCGTTTTCGTAGATTTTTTTGCATGCACTTATATTTTTCGTAATTACGACCGCAAACACCCCTCAGCGCCTTCAGCACGCCGACCAGACGTTGCGGTGTGTGTGTGTCACACAAACCGTCGTCGCAAGTGAATAACTTAGCAAAATATGTACCCTCCCCTCACTCTCTCTCTCACTCTGGCTTTGGAGCTCATTACAATCGCACAACATTCAGAAACTTGAATTGAGTTTTTTTTTTCAAACAGAGTCTCTCATTCGACATCTTGCACCGCGAATGGGGACACCAGACAGATGGCCGGTGTGTAATTATTTCGCGATTCGTGAATTTCATTTAACAATATTTGAATTTTTTGTTTTAATTTTTCAATAAAACTGCAGCGAAATCTGTTTGAAAAAATGTATAGACCCGCAGGTACCCTTGTGAGACAAGCACGGCAACTTGAAGGTGCAATAAATTAACTGCGATCGATAGTGCCTCTTACTGTTTGTACGAATTTCGTAAGAATATTTAATTAGTCTCCAACGACGACAACGACTGCGGCGGTGTGGTCACGGCGGGATGGAAAGGCTCCATTAAGCGTTGACAAAAAAGGAAGGAAATTAAATTCGAATTCGAAATCGATGTTTGATGCGCGCAGGTGTGGACTTCAGAATACGATGGGAGCTGTCAAAGTGACGTTTGCACTTAAGCAGTGTTGTGTGTTGAATTTTTTAACGAAACTCAGATTTCTTCCCTGCGAAAGGGGTAAGCACGCTCACATCCCTTTTTCCGATTCCAGTCGGTGGAAGGGTTGTCCAATCACCCTTTCATTTTTTACTGCACCCCATTCTTTAGATTTAAGCCTCTTCTGGGAGGATTCATCCCTTCCCCTGGCATGGGAACACCATGTTTTCGGGCCGAACAACTGAGTGCGCATATTCAAATTTTAAAATTTCACTGGAAAACCTGGAAGCGGCATTCTCATTTGAATACGTGATTTGATGGGAAACGCACATTCATTCGTTAAGAGACCGCACGGACGAGAAGGTCGTTTCGAATAGAAGTTGGCTCGGTTTTACGCGGTTCGTTTCGGGAAAATTTAGAGGGATTCAGAGGAACGCCCTCCTTGTCGCAGCTGCTGGTTTACCATCGAGGAGAGAAGGCAGTGGGATTTGTCACCTTTGGATTAAAGTGGACTTTTTGGATTTTATTGCAAGCTGAACGGAAATATTTCAATATCAATTCTTTTGTTAAAATCAACGAATTTCGCGACATGAAAGTTTTTTTTTTTCAAACATTTAAAAAACGTCCTTCTACTCTCGACAGTAATGGTTTCAAGATCTGGACTTTTATCTCGCTAAGAGTGCTCAGCATTCATAAAGCCCTACCACTAGTTAATTAAACTCAACACGTGAAGCCAAGGGCATGGTTAACTTTAATTTTATTGATAATGTGCTTAATAGGACTGAAACAATGCATTTTACTCAGTTATGATCCTTCATCTATCAATCGTGTGTGAATAAGCTGTAGTTCTACATCTTTCAACCATCATCCCCAACGGCCATTGTCCAAATAAACACGTATACTGAACACAATAGGCTAGTTTTGATTTTGACCGTATAACAGATTTCTTGAAATTAGTTTTCAAATTTTCAAATTTCTTCAAATTCAGTTACTGATAGCTTAGCGAATACACGTGAAAACTAGCATTGTGTACGGAGGGTACCTTTTTTGCACTTTTTTTAGACTTATTTGTGCAGGGTACTAGCTAAGCTCAAAAAGCCTTGCAGGAAAGAGTGCTCAATTCAAAAGCGTGGCTTAAGAAAAACTTACTGAGAAGATAATTCGACCAAGGCTGTTAAGTGACACTCATTTCGATACAAAAATGATTGATTCTGATGTGGGCTTAGTGCACTATTCTCCATTGATTGTACGTCGTTCATAAGTAAGTTCAAAAAACCCTTTGTTGTCCGCAGCAAATTTACGTGTCCCCTAAATTAATAAAAATAAATAAATAATTTTGAAGAGGACTGACTCCACACGTCTACAATCCACACAAAGTTGTAGATCACTGTGCATGCGTTGACTTTTTTAAAAAAGGTACCCGTTTTCGAAGTGGAATTTTTCACCGTCTGCCGAGACGAAAAGGATTTTCCTCAGAAATGATGACTTTTATGTCAAAATCAAACCGGCTTTCTCTCAAAGACCTATGTGCGTCGGGGCGTAGTGGGTAAAGTGCGACGCTCACACGCCGAGGGGTCTAGGTTCGACTCCCAGCTCAACACCAATTTTTCGAATTTTTTCACGGCACCACCTCTTTCGAGATGCTGACAACACTCAAAGAGTAATAACTGTCTAAGAAAGCTTCTCAAATCTCGCTTTTCGGAGTTGGCAAAAAACTGTAGGTCCCTTCTACTCGTGACAGAACAGTAGCGCGCACAACACGAGTAGTTGATGAGCAAGCAAGGCCCTGGTCCCCCTTTGGACTGTAGCGCCAACAATTATTATTATAGTCGGGGCGGAGCGGGAAAGTGCGACGTTGCCGATCGGAGTTACGTAGCTTCAACAAAGTAGAGGGCGGTGTGCATTCAATTGATTGAAGGCATTTTTGTGTAGAAAACGTTTTTTGGCGAGATGATGTTTTCTACATTGCGTCTGGACTATTAGCCCCAGTTTCATCTGTTTCAATTTTCATCGGCTTGAATAGTACGAAAACGGGGACCAGGAAGGTTGTTCACTACAATTGTTTCACAAGCCACAGTCGCAGTGAATGCGTTGGTTTGTCCAAAGTTACGTTTTCATGACGCCCCATTTGGACTACACGGTGCTCACATTCCAAATAATTTCTCAAACTCTACTATAAAGCGATTTAATTCGATCAGTCGAGGTTTGTTTCCCACTCTCAGGTTCTTAGTGGAAAAATGCTGTAAGTGTGCAAAAGTTCGCGCAAAAGTGGAATGTCCGTCACATGTCCCAGTCATTATTTTTGACACAAATGTAATTCAGTGCTGTTTTGTTCAAGAATAGAAATCTCATGTTTTATTGTAAGAGTGATGAGCGGATATTTAAGTTATGACTTAAAGGATACCGCTTTCTATTTTAAAATGCCACTATACTAGGCGACGCATTGTGTCGTCTTGAAGAAACCCAATTGTATACCGACGGGTGAACAGACGAATAGGAGTTGACCACGTAGAAACAATCGATCATCGTTTTAAAGCAAATACGACTTCATTTCGCTCAAGCTTTCTCCAAAAATAGTCATAGAAGATTAATTAGTAATCGAACTCAATTATAGTGGATTGTCAACCACTATACCTGAGTCAGCGACCCCTGGCCTCGAATTGACAACTTGTCCTTATTAAGTTCTATTTGCGGAAACCGACGTAAATGCAAATTTTTTGTGTTACATTGAAAGAATTGTGTCAACTTTTTCACTGGAATGAATATTTCGAGGTTTCTTCTTTCTCAAATAATTTTTATTATCAACCCTGCAATTGAGAAATATTGACTCCTGAATTTGTGTTTCCGAAAGAACTGGGAAAATCTATGGCAATTTGATAATTCACCATGAATAAGTATCATAATAAGGCGATCAAATTACACTCGATTCAAGCATTAATCATTAAAGTTTGTTACAAAATATGCTGCTGAAAATTTAAATACATACGAGGGGCGTTCAATATATTCTCGGTATTGATACGAAGGAAAATGCGATTCAAATTTAAATTGTTTTCATTTTATTATTGCAAGGTCTGGACTATAGGGTGGGTGTTGTGTTTCTTCGAAGCCACACTTTCGCGCAGCAGCCTTGGAAACTCGCGCCGTGTGAACAGGAGCGTTGTTATGAAGAAGCAACACACCCGCTGCGAGTTTAACCCATCTTTTCATATCATTTTCCTCCCGCAAATTATGCAAAGTGGAAGCCTAGGATGTGGCGTTGATGGGTTTACCCTTTTTTTTTGTACTCAATAAGCAAGATTCCCTTTGAGTCTTAAAAATCTGTGGCGATGAGCTTCCCGGCAGACGAAGTGACTTTGAACTACTTCGGGGGTCTGTTCCTTTTTGATGCCGCTGCATGGACTCTAGTTTGCTTTCAGGGTCATAGTGGTGAATCCATGTTTTGTTCCCAGTAACAATTCGATCCATAATACCGTCCGCGTTCTCACTACACATCTTCAAAAGCTCTCTACAGCTTGCGATTCTCACTTTTTTCTGAGACGCTGTGGGAATGCGTGGCACCCACCTTGCACTGACCTTTGAAAGGTTAAGATGGTCAGGCAGAAAGGTGTGATTGGTCCCAGTCAGAAGCTTGGTGATCTCTGCCATTATTTTCACCTTTATTCAAGCTTCCTCAAGAACAAGTTTTTCGACTTCTTTGATGCTTTCTCTCGTACAAGCTGTAGCCGGGGCGCCGGAGCTGGGGTCGTCTTCAATGCTGTCTCTGCCCTCTTGAACTCACTTGACCACTTTTGCACAGTGAATAATGAAGGTGCGGAACTCTGGCAAACAGCCACCATCTCTTCATGACTAGTTTTTTGACTTTTTCCCTGCTTAGTAAGAAATTTAATTACAAAGCGATGCTCAATTTTTCCCATCATCATCTCATTCCCATTCTGATTCTGTTTAACTAGAGATAAAACGCGAACTTATAATCACATTAACATAAACTTTTACATAATATAATAATAATTGTTGGCACTACAGTCCAAAGGGGGACCAGGGCCTAGCTTGCTAATCAACTACTCGTGTTGTGCGCGCTACTGTTCTCTCACGAGTAGAAGGGAACTACAGCTTTTTGCCGACTCCGAACAGCGAAATTTGAGAAGCTTTCTTAGACAGTTATTACTCTTTGAGTGTTGACAGCAGCTCGAAAGAGGTGGTGCCGTGAAATATTGGAAAAATTGGTGTTGAACTGGGAGTCGAACCTAGACCCTTCGGCGTTTGAGCGTCGCACTCTACCCACTACGCCACGGCGACCACATAAACTTTTACATGAATACACTAAAATAATAGTATTATATGATAAAAAGGTAAATTTATATATTTAACAGCAGATTTACCCCGATACCGAGAACGCCCCTCGTATTTCTGCTATTTCGTGCATATAAATGTTGTATTCGACTCACAAAGAACTTTGTTTTTTTGAATCTCTAGTGGGAGCACCCTGTCTTTGAGCCAAGTTTTCAACTACAGCACTGTGCAAAATAATACCACCATTATCAACTTTGTCGCTATTTTGCAGTTAAAATGCTTAAACTCATCCAACGCCCATTCAATGTCCGACCCATAAGACAGCATTGAGTTTGCTCTTACGCTTTCCATAAGGTTTTTGTTCCTAAATTATTTTTTTTTCCATTTCCGAATAATATCTTCTGACTCTCCTTGAATGTTTATCAAATTGTGCCTGTTGATTCAATTGTTGATGTTGTATCTTGAGGACGAGTACGTACCGCGTTTTGTTAGCAAATACGTATACCCAACATTGACGGTTCCATCCAACTACAGTTTTTATTTTAATTTGAGACGGGTGAAAAGTCGTAGAATTTGCGATTTCTTTGAAGGTTGTGCCACCCTTGAAAAACAACATTTCATGTGTAGGAGAAGTAAAATTAAAAGAATAAACTGGCAAACCGTCTATAGCCGCCACCACTTCGCGGTTAGAGTTTGACACTTAAAAGCTGAAGGTCCCAAGGTTTCAATTTTCACATCACCACATCCTTAAAGTTGGTGAATGCTGACAACACTCAAAGAGTACTAACTGTCAATGAAAACGCTCGTTAAACTCCGCCGTTCGGAGTCCCCAAATAATTGTAGGTCCCATTCACTCGTGAGAGAACAGTCGCACCCACAACACGAGCAGCTGATGAAGAAGCTTGGCTCTGGCCGCACTGTCGCGCCATCCGATATATACGAGTATATGTATATACAATCGTCTATGCAAAATACGGTAAGTCGCATATACTTCTGCCAGCTCCAAGTTCAGGCAGAAATTGTGTTTGGGGATTTTCCAATTCTGATTCTCAAACATTGTGGGCTTTATTAATTGGAACATTTAGTGAATCCTTATCTTCGATTTAAACCTCGACTTTTTTTAAGAGTTATAATGTGTGATTAATAATAATAATTGTAAGGCGCTACAGTTCACAAGGGATCTGGGCCTAGATTGCTCATCAACTACTCGCATTGTGCGCGCTATTGGTCTCCTATACGAGTGGAGGGAACCTACAGTTTTTTGCCGAATCCGAACGGCGTAGGTTAACTTTCTTAGACAGTGTCAGCAGCTCGAAAAAGGTGGTGCCGTGCAAAAATTCGATGTGTTCAGCCGGAAATCGATCCTAGACCTTCTGCGTGTTAGCTTCGCACTCTACCCACTACACCACGGCGGGCACATAATGTGTGATTGGTCACACTTTTAACACCCACTGAACAAATGTGTAGACTTAATTTTTGAAATGTATAAAACTTGAGAATCTGCTGTCAGAGAATTCGCAATTGCTTGGAATATGCCGATAACTAACCAGCTGTAGCCGCACATAATCGATTGGTCAAGTGTACATTTATTCGAACAATCATGAAATTCGCTTCAAAAGTTTAAAATTTTTTGGAGAGTTTGAAAAACTGGGCAGACGGAAGAACGGACACACCGGGACTATAATGGTTTCGTTCTGTGGAAACAAGAACTTGAAAACAAGTACTTATAACTTTAAACTTCAAGCCGGTGTCCTCTTTGTTTACCTCTTTCAACTTAAACACCCAAAAGTTAAGGAAGAAGGTTGTAACTTTGAATTCGTACCGTATTCATAGGCAGCCGAGAGCGAATTTTATTTAAAGTGTTGTGTTCACTATATTGTTTCAAGTTGTAAAGATTTGCTGTCAATCGAAGGACAAATATCGGTTGGCTTGTATTTCTTCTGAAACCTACATACACTCAGAAAAATGTCCGTAAGATGTGTTATCACGTTTAAAATTTAAGCTAAGACCATCCTTTCATCCTTGAAGCACTTCTGAATGAATTGGTGTTACCCTAAGACAAGGCAAGGAAAAATGAACGTATTCCTGGATGTGCTTTTTTGCTAAGATAGCATTGTTTTTCAAATCTACTTAAATCCTTCCAACTCTTAAGTAAATCCTTAAACAACACAAAATTTATTTAAAAAAAATGATTTAAATGAAGCACGAGAATTAGGAATTTGACACACTCTTTTCAAAAGTTTTAAGCTTTCTAAAATTAAACTCATTTCGAATGCAAAATCATACAGTTCGATGCAAAAGCGGATTTCTAGTAACGCATATAAATGGGCAAATCATTTAAATCCACAAAGACTCCCTTCACTGCCAAATGCATGCATTGATACCGAGAAGAGGCGGCAATTGCGTGCAGTTGTTGATGAATTTTAATTAAAACTCTCAAGGGAATTATTGCTGTCCAACTCATTTGTGTTAAGTTATGGCACCTGAGGAAGATTTAAATTGAAATTCAAATGAATAAGTGGCACAATGCTCTTCCGCCTCGTGGAGAGGTGCGAGTGCAAGTGGCTCCTCATACTTTGGATGTGCATAATTGTATCGTAACTCCAATGTACTCAGTTCTGCATGAGCAGTGTTTTGCATTCGCGTACTATTTCGCTTGTTTTGTTGAAATGCAAGGTATCTGACAAATTGGAGGGAATAAAATATTAGGTTATACAATTCATGATATAGGGTAAATTATGTTTAGTTCTGTGTTGTGTTTTGTAAAAATTGGTGTTTATTTCTATGCTGAGTTCTTGCGTGGTTCCTTTTGAATGTTTCTGAAGAACAGAATGCACAACATATATTTTACTTTTATCTGGCGGTGTCCGTGCAATGAAATTGAGCAGATTTTCATTTCTCTAAATGAGCAGGATGGATAACTTTTTTCCCAGCTTCAAATTTTTGGTCAACGAATTATATGACCCATGAAATTGTTCTGTAATGCCGTGGGTGGCTTTGGATAAACTTTGCAAATTATTTTTGTCGACGTCGGCGTTGTGTATATTTTTAAATTTATCAGGAATCCTTTTAAACCCAACTCCAAACGTTCCACCACATCGCAATTTTTTCGTGACTTGATTTGGAAATTTTAGGAGGTGAAACGTTTAACTTTAAAAAATCTTTAACACACTCTGATGCTAAGGATTTACTTGCTAAGAAAGACATGCAGTGACCCGTTTTACAATCTCAACGTGTGATTGATTTTTTTTTGCAAAAAAGTTATCTCACACAGTAGTGCTACTTTTCTGGCACTTCTGGCAAGTGAATTCTTCTTTACCAGCCTTCTTCTTGTTGTTGGTGTCACCACGGGAAAATTTAAATCTTCTTTCCTCTTTCTAATCTTCCATAAACGGGTTACGATTGACCAATCTTGCTGTTTGTTGTTCATCGGCGGGGTTTAGTTTCGATTTCCTTCCTCTTTTTTCTTCCTTTTGAACGTAGGTTTCTATAGAGCTAATCAACTTGCGTGATCAATTCAACGATTATCCCGTGAAGCTGTTGTTCAGCAAGCTCATAAAACAACGATAAGCGGCTACAAGGACAGAGGATACAAACAATCAAAGTTTATCATATCGTGCATGAACTCGTAAAGTGTTTGATAAAATTCTTCCAGTTGTAAAAAGGACTTGCTGTTTACTGTGGACTTCGAACTTTGTAGTGAGAAGTTTTCTATCTGTTAAAGAGAATCGATGCAGTGGAAGGATGTAATATGTTTTATCTAGAACCTTTAGCCTGTGAGCGAATGCACTTGGTTTCTTCTACCTTTAAAAGTTCACATGATCCAGCTTAGCGACGTGTTGCCTCTGTCGATCCTCAATCCTGTAGGGGCAATGAATCCTTTTCACTTTTTCACTTTTCAATTTTTGACTTTTCTGGCCACCCGCAGGCGTGAATCTTGCCCCGTATCTCAGTTGGCATATACGCTCGCCAGCGTAAGTGAACAAACTTGATGGATGTTATTTCACATTTTGCGTCTGATTACCAAATAGACTCTGATGCATTCTCTCAGTGACCAAAAGTGCAAAACTCATTGTAATGAATTTGGCCCTTATACACTTTTAGCTGCCTTCATGTGTAATTATTTTGCTACATAAGACCCCAGTTGCACCTTGCTTCTTTTCTACCAAATAAATTAATGCTTCGTTTATCCATTATCCTTCTTCCGAATTTCCAACATGTAGACTTTTATATATATAAGGTTGCCACATATCTCCCTTCCACTTTTTTGCACTTCATTCAGTGCTTCATAAAAAGTGCTACAGTGATCGAATTTAGTTCAAATATTGTTCGATAATCTGTTTCCATTTAGACGGCAACTTCAGAATACCCCCCTCGTAGAAGCCCTCCTCCTTATTTGCAAAGAACTCGAGCAGCCACTTTTCACAAGACTCTTTTGAGTTCAACTGCACACCACCAAGGGCGTTCGCCATGGACAGGAACAGGTAGTAATCACTTGGTGCTGTGTCCGGGCTATATGGTGGATGCGATAAAACCTCCCATCCGAGCTCCCGTAGCTTCTGACGAGTCATCAAAGCAGTGTGTGGTCTGGCGTTGTCCTGATGGAACACTACACCCTTCCTATTGGTCAATTCTGGACGCTTGTGGTCGATCGCCTGCTTCAAGTGGTCCAGTTAATCGCAGTAGATGGTAGAATTAAGTGTCTGGCCATATGGTAGCAGCTCATGGTGGACGATTCCCTTCCAATTCCACCAAACACACAGCAAAACCTTCCTGGCTGCCAATCCCGGCTTGGCCACTGTTTGGGACGATTCACCGGCCTTCAACCACTACCGTTTTCACTTGATATTATTGTATGTGATTCATTTTTCGTGGCCAGTAACCATCCACTTCAAAAATGGGTCGAGTTCGTTCCGTTTCAGCAGCATATCGCAGGCGTTGATTCGGTCCAGAAGGTTTTTTTGCGTCAAATCATGCGGCAACCAAACACCAAGCTTTTCTTTGTATCCAGCCTTCTGCAAATGGCTGGATACAAATGCGGACTCATCCCCATCTCCTGGGCGATTTCGCGAGATGCCACATACCGGTCTAACTCGATGATTTCCATGATTCGATCGGTATTCGTCGTCATAGGTCTTCCGCCGCCTGGCTTATCCAGGTGTTGTTTTCAGTGGCTCTGAATCGTCGAAATCATTCCTCCGCACTTCGAAGTGATATAGTACCGGCCCCCAAAACATTATTAATCTCACGGAACGTTTCTCTAGCGCATTTACTTTTAACGAAAGAAAACTTTAAAATAACGCGAATTTCGGCGTTAGTGAACCCCAAGTTTACACGTCTACAACTGTTGAACGCAATATCCAAACTAATCATGGCGTCGTTTTATAGGTTATGTTATGACTTTTCAAATGATGTATAGTATTGCCAGATACGAGCTCTGTAGCGCTTTGTACATAGCCGGAAAATTCAAAAGACAAAAGGCCGGAAGGGAGATATTTGGCGTGTCTTCTTCTTCAACATGGCTTTTCAGCAATCACGTTTCTTCGACATCTGCCTCCAGTTGATTGGAGTCCTTCTCTACTTTTGAGCACCATCTCAATTTAAGTCGTTCTCTGTTGCGACTACGAATGGCGAAGTTTTGAGAAGCTCTTTCTTAGACAGTTATTACTCTTTGAGTGTCAGCAGCACGAAAGAGGTGGTGTCGTGAAAAATTCTGTATGTTCGAATCGAACCTACGCCACGGCGGCTACCTCAGCACTACTACTAGAGCCATTAATATTCGCTTTTAGTAGCGATAAGGCTTTTGCGGCGCTTGGATCAATTGGCTTGGATAATTTTTCATCGTCCAGTATGTACAGAATACGAATTTTGACATCTACGGTGCAGATTAAGAATTTTGATAAGTAGAAAGTTGTACTCTGTTCAAATACGACAAAAACAGACGAAGTTAGCTATTTAAATTCTCAAATCTTGATCGTGTTGACGTTTTTTCTAAACGAGTACCACAAGGGATTCTTCTTAGGTTGCCATTAGTTTTTTTCTTTTTAAATTTTCCATGCCACTTCATTTAGCTGTTAGATCTGTCAATGTGAATGTCATCTTCCAGTTGATTCTCTTCTATTTGATGTAAATAAAAACTGCACACCAACTTTGTTTTTTTTTTAAACTGCATTACGTTGGGCCTGAATGAATAACTCAATGAATTGAGTTCATAATGAACGAACATTTTAAAGCCTGTACGCTTTAGGTGGGCCCTTATTTACCTTGAAGACTACGAGGTCCAATGTCGAAGACTACGTACATTCGATTATCAATTTTTTTATAATTTGATATATCGGTATATTCGTCTCGAGCATATTGAATAATGAATTTGTTTGTGAGGTACTAAAGTTAGACGTGCCTTCGAGTTCGGCGACTTCCTGCTGTCAAAAAGATGTATTATAGAATTTGCATGGTGGCCGCCGTGGCGTAGTGGGTAGAGTGCGACTCTCACACGCCGAAGGGTTTAGGTTCGATTCCTGGCTGAACACCTCGAATTTTTCACGGCAACACCACTTTCGAGCTGCTGACAACACTCAAAAAGTAATAACTGTCTAAGAAAGCTTCTCAAACTTCTCCATTCGGAGTCGGCAAAAAACTATAGGTCCACTCTACTCGTGAGAGAACAATAGCGCGCACAACGCGAATAGTTGACGAGCAAGCTAGGCCCTGGTCCCCCTGTGGACTGTCGCGCCAACAAGTTTTATCATCATTTTTAGAATTTGCATGCACTTTTGTGCGAAAATTGAAATTAAGTGCCCTCGAAATTTTACTTTCATATCAATGTCCCGCCTTTGCTTATATCAGGTGGCTTCTATTTGTCGTTGACGTTGTGGGAGCTGAAAACCTAGGCTCTCTATCACGGAAGCGGTTTCTGGTTTTCTTGGGAAAACCAAGAAATTACATTAAATGGTGGTTAGTGTCTGGTACAAGTGCAGTGCAGTGCAGTGTTTCCCAACCTCCAAGAAAAAAAAAACAAAACCTTATTTTTGGTCAGACCTCGTATACAACTTTGAACTGAGGACAAAAAGCAAAAATGTCAACCGTCCAGAAGTGGATGAACATTTGAGTTAAGATGTGGCGTCGTCATCGAACCTTGTGAAGGTACTCATGCAAATTCACATACATACGAGTAGTTTAAGCGTTCCTCATATAAATTTTGAAGTTAAGCGTTCAGCGTATAAATTATGAAGTGATATGATTCTGAGAATATGATTTCTTAAGAATTTTGGGTATAAATGGACTTTGACAGTTTGGGAAACAGAACTTTCAAGATTTTGGTCTTTTTAGATTTAGCACTTCGTTGCATCTCCCACACCACTTTAATTTCAAATAACTTCTATCGTTTCCCTTAAGTGGTCAGTCCTCCAAAGCAGCTTTTTTTCTTCATGATTCAATATTTCGAAACCTTACGCCTGATTTCCAATGGCATGAAATAGCAAGACCATAACAAGAGCAAATATTGGATGACCAGTCTAATTTTCAAGCAAAGGAAGTGCATCAACTCAAACAAACACCATTGGCGTCGTCACATGCTAACTTGAAATTAAATGGATCTTTGATTCTTAGAAAGTGCTGTGCGGAATGTATGAACACGCGGGGGGCACTAATTGCGGTTCATACATAAAATCTTTTAACGGCCAAAGTTGATTTGTGAATCAACTCAATCTGCTATCGAGATAATTTCTTGCATCGTGTTCTTTCTTTTAAACAAAAGGACTAGGTTCTTGGAGTTTCCTACCTTTAGATCTACTCGAGTTACGTTTACGACATTCAGATCATTTCTTCTATTCCAAACACCTTGCACCAACAGCCTTTTCTCAATTTTGTGGTTAACAATTTTTAATTATTTTTTTATTTAATTTAAAAAAACTAAGCAGGGGATATAAGGAGTAATTTTTTTGTTCTTTTCATTTTTTTTCTGACTTTTCGAAAAAACTCTCACATCAACCTCATGAAAGTAGGTTATGTTTTAAACAGACTTCTGGAATGTGTGTTGAGGGCGGCTTTGTATGAATTTCTGCTGGTCGGCTCAACTCAACAAGTTTCTTCCTGCCTTTAAAGACACTTTACCAACATTTGCACCAGAGGATGCTGGGGCTATGTTTCTCCAGATGATGTGACTGGATTTATGAATCACATGATTCAAAATCACATCCGTATCACTATTTATAGTGACAACGGAAACACTGATGGAGGAAAGACCATCTGTGGCGGGATGGCGGCTAACAGACCCAGGCTTAGAGGGAACCTGACTGATAGTGACAGCTTAACCAGAGGCTATATTCTGGTGCCACGGGAGGTCAGGGGCCCCTGGAACTTCGGTTCCAGCCTGACCATTGCGGTAGGCCCCCTTGTGGGAGTTTCGTGGTGGCTGTGGTTTACCACCTAACATCGCGGGTAGAGTCGAGGATAGTGTACTGTGCTGACTTGTCTAGCCCATTGTTTAAGCAAAACTAGGCAAGTCGGTTAGGGGACTATCCCTTCTCAGTGTGGAGTTGCATTCTCAACCGGGCGCTGCAACCCAAAGAGCGGAAGAGGTTTTAGGAAGGCTTCGCATCAAACCAAGGTGGGGTGATTGCCCCTCAAGCATGATCCCAGTTTGGTACTTGGGTAACTAAGGCGTTTAGTCTTGCGTTACTTACGACTCTTGAGAAAAAGGTTCCCCGTGATATAAGCCGTTAAGGCAGGTAATCACGTAAAACCAAAACCCACATCTGGGGCTATGTTTACCACTAGACTTCGGACTACACGTCATTCCTCAAAAAGGCGGGGGAAAACCAGTTATCGGTCCTCAAAGTATTCTCAACATCGTAGGACCTTGGCGACATTTGTTCATGAGAAATAAATTATGTTTTCCGAAGAGGTGTTCAACTTTGAAAAGAAACAAAATAAGTAACTTTTCCTAAATAAACAAAACGTTTAGTTCATTTGAAAGGTAATCTTTTGGCATTACAACATAAATCCGATAGCACTGTAACGCTGGAGCTCGCATTTTCGGTGAATTTCCCAAATACTTGTGGCCGTATATCAGCACTCACATTGCGATTGTTGTCCTTCAAGTGTTCGATTTCGGACTGATCGCCGTACACTACCAAACCGTTGACTTCAGTCATCATCCCCGCATGGTCTTCACTGATAAGCAACCCCACAAGGAGTGGGGCACTCGTGTGCCTTGAGTGTAATTGATACGACTTTCGAAGGACACACGCCTGGAAGAAGCACCACTTCGGGGACTCCGGCCAATCGTAAATCGTTTAAAGTTCCATCGATCAAGTACGTCCTACGCAAATTACACGCCACTTTGCATCTTTACAGGACATCCATCCTTTCGAGGCTACAAACGAAGACAACAGTAAAATATATAATAAACCGACTAAATCAAATGTTTGTTCACAGCATCAAGCGAAATGGGACCCAATTCACGGTTCCGTAACGTGAACTTAATGCGGTTTCCTTCATTACACCAATTGTGCCACAAGCTGTAAGACATGTTGCACCATCTTGTTGATGCCACAGGAAATGTTTGCATGGTGGAAACGAAATTTTTCACGCCATCATTGTTTCCAACGAATTCAGTGAATGTGCCGCACTAAAATGAAAAACTGATTTGAATTTCAAAACCTTACCCAAAGTAACAAGTTCGAATCCAGCTTCAGACCCACAGATAAGTTTACATTTGCTTCGTTTGTTTCAATGCCTTTTATATTTCTATTAACTCATTTTCTTACCTTCTAGACAAAAATACTTAAATCCAGCTTACTAATAAAATCTACTGATCTTAATCCTAACTAAGCTAATCTAGGTTTCTTTGCTTTGAACCTTTCGGCTTCCTATATTTTTCAATTTATAGCTTAAATCCATATACATTTTTTTTAACTTCCTCCAAGAAAACTATAAGAACTTGGATGAAGTTGACATTTGTCAACAACTCCCCGTTCACGCATTTGCTCAAAGACTAAGGTCCATTCCCTTATTGATCAAATGCTCATCAACTTATGCACATTTCATAGCTTTATGAATCAGAAAGCCTTCCAAGCTGTCCAAACATCCATCATTCTGACGAAGTACACCGTCCAACCGCACTTCTCGAGGAGCTATTAAAAAGACATGAAACTAACGCAACCATTACCCTATACAATCAAGAGCAATTTGAGCCCACTATCAGGCGCAATTAGCCAACGATGTCAGCCAGTTAGTCAGGAGCCATTATCATATTAGCGTCTATGTAATCAAAGAATATTTCAAGAGCCTGCCATGACGACACGATTCCGATTTTCTCCCGAAGGCCTACCCGCTGTGCGATCCGCCACATCAGCCGAGCTTCCCGTCCGTCTGTTCAGAGCAGCGGTTGGTCGCCGCTCACCGCTCACCATCGTTCTGACCAGACCGGGCTGCTCTACTTAGACTGCAAACTCACCCCATCAACTGACAAATCGCCATAAATAATCAGCAACCGAGCGGAGCGCGGACATAAATTAGGTCTCGCCGTTCCCGGTGCAAAATTTATATCACCCGCCCGGCGAACCGGCCACAAACGGACGCGACGCGGCGACCAACTGCAGATGGAAAACGCAGAAAACAAAGAAATGATCATGCAAATTACTTGAGTGTGAAATATCAGGCTGTCCTAATTGGAAAAGCAGCCAGGGACTCACAATCGCGTTTCCCGCGAGCCCTCCCGCCTAGAGCGCCGCAAATGATTTATTCGAATTTAATACCCATAATTGCGAGCTTCCCAGTCGGTGTTAGTTTGCTCAGGTAAAATTGCAGCACTGCGCTTCGGCTTCGGAAATGCAATGGAAAACATGAAAAATGAAAAATTATGCGTAGGCAGGTGAAATTAATTACGCCGCGATTATTTAGGCACGCTTGGGGAAAGGAGTGCATACAATCGTCTCGTCGCAATGCTAAGCCGAAGAAATGGGGAATAAATAATAGCGAATTGGATGGCGCGCTAATGAGCTTGATTTCGCACATTTTGCGAATTGTACTCGAGCACGCAGTATAGGCCAGCAACAGAAATGTATGCATTTTCACATTCCGTTTGGATTTGAGTGGTCTGATCAACGGGCAGGGCACAGGCGGGAGCAAAAGTTTTGCTTCAGGTTGGCAATGAATTGGTTTGTTCTGGTCCACTGAGGGAGTGTAAGTTGGCAACCACTTTAAACTAATTTTTTCTTGTTCGCATGGACTGACAGCTGTCGAAAGAAGTTTTTGAAGTTTTGTCAGTCTTTAAGCGTAGGAAAGTTGATGTGTTGAGAATAGTTGATGGCGTTTCTCTTCCATTATCTTGTCTAAACTGTCATCTGGTATTGTTAAGGTTATGGTGTGACGAAAGCCTTTATTGGCCACATTCAAACATTCATTCGGAATGAAAGAACTAACGTTGCCTGATAGTCAATCACACGAGAAGAGCAGAAGCTCTTTTTATGCAGATAAAATACTATTTTGGAAACAGATTCTAAAGCAGGAATCAATTTTGTTCTTTGATAGTTACAGTGAACTCGAAGACACTTCCCCCTGAATTGTTCAACACCCAAATTAATATGGACTATCTTAAAATTGAGTAACAATCGCCTTGAACTGAACAATTGCGAGTTACACTTAAACATGAAAGGTTTCGATTTCTTCTTTCTCATGTTTGATACAAGCGCCTCAGGTAGGTCGACATGTAAAAGTTGGCTACATGGTCTTAGAGGAGACTTAGACGAGACGAGACTGGGAAAGGGCTGGAAGAAGCAATATGGGAAGTCGTCAGTGAGTTTCTGAAAAAATTATTTTTTTGGTACAAGAACGCAAAAATTTCTTGGGAATGTGATACGTAGCACAAAGGTAAGTCTTCAGAGGCTAATGACTAAGCCGGTGATGTCCGAAATTTTACACCTAAAATTACGAAACCATTTTGGACACAAACGAAGCCAGATTTATTTTGGATATTATGCTTGTGCTTAGATGTTTGGATAGAGACATCCTGTCGTCTTACAGGCTGTTCCTATATTTCAAGAGACATTATAAGGTTTTAGAATGTTTGCTAACTCTGAAACTCTGTCCCCGCACTGTTCGATTTATAGGAATACCTCGCACTGAACAACTGTACTTTGGAACGGGGTTGATAATCTTTTATTTGCTCAGTGTTTAAGTATCAACCAAGATGTAGCCATCGCGTTTCACCGTGGACCGGACTTAATTTCTGTGTAAATTTGACTTTTCTTCCTACCCCATAACTTTTTTCTTTTTTTTTTTCTCGCATTTTATTATTTCATAAAGGGACACTTAAATTCTAGACAAAAATGCGAAAAGCAAGTTTACCTAATATTGTGTAATCATAATCTTACTGGCCTGTCGCCGGCTCTCTAAGACTAACCTAATTTTATTTGTTTTTTAACGACTTTATTATTTACTATAAGAACATTGATTCATACTAAGACGCATTATGTATTAAGAAAAGGAAAGAAAAAACTTAAAGGCTTAACCATTAACCTACTCCATTACTGGTTCTGTACCTGTGCATATGTGTATACTCGTAGCTTTACTATAGCGACCACCATCACCGTACCACTAATATTCGTTTTCAAAGAGTGTTTTCGAAGTCTTGCGCTGGGAAGAAATAAACTTTGGCCTTGTGACATTCCAAAAAATTATTCTCTTCGTTCTCTCCTGAGATGTTCAAGTTGAAAAACCGACTACCGATACCCCTGTGCCTGTTTTTTTTAATTTGTTGATAATTTTAGAACTCGAAACCAGTGAAGTTGTAGAATTTTGTAAAATTGTGCCTCAGTTCTTTTGCAAAAAAGACACAAACCAATATACCAGGTATACCGGTATGAAATAAAAACGGGTAGGGTAGCTGCTCCCAGCTACTTGATTGTATCCTGAACCGGCTTCGCTCTGTGTGCAGGTGCATTGTCATGGACAAGTTTGAGAAGCTTTCTTACACAGTTGTTACTCTCTGAGTTTTGTCAGCAGCTCGAAAGAGGTGGTGCCGTGAAAAATTCGAGGTGTTTCGCTAAGAATTGAACTTAGACCTTCCGCATGTGAGAGTCGCACTCTACCAAATACGCCACGGCGAACACTTTTTTTTTTTAAATTCCAGTTTTGTTTTCAATGTTTAGGATGGTGTTTTTCAAACTGTACTCAAAATGGAAGAATCTCAAATTTTTAATCAGGCAAAACGAACACTCTGAATAGCGTACAAAAGCGTTTGGAATTTAAAACATTGCATTCTGATCAAAATAGAACTCCAAATTGTAGTTTGACAAAAACAAAGGCAAGATAATACGAGAATCGAATATAGATTCCCAAATAGATGCATTCATTTTAACTGAGAGAATTGTTGATTAGATCAGACTGTTTTAGTTAAGGAGCGGTAAGTAAGCATGCAAGTGATCGGTGGTATTCCAGGTATACCGGTATGAAATTTTTTTAAAGTAAAATACTAATTATTAATGGGAAAGTAAAAACGTTTTATTCAAAGTATTGGCCATTGTTTTCTACATATTTTGACCACCTCTCTGGCAATTTGTGAATACCACGCCAATAAAATTGTTCGTCTTTTAAAGCAAACCAATCAGACTCCCAATTTTCGACCTCCTCGTAGGAATCAAAGTGCTGCTCAGCCAAAGCGTTTCCGTCGATGAAAACAAATGGTAGTCGGAAGGAGCCAAGTCTGGTGAATACGGTGGATGGGGTGGCTACTCCCAGCCAAGTGTTTTGATTGTATCCTGAACCGGTTTTGCTTTGTGTGCAGGTGCATTGTCATGGAGCAAAATTACCTTGCCATGTCTGCTGGCCCATTCTGGTCGTTTCTCGATCAATGCATGGTTCGAGTTAATCAGTTGTTGTCGGTAACGATCAGTATTAACGGTTTCAACAGGTTTTAGGAGCTCGTGGTACAGCATACCTTTCTGGTCCCACCAAACACACAACATTGTCTTCTTGCCGAATCGATCTGGTTTTGCAGTCCATGTTGATGGTTGTCCCAGATTAACCCATGATTTTTTCCGTTTAGGATTCTTAAAATAAATCCATTTTTCATCGCCAGTAACAATCCGATGCAAAAACGATTTTCTTTCGTGTCTTTGACGCAAAATTTCACAAGTGTTTTTTCGGTTTTCCATCTGTCTTTCATTCAATTCATGTGGCATCCATTTTCCACACTTTTGGATCTTTGCCATAAATTTTAAAAGGGTCAGAAATTGTTTGTTGTGCAATATTTAACTTTGCTGCCATTTGATTTTGGCTCAAAGTCTCATCTCCATCCAATATCGTTTGCAATTCAACGTCTTCAAACTTTTTTGGTGGTCTTCCACGTTCTTCATTTCTCACATAAAAATCATTATTTATGAACCGTTGAATATATCTTTTGCATGTTGCTTCTGATAGAGCATGATCACCACATGCCTCGACAAGCATTCGATGCGACTCTGCAGCACTTATCTTCAAATGAAATATACTAAATATTTTTCACAGATGCCATAGCAAACAAACAAAAAAAAATAAGGGCTCGTTCACAACAAATGTTCCCTATCGAAACATTTGTATTTTGACGCTCACTTCATACCAGTAGGTTAATAGTTCTCATCGAGTAGGATATTTTGTTATTCATTTTTGGACTTGAAGAAAGTTTGGTTTAAGAAGGTAATAGCAAGAACTTTGATTGTCTCTAACTTCAGACTTCAGGAGGTTGCTAAATGATTCCCCTGAAAATGTCCTCATTTCAAAATATTTGTCCACTTATATATCATACGATAGAGTACAGAAGGCTTTATATTTATGCCCGAAAATATAAAAATGTTCCTCTTCAGCGAAAGATTTTTAGAGAAAATTCACCTTAATCGTGTTAGAAACTTCAAAAAAGTGATTGACATCGTGGACTGAGGAATACGCCAAAACAATAAAATAAAACCAACCGAATTATTCCTTCAAGAGACTAAGAAAAAGGTATGGGAAGTAATGTACACCTCGTATATAGTACAGACGGCTTAGAGAACGAGCATCTTAAATCAGACTTCGACTGAAGAACACTTTTAAAACTATATTACATCTCTTTTGTAACTGCCAAGCTCTTGCATAATAAGCTAAAGCGTACCTATGAAAATACTCTCAATAAGTTCCGGGACTCCCCAATAACAACATATTTTCTAGATAAAACACGATTTTATTCACAAACTTCTTTGGCCTCAAAATAGGCTTCAGTTTCGGCGATCACCTCCTCACTCGAACCATATTTTTTCCGGCGAGCGTCGTTTTAAGGTTTGAAAAGAGTAAGAAGTCGCTGTGAGTCAGATCTTGAGAATAAGGTGAGGGCGGAAGCAATTCAAAGCCCACTTCGTGCAATTTGGTCAATGAAGTCATTGTTTTGTGACGCGGTGGGCGCAGAAGCCATTAGTAATTCGTGCAAATTGGTCATTTTAGCCATCGTCTTGTGACACGGTGCATTGTCTTAACGAAAGAGAATTTTTTTCTCCTTTTTTTTTGCAATTTCTTCCTTCATATGCACCAATAATGCCATGTAGTATTCGCCGTTGATCCTTTTGCCTATCTCAAGATGGTCAATGAATAAAATTCCGTGCGTATGACAAAATACGGATGTCATAGCCTTGTCAGCCGACCTTTGTGTTTTTAAGCGCTTTGGGCGTGGTTCACCGGCTGCTGTCCACTCCGCTGACTACTGATTTGACTCTGAAGTGTAGTGGTAGATCCATGTTCCATTAATTGTGACAGACCGATGCAAAAAGTCCTGTTCATTCTGGCGAAAAAGCTTCAAATAAATCTCAGAATCATTGATACGTTAATGTTCTCAGTCTATTGTGAGCAAATGCGGCACCCATTTTGAAAACAAGGCCAACAGGGAGTACGAAGGTTGCCTTTTATATTTCGGGATTGGGCAACCCTAGTTTTTAATCTGGAAACTGCCAGCTCTATTGTAAAGTTTGACATTTTTGAACTTATACGTACTCAAAACGTTTTTACATACGAGCGTTATTTGTGTTGTTTACAGTAACCTAAAGGATTCATTTCGCCCAAAAAATGGAATTAAATCGTGAAAATTTAAGTGCGATTATTTTTTAAAAATTTCGAAGTGGATTAACGCAACAACAGTGCACCGATGAACTTAATTTAATTTTCGGCGATGAAGTTCCATCATGGACCAGTGTTTATCGATGGTATGGTAAATTCAACCGAGGTCGTAGTTCACTCCAAGACAAATTTCGTGAAGATCGTCCAAAATCAGTTGTTGTTCCGGAAACTATTGATACTGTGCGGCAACTGATATTGCAAGCTCGTCATGTGACCTATCGTGAGATTGAGACAACCTTACGCATTAGTGGGGCCAGCATACATTCAATATTGCATGAACATTTGACCGTCAAAAAAATTTGTTCGCGTTGGATCCCACACAATTTGTCAATCGCTCAAAATAAGGCTCGTTTCATTTGATCGAAAGAAATGCTCCAAAAATACGATCGCGGTGCTTCAAAACACGTCTATGACATCGTGGCAGGTGATGAATCGTGGCCCGAAAGTAAACAGCAATCGACTGTGTGGGTGTTTCAAATTGAGCCAAATCCAACAAATGTTACTCGCGAATGAAGCACTTCCAAGCAAATGGTTGCTTGTTTTGTTGCAAAAACATGTCGCGACCGTACCACTAGAACAACGCAGAACAGTCAATTCTGAGTGGTACACAACCATTTGTTTGCCAGTTGTCTTCCAAGAAATCAGGAAAACCAACCGCCGAAGACGGATCACTCTTCACCACGACAATGCGATCTCTCACACATCGGCTCAAACAACTGCACTTTTGAGGACTCAATGAGTTACCTGCCGTATAGTCCTGACTTGGCACCAAATTACTACTTTTTATTCCCGTACGTAAACAATAAAATGAGAGGTCAACGTTTTTCAACACCTGAAGAAGCTGTTGATGCGTTCAGAGTGCATGTTTTGGAGATATCTCAATCAGAGTGGCAAAAGTGCTTCGACAATTGGTTCAAGCGCATGCAAAAGTCTTATTGGGGAATATTTTGAAAAATATATATATACATATACAGCTCTGTGCAATAAAATAGCACCACGTGTATATATATATATATATATATATGTATATATATATATATATATAATAGCAATTTTCGATGATTAATATTTGTTTGTGTTCTCTAATTCCGAAATATAAAGGGCAACCCTCGTAACAGAGTAACTCACGCAGTGACGTAAAACCGGACTAAGTTAAGTAAGAGAAGGCTCTTAATTGAACTTGCCTAAATTGCGGGCAACCCAAATGACGGGCAACCCAAATGACGGGCAACCCAAATGACGGGCACCTTACAGCAAACAAAGATGAGGTCTGAAAAACACGTTTTCGGAAGTCTGGCGGTTTTCAAACTTGAGCTGCGCGATGCCATAGTTCACCTCAAAAGGCTGCAGTTTAATTTGCCAAATATTTCAGCATAAGAGAGCTCCGTGTAGGCTTTGCCCTTCTAAGTATATAATATATAAGTATAAGCAACAAACCTCGGATATTCACAAAACGCGGACCGTCTCTATTGCGAACACATATCCCAATGCTCGAAGCCCGTTTGTCCCTGATGTGTAGCCTACAAAACGGCGCAGGAACTCATCTTGATTGAACAGAATACGTTAAATACAACTTTGCGATGGGGCCACGGCTCCTATGGTCTTTAGAAATCACTATAAAATTTTCTCTTGCGGAGGAAATTGTTTTGAGCTCTCTTATGGAGCAGCAATTTTGTACATTTTTCCCGTTCTAAAGGGTTTTTCATTAAGGGCGCGTGCATGCTTTAATCAATTAAATACGGATTAGGAGATTATATGTTCAAGAGCAATAAGTGAAAATTTTGTAAGAAATTCAATTTCTTTCGCGGGATTTGCCACGTTTGCGGAAATTCAGTCGTTGAACCCCATTTTCGAACAATTTTCTGCACAAATTGTCTGAAATTACAGCAGTTTGACTTTCAATATTAGCTTTGAACTTATCTACTGTTCCCGGATTGTAGATTTGGAACAATGACTGTACGTTTCCACAAACAAAATTGTCTGAAGGTGTTAAATCACATGGATGAGACGAAAATATAAAGAATTCATTTCTTGAAGTACAAATTTGCACACCAAATTTGCTTTTCAGTTAATCCATTGTAACGTACGCTGTGTAGCTTTAGCCACCGTCTTGTTGAAACCACATACTGACCAAGGGTAAACTTTGCAATCGATGCCAAAAATAATCACTTCTCTTGGTAGCAGTAGCAATTTTTATTCGCAGTTACCTGCTGATAAGCATTGCCAACCAGAAATACGGTCCAAAGCTGACTTGCGAAGTTAGTGGAGATTGCATCTCGTCCAATAGCGCATATCTTGCTTTTCGAAGGACCCATTCGACAGGCCTAGTCGAGGTCCAGAAACTGAACACGGATTTTGATAAGAAATTTGAATTACCTGCAAACGATGTTCAAAAGTGCACGACTCCATGATAATTTTTCAATAAATGTTAAAACAGGAAAAATAGATCATCATCATCATTTGAGCAAAAAACCCTTTACGTTGTGAAAACAGTGCAAATGAAGCCAGCAAAGAATTTGTACTTCCTTACTCATGCATAAAGCAAAGAGTTATTTTTCAACCACAAGCCTCGCCACACCACTGTAGAGGAACTTCACTTGCAAATGCAAACGAGCCATTCACTAATTAGCTGCTGGCAGGCCAAATACAATGATATCATGCCGATTTAGTCAACTCGGAGATCTCGCGATTACCATGCCTCTCGCCAAAGTGAGTTGTAAAGTTTTCCACCGGCCGCCCCCAGCGATGCATTAACGCCACGGCTCCTGACCATCTGTTCGGTATAATTAAACGATTAAGCAGCAGTTTTTATGAAAATTTTCCTCATTACATGGCATCATTATGAGAAAGTGAACCTAATCAGAGAAAAAATTTATTCGCAGTTCACATGGGCGGAACGTCCTCCTTCGCAACGGACAGTGATCTCGGGAATAAATCAAAAACTATAATGTGGGCGTCGGTGGTGTTTAGTGAAGTTTCACACTCATTCGATGAAGACATCAAGTGCAGGTGTGGGGAGATAAAGGAGCCCTCCGCTGGCGGAGGGTGTGCGTGCAAATTGAGTCATAAAGGCGCAGAGTCACCTTATCTCAGACCTTGATGCCTATCTGGAGGCTTGATTTGAGCCTTGGCCGGACTGAGTCTAAACTGAGACTCAACACGGCAAGAATTGAATTTCATTAGTGCGCCAGTTGAGTTGAGAGTTGAACTGGACTTCGCTTGGAGACTCGATCGGTTGTCCATCCTGAAATGTTTGCCTTACGGTGAGCCCAGAGCTCATCACAGAAGCTCGTCACAGAAGACATTTCCTATTCACAAGCGAAAAATCACCAATGGCGCACATAAAACTGCGTACACTCACTTAGTCCTGCCAATTTGGTTTTTTATGGACGCACACGGGTTTTATGCGAGTATCTGCTGCTCCACACCGACTAGGCAAAGACAAATCGAATTTATTTTTATTAGCATTTCATCCCACATACCGACCAGCGAGGATATCGCTTTCTCCGGCGGCCCCAATGAATATATTTTCTTATATTTTATAGTTGATCCAACATTAGCCTACGTCGTCCTCGATTCGAGGTCGCATTGATTTGGAGAGCTACGGCCGGCATGCCCACCCGCGCGGCACGCATCCTCGTTTTTATGATGCAACCAACAGAATTTATTCGGACACCAGCAAGGGCGAGCTAAAAACTCCAGATAACGACTACCGGGGAATGTTCCACACGCTTTTTTACGATCCACCCAGTGGCCGCGGGGAGGGAACGGCAGTGCGGCCGCAACGTGATTCGTTTGGCGTGCGTATTTCATCGCAAACCGATTTGCGGATGGTAGGGTGGCTTTGTTTTTCGCACGAGTACAGCGGGCACAGGGAAATTAATTTCCTCGGAATGGCAGACTTCAAAGTGATCCAGGATTCGAGAGTCCTTTGAATTTTTCATTTTCCCCCGGCTCGCTCGAGTGAAATTCCGGGCGATGGAGGTGGGCGGCTGATAAAAAAGGGACATAAACACGCAGCAGCCATGGCCAGTCCTGGTTTTATGTGCGAATCCGGGGGCATAAATAGCACCGGCAGAGCGCACTAAGGCGAAGGAGAAGGGTACGCACTCGTAAAAGGAAAACACCACCCAGCCCATCCACCCATCCACTCATTCACCAGCGCACATCTCTGGTCTCAGAATCAGGAATTGAATGACAGTTTGACAGGAGTTGGGTGGGTGTGCGTGTGTATGCGAACGACTGAGGCGACGAGATAAGCAAAAAAGGGACCAAAGGTGCCGCACGGATGATGCTGATGATTTGGATAGATACGAAGAGATACTTTCATCTTATTTCATTCTCTTCCACCGTTGTTGCCAACACCACCGCCCCGCCGCTGCCAGTCTTCATCCTGATTCCATTTGCCACCTCCCACCCAGAAATCCATTCTCTTGCACAGAGAGATCCTTTTCAAAATGGGATAAAGCACTTGACATGTGATGGGGGTGTCGAATTTTATGTCCGTCATCGTATGAATAAAAAAGTTATGCGTTTCGCAGGTTCTCCTCGTCCTACGAACGCGCGCTCGTGTCTGTGTGCGTGAAAATATATCCAGACTTGGATGGCGGTACGTATTGCTCACACTAGCAAAGTTGATTGGATTAAACTTGTTTGCATTTTTATCTGCGAGGGGTTTATGGCACATGGTTGCCTCTTCAAAAAGATGGCAAACTGGACGCGTGCTGATGTGTGTGAGCGCGCTTCCCCCTCCCTCACACGCACAAAGGCAACATCCACTCACATTATCGTAAGCAGTCCTTTTTAGTTTCGTTTTTTAGGAGCAGATTATGTTTATAAGGCGAAATGGTGATGGCAGCAGGATTGAAAGTTGTAAATCCTGAAGCTGCTTACATTATTTATATACGGATGATGTTTTATTTCTTTTTTTTTTTTTTTTTGTTCGTACTTTATCTTCCACGCAGTGAGGGGTGGGCAAAGTGCTTGGAAAGGATACGAGCAAGTGATGCATATTATTAGTTTTATGCGCGGAGCTCATGAGAGGATTGGGTGTAAAACGGGGACAGAATTGATTACCGCGACATGCTGGCAACGATGACTCATGAGGGAGACCCTCGCAAAAGCAAGAACATCGGTGACAGCGTTCGATTATCGCTCGGCGGATGGTTTTAGAATTTGATCGCGTTGTTGGGAGTGAATCCGCAAGAACCTTGATTTAGTCACATTCCTATTCGCTTTATATTCACCGCCAGCTGAAGCAAATTTTACGACCTAACTGAGAGTTGTGGAAACCCTGACGTAATGGGTAAAGTGCGACGCTCTCATTGCTGGGTTCGATTGCTGAGCTGAACACCTCGCAATTTTGTTGAAGGCACCACCTCTGTGGAGTTCCCAATTATTTGTCCGGAAACAATGGTTGAGTTAGTTGAGCAAGTTAAGCGAGTAATCATTTCGGGCCGTTGCGAATTCTTTTTTCTTTTCTCTTGCGGACAATTTCGCCGCACAATGTATGAATCCAGCGATAACCCAAGATGGACAATAAGCTGTTGGGCTTATGTGGCCAAACAATTTCGTCTTGAGTTAAAATGAAGCATATACCCTCACATTTGCACACGAAGAGGTGCGTTATGGTGTCACAACTCAAATACGTTCTTAGTATCTTTGATGACTCGGCCTTTGATTGTCCGAGTTGTAGGAGTATCATCGACCGCCTCAGAAATGTTGGCTGTGATGAAATCGCTCTCTGGAAGATTTACTTCTCTTGCGGAAGTGAGAACATCGCAGAACCGTCAGGACTTAACGTCTAAACAGAAGTATTTCGTGGATGCCCACAAGGATCCATCTGTGGACCATTTATGTGGAACCTAATGATGGATCCCCTTCTCGTCGAAATACATAGTGTCCTGTGCACTGTGCACTTGCCGATGATCTGCTCATTTTAATCGAAGGTCAATCCCGCTCTGAATTACAGCGGCTGGCCGTTGCTGCAATGGGCCTCGTTCACCGGTGGAGCACAAGTGTTGGCGTAGAAGTAGCGCTGGATAAGACCTGCATGATGGAGCTCAAGGCAAAGCTGTCCGCAAGACGTAACCCATCCGTACGTGTTCTCGGCACTTCACTGCGAAGGGTGAACGAAGTTAAGTACCTCGGCATTACCGTTGGAAAAGGGCCTGCGTAAATGGCAGAGTGACAGACAGCATCCTTCGCGATGTGTCACTTGTTAAGTCCAATGGCGATCTTAATTTGAGTATGCTTCTGAGCTATGTACTTGCTTATTGTCACACGGTTGCTTGAACTCATTCTTGTGCAAGGGTCATTAAGCGACTCAGGAACTTGCTTTTGCGGGTATAGCTCTGAGAGTTGGTTGCACGCGTTGTGCCAATGTCCTCTGTATGATGACATTCGGGACATCCTGGAGCTATGATCATATCTTGCACTGCTGGGGCTTACGACGTCAGTCTGGTTCTCCAGACCAGATAGAGTACAGACAGACACGGTTTCTTGAACTCATTCTTGTGCAAGGGTCATTAAGCGACTTAGGAGCTTGCTTGTGCGGGTATAGCTCCGAGAATTGGTTGCACGCGTTATGCCAATGTCGTCTCTATGAAGACCTTGGAGCTATGACCATATCTTGCACTGATGGGGCTTGCGACGTCAGTCTGGTTCTCATGACCAGACAGAGTACAGGCACCATCAAGGGTTTTGCTAGGGAAGTTATAAGTAGACGACGAGTTAGAATGGCTGCACCCACAACAGCGCATAGTTAGGTTAGAGTAGAAATATAGGGCCATCGATCCTGGATGTTGAGGAATTTTACCGGGAGCAACACGGTTGTCAAGGTCGACCGGAAGCTATGTATATTCTGGTACCACGGGAGGTTAGGAGCCCCTGAAACTTAGTTTCAGCCTGACCGTGCGATTGGCCCCTTTGTGGGAGTACTATGGTGGTTGTAGTTTATACCCAAATCGCAGGGAGAATTGGAAGTAATAACCATGCTATATGATCTGATCTGCTCCAATCACATGAGTCGGATGCGGTCAGATGGCTATGGGAATTTACTTCTGATTCGATGTGGAGTTACCAGGTATAGCGGTATGAAATGAGCGTTTTTTTGAAAAAAAACACTAATTATTAATGGGAAAGTAAAAACATTTTATTCAAAGTATTGGCCATTGTTTTCTACATATTTTGACCACCTTTCTGGCAATTTGTGAATACCACGCCAATTAAATTGTTCGTCTTTTAGAGCAAACCAATCAGACACCCAATTTTCGACCTCCTCGTAGGAATCAAAGTGCTGCTCAGCCAATGCGTATCCCATCGATGAAAACAAATGGTAGTCGGAAGGAGCCAAGTCTGGTGAATACGGCGGATGGGGTAGCTGATCCCAGCCAAGTGTTTTGATTGTATCTTGAACCGGTTTTGCTTTGTGTGCAGGTGCATTGTCATGGAGCAAAGTTACCTTGCCGTGTCTTCTGGCCCATTCTGGTCGTTTCTCGATCAATGCATGGATCAAATTGATCATTTGTTGTCGGTAGCGATCAGTATTAACGGTTTCACCAGGTTTTAGGAGCTCGTGGTACAGCACACCTTTCTGGTCCCACCAAATACACAGCATTGTCTTCCTGTCGATCTGGTTTTGCAGTCATGTTGAGAGTTGTCCCAGATTAACCCATAATTTTTTCCGTTCAGGATTCTTAAAATAAATCCATTTTTCATCGCCAGTAACAATACGATGCAAAACCCATTTTCTTTCGTGTCTTTGAAGCAAAATTTCACAAGTGTTTTTTCGGTTTTCCATCTGTCTTTCATTCAATTCAAGTGGCACCCAATTTCCTCACTTTTGGATCTTTCCCAGAGCTTTAAACAGTCAGAAATTGTTTGTTGTCCAACATTGCTGCCATTTGCTTTTTGACTTAAAGTGTCATCTCCATCCAATATCGTTTGCAATTCGGCGTCTTCAAACTTGTTGGTGGTCTTCCACGTTCTTCATTTCTCACATCAAAATCATTATTTCTGAACCGTTGAAACCATCTTCTGCATGTTGCTTCTGATAGAGCATGATCACCACAAGCATTCGATGCGACTCTGCAGCACGTTTCTTCAAATGAAAACAGAAAATTAATGCTTTCCTCAAATCATCACTTTCTGGTACAAGATTCGACATTTTTAACACGATGCAAAAAATATGATGCTGTCTGTTCAGTGACTTGATGTATACTAAATATTTTTCACAGATATCAAATCAAACAAACAAAAACAAAGAGGCTCGTTCACAACAAATGTTCCCTATCGAGACATTTGTATCTTGACGCTCACTTCATACCGGTATAAGCACTGAAATTTAAAAAGACTAAAAACAATCCCGTGGCGTAGTGGGGTCTAGATTCGATTCCCATTTTGATTATTACAGTAACTTAATTAAATTATTACAGTAACTTAAAAGTTTCATCTCGCTCAAAAAATGGAATTAAATCGTGAACATTTTCACGCGATTAGTTTTTACAACTTTCGACGTGGAATAACTCAACAACAGTGCATCGATGAACTTAATTCAATATTTGGCGATGAAGCTTCATCAATTACCAGTGCTTATCAATGGTATGGTGAATTCAGCCGAGGTCGTAGTTCACTCCAAGAAGAATTTCGTGACGTGTGTTCAAAATCAGTTTTGATATTGCAAGCTCGCATGTGACCTATCGTGAGATTGAAACAACCTTAGGCATCAGTGGGACTAACATTCAATATTGCATGAACATTTGACCGTCAAAAAAATTTGTTCGCGTTGGATCACACACAATTTGTCAATTGCTCAAAAAAAGGCTCGTGTCCATTGGTCGAAAGAAATGCTCCAAAAATACGATCGCGGTGCTTCAAAACACGTCTATGACATCGGGACAGGTGATGAATCATGGATTTACGCGTATGAACCCGAAAGTAAACAGCAATCGACTGTATGGGTGTTTCCCAAACCCAACAAAAGTTGCTAGCGCATGAAGCACTTCCAAGCAAATGGTTTTTGCTGTTTTTCGAAAAAACTGGGCATGTTGCAACCGTACCACTAGAACAACGCAGAACATTCAATTCTGAGTGATACACAACGATTTGTTTGGCAGTTGTCTTCTAAGAAATCACAAAACACCAACCGCCAAAGACTGATCACTCTTCACCAAGACAATGCGATCTCTCACACATCGGCTCAAACAACTTCACTTTTGAGCACTCAAAACCTCGATTTGATGAGTCATCCATCGTATAGTCTTGACTTAGCACCGAATGACTTCTTTTTATTCCAGAACGTAAAAAATAAAATGCGAATTCAACGTTTTTTGACACCTGAAGAAGGGGTTGATGCGTTCATAATGCATGCTTTGGAGATACCTCAATCAGAGTGTCAAAAGAAATTCGACAATTGGTTCAAACGCATGCAAAAGTGTAAAGATCTAAATGACGAATATTTTGAAAAACAATAAATCTATTTATTTTAATTTATTTTATTTACATATATATTTATTTATTTATATTTAATTTATTTATTTTATTTTAACATAAAAGACAACCCTCGTATATCCTACGCAGTGCCTTAAAACATAACATCACTATTCTTAAGTCTACAGAATTGAGTCATACTGTCCAAAAGGAACAATTTTACAGCATAAATGTTTGTAGTGTTAATATTCGTTTAATAGAATAAACAAATTCAAAATGTTTCACAAATGCTGCTTCTATGAAAATATTAAACATTTTACTAAGGTATACTTTTTATTGTTCCCGCCCCAATGAAGTATGCAATCGTTTTCAAGATCGTTCACAACATTGTGGCAGACAACCACACCAACGGTCCGTCCAACCAGTGCAGCTGAGCATACTGAACGGACTACGCAACGGCACACTCAGCAGCACATCGCAGTACGTGAACTAACCCAACGGCACATAACCCACGCGAGGATATCCTTCCTTGCAAAATAACATCTGCGATCGTGGTCCGTACGTCGTTGGGTAAACAACCCAACGAACCCAACGGTGCCCGCGACGCACAAGAGGATATCCTTCGCATCCCACCAACGCCGAGGGATGCAACGTGGGCATGTGCCTACGGAGCAATAAAAAGAATGGGTTGGGTCACACAAAAGACACTCGCAATTAGAAAGTCACACGGATCATAACTAGCAGTGGGATAGTGACACTGATCAATACTTACATTGAAATCGCCGATGATAACTTATCTAAATAAAATATTGTATACATAAATCGACTCCTCGCCTTTTAATTAACTCCAAGTAGGACATACTTGTGGCAACGAGCTACAACATATAAATAGGTGGCGCCATCTGTTGTTCTCCCAATGTAGGAATGATTCGATCTTATAGGTGAAGAAATCCTCCGTTGAAAAGCGTCTATATATCATTCTAGACTTCAGGGAATTGCAGTAATGACAATCTCAGGAAACAGGTCTCCCTTAGCATGGGTTGAGTATGAAACTGAGTTAAGCAACCTGCAGTAATCCACGGATTTGAACTCACAAATGTTACAGAGATATCACACAGTTTTTATTTCAGAAAAGTTCTTGTCAGAAAAATTGCTGACCGCACCTCCTGCGCGACTCGGTAAGGCTTGTTGGAATCAATTTACCAGGCACGATTATAAAAACAGAATTTGTGCACACAGATGAGAGGAAACTTTGTTATTTTTTCGACGAAGTCTGGTGTGTTTCCTTTCAGCGCTGGTTAGCTCCTGACAGTCACGGGGGAAAGTGGCAAAACGTTTTCATGCCTCATATTCCCACCAATTTGAATATTCTCAGAAATTTTAAAAGACCTGAAACTATTACCCCTATCCGACCTCATCTAAAACGATCATAATTCATTTTGAAATTCCACACAGAGTCAATAACCGCAACAACTGATTCAACTCACGATCACTGACTTTCGGACACTCTCTCGGTGAAGAGATTTAGTGCCTTCAAGCGGAACACGGGTATCTGGCACGATGTGCGTTTCCTTCGGATTAATTGTTGATATTGGATGTAATATTTTCGCAAAAGTATGCAGCTGCATTGAGTGGGACTTAATTACGAGATAAGACAACAAACGGAGGGTGCGCACGGGTCACCGATGCAATGTGGAATGGGGCTGCATTGCAGTACGTTCGAGAAAAACAAACACGCAGTGCACTTTTAATTCTGACTCATTTTCGAAAACAAATTAAAATACCAAATGAAGGATTCGCAGTTTGGAGCAGATTAGAAGACAAGCGAAGACATGGTGGTTGCGGAATGATGAATACTTGCACTCTGGATTGAAACACAACATTAATAGTTAGCAGCTCCGACGTTGAAGGTTAACAGATTGCGCTGTTTAGCAGAAGTTCTTACAAGGATTGATGAGAAAGTGAAAAAAGTGCAGTTTTCATGCCATTTGAATGACGAGGTGAATGGAGCGAAGCCCAAATTAAACCTGTCACTTTGTTATAGGATTTTTCTCCCTCAATTCTGGATTAGCCAGATTTTTTATGATTTGCGCTGAGATCTAGCCCGTTACAATTATTGAGAAGATGCCTGGAATTCGGTGTCAATTTAAATAATTCGGTACAAGAGAGGCAAGTGAAACCAAGTTTCGCCTTTCACCTAGTTCTTCGCGTCACTAGCAATACCCAAACCTTTACCTCTGAACACACAGTTTATTTTAGAGACTCGTTGCCCATCCGCACCACGCATAGAATGCTCTTTCCTGCTCCACACCTCATCACAATCCTCAGGCATTGAAAACCAATGGGCACCGATACCTCCTCTCCCCTTTTTCCTCTATACAATTGGCCCATGCTATGACTTAGTTCCGGTCACTTTAAGATGCCAAGTGCGCCAATTATAAGGTTGCCAAATATCTCCCTTCCACCTTTTCGTCTTTTGAACTTTGCGGCTATGTAAATTAAATAATCAGAGATTATTATTTTTATAGACAACTTTATTCGGGCAGCGTGTCCCCTTACAAGTAAAAACTAGGACTAAATTACAATGATTCTACTTCTACCTTAAAACTATTCCACAACCTCCACAGCTAGCAGGTTCCCACAGGTGTTCCCCGATAACCGTCGCAGTACGTGATGGAATGCACGGCCTTGCACAGGTGTCAGATGGTCAAGACATTGTGTCAGCATTTAGTTTGGTGGAAACAGAGAATATCAACTGCAGAATTGAATATTTCTGTTCTTAACTTGTACAAAGCGCTACAGAGCTCGTATCTGGTAATACCACACATCAATTGAAAGATTTTGACATAACCTACAAAACGAGGCTATGCGCTATGGTAAGTTTGGATATTGCGTTCAACAGTTGTAGACGTGTAAACATGGAGTTCACTAACGACGAAATTTGCCTTATTTTAAAGTTTTCCTTCGTTTAAGGGGTTATTATATAAAAAGGAAGCACGAATTTTTACTTTTTCTTTATACACTTTATTGTTGATCCGAATATTCCAACGCTCCTCTATCGACTGTCTCTTACAACAATATTTCCCTGACCTAACCGGCAATCCTCTCTTCTGTCTTGATTTATACTACTATTCTCTCTTCGATTCTCGTTTCCCTTCTTCTCTGAAATAATTCCACTACATTCCATAAAGGTAAATCCGCTAGAGAAACGTTCCGTGAGATTAATGCTGTTTTGGGGGATGATACTCTATCACTTCGAACCGCGGAGGAATGGTTTCGACGATTCAGAGCCGGTGAAAACGACAACATGGATAAGCCAGCCGGCGGAAGACCTATGACGACGAATACCGATCGAATCATGGAAATCATCGAGTTAGAACGCCATGTGGCATCTCGTGATATCGCCCAGGAGATTGGAGTCATCAAACAATTTTAAAATATCTGCAGAAGGCTGAATACAAAAAAAAGCTTGATGTTTGGGTGCCGCATGATTTGGCGCAAAAAAAACCTTCTGGACCGAATCAACGCCAGCGATATGCTACTAAATCAGAACGAACTCGACCCATGTTTGAAGCCTATGGTGACTGGCAACGAAAAATGGATCACATACGACAATATCAAGCAAAAACGGTAGTGGTTTAAGGCCGGTTAATCGTCCCAAATAGTGGGTAAGTCGGGACTGACGACTAGGAAGGTTTTGCTGTGTGTTTGGTGGGATTGGAAGGGAACCACTATGAGCGGCTCCCATATGGCAAAACGTCTAATTCTGCCGTATACTGCGAACAACTGGACCGCATGAAGCAGGCGATCGACCAGAAACGTCCAGAATCGGCCAACATTCCACCACATACTTCGGTGATGACTCTTCAGAAGCCACAATAGCTAGGATGGGAGGTCTTATCGCATCCACCATATAGCCTAGACATAGCGCCAAGTGATTACTCGTACCACCGGTTCCTGCCCATGGCGAACGCCCTTGGTGGTGTGAAGTTGAACTTAAAAGAGACTTGTGAAAAGTGACTGTTCGAGTTCTTCGCCAGTAAGGAGGAGGTCTCCTACGAGGGGTATTGCTGTCTAGACGTAAAGAGTTTATCGAACAAAACGGCGAATACTTGAACTAAATCCGATCACTGTGACACTTTTTATGAAGCATTGAATGAAGAGCAAAAAAGCGGATATTTGGCAACCTTATATAAAACGAAATTAGACCTTGTAAAATCCAAAAAACAGTGGCGGACAGGACAGTCTTCGTCTTGTTTGAAGCCTGTTCGGCCAGATGGATAATTTGCACTGCTTATGGAGCTTGTTGTTCCACTTCTCCTTCAACCCATGTCGATAGAAATGGGACAGAATACAACAGGAAGGAGAGAAGTGTCGAAGTAACCGCGGATCTTCATGTTCTCCTGCAATGTGGCTAAGATCAGAAGGATTTATAATGGTAATAAACATGATTCTTTGTAGGAAAGCAGTAACACTTCCTTACTTGCTATCAATGTGGAGACAAAAGCTTACCACCTCACGAGGAAACCGGACACACAGGTTAGTGCCGACTCCGAACGTTGCGTCAAAGAGAAGCTTATCATACAGCTCTGTGCAAAAAAAAAAGCACCACGTTGAGGTCTGTACTTTGGGTGCTAATTACTTTTCCCCATGCTCATGTAAAGACACGATATTTATTGTAGGACATCTGTTGGGTATCAGTAATGAAATGCAAAAAACTAGATAAGCAAAGATGCATTTTAAGATAAGAGAATTCCCGTTATACGAAATGAAATTTTGGTGTGCACACCACAAGTAAAACGTCGTAAATAAAATGCAAAATTTAGTGGAATAGTACGGCTTTTATTTTTTTTTATTTATACTTGTGTTCTAGTACTTCGTCTTATAACCTTTATTTTTGAGCACACAGTGCCTGACATCGCCGAATTGGAATATCCCTCCACGCAGCCTGCACAGCTTCCCATAGCTGTAGTGTATTTTGTGGTTTTGCTTTAAAAACAGCTTTCTTAACATCTGTTCAAAGATTTTCAATGGGGTTTAGGTCTGGAGATTGCGGCGGCCATTCCATAACTTGAACCCCATTCCTCGCAAAAAATTTGTTGGCCAATTTGCTCTTATGTTTCGTGTCATTGTCTTGCTCCAGGACCCATCTGAGAGGCATATTCCACTCGGCGTAGGGCAACATGGTTTCCCTCATTAGGCCAACATAAACTTCGGCGGTCATCATTGGTTTTATCCAAAATATAGGACCAGTACCGTTGTAGGAGAAGCATCCCCATATGTTAATTTTCACACTGCCGTGCTTAATGGTTTTTAAAGTACACTCCGGTTTAAACTCTTGATTTTTTTGCCTGCTAACAAATCTCCTGGTCCAAGGAGTTCCAAATAAAACAATTTTAGACTCATCTATCCATTATATATTACGCCATTTGGTTACTTCCCAGTTCAAATGTTCTTGCGCAAGTTGTTTTCTTTTATGAAGATGGACCTTTGTCAGCAAGGGTACTTTTCCGGGACTTCTGGCAGGTAGTTCCTTCTCTATCAACTTCCTTCTTATGGTTGATGTTGATACGGGCAGATTTAGCTCCTCTTTTATTTTGTTTGATGTGATGAATGGGTTTTGTTTCACTAATCTTATCATTCTTCGCTCGTCGGTAGAGGTTAATTTCGATTTTCTACCTCTTGTTTCTTCTTTTTCGACGTGTTTTTTTTTGCATTAGTAATCATTTTATTCGAACAACCAACGATTTTCCGAATAAATTTGTACGTTTTTCATTCAGAAATTAATTTTTTTATAAGTTCACGTTTCTTAGGAGTACAATGCACACCGCGACCCATTTTAATTGTTTATAACGTTGTATTTTAGAAATACTAGGTTCAAAATACTTAAATATTTTTACTTAAATCTTTTGACGTACAAAAAAAAACTAAACACCATCAAACACTTCGAAAACACTTTTTAGAATAGCATGGTGCTATTATTTTGCACACCAAAATTTCATTTCGTATAACGGGAATTTTCTTGTCTTAAAATGCATCTTGGCTTATCTTGTTTTTTGAATTTTATTACTGATACCCAACAGATGTCCTGCAATAAATATCGTGTCTTTACATGAGCATGGAGAAAAGTAATTAGCATCCAAAGTACAGACCTCAACGTGGTGCTATTTTTTTGCACAGAGCTGTAGTCAATCAGTCAAGATTGTTGTCAGGAAAGCGAGGTTCGCCTTTAAAGAGCACAGTTTTACACTCCTAAGCTGCACAAGGTCTTTAAACGATTTCTTTTCCCCATGTTACCATTCAGATCATATACCATTCAGATACAGATCATAGTCTACGTCTGCTATTGCTGATGAGTTTAATTCTCCTTCTTTCACAGCTTGGACGCAAACCTTCAGATTAGGAGATAACCGCAACTTAATGGCTGCCATATTCGTTTTACACTACCGCTCGCAGAATTGTGCAAAAAATTGATGCAACAACCCTGATTTTTCCTTTTTGAACTATCTACCTCCAGACCATCTTAAAAATTACAAATACTTCAAAAAATCCAACCAAAGGCCTTCAAGTCTTGTGTGGACTCCTGTCAAGCATTTGTCAGTGCTCTGTGCGGCGCACAGGCAATTCTTCGAACATTTCGCAGGATTTTCTCTTGAGATCACAACAGAATCATAAAGACTCTTCGAACCGAAAGCCCCCCTCACCCAATACAACCTCCCACTCCCGGTAACTGCATTAGTCGTCGATCAAGAAACATTCCCCTAAGTAAGTGGCCATCACCCGTCATGATATAAATTTTTATTGAGCCTCAGCTCCTTTATGTCAGCACTTTTCATCTAAAAAAAAACCCCAAAATTGCATTGCCTGTGTAATTTCTCGAAATGAATTCATAAAAAAATGATTCACCAGTATAACACCAGCCATTACCATTCCCAGGCAGCGGCACAAAAAGGCTCGTCGACGCTCCATCAGCCACAATTACCCACCGAAAGCAAAAGGCAAAAAAAACATAAATGGATGGACAATAAATAAAATTATCTCAAGTATCCACCATCGCTATTTTCCACCACGTAAGCATTAACTTTCATCTGTGATACCCTTTTTACTTCTAATGAATAAAAAACATTAGCCCCTCAATGCCTGAGGTGGGCGGGGGTAGGCCCAGGCCTGGTCGTTTTCCTCACAAAGCACCAGCCGCCACCAGCAAACAACAAACATTTCTGCTGACCACGTCAAATGGAAGCGAACGACTAGAATGCTGCAAACAAACAGAAACATCGAACAAAGCCCAGGACCTCTTTTCGATTTCCATACATTAGCATTCCAATTCAATTTGGGCCCGAGCCCACGATACTTACCGCAGTCGCTCGCAAAAAACGAATGAATAGGAAAGCACCAGCAACAACAACAACAATAATCATAAAAATAATGGCCGAGGCAATAAAGTTGAATGGCATCGGCAAACGGCCGCCACCGACCAACGTCACCCTGCCACCGTCGCAGCACCGGGCCACCCCCTTGCTTAGGTAAGGTGGGGGTGGTTTTTTTTTTTTGTCTAACATCCATAATCTGGAGATGGTACTCTCACATAAATTCATAAAAACCATGGAGTGCTTTATTTCGATTCGGAGCTGGCCATCACCGGGATCAGTCTCACTCCTCAGCGGTGGCGGCAGTGGCAGAAGAACTCTTATCTCGGGCATTCAATCTCGCCGCCTGGCACCCCTCGGCCGGGTGTCGGAATATTCAGAATGGAAACATAAAAAATGTATGCTCATGATGAAGAGCTATGGGCGCTATGAGTGCGTATTTATGTCCTCGCGTGTATGCATAAAAAATGCGATAGTCCTGCAGAGCGAATACCAAGTGAGACCAGGCGGCCGAGGGAGTCCTGGTGATATTTGCTCTAAGTGGAACGATTATTACCCGTAACTGGTGTACGCAGCACGATTGCAGTTATCATCGGTCTCTTCGTTTGGGGTGGGTGTGACGGTTTTTTTTGTTAATTTTGGGTTTTGTCGTGCACTCGATTCCCCATCGTTCACCCTTACGCATCTGGCTGTGAGATTGAATATGTTTCGGGAATAATTTCGCAAATCATTGGCTTGATTAGGAGAGATTGTAGATTTGCATGTGGAACCTTGATGACGCTCAGACAACTGGAAATTGTGCTTGAGTGGACAATTTGAATAAAGCATCAATTTCCTTGCGAGTGATGGTGCAGAATTATGTGCTCACCTGTGTTGGCATGCTGGACAAAATGACTAAAGTGAACTCCAAATTCAACTGACGACCCCATAGGTGTTTAGACTAACATTCCATGGTGTGACTCACAATACAGGATTTCAAAATTGTTTATATGTCTTTCGAATTGATCGGACTTTTTTTACCAGGTATACCGGTATGAAGTGAGCGTCAAGATACAAATGTCTCGATAGGGAACATTTGTTGTGAACGGGCCCTTTTTTTTGTTTGTTTTGTTTGTTTGACATCTGTGAAACATATTTAGTATACATGAAGTCATTGAACAGATAACATCATATTTTTTCATCGTGTTAAAAATCTCGAATTTTGTACCACAAATTTTTTTTGTTTTCATTTGAAGAAAAGTGCTGTAGAGTCGTATCGAATGGTTGTAGAGGTATCTATCATGCTGTATCAGATCATGCTCTATCTGAAGCAACTTGCAGAAGATAGTTTCAACGGTTCAGAAATAATGATTTTGATGTGGGAAATGAAGAACGTGGAAGACCCTAAAAAAAGTTTGAAGACACCGAATTGCAAACGATATTGGATGGAGATGACACTTTGAGTCAAAAGCATATGGCAGCAATATTAAATGTTGCACAACAAACAATTTTAGACCATTTAAAAGCTATGGGAAAGATCCAAAAGTATGGAAAATTGGTGCCACATGAACTGAATGAAAGAGAGATGGAAAACCGAAAAAACACTTGTGCAATTTTGCTTCAAAGACACGAAAGAAAATCGGTTTTGCATCGGATTGTTACTGGCGATGAAAAATCGATTTATTTTAAGAATCCTGAACGGAACAAATCATGGGTTGATCTGGGACAACCATCAACATCGACTGCAAGACCAGATCGATTCGGCAAGAAGACAATGCTGTGTGTTTGGTGGGACCAGAAAGGTGTGCTGAGCTCCTAAAACCTGGTGAAACCATTAATACTGATCGCTACCGACAACAAATTATCAATGTGAACCATGCATTGATCGAGAAATGACCAGAATGGGCAAGAAGACACTGCAAGATAATTTTGCTCCATGACAAACACTTGGCTGGGAGCAGCTACCCCACCCGCCGAATTCACCAGACTTGGCTCCTTCCGACTACCATTTGTTTTCATCGATGGGACACGCTTTCGCTGAGCAGCACTTTGATTCCTACGAGGAGGTCGAAAATCGGGTGTCTGATTGGTTTGCTTTAAAAGACGAACAATTGGCGTGGTAGTCACAAATTGCCAGAGAGGTGTTCAAAATGTGTAGAAAACAATGGCCAATACTTTGAATAAAATGATTTTACTGTTCCATTAATAATTACAGTTTATTTTCAAAAAAAAAACTCATTTCATACCGGTATACCTAATAGAAACGTCCAACTGTGATAGAATGCTAAAAAAAAATAACTGGACATTGTGTACGGTCCCTATTATTCTGTTTGCAAAAGTTACAAGCAAAGGAGTGTTTCAAAGACAATCAGTAAAGCTATTATCCTTTCAAAGAGGTCGTGGCAGGATGTTCATTCCATGCAAGCTGTAACTTCGATCCACTCGTAAATAACGCTGTACAAACAATACAATCTGGAATTCATAAGCATTAAAAAAAAAATCCAAGAAACCACTTCACCACCGAAATGATTTTCAAACATCGGCTCACATTTCAACCCCCATCCACAAGAACTTACTCCGGTGACTTACTCCGGCCAGCATCTAAAAAAAGTCAATCGATGTCTAGTCGTCGGACGGTCAAATCTTCGTGCTCGTCATTTCTTATTTGTAATATTTAAATTGTACTGTCTTTGAAATTAAGTTTTGTTTTTATTTTTACAATAAAATAAATAAATAAATTTGCATATTTTTGTGCTCGTGGCGTTTTACATACTGTATGACGAATGTGTTTTATAAAAAGGCCCTAATCAAAACTCCCTCACAATCGCCCTACGGAGAGGGTGCGTCAGGGATTTGCGATATCGTGTTGGGAGAACACCAGTTAAGGGAAGAGAGGAGGCACCCTATAAGGCTAAGCTGATTAACTTCTGCATTGATATTGAAGACAAAACTATCTGTGCAATAGAAGCTTCAGAACAAGGTATGTTTCTGTAGCGTTTCGGAAGTCTAGACACTGAGCATTGATTCATCCAAAATTTGATTAACGAAAATCACGCCTCACAGCCAACTGCTTCCATTTAGCACCACCCATTTCATCGTGTCTTCATCAGCAACACGAGCTGAGATTTATTGCATTACTGGTCGAAGAGCTATCCCAATGTTCTTGTGATGACTGTGGTTGCCTTCTGACGATTGCATCCGTTTTGAAAAATATCTTAGAGTAGGGCAGTTGAACCGGCTCACCTAAGCAACAAAAAAATGTCAAGTACTTATCTCTAAAAAATAAAATAAAAAAATAAGTCCCGGATCTAACATATAGGGTGCCCCACTCACAAAAAAAAGTATATTATTTTTACGAAGTACAAACATTCAAATGAAACGTGTCAAATTTGCATGACAATCTAACAATTCGATATTTTTTTTATAGAACGGTTTATTTTTGGAATCAAAATAAGCTTCAGTTTCGGCGATTAACTCCTCATTCGGGCAATACTTTTTTCAGCGAACATTTTGTTGAGGTCTGAAAGGAGGTAGATGTCACTAGGTGCAAGATCTAGAGAATACGGTGGATGCGGAAGCAATTCGAAGCCCAATTTGGCATATTAGCAATTGGCAATTTAGCCAACGAATTGTGACACTGTGCAGTGTCCTGGTGGAAGAAAATGGTTTCATCTTCATTGGCTTGATTAGGAGAGATTGTAGATTTGCATGTTTTACCGTGGGGACGCTCAGATAACTGAGAATTGTGCTTGAGTGGACAATTTGAATAAAGAATCAATTTCCTTGCCAGTGATGGTGCAGAATTATGTGCTCACTTGTGTTGGCATGCTGGACAAAATGACTAAAGTGAATTCCAAATTCAACTCACGACTCCATAGGTGTTTAGACTAACATTCCATGTTGTGACTCACAATACCAATTTCAAAATTGGTTTTATGTCTTTGTCTTGATCGGAATTTTTTTACAAACGGCCAACTGTGATAGAATGCAAAAAAATGCTTGGAAATTGTGTACGGTCTCTATTATTTCGGTTGCAAACGTTACAAATAAAGGAGAGTTTCAAACATGTCAGGTTGTCTAGGTCGAAGAGTCAAAGAGAGAAAGAGTGTCGAAGAGTCTAGGTTCAACTCCCAGCTCAACACCAATTTTTAGAATTTTTCTCGGCACCACCTCTTTCGAGCTGCTGACAACACTCAAAGAGTAATAACTGTCTAAGAAAGAAATGACGAACACGACTGAACCGTCCGAAGGCTGGACCGCCCAACGACTAGACATCGATTGACTTTTTTAAGATGTTGGCCGGAGTAAGTCATCGGAGTAAGTTCTTGTGGATAGAGGTTGAAATGTGAGCCGATGTTTGAAAATAATTTCGGTGGTCAAGCCGTTTCTTGGATTAAGGGGTCGCTTCGGTCATAAGCAATAATGCTTATGAATTCCAGATTGTATTGTTTGTCCAGCGTTATTTACGAGTGGATCGAAGTTTTAGCTTGCATAGAATGAACATCCTGACACGACCTCTTTGAAACGATAATCGTGTGAAGTTGACTGACATGTTTGAATAATAATAATTGTTGACGCTACAGTCCGCAGGTGGACCAGGGCCTAGCTTTCTCATTTACTACTCGTGTTGTGCGCCCTACTGTTTTCTCACGAGTAGAAGGGACCTACAATATTTTGCCAAGTCTGGTGAATACGGCGGGTGGGGTAGCTGCTCCTAGCCAAGTGTTTTGATTGTATCCTTAATAAAACTTTGAAGACAGCTATGATTAATCTTAAAAATGAGCTGCTAGCTGTGATGTCTTCTCTAACGCGAGCTTAAATAAATACTTTTGTTGGGACTTTTACTTCCCAAGAATCAGCTTAAAGCCCTTATGAAACCAAATCCTCATAAGTTTGAGCAAATTCTATAACTGAGTCAATAATACCAACAGATTATTCATTAAAATTGGCCCACGTAGGTATATGTACATATATCGACAGGTTATGCCATCTGAGTGAAAGAACTCGGAAAATAAACAGAAGTCAGATGTTACAGCCAAAATTTATCAAAAGGTCGTCATATGTAGGTTTCATCTGATTCGTACTATACGTACATCATTATTTAACACGTTCCCTGCCAAGCTGTTTTTCACTAAGAGTCATTTCTACGCCGCTTTAATAATTTTGTATAAATTCTTATTACTTTGCTTTGCTTTGCTATCATGACTAACAACCACGCCGCGCGTACCGTTATCAGTACACGATACAAAAATTACTCTAAACATCACTAAATAACATAAAACAATCATAACGAGAATTAAAACTTAGAAAACAAAGTTTTAATTTGAAAAAACACGTTGGCGTAGAAATGAAGCTAAGCGTGTACTGTTAAGGAACGTGTTAAGGTCTGAACCGAATAGAAAAGTTTAAGTTGAAACGAAGACTAGCTAAGGTCAACTTCAACTTTGACTTAACAAAATTATATTCATCGGTCTAAAGGAATTGAGTAAAGACCCTGATATAAATTTTAGGCTTCAACTTTTCACCAAATTTAAGGAGATTAAGTCAATAAAATAGTTAAAATAAAATTGCGTAGTTTTACTCTTTCTGTTTAATACAGTCAAACCCGGATAATACCAATATATAAATAATGTAACACTAAGCGGGTTGTGGCATAATCCGTTCTGTCAACTGTCTGAATAAAAGCAACTGGCTGGATGGAATTATACCGTAAACCGATTCTTCTTTAAAATACGTTATCAGCTTTTGGACTCCCATGAAAGATTTTGCAAATTCATCAATTTTGAGTAAGAGATTTATTTCCTATCCCCGTATAGCGAAGACCACAGGAGTGTGTACAAAATAAAATCATAAAGCGGGTTATCGTTAAAAGAACAGTTTAAAAAAAACCACCGAATTGAAGAGTCTTAAATAAGATATTCTTCAAGCACAACCTCGATGAATTTAGCTTCCCTCCTGAGCGCCGAAAGCCGAAAACCCATCCCATGTAGCCGAAGACCTCCTCAAACCACAAAGTCCCTCTGAACAAATGCCTGCCAGTCAATGCACTGCTTCCTGACAATCTCAATCTACGCATCAATCAATTTCCCCTTTAAAAGCCCACAATGTCGTCGATCAATAAACCCCCAACAAAGTTATTCCCCCACCGCCGCCTGCAACCCTTCTCCATTGCAGCACAATATAATTTGAAGCATCGTATGGAATCCACCGGAAACATAATTCTTTGTTGTCAACCCGTCCCTCGTGCTTGCATGCAAACGATTCTCCCTCTCCTCCCCCAACCACACTCACACTTACACTCAGCATCCAACACGCTCACCTTCATCCGAGGCACGTCCAGCAGCCCGTCAGCGATATGTGTGTGTGTGAGCTGTACGCTGGGGGAGATTTGAAAAGGCTTCGTATGCAGAACCATCATCCCTTCCTTGAGCTCTTTCAACTTTTTTGCTTACTCCTTCGAGTTTCTCGCTCGGTCTCCCCGTAACTATGCAGTTGCAGGATACACATTGTACTCGTATTCCACCCCCTCATATACATACAAACGGTGTAGTCTGGCACCGGGAGCCCAGAGAGGGAGATGGGCCGGCAGTGGGGGTGTGCTCCGTGGGTGAATGGATTTTTATGTGTGTGACACAAAAATCGATTTTCCCGTTGTCATAGATGATTTCCACTCTTCTCCTTGCAGAATTTCTTCCTCCTTTTGCCTACATTTTTCATCGTTACTCCTGGCTTTGCATGTGTGTACGGGAAGAGACGCAAATCAACCCCATAACAGCGACGACGAAGACGGCCTGTACAACTTTGTCGTCTTCCTCCTCCCATTTGTTCGGTCTTGGTTTCCTGTTTTGCATGAGATTAAGGGATGAATATGGTAATGCGAACAAAGACCGACAGCGCGGTGGGATGGGTTGGTACACAATCAGTTCCTGCTGCCGCTGAGTCGTCCGACAAGATGAATCACTGGAAGCCATACTGGGAATAAATTAAGGAAGTCGCATTTGAATTTATGTAGATTCGTCGCAGCCATGGGAGTGAGGCGGGAAGGCTTAACAACTCACCACCAATACCGACACCACCACAGCCCACCGCCCGGGCTGTTGTGTGTGAGTGCACAACTTTGGAATACAAAATTTTAAAATGGATTCATATCGCAAGGAGTTTTCATTTTTTGTTTACTTTTTTACAGTCTATTGGCGACGAGGGCGCAAGCGTTGTTCTCCATTCCAACACGTACACACCCCGAATACACACACTCGCGCAGGGGCAATAAATAGAATGGACTTATGCAAAGTTCACCGGAGTGGAGAGCAACGCGGTGTGCTGTGGACTGGGTTTTTTAGTTTTTATTGGTCGTAAATTTTAAATTGTGGGCGTGTACAAGGAGCAGCAGGATTCTGCCTTTTCCACCGGGAACATGGGTGCTTGTGTTTTGAAAGAGGTTATTTGTTGGACGAGGTGGAATATTGACATTCCTGGACGAGATGGGAGGGTTTCTCTCTATCTCCCGTTCGATTTTTGAAGGACTTTAGTTTGCATTTGGTTTCTGTGGTTGATTGAAGGGTAAATGAAAGTCCTTAACGAACATTTTATTCACCTTGAACGCATCACCTTAAAGCGTATGCATGCTTAGCCATCTGATTCATTCGACGGTAATTGCTTAGCACTCACATCACGTCTCCTTTCATCGTTCGCTTCACACATGAATCGCCTCCCATTCAGACGCACTCACACACCCGCCCTCAGAGAAGCAACAACCATAATTGCAGGACAATTGCAAGAATGGTTTGATTTATGTGCCCGTCGCGCGTATTGACAGCCAGTGAATTGAATTCTATTCCGCATACAATTACAATCTTTTATGGGTGTCCTGTGAGATTATTAATCTACCCGGGCTCAGTGTTCGTCTCGAATGAACGGACGACCGCTGCGCCGGTCCAGCATCCAGAAATCATGATAAATTCTCGACCATTTCAGCCAAGGAAAGCAAAACCAATTTCAAAGATCATTTAATTCGAAAGGACGAAGCCTTATCGCAGTTGTGCAGCAGAGTGGTCGATGTGTATGCAGCAGCGCTTGTGGACCGAACTGAGATATAACGAGTGGATTGTCGAAAGTGAAATTGCAGTCCGCACATATCCAGCAGATCCAATCGATAGATGAGGACGAGAACGACGACGTCCTGCAGGTTGAGTGCGAAGGAAGTTTTTACAACTTCTTCCTGCTTCCCCTTGTCGTCCGCAAACAAAGTCCGCAGTTGTGGCCAGTCGGCGAATGAGGGCGGAAGGGGAACACCATTCAAGGGTGCGAAGCAGTTAGACTTTGGTCATTATTCGAAAAGACTAACACATTAAGCGGAATCATTATTCATTTTTGATATATTCTCCCTTGAATGTGTGCGATATGCGAATGCCTACAGTTTTGGAATAATAATGAGACGGCTTTTAGCTGCTGGGTGTCTGCGTCTACTCGGTCGGTCACATGTGGACTGTAGCGATGGTGGGGGTTTCGCCGAATGCTACTGGGGGGCTAGTAATCTTCACACCCTCCAGTTGGCTACATGGAGGGGAATAATTAAGTTTTTCGCATTTTGTGGCGTGTTCGGTTGTCCAAGAAGGGTGTTGTCCAGGCGGGTTTTTTACTCAGAGAACTCAAAAAATTCAAATGTCACTACTGACACGGACTCCTGTGCCAGTTTACACATCGAAATGTTGAAACGTTTTAATTCCGCGAGAAGCGAATTTTCCAGTTTGGTATAACGTCTGAAACTACTGAGAGAGTTCTCCCAAAAGAGAAGTTTGTGTGTTTTAAAATATTCAAAACACGTTGCCACAAGTATTCTCTCACAAACTTGTGGTTAGTTTGTGGGAAATGATGTTTATTTTGGTTGGTTTGGTATTGCTAAATACCTGCCTCCATTGGTATTTTTATTTTGAAAATAAGTATTTACAATGTTCCCACACTGCTTGTTCGTATACTTTATCAAAACATGAAGTTGAGCTTTACAATATAAATTGGCAGTCATAAATTTATGTCACATCACCACATAGAAGCAACCCATGGTTTGACGACGAGTGCAGACAAACGTATGTCGCCGAACAAAACGCCTATAAAGCGACGTTGCATCGAACAACGAGGACTGTTCATGAGCTCTACGAACAGAAAAGAAGAGAAGAGCACCGGCTTCTCTAAGGAAAAGAAAAGGAGGATGAGAAGCGCGCGATTGAGGAAATGGAAAGGTGTTATGGCAAGAATGAAATCCGAAAATTTTACAGAAAGGTAAAGCGGCTATCCGGAGGACACAAGATTCGGACCGAAGCGAGCCGGGACCAAAATGGGCAACACGTGGTAGAGTCGTAGTCCGTGTTGAGAATCTGGAAGGATCATTTCTGCAGACTCTTAAACGGTGATGGCGGCCCCAATTCCTCTGTTTGGCAGAAGGTTCTACTCAATTTGGACGATGATAGACAAGAATTCCATCCCCCCGACTTAGACGAGGTGAAGATACCATTATCCATGCTGAAGTTGAACAAAGCTGCTAAATCAGATGGACTGCCCGCAGAACTATTTAAAGTACCTGGAGATGAGTTACTCTTAAACGGCGATGACGGCCCCAATTCCGCTGTTTGCCAGAAGGTTATATTCGATTTGGACGATGATAGACGAGAATTCCGTCCCCCCGACTTAGACGAGGTGAAGATGGCGATATCCAAGCTGAAGTTGAAGCTGAAGCAGAACTATTTAAAGCACCTGGAGATGAGTTGTTTGGGCGCATGCACCAGCTCATCTGTAAGATATGGTCGGAGGAAAGTATTCACGGTGAATGGAATCTCAGCGTCGTCCACAAGAAGGGAGACCCCTTTGACCGCGCCAATTATCGAAAATTAACCTTCTTAACATCGCCTACAAGGTCCTCTCTGCCGTATTGTGTGAGCGTCTGAAACCGTTTGTCCATGACCTGATAGATTCCTATGAGTGTAGTTTCAGGCCAGAAAAGCCCCCGTTAGACCAGATCTTCACTTTACGGCAGATCCTAGAAAGGACGCAAAAAGTACGAATCGACACCCACCACCTATTCGTCGATTTTAAGGACGCATATGACAGTGTGCATAGAGACGATCTATGCAGTGCCATGTCTAGTTTTGGCATTCCTACCAAACTCGTCAGATGGTGTGGGATGACGATAAGAGAGAACTCTCGCTACTCCGTCAAGGTCGGTACCTTTAATATCAAAAAAGCTTATAGACAAGGCGACGCACTGTTATGTGACTTCTTTAACATCATCCTCGAGAAGATCGTGCGTAACTAACAAGTCAACACCAGAGGCACGATCTTCCAGAAATGAATTCAATTGCTAGCTTACACTGATGACATTGACGTGATTGGACGAACACAGCGAGCCGTCAATGAGGCATTTGCTGGCATTGAAGCCGAAGCGGCTAAAATGGGTCTGCCGGTAAATGAGGGCAAAACTAAGTACATGGTGTCATCAAGGAAGGACACACAATATCCACGTCTCGGACAGAGCGCCACAATAGGCAGCAAAAACTTGGAGGTAGTCAAGAACTTCGTCCACCTCGGCTCCACGATAAATAGGGACAACAACATCAGTACCGAAATTGAATGAAAAATCAATCTTGCCAATCGCTGTACAGCGAAATGCGCCAGGTCAAGCGTCTTTGTATACAACGCTTAAGATGGCTAGGCCATGTAGAGCGTATGGACACAACTGCTTCGGCACAACTGCTACGGCATTTCGCACACAAGTTGAGAAGGACCTCAACAAACTGGGAGTGCATAATTAAAGACAGCTAGCGAAAGACTGTGGTGGCTGGAGAGGCATGTTGGTTGAGGTCCAGGTCCACCTCGGACTGTAGCGCCACAAGAAGAGAAAGAAGAAGGAGAAGACAAATTGATAGTAAGAATAAAAGTGCGTTTACAGATAAAATTTAAAATTGTCAATTCCCTATTGAAACGCTTTTTAGAAATTATCAAGGATTCTACGAGAATGGCTGGGATAGGGACAAATTACATTTACTTTGCGTGTAACGAATCAATAAACGTATTCTCCAAGCAACTACAGAGGCAAGGTATGGAACAATTTTAAGTCCTTAGAACGCACATAAAATTTCCTTAAGTTGACGAAGTTTGGTATAAGCAAAGAACACGATTTACAATAAGTAGAAAGTTTGCTGTTGAGAGTGGCAACAAGGTTTCTGCTAATGTCTTTAACATTACAAATGGGCTCTAGCAGCGTGCGGTGAAGTCCCCAATTCTTTTCACTATTTTCCCCAGTGGCTCCATGCAGTACCTGATCGCATACGTTGACGATTGGATTGCGTACGGGACGGCATCGAAGGTTGAGGTCATTAATGTTCTCTTGCAACGATACAACGGGGTGGCTGCCATGGCTAGTGGTTAGAGTGCGACGCTCACACAACGAAGATCCAGGATCGATTCCTGGCTGAACAATTAGAATTTTTCACGGAACCACGAGCTCACGAACTGCTGACAACACTCATAAAGTATAAATTATCTAAGGAAAAGCTTCTCAAACTTCGCCGTTCGGAGTCGGCTAAAAATTTTAGGTCCCTTCTTCTCGTAAGGGAACAGTAGCGCGCACAACACGAGTATTGATGAGCAAGCTAGGCCTTGTTCTCGAGGACTGTTGTTATATACAACGTTACTACGGGAAAATCCATCGATTTTTCGACGACTAAAAGTTGAAAATGAATTAAAATCAAGCTGTTCCGAACTCCTTTGTACAAGGCTTCAAGGATGGCGTAAGTCCGGCATTTTGGATGCATATGATCGACCATTAGCAGTGAGGAGTGGGGCGAAATATTTGGGCATTATGTTGCACCAGAGTAAGGGTTATCTGCTACACGCCCTTAGTTCGGTGAATCATGGTGTATGGCTGTACGGTGTAGTTTAACTTGAGTTCTTCCCAAATCGAAAAGATGAGAGTCTTCGAGAGGCAATGTCTTCGGGGTTGCCTTTATATGTACAGATCTATGCTAATGAAATCTTCCACAACACAGCAAACGTGAATAGGCCGGACAATTTTATAATAAAGCTGATTCGAAGACATGTTGCACGAGCAATGATCCTGGAAAACGTGCTAATTCCTAGTTTACTAGCCAAATGACGCATATCATGAAAATGAACGCAGACGTAGATTCATTTCACCGGCAGCATTCGTGTATCTGGGCCGAATCGGCTTAGAATGCAGATGGATACACTCAGTAAGACGCATAATGGTCAAGCGACTGCTCTTTGAGAGTGAAGTAGGAACCATAAGTCCAGTTGATCTTCAGTTCAGCTCATCCATCTCCATTCATAACAGAACATAGCAGAAAAGAGATAGGCCTTCTTATAGGTGGCTAAAGCCCCTTTAGGTGCCCCAACTGCTATCAGCTTAAAAGCCTGAGTGTTGGTCTGTGAAAGATAGAACTACGAGTAAGTGCTCAAAAACACTCGAAATGTCGACAGTAGCATATGCTGAATGTTCAATGAGTTAAAAAAAATGTTTACGAGTGGTACAGGCTTTTCAAAGAAGGTCGAGAAGATGTGAATGACAACGATCGCCCTGGACGCCCCAGCACATCAACAACCGACTATATGTTTAAAACAAATGAAGCGAATCGTTATGAAGAACCTTCGAATCACTTTTGGAGAAGTTTGGGAAGATATCGGCATATCGGTTGGCTCATGCAATACAATTTTTGAGAAATTTTGAGCATGAAGCGTGAGGCAACGAAGTTCGTTCCAAATAACTGACTTTTGACCAACAAAATATTGCATGTGCATCACTCAGACATTGCTGAATGACGTTAACAGAGTTCCAGGTTTGCTTAAAAGGCTTATAACTGGTGACGAATCATGGGTACATAGGAAAGACATCAAATCCAAAGTCCACTCGTCCCAATGGAAGTGCCTAGAAGACCCAAGACCGAAAAAGTACACCAAGTTCGATCAAATGTGAAAATTTTGTTGGCTGTCTTTTTCGATTACCGTGGAAGAGTGCAACAGGAGTTCTTGAAACATGGTTGTATGGCCAATAAGGAGTTGGATTCGGTTTTACGTGAACACCTGCCCTTACGGCTTATATCACTGTTCTCTCATGAGTATAAGGGACGTACAGTTTTTTGCCGACTCCGAACGGCGAAGTTTGAGAAGCTTTCTTAGACAGTTATTACTCTTTGAGTATTGTCAGTAGCTCGAAAGAGGTGGTGCCGTGAAAAATTCGAGGTGTTCAGCCGGGAATTGAACCTAGGCCCTTCGACGTGTGAGCGTCGCACTCTACCCACAACGCCATGGCGGCCACAAGAGTAGTAGTAGCACTATTAAAAGGTCACCTAGATTCTTTTAAGCTACAACATTTTGTCAGGGTAACATGTGTCAGGGGTAACAGCCGACCAAAATCTACTCTTCGTGACATCATCCGCAGCGTGGATCTATTGCAATTTTTTGACTTGTGCGCTTAGGTTTAGCTTCGATTTTGGTTACTGCAAACAGCTCGCTCCATTTACACAAGCTGGAAGTGGAACATTTTTCTTGACAGCACAAGTGGTCGTAAGCTGTCAAAACAATATGCGACCAATCAATATTTAAAACCGCCCAAACTAAAAATGCGAAACACTCGAAAACCCCTAGTGGACTTTTCGTTTCTCATAGGGCGGGAGTAAGGGCACTGAGAGTACTCGTATACAAGGAGGTCGCGTCGAGAAAGAGGGCTCAGTTTGCCTGAAGTTGCGGGGGGGTGTACATCGAAGGTAGTTACGCATTTCTAAGTTCACTTAGACGCGGGTTATTCGGCGACACCCAACGACTTGTTAAGGAATAATGCGCAATATGCAACTGTCTCGAGCTAGTTCTAGAGTTTCAATCTCTGATAAATCACATTGCAGTTTCTAAATAGACTGCTGACTTTTTGTTTAAGTTCTTTTTCATATTGTGAGCATTCGTTGCGTGTCACGAAGCAAGCTTCGAAGTAGTGGGATTTGGTTTTACGTGATCACCTGCCGTTACGGCTTATATCACGGGGTTCATTTCCCCAAGAGTCGTAAGTAACGCAAGACTAAACGCCTTAGTTACCCAAGTACCAAACTGAGATCATGCTTGAGGGGCAATCACCCCACCTTGGTTTGATGCGAAGCCTTTCTAAAACCTCTTCCGCTCTCTAGGTCGCAGCGCCCGTTTGAGAATGCAAATCCACACTGAGAAGGGATAGTCCCTTAACCGCCTTGCCTAGTTGTGGGTAAACAATCGACTAGACAGGTCAGCACAGTACACTATTTTCGACTCTACCCGCGATGTAAGGTTGTAAGCCACAGCCACTACGATACACCCACAAGGGGGCCTACAGCACGGTCAGGCTGGAATCGAAGTTCCAGGGGCTCCTGACCTCCCGTAGCACCAGAATATAGTCTATAGCCACAGCCACTACGATACACCCACAAGGGGGCCTACAGCACGGTCAGGCTGGAATCGAAGTTCCAGGGGCTCCTGACCTCCCGTAGCACCAGAATATAGTCTTTGGTCAAGCTGTCACTACCAGTCAGGTTTCCTCAAAGCCTGGGTCTGTTAGCCGCCATCCCGCCACAAATGATCTTTCTTCCATCAGTGTTTCCATTGTCACTATAAATAGTGATGTGATTTTTAGTCATGTGATTCATAAATCCAGTCACATCATCTGGAAGCCAATAAGGAGTATTATCATAAGCTATCGCCGCCGTGGTGTAGTGGGTAGAGTGCGACGATCACACGCCGGAGGAACCTGTTCTATACGTATTCCCAGCCGAACACCTAAAATTTTTCACGGCACCACCTCTTTCAAGCTCCTGACAAAACTCAAAGAGTAAGTACTGTCAAAGGAAAAGTTTCTCAAACTTCGACGTTCGGAGTCGGCGAGAGACTGTAGGTCCCTTCTACTCGTGAGCGAACAGTAGCTCGGACAACGCGAGTAGTTGACGAGCAAGCTAGGCCTTGTCGCGCCATACAAATATTATTATTATTACCACTTGCGAAATGCGATACGAAGAAAACGTCGGTAATTGTGGAACAACAATGTATGGCTTTTGAATCACGAAATGCGATACGAAGAAAACGTCCGGAATTGTGGAACAACAATGTATGGCTTTTGAATCATGATAATGTACCTGCTCACTCGTCGTTGCTTGTTCGTAAGTTTTTAGTTGAAAACAAAGCCATTATCGGTCCACCGATTGGCCCCTGCGAGCTTTACCTACTTCCAAGATTGAAAAGACCAATGAAAGGATGGCGTTTTGCGACAATTGAGGAGATACAAACCGAATCGTTGAGAGAGCTTAAGACATAGCAAGACGTGCATGGCAGAACTGCTTAGATCATTTGAAGAATAGTGGGCACAAGTGTATTACACCCGAGGAGGACTACTTTGAGGGTGAAAAACCAGAGCAAATAAATATTTTTTAGAAAATATTTTCACCTTATTTTGAACAGACCTTGAATACCAACGAGTGCTTTTGTCGATATTATATACAGAAAATTGAACTTAGAAACTCCGTCCAATCACGGTTGCCAACCTTACCAAAATGATAACAAAGCAAATTGTCGTTCAAATCGCTGAGAATTCATTATTTTGAATAAAAACGAGCTAAGGCTGCAAGTGCCTGCTCCAAATTCTGCCATCGTCTCAGCACGAGATCCTCATTTTTTTGTTTCCTTAAATCAACATCAATCCTGCTCCTCTTTGACATCATTCTTCTATCACTCCATTACACCAGGATCGCAATAAAAAGCCGGTCACATACGCTCAACTGTCATATATCACCGCTCGCGATTAACAAAATCGTCCATTTATAAACATTAAAAAATAATTGCCAATTAAAATGTGTATCCCATAGGCGGGATTCCGAAAAGTCACCTCCTCGTGCACCGCCGGGAAGCGGAAATCCATCCTCACCGGACACCGACGCATTATGCGTTATAAACTGCACACCCCTGTTCCGCGCTTCAGCCGAACACAGAACAAAATGGGAACAACAACTCCCATATATCTCCATTAATTCAAGCAGCAAACGAGCCAGGATCCGGCGGCACATATGAGCCGAAAAAACAGACTGAAACGAGCCGAAGCCAGGCAAAGACGAATGGCGGTGACAAAGACAATAAAATAAAATTAAGTTAAAAATAGTCGAGATATATGAGCGGGCGAAACGTCTTCCCATAACTCACCGTGTAATCCTTTAAATAGGACACATTCGCGTTATTCCGCCCGCGCCACGCTGCGCCGCCACAGTCTGGCCTCAGTGACACAGCATACACCGGAGGAAATTTATTCGAATGGGCAGAGGCGTACCAGCAGCGGCTACCACTCCACTGACCGACAGAACGTCGTCGACGAGAGGAAACGTTTTAATGACCGAAGTTTGCTGGCTTGGTTTTTTACCAATCGACTGACGCGGTGGTCAGTTAAGGAAGAGAGGCCAACACCAGTGACAAGGACATTTCGGACGAGGGCAGTGGCGGTTGCAGTTACGGAGCTCGAAACACCGAAAACACGGCTCCACACACGACCGACGTTAACAATCGGCACAGTTAGCCGCAAGGAAAATTGCTAATACACTCGCAGGGCGACGATGGTGGATTTAGTGGAAAATTGCGTGGGCAGTGGCAATATCCTGAAGACTCCGACCCGGGGGAGAGGGGAATTGCCCATAAAACACATTAAATCCAATCGAATAATCGAAATGTCACATTATCCTGTAAAATATTGGAGGTCCTTCGGATTTTGTATGCGATGTAGCAAAACCGCAATCATTCTTCGGTTACCGTTCGCCCGCTCACCATCCACCCTCACAGCCACTCCCGACCTTCAGTGGTCCACCAGTGCAGCAGCAACGATGTATCGCCGATACGTGTAATGGTATTCAAGGAGCAAAAGGATATGGTGGCGGCGAGGGGAAACCGATTTTTTTATGCCTCCGCCATCGTTCGGCACTCGTTCTTTTTTACCCGTTTCGGTCCTTGGGGTATAATTTTAAGAGCAATCGACTTGGCGTAGCACCGAATACCGAATATAATGGCCCGTGCTCCTGCTCCCGCTCCAGCGCTGGGGCAAAGGCATAAAAATCCTATTTCGCATATACAATTCGAATTATGGCGGCAGACTACATGCCCTTGGCTGCGCTGATTTCGGACGAGTATGAATTACTCTTCTGGGAATTACGTCGGCTATGTGGTGGCGCTCAGTTCTCTTTTCGATTTTGAGTCGAAAACGATTTGGCTTTTGTCCAGCTGCTACCTGAGCGGACGAGAATTAAATTTGAGTCAGTGAGATGTAACACATAAAGATTGGAAATGGATGCAAGTCTAAAAAATTTAAGCTTGACCTATTCCCTAGAAACTTAACTTAGAGATGTATTGCCCAAGGTACATTTTTAAGCCCACACCTTTAATTTGTTTCTTGAAACAAATTCCCTGAGGGGATGGATTATTTATAACAACTGACGGTTGGTCAGATGTGATTTTGTTGGCAGCCTCAACCGAATTATTCTACTGAATTTCTCGTGGACCATTTCAGAAACAGCATGACCCTTGGCTCAGACCTTTTAGATAATTTAAAAAAAAAAATCTCAAAATCTCGTACTTTGCTTTCGACTGGTATTACAGTTCGGTTACATTTGAGTCTCACCCATCCAATCAACGTCAACTGCCTCTAATTCCGCAGACCAAGTTAGTTGAAATCATTCTACACTTCTGTGCGCCATCACAGACAAAAGCTGTCTGCTGATTCGTTGCCGTAATGCCTTGGATTCAAGGAATCTTTGGCCAGAGAAGCACGCTAGCCAGCCCGACATTGCCATTTCACCTTCTTGGTATTGTTCTTTGGTAAGAAAGCAACGAAAAAGCACGCCGCGCGCAAGTGTGCCTACGGCATTTTCCCCTGTTAAGTGACTGTTTGAGGTGATTCTAAGTTGGTTATTTCCAAGCGTCAACTTTCGCCGCAGGAAGTGAAATCCAAAGAATGAATAGCAAGCAAAGTCACACTTCATCGCCGTGTCGTACAGAGCCTCACATTTAACAGCAGAAAGGTCGAGGTAGTCAACGACTTCGTCTACATCGGCTCAGTGCAAATAGAGGCAACAACATCACAACCAAAATCAGACGGAGAATCAATTTTGATTATCGTGTTGTGTTTGGCCTTAAGAGGCAATAAGTGGCCGCCGTGGTGTAGTGGATAGAGTGCGACGTTCACACGCCGAAGGGTCTAGGTTTGATTCCCGACTGAACACTTCGAACTTTTCACGACACCGCCTCTTTCGAGCTGCTGACAACACTCAATGAGTACGACGGTTGCCTTTTATATTTCGGGATTGGGCAACCCCAGTGTTGCAATCTAATAACTGCCAGTTCTATCGTAAATTTTGTCATTTTTGAGGTTATACGTATACAGAACTTTTTGTCATACGAGCGCTATTTGTGTTGTTTACAGTAACTTGAAAGATTCATCCCGCCTCAAAAATTGAATTAGATCGTGAAAATGTTCGTGAGATTATTTTTTACAACTTTCGACGTGGATTAACTCAACAACAGTGCATCGATGAACTTAATTCAATTTTTTGAGGTGAAACTCCATCAAGGACCAGTGTTTATCGATAGTATGGTAAATTCAACCGAGGTCGTAGTTCACTCCAAGACAAATTTCGTGAAGGTCGTCCAAAATCAGTTGTTGTTCCGGAAATCATTGATGCTGTGGGCCAACTGATGTTGCAAGATCGTCATGTGACCTGTCGTAAGACTGAGACAACCTTAGGCATTAGTGGGAACAGCATACATTCAATATTTAACCATTTGACTGTCAAAAATATTTGTTCGCGTTGGATCCCACGCAATTTGTCAATCGCTCAAAAAAAGGCTCGTGTCGATTGGTCGAAAGAAATGCTCCAAAAATACGATCGCGGTGCTTCAAAACACTCTCTATGACATCGTTACAGGTGGTGAATCGTGGATTTATGCGTATGAGCCCGAAAGTAAACAGCAGTCGACTGTATGGGTGTTTCAAATTGAGCCAAATCCAACAAAAGTTGCTCGCGCGCGAAGCACTTCCAAGCAAATGGTCACCTGTTTTTCGGAAAAACTGGACATGTCGCAACAATGGCACTAAAACAACGCAGAACAGTCAATTCTGAGTGGTACACAACCATTTGTTGGTAGTTCCAAGAATTCTGGAAGACCAACCGCCGAAGACGGATCACTCTTCCCCACGACAATGCGATCTCTCACACATCGGCTCAAACAACTGCACTTTTGAGCACTCAAAACATCCATTTCATTAGTCATCTGCCGTATAGTCCTGACTTGTGCACCGAATGACTTCCCTTTTATTCCCGTACGTAACAAATAAAATGAGAGGTCAATGTTTTTCGACACCTGAAGAAGTGGTTGATGCATTCAGAATGCATGTTTTGGAGATATCACAATCAGAGTGGCAAAAGTGCTTCGCCAATTTGTTCAAACGCATGCAAAAGTATATAGATCTTAATGGGGAATATTTTGAAAACAGTTAAGCTATTTTCGATAATTAATATTTGTTTTTGTTCTCTAATTCCGAAATATAAAAGGCAAACTGTCTAAGAAAGCTTCTCAAACTTCGCCGTTCGGAGTCGGCAAAAAAACTTTAGGTCCCTTCTACTCGTGAGGGAACAGTAGCGCACACAACACAAGTAGTTGATAAGCAAACTAGGCCCTGGTCCCCCTGTGGACTGTCGCACCAACAATTGTTATTATTATTATTATTATTAAGAGGAAATAGAAACATAGAGCCCCTTTCTCGAAAGAGTGAAGTCTCCTAGGCTGAAATGGACGGTTAAGACTGAGATAACTGGATAGCGCGACAGTCCACACTGAGACTGAAATACAAAAGAGATAAAACCATTTTGGAGTGCGTAATGGGACTTAGTTGATGAGAGATCGAGATGGCTGGAGACGATGTTTGAGGCTCAGGTCCATCCTCCTCCATCCTGTAAAGAAGAAGAAGAAGGGAAATCCAACGAACTTACATTCCGAAATAATTCAATCCATTGTGCCAAAGAAATGATGTATGGGTCACCAATCTTAGCTTAGGAGCGCTTTTTGAGGCGTTGTCGAGTCTTGTTGAAATGTCTACGATCTTCAACGGAAATGCCTGTTTGCCTAAGGCATGAAAACTGCCTCTATGACAGTTTCACTGTGAACTCTAGTATTTATTTGGATACCACGTTATAAAAATACGACCGGAGAGCCAACATTGGCGGTTGTGGCTACCTAAGCCATCCCCATTTTCCGTTTTTTGTGGTTGTCCGTAGATGTTAATTGGCAAGTTAAGTCGGTCAATTTATTTGTTCAAGTCTAGCTCCAAATCAAATGGCAAATCATCGAAAAAAAAGCAATTTCGGCAATTCCTCACTTCTGTAGAAGCATAGCAAATCCTTCGCTTTATCGACTTGAACTATTTTCTGTTACGATGTAAGATCGTGTGCCTTATATACAGTCGTGTGCATACTAATTGGGAAAAGCATTTGTTTGAATTATTTGATGGAAGGCTTTGGTTTGTACGTTTTTTTTTTTTTTTTGTTTTTTCAAATATTTTGGTAAGCTTAAGTAGGCTATGCGGCCGCTGTGGCATAGTGGGTAGAGTGCGAGGGATCTAGGTTCGACTACCAACTCAACATCAATTTTTTGAATTTTTCACGGCACCACCTCTTTCCAGCTGCTGACAACACTCAGAGAGGAATAACTGTCTAAAAAAGCTTCTTAAATTTCGCCGTTCGGAGTCGGCAAAAAAAACTGTAGGTCCCGTCTGCTTGTGAGAGAACAGTAGCGAGCATAACACGTGTAGTTGCTGAGCTAGCTAGGCCCTGGTCCCTCTGTGGACTGTCGCGCCAAAAATTGTTATTAATAAGTAGGCTGTGGATTTAATGCTCTATTTTGAATGTTTTTGTCAATCATTTAAATTAATTTGGCTGTTCTAAGAAGTAAGTGGCTGTGTTAATTAAGGAAAAAATAAAATCATACAATTTCAAACATTATTTGTTAAGACTTCATCATCATGGATATTCCAAAAGAAAAGAGGACACAAGTCATTGCGTTACATGTACACGCTAGGAAAACCATCCGAGATATTTGAGGTGACGTTGGAGTTTCAAAATCCAGTGCTTCAAGGATTATTGCTCAGAACAAGGTAACTGGACGGAATCCAATCCAAGGTAATAACTGAATCCAATCGGTAGGGTTCTTGCGGGCGGAAACATGGCGACGAGGTATTCTTTTTTTTTTTTTGCTTTTTTTATCCATCACGGAGCAACACAAAACACTACGTTCTCAGTATCGCTTTACACAGCAGATGTTTGCTGAGCGTCTAAGGATCATCTACCGACTTTTTATCTCACAGGTTAATAAATAATTATATAAATAAATATAAAATAATAAAATGATAAATAAATAAATGATAAATAAATAATATTAATCAAGAAACGAGGTATAGTATATTCTCAAACTCTGATCGTGGCAATGTAAAATCGATTTCGATTCGCAAGCCAATCAAACACCCAATTTTCGCCCTCCTCGTAGGAATCAAAGTGCTGCTCAGCCAGTGCGTGTCCCATGAAAACAAATGGTAGTCGGAAGGAGCCAAGTCTGATGAATACGGCGGGTGGGGTAGCTGCTCCTAGTCAAGTGTTTTGATTGTACCCTAAACCGGTTTTGCTTTGTGTGCAGGTGCATTGTCATGGAGCAAAATTACCTTGCCCTGTATTCTGGCCCATTCTGGTCGTTCCTCGATCAATGCATGCTTCAAATTGATCATTTGTTGTCGGTAGCGATTAGTATTAACGGTTTCAGCAAGTTTTAGGAGCTCGTGGTACAGCACACCTTTCTGGTCCCACCAAACACACAGCATTGTCTTCTTGCCGAATCGATCTAGCTTTGCTGTCGATGTTGATGGTTGTCCCAGATTAACCCATGACTTAATATAAATCCATTTTTCATCGCCAGTAACAATCCGATGCAAAACCGGTTTTCTTTCGTGTCTTTGAAGCAAAATTTCACAATTGTTTTTTCGGTTTTCCATCTGTCTTTCATTCAATTTATGTGGCACCCATTTTCCACACTTTTGGATCTTTCCCATAGCTTTTAAACGGTCAGAAATTGTTTGTTGTGCAACATTTAACATTGCTGCCATTTGCTTTTGACTCAAAGTGTCATCTCCATCCAATATCGTTTGCAATTCGGCGTCTTCACAATTTTTTGGTGGTCTTCCACGTTCTTCATTTCTCACATCAAAGTCATTTCTGAACCGTTGAAACCATCTTTTGCAAGTTGCTTCTGATAGAGCATGACCACCATATGTCTCGGCAAACGTTCGATGCGACTCTGCAGCACTTTTCTTCAAAAATTAATGCTTTCCGCAAATCATCATTTTCTGGAACAAAATTCGACATTTTTAACACGATGAGAACATATGATGTTGTCTGTTCAATGACTTGATGTAGACTAAATATTTTTCACTGATGTCATAGCAAACAAACAAACAAAATAAGGGCTCGTTCACAACAAATCGAGACATTTGTATTTTGACGCTCACTTCATACGGGTATACCTAGTATAATGTCTGTCATTTGTCAACATTTAAGTTCATTATCATGAGTGGTTTGGATATTATAGAAGTCTGCAGTTAATTGCAGTTCGAGATAAGGTTTATCATTTATTTCAGCCACTGGAATGTACTCTGCCTTATACTTGTGATTTTTGCACGATTTTCTCCAGAAAGCTGTTACATGTGTTTCGTACAGACGCGTTGCCTAGTTTTAAACCTTTTTTCGCCATTGATGTTGTGTTTGTATACAAGCTTAACGAAGAAGAGCATGGAGGTCCATGTTTCTTCTTACACAAAGAGATGAGTTTGGTATGTATGCCAAAAATGGTTTGGACTCCATGCACTTTGTCATATGCGCCCTAAGATCAACAAAATGGGTGAAGAGTGCCGTGCAGAATTGAGACGTTAACGTTCAGTTCAGCAATCGAATATAGGTCCTCCGACGTGCCAGTGAACTTTGCCTACTGCATAACGTCGACCAAAATGTGTTATCGATTATTTTCAAGTGAAACACAGTGTGCCGGCCCATAAATACACTAAAGCCGGTCTAAAGGATTTTTATTAAAATAAAACTTAATCCGAGAAAGAAAAATTGTTCCCCTAAAGCTACACCATCCACCCAAATTGCAGTGGAAAAAGAAAATGAAGACGGAGAAGGTGACGCACTACAATCCCTAATAAGCCCATTTGACATATAATTTCTGAAAACACATCAACGTAATCCTGCTCCGGGTCACTTGAAGGCATTTTAATTTTTAAAGGCAATTGCTCCTCCCCCTTACCCCATCCACTCAGCCCCTAAGATCTTCCTTCTTACAAGGCACACACAAAATGTTTCTCAAGAATCCGATTACAAGTTTTTCGTTTCCAAATTGTTATCCTTCGAGCTATGGCCATCCGGCCGTCCACTACGATGCGCAGCCCGATGGGCGGAAGGGAAATTCGGAAAGTCGACATTTAACTGTAGAATTTCGACACTAAAAACACACATTCGCACATCATGATGTAATATGTGAAAAGCCCCTATTTGAAAACGGTTTTGTCATTTTCCCTCTCTAAGAGGTTTAAGTTATTTGAAAATGAAATTCCGGCTTTTTTACTCTCTAATGATTTCCTTGGAATTTCCTTTTCAACGCAACCTCCATCCTGCTCCATCCCTCTCGCACTTCCACTCTTGGTCTTTGTTTTGTTTGGCAGCCCTGTTAGCTCTTGTTGTCCTAATCGAAGGAGATTTTCTTTTCTTTTTTCTGTTTCTTCTCATTTTCCTTTTTCTTGTTCGTTTTGTTGCTGTGAAAGATTTTGTTTAGAAAAATGTGAAAGCCTGCTCTTTATCTAAACCCTGGCCCCCCAACCATCTGCCGCCGCCTCTGCACACGCATCTCCATCGACTTTTATTTGTTGTCGTGTGTTAACTTATTTTTCTGACAAAAATAAGAAAGTTTCGCGGGGGACAGGCGGATAGTAACAAGATGAAACGTAAATTGAATTTTCCATTTTCTTTTTTAGGCTCGGAGTCCTGGGAGAAGTTTGTGTTTGTTTTGCTCTGCGCTGGTGTGATGTGAGCAAATGAAAAGTGAATGGAATTCCAATTGGGCGTCGTCGTCTTGGTCGCTGGAATTAATTTAAAAGATTAATTGAAAAGTCCGAAGACTCCCTTCCCTCACTCAGGCTGATTGTATAAAATTAAGTTCCATTCAGAGCCCGTCTGAGGCTTTTAATATAACTTAAAGCCTATTTGAAAGCCGAACAAGTTCTTTGGGTCCACAGTTCTTCCAGCGCCCGTGACACCCTGCTGTCTGTTTGACGTCCTTCTGCTTATCAGCTGCCATTTCGATGCATTAGTTTTAATATCAGACAGCAAATGGACCTGAACTATGGAGATGTAGTCAGTGAGCAGCACTTTCGTTGCCTTTAGCGTCATTAATTTGGGCTTACCATGGGGAACAAATATCACCCCATTCACTCCACCACTGGCACGCATCAGTGTGTGCGTTCGTGCGCTATTCAAATTTCATTTAAGACCGTTCACAAGGAGTCTAGCAACACATGTAGATGAGGCCAGAGAGCCATTTACATATAGAACGGTCCATTCGCACACCACCCTCTCCATGGGCCTTAATCGCAATCGAAAATCATTAATTCTAACAATGTGTGGGCTAGTGACTTTGAGCGTCTCTCGTCGGCTGCTATGGTCACACACACACACCCCACCCATACAAGTAAACTAATTATATTCACATTATTAACATAAATTCCATTAGATGCGGATGTGGGGTTGCCATCAGCTGCCATCGCCCCCCACACATGGCGTCGTCGCCACTGAGGGGTTACCAAAGTGAAGCCCTTTTCGAGAGTTTCCTTTACTAATGGCCGAGCGAACGGCATTTGCAAGTGACAACGTTCAAGAGGATACGGCTTCGCCGCTGACGGAAAAGAAGAAAATCTCCCAAAATAACAAGACTAATGAGCCAGAGTGAATAGTTCTACTCTGAGGAAGACGCTTAATAAATTGATGAAGCAGATGCGGAACTGTGAGTTGAATGTTTGACTTGTTGGGAACTGATTGGGGCTCCGCAGATTCGAGATTCAAATTCGTGTCATTTGCAGACCAAAACGGCAGCCTGTTGTTTAAAACAAATATATTTGATATCCAAGAAGTGGCCCCAGCCAACTACTCCCAACTGCACACACTATGTAAACTGATGTCCTTTTGTAATTGTGCGAGCCATTTCTCTCGATGAGTCCTATATTACGTTTTCCCAGTCGCTCGGAATCAAAGGCTCTTCGCCCTGAAGCTGTGGTTCGCTGTACATGACGTAGCCATCTTAAGCATTGGGTCCATACATATCGCTGCAATGTAAGTCGTTGTGAGTCCTCTGCAGCTCTTGGTTAAATCTTTACCAAGACGCTGTCCTCGAAAACAGAAACAAAGGGCCAAGAACTGTTTTATCCGCTTTCATTAGAGCCCATTTCGCCAGAGGGCAGGAAGGAAATTCTGCGTTTGATCTCCTTGCCGGTGTTTTTGTGCCTGTTTTAAGGCCGGGGTAAACGAAGATCTGCTTTCTGCTGCCCATTATTGTGCTCCCCAAAGACGAAATGCGTCCTTTTGCAACTACAGCATCTATTTTGTTTTGTCTTCATTCACACCTAGATCTATTTTAGCCTCTTTCGCTGAAACACTTTCGGCAGCAAACACGTCATTGATGGCTTTCTGTAATCATCCACTTAAAAAAAAATCGTCCGCATAAGAAAGAAGTTTCACGGGCTTTTTGATGATAGGGACTCTTTCGTTGATATCTAAATTTTGTACAGTCTTCTCAGGAATGATATTTAATAAGTTACAAAACAGCGTGTCGTCATGTCCAAGACTTTTATTTGACAATAAAGTTCTCAGTAAATTCCCTACCAACCTTGTTAGAGCAACGAATGTCCTTTGTCGTCTTTCGTCATTCTGCATAACCGGATGAGTTTGACATAAGGTTTAAAACTAGATATAGCGCTACTTGACTCCTTTCTATGGAGGGCATCACATGCGACAAAGAACTGTATCCTGTTTTAGAAATCTCATAATTGCACATACTGTGAGCATCAAAAGTGAGTGAACAAATATCTGATTACTGTATAAAGATGAAAATTGGGTCAAAACAACAACAAAACTCAAATTCCATTGATACACAAAAACAGCTTTATTCAATGTGATCAATTATTCAAAAAATAAAGTACGGTAAAAACAAAAACAAATACATTTTTTAATGAAAATTATGACTACTTCATATATTACGAGTCAAAAATGGGTAAACAGTATACATTTCTATTAACAAATGTACTTATTTATTGCTCAAAAAATTATATTTAGTACTTTGTTGGTCCTCCTTTAGACTTTATTACTTCCTTGTGTCTACGTGGCATGGACATTACCAGTTTATTGGTAACATATGGGAAAATTTTTGACCATTCTTCTAATAATAATTGTTGGCGCTTCAGTCCAAAGGGGGACCAGGGCCTAGCTTGCTCATCAATTACTCGTGTTGTGCGCACTACTGTTCTCTCACGAGTCGAAGGAACCTACAGTTTTTTGCCGACTCCGAACGGCGAGATTTGAGAAGCTTTCTTAGACAGTTATTACTCTTTGAGTGTAGTCAGCAGCTCAAAAGAGGTGGTGCCGTGAAAAATTCGAAAAATTGGTGTTGAGCTGGTAGTCGAACATTGGTCCTTCGGCGTGTGAGCGTCGCACTCTACCCACTACGCCACTACGACCATTCTTCTGTTATAGCTTTTTTCAGGTCTTCCTTGTTGTTAATGGTACTCTGTCGAATTCTTCTATCCAAATGCTCCATTAACTGTTCTATTGGGTTAAGGTCCGGTGATTGCGGGGGATGATCAAGCCGCTTTGGGGTCCTATAAGGCAACCATTCCTTAACAAGACGTGAGGCATGCTAAGGATCATTGTCTTGCTGAAAGATCCAATTCCTAGCTAAACCTAATTTGTCTACGCTCGGTTGCACGTTGGAATATTTAGATAATCTTCCTTCCTCATTGTACTATCAATGAAGACAAGATTACCGACCCCAGATGCTGCTACACACCTCCACACCATCACTGATCCTCCCCCATGTTTCACGACCGGCCTAAAATTTTTTTCAGTGAATTCTTCATATTTTGTTCTCAAAATTTTTTTATTCATATGACTCTTAAAAATTTTGAATTTTCTTTCATCAAAACGAAATGTCATTGTTTCTCTTTGTGTTAATTTTTTTGGTCTCCCTTTTGACCCGATTTTCATCTTTATACAGTAATTAGATGTTTGTTTATTCACTTTTGACGTTCACAGTACGAGCAAGTTTCGGTCGAAAAAAGTTTAGCACAGGTTCCAAAGGCGAATTAAAACAATTTTCACCCAAAACACGGCCGGCATCTCATAGACAATCAAATCGAAGTTCTTATGCAGAACTTGATTTTTGATTGGAAAAAGACGAAATATGTTGTCCTTCAATTGTTCTTTCAGACCGAGGTCTATTCAAAAAGGTAAAAGGGTGAAAAAGAAAGAGAGAATTTAATCGGGTTATACTTTCATTATAGAAATTCTGAAAAGCTTGAACTTTCGATTTTGCAACATCTTTTGATATTACAAAATCTTTTTAAAGCCTTGACAGAAAACTCTGAAACAGGACAAGTCTATTTGAAGTTCGCTCTCTGAACTTTGGATCGGAAATTCTATAAAATATTAAAATGCGAAGTTTAAAGTAGTCTCATTTCGATATAATAATAATACTTGTTGCCGCTACAGTCCAAAGGGAGACCAGGGCCTAGCTTGCTCATCAACTACTCGTGTTGTGCGCGCTACTGTTCTCTCACGAGTAGAAGGGACCTACAGTTTTTGCCGACTCCGAACGGCTAAATTCGAGAAGCTTTCTTAGACAGTTATTACTCTTTGAGTGTTGCCAGCAGCTCGAAGGAGGTGGTGCCGTGTAAAATTCGAAAAATTGATGGTGAGCTGGGAATAGAACCTAGACCATTCGGCGTGTGAGCGTCGCACTTTTTTTTAAGTTTAAAAATGTATCGTAAATAACTGTAACTTAAATTAAATATTTATCAGTTAATTTTCTTAAATCTAGACAAAATATTTAACTAGTTTATCATTTATTTAAAACTTACAAATCTATCTTACTGGCCCTAGACGGGCACTCTAAGTTAATCTGTTTTTAATTTATAGTGCTTTTAGTTTTACATATGAGCGTCGCACTCTACCCACTACGCCACAGCGACCACATTCTCATTTTGACTACGCCACAATCTCATTTCGATGCGTCATAATTATTTCAGCCGTCAGGGGATATAAGCTTACAGCCCTGAGTCGTACAGTGTTGGAAAAGATAATAGAAACAAAGAAGATCATGATGCTTAAGAGTCAGTAACTTCGTTCAAATAGATTTTCCTTTTTCACCAATTCAATAATCACATCGTACATAACAGTACTTTGATATGGTGAGTAAATTTGCTCTTATTAGTTTTTTGTTTTTGTCTAGTAATGACAAATGGAATCGAAAGTGCTGTTTTCCGTGAAAAAAAATAACAGAAACTATTTATCAAAATTGTCTTCAATCGTCATTTTTAAAAAATCTACTGTTTCGTCTTTTGAAAAATCTACGTAAACTTGTTTGACCTGTGTTTTAGTGTTTGTTAGAGCAGAAAGAAAAAATATTATAGAAACATTTTGTGAAAATGCTTCGTGGAGTACGTTCCACCAACTCCGATCGTGAAAGAAGAAGATAAAGATTTTAAGAAATGAAGGAAAAACAATGAACGAAATAGCTAAAATAATGAAGTGTTCTAAGAAAAAAGTTTTCACAGCTCTTCATTCAAATGTTAGAAAGAAAACCAGAGGCAGAAAAAGAATTACAACTCCACGATTTAATAGGATGCTCATCCGACTCTCCAAGAACAATCCGTTTTTTTCTTCGAGGGAATTAAAACTAAAACTAAACGCACCTTGTACGAGTCGTACAATTAGAAACCGTTTCATAGAAGCCGGTCTTCCTGGAAGAAGTGCTAGAAAAGTGTCATATTTGAGAAAAAAAAAATATTAAGCAACGACTCGCTTTTGCTAAAAAACACCTCAACAGTGCAAATCGGAATAACGTCTTATGGTCGGATGAAACGGAAGTTAATTTGTTTGGATGGAAAAATGTACATTAGACGACCACAGAACTTAGAATTCGATCCAAAGTACACGAGAAAGAAGCATGGTGGAGGAAATTTAATGGTTTAATGGTGTCGGTCAAATTTTCCGTCTTGAGGGTAAAATGTGCGCTAAGGATTATGTGAACATCTTAAACACAAGAATGGTACCATTTGCTGAGGAGGAAATGCCTGTCAAATGGGAGTTTATGCAGGATAACGATCCCAAGCACACCTCAAAACTAGCTAAAAAATGGTTTCTTGAAAACAGAGTAAGTGTTATGAAGTGGCCATCGCAGTCTGCAGATCTTAACCCAATAGAACATCCATGGGGCCTTCTTAAGAGCAAGATCGGAAACTATAAAGCAAAAAATAAGGAAGAAATTTGGTCCAAAATACAATACGAATAGTATTCTATACCACCCACGATTTGTACCAGATTAGTCAATTTAATGGGACGGAGATGCGAACAAGTAAATAAATACAAACGGAAACTTTATGTGTTTCTATTATTTTTTCCAGGTAAATTCAATAAAAGTTGGAATCCACATTTATATTTATATTTAATTTATTATTTTTTTATTATTTATATTTATATATTATATTTATTATTAATTATTCTTCTTCTTCTTCTTCTTGTGGCGCTACAGTCCGGAGTGGACCTGGGCCTCAACCAACATGCCTCTCCAGTCAGCACGATCTTTCGCCAGTTGTCTCCAGTTGCGCACTCCAAGTTGGTTGAGGTCCTTCTCCACTTGTGTGCGCCACTTTAGTCTAGGTCATCCTCTGTTGCGTTGTCCCAATGACTCGGATTCAACGACTTTTCGGGCCGGAGCAGTGGCTTCCATACGCTCTACATGGCCTAGCTATCTTAAGCGTTGTATCCGTAAACGCTTGACCAGGCGCATGTCGCTGTACAGCCTATAGAGTTTGTCATTAAATCTTCTCCTCCAGATGCCATCAACGCAAACAGGACCAAAAATCGCACGCAAACTTTTTCTCTCGAAAAGACTAAGGGCTTCCTCATCCGCCTTTAATAACGTCCAAGATTCTGCGCCATATAGTAGGACGGGGATGATCAAGCTGCTATACAAAGCGAGCTTAGTAATTCGAGAGAGGGCTTTATTACTCAATTGCCTCTTGAGCCCAAAGAAACAGCGATTGGCAAGAGTGATTCTGCGTTTGATTTCGGTACTAATGTTGTTGTTCCTGTTTACCGCGGAGCCGAGGTAGATGAAGTCCTTAACTACCTCGAAGTTTCTGCTGCCTAGTGTGACGCTCCGTCCGAGACGTCGATGTTGTGTGTCCTTCCTTGATGACAGCATGTACTTCGTTTTACCCTCATTTACCGCAAGACCCATTTTAGCCGCTTTCGCTTCAATGCCAGCAAATGCCTCATTGACGGCTCGCTGTGTTCGTTCAATCACGTCAATGTCATCAGCGTAAGCTAGCAATTGAACTGACTTCTGGAAGATCGTAACTCTGGTGTTGACTTGTGAGTTACGCACGATCTTTTCGAGGCTGATGTTAAAGAAGTCACATAACATTGCGTCGCCTTGTCTAAAACCTTTTTTGACATTGAAGGTCTCGGTGAGTTCAGTACCGACCTTGACGGAGCAGCGAGAGTTCTCCATCGTCATCCTACACAATCTGACGAGTTTGGTAGGAATGCCAAAACTAGACATGGCACTGTATAGATCGTCTCTATGCACACTGTCATATGCAACCTTGAAATCGACGAATAGGTGGTGAGTGTCAATTTGCATTTCTTGGGTCTTTTCCAGGATCTGCCGTAATGTGAAGATCTGGTCTATTGTGGACTTCCCTGGTCTGAAACCACACTGATAGAGACCTATCAGGTCATGGACAAATGGTTTCGGACGCTCACACAATACGGCAGAGAGGATCTTGTATGCGATGTTCAGGAGACTAATCCCTCTGTAGTTGGCGCAGTCGAAGGGGTCTCCTTTCTTGTGGACCGGGCAAACGACGCTGAGATTCCACTCATCGGGCATGCTTTCCTCCGACCATATCTTACAGATGAGCTGGTGCATGCGCCCAACCAGGTCATCTCCAGCGGCTTTAAATAGTTCTGCGGACAGTCCGTCCGCTCCAGCAGCTTTGTTCGACTTTAGCTTGGATATTGCTATCTTTACCTCGTATGAGTTGGGGGGACGGAATGCTTGTCTATCATCGTCCTAATTGAGTGAAACATTCTGCCTTATTATTAATATCATATTTAATTTGCGGTCTTTTTTTAATAAAACTTCAGTATTTTTTATAAGTATTACAGTGCTCGAATATAATAAATCCACTTTAAGTTTTGACTTTTCCCAAAATAAATTTGTCTTGAAGCTTTGAAGTAAAAGAGTAGGCTTGTTTCTATTATTTTTTCCACCATTGTATCTCAAGTTTTGTGCTCAATTCTTTGTTTTCATTCATCGCTGATACTTTTTATATCCTCGCAGACCTTGAGAGAAATTGCCTGAAGATGGTACAAAAACCAAATACAGAAGTATTATGTTAATTACATCTGGTTATACTGTCTTGTGTGACACTTCACTCTGTTTAATTCAAAAAATCGTTTGCTTTTGTTGAAAATGGAAACATTTATGTTTGATTCTGATTCGACGCTATTTACTAGCCTATGAGATAAAAACAAAACTTTTGAAAAATGTCAATTTTTTCTCAACATTCCATTCCATTCCATTACTATACTTTTAGACTTTGAATCTCTGCCTTGGAAATATATTTTAAGAGGGACTGCATCTTAGGTCTTCGCGTGCTTGCAAATATTTTATCGGTGCCCAGTGACGCAACGGATTTCTAATAAAGCAGCTGAAGCCTAAAAAATAATCGAATCTAAGCCAATGAATCAAGAAAATGGAATGTTGCTTTGTCAAATTGCGCACAGAGGGCATTCCTGTGCTAGACGGTATTCCTGTGCTAGACGGTATTCCTGTACTAGACGGTCGTCCTGTGCCAAACGGTATTCCTGTGGCAGACGGCATTCCTGTGCCAGGCGGCATTCCTGTGTCAACGACATTCCTGTGTCAGATGTCGCACACAATTGAAGAATAAACACAACAAATTTGTGCAATAAAATGACGTACCTAGCAAAAGAACCAGTATAGGCCCAAATTCATCTACATTGAAGCTTCAACCTTGGAGAGAGGAGACATAGTGAAGAAATTTCTCCAAGTTTGAAAGGCCCCTTTATGTAGATTTGAGCAAAACTATGGATAGAGTAGCATTTCATAGCAGCATTAATACTTGGTGGTGAAGAAGCGTTTTCATAGCAAAACTCGGCACAAGGAATCAGCCCTTTCTATTCTTCGACTTTGTAAGACCTTTTTCTCCATGTAGAGCATTACTTTATGAAACAATGCCTAGTTCCTATTAGGATGGTGTGACCATCTACACTTTGTTGGCAATACATTCGCTGAGAGTAAACAAAGGGTGTGCCAACAAGAACGCAAGGTTTAAATTTTAAATAAAAAAATCGTGAATTCTTTATTATATCGTAAAGAAGACAGGATGAGGTTATGTGTGGAATAACACATCGGCCAGTTGGCCACCGCGGCTTTGCTGACATATACGCAATCTTTTAATGAAATTTTCAATGCCCGTTTTGCATAAATGCTGCCGTATTTCATTAATGCAGCGTCCAATATCCTCTTTTAAGGCTTGAGTCGTCGTCGACTTATTCATATAAACCATCGACTTCAAAAAAAAATGTGGTCAATTAGCTGACGATAACACAGTGTTTATATTGATTCATTGTTTGGATCAAGAACATGATAGCGCTGATAAATCGTCAGATTATGAAATATCTCGAAACCCGGAATCTTCTTAGTGATCAGCAATACGGCTTCCGCAGCAACAGGTCCACTGGTGATTTAATGGCACATCTCACCGAAAAATATAACCAATCTTTGTTCAATGTAGGAGAAAGCAGGATCGTTGCGCTTGATATTTCAAAAGCATTTGACAGAGTCTGGCATCAGGCTCTCTTGTCGAAAATGCGTCCTTTTGGCGTCGACTTACTCTCTTTAATGGATTAGAAATTACTTTTCGAACCATTCAATACAAGTTGTATTGGATGGGTTCAAGTCTAATATTCACCATATTAATGCTGGTGTTCCCCAGGCCTCCGTCTCGCCTCCGATACTCTTCCTCATTTTTATAAATGATCTTTCGTCTGCCACTTCTAATCCAGGTCATTCCTTCGCTGATGACAGTACCCTCAGCTTTTCATATTCGTCCCTCGGATCTTGACCCTGCTCTTCATCGCTCTAAGTCGTCAGCGTATATTAAGCTCATTAAATTCTGATCTTGCCAGCATAATTGATTGGGAACAAAAAGAATAGAGTGGAATTTAATGCTTCCAGAACTCAGTGCTGTTTACTGCCACTTAAGCGTTCTCAAAATAATGTGGCATTATCTATGAATGGCTCTTGCGTTGTTGAAACATAACGACTTTTCATCCTCGGTATGTGTATCAACTCAACACTAAGTAGGAATGATCACATATTCGAGATCGCCAAAAATGCAGCGAAATGTGTAGGTTTCTTGACGCGATGAAAAAAATATTTCACCCCCTCTGACCTGGCAAAAATATATAAGGCGTCTATCCGCCCAAAGCTTAAGTATAACACTCCTATCTGGTCTGGTGCTCCTAAGAGTTCTCTGCATTTATTAGATAGCGTCCAACAACGAGCGATATGACTTATTGGTGAAAATAGTGATTCGAAATCAATCGACTCGCTTGAACATCCACGAAATGTTGCGTCTCTATCCCTATTTTATCGATATTTCAACAAAAAGTGCTCTAACGAGTTAGCCAGCTGCATTCCCCACCTTCAAGAATTCACCCGCAATACCCGTCTCGGTAGGAATGCCAACCTTCGGACGTGCAGTTAAGTTTAGAGACTCGTTCTTCAGCCGCACCACACGAATATGGAATGCTCTTCCCAGCCCAATTTTTCCCCTCCATTACAATCCACAGCCATTTATAACCAATGTGCATCGGTACCTCCTTTCCCTCTCGTCCTCTTTACCTTCGGCCCGTGCTGTGACTTAATTCCAGTCATTTAAGGGTATAAGCAATGCCTTTAGTGCGCGCCAATTGTAAAAACAAAAAAAACAGCAGTCTTTAATCAACACACGAAATTCTGTTTTTTTTTTCCATTGTTTTAAAAATTAAAAGTAGCGTCGCTTGAAGAACTGTAACTTGCAACCTAATATTCAGATTGTCATGAAAATATGACAGGTATTATTCGAATATTTGCACTTACGTAGTATATGTCAGTCCCGGGACTTGCTGAGTTGTGTGTTAAATGGTTCCCGCATTTAGCGACTGATCTGCAAATGCTACAGCAAAAGTCACTCATCCACCCATTATATGAAAAATGCACGGAACAACGACACCGCCGAAAACTCAGTTCCACACCCAATTTCCATCACGTAATCCCTTCGTCGCAAGGATCACCTTTTTTCATTCCCGCCAATGTGGGTGCGGTGTCATTTTTTAGCATAAACCCCACCAACACTCGCCCAGCTGCGATTCAGATAAACGACTCTTTATCGTTATAATTTTCATATATTCTTGAGGATTTCACTGGAATAATCGCACGACATTACTTTTCGTTTGCTCCCTCGGACGACGACGAGGCCGTCGCCGTGTGGCGGTCGGTCTTTGCCTTCGCCTCATCTCGGGTAATGTCCTCTCCATTCAACCCCGCCATCATATCGCCCAGACTCGTCTTGAGATTGTAACGTTGTTGCCACCCTTGTAAATTGCCCCCAGTTGAATTCCAACCCCCTGGGTGTACAACTGCGATTACTTGTGCTGTGCGCACGTATGGCTCTGTGTATTTGCAAACGTCCTGTAAACTAAAGTGTTCGTGTACGTGTGCCATCGAGCCTTTGTGTGTGCGAAGTCATATTGTAAATGCAGGACGAAAGGAATTTTATTTATATTTCTTTCCTTTTGGTTCTGTCCTGTCGTCTGTTCGGTTAGTTGTGTAGTTTTTTGTGCGGCTCTCTCCTTTTGTCGGGTTTCCTGTTGGAATAATTTCTGCATGTAGATGGACGGTGGTGGCACGCAGAAGATGTGTACTGCTGACTCCGAATCATCATGCACACACACATGCCCGTGCTGAGGAAGTTTTCAAAGATCAGAAAAGCTTACGGCTGCAACAGTCCGGCAGAGGGAAGCATAACCAGAAGCGGTTATTTATTATTCCGGAGGGGGTGACGGCACTGGGGTGGCAAAGCAGTGTGGTGGTGGTGTGTGTGTGGCAGTGGCAACATGAAAAATTACGATATAATAATTTTAGAACGATAAATATGAATTTATTTTCATGCTGGGGATAATTCAGATGTTTTCACTCGCCCTCTTCGCCCCGGTTTGCAGGCGCTGACCGGTCGAGCTTGTGGGGAGAACGGAAGCGAAGGAAAAATAAATAAATTGTAAAATTATTTCGCCATAATAACATGTCAGGGAAATGGTGCAGGCTCTGTAGTGGTCGAGGTGGTTTTCCGTACATTTTTAAGAAAGCCCCCGCTCCGCCGACGAGAACAGCTGAATGCTGGAGGTCGTCAGGGTGGATGGGTGGGACTGAGCTTGAAATATTCATGAGGTGGAAATGTGAATTTTTGAAAATTGGAATTTGACACCGGTCCTTGGGGACCAGCAGCACAAGGGGGCGGGTTTGGTGTAGCCACAGTGGCATTCGATTTGAAATGCATTACATATTGACATGTGGGTGGACAAGACGCGATCGTTATTTAATGTTCGTTAGGGAATTGTGAATAATTCAAAAAGGGGGAGGACATGTATGCTGGGCGGATGTGAATTTGACTGACATTTCTGTGCAGATGTCAATTAAGTTGAAGAGAAGATTTTGTGCCTCGCTTTTTCAACAGCCAGCACAATTACGTGCAACCGTCAGATGTCGCCAAATTTAGGCTGCAAATAAAGACTGCAAAAAATTACTGGACTCCTTACGAAACCCTAAAGATAACAAGGATAACTTTACAGACTGCAAGAAATTACTGGACCCCATACGAAAGATAACAAGGATAACTTTTGGAATTGAAAAATGTTGGAATTCTTCAAGAGCAAACTCTGTCTTCAGTGGACAACAGTAGCACCTGAGACTCTTGTTCACCTTAAAAGCGGGTGTGTACGCAACACGTTTCTGGAAAATTAATTAAAAATGACTGTGATAAAGGACCAGAAGAAAGTAAGTCTGGCAAACCAAGGTGTAAGTTCCAACAGAAATGAACACACGCCATTTATATGATTGTAGGAACAGTAAACTGACAAAGGTAATAGAAGTAAATACCAGAAGTTGCCTCTTATGATGCTTTCAGATGCTTCATTTAAATACAAGTCTTGTAAAACTCTCATTTTGCTCTATGCTCCTTGTCAGAAGTTAAAAATCTTTAAATGAGAACAACTTTGCGCATACTTCCAAGTTTCAGGTGATCCAAGAAAAATTTGTTTATCTGTGACTTCAAAACTCAAGTTGACAGCTTAAGTAGATGAATTAATCCGTATTGAGGGGATGGCAAATTGACACTCACGTCGTCGATTTCAAGGCTGCATATGACAGTGTGCATAGAGACGAGCTATACAGTGCCATGTCTAGTTTTGGAATACCTACCAAACTCGTCAGATTGTGTCGGATGACGATGGAGAACTCTCGCTGCTCCGTCAAGGTTGGTAGCGAACTCACCGAGACCTTCAATGTCAAAAAAGGTTGTAGGCAAGGCGACGCACTGTCATGTGACTTCTTTAACATCATCCTCGAGAAGATCGTGCGTAACTCACAAGTCAACACCAGAGGCAGGATCTTTCCAAAGTCAATTCAATTGCTAGTTTAAGCTGATGACATTGACGTGATTGAACGAACACAGCGAGCCGTCAATGAGGCGTTTGCTGGCATTGAAGCGGAAGCTGCTAAAATGGGTCTTGCGGTAAATGAGGGCAAAACGAAGTACATGCTGTCATCAAGGAAGGACACCATCGACGTCTAGGACGGAGCGTCACACTAGGCACCAGAAACTTCGAGATAGTCGAGGACTTCGTCTACCTCGGCTCCGCGGTAAACAGGGACAACAACATCAGTACCGAAATCAAACGCAGAATCACTCTTGCCAACCGCTGTTTCTTTGGGCTCAAGAGGCAATTGAGTAATAAAGCCCTCTCTCGAAGGACTAAGCTCGCTTTATATAACAGCTTGATCATCCGCGTCCTACTTTATGGAGCGGAATCTTGGACGTTAGCAAAGGCGGATGAGGAAGCCCTTAGTCTTTTCGAGAGAAAATTTTTGCGTGCGATTTTTGGCCCTGCTTGCGTTAGTGGCATCTGGAGGAGAAGATTTAATGACGAACTCTATGGGCTGTACAGCTACATGCATCTGGTCAAGCGTATACGGATACAACGCTTAAGATGGCTAGGCCATGTAGAGCGTATGGACACCACTGCTCCGGCCCGAAAAATCTTTGAGTCCGAGCCATTGGGACAACGCAACAGAGGACGACCTAGACTAAAGTGGCGCACACAGGTGGAAAAGGACCTCAACCAACTTGGAGTGCGCAATTGGAGGCAGCTGGCAAGAGATCGTGCTAGCTGGAGAGGCATGTTGATTGAGGCCCATGTCCACCCTGGACTGTAGCGCCATCCGAAGAAGAAGAAGAACTAGACGAAACTGTAATCTACCCAAACCCAATCTACAGGAACTTAAGGAGCTCAGTTCCTGGGCAACGATTTCTCAATGCACACAACATTTTAATGAAAAGATTAATCCACCGACATCTACTGAATGCCAGCCGTATCACTTCTTCTCCAACAGTGATACAACCTATCATCGAGGCTGAACTGGAGCACAACTTTCCCCCCCATACAAAAAAACAATTTGAATAAAGAAAGAAAAATTTAAAAAAATATTTGACTGAAGTTGCGATCCTGTAAAACGATTCGACAATGGCTCTAAACAACACAAATTTATTGAAGTCGACATTTTTAATGATCTCATTACCAAAATGATAAACGCGGAATTTCCAGGCGGAACCCTTTTGCTGTACTTATTCTATTCGAATACCCAAATACGAATATTCTTCCACAATTATCTAACTTCAGAAAAACGAACACCTTGGTACACCTCTCTCATCACATGTAAGCTGTGTTCGAAGGAGATAGTCCCCCCATTTCTAAAAGAAAATCCATCCACCAAAAGAAATACTACTTCTTTCATAACGCAAACCCTCGAGAATGCTTATATCAGTAAAAAGGCGGAAAATTGCCTGATTATGTCTCGGAATTACTAGACACGAGCAGACAAGTGTGGTAGTAAGCTAGTGTTTTTGACAAATCTACTAAGAAGAACGATAGAAGCTCGATAGCCAAGGAAGTTTTCTACTCATTGCCGACTGATTGATTACCTCACGAAGAGATGCATGATCTCGTCACGATCAATTTGTAGAACTTCAAAATTGATACAATTGGTTTATCCACCATCAGGCACATCCCTTTCTGCATACCTACTGCTAAACGAAAAATTGTGCAGAGTTTTGAACTGTGCATTGCCGTTCCCCAAGCTGTTTGTGGTTGAAGAATATAATTCCTCGTCAGGTGCTCTCCAAGCTCCAAGATCTCTAAAACTTAAGACCGAAACCTTTCTGATGGCAACTTTTGTCTTAGAAATATTTTCCCCTCGCAGATTGTGGCGAATGAACGATTCAGAATGATTTTTGTTTTTTGATCGTTTACCATCCACCATCACCAGCAATCCACAGGCATTTAAAACCAATGTGCATCGGTACCTCCTCTCCCTCTCTTCCTCTATACTTTCGGCCCGTGCTGTGACTTGATCCGGTCACTTAAGGGTTTTTTTTTATAATTGACGCGTGCAAAAGGGGTTGCGAGTCCCTTTTGCACGCGTCAATTATAAAAAAAAATTCGCGTCAATATTGTGCTGATACTAGTGCAATTGGGGATCGTTTTTCTTTAATTCTAGGATTAGTGAAAGGCCGACGTTCTCAGAAAAGTGTAGAGTGGCAAATGGCAGATCTACACTTCAGCGTTTAGAGTAAAGCTGCAAATACCCAATCATTTGAATTGTTAGTCCAGTACTGAAGGTACTGCAGTAATTCTTAAAGCCTGAACTTAAAAACAATAGACCAAAAAATGAGTCAATTGCCTGACGATAGCACAGTGTTTATATTGATTCATTGTTTAGATAAAGAGCATGAGAGCGCTGGTAAATCGTCAGATTATGAAATATCTTGAAACCCGGAAGCTTCTTAATGACCGGCAATACGGCTTCCGCAGCAACAGGTCCACTGGTGATTTAATGGCACACCTCACCGAAAAATAGAACCAATCTTTGTTCAATGTAGGAGAAAGCAGGATCGTTGCATTCAAAAGCATTTGACAGAGTCTGGCATCAGGCTCTCTTGTCGAAAATGCGTCCTTTTGGCGTCGATGAATCTCTTCTTCAATGGATTAGAAATTACTTTTCGAACCATTCAATACAAGTTGTATTGGATGGGTTCAAGTCTGATATTCACCATATTAATGCTGGTATTCCCCAAGGCTCCGTATTGCATCCGATACTCTTCCTCATTTTTATAAATGATCTTTTGTCTGTCACTTCTAATCCAATTCATTACTTCGCCGATGACAGTACCCTCAGCTTTTCATATTCGTCCCTCGGCTCTCGACCCTCCTCTTCGGCCATAGACGTAGAGCGTCAGCGTATATTAAGCTCATTAAATTCCGATCTTGACAGCATAATTGATTGGGGTAAAAGAATAGAGTGGAATTTAATGCTTCCAAAACTCAGGGCTGTCTACTGTCACTTAAGCGATCTCAAAATAATGTGGCATTAGCTATGAATGGCTCTTGCGTTGTTGAAACCTAACGACTTTCCATCCTCGGTATGTCTATCAACTCAACACTTAGTAGGAATGATCACATATTCGAGATCGCCGAAAATGCAGCGAATTGTGTAGGTTTCTTAAAGCGATGCAAGAAATATTTCACCCCCTCTGACCTGGCAACAATATATAAGGCGTGCATCCGCCCAAAGCTTAAGTATAACACTCCTATCTGGTCTGGTGCTCCTAAAAGTTCTCTGCATTTATAAGATAGCGTCCAACAACGAGCGATATGACTTATTGGTGATAATAGTGCTGCGAAATCAATCGACTCGCTTGAACATCCACGAAATGTTGCGTTTCTATCCCTATTTTATCGATATTTCAACAAAAAATGCTCTAACGAGTTAGCCAGCTGCATTCCTCCCCTTCAAGAATTCACCCGCAATACTCGTCTCGCTAGGAACGCCAACTTTCGGACGTACAGTTACGCTTAGAGACTCGTTCTTCAGCCGCACCACGCTAATATGGGATGCTTTTTCCTGCCCAACTTTTCTCCCATCACAATCCACCGGCAATTATAACCAAAGTGCATCGGTATTTCCTTTCTCACTCTTCCTGTACACCTTTGGTCCGTGCTGTGACTTAATTCGGGTCACTTAAAGGTATAAGCAATCCCTTTAGAGCGCGTCTATTATAAAAAAAGGGCAGCGATAGCTCCATTGATTGTCAAAAAAAATAAGTAAAAATGGCAGCGTCGAGAGTAAATTTTGCTGGAATTTGGAATTCAGAAAAAGGAGGAGGAACAGAAAAAATTTCAAGAAATAACAAAGCTACATGTGATCCCAACGAGTGGTCCGTTTCTATACTCACTAAGGATTTACTGGACTTTAAGTCAGAGACGTTTGTGAACAGAAGCACAGAATGCCATTCATCTCTTTAGCTTCCCTGGACCCCATCGAACTTCCTGTAGTGCAACATTCTCCAAATATAAGGTTGTCAAATATCTCCTTTTCGCTTTTTTGTTCTTCAATCAATGCTTCATAAAAAGTCTGAGAGTGATCGGATTCAGTTCAAATATGCGCTGTTTTGTTCGATAATCTGTTTCCATTTAGACGGCAACTTCATAATAGCCCCCTCTTAGAAGCCTCCTCCTTATTTGCGAAGAACTCGGACAGCCACTTTTCACAAGACTCTTTTAATTTCAACTTCACACCACCAAGAGCATTCGCCATGGTCAGAAACTGGTGGTAATCACTTGGCGCTATGTCCGGGCTATATGGTGGATGCTATAAAACCTCCCATCCGAGCTCCCGTAGCTTTTGACGAGTCATCAACGAAGTGTGTGGTCTGGCGTTGTCCTGGTGGAACACTACACCCTTCCTGTTGGCCAATTCTGGACGCTTCTGGTCGATCACCTGCTTCAAGCGGTCCAGTTGATCGCAGTAGATGGTAGAATTAAGCGTCTGGCCATATGGGAGCAGCTCATGGTGGATGATTCCCTTCCAATCCCACAAAACACACAGCAAAACCTTCCTAGCCGTCAATCCCGGCTTGGCCACTGCTTGGGACGATTCAGCATCCTTCAACCACGACAGTTTTCTCTTGATATTGTCGTATGTGATCTTTTTTTCGTCGCTAATCACCATCAGCTTCAAAAATGGGTCGAGTTCGTTCCGTTTCAGCAGCATATCGCAGGCGTTGATTCGGTCCAAAAGGTTTTTTTGCGGCAGATCATGCGGCACATCAAGCTTTTTTTGTATCCAGCTTTCTGCAGATGGTTGAAAATGGTTCGGTGTCTAACTCCAATCTTCTGGGCGATATCACGAGATGCCACATGCTGCATTTACTCGATGATTTCCATGATTCAATCGGTATTCGTCGTCACACGTCTTCCGCCGGCTGGCTTATCCATGGTGTCGTTTTCGCCGGCTCTGAATCGTCGAAACCATTCTTCCGTGGTTTGGGGTGATAGAGTATCATCCACCCAAAACACCATTAATCTTCTTTCTTTTCTCTAGCGAACTTGCCTTTAACGAAGGCAAACTTTAAAATAACGCGAATTTCGGCGTTAATCAACTTCATGCTTACACGTCTATAACTGTTGAACGCAATATCCAAACAAACCGTGTATAGCGTCGTTTTGAACATTATGTCCAGATATTTCAATTGATGTATAGTATTGCCAGCTACCAGCTCTGTAGCGCTTTGTACATAGCCGGGAAACTCAAAAGACAAAAAGGCGGAAGGGAGATATTTGGCAACCTTATAATATGATACGGTTGGTTTCTTGTGAATTTTTGTCTTCTGAATAATCGAAAGGATCTTTTTATCCAACTTAACTCCGCACACACGACATATCGAAAACTGATTTTAACTACCCGGCAGGAGGAAGGGCCGACGTCTATTAGACCAAAAGCAATGTATCACAGCATATTCCACGTTTACGAGAATTAGAATCCCTGATCAGAATTCCCATAAATAAGCACAATTCCATGCGATATTCCGACTCTGTCAAATGCCAAAGTACCACATAAAAAATATAAAAATAAATATTTTCCATTCGATTTCATCGCGTCCATTACCGCCGAGCAGGAATTATCATACAAATGGAATGGAGCACAACGGCATACACACATTTTCAATTTCCACCAACGAACGACAATGACACCACAATCCGACAGATACGTACGGCTGGAGGTACTATAAAACAAATCCACGACAATCGTTTTGGCGCGTGTGTCTGTGTGCGCTTTGCGCAAATCCTAATGCCAACCGACCGATTTTTGATCAGCCATTATTCTGATTTTTATTACAGAGCTCCACGTTTTAGTGGAATCACGTCGAAACTGCTCCCCACCCCCCACCCGCCGGGGGGTTGAACGGAATTATGTCAAACCACGTTAAATAAATGTTTATTGAGAGGACGATCCAGGGATTTTGCATCAGCAAAAAATGTTCACATTTCAAAGGGCCGCACCCCCAACCTCGAACGGATGAATATAAATTTTCACCGCTTCTCGGGGGCAAATCAACCCACATTCGTCCTTTTTCAGCATTTTTTTTTTATTCTCTACGAAAATTGTTTTCATTGGAAATTCAAAGCCGCAAAATGAAGCGATAAAATTCAATTGAATGCGATGTGGGGTGCGCAATAAATACACAGAGACACCAAGAGATACGATGTCTTTCATCCCCTGTGGGCGAAAGCATTCGTGGGTCACCCCTCGTGGCCTCATTACTGAAGGATTATTAACTAACAATGGTTTGTAATTTTTTTCTCTCTTTCGTCGGTGGACGAAATGTGCCGTTTTGCAAAGTAACACTCGGCACCCTCTCATGCAGTGCGAGGGTCACCCATTGGTGAATTAAATTTTTGGATTTTCACTTGAAAATCGTTGCGGAACACACAAAAAAACAACTCTGAACCTGTCCAAGGGGGTTGCTGTGGAAATGTATTCCATTCAGCGTGCGTTTAGCTACGCTTAGCATTAATTTTTAGTTTTCCCGCATTTTGTGTTGAAAATTGTCAAAAATTCGAAGGAGATGTCGGGCAGCCCGAAGGAGGGTTGTTCCTGAGCTTAGCCTGTGGCCTGGACTTAATGAAGTAACAAATGCAGTTTTAAGTCGATTTTGCACGTTTTGCGCTCGACAATGAACGGCTGTCGAAAGGTTAGGGGTTAGGCTGGATTTTGAAGGCGGTCTTCTTCTGGACGGTTCACAGATTTATGGATAATTTTCTCTTTGCTTCATCTCCAGTGGGAATGGGATAATAAATTTCACGTCACAATCCATTTCACATGCAGGCGTTTCTATGGCGTATGTCTGAGATGTGGGGTTGGTTTCAACTTTTTTGAATGTGAAGAGTAATGGGCTGCTTCAATTATGTTTGAGACTTTGAATTGACACTCAAAAATGACTGAAGGTGTAGTCAATGCTTTCCTCATTTGCCGATTTTACAAATTTTCCTTTTTAATGTTTATCGAAGTTACAAGCTGTGGTAAACCTGGCCTTCAAGTAGATTTATTTGGTTTGCTTATGCAAATTCACCGATAGCGCTTCACCAGCTATGCACGCCTTCAAGTGAGGACGTCCTCTGCTACATTTCTCCAATCTTTTAAGTTGCTGGGGTCTTCGAATTTTGTCTTCCCCTGGAAGATGATTTGAACTTCAAACTAAGTAGCATGCCATAAAGGCAATAAACAATCGAGAACCAGTTTCGTCAACAATATGTCGTAAGGGAGGAGCTATTTTTTTTTCTTTAGCAAGTGAACCCACAGTTAATTGTTGACTTTATGGCGACTGAGAGACCCATTGAAGCAGCTACGCCGAATGGCTGGCTCGCATTGGTTGAAGTTAGAATGAGGGCGGTATCTAATCACCTTCATACCTCTAACTTTCCTTTTTGATTAATGAAAACACCTTTGGCAAATGCTTTCGCTTAAGTTAGTCCTACGACGGTCCCAGAATTTCACCTCTCATTTCGTAATACTAAAGCCCTGAAACTGCCTATATTAATTACTACATCTTGATCTATGTTGTGATACATTATACAGCGAGGTTTCATTAACAACTGGTACAATGCACGACGGACAGTCGATGACTATTTTAAATCTACGGTACTGTGCAAAATAATAGCACTGTGTTCGAGTTTGTCACTATTATGCTAACTACTTTTTGCTATGGACAGGCAGGAGCCTCATATTTATTGCATAACATCCTTATTATATCAGTCATAAGACCCATAATAATAATTGTTGGCGCTACAGTCCAAAGGCGGACCAGGGCCTAGCTTCAATTTCTCGTGTTGTGCGCGCTACTGTTCTCTCACGAGTAGAAGGGACCTACAGTTTTTTACCGACTCAGAACCGCGAAATTTGAGAAGCTTTCTTAGACAGTTATTACTCTTTGAATGTTGTCAGCAGATCGAAAGAGGTAGTGCCGTAAAAAATTCGAAAAATTGGTGTTGAGTTGGGAATTGAACCTAGACGCTTTGACGTGTGAGCGTCGCATTCTTTCCACTACACCACGGCTATTATAAAACCCATATACTGTGGCTCCAAGCCAAACTTGGACACCATTAATAATTAATTAAGGAATTTCTTGTCATGATTAGTTTTAAACAATATATATATTCATTAGTTGTTTGACAAAATTTTATAAACAAACTCAACTATTTAAAAAAATACAGCTCGATTCCTAAGGGAACTCAATAAAATAAGGAACAAGCCAAGCTCGGACGACTTAGGAAAGTATTTTAAATTTTAATTTTCCGTCGAATAAGTCGTAATCATTTATCACAATACAAGTTTTTAATAGTTGTGCAACGGAACGGAAGTCAGTCAAGCTGTAGGATACCTAAAAAATTTAATAAAATAGAAAATGGGAAGACAGAGTGGTCAAACTACTCTCGAAATGAGAAAATTAATTATAAAACACTCAGAAGACAGAAAATCTGTGAGAGATATCGCAAAAATCGTTGATAAAATTCGATCCACGGTTCAGGATATAATTAAACGGTTTCGGTGTAATAATCAGATAGAAAACAAGCGAAAAAAGGCACATGATGAACCATTCTTAGTAAGACAAGTAAAAATGAATCCCTTTTTGAGCGCGCCAAAGCTCGCAGTCATAGCAACGGAACAGTTGGGAAGGCATGAGAGTCTATCAACAACCAGGAATGTTCTTCAAAAAGCGGATTTGAGTGGTAGAAGAGCCAGGTTAAAGCCACTGATCAGCAAACAAAACAAGACGAAAAGACTTGAATTTGCCAAACAACACAAAAATAAAGATTTTTCGTGGAAAGAAGTCATACTTACAGACAAAAGCAAATTCAATATTTTTGGATCTGACGACAAACCCTACGTGTGGAGAAAACCCAACGAAAAGCTGCTTTCAAAGAATTTTATACCCACTGTGAAGCATGGTGGTGGATCGGTGATGGTGTGGGGATCTTTTTTTGCTTCTGGATCTGGTAGACTGCATTTTATAGAAGGAAAAATGGATCAAAATGTTTATTTAGACAATTTAAAACAGAATTTGTCCCTTTCCGTCACTAAACTCGGCCTTGGCGATCACTGGAGTTCTTACCAAGTTAATGACCCCAAACACAAAGCCTATAAAGTTCGGTCCTAGCTGTTATATAACTGTCTTCATGTAATGAACACTCCTCCGCAAAGTCCAGATATAAACCCTATCGAGAATTTGGGAGTATCCGGACCGAAAGTGGTCGCCGTGGCGTAGTGGGTAGAGTGCGACGCTCACACGCCGAAGAGTCTAGGTTCAACTCCCAGCTCAACACCAATTTTTCGAATTTTTCACGGCACCGCCTTTTTTGAGCTGCTGACAACACTCAAAGAGCAATAACTGTCTAAGAAAGCTTCTCACATTTCGCCGTTCGGAGTCGGGAAAAAACTGTAGGTCCCTTCTACTCGTGAGAGAACAGTAGCGCGCACAAGAGGAGTAGTTGATGAGCAAGCTAGGCCCTGGTACCCCTTTGGACTGTAGCGCCAACAATTATTATTATTATTATTTATTAATTATTATCTGGACCGAAAAGTTAAAAATATCAGATTTCTAACAAGATGCAGTTGAAAAGCATTCTTCTTGAGGAGTGGAATAAAATTGAACCTAATTTTTGCACAAATTTAGTTCAATCACTCCCTTCAAGGCTGCAAATGGTTATAAAGAACAAATGTCTTCACACAAAATATTAATTTTATATAAAAACTTAATAATCTTAAATTGTGTTAACTTCAATAATAGCCGTCCGAGTTTGGCTTGTTCCTTATTTTTTTGAGTTCCCTTAAGAATCAAGCTGTACTTTTTTTTAAATAATTGAGTTTGTTTATAAGATTTTGTCAAACAACTAATGAATATATATTGTTTAAAACTAATAATGAAAAGAAATTCCTTAATTACTTATTATTGGTGTCCGAGTTTGGCTTGGAGCCACTGTACAAGACAATAAAAAAATCAACTTGTCATTAAAAAACGTCCCGTTACCGGAAATGCAGCCGAATTTCGAAGTGCACAGTCTTTTGAATTGTTTTTGGTCATAAACTAATTCTACACATATTATTGTAATTATTAAAAGATAATATTCCAAAGTGCAATGTTGTTAGCAAAGTAAAATTGGTCGTGGTGGGCATTGTACTCCTGAGAAACGTGCCTTAATAAAAAAAATGTTTTTTGAGGGTAAAACTTACAAATTTTAAAGTGAAACTGTTGGGTGTTCTAATAAAATAAATGCCAAAAATACGATCAACAGGAAAAAAAAGAGGAAGAAAATCGAAACTAACCCCAGCCGATGAACGACAAATAGTAAGATTACTCAAACGTAACCCTTTTATGAACGCTAGGAAAGTAAAAGTGGAACTAAATTCACCCGTGGCGACACCAACAATAAGAAGAAGCCTATTAAAGATGAATTTACCCGGCAGGAGTCACAGAAAAGTACAACTACTATCAAAAATATACATACTAAAACGAAAAAAGTTTTGCAGGACAAAACAGCTGAACTGTTAAGCTTCTAAATGGCGCAGTCATACCAATATGAAAATAAAACACTAATTATTAATGGGAAAGTAAAAACATTTTATTCAACGTATTGACCATTGTTTTCTACACATTTTGACCACCTTTCTGGCAATTTGTGAATACCACGCCAATAAAATTGTTCATCTTTTAAAGCAAACCAATCAGAAACCCAATTTTCGACCTCCTCGTAGGAATCAAAGTGCTGTTCAGCCAAAGCGTGTCCCATCGGTGAAAGCAAATGGTAGTCGGAAGGAGCCACGTCTGGTGAGTACGGCGGGTGGGGTGGTTGTATCCTGAACCGGTTTTGCTTTGTGTGTACGTGCATTGTCATGGAGCAAAATTACCTTGCCGTGTCTTCTGGCCCATTCTGGTCATTTCTCGATCAATGCATGGTTCGAATTGATCATTAGTTGTCGGTAGCGATCAGTATTAATGGTTTCACCAGGTTTTAGGAGCTCGTGATACAGGACACCTTTCTGGTCCCACCAAACACACAGCATTGTCTTCTTGCCGAATCGATCTGGTCTTGCAGTCGATGTTGATGGTTGTCCCAGATTAACCCATGACTTAATATAAATCCATTTTTCATTGTCAGTAACAGTCCGATGCAAAACCGATTTTCTTTCGTGTATTTGGAGCAAAATTTCACAAGTGTTTTTTCGGTTTTCCATCTTTCTTTCATTTAACTCATGTGGCACCCATTTTCCACACTTTTGGAGCCTTCCCATAGCTTTTAAACCGTCAGAAATTGTTTGTTGTGCAACATTTAACATTGCTGCCATTTGCTTTTGACTCAAAGTGTCATCTCCATCCAATATCGTTTGCAATTCGGCGTCTTCAATCTTTTTTGGTGGTCTTCCACGTTCTTCATTTCTCACATCAAAATCATTATTTCTGAACCGTCGAAACCATCTTTTGCAAATTGCTTCTGATAGAGCATGATCACCACATGCCTCGACAAGCATTCGATGCGACTCTGCAGCAATTTTCTTCAAATGAAAACAAAAAATTAAGGCTTTGCGCAAATCGTCACTTTCTGGTACAAAATTCGACATTTTTAACACTATGAAAAAATATGATGTCTGTTCAATGACTTGATGTATACTAAATATTTTTCACACATGTCATAGCTCGTTCACAACAAATGTTCCCTATCAAGACATTTGTATCTTGGCGCTCACTTCATACCGGTATTCCTGTATACCTGTATACCGGTATACCTGGTATATTATGGGCAGACGTATTCAAAATAGTTTTATTTGGTACTCCTGGACAGGACATTTGTTCATAGGCGGAAAAACCAAAAATTTCAACCGAAGTGCAACAACAAGACTGTAAAGCATGGCGGGGCAATAATTAACGTTTGAGAATGCTTTTCCTATTTTGGTACTGCTCTCATTTTTTGAATATAACCGCTGGAGTTTGTGTCAGCATAATGAGAGAAACCATGCTGCCTTATGCTGAATCGAAATATCCTGCTTAGCTGAGTTCTACAGCAAGACAATGACCTTAGACATACGAGGAACCTGCCCAAAGATTTTTTTCAAAGTAATGTTGTTGAGTTGAACTTATTGAGTGGCCGCCTCAGTCTCCGGACCTGAGTCCCATTGAAAACCTTTGGCCAGATGTTAAGAAAGCTGTATATGAAGCAAGACCCGAAAATACAAAACAGCTATGGGATGTTGTGCAGGTTGCCTGGAGGAATGTCCCTGTTCAGCGATGTCAGGCCTTAATCGACTCCATGCCACTACGTTGTGACGCTTTACATAAAAATAAAGATTAAACGACCAAATACTAATTCAATACAATAACAATGAAAACAAAAAACTTTACTTTTCTATTGGCTTTTACTTCATATTCATGAATTTTTGATCTTGGTGCACACTCCGAAATTCGGTGTTGTTCCGGGTAACGACTCTTTTCTACGTTCAGAATGCACTTTTTTCTTGTCTTGTTTATAGGTTTTATTGCTTATAAGATATGGATGTTTTGCCTTAAATATGATGTGTTTACATGACGGTAGGAAAAAGTTATTGGCTAAAGAGTGACAAAATTGTGACAAGTTTGTATACAGTGCTATTATTTTGCACAGTACTGTATTTTAAAATGCAGAAACAAATGACAAAGTTCCTTTTTTTTATTTACATGTTTATGTTATGTTATAATTTGTGACACAGGGCCGCAATGGCTGAATAGGACTTAGCCTAAATAGAACGTCCAATTTTCGTTGACGCTTTCCAACATTTGTGATCATAAATTGGCTGGAGCATAGCAAATGTTGTTCTCAAAGTCTCTGTCCAGACGTATTGTGCACACAACGAATTCGGTGGAAAAGAACGAGAGCGGATCCTCACGACGAAAATTGAATTTTCTGCTTGAACAGTGCAGTTCTTTTCTTAATTCCTACCGATTTTGCCATTATTTTCTTAAAAAAGTGACCGGGAGTAGTCACAACATTTGTGGTGACGAAGTGCTGTGGGAACATCACGTCTGGACAGGCACAAAGTGGTCAAACCTGTCTGGTTTTTCGGTGGCGACTAACAGCTTTATATGTTCCTACAAAAAAACGCCAAGCGCCGATAAGCCGCATGATCTTGGAGACCAATTCACGAGTAAATCAAGTGGAACTATGCGGTAAACAAACATTTCCTTCAATGAATAAATTGTGACCTGACCTGTGTAATCAATAAAGCACCAAACTGTCAGTTTTTTTTTTTACATACAACGGTGCCCCAATATATGTACGTTACACTTGTGGATTATCAACGCTCGTTTACTATGTACGTCAGTTTCGTTTATTGATATGCCGTGGCGTAGTGGGTAGAGTGCGACGCTCACACGCAGAAAGTTTAGCTTCGATTCCCGGCTGAACGCTTCGAATTTTTCAGGGCACCACCTATTTCGAGCTACTCACAACTCTCAAAGAGTCTAAGAAAGTTTCTCAAACTTCAACGTTTGGAGTCGGCAAAAAACTGTAGGTCCCTTCTACTCGTGAGAGAACAGTAGCGCACACAACACGAGTAGTTGATGAACAAGCTAGGCCCTGGCAACCCTGTGGACTGTTGTGCCAACAATTATTATTATTCAACGAAAAATGAGCTCCATTCACAGGGGAACCAGTCCACAGGGGAACCAGAGCCTAGCTTGCTCATCAACTACTCGTCCCCACGGCGGTCACCTTACTCTTTACAGCTTCTGTGTAAAATCCCAAAAAGCTTTCCAGATCATTACGCGAGAGGCGTCTTTCACTTTTAAATATTCGGAACGTAATCAAGCAAACAACTCCTGGCTCCAGCATTCACATCCAATACTCAAACTGCAGAAAATTGAATAGTGTTGCAGCGGCCTTTCTACAGGAAACGCGCCGCATATACATATTACATCAATTTTCACGAAGAAAAGTTTTACACCTCTCTTGACAAAAAACGCCGAAACACATAATTTCTCGTTTCCAGAACTTTCGTAGCATCCAATTCATAGTCTACGTAGTCTTATGCCGGAGAACAAATTGGAACTTTGGCTCTAATTTAAAAAATTGTTTGATAATAATTTACACAACTGTGTCAAGCTTCATACGAAAATACAATTCGACATATTACAAGTAAACTAATAATGAAAACAGTAAAGGTCACACCTTTTGGAGATAAGCCAATTGTAGTGAAGAGAAATAATCAACATGGCTTTTAATTACTATTTAAGCAACCCTAAACATGGCCTCCGTGGCGCAATCGGTTAGCGCGTTCGGCTGTTAACCGAAAGGTTGGTGGTTCGAGTCCACCCGGGGGCGATTAATTTTTTTTTTATTTTTCTCTATAACTTATTGACAGGAAATATTTATCTTGAATGAATTTTACTGCTAGACATCAAGAATCAAGTAATTAATTTGGTGAAGAATTTTTCTGTTACATTTTTATTGTCTACATTATTTGGCAACAAGAGGGACAAAGAGAAAGCACAGTCGGCCCACGGCATTCGCCTGGACTGGCAGGCGAGAAAAAAACTTGGTGGTTTCAATATCGTTTGTGTAAGATGTTTTTCAATCTGTGAAGATTGTAGTGAACATATTGGCAATGTTTGCTTCTCATTTGAAATAGAATCACGATGATATACAACATATCGGGAACAGTAATGCTTCTTAAATCTTGAAGATACGAAGGTTGCCTTTTATGTTTCGGGATTGGGCAACCCTAGTATTGCAATCTGGCAACTGACAGACAGACAGATTTGACATTTTTGAGGTTATACGTACTCAGAACGTTTTGACATTCGAGCGCTATTTGTGGTGTTTACAGTAACTTAAAGAATTCATCTCGCCCAAAATATGGAATTAAATCGTGAGGATTTTTGTGCGATTATTTTACACAACTTTCGACGTGGAATAACTCAACAACAGTGCATCGGTGAACTTATTTCAATTTTCGGCGATGAAGCTCCATCAAGGACCAGTGTTTATCGATTATATGGTGAATACAACCGAGGTCGTAGTTCACTCCAAGACGAATTTCGTGAAGGTCGTCTAAAATCAGTTGTTGTTCCGGAAACCCTTGTTTCTGTGCGCCAACTGATATTGCAAGATCGTCATGCGACCTGTCGTGAGATTGAGACAACCTCAGGCATTAATGGGAGCAGCCCACATTTAATATTGCATGAACATTTGACCGTCAAAAAAATTTGATCGCGTCGGATGGCACACAATTTGTCAATGGCTCAAAAAAAGGCTCGTGTCGATTGGTAGAAAGAAATGCTCCAAAAATACGATCGCGGTGCTTCGAAACACTCTCTATGACATCGTGACAGGTGATGAATCGTGGATTTACGCGTATGAGCCCGAAAGTAAACAGCAGTCGACTGTATGGGTGTTTCAAATTGAGCCAAAAGTTGCTCGCGTACGAAGCACTTCCAAGCAAATTGTTGCCTGTTTTTTCGGAAAAACTGGACATGTCGCAACCGTACCACTAGAAAAACGCAGAACAGTCAATTCTGAGTGGTACACAACCATCTGTTTCCCAGTTGTTATCCAAGAAATCAGGAAAACGAAAAGCTGAAGACGGATCACTCTTCACCACGACAATGCGAGCTCTCACACATTGGCTCAAACAACTGCACTTTTGAGCACTCAAAACATCGATTTGATGAGTCATCCGCTGTATTGTCCTGACTTGCCACCGAATGACTTCTTTTTATTCCCGTACGTAAAAATAAAATGAGAGGTCAACGTTTTTCGACATTTGAAGAAGCGGTTGATGCGTTCAGAATGCATGTTTTGGAGATACTTCAATCAGAGAGGCAAAAGTGCTCCGACAATTGGTGCAAACGCATGCAAAAGTGAAAAGATCTTAATTGGGAATAGTTTGAAAAACAATTAAGCTATTTTCGATGATTATATTTGCTTTTGTTCCCTAATTCCGAAATATAAAAGCTAACCCTCTTACTTATTTATACATCTTTACAAGTTTGAATCTAAATAGTAATTGTTGAAGAACACAGCCCCCTTAAATATGGCATGCGGTACCAAATTTTGGCAAAAAGACTTATCTTTCAAAAATATGAAATCGTGAGAACTACAAAAAACAATTCTAGGTATGTCCAGAAGGAAGAACAAATAAAAGAAAAAGAAACATTTGCAACTTGATAAAACATTAAAAAAAAAATATTAACACACATTGTTTGATTGTATTTAAAAAGAAAATAGGTAACTTCAGAAAATTTGAATTGATACGCATCTAAAAGAAAGGTCCGTTCAGGGTATCTTCTTCTTGTGGGAAGCATGTGACACTCACAATACGAATATTTTCTGAAGAAACTTGACCCTGATTCTTTGTAGACTAAAGCGACGTTCATTTATTAAGTTTATATTCTCATATTTTCCTTTTTCTTGTATTCTTTGAACGTCGTTCACTCAATCGTTTCGTATCTAAACAGCCAATTTACGCCAACTTACGCCGTGGATTTAATGCTGCTCAATATCGTCCCGGAATCGCAACAATTCCAATTTAAAGTTTGGTTAAATTAGGTAATTGAAGACATCTGGCGAAAGATCGTGCTGGCCGGAGAGGCATGTTGGTTGAGGCCCAAATCCACCCCGGACTGTAGCACCACAAGAAGAAGAAGTTAGGTAAGTCTGTGCGAGAGTTTTGAATTTAAGCCCGTAACGTAACGTAAAAATAAGCAAACTTTTGTTTTTCTTAAAGATTTTTTATTTTCTTTACCACCTTGCTCTTTATTCAAACTCAGACTGACTCTAAATAGAACAACGTTAACAGAATAACAAAAGAAAGAGAAGACAAATTAAATCAAAAGATCATCATGTGATCAGTTTACCGTATGCAGCAACCACTTCAATAATTTAATAATTAATTATATGGCGCAACAGTCCACAAGGTTCTACTACGCTACTGTCCTCTCACGTGTAGAAGGGACCTAAAGTTTTTCGCCGAATCCGAACGACGAAGTTTGAGAAGCTTTCTTAGACAGTTATTACTCTTTGAGTGTTGTCAGCAGCTTTAAATAGGTGGTGCCGCAAAAAATTCGTGGTGTTCAGCCGGGAATCGATCCTAGACCTTCTGAGTATGCTTGTCGCACTCTATCCACTACTCTACGGTGGCCATTGTGTTATGTTTTTAAGTAATTTGTTGTAATGCTTGAGTGTTTCATTGTAAATGGGAAACGGACACTTAGGGGGTTCATTTTGTGGCCATCGAATCGATAACCGTCCCTTACTCCTGCAACTATTTTTCGTTTATTTTTGACGAATGTTTTCATTGATTTGACATATTTTTGAATATGTTCATTGAAATAGCTCATATGTTCTCATAATTTCTTTGCTAACGTATCCCAGTGAGTGTAGAGGTTGGTTCTGCTCCTTTTAACATCTTCCCACATGTCTCATAATACACAGAATGAACTCCATTTAGGTTTCTCAGATTTTTCTTACGAGGGTTGCCTTTTATATTTCGGGATTAGAGACCAAAAACAAATATTAATCATCGAATAGGATGACTCATAAAATCGATTTTTTGAGTCCTCAAAAGTGCAGTTGTTTGAGTCGATGTGTGAGAGCTCGCATTGTCGTGGTGAAGAGTGATCCGTTCTCGGCGGTTGGTTTTCTTGTTTTTTTGGGAGACAACTGGCAAACAAATGGTTGTGTATCACTCAAAAATGATTGTTCCGCATTGTTTTAGTGGTACGCTTGCGACATGTCCAGTTTTCCGCGACTGTTTGCTTGGAAGTGCTTCGTGCGAAAGCAATTTTTGTTGGATTTGGCCCAATTTGAAACTCCCATACCGTCGATTGCTGTTTACTTTCGGGCTCATTTGCGTAAATCCACGATTCATCACCTGTCACGATGTCATAGACGTGTTTCAAAGCACCGCGATCGTATTTTTGGAGCATTTTCTTCGACCAATCGACACGAGCCTTTTTTTGAGCGATTGACAAATTGTATGCCATCCAACGCGAACAAATTTTTTTGACGGTCAAATGTTCATGCAATATTGAATGTGTGCTGGTCCCACTAATGCCTAAGGTTGTCTCAATCTCGCGATAAGTCACATGACGAGCTTGCAATATCAGTTGGCGCACAGCATCAATGGTTTCCGGAACCAAAACTGATTTTGGACGACCTTCACGAAAATTGTCTTGGAGTGAACTACGACCTCGGTTGAATTCACCATACCATCGATAAAGACTGGTCCTTGATGGAGCTTCATCGCCAAAAATTGAAATAAGTTCATCAATGCACTGTTGTTGAGTTAATCCACGTCGAAAGTTGTAAAAAAAATAATCGCACGAAAATTTTCACGATTTAGTTCCATATTTTGGGCGAGATGAATCTTTAAGTTACTGTAAACAAAACAAAACGTTCTGAGTACATTTAACCTCAAAAATTTCAAACCTTACGATAGAGTTGGCAATTGCCAGATTGCAACACTAGGGTTGACCAATCCCAAAATATAAAAGGCAACCTTCGTACCTAAATTGAGGGTGGCCGGGGTACCTTTTACGTCCATGTTTGGGCGTTACTTTCATTTTTACGGCTTAATGTAAAACGTCCGCTTCAGGACAATCATAGTCCTTAGAAGGCAGAAAAAGTTATCAAAACTGCTTTCGGGACTTTAAAAACGGATAATGTAGATGACAGCCTGAAGATGGACATATCGCATTTGAATTGACAAATTTTTACCAGGATTCTAAGCCAATTTTCGAATCAAAGCACATTTAGCAAAAATAAGAAACACAGTGACAACATATTTCCGTCACTGCGAATCGTTGGCTCCATCTTGCTTTGATAGTTTGTGCAGACAAAGGTTAAACTACGAACTGCAGGGGCTGTACGGCAAAATAAGCCTATCCAGGCGTCTACGGATTTATCGCCTAAGAGGGCTAGGCTTTGGACAACACTGCTGTAACCCGAATTTTTTTTTGAACCTGAACCATTGTGACAACGCCCATTGCAACGAACACGATGGCGCACACAAGTGTAAAAAGACCTCAATCAACTTCAGTTGAGAAATTGGACAGTTGTCTAAAAATCGTGCCACTTGGAGATTGTTGAAGGGCTTCACGAAGAAGAAGCAGACGGAACTGTTTTCCTCATAAAGAGGATATCGTTACCCTGCACCAGACAATAGGAAACAGTGCTGAAAAACTATGTTGGGACTTCTTAAAAATATTCCTGTAGGTCACTTTCGATCATTCTTCTTCATTTAATTGGGTGTTTTGTCTACACCGTCGATATTGGAGAGCTCCTTTTACCACTCCTTTCTCAAGTGTCACACTGCACTAGGCCTTGATCTCAGTCTTCCTCTTTTAATTCCAATAACAAATTTAACTACCCCACTCTCCGATGCAAATTAACCTTATTTCCCAATAGCCTCCAGCTCAGTCAGGACATCAATAAATTTACATGAGCTAATCAATCATCCTGGACTGTGTCCAAGACTCTCACCTCCCAGAAGGCCAAGCACACATTTGCCATAGGATTCAAAGACAATGCCAGCACCAACAAAAAAGGGAGGCGGACGGCCGCATAGACACTGACAAACAACTGGTGGCCACCCCCGTGTCTGCGATTGACGAGAGCCAGCCAAGAGTTCGCCGGCTCACACCGAATCGATGGCGAGGCGTCTTTTCACTTTTCATTTGGGATTTGGCATCCTGTCAGAGGGTGTCCAAATTCAGATTAGCATCCTTCCAGCGCCCAAGTCCGGCCTGAGCATGCATAATGTATTTCATTCGGCCTGGCAGTCGGACAAGAGCGGCAATCTAGAACGTGAACAGACATCCTGCATCATTTGTCATCCTTGCCCCCCGAACACACTTGAGCACCCATTTCGCTTGATGCTGTGAACAAAAATTTGATTTAGTCGGTTTATCATATATTTTGCTGTTGTCTTCGTTTGCAGCAGTCGCTCCCCGAAAGGGATGGATGGATGTCCTGTCCAGATGCAAAGTGGCGTGTAATTTGCGTAGGACGCACTTGATCGATGGAACTTTAAACGATTTACGATTGGCCGGAGTCCCCGAAGTGGTGCTTCATCCAGGCGTGTGTCCTTCGAAAGTCGTATCAATTACACTCGAGGCACACGAACACCACACTCCTCGCAAGAAGTGTGGGGTTGCTTATCAGTGAAGACCATGCGGGGATGATGTGTCACTCACAAGCCCACTTTCCGAGATATAACCTGCTCGAGTCTATGGTTATTTATTCAGGTTGATATCCGTTTGTTTGAGAGGGGTTGGACGGAAGCAGAGATGAGTGAGCCTCGTGTGCAGAAGAACGACGTGAGAGAAATCCTGAAAAGCATGCAAGGGGTCCCCATGCGAATTTATTTTAGAACGGAATACATTTTCCATTTTGAAGCGGACCTCCTCTCAAAGGACATTGCTACAATTCCTCCGAATTGAATTCCTTTGTATGCCAAAAGGAAGCCGGCAAAATAAAAACGAAAGGACTGAGGAAAACTTCAGAGCTTGACACAAGGCATTTGCAATTACAAATACCAGGACGACAATTTCGGAAGGAAAAAGGAGCAGCAGCACAAAAAAAAGAAACACATGACTCTCGACTAAATTTAAGGATTCAATTAAATTGGATTTCTTTTCACTTCTTCTTTGGTCCTTTGTTCGCGTCCCTGATTTTGTTTTCTATATTTTTTTTCTTTTTGTCGCCCCCTCCAGCTATCTGGTGCTCGTGTGTCCTTTTAAAATTGACTTTTTGACCGCATCCGAGGGGTGGGTGGAATCGGTGGAGTGTGTTAGTTCTTGGGTGACTTTTATGTGCTGAATAAGAGAATAATTAGAGAGCGTTGTAAGGAAGGAAACTCATGTGTTCACGTGGATGTGTGCGTGTGTGGGAAGGCGTGTGGAAGAGCCTTTGAAAAGACAATTAGAGACAATACGAGACTGAATGTGCGACGAGCTTTTAAACTAAACACGTGGAGATGTGGTTTGACATCTATGTGTTGGGGCCTGTGTTGCGGAGGGATCGCAAAAAGTGCGGCCGGCATTTGTGACTTCGTGTGTCGGGAGATGGTAAGGTGGGGTTAATGAGGGGATAATGTTAAATTTGGCCTTTTTGGATCAGTGATTGATCCCCTTTCAACAGTTCTGGGCAATCAGGTCCGACTGAAAATAAGGCGTTTCGCCATGAAATTGGGTGGTAATGTCACTGCCGGCGTACCGTCAAGTCCGCTTTTTAAAACATTGACAATCGTCACTTGATGATGAGATAAAGGACACTCTCCCTCTCTGAATCAAAAATAACATTTCAACGAGTTCAATTCAAATAGCTCTGGAAAATTTCAAATCCGCGATTCATCAAACTGCTGTCACCGACACGGTGTCACGCTTTTTTCACCATCACCAACTTGATGCATTTCACCATGGCAGCACATCATTTATATTTCTTGGCTTGGCTCTTGTATGCACTCGGTTGTAAACTTGCATCTGTACATCCTTTCCCACTCTTTTCCTATACCTTCGTCCCGTGCTGTGACTTAATTCCGGTCACCGGTGGTCGCCGTGGCGTAGTGGGTAGAGTGCGACGCTCACACGCCGAAGGGTCTAGGTTCGACTCCCAGTTCAACACCAATTTTTCGAATTTTTCACGGCACCACCTCTTTCCAGCTGCTGACAACACTCAAAGAGTAATAACTGTCTAAGAAAGCTTCTCAATTCTCGCCGTTCGGAGTCGACAGAAAACTGTAGGTCCCTTCTATTCGTGAGAGAACAGTAGCGCGCACAACACGAGTAGTTAATGAGCAAGCTAGGCCCTGGTCCCCCTTTGGACTGTAGCGCCAACAATTATTATTATTATTATTATTAAGGGCATAAACAATCTCTTTAGTACGAGTCAATTATAAAAAACAAAAAAAAAGTTGAACCGGCAGAGTCTGGACAGCAAAGCTTAACGAGATGTAAGCAAAGCGAAATTTAATGTTTCCTAGTGTTTGGGCTGTTCACCAGTCCACCAGCTGTTCCACTATCTTACACGACCGTTCAATGTAGCATATAGATGGCGCTTCTGTTGTTGAAACCGAAAAATGTTCTACTTGCTATTTATTGCCCAGGTTCCATAAAACGACTTTTTCCACAACTAGCTTCATAATTAAAAACCTACTTTTTAATTAAGCGTGACCTTAATGCTTATATTTAGTCTTGTGCTCACTAGATCCTGCTGAACAATCGAATGTATTTCCAGTAATTAAAATAATTGTCGGTGCGATAGTCCACAGGGGGGCCAGGGCCTAGCTTACTCATCAACTACTCGTGATGTGCGTGCTACTGTTCTGTCACGAGAAGAAGGGACCTACAGTTTTTTGCCGACTCCGAACGGCGAAGTTTGAGAAGATTTTTCTAAGACAGTAATTACTCTTTGAGTGTTGTGATGCCTCTCCAACCAGCACGATCTTTCGCTAGCTGTCTCGAATTGCGCACTCCAAGTTTGTTGAGGTCTTTCTCAACTTGTGTGCGCCATCTTAGCCCACTCCTCTGTTGCATTGTCCCCATGGGTCGGATTCGAAGACTTTTCGGCCCGGAGCAGTAGTGTCCATACGCTCTACATGCGATAGCCATCTTAAGTGTTGTATCAGAAGACGCTTGACCAGGCGCACGTGGCTGTACAGCCCACAGAGTTCGTTGTTAAATCTTCTCCTCCAGATGCCATCAGCGCAGATGCAGGACCAAACATCGCACGCAAAACTTTTCTCTCGAAGAGACTAAGGACTTCCTCATCCACGTTTAGTAACGTCCAGGTTTCCGCGCCATAAAGTAGGACTGGGATGAGCAAGATGTTATAAAAACCGAGCTTAGTGCTTTGACAGAGGGCTCTTCATCCCAAAAGAACTGTGATTGCTAAGAGTGATTCTGCGTTTAATTTCGGTATTGATGTTGTCCCTGTTTACCGCGGAGCCGAGGTAAACGAAGTCCTTGTCTACGTCGAAGTTTCTGCTGCCTAATATGACGATCTGTCCGAGACGACGATGTTGTATCTCTTTTCTTGATGACAGCAAGTACTTAGTTTTGCCCTCATTTACCGCCAGACCCATTTTAGTCGCTTCTGCTTCAATGCCAGCAAACGCCTCATTGACGGCTCGCTGTGTTCGTCCAATCACGTCAATGTCATCAGCGTATGCTAGCAATTGAACTGACTACTGGAAGATCGTGCCTCTGGTGTTGACTTGTCAGTTACGCACGATCTTCTCGAAAATGATCCTGAAGAAGTCACATGACAGTGCGTCGCCTTGTCTAAAACCTTGTTTGACATTGAAGGTCTCGGTGAGTTCGTTACCGACTTTGACGGAGAAGCTAGAGTTCTCCATCGTCATCCTACACATTTTGACGAGTTTAGTAGGTATGCCAAAACTAGCCATGACACTGTATAGCTCGTTTCAATGCACACTGTCATAATAATAATATAAATAATTGTCGGCGCGACAGTCCACAAAGGGACAAAGGCCTAGCTTGCTCATAAATTACTCGTGTTGTGCGCGCTACTGTTCTCTCACGAGTAGAAGGGACCTACAGTTTTTTGCCGACTCCGAACGGCGAAGTTTCAGAAGCTTTCTTAGACAGTTATTACTGTTTGAGTGTTGTCAGCAGCTCGAAAGAGGTAATGCTGTGAAAAATTCTAGGCGTTAAGCTGGATATCGAATCTAAACCTTTGGCGTGTCGCACTAAGTCACTGGCCCACGGCGGCTAGGTGTGATACATGCCGATAATAACTAGTGTGCATCAGCGTTTGTTTAAGACATGCCCGGATTTGTCTTAAATTGGAAGCTTCGTTTTTTTAAAATTGGATGAAAAGGGCAGCTGAAGCCCATCGAATGCTTGCAGTTTATGGTAAATCTGCTTCAACCGAAAAATCGTGCACAGAGCGGTTTTGACGCCATAAATGTTGTCATTTAAGCGTTGAAGACAAAACGCATTTTGGACAATTCCAAAATTTGAAAATGGAAGTTTCGCTGGATTAAGACCCGTGACAAACGCAAAATGAACCCGCAGAATCGTTAGGAGTGACTCAGCTAATGGATTTATTTAGAAGCAAGAAATGTGGGAGTCGAACGAGGTGAAACCGACAAATGATGAAAGGCGATTTGTTATTTCAGAAGTGCTTCTTAGAAGACACCAAAGGAAGGGATTTTTGCATCGGATCGTGACTGTGGCCGCCGTGGCGTAGTGGGTAGAGGGCGACATTCACACGCCGAATGATCCAGGTTCGATTCCCGGCTGAACACCTTGAATTTTTCACAGTTCTCAAAGAGTAGTTACTGTTTAAGAAAAAGCTTCTCAAACTTCGTTATTCCGCATTTGACCCTGTGGACTGTCGCGCTATGCAAATATTATTATTAATAATTATAATCGTGACTGCAGTCACCCAATAAGAAATAAGGCTTGACGGACGTGATGACTAATCAAAAGCATTGAGCCGTGCTTTCCGTAATAAACCGCCAGAAACTAAATGGCATGACAATGTGATTTTGCAACATGGAGGATCCATGCGGCTGTAGTGGTAAAAAATTACCTGGAAATACTGAAATGAATGGTCCTACCCCACCCATTGTATATTCCAGATCTTGCACCTGCTGAGTATTGGCTTTTTCCACGAATGCAAAATTGTTTTGGAATCACTAGTTAGAGATGAAATCAAAGAATGGAGTCACCGGTTGGAGAAGAAATCAAAGAATGGATCAAAGATTTGATCGATGACAGAGAGGTGTACCAGGCGTATGAAGTGAGCGTCAAGATACAAATGTCTTGATAGGAAACATTTGTTGTGAACGAGCCCTTATTTTTTTTTGTATGTTTGCTATGACATCTGTGACACATATTTAGTATATATCAAGTCATTGAACAGACAACATCATATTTTTTCATCGTGTTAAAAATATCGAATTTTGTACCAGAAAGTGATGATTTGCAGAAAGCATTAATTTTTTGTTTTCATTTGAAGAAAAGTGCTGCAGAGGCGCATCGATTGCTTGTCGAGGCATATGGTGATCATGCTCTATCAGAAGCAACTTGCAAAAGATGGTTTCGACGGTTCAGAAATAATGATTTTGATGATGTGAGAAATGAAGAACGTCGAAGACCACCAAACAAGTTTGAAGACGCTGAATTGCAAACGATATTGGATGGAGATGACACTTTGAGTCAAAAGCAAATGGCAGCAATGTTAAATGTTGCACAACAAACAATTTCTGACCGTTTAAAAGCTAGGGGAAGGCTCCAAAATTGTGGAAAATGGGTGCCACATGAGTTAAATGAAAGAAAGATGGAAAACCGAAAAAACACTTGTGAAATTTTGCTCCAAATACACGAAAGAAAATCGGTTTTGCATCGGACTGTTTCTGGCGATGAAAAATGGATTTATATTAAGTCATGGGTTAATCTGGGACAACCATCAACATCGACTGCAAGACCAGATCGATTCGGCAAGAAGACAATGCTGTGTGTTTGGTGGGACCAGAAAGGTGTGCTGTACCACGAGCTAATAGACCTACCGACAACAAATGATCAATTTGAACCATGCATTGATCGAGAAACGACCAGAATGGGCCAGAAGACACGGCAAGGTAATTTTGCTCCATGACAATGCACCTACACACAGAGCAAAACCGGTTCAGGATACAATCAAAACACTTGGCTGAGAGCAGCTACCCCACACGCCGAATTCACCAGACTTGGTTCCTTCTGATTACCATTTGTTTTCATCGATGGGACACGCATTGGCTGAGTAGCACTTTGCTTCGTACGAGGAGGTCGAAAATTGGGTGTCTGATTGGTTTGCTTTAAAAGACGAACAATTTTATTGGCGTGGTATTCACAAATTGCCAGAAAGGTGGTCAAAATGTGTCATTTTATACCGGTATACCTTGTAATTTTGTATCTCCTGAATAAAAGTCGTTTCCGACGGACAATACTTTGAGTTTTGTATATTTTACGCTTCCTTTTCAAAATAAAAGAATATTTGTAGACACAATAAATTGACCGAATTAATTTATAGTCCCTGCATCTAAATGGTGATTTTTTAAAAGCTATAATAATAAATGTTGGCGCGACAGTCCACAGAGGGACCAGGGCCTAGCTTGCTTTTCAACTACTCGTGTTGTGCGCGCTACTGTTCTCTCACGAGTAGAAGGGACCTACAGTTTTTTGCCGACTCCGAACGGCGAAATTTGGGAAGCTTTCCTAGACAGTTATTACTCTTTAAGTGTTGTCAGCAGCTGGAAAGAGGTGGTGCCGTGAAAAATTCGAGGTGTTCAGCCGGAAATCGAACCTAAACCCTTCGGCATGTGAGCGTCGTACACTATCCACTACGCCACGGCGGCCACTTTTTAAAAGCTATAGGAAAGTTTTTCAAAAAAAAAAACATAAAATTCAGAAAAACGAATGAAGTCTTTATTTGAATCGATAGTACGGCCCATGTATTTTAATGTTTGAAGATTATTTTATGCAAGTGTTGACCTTGATTGCGCCTCAAACGGTCCATCCGCTTAGTCCAACTTTGGCATACTCGTTTCAACATTTCGGCCGGTATCTCACAAATAAATGCTTCAATGTTGTCGTCCAATGCGTTAAATGAAGCGGGCTTGTCTGTATAGACATGAGCTTTAACAAAGCGCCACAGAAAATAGTCTAAAGGCGTTAAATCGCACGATTTAAGCGGCCCATTGACCGGTCCAGAAAGTGAAATAAAATTTTCACCGAACTCGCCTCTCAATAAGTCAATTGTTGCGCGTACCGTGTGGCATATGGCACCGTGTTGTTGAAACCACATATTATGCAAGTCAGGCTCTTGCATTTTGGGCAAAAAAAAGTTGGATACCATCTCACGGTAGCGCTCACCACTCACAGTTACGTTACGATTCGCATCGTCTGTGAAGAAGTACGGTCCAACGATGCCACCAGCCCATAAGTCGCACCAAACTGTGACTTTTTCTGGATACATTGGTAGCGTTTGCAATGTTTCAGTCTGATATTCACTGCTGTTTTTTTTTAAAAAGATAATAGCTGAAAAATCACCCTTTACAAGCATTTCCTCTTTCAATAAACTTTTCCAAACCCAGTTTGTACAAACTTCGGTGAAGTGTTACGCAATCAGTGCTCGTGGAAGGACGTAAGCAGCAACCTATATCTAAAGAATAGGAAAACATTGTTCAGCTCGATAACAAGTCGGCAGCTCTTGCTATCCCTAGGTTCGTAGATAATTTGGATTACATTACAAACTCTACACGTGCCCATTTGCGTCATACGAATATAACTATCAATCAAATTGCTGCTTGTATATTCAAACCGTGATTCAAGTTGTTCGATTCAAACACCTGAAGAATATCTTTCCAGCTTGGAGTATGTCTCACTGCGACCCAGACAAGTATATCAATCGTATTGCTCAGCCACGTGTATTCGCCCTTAATCTGTATCAATTAGAATCTATTGCCGATAATTATGATTACGAACGAAAGTCCGAAAACACCCCTGTTACACAGACAGTCCATTTAGAGATTTGTTTGCACCAGGACGTGAAAAAAAAAATGGACAAACCTCCGCTCAAGTTGCACATAGAGAACCACTTGAAGATTTTGTACAAACTGTGGGCCCGTTGCGGTTTGTTAAATTTTCAAATAACTTCATCGGGAGAAGTTAAGTTCTCAAAGTGTCGTTCAGTTGTGTCATCAACCCTGCTCACCGCGCTTCTCATCATAAATGGAACACTTCTTGTCCTGGGACTAAAGCTGGCGATCGGTTTATATATGTGCAATTGCATTTCGAAGGACAAACACCTAAAGCCTGTTGAGGAACAGGAGTCTGTGCTGATGAAACTAAACTGGCACTTCAACATTCTCTGTGGCGTCATGCATTCGTACCACATTCGCAAGAACCGCAGCACAGCCATCGTGATCATAAAGGAAATGCTTTCGATTTTCAAAAACATCAAGAGTCAAACCGATGGCATTATGTACATCGACGCCGGTCTCCAGTCACTGCTGGGCATCATGTTCTACTTCACCGGGGCGTTCATACTCGTCCGATTCATGTACTTGCTTCCAATAATTATTGGATTCCTCGACTTCATCACGCCCTATACGCACATTATGTACACACTCATGATCCTCACACATGTCTACTCGCAGCTAGTGCTGATGTGCTTTTTTATGAAAATAAACGAATACCTGCGCCTCATGATGTGCGGCAGACGGAGTGCCGATTTCGAAAGGATCGTCATGAAGTTTTTGAAAATTTCATTCCGGATCCATCGAGTGAAGCGGGTCTTGAATACGTTCTTTACTCCCTCGTTTATCATCAACGGAATCGGATGTACAGTGCAAATATCCGCCCTTTACGAGATCCTAAAGATCATCTTGTATAACAGATCAGTCACAAAATTTGAATTCTACCTACAATGCTCCTACCACGCCACAATATTTGGAAACCTTTGCTTTGACATTTATTTGATCTGTCACCTGTCGGACACACTGGTCAGTGAAGCGGAAATTTTCGAGAGGCTCTTGCTGGAAGTCGGTCACCAAATAACCCAAAGGAGATATTTCTTGCACAGAAAAGTAAGTAAAGGGAACAAATGGATCGGGTGTCAATGCACAGGGTGCTTCTCATTGCAGATTCATCTTGGATTGCTCCAGCGACACATTTATGGCTTCAACACAATGGTTTTGCAACAAATCAATATCAATCAGGCATTTTCGTTCGACTACCTGATTAACATCACATGCGCTCTGGCCATAACCTGTCTGCAGTACTACGCCGGCGAGGAGTACTATGCTCCGCACCCCCTTCAGCAGGCTGCTTAATTGAATGTGTATTTAGTCTGATTCTTTGTGTAACTGTGTGGAGGTGGAAATAAAATTGTCTAGTGCCAGGTTTCCGCTTGCTTGAAATAAAAAAAAAAATCGAATGCCGGCTTCTCTGTGCTAAGGGTTTGGAAATATTATTTCTCCAAGCTCCTAAACGGTGATGGCGGCCCACATCCTGCTGTTTCACTCAACTTGGACAATGCATGACAAGAACTACGTTCCTCTGACTCAGTCCAAGGGAAGATAGCAACATCGGGGCTGAAGTCAAACAAAGCTGTTGGAGCGGACGGACTGCCCGTAGAACTTTTTAACCTAGTTTGGGCGTATGCACCAGCTCATCTATGAAATGTGGTCAGAGGAAAGCATGCCCGATGAGTGGAATCCCAGCGTCGTTTGCCCGGTCAACAAGAAAGGAGGCTCATTTGACTGCGCTAACTATGTGGGGATCAGCCTTCTTAACATCGCATACAAGATCCTCACTGCCGTATTGTGTGAGCGTCTGAAACATTTTATCCAGAACCTGATAGGTCCCTATCAGTGTGGTTTCAGACCAGGAAGGTCCACGATAGACCAGATCTTGACACTGCGGCAGATCCTGGAAGACCCAAGAAGTGCAAATCGACACCCACCACCTATTCGTCGATTTCAAGGCCGCATATGACAGTGTGCATAGAGACGAGCTATACAGTGCCATATCAGTCAGATTGTGTAGGATGACGATGGAGAACTCTCGCTGCTCCGTCAAGGTCGGTACCGAACTCACCGAGACAATGTCAAAAAAGGTTCTAGACAAGGCGACGCACTGTCATGTGACTTCTTTAACATCATCCTCGAGAAGATCGTGCGTAAGTGACAAGTCAACACCAGAGGCAAGATCTTCCAGAAGTCAGTTCAATTGCTAGCATACGGTGATGACATTGACGTGATTGAACGAACACAGCGCGCCGTCAATGAGGCGTTTGCTGGCATTGAAGCAGAAGCGACTAAAATGGGTCAGATGGTTATGAGGCCTAAACGGAGTACCTGCTGTCATCAAGAAAAGAGATATAACATCGTCGTTTCGGACAGAGCGTCATATTAGGCAGCAGGAACTTCGACGTAGACAAGGACTTCGTTTACCTCGACTCCGCGGTAAACAGGGACAACATCAGTACCAAAATTAAACGCAGAATCACTCTTGCCAATCACAGTTTCTTTGGGATCAAGAGCCCTCTGTCGAAGCACTAAGCTCGGTTTTTATAACATCTTTCTCATCCCAGTCCTACTTTATGGCGCGGAAACCTGGACGTTACTAAACGTGGATGAGGAAGTCCTTAGTCTCTTCGAGAGAAAAGTTTTGCGTGCGATGTTTGGTCCTGTTTGCGCTGATGGCATATGGAGGAGAAGATTTAACGACGAACTCTGTGCTACGTGCGCCTGGTCAAACGTCTTCTGATACAACACTAAAGATGACTATGCCATGTAGAGCGTATGGACACTACTGCTCCGGGCCGAAAAGTCTTCGAATCCGACCCATTGGGACAATGCAACAGAGGAGTGGGCTAAGATGGCGCACACAAGTTGAGAAAGACCTCAACAAACTTGGAGTGCAAAATTCGAGACAGCTAACGAAAGATCGTGCGGGCTTTAGAGGCATCACAACACTCAAAGAGCAATACTGTCAATGAAAAATCTTCTCAAACTTCGCCGTTCGGAGTCGGCAAAAAGCTGTATGTCCCTTCTTTTCGTGACAGAACAGTAGCACCCGCATCACGAGGCGTTGATGAGAAAACTACGCCCTGGTCTCTTTGTGGACTGTCCACCTATGTAATTATTTTTATTATTATTGGGGACAGATCGTGCTGGCTGGAGGGGCATGTTGGTTTAAGCCCAGGTCCACACCAGACAGCAGGGCCAAAAGGAGAAATGCAGGATTCTCTGTGAAGACACTAAATGGTTAAACGATTACTGAGCTATACACTGGTTGATTGCGTTCTTTCACTGTTTCATAATTGAAAAACTTTGACTGTAGAATACTTCAAGAAATCATCACATTTTGCTTGAAAAAAACTTAATCAAGCACCAGTGGTAAGCTCTCTTATTTCCAAATGTGCAATAAGTTTGTTCGCGTACTCATGCAACACATTTTTTGAAAGACAGGCTTCAAAAATAGCAAAAATCGTATAAAAGTGTATGAAAACATTGGTCACTTACTTACATAAACCGCCAGTTCGTCTTTAATAACCGGAATTCTGTTTCTGCGCTCAGTGCCCAGCAATGTAAGTCAAGATAATTGGAAGTCAGATCTGACAGCTGATGGAACCCTTACAAAACCCCAGCACAAAATAGTAGACAGTGGACAATTTTTAAAAACAACTTAAAACAACAATTTTTAAAAAAGAACTTAACGCAAAAGATCGATTTCAATAAATTCATTCATCAGTAGATGTACAAACTTATGACAAGTTCTGACAATCCACCGATAGCCACAGAAACTGTTCCAACTCACATCAGGGGACATTTTCACCAAAACTGTCCTCTTCTCGCCGTCTCAGTCTATTTGTCCCCGCTTGCTTCGATTTGCAAATCAATTGTGCCCTCAGCACCCACGACTGACTGAAATCTTTTTTTTTAGGGATTACAGACACACTTTTGGCAAGCAACCGCCACCGTCGATGCTGACGTGGGGGAAGCCATCAGGACACAAGACATTCATTAGTCAGTGTCAGCAGAATCTTTCGCAGTAAACTTTTGTTTCAAACTCACTGGCACGCCAATGTATCGGAGTCCCCTCCCACTCTGTGACCCGAATGCATGAGTGTGCGTACGCTCCGAAGCTTTAATCAGTCTCCCGTAGTCATTATCGCTCACCCTCCGCCAGAGTCGAACTGAACCGAAAAACTCTTATTTTCTCATTTTTTGTTTTTGCAGCCACAAAGTTCATACTTCTCAGACTAAACCATTAACCCATTCATCATTCAAAGGAGCCCTTTGTTATTCGTCTCACCTCCCCCCACTTACCACCCGTCATCAATCCTTTCCACGAAGTCATCGCCACACCGCCATCCTGGCCAATCCAATAACCAAGCATACAGAAACAATACACTGTCGAGCTAATGCAAAACTTCACTGTCTCACTCCGGGCGCGGCAGCCAAAGAAAAATCAACCCTTCAATTTCCATAGCCGCCCTTCTCGGTCTCGCTGTGTGTGCTTCACCACCAATTACCACCGATGCCAGTCAATCCACCCCGCCAGTCCATCTCAGCACTGTGCTGGCTGCTACACAGTTCACAATTAACTCGCTGCATGTGGGACGGGACCGTTTGGGATGCCAAAACTCCCTTCGTCACATAATAAATTAGATTTCATCCCTTAGATTGAAAACTTTTTGCATTCTTACCCCTCACCCTGGTTCGGGGTGAATTGCCACTGTTTGAATGCAAAAAGGATTGATCATCTATATCGTTCTCTCGCACATACACACACACACAAACACACCACCATAGTCTCATTTGAGGGATAATGCTATCAGAGTGACTTCCACGACGGGAGCATTGGTCCCCAGCCAAGTGCGGCACACAGGAGGAAACTACGAAGCGACACTGGCAAAGGGTTAGAGCATCCAGGACTCTGCTGGAAAATTCATAATGGCGTGTGAATGTCATCAATCATAATTGCGTTGTGATGAGTCACCGCGTTACATGAAAATTCGCTTAGCGAAATTATTCTGCAAGGATATTGAAGTTTATAAATGATCCTTGCTGTAGCGTGTTTAGTTTCCAATTACGGTTACATTAGTTTCGACTTTTTTCTCCGTTCCTCCTTCCTAGCCACGGGGGCTGTGGCGAAAGGGTTGAGTGGTGTAGCGTTTCAAGACGAATCGATCAATTTCGATTTTCACGGAAATTGACGGTTTGATGTGGGCAAAGGAAGCGAACATGGACATTGAATTGGAGTACTTGCCGTACCATCTGCAACGAAGAACACGAAATATTGGGCTTTGAAAACGAGCACTTGCATAGCAACTTCTTATTGCGCATCATTTTCGTTTTTCAGCGAAAGTGTTTCCAATTAATTAAGCAGCACTACGCATCATCACAATAGCGATGAATTCAATTCAGTCCTGGTACCAGCACATGAAAACCATTTAAACGAAAGGATTGGAATTTCAAATTCACTGAGCCTTGATTGAGACAAAATAGATTTCTGCATACAAGTGGTTCCAAGATAAGCTCAAAATGAGTATCAACATGGGAGTTCTTCTCAAGACGAAAAAGTACGTAGTAGTAAGTAGTAAGCCGCTTCTAATGAACAACTGTCTTCTATTCTAAAAGTCACTTATTATTAATTTATTCTTCTGAACCGCAGATATAACTTAACACCAGCAGACGGGGTGAAGTACATCTGCACGCGCGAACACCGAATTGAGGAAACGCTGACCTAGCGTCTGGCGCATTTGCTGCACGTTGCATCGTTTCCCACAACAGCGAGCCACCATAGAAAGCTGAATCAGGAAATTTAGAGAATAAATATAGGTGATCATATGTTTGTTAGTTTAGTTTTTAAGACTCAAACGAATCAATAAAGGTAAAGCCTTTGATTTTTTTTATTAATCTTGGTGGCGCGTTTCTTTAACTTATATGAAGGTTGCCTTTTATATTTCGGGTTTGGGCAACCCTAGTGTTGCACTCTGTCAACTGCCAGCTCTATCGTAAAGTTTGACATTTTTGAGGTTATACGTACTCAGAACGTTTTGACATGTGATCGCTATTTGTGTCGTTTACAGTAACTTAAAGATTCATCTCGTCGAAAAATTTTTTTTTTAGTTCCAAATCGTGAAAATTTTCGTGCGATTATTTTTTTACAACTTTCGACGTGGATTAACTCAACAACTGTGCACCGATGAACTTATTTCAATTTTTGGCGATGAAGCTCCATCAAGGACTAGTGTTTATCGATGGTATGGTGAATTCAACTGAGGTCGTAGTTCACTCCAAGACGAATTTCGTGAAGGTCGTCCAAAATCAGTTGTTGTTCCGGAAACCATTGATGCTGTGCGTCAACTGACATTGCAAGATCGTCATGTGACTTACCGTGAGATTGAAACAACCATAGGCATTAGTGAGACCAGCATACACTCAGTATTGCATGAACATTTGACCCTCAAAAGAATTTGTTCGCGTTGGATGGAACACAATTTTTCAATCGCTCAAAAAAGGCTCGTGTCGATTGGTCGAAAGAAATGCTCCAAAAATACAATCGCGGTGCTTCGGAACACGTCGATGACATCGTGACAAGTGATGAATCGTGGATTTACGCGTATGAGCCCGAAAGTAAACAATAATCGACTGTATGGGAGTTTCAAATTGGGCCAAATCCAACAAATATTGCTTGCGCACGAACCACTTTCAAGCAAATGGTCGAGGAAAACTGGACATGTCGCAACCGTACCACTAGAACAATGCAGAACAGTCAATTCTGAGTGATACACAACCATTTGTTTGCCAGTTGTCTCCCAAGAAATCAAGAAAACCAACCGCCGAGAACGGATCACTCTTCACCACGACAATGCGAGCTCTCACACATCGGCTCAAGCAACTGCACTTTTGAGGACTCAAAACATCGATTTGATGAGTCATCCGCCGTATAGTTATAACTTGGCACCGAATGACTTATTTTCATTCCCGTACGTAACAAATAAAATGAGAGGTCAACGTTTTTCGACACCTGAAGAAGCGTCCAGAGTGCATATTTTGGAAATACCTAAATCAGAATGGCGAAAGTGCTTCGACAATTGGTTCAAACGCATGCAAAAGTGTAAAGATCTTAATTGGGAATAGTTTGAAAAACAATAAAGCTATTTTCGATGATTAATATTTGTTGTTTGCAACCCTCGTATGTACATTACGAGTGAAGACAACCAGTTGTCCGAAAAAAACAATGAACACCAAGGAACAGCTGGACCTAAAAATTGTTCAGTGATGCGAGCAAAATTCTGTGACTGCATATATATCAACTACTGCGACTTCCGGTCTGTGCGATAGCTTCATCAGAACCGAGTTATGAATATTTTCTGTTTGTGAAATAAATGGACATCTGAAGATGTAGATAAAAATATCAGTTCCTCAACGGAAATGTTTTTTGAGCCTTTGGCTTCCAGAATTGAGCATAAAAATCTAATTTCTTGAATTTGTGACAAGTTTTCATAAAATAAAGAGTGAACGTTGTCTCCGTTTTCTGTTTTGCCGGTTTTCTTCACTTGAAAGGTGACTTGCTGAAAAATCCGAATACTTTCCCCGTTTATAATCATTCCTCACTTTACTGGGCAAGTGCACGTTATACTCGCCCAAAGAGGGTTTCAGTTCTTTTAACAAAACCGTACAAGAACCGAACATTCAAGAAGCTATTCATCGTGTGGTTTGACTTATAATGTAACAAAAAATACATTAATTTGAAAGTAAGCTTTAAATGTTATTTTATTGACTAAAATGTTGAATTTCGTAGTGGGTAGAGTGCGACGCTCACACGCCGATGGTCGTAGTTCGATTTCCAACTCAACACCCCGAATTTTCCACGGCACCACCTTTTTCAAGCTGCTGACAACATTCAGGGAGTCATTTCTGTCTTAGAAAGCTTCTCAAACTTCGCCGTTCGTAGTCGGGAAAAAAACTGTAGGTCCCTTTAACTCGTGAGAGAACAGTAGCGCGCACAACACGAGTAGTTATAAGGAATCTAGGCCCTGGTTCCCTGTGGACTGTCGCGCCATACAACTATTATCACAGGATGGAATTTTCAATAAATCTAAAGAAAAACTAAATTTTGAAACAGTCTACGAACGATTTATCTTCAGACGACTCTTTTTGGATAGCACAAGTTCGAAGCATCAACTGTATCTGACTTCTGAAGACCGGAGACTTTATATATCCAGAATGATGATTTTTACGATCTAGGCTTTCCAACGTAGCCACGTAGCACAACGTAAAATTTTATGCTTGCCAGAATGCTTTTAACAAGTCAGGCTCGACACACCGCCTTGTTGAAACCAGAGGCAATGTACTTGAATTGCAAAAACATATACTAGTTCTGAAAAACGGTAACCATTTGTTCTGATGTGCCTCACTTTTAAGAAACTATGTAATGGATGTACTAGAAGCTCTAGGTATTCTTCGTGTTTCTCATCAGACCAAACACCAACATTTTGTTTATAAACTATCCATTGAGCCAGAAGTCTGCTCATTCATTGTACATGATAAAACAGCGGATATTTATTGCATTTTTCACCAAAACTGTAACACAAAATCAAAGCTTCGATTCTTTCACATGTCAAATTTTGTACACTTTTAGACCGAGTTCTCCACGTGAAGTACGCAAAGCCTAGCTATTGAATATGACGAAATATGTATTCCGTACGGTATTCATGTGTACTCTCACTTACAGCCGCTGCAATCTTTTCACTGGGTGCAAAAAGTGGCCTTACCGACGAAGTTCAATTCATTTGTTCAAACTGAGACTCCAATTTTGGTATGATATTGGTAACACTGAATTCAGTAGACCGGCGAGGGACACCCGAATCAAACCATTTCTTGCATTTCTCCTAAACAACGTTGTTGAAGACTGTCACCTGTCTGTAAAAAAACATTTGCTAACACACAAAAAAAACATTATTACTTTCTATCACTACCAGTTGTGCCAATTTAACAAAAAAAATGTTGTATGTTTGTACGGTATGAAGTGAGCGTTTTTTTTGTACACTATATCTACATATGTTATTGTAGTAGGAAATGATAACATTTAAAAAGTATTGATAGCAAAGTAAAATGAGTCGTGGTGTGTACACCCGATAAATAAAATAAATAATAAAATAATAAAAAAAAATAATAAAAAAATAGCTTTCTGAGGGTAAAACTTACAAATTTATAAATGAAATTTTTGGGTGTTGAGATAAAATAAATGCCAAAAAAATACGTTCAAAAGGAATAAAAAAGAGGAAGAAAACCGAAAGTAACCCCTGCCAATGAACGACAAATAGTAAGATTGGTCAAACGTAGCCTGGTAATGAACGTTAGGAAAATAAAAGAAGAGTTAAATTTACCGGTGGCGATATCAACAATAAGAAGAAGGCTGGTAAAGAAGAATATACCCCCCAGAAGTCCCAGAAAAGTACAACTACTGTCAATTTGTGAAAGAACACCCGAACTGGGAACCTTCTAAGTGGCCCAAAATATTAAGGACGGACGAATCTGAAATAATTTTATATGGTACTCCTCGGACATTTGTTCGCAGCTGAAAAAAAGACTGTAAAGCACGGCGGAGCAAAAATTAACGTGAGGGGATGCTTTTCATATTATAATAATAATAATTATTGTTGGCGCTACAGTCCAGAGAGGAGCCAGGGCCTAGCTTGCTCATCAACTACTCGTGTTGTGGGCGCTATTGTTCTCTTACGAGTAGAAGGGACCTTACAGTTTTTTGCCGACTCCGAACGGCGAAATTTGAGAAGCATTTTCTTGAACAGTTATTACTCTTTGAGTGTTGTCAGCAGCTCGAAAGAGCTGGTGCCGTGAAATATTCCAAAAATTAGTGTTGAGCTGGGAATCGAACCTAGACCCTTCGCCGTGTGGGCGTCGCACTCTACCCACTACGCCACAGCAGCGTATTATGCTACTGCATAAAACCGATGATGATTGCCGGAGTTTATGTCAGAATAATGAGAGAAAAATTGCTACCTTGCGCAGAGTGGAATATGCCGCCTAGATGAATTCTACGGCAAGACAATAATCCCAAACATACGAGCAAACTGGCCGAAGAATACAAGAAGAAGCAATGGAGTTCAGGTTATGTGTTGGCCGCTTCAGTCTCCGGACCTGAATCCCATTGAAACCCTCTGGACAGATGTAAAGAAAACTGTATATGAAACAAAATCCAAAACTGCAAAACAGATATGGGGTGTTCTGCATGTTGCATGGACAAATATTCCTGCTCCTGTGTTCACGTTGTGACGCCGGACTTAAAAATAAAGGTTATCGGACTATGGGAAGAACTATCACGATAACAAAAATAAAAACAAGAAACTTTACTTTAAATTTCTGCACATGGTGCTTTTTTTTATTTTGCAGAATCCGAAATTCGGTGTCATTCAGGCAAAGTGCCTTTTATAAGTTCAATCAGTCCACTTTTTCCTTATCTTCTTTATGGGTTTTATTACTGATGGAATAAGGATGCTGTGCAGTAAATATGATGCGTTTGTATTACGGTAGGAAAAAGTTATTTGCAAAATAGTGACAGAGTCGAACATGGTGCAATTAATTTGCACAGTGCTGTATACCAAATGAATATATCAGAACTATTATATTGGAAAATATAAATTCTCAATCTCTCAACAGACCTCGTACATATAGCCACTAACTATTCCTGCATACAAGTGGGTCCGTCCCCACAACGCTGTAATAAAGCGTGTTCGGACTTTTTTTTCATTTTTTACTTTTCCGAATCCTTAAAGGGCTTAAATCTAAGTTTGAGGATCTGTCTATCTTCAATATCATTTTCTGGCCTTAATTCAATTTTATGCAAGAAGAACTTATCACAAAGCAAAAGAAAATGAAAAACTGAAACTTGAATGTCACTGTAAACCTTTCATATTCAAATATTCTTTAATAAACGCATGCTTTGCTGTTGTGTTTTTCTCAATGTACTTCTCATAACTTCAATTTTTCTTCTTTTTGGCAAATCTAAAAAAATGTATTTTAGACAGAAGAAAGAAAATCCAGTTTTTCTTTTTCTTTCACAATTTTTGACGTATTTTTAAGTTTGAAAAAAACATTAAAAATTGTTTCAGAAAATCGTGCGCTTGTCTCCTCATTTGACGAGAAAGTGTCGCTATTCGGTGCAATTTGCTTCGTAAACAATGTTCCATAATCCAAAAACCACTGCCAAATATTTAAAAAAATTGAGTTCTTATAACCGAATAATATTCACCATAATTTGGTCGATATTACAGAAAACGGGTAGATATAATAATAATTGTGTGGCGCGACAATCCACGAGAGGACCAGGGCCAAGCTAGCTTGCTCAGCAACTACTCGTGTTTTGCTGGCTACTGTTCTCTCACTAAACTTGAATTTTAATATCAAATACAAACACACTCAAAAAGATTAAAGTTTGAAAAAGACTCTTAATCATGTCATTGCTTGAATTAAACTACGAACTTCAACTTCTCAACTTACTTATAATTATTGGCGCGACAGTCTACAGGGGGACCAGGGCCTAGCTTGCTCATCAGCTGTGCGCGCTACTGTTCTCTCACGAGTGGAAGGGACCTACAGTTTATGTGCCGACTCCCAACGGCGAATTTTGAGAAGCTTGTTTTCTTAGACATTTATTACTCTTTGAGTGTTGTCAGCAGCTCGAAAGAGGTGGTGCCGTGAAAAATTCGATGTGGTGAGCCGGGAATCGAACCTAAACCTTCAGCGTGTGAGCTTCGCACATATACCAGGTATACTGGTGTGAAGTGAGGGTCAAGATACAAATGTCTCGATAGGGAACATTTGTTGTGAACGAGCCCTTATTTTTTTTTTTTTGTTTTTTTGCTATGACATCTGTGAAAAATATTTAGTATACATCAAGTCATTGAACAGACAACATCATACTTTTTCATCGTGTTAAAAATGTCGAATTTTGTACCAGAAAGTGATGATTTGCGGAAAGCATAAATATTTTGTTTTCATTTGAGGAAAAGTGCTGCAGAGTCGCATCGAATGCCTGTCGAGGCATATGGTGATCATGCTCTATCAGAAGCAACATTCAAAATATGGTTTCAACGGTTCAGAAATAATGATGTTGATGTGAGAAATGAAGAACGTGGAAAACTACCAACAAAGACGCCGAATTGCAAACGACATTGGATGGAGATGACACTTTGAGTCCGAAGTAAATGGCAGCAATGTTAAATGTTGCACAACAAACAATTTCTGAACGTTTAAAAGCTAGGGGAAGGCTCCAAAAGTGTGGAAAATGGGCGCCACATGAATTAAATGAAAGACAGATGGAAAACCGAAAAAAAAATTTTAAAATTTTGCTTCAAAGACACGAAAGAAAATCGGTTTTGCATCGGACTGTTACTGGCGATGAAAAATGAATTTATTTTAGGAATCCTAAACGGAAGAAATCATGGGTTAATCCGGGACAACCATCAACATCGACTGCAAAACCAGATCGATTCGGCAAGAAGACAGTGCTGTGTGTTTGGTGGGACGAGAAAGTTGTGCTGTACCACGAGCTCCCAAAACCTGGTGAAACCATTAATACTGATCGCTACCGACAACAAATGATCAATTTGAACCATGTATTGATCGAGGAACGACCAGAATGGCCCCGAAGACACGGCAAGGTAATTTTGCTCCATGACAATGTACCTGCACACAAAGCAAAACCGGTTCAGGATGCAACCAAAACTCTTGGCTGGGAGCAGCTACCCCACCCGCCGTATTCACCAGACTTGGCTCCTTCCGACCACCATTTGTTTTCATCGGTGGGACACGCATTGGCTGAGCAGCAAAGTGGCTGTCTGATTGGTTTGCTTTAAAAGACGAACAATTTTATTGGCGTGGTATTCACAAATTGCCAGAAAGAGGGTCAAAATGTGTAGAAAACAATGACCAATGCTTTGAGTAAAATGTTTTTACTTTCCAATTTAGTGTTTTATTTTGCTCATTTCAAACCGGTGTACCTATACTTACAGTTTGCCTGGGAAAACGAAACCGTAAAAAATATATATTGTCCCGCATTTTTAAAATGTTGGTATTTCTCAAAACATACAAATAAGACAAAAGACTATCTTGAAATGCACGTCTGCTCCATCACCACCAACAATCAAAAGCTATTATTTCCTTAATGAAATGAGACAAACTTGTAACAGAGTATTCCATTTGACAGCCATAGCATTCCAAGGAGAGGACAAATAGAAATGAGAAAAAAAGATGAAAACACAAAACAATGAACTGAAAATTCAAACTGAATAAATTCAATCAGACTAATGGTGGGCGAGGCAGGAGCACCCTCGTAAAATAAACAACTACACCGTGTGTAAACAGAACCGAACGAATTGAAACCATCCCCCGCTAGGATTCCGGTCTTCGTTCGTCCATCCACACACACGAACATACACACACACAGACATACATCTCAAGTCCACATCGCTTCTTTAGTATTTTCATTTATTTTGTATAAATAAAGGATGTTCCGTTTGTCCTTTCTCAGCATACAACCGCTGGAATTGAATACATTTCATCCTTGTCGCCCCCTGCCCTCTACGCAAACACAACCGACCAACGTCCGGCCAACGACGACGACGACGAATGGATAAAAAACTTTGCTTGCCAAATTTTATTGCAAAGGTGCCATCATCGTCTTGGAAAAAAACAGAAATACGGTAGATGGCTGCACCGCCGTCCAGAGATAGATAAACACACAATTCAATGAATTCGCAGAATATATTCGGAGGCGGTTCGTCTTGAAAAATTCCCTTCCACGCACGTGAACTGTTTGCTTTTCGGTCGTCTCCTTTGACCTGTGACTCGGATGAGTCTACAATCATCTGAATACGGTGGGGGAACACCAAGGAGGGATGATGAAGAGGATAATGACGGCTGGACAAAATTACAGCACGAACCGCAGAGAGGGTGGGAATGATGAGAGCTGTCAGGTGAAAGTGGACAAATATGAATGAGAGGGAAAAAGTAATTCACACAATTTGTCGCATTTTCAAGAATTTAAATTCACTTAGCAGGGTATAAAAGAGTTTCTAGAAAGCAGACGCCAATCATTCCAAACATTCCCACCAACCCCAACAACAGGTGCTTGCCATGACATACATGACTGTGAGACTTGCCTACCAAGTCATTGGTCTAAGCTCCACCATTCTGAAGTAAAGTTTCCATTCGAGGACACGTGCACGCGGGAATTCCCAATAATTGAAACGCAACCTCAATCAAATTGAATCCTCTCCAATTAAGCGGAGAAGTTCAATAAACCATCGCCGCAGCCGAAGAGAAACAAAAGAAAACCAATACCAAGTCTGTGGCTGGACCCAACCAACCCCCGCATCAACATCGATACATAATAATCAACTGCAAGCCCTTCGCAGGAATAAATCTCCTTTGAGGACGTTCAACTGCTCATTACCAACGACGCACACACAGCGAAATGAAACCCCGTAACTACGGGGTTAAACTACCCCATTCATGGTTTTGCGCATCTAAATTTAGAAACATGCTCGAATGCTGACCCATGCGTGTGAGTAAGCCTGCACACAGGGTGCAGTGTTTTGTGCAGGATTAATTCACCCAACGGCCGCCGACGAAAGGTGATACATCCCACCCCCAATCCACTCGATACGCACACAAATTAATACAAAACAACAAGGAATGCCAAAATAATAATGAGGGATGACCGGCCAAACGGCAAAACGACCAGAGGACTAAGGGACCAGCCAACAACGCCCGTTTGTGTACTCTCGTCCGCACACTAATGATCAATGTCCAGGATAAATTCTAACTGGTAACTGTTAATACACGTATATGTATGCCCGTGCCAGCAGAGTGCGGGGGTGGTGACGATGGTCAACAGATTCCATCTCATCCCCCCACCCGTTGCCTGTCGCACACACAAAAGAATAGCAAGAAAACGAACCCGAACAAGGACGAAAACTGCCAAACGAAAAACGTGTTCAGGATCACAATTAAGGACGTCTGGCCGAATTAAATGATTTACTATTCAAATTCAGGATGTGTGGACGGTCTCGTATAATTGCTACCTTCTGAGTTTTCTTCGCTCAGTTCTCCTGCTGACAGCCCTTGTATTTTCCGCCGCACAAAAGGATGTGTATGATGTTCAGCCGAGTGTACATTGACAGGGAAGATCCCTTTCCCTCTCTCTCTCTCCTCCGACAGTGCGGCATGCGTATGCGTCATTGCGTGGGTGATTGAGGGGAGAGGCCAGGCTCGGTTTCATCCTTTTGCTTTCCTCCGTCCGTTATGCAAAAATTTCCCAATCGGCACGAATTGCAATCAAGCAAATGTCGCACAGACCTTCCGCTATTACTTACGCATGACTTTGTCCGTTTTGCTTCCTTTTTTCTGCTCTGACTTGCTGTGGAGCGGTGTGTGTTGTGTGCGTACATATAGAAATAAATACATTCCGACTGCTGTAAACGAGATTCGCTTCAAACAGGGAATCTTTAAAAGGGCTTCTAGTTGGTTGTTATCTAAGGACATTCAATTGTGACTTCACTGAATATACGCCGCAAATATAATATCACTCTGGCGGAAGCTGAATGGAAGCCACCTTGCAGAAACCTCGGACCATGTCAATGTCATTGAGCTGGTCCAATGAATGTTGGTACCTAGTCTGTGTCCTTTCTAAACATTTGAACTACACCCAGAATTCACATTTTGTTGCCACGGAGCCGGCTTCTCACGAACTAATTTCGATTTCTCGATGAATGTCCAATTGTTATGAGATGTAGGCTGCAGCGGAATGTGAGAATTCTCCTCCTCATCATCTTGTTGTCCACTGCCCCCTTCAGACTCTTTCAGTTGTTCTTCTTTGGTCAACATTACAGTCTGGCGCATATTTGGGCCGCAAACCATATGGTTCTGCTTTCGCCGCACACCAAGTTAAAAAAAGGCGTGCGGCAGAAAAAAGTCGACTTTCCCCTTGCCCAAAATTGGCTCTCCTCAGAAACTTAGCCAGGAATGAAAGGTAGTTGGATTTTACGGACGGCTCCAAGCCCCTAGAGCTGGGGCTTTCGTGGAAAACGAAGATTTCATTCCTCTTTAGGTAATTTCGCGTCGGCCTTCTAGGCGGAAATGTTTGTCATCCTAATGGCCACTAACTGTGTTGTGAAGAATAGAATAATATCTTCGTCTATAGCTACAGTGAAGCTGTATTTAAGGCCTTACACAACCCTTTAACTACTTCCAAGATAATCTAGGAATGCAGGTCTTCCCTTAATTTGGTCGGCAGACTGTATCCCCTACGACTTGCCTGGGTCCCGGGACACCACAGGATCATTGAAAACGAGATAGCCGATGAACTTGCTAGGCAAAAATCAAATGAGGCATTCGTAGGGCCCGAATCCACCTTGAGACTACCCGCGTAATTGATTAAGACTATGTCGACGGTTGGATCTCCCGACAGCAGAACCAGAGATGGCATGACTCTCCAGGCTAGCCAAGTGCATGCTCACGAACGTCAGCATGGAATCCGCCGCTTTTCTGTTACCTCTAGATAGGAAAGACTGCAGGCGGCTTATTGGCATACAAGCAGGACACTTCACCTTCGCTAAGCACTGTAGTCTACTTTGGCTTGCTGATGGCACCCCTCGTGACGCCTGCGGAGAAGGTGCAGACACTTCAGAACACTTTCTCTGTCAATGTCCCGCCTCTGGTCATTTGTTTTGTTTCTCAATACATTTTTTTACTCATTATTCTTCCTTCTTTTTCTTACATTCTAGACAAAAAATACTTAACCTTTCTTATTAATCTGATTTACTGATCTAAATTCTGAATTACTCACTCTTAACAAGCGCTTTAAGCTAACCTAGGAGTATTTAACTTTCTTTTTACCTTTCGGCTTCTTTATTCATGCTCTGTTTTCTTTAATTCATTGTAAATTGTAATATTTATATAAGAAAACTATACAAGTTCGGACAACGCCTCTGGTCGTATCAGGTGGCGACTGTTTGCCGCTAAGTTGTGGAAACTGAAAACCTAGGCTCTCTATCACAGAAGCGCTTGCTCGTTTTTCTTCGGAAGAAAGACAAATTACAATAATCGAACCATATTGACTGGTAGCACTTCAGTACACTGTTTCTCAAACTTAAAAAAACAAAAAATAAATTAATTGAGCTCATGTCCTATTTGTGTACGCAATCATAGACTCGGACGTTCTCTGTTACATATTTCAGTTGTTCGTGTTCGAAGGCTCAATGGGCTGAAAGTTTGTTTTTCATTCATTTCGTTTAGAAAAGCCGTCTTAGGCTCTGAATCTTAAGACGCCTGGACACAGCGCGTCTTCTTCCCGGTCCAAAATTCGAACGACCAAGAACTTCTTCACATGCTTTTCATATTCCTAGGGTTTCTGCGCCATAAAGCAACACGAGGCCCTACTCAATAAGGCCCTACTCAAGAAGGCCCTGCTGAAGAAGGCCTTGCTCAAGACGGCCCTACTCAAGAAGAGCCTGCTCAAGAAGGCCCTACTCAAGAAGGCCCTACTCAAGAAGGCCCTACTCAAAAAGGCCCTACTCAAGCAGGCCCTACTCAAAAAGGCTCTATTCAAAAAGGCCCTACTCAAGAAGGCCCCTACTCAAGAAGGCCATACTTATGAAGGCCGTACTCAAGAAGGCCATACTCAAGAAGGCCCTACTCAAGAAGGCCCTACTCAAAAAGGCTTTATTCAAAAAGGCCCTACTCAAGAAGGCCCCTACACAAAAAGGAACTACTCAAGAATACCTCTACTCAAGACGGCCCTTCTCAAGAAGGCCCTTCGCAAGAAGGCTCTTCTCAAGAAGGCCCTTCTCAAGAAGGCCCTTCTCAAGAAGGCCATAATCAGGAAGGCCCTACTCAAGAAGGCCCTACTCAAGAAAGCCCTTCTAAAGAAGGCCCTATTACTTACGCATGACTTTGTAATCAAGAAGGCCCTACGCAAGAAGGCCCTACTCAAGAAGGCCCTACTCAAAAAGGCTTTATTCAAAAAGGCCCTACTCAAGAAGGCCCCTACTCAAGAAGGCCCTACTCAAGAAGGCCTTACTCATGAAGGCCCTACTCAAGAAGGCCCTACTCAAAGACACGTCGGCTGGCAATGATGTTGGCTAAGGCAAATGAAGGCTCTGACTGCCTCAAAGTGTTCCCTGCAAATTCCATTGCTCGTGTACCCGCTTTATATCACGACCGTCTTGCATTTCAGTAAATGCTTACGTTTCCTCAGGTCTCAGCAGAACTATCTCTTATTTCAAGGTTTCAGACGGTCGAGATTATAGGCGCGATACACACGCAGAAGGTCCAAGGGAAAAAGCCAATTTGTCAACTCTATTCGTTAGAGCACAATACCATGCACCACATGGGAAGTGGTTTTAAAAGCCAGCCTCGGATACTTGGGATCTATAGCACCATCTATTTTATAAACCTTAACAATAAAACAAAATGCAATGACATTGAGATTAATTGTTCCTCTACTTCAATTTTTTTTTTAAATTTGTCAGTTTCGTAAAGCCCAGTTTATATAACTAGGCTATGCGCTATGCGTTATGTCGCTCTCAGCTCGTGATATTTTGATCAAATAACATTTGTCGCCGGGTAACTTCGAACTGCTTATTCAATAATCAAAAAACGTCCAGTGCCTTGTGGAAAGAGCCACCCGAAAAAAATGAAGATTCAATTCTGCTTAAAATAATGTGAACACGATTAGCCCCTCTTCTTTCTACACACTCCCAGGACTTAATCTTTCCGACTAACCCCATTTTAAAATCCTTCCATTTTGGTATGCAAATAATTTTCAAATATGGCCGCTTTCAAACCTACATACGATTGGCTCTCAGGCATTGTCCACCGTTGTTGAGAAGTTGAAAATATTCAACCCTTCTGCAGTCTCATCGCCCTCTTTGCAGCACACTTTCATCACTTTTCATCATTTTCATTTGTGCTTATGACATCTCTTTCTTTTGTGAAACCAAGAGAGAGATGTCCTTTAGAATTTCCTAACAACGCAGACAACGGGGATTATTGGGAACAGAGAATGCAAACAACTGCACTTCCCTGATTAATGCCTTTTGAAAGTAGGGTAAGTAATAAAGAGGTGTAAAACACAGAATGACGGTGAAAGGAGTTATATCCTTCTTCCTTTCTTCTTATCCTAGTTTTGTATGAGATTACATTTTAGCTGAGACACACCAGTCGAACACATCTATATCACAGTCAAGTATACTTGGCTGTGATAATAGTCTGTGTCCCTGGTTACAGGGTAGCAAAGACAATAACCTACCGGCGACATCTGCTATCAAACACAGAATACCACATATGAAAGCTAGGTTGCAATCTGTGATAGTTTTCGTTCCACAGTCACTGATTGTGATTGACACAGTCAATTTCAGTCACAATATTAGATAAAGTGTTTTTCTAAAACTTTTAAATCGTTATTGAACGTCATTTAGTCGTTAAACGAGGTACGACGGCCTAATGGTAGTTTTCCACTGGCTGTGTGGTCTCAACAAAAAATTTCACTGCTAGTGGAAAAGTGAGCGTTTCTTTACATATTTAAAACCCAAGCTCATAAAACAGAGAATAAGACGAAAATAAAACACTAATTATTAATGGGAAAGTAAAAACATTTTATTCAAAGTATTGGCCATTGTTTTCTACATATTTGGACCACCTTTCTGGCAATTTGTGAATACCACGCCAATAACATTGTTCATCTTTTAAAGCAAACCAATCAGACAGCCAATTTTCGACATCGTCGTAGGAATCAAAGTGCTGCTCAGCCAATGCGTGTCCCATCGATGAAAACAAATGGTAGTCGGAAGGAGCCACGTCTGATGAGCACGGCGGGTGGGGTAGCTGCTCCCAGCCAAGTGTTTTGATTGTATCCTGGACCGGTTTTGCTTTGTGTGCAGGTGCATTGTCATGGAGCAAAATTAACTTGCCGTGTTTTCTGGCCCATTCTGGTCGTTTCTCGATCAATGCATGGTTCAAATTGATCATTTGTTGTCGGTAGGTCTATTAGCTCGTGGTACAGCACACCTTTCTGGTCCCACCAAACACACAGCATTGTCTTCTTGCCGAATCGATCTGGTTTTGCAGTCGATGTTGATGGTTGTCCCGGATTAACCCATGATTTCTTCCGTTTAGGATTCCTAAAATAAATCCATTTTTCATCGCCAGTAACAATCCGATGCAAAACCGATTTTCTTTCGTGTCTTTGAAGCAAAATTTTACAATTGTTTTTTCGGTTTTCCATCTGTCTTTCATTTAATTCATGTGGCACCCATTTTCCACACTTTTGAAGCCTTCCCCTAGCTTTTAAACGTTCAGAATTGTTTGTTGTGCAACTCTGCAGCACTTTTCCTCAAATGAAAACAAAATATTTATGTTTTCCGCAAATCATCACTTTCTGGTACAAAATTCGACATTTTTAACACGATGAAAAAGTATGATGTTGTCTGTTCAATGACTTGATGTATACTAAATATTTTTCACAGATGTCATAGCAAAAAAACAAAAAAAAATAAGGGCTCGTTCACAACAAATGTTCCCTATCGAGACATTTGTATCTTGACGCTCACTTTATACCGGTATTATTGGTACTCTTAATCTATGTATGATTGGTTAAGTTTAAGTGTTGAAAGTGGGATGGTGAGGAAGAGCGGAAGAAAGAGGGGCAGTCAAGAAAAAGGGTCCATGAGTTACAGAAGTCGGAACGGCCATAGCCCACGGAAAAGAGTGTCGCTATAGGGGTATTAATGCTATAGCGATGCGGTTTTATGCTGAAAGGTGGGACAGTACGAAGATATTGGAAGAAGGAGTTGAGAGGTGATACAGCGTGAAGATATGCAGTGCTGTCAATATTATGTAAAGAATAAAAAATATCACGTACCCTGGCGAGAGTCAGGAGTGTTAGACGTTTTTATAAGAACTTAAATTAAACAGATTGTGGCCGCCGTGGCGTAGTGGGTAGAGTGCGACGCTCACACGCCGAAGGGTCTAGGTTCGATTCCCAGCTCAACACCAATTTTTCGAATGTTTCACGGCACCACCTCTTACGAGCTGCTGACAACACTCAAAGAGTAATAACTGTCTAAGAAAGCTTCTCAAATTTCGCCGTTCGGAGTCGGCAAAAAACTGTAGGTCCCTTCTACTCGTGTGAGAACAGTAGCGCGCACAACACGAGTAGTTGATGAGCAAGCTAGGCCCTGGTCCCCCTCTGGACTGTAGCGCCAACAATTGTTTTGTTGTTTGTAAATTAAACAGATCACGTATCATCAAGTGGAGCACAGAGGACAACTCTGGATTAAACAAGCTCCATATGTTAGGAATGGTTAAGTGCATGTACCAGCTCATCTGTGAGATATGGTCGGAGGAAAGCATGCCCGACGAGTGGAATCTCAGCATCGTTTGTCCGGTCCACAAGAAAGGAGACCCCTTCGACTGCGCCAACTACCGAGGGATCAGTCATTTTAACATTGCATATAAGATTTTCTCTGCCGCACTGTGTGAGCGCCTGAAACCGTTCGTCAACAACCTGATAGGTCCTTATCAGTGTGGTTTTAGGCTAGGGAAGTCTACAATCGACCAGATCTTCACACTGCGGCAGATCCTGTAGAAGTCCCAAGAAGTACAAATCGACACCCACCATCTATTTGTCGATTTCAAGGCCGCGTATGACAGCGTGCATAGAGACAAGCTATACAGTGCCATGTCTAGTTTTGGCATCCTTACCAAACTCGTCAGATTGTGTAGGATGACGATGGAGAACTCTCGCTGCTCCGTCAAGGTCGGTAGCGAACTCACCGAGACCTTCGATGTCAAAAAAGGATTTAGACAAGGCGACGCGCTGTCATGCGACTTCTTTAACATCATCCTTGAGGGGATCATGCGTAACTCACACGTCAACACCAGAGGCACGATCTTCCACAAGTCCGTTCAATTGCTAGCTTATGCGGATGACATTGACGTGATCGGCCGAACTCAGCGAGCCGTCAATGAGGCGTTTGCTGGCATTGAAGCGTAAGCAGCAAAAGTGGGACTGGTGGTAAACGAGGGCAAAACGAAGTATATGCTGCCATCGAAGAAGGACGCAGAACATCGACGTCTCGGACAGAGCGTCACTATGGGCAGCAGACACTTCGAGGTAGTGAAGGACTTCGTCTATCTCGGCTCCGCGGTGAATAGCGACAACAACATCAGTACCGAAATCAAGCGCAGAATCACTCTTGCCAACAACACCTTGATCATCCCAGTCCTGCTTTACGGCGCAGAAACCTGGACGCTACTAAAAGCGGATGAGGAAGCGATTGGTCTCTTCGAGAGAAAAGTTCTGCGTGCGATTTTTGGTCCTGTTTGCGTTGATGGCATCTGGAGGAGAAGATTCAACCACGAACTGTATGGACTGTACGGCGGCATGAACCTAGTCAAGCGTCTACGGATACAACGCTTAAAGTGGCTAGGCCATGTAGAGCGCATGGACAGCACTGCTCCTTTCGAATCCGAACCACAGGGACAACGCAAAAGAGGACGTCCTAGACTGAGATGGCGCACACAAGTGGAAAAGGACCTCAACCATCGTGGAGTGCGCAATTGGAGACAGCTGGCAAGAGATCGGGCTAGCTGGAGAGGCATGTTGGTTGAGGCCCAGGTCCACCCCGGACTGTAGCGCCATCCGAAGAAGAAGAAGAATATGTTAGGAATGGGCTGTGATAAAGGACCATCATTTTGGTTTCCACATTTGATATAGCGATTTAAGGATTGGAGAAGTCTTTACACCAATGTTGCAATAATTCTAGCGTCAAATGAGCTATGTTTATGTTGTTGTCACATTGAGAGCAAGAACTTAATACTGGTTTTAACCTGAGCTGTTTTAATACTGTTGTCACATTGAGAGCAAGAACGTTATCCAAGATCTGAAGAGGCATGATAGACGGAAGAGTTTATTAAGCGACTTTTTAAATTCTCGGTTATGGTCATGAGCGTTTGCGCAGAATACTTCTTGTGACTCTTGTGGGACTTTATATTACACATGTTCCCTTTGGCTATATGCTTGATTTATGTATTTAAGCAAAAAATTTCCTGTTATGCAGATATTCCCTTAACCAATTTGCTCCCAATCCTCTTAACACAGCATGCTGTAGTGCTTTAATTAGCTAGTGATTCAAAGTATCAAAGGCCTTACTTAATACCGTTAAAACATAAAGAACTTGTTCAAGCGTTCACTGACGCAGGTCGCAAATTCCCCTCATAGACTACCAGAACTTTTATTTGTCTGACATTTGTGCTGGCTTGCATACAGTGAAAGGGAGTGGGGTTTTTCCCACTTAGTTCCGAAAAAATCCTCTTTAGCTCATTCCTGAGACAAGAATGATCCGCTTGTTATGAATTGGAGTTTTCTCGTTGTTTAGCATTCGCTGACACACCATCACTTGAAGTTAGACAACTTTGAACCATACATTAAAAAAAAACCAAAACTTCTATACAAAGTAGTTTATAAATTTATTTACTTAAAAAAGAAGAACTTACATAAAATATTTTCATAAGTAACACTTGTTGTGTAATTCCTTATCTTAAGCGTTCAAACTGTGCACTTTCCGCTCTTCAAAAAATAGAAAACGGAATCTCGGAAAATCCTTACAAAAATAGTTCGCATCTCTACAACAATCTCCTAATCATTTACCTATCTTCACTATTTTACAATTACTAAACTATTTTATTTATTTGTTGATGTTGTTTTTTTTTTTTTTTTTTGTAAAGGTAGGCACAGAGCTAACAATGAATACTATCAGTGCATATCTCCTTCGTATTCGAACTCAAGTCCTCCGGAGTTAGTTTGTGTGTGCTGAATCTCGCTACGAAACTATTACGAAAACTAACGTTGATAATCTACTTCACTTAATTTTAAGCTAAACTGTTTAAGTAGGTTTGTTTTATATTACATTGGTCTTCCAAGAGTGCGGGAGGCGCATGTCGACAATCAACTCTGTACATTTTTGGTTCAGACGCGCAAGGCATCTGACTGATCTCGAAATGAGAGAGAAACTTAAATGAGTATGGCGAATGTTGGTGCACGCGTGCTTCTCAAGTCGACCTGGACTATGAGAGTAGCGTTTGTTTTTATGGAACAGCGACATTTTACAACAAATAAGGAAAAATAAATAAATTTAAATAGACGAATTAAAATTTAAAGAATTTCCGTTAATCTGCTGATTTGTTGTTCTTTAGTGGGACGCCTTCCTCTTGGGTGATCTCGTTCTTGCCCTTCTTCTCGGGCGGATTGTTCCAGGGCTGAAGTTCGCCTGTGCCAAGTACTAGGAACACCAGCGAGCCCAGAATGTAGGTCGCTGCAAGGACCCAGAAGACTTTTTGCCATTGTCCGAAGGTTTTCTGTAAGGAAATCGCATCTAGTCAAAAAACATGATTTTTGAGAAGCTAAAAGGCTACACTTACGTCATTGTAGGTAAGCGCACCAACCATCCACGTCGACAGGAAACCGCTGAACGACGAGAGGGTATTCGCCATGCCAAAGATAGTCCCGCTGAAATTTGGCGCAATATCAAGACCGTTTCCAAGGTAACCAGCGGTCACAGCGCCATGAACAAATAGGGCCAGTGTGAAGATCGTCACTGACCATAACGCGGTGTCGCCCAAGTACACTTGGAAGATCATCAACACTCCAGGCACAAAGAGGGCTACAAGGAGACAACCAGTTAAGGATGGGAAACGATTTTCTTTCATTCAGCCTGCTTACCAAATGTGGTGAAAACCTTCCTAGTAGCAGTGGTGGACAGAGAACCCTTCTGTCTCAGATAATCAGCTAGATACGAAGATCCAACAGCCATGATGTATTTGCCCAAGTACGGAAGTGACGAGAACAAACCGTTCTGTAATGACAACAAGGAAACATTCATTTAAGACAATTTGCAGTCAATTGAAGTCGGAACGCTGCAACAAACTGCCCAACTGACACCTGACAACTTGGCACTTGATTGCGCACAGTTTCAAAGGAAAGGGGCAAGCAACAAATCAATTAATCCCCGTTTGAATTGATTGCAGGAGGCCCACGAGCGACCATGCAACCAATTGATCATCACTGGAGGACAATCTCATGGGACTTTTAATTAAAACAAATGACTGAGCTTGAGTCTGGCGGCATTACACAATTAAGCAACAATCTTACCTCCTTGATTTTGAAATGCAGGATGTCGTTCATGAAGGTCGGCAGCTGATTGATCACGGTAAAGAAACCGAACACTGACAACCCGTGCGTTATGATGATGGCCCAGACGGCTGAGGATGTGAACATAGATCCCCATGGAACGTGGGAGGGGCGCTTCTTAGAGGTGGACGATCCAATGGCTTCTTCAATTTCACGGCGCTCCTCTGGTGAGATTCTGGGATGTGTAGCGGGAGTGTCGAATACGAAGAGGAACCAGCAGATCGACCAAATCAGACCCACAGCGCCTGAAAGAATGAAAAAGATAAATGTAATGACTTTTCATCTTAAACTGTCAATGCAACTGATTTACACTGGAATACAACGGTTTATCGCATAAATCACTTAATCAGGGTGCGGGCACTCGCCAGATGCGTAGGCTTTATCAGAAATCAATACAACTGAGCGCGACGTACGTGTGATAGTTAAATTGGGTGCAAATGCCTGCGAGTTGTAATTCAATGTGTTAGCGTTCCAGATTGTAGGTGAACAAGCGTGTTATCGATGACACGTTCCGCTACTGCACGGAAGCATGCTCGTAGTTACAGGCATGTGTATGCAGTTTATACTGGGCTGCTCAGTGGACCGAATAATTACTTTTTTTATCGAAGATGATTTCAACAACTATTAATTTTTATTTTTCATTCAAGTCAGTGCTTAACATTTTACAAAATATAACTGGAGTTCGAAGAAACTGCTATTTTAGAACAAAATTGAGGTGAAGGTGAACATTAATTGTTTAGTCTCGTGCAGAGAGACGAAGTGTGCCAATGAGTTACTGGAACAAGGAGGTTTAAAGTCAAGTAACTTAGTTATCTGATTGCCAACATGATGCTTAGCTTAGGTTGAATCAGATAGCACAGCGTACGCCATTTTTAGGCCAGTTGTAAAATCACTTGAATTGCCCCTCAAAATAACTCAAAACAAATGTCTTTCGACTACAAAACCTGTTAAGGGGTCGCGTGCTAACATCGCTTATCCAACAACTGTAAGAGCATCGCACTGGAATCGGGCTTCGATTTCTTGCCTCCACTACAACTTCTTCAATCCTGTTGTAAGGGACGTCAACCCGAAGGACATGAATTCCGTACACACATTGTTGTGTGATTACAACGAAGACGGTGGATAGTCGATATCTGTCTAAGTCGATGAGACAGAAAGGGTATTTGAAGTTATACTGAGGTTAAATTAAGGTGGAGAGTCATCGTTTGTTTGGTAAACTCAACGTAAGCCCATCTTAAACATGTTGCACGTGCAAGACAAAGACGGACGAAGTCTGAACAACGAACGCCAAAAGTCAAAAAGATGTTGCTAAAGTCAAGGAAATAGCATTGGCCAGTCGTTGAGTAACCGTTAGATAAGATGTGAAGGATATTAACATATACATCGGGCTCTGCCTTTTCATTAATAATAATAATTGTTGGCGCTACAGTCCAAAGGGGGACCAGGGCCTAGCTTGCTCATCAACTACTCGTGTTGTGCGCGCTACTGTTCTCTCACGAGTAGAAGGGACCTACAGTTTTTTGCCGACTCTGAACGGCGAAATTTGAGAAGCTTTCTTAGACAGTTATTACTCTTTGAGTGTTGTCAGCAGCTCGAAAGAGGTGGTGCCGTGAAATATTAGAAAAATTGGTGTTGAACTGAGAGTCGAATCTAGACCCTTCGGCGTGTGAGCGTCGCACTCTACCCACTACGCCACGGCGACCACATTTTCATTAATAATATGGACATAAATTTCGACGAGAATTATAATTTGTCCTCCGGATTTCCTTTAAAAAAACGTGCCATCACTTAAGCCACTTTGTTACAATTTCGTTTTTGCAACGGGTTGAACAAAGATGAAGCGGAGGAGAACGACGGCACGCTTGTGGGAATATTCTTATCGACCACACTCTCACAGACTTTTGTTTGAAGTAGGAACAAAATAAAACCCAATCCGTTATGATGCCCTTGTCTTCCTGCGTTTGCAAGGGAGAGGACAACAATAAAACTCCTCATTTCTAGCTTCAAGTTTAGTTTTCCTCAAACGTTGTCATTTTCATAGGTTCACAGACAATAAGTCAACAGCAGCTGGATAAAGGCGGAGCCGAGATGCTGCCAACAGCGAGTTCAATTCACTTGCTTCATTGCATAACAATAAAAATAATTGTTGGCGCGACAGTCCACAGGGGGAACGAGGCCTAGCTTGCTCATCAACTACTCGTGTTGTGTGCGCTACTGTTCTTTTACGAGTAGAAGGAACCTACAGCTTTTTGCCGACTCCGAACGGCGAAGTTTGAGGAGCTTTCTTAGACAGTTATTACTCTTTGAGTGTTGTCAGCAGCTCAAAAGGAGTGTTAAGCCGGGAATCGAACCTAGACTCTTCGACGTGTGAGCGTCGCAGTCTACCCACTACGCTACGGCGGCTTCTTTGCATGCACAGTACAAATTAAGCTTCTTCAAGAAGCATAGTTCTGATGCATGGTGCACTCTAACATCATCTAATTTCATCTTGTTGTGGCTCTACAGTCCGGGGTGGACCAGGGCCTCAACCAACATGCCTCAAATTTACTTTTATTTAATTAAGATGTTCACGCGCACAATCTTTGACACAGCCAAAGTCAGAGAAACTCGAATTGAAGTTTTAAATTTGATTTGCAACAGTAGGGAAATTTCTTCCTGCATGGAGCTTCTTCCCTTCCTGCTTGCAAATAATCTAGCCCGAACCTCTATCAAACTATTTGCAGAGAACAAGAAAAAGTGTCCGCTCCTGTCACCGAAGTGCTTACAACCTAGCATCACAAGATCGGATGAGAGAAATTCCCGCACGCGTGCAAAAGTTAAATGTGCAAACATTCAACCTGTCAGAAGCTTGTTTCATATCAAAGCATATTATCTAAACCTGCAGCCACGATGTTAATACGAAAATGCAAAACAAATAACGTTTTCCTTGGCCGTGGCCCAAAATTTAAAATAATGGCAAGAAATTAATTCAGACCATCAAAACCGTCTCCACTTTGACGCAAAACGTCGCGAAGCTCTGACATTATCTGAACTCATGCGAGCATGCGAGTTCAATCCGTCCACATGGGTGTGCATGTTTATGCAACATTGTTCGGAAACACGACTTGCTTTGAATAAGCAGCGCGCCCACTCGCCCCCACTCACTTTGACGTGTCACCCATACAAGTCGAGCGCATTCTTTCAGAAGCTTCTAATAACATATTCGCCGCGATTTGTTGGCGTTTGTTTACGAAGACATTAAATCGATTACAGCGAGAATAGGAACGTGATTTCACCCATTAATTAGCAAATAAATTCTCAGAATTCAATGTAAGCGTGCGCTTGTGTGCATTTCCACTTACCCGTCAGATAGAAAACACTGGCCCAGCCGAATGATGAAATGAAAAATCCACAGATCGGCATTGTGACGGCGGCACCAAGGGAGGAAGCTGTTCGAGGGATAGAATTCAATCAGGAAATCGATCACGAGGCGGACGTATGCTGACACTTACCCATCATGTTGGACATGAATTTGGAGCGGTCCATTGGGGGAATCCAAACAGCAGCAACAGGATGAATGGCAGGCCACGTTGCACCTAGAAGAAGTTTGAAATGATTGATGTTCCAGGACGTCCGGTGGAATAACCACACTTACCCAACATGAATCCGAGGAGGACTCGCAGCACAATCAAGGCAACGTAATCAAAGTGTGCTGCTAGGGGAGTCAACAGTGTCAATAGACTGGCCCACAGCATGGAATGTCCAAAGACTCTTCGCCCACCAATCAGCTCCGCCAACCGACCGCCGGGCAACTCCGTCATGATGTAGCCCCAAAAGAAGCTCCCCAGCACGAAGTTCTGCTGATACGAATCCCATGGGAATTTCTCCTCCTCATCCTCAATGACGTCTGTGTGCGCACTTGCCGTGGTATTGTGGCCATTTCCATTCAAAACTGGAACATCAGTGGTATTTTGTTTGACCATTGCCACTATGGCAATTGTAAGATTCACTCGCAGGGCATAGTTCAGCATGAAGCCGAGCATAGTCATAATATTCAGTACTTGGCGACATGATACGAGACCTACAAAGAGATGAAAATAAAGATTAAAAAATTGAAAGAAATTACGAAACATCAGTTTAATCATTCCCTCTGACATTTGATATCCACGTGTCATGCTTATAAATTTAAAAACAAGTCTAACCTCAAGAGTAGCGCAACAGTACCGGCACATTTCATCAGCACATTGGCCTCACGTATGAATATGTACACACGTCGCAACATCGCATATGATCGGTATTTTCAGTCCTAAAAATAAGCGCCACACAATTTGACAAGTCACGTCAATCTGCCCACATTTTTGACAGTGACCTTAAAGCTTTCAAATCAGGCGTTCCATATGGTCCCTGGCTTTGTTTTCGCAAAACAGAAACACAGAGTACATACCCACCAAAAATAGAGCATATGGCTGATTTATTTCCGCAAAAGAATTGTTAAGAAAAAAACGATAAATTTATTTCTGTGTTTTTGAACACATGCCAAATGCGTTTTTATAGTGAAGCCACACCTCCATCCACTTCCAACGCTCTTCGATTGAGGTAGAAGAATATTTTGAAACGTAGAGCGCGTCAATATTTGTTCATGTGACGTAGTGTTCAACTAAGAAGTCAATTTTGGAAGTACACACAGAACTTGTCTAGTTGTCGTGTGGCCAATAAACGATTTCCAAATGTTTCTTCTGAGGTTGGTATCCCTGCATGTTGAGGAAGTCCTCCATTTACAATATATAAACTCCATTTTGGCAAGCGAAACAAAGATTGTCAAACACTGTTCTGGCACGAATATTTGAAGTCGAAGTCCTCGTACCCGAACAAAATTCAGAATACACAAATATTTGACCCAAATTTTGCAGCTTTCAGCAGTATGGCACTGCGACAGAAAACGGTTTTTGAATATGATAAAAATAATTGTCCCCGTTGATCAATCCAGGAAGATTTCTTTAGCTTATTTGAAAAATTTTACTACAATAAGACTGATGTTTTATGGATTTTAGGACGGGCGTGTGGAAGGATTTTGCGGACGGAGGATGTGGCCCATGTTAACTGTCGCGTACACTTTAATTGTGTGGGTCATGTTACAAGGGTAATTTAGTAGTGGTGAGAGTTTTAGTATCCAAATTTTATGTGAAGATAATAAGTGACGAATAATATAATATCTGCCCTGAGCCTGTGCAAGTTCCACTCGAAAAAGGTTACGTGTTCATTTTTTTCTACACAAAGTTTAGAAAACTGGTTTTATTTTACACATCATAAATGTTTCGCACAGTTTCTTCTAATAACTGTTTAGGTAAACACAATTGAAAGTTCTCTAAGCATTCGAAATTGTAGATAAATGGAAAAAATTTCCAGGGTTGACACTTTTTTATTCTGTAACATTTCTTCAGAATTTTTAATTTCTAAATGAATGTAAGTAACAATTTTGTTCCAAATTCACGTATAACCTTAACAAAGTCATTAAACAAAATACGGTTTATTTGTGAAGGGCATACAAAAAAGTGGGATAGGTAATATGACGGATTGACACGCCGTACATTAATCTTAATTTATCTTTAAAACGAAACCTTAAAATAGCCGATATTTGTCTATTATAAAATCAAGTGAACGCAGGAGCCAAATAATTTCATACGTTCTCGATTTGAGAAGACTATCCAAAAAAATTATCATCTTCCGTGTAAAATATTTTTTTTTTTGTCACTTGACATGGGCTTCATTTGTGCTTTTTTTTTCAAAAAAATTTATCATCTTCCGTGTAAAATAATTTTTTTTTTTGTCACTTGACATGGGCCTCATTTGTGCTTTTTTTTTCATTTTAAGTCTATAGTCAATTATGTAGGTGCATGACGTTTAATGGGAAAAGGTGAATAAGTTCAGGAGCACCATACGAGAACCGTGAAACCCATAACGGAGAGACATACCGAAAGAAAATGTTACGTTCTTTGACAACAAAACAAAAAAATTCGGCTAAATAGTTTTTAATTGATTTTTTTTTTTCGATTATACAAATTTTAAATTTCAAACCAGCCAGAATGCCGACGAAATGAATGCTTTGATATACATTTTTGACTTGAATTTTCCCTCCGTTGCTTATTCTTCGTTTAATGGTGATGCAACATTCCACGTACAAATTCGAATTGAACAATTTCATCAGAGTGGCATGAGTCGTTCTAAAGATGTTATACGAGTTTAACACCTTTCTTAATTCGTCCATATTATTGTCAATAAATACCTTTAATAACATTACTTTCGACATAAAAATATGATTTCTCATCATTTCAGTCTTACTTGAATTTGCTTAAGAAGACTTGAGTAAAAAAAAAACTAAAAATATATCCTTCCCCGAAAACTTTGTCCTTTTTTTAAGTTCCCTGCACTTTTTACAAAATGTAAACCAAGTTCAGGGAATGCAAGGAGACTGAACCAATTCTCTGAATCTATGATGACATAGGGCCTGAAGTTATAAAACAGTTAAATCAGTCAAAGCTCAAAAATTCTTCCTATGAGTTCAGAGATCGCTTAACGAAACCTTTTCTTTTATAACTTGAAATTCAGCAAGTGAATTAACTGGAAGTGGAAGTAGATCCTGGTGACATTTCGTATTTCAATGCCTGTTTAGCGAATTTTTGCTGATGATTTCGTTTTGCGAACTGTACCTGCCACAAAATTCATTCAAGCAAATAATTAACGACCAATTTAAATTGACTCATTTCATTATGCCCGAAAAAATAAATTCTTCGCTGATCTGTCACATGATGCCACTGAATCAGTTGGAATTCTTTTGTGTATCTTTTGCAAAGAAGCCAAAGCTACGCTGAACTCAAAAAGCTTGCATTCCATTTCCAGTCAAGCGCCTGAAATTAACGTCCAGCATGTCCATTCGATGATCAGATGTAAAAGCAAGAGTTATTTTGACATTTATTTTGTACTTAACGAAACGTCACACGACCAACAGGTAACCTCGTGATCTCGAAAACACCGCACAAGGTACAGACCCTCCTGCGCATCATTCATTTCCCCTTCCACACACATATTACTTCATCGGGGTTTCGGGGCAAAAATACATAACTGTATATTATAAGCACTCATCGATGTCTGTCTGAAGTGTGTGCGGTCAACGACATCGACGTGCTGAACAACGCATGATGTTCGTATCTTTCTTCGCGTTTAATTGTCCTCTTAATCTAAATCGCTTCGGCGCGAAAGTTAAGCAATGACACATAACATGTGCACAGCGAGAACGCATAATGAAGAAATGTCAAATCATATACAGCGTGTATTTTTAGAAATTCCATGTCACAGTGACAGTTTTATTGTTAAAATGTATGGCCCTTTGATCTTGTGTCTAGCCCTGTCGCTCACTTACAAGACGAATTGAATTGACATCTTAAGTTAATACACTTAAGAGCTCTGTTTGTTGATTGAACTTATCAGAATGGAAAAACGAACACATGCCATTGATCGGAAAAAACCGCCGAACCATGACAAAAGACATTAAAGGTCGCGACAACATTTACATAAACCGAATGCGGGTGCTCTCGTAGAGGGAAATGTGGGCTGCATTCATGAAAATTTGATTAAATCCATTCCAAGTGGAAAGTTATTTTTAAGCTAGCGCCAATAAACGACCACACTTCACGGTCATTTTGCATAAATTCAATGACGTGCACAGAAATGCGATATTTATTGGCACGGAAAACATTTAGCTAAATTAAGAAACGTGCTAATGTCATGCGATATCATTAGAGCGACTTTCAATTCATGCCACCCTGATGAATTTGTTTAGCTTGATGTAACGTCCCCATTAAATGATTACCTCCCAGATAAACATTACGCAGCTTTAATGTATCATTTAAGCTGAATTTTTAAATTCGGGGCGCTGCAGAGTCTTGAAAAAGAAAGCATAAATGATTTCGCAATTCGCCATTAAAGTGCAAATGTTAACCGGTTTGATTATGACAAGACATTTGGCAAAGAGTATAATGGCCAATAACTTACTGTCTCCTGCCCGTTTTATAACTCACGAAAAGGGTAAAAGACCGATTTGACTTTGAACTTAATACACGAGAGAAACGTGCGCCAATTCCAGTTTGATGAGCGTTGGTGGAGGCACTTGTTCAAAATTATAAAATGCACGTTTAGGGGTGTGTTCAAACACTGGCTTCCAAACCAGTACGAGAGATTTGTACTGACCAAGACTTCTGCTGTTGAAGAAATCAAAAAACTACTTTCAACCACTTGTTAATTGCTTACAAAGTAACCCCTCTTTGAGTAAAGTACAGCGGTGTTTGGGTTTAAATCCTTTCTTACACAACCGAGCAGAATTGAAACTGATCAGTCACAGGCTTTCTTTTTAATTCACAGCTGCCCTGAACACCGCCTCCAGTCAAATCGCATCAGTTGCATCCCAGAAAAGGTGTTAAATCACTGACAACTGAAGTCTTGACGACCTCACGCAATGCTAATTGAAACTGCTGCTTATCTAAATGCTTCGTCTGACCTTTACTTCATAAAGATAGTGGTGTGTCTCTCACGTGTGAAATGTTTACGATTATTCCGTCAGTCTTTGGGACAATGTCAAGTCGACTTAGATATACACATGCCGCATATGAATGAGTAATTGTTTGTGAGAAAATTAAATAATAAATGCAAATTGAATGCAGAATTACAAGCGTTTAGCGCTTCGGGCGTGTTGTAAACCTCCCACATATAAACAACTACGAGATCAGTTTCCCGGAGTGTTTATAAACAAAGTAAAGTTGATGTTGAAGATTTGCAATTCTTGGGTATTGTTGAAAGTGTTTAATTTGAGATCGTGATTTATGTGCGGAAACTTGCAAGTTTATGAAACTCACATGCCTTGAGTGGCATTCGTTGGGTTTGAGGTCACCCGGTGAGGAAGGAAATTTACTTTTCTTAAAAGAAATAATTAGACAATGGAATGTGACGAATGTGAATATTTTCTTTCAAAAACGTGCAATTGTTGATTTGATCCAATGTCTCCTACAAATCATGAAATCAAATATCCAATCTAAAGTTGTCTTTGGGAAGAAGACTGTTCTTTAACCCAGGTAAACTGAACTTAAGTACAGGATTAGTGTAACCGCATTTTGGTCATTGTAGGGCGTATGGACAACAAATCAGTCAAGAACAGAAGAACTTTATATGTCTAAGAATGACAGTAGTGCAATAAGCACTCACTCGCCCGATGTCCTCTGTAAAATAAATAGTTTTAGCGTATAAAACTCGTATACTCATAGATGACTTCTGTCAAAGGAGTAGTTCTCAAAATAAGAAGTTTGAAGATCACTATGAAAAAAACTATTGCTACTTTCGAGCATTAAATGTTAAGGCCCTTCGGTGCTAAATGCAGTCATCCTTTCCTTTCAACATTAATAATAATTGTTGGCGCTACAGTCCAAAGGGAGACCAGTGCCTAGCTTGCTCATCAGCTACACGTGTTGTGCGCGCTACTGTTTTCTCACGAGTAGAAGGGACCTACAGTTTTTTGCCGAATAACGGCGAAGTTTGAGAAGCTTTTTAGACAGTTATTACTCTTTGAGTGTTGTCAGCAGCTCAAAAGAGGTGGTGCCGTGAATAATTCGAAAAATTGGTGTTGAGCTGGGAATCGAACCTATACCCTTCGGCGTGTGAGCGTCACACTCTACCTACTACGCCACGGCGACCACCTTTTCAACATTGACTGTCAAAAATTTTGTTAATTAAGCTTCTAGTTGATTCCAAGTCGGTTTTTGATGAGCCACGCGTAGTTGGTTTAAAACTGGATACATCGGATGACTGCGCGATTTTTGGTCCTGTTTGCGTTGAAGGCGTTTTTAGGGGAAGATTCAACGTTAAACTTTATCGGTTGTAAGACCGCGAATGCATGCGTCTCGTCCACCGTATTTGCAAACAATGCTTAACACGTTGAGGACGGCACAGGTTTTTGTATTTAACATCGTCTGGCAGCAGCAAAAATTAAACTTTGCTTTAACAATAAATTTTGCGAAGAATGCACGCATCAATATCGTGTTGCCTCTGTTGTACCGTTACTTCTTCCCACTTATGTCGCAATTCTATGAAATGGCAAAACGGTACACACCGTCACATAAAATATTCGTGTGTGAACCACCGGCGGTAAACGTCGTCCTCAACGCATTAAAATAACTAAGCCGTGTAGAGCATAGGGACACAACTAATAATAATTGTTGGCGCGACTGTCCACAAGGGGACCAAGGCCTAGCTTGGTCATCAACTACTCGGTGTTGTGCGTGCTACTGTTCTCCCACGAGTAGAAGGGACCTACAGTTTTTTGCCGACTCCGAACCGCAAAGTTTAAGAAGCTTTCTAAGACAGTTGAGTGTTGTCAACAGCTCGAAAGAGGTGGTGCCGTGAAAAATTCGAGGCATTCAGCCTGGAATCGAACCTAGACCCTTCGCCGTGTGAGCGTCGCACTCTAGGGACACAACTGCTCCAGCCCAAAAAGTCGTCTTTTCTATTGCGACAACGCAACAGATGGTGGCCTAGACTCAGGGGGCACACTCAAGCGGGAAGGACCTCAACAAATTTGGAGTGCGCAAATAGAGGTGGATGACGAGAGATCGCGCTGTCTAGTGACGCATGTTGTCTCTATCATTGAAATTTATACAAAATGCAGTCACTAAATCCTACGAAACATTCAAAATTAATAAAAAGTACTGTTTTTTAACCCTCAAAACACTCCACTAGCCCTACTACAATATAAAGACCATCCTATTCCTGTTTAAAATATTTGATACCTGAATATTTCGTAGATAGTATTAATGAAACAACACACAGTCCCTCCATTAGTAATTGAATATTAAGTGCAATCTGACGAGTCACTGTGTCATTTCACGAGCGGTAACAAACCTTCAAGGTCTACGGATTCACACAATAACTCAAGGAATAGAAAAACTTGTGGACTTGGTTTAAAGATGGCTTAAACTTTCCATTACAACTTTCCATCACCCAGTTCGAAAAATTGATGGTAATCGTTTTCTGAGACTAGAAGTTTTGATCTAAAAGGTCCTATGTTGTCGAAAAATTTAGCCCATTCGATGCTGTATAAAAGAAAAATCTGTGCCTTTTGATGAGGGAAATCATTCATTATAGCATTGGCCCTTACGAGCAATCCACCAAGTATATTGCGTAGAATAGGCGGAAAAGGCGAAGTATCTGTTTCTGTAGCAACAGGCAAGCTGTGCTTAAGGCCTTACTTAACCCCAAGATACCATACTGATCGCTACCGACAACAAATTATCAATTTGAACCATGTATTGATCGAGAAACGACCAGAATGGGCCAGAAGACACGGCAAGGTAATTTTGTTCTATGACAATGCACCTGCACACAAAGCAAAACCGGTTCAGGATACGATCAAAACACTTGGCTGGGAGCAGCTACCCCACCCGCCGTATTCATCAGACTTGGCTTTTTCCGACAACCATATGTTTTCATGGGACACGCATTGGCTGAGCAGCACTTTGATTCCTACGAGGAGGTCGAAAATTTGTTGTCTGATTGGTTTGCTTTAAGAGACAAACAATTTTATTGGAGTGGTATTCACAAATTGCCAGAAAGGTGGTCAAAATGTGTAGAAAACAATGGCCAATACTTTGAATAAAATGTTTTTACTTTCCCATTAATAATTAGTGTTTTACTTCTAAAAAAAATCTCATTTCATACCGGTATACCTGGTAGTCCAGGAATGCAAATCATCCTTTAATTTGGTCGGCACACTGAATTCGCTAAGACTTGTGTGGGTCTCGGGACATCACGGAACATGGGAAACAAAATTGCCGATGAACTTGCTAGGTAAGGTTCTTTTGAACCGGAACTCACCTCGGGACTACAAGCATCCTTGGTTAGGGCCTACGTCGACGACGAAAGCACAACCAGAGAAGGCGTGACTCTCCAGCTTGCAGGATGATCAAGTGTATACTCCCGAATGTTAGCAAGAAATCTGCGGCTTTTCAGCTATACCAGTTGAGAAATATCGGAGTCTGGTGGACTCTGGTGGACAGTGATTAAAAACAAAGGCTTTGCTACAAAGTACTAATGGTAAGCTGTAAATAATAATGATATTGCATATTGCTTCATTGATTTCTGTTGTCTAGGCACAGCATAAAAAAGTTATGAACAACGTTTATTTTGTGATATACCTGTTTAGACTGTGGCCGCCGTGACGTAATGGGTAGAGTGCGACGCTCACTCTAGGTTCGACTACCAGTTCAACACCAATTTTTCTAATATTTCACGGCACCACCTCTTTCGAGCTGCTGACAACACTCAAGGAGTAATAACTGTCTAAGAAAGCTTCTCAAATCTCGCCGTTCGGAGTCGGCAAAAAACTGTAGGTCCCTTCTACTCGTGAGAGAACAGTAGCGCGCACAACACGAGTAGTTGATGAGCAAGCTAGGCCCCGGTCCCCCTTTGGACTGTAGCTCCAACAACTATTATTACCTGTTAAGACTGAAATACTTTACTTTTTTATGCATTTTTTTTAATTTATAAAACAATTTAAATTAATAGAAAATTATTTGTCTTTTTTGAGGAGCATTGCTATTTTTATGAACACAACTGTAATTGTCTGGGCTGTTATCATGTAACTTTTCGAGGGACTATCGTCCTGACGATCAACCAAAAGAATATCATCGATAATTTGCATCACATAACCCATAACCCACTATCGTCTCGTCTACGGTCTATTTTGAGCGTTACTGAACGCACATATCTTTTATCATAATTAGGTTCGTTCCAATTGCTCTAAGTTGCTACGAATGTCTACGAATTTGCCCAAAAAACTATGAAAAAGCGTTCCTTTAGCTGATTTTTTCGTCACGAGAGAGCAATATATTTCCCCTCCCTACGAATTTCTGCCCACACAAGTTTAGGCCGGCCCCTTCTCGAATTTGTTTTGTGCACCATACGAAATTATCCGCTTTGCCAGCATCTTCTTCGCTTCTTGGAGCTGAAGTATATAACACTTCTTTTATCCATGTCAAGCACCTTTGGTTTGGACTTAGGTTACAGATTTGTGCAGATAACAATGAACGTTGAACCAAAGTGATGGGGACTTATGTAATCCTGCTTTAAATATTGCCTGCGAGGAACATACTTACATCTAAAAATTACAAAAGATTAAAAGAACCTTATGCAAGAACTCCCCATTTGATTAAAGGCAAAGTACTTGACACATGAAATATCAAATGGAAATTACGTCTTTCAAAAAATTGCGTATCAAAAAAAAGAACTCATTAATCATCTTATGTAAGCCACTTTTTAACCAGCTTCAGCACGCAAATTTACTCGTTATCATCTCGCTGATCACATTTCAGTTAGTCAGACGACTGCCGGAGACTGATATTGACCCCTGAGGCGATTGCCGATCGAAGAATTGACGTTGTAAAATTGTTTCGCCATCCTCTCCCCACAGCTCGCTTCAAAGTTCAAAATCCTATTGATAAGCAGGGAGTAGACTTTCACCTAATTCCACTGCTCGGCAAAATTCAATACCACTACAAGCATTGAACATCGGCATACAGTTTCCTGCTTGCGGTTGTGCCGATGACGCAAGAACTACTCGAAGTAGGGGGCTCGTCGCACATCCAAAACGCGAGTAGGCGCACTAACGCGAGAGTTCGACGCCAACAGAGAGTGCAACTGCGAGTGCCGGCCGATTATCTGCTGCTGTGGTACGTTGTACGGGTTTTATTCTGCTCTGAAAAACTTCGCAGTGAAAAGATTGACTTCGCATTTAACTGGGACATTGTGTGGGTCTGCGTTTCGGCCCGAGTCAAAGTGATCGGCAGTCACTCACTCGAATGTTGGATTATGATTAATCAAATTCCACAGATCGGCAAGTAAAAAGAGGAGAGAGAATTCGCAGTGGGAGATACTAGTTCCATTCATGCGATTGCGGTTAAATCCAGTTACGGCCGCAATTCAAATTCATTGACGCCTCAAGTTGGTTACACAAGTAAAAGAGGCTGACGGGCAAGCTTTTTGGTGTAGAGAACTCTCAACTCACGGTCCACACGGCGGTAGGCGGCGGCACAGCAGCGTTTAAAATGTTTATTCGGAGTAAACACGACAACGCAACTTGCAGATAAAGTTGCATCATTTCTACATTTATGAATAATTTCACTGCAGTCCAGGCTATCGAGATTTTTGTTATGACTTCCAGTGCCTTTGGAGCACGTTCCAACACTTGAGTCAATAACCTGCTTAGATATTCACGGAAAAAACAATGACAACGAAAATCTGGTTCAAGGTGTTGAATATGCATTTAAATGTGAGCGGTGCCGCAGCAAAGTGTAATTTTGGATTAAGCTTCGGGGGATTTATTCAATTCGTTGTAGGTAATGGCGCGTCGGAAGCTTAAGTTTTGACTTATGCTTTATCTCGAACCAGACGTCTATGCGGAAATTGCGCGTCAGAAGCGCAAGTTTGGTGGTTTATCGCAAACCAGTCAATTGGAGGTCTTCCACTAGGAAACTGTGTTTGTTCAGTTGCGCTGATTATCTTTCCCGTTTAAGGGGCGCTGCAAAAAGAGAAAAAACTTGTTCGAACAAGGCTTGCCCCCGAAACTAATTTTTGGAACCTGTCCTAAGAAGTTTCATTACAGTTGAATTTTTAGTGTACCTTGTTGTTAGACTGCACTTAGTGAGCATTTAATTCTTAAAACTATCGATTTTTCAATGAGAAAACATAACATAAACACCTTTAGAATGTAATGCAAATTCATGCACAGACGTATGTATGTCTTTCCGTGCGTCAGGGGCGACTTTGTGCCGCAAGAGCCGCTTTTATACCAAAGCCCTCGATCACATTTTTCAACATGCTAGGGCTCCTATGCTGTCGGCCAGCCCGCTTGAAAAAAATTATCCAACGAACGCATCCCTGATGACAATGGCCTCTGAAGACAGACCTATCTTGCGAACTCATCCGATGCATGCATATTCATGCGTTAGTTCTTCATCTCTGCAGAAAACAATAGGCACGCGTTTTTTCCAATGCGTTAGGGGAAACTTCGAGTCTGGAACACTTAAAAAATGATGTACATAATCACACTCGGTGTAAGTTAAGGCCCTCTCGGTCCTTATCTTTTACCAATGCTGAAGAAATCCGGGCTTGATCGTTTGAGTTAAATGCTGAATTTACTTCAAAAATTGTGTCTTACGGTGACAAATATACTCTATATCCCTCCCTTCATTTCAATATAATCAACCAAGCTCTCAAGTCTTGCTAACCAAACATTTTCGAAGATTCAAAATACATCATAAACAATCTTATCGCAGTTCTGTTTCCAAATTTGAAGGAATCTAAAATCATTCTCGTCAAAATTAAACAACTGCTTTGACAAAGGCTTGCTTACAGAATTGAATTGTTCAAATTCCGATCGGGGTTTTCTCCACGTTCGAAGGATTGATTGCTTCTTGAAAGCCACTCATTAAATCATTAAAGCGATACTCTCGAATTAAGTGGCAGTACTGACAGTTACCCCCAAGTCATCTGAATTATTCACTTGAAAGGCTTCCTCTTATCCCGCTAATTGCAACTTAATTTCAATCAGGAGGCATCATTTAACACACAAATTTCACTTAAGGCTATCGTTAGTCATGCGTCGAGAATGATCATACGAGCATCATGTGAGGCATTCTCCCGCAGGCAGAACTTTGACTCCGACTTCAAACTAAGACGCAAAATTCCCCACATAAATCAAGAGTAAAGTGCAAACTGACAAAGCAGATTTATTTACAACTTGTCTCGATTTTTCCCACTGCGCATGACCCAGTTTTCCTTGTAAATACAACGGTATACCGTTTAGTGATCGTTCGATTTAATGTATTTCCCCAAGCGATACAAATGAATTGCATTAGCAGCATTAAAAGTGTTTCTAAAAATTCATGATAAAAGGTGTTTCTCTTCCAATTCATCCACGGTCACACGTTGTTGCCGTTTTTATTGATCGATCAAACGTGACCGAATATAATTCTTGTCACCCGCTCGCATCTGCTTTCGATGCAAACTATGAAAGGAATTTTTTAGTAGATTTTGTTGAATTTGATGACGCACTGATTATGCAAATACACCTTTAACTCTCCATTTAAATTTGTCTACACGTTTGGTTAGCATCTGTTGTGCTGTGGTGCTTCACAAACGAACTTTGAATAGAAGGTAAAGTGCTAAAGCAAGTCAGTAAGTGGGAAAAATGTTTTCTTTTTTGTAACAAAAGAGGCTCTATTAGAGGATGAATATTCTTGTTTATTAATCCGAAGTTTAAGTGGGCGCGTTCTGAAAACACTTCGAATAAACTGATTGACTTTGGAAATATGCGTATTTACATTATTGTAAAATTTTAAAGCGTCGAGGTCAAAAAATAGGTCTTAACTTAATTTTGAACACATGCTTCGCCGAAAGGTATGCGCGTAAGTTTATATTTCATTTTTACTAACCTTTTCGTAATAAAACAACTTGAGTCGTATAATGTCCTTGAAATTTGTATAAACGTCTAAAGCAGTTATAAGCTTTATAGTGTCATTTCACTATGAGCTTTTAATTTGCAAAAAATTCGTTTGTAACATAGATCACAGTTTCTTGAAAGGGTATACTTTAACATTTCGAACTTTAAAGTATACGTCAATATTTTCAGATTTTTCTCGTTTTATCTACGAGTAATTTAGTCTTCAGCTTACACGATTACACGCAGAATCACTTTTGCCAATCGCTGTTTCCCAAGAGGCATTCGAGTAATAAAGTCCTCTCCTGAAGAACTAAGCTCTCTTTATATAACAGCTTAATCATCCCTGCCCTACTTTATGGCTTGGAAACCTGGACGTTACTAAAAGCGGATGAGGAAGCCCTAAGTCTTTTCGAGAGAGAAGTTTTGTGTGCGATGTGATTTTTGGTCCTGTTTGCGTTGATAACATCTGGAGGAGAAGATTTAACGACAAACTCTATAGGCTGTACAGCAACATGCGCCTGGTCAAGCGCCTTCGGAGCCAACGCTTAAGATGGATAGGCCGTGTAGACTGTATGGACATCACTGCTCCGGAAAAGTCTTCGAATCTGAGCCATTGGAACAACGCAACAGAGGAGGCCCTAGGCCAAGGTGTTACACACAAGTGGAAAAAGACATTAACCAACTTGGAGTGTGCAGTTGGAGGCAGCTAGCAAAAGGTCGTGCTGTCTGAAGAGGCATGTTGAGAGGTCCACACCGAAATGTTGCGCCACAAGAATAAGAAGGAGAAGAAGCTTTCACGGTAACACTGTTGTTTTAATGTATACAAAAAAAACTAAAACGAGTAAGAGCGAGTTATGCTTGCTTGCAAATGGTTTCGTTTATTTTTTCTTAAAGACAATCGAAAATTTAATAGAAGCCAACAGAGGATCCGGATTTACTTTTCTCCAAGAATGTAGTCTTCTACATGTTTGATGGAACGTATTGTTCAATGAAAGCAATTAAACGGCTTTTATGTATAATAAGTGACTTTTGGTGGCCGTCGCGACGTAGTGGGTAGAGTACGATGCTCACACGCCGAAGGGTATTGGTTCGGTTCCCACCTGAACACCTCGAATTTTTACGGAACCACCTCTTTCGAGCTGCTGACAACACTCAAAGAGCAATAACTGTCCAAGAAAAAGCTTCTCAATTTCCGCCGTTCTGAGTCGACAAAAAAAACTGTAGGTCCCTTCTACTTGTGAGAGAACAGTAGCGCGCACTACACAAGTGGTTTATAAGTAAGCTAGGCTCTGTTCCTCCTGTGGACTGTCACGCCAACAATTATTATTATTACGAGTGACTTTTGAGTGTTTGCGTTAACTAAGAAAGATGCCAAAACTGCGAAATTTCAAACCAGTTTCAAGCACCTCAGTTATTTTCACATATTTTACGATTGTGGTATAATGGCAAAGCTAATAGAGTCAGAGTGCGAGAAGAGAGCTTGATTGTCGTATACATATGTATATTTATTGAATATATTGAAAATTAAGATACGGTGCATCGCATCATGGTAATTACTAACCTTGAGTAAAGTATAAATAACGAAAAACATTTCCGTGAGGGTGAAACTTCCACCTTGTTTATTCACATTGCCGGCCATGTTTTTACTTTTATATGGAATATATCAGATCTTTGGACTAATTTTAAGATTCCTGACTGATTAATGCTAATTTCTAAAATATGTATATGTATGTATGATTTGAGCTTTATATTTGATCAAAAATTGAGGTATTTAGGCCTTTCCTTGTTTAGTGTCTCCGTTGACTTTTAAGATTTCTGTAATTTGGATTGAGCATTTCGGTATTTGACTTCACTCGTTCAAATTTAAGACATTTCGAAACTTTTGGCATTTTTAGGCGTCGGATTTGGTTTTAATTAATTCCTTTTTTTGATTTCCTTGAAAATCTGAATTTTGACCATACTCTTATAATGGGTGTCCCAACATTTAAATTTTAAATAAAACGTAGATATTAAAAAAAAATCGTGATTTCTTTATTATATCGTAAAGAAGACAGGATGAGGTTACGTGTGGAATAACACATCAGACAGATGGCCGCCGCGGCTTTGCTGGCACATGGGCGATCTTCCAATGAAATTTCCTACGACCGTTTTGCATAAATGCTGCGGTATTGCATTAATGCAGCGTCCAATATTCTCTTTTAAGGCTTGAGTTGTCGTCGGCTTATTCGCATCATCACCATCGACTTCAAAAAACCCCAAAGAAGAAAGTCCAATGGTTTTAAATCGCACGATCTAGGCGGCCAATTCTGGTCTCCAAAAAGCAAAATAACACGACCGGACTGATGCAGCAATTGAATTGTTTCTCTGGCTGTATGAGATGAGGCGCCATCTTGTTGAAACCAAATCCCCTCCACATTTATTTCGTCAATTCTAGACACGAAAAAATTGGTTATCTTTTCACTATACAAAACACCATTGACTGTTTGCGCTTGACCTGACTCATTTTCATAAAAAAAGGTCCAACGATTCCTCCAGCCAAAATCCACACCACACACTGAAACGTTGAGGATGCATTTGCTTCTCGTGAATCACTCGAGGATTTTCCTCGCCCCAAATGCTACAATTCTGCCTATTGATGAAGCCATCAAGATGGAAATGGGTGTCGTCGCAATTTGCGAACTATAGCCGCAAAACTTTCACCATTTTAATAAAACAATTTCACAATGAGAATGCGTTGTTCATTCGTGTAGCCCTCCATTTTTATTAACCTTATACCTTCTACTAACAAACCATAATAGGTAATTGTTTAAATGTCAAACAATGACAATTCGAATGGTGCCAAATTTAAATCTTGCGTTCTTGTTGGGACACCCTTTGTAAAACAAAAAAACGGACTGAATACTAAATTTCTGCTCAAAAACCCTAAATGCCAGTCATAAAAAAGTTTAATACTGAAATTTTAAAAATAAACAAAATTTCTAAAATTTCCGAAAGTTCCTATTTTTACTGGCCGAATTCCACATCAATTCGAAACCCAAACGCAGTAGTTTCTGGGGGGCAATGTTCACACATACCTCTCAGAAATGAATGATTTAATTTCCGGATTTTAAGACATTTTTGGATTTTGGTCCAAAATATTATACGTATTACTTTTTTACAATCAAATATAAAAGCAGAAGAAAAAACAAAACACTAGCTTTAAAACATTTAGAATTTTAGAGTTCAGAATTCAAAATATTCTCTTTTGCGCATCACACTGCAACAAATATGTCACTTGCCTCTTCAAAAACCATCCGCCAGTTCAAATAACTCACAGGACACATTGCATTCACTACCAAAAATCACACGAAAACAAAGTCGAAAAACTGCAACAAAGAACGTACGAACGAAAAAAAAATTCATTCCTGACTCGCAAATTTTCCCAAAATAAGTTTCCTTCGCATTCGTAAGACTTTTGTCCAATTGAGGTCAGGGACATTGGCATCGACGACGTCGCGTGGGAGTCAGAGGCAGTCATGCGAAACGTAAACATCCCCTCAGCTGATAGTCAACAAGTATGAAAGAAAAAACACACCGCGTTCACAAAGACATGACACTCCTCCGGTAATGATTATTGTAATTAAAATGTCTGTACGCATCTTTTAATCCCTTGAAGCATAACTGTAATTTGAAATTTCGCGTCGATTTAAACCGTGTTGAATGTCGAGTAATTTAAGCCGACACAATGGCGCGTGCATCATTACGTCGTTACGCTGTCATCAAAACCCGGAATTCAATAGGAAGGCGATTGCAATTTGTTGGAAACCCTAAACAAAACCGTAATCATTCTGCACACTGCATTCGAAGAATGATTGTATACCAGCGTGAGTATTGTGTGTCAGTCGACCCGACGCACTGGCTATCGCCGGCAAAAGTAGTTATTTTAAGAAACGTTCAATTACAGGGCAGTCAGATTGTAATGAGGACGAGTGAAAATGGTCTTTAAGAAGTGGAATAAGAAGGAGGAGGCTCCATGACTTCTGACATCATCTGACACCCTGTGTACGATGTGTGGTATTTTTGAAAACAGAGGGCATGAACTTAACTTTATTCGCTTAGCGAGCGGAAGATTTTTTTCTTTTTATTAATGTGGCAATACGTCCAAGGTGATAATTTACTTGACTGCATTTTGAAGCAATCGATAAAAAGTGGGGAAATTATTTTTATCATCAAGATTAAAATTCAAATTTGTCTTGCTACTGAAAAACGAGATATGTATATACGTTGAATTCGCTAGCACGTGTGGCGGCAGATTTTGACTGCGTCATCTACGCCCAAGGGGGCCTTATCAAGAAATGCGCAATTTCCTGTTAGCTTCACGCAAATTCGTTAATTGAAAAAAAGGCAAAAAACGAAACGTGTTCAGTTTTGAGATAACGAAACGTGTGATAGGCCATTCATCCATTGCTATCTGCAAGGTCTTCATCAAACACCAGCCCACAAATAAATGAAGGCTGCCAACGAAGAGGTTGTTACCACAAACTTTCAGAGATTCCTCGACTCTGAAAATTAAACAGCTACATGAATATTTGCTTAACACGATTTCGAGTTGTGTGTCTGAACTTTTTCTCTTTTGCGTCACGCATTAAAGTAGCCAACTTTTATCTGAATTCGAAAATAAAGTTTAAACAGAAAACGATAACAAATATGAGAGCACGTGAAAAAACAAACTCGTGGGTTCAAGCTCACGAAAGCGAGCACATGTTGATAACCTACTGTCGTGTCTTATTCCTTTTTTTATCACGCCATTCAGATATGAACTTGGAATATTCACTTACATTGACAGCTAAAGGTTACCTCTTATTCTGAGCTTCAGAAAAATTTATTTTTCGTCACCAGTGAATGGGAAAATTGCATTTGTATCCAAACAAGTGGCGGAAAATTGTCCTTTGATGGTCCAAAATATTTGATGTGGTACTTAACATTTAGTTTAAAAAAAAACATATATTTTATTAGATAGAAACATTAAATTGGGCTTTGAAACAAATGTTTATATAAGTAGATGAGACCTTACAGAAATTCCTGTCTTAAAGGAATTTCCTTAAAAAGAAAAAATGCAGCAATGCAAAGTGATAAAACTGTTATTTCTTCGTGGATGCAAATCAGCTTATCTGGCATCAGGTTCTTAATTATAATAACAACTGTTGGCGCGGCAGTCCACAGGGGGACCAGGGCCTAACTTGCTCATCAACTACTCAGTGTTGTGCGCACTACTGTTCTCCCACGAGTAGAAGGGACCTACAGTTTTTTGCCGACTCCGAACGCCGAAGTTTGAGAAGCTTTCTAAGACAGTTATTACTCGTTGAGTGTTGTCAACAGCTCGAAAAAGGTGGTGCCGTGAAAAATTCGAGGTGTTCAGCCGGGAATCGAACCTAGAGCCTTTGGCGTTTGAGCGTCGCACTCTACCCACTAAGCCACGGCGGCCTCCAGGTTCTTAATACGTCTCCTATGTAAAGAAAGCTAGGCCCTGGTCACTCTGTAAAGAGAAAGGTAAAGAAAGATCCTACATTTGATTTATTCCACCGGCATCCGCTTTCAAACAAAACATTTTTTGGTAAAATTGGGACTTGGAATGCACATTATGATTGATTGCTATTTTTTGAGTATTATACAGTGGTTTAAGTATTAAAAGAGGTCGCCGTGGCGTAGTGGGTAGAGTGCGACGCTCACACGCCGAAGGGTCTAGGTTCGACTCCCAGTTCAAAACCATTTTTTCTAATATTTCACGGCACCACCTCTTCCGAGCTGCTGACAACACTCAAAGAGTAATTACTGTCTAAGAAAGCTTCTCAAAATTTCGCCGTCCGGAGTCGGAAAAAAACTGTAGGTCCCTTCTACTCGTGATAGAACAGTAGCGCGCACAACACGAGTAGTTGATGAGCAAGCTAGGCCCTGGTCCCCCTTTGGACTGTAGCGCCAACAATTATTATTATTACAGTGGTTTAAACAAATAGATTCCACGCTGCATCACGCAGTATTAAGCCAAATTATTTATGTTATGGACAAGCAAAAGCATTTTGTTGAAGATTTCCTGTAAGTAAACAAACATTTAAGCAATGTACAAAGGACCATTACTCAAACATAAAATTATGTTTTCAGACTACAACAAATATTTTTGGATGATCGAGTCCTTTACAGTGCAAGAGCAAATACAGACAGCACTTAAAGCTGCATTCTGAATACTCTTTTATACATTGTGTAAGGCGAACTTTTGCGACGTTTACTGGTTAAATAAAATTGTTTGAAAATGCGTATATTTTAGCACTTCAGTTTTGGTTCATGAACTGCGCGCCTAAGTTTATACACCATAAACACAAAAAATTTAGAGCTCTTACTAGGGACCGTTTTGCTCACAGTTTATCAAAGTTTAGATAGCCCCCCTCAAGAAGCGTCTTAAATCTAGAGCCTTGTCTTAATCACTACCTTTGGTTTATGTCGAAGGTGAAATAGACTGAAAAATATAGTTCCACATATGACACCTAAATCTAGGGAATATTAAACGTAAAACTTTCGTAGAAAACGTGCACATTTCAAAATATACATATCCCCCGATTTACACGGTACTTGTTTTACACGTTTTCGGTTTCACACGGTTTTCCAAATAAGTTTTTTTTTTGTTTTTATCGCACTCTACTAAATGCTACTTTTTTTGTATTTATCACACTCTACTAAATGCTACTTTTTTTCGTTTCTTTCTCATTGGGCGGAGAAGGTTTTGATGATTTTACTGTTGATGATATCGCAGAGTTAGGGGCTGATAAAGAACTGAGTGAGGATGATTTAGTTAACTTAATTTCCGAAAGTGAGTCTGACAAATCATGATGAAGAGGAATTAGTACCAGTAACATTCACTGCTAAAGTCATTTGCGAAGGACTCGCATTGGGAAGAACGCTGGGTAATCATTTTATACAAAATGACACAAACGTTGACAGGGCTTTACGCTTCCAACGTGACATAAATCGCTGCTTGGCTCAATATGAAGAAGTTTACAAAGATCTTCCAAAAAGTCGACGCAATTGTTAATAACCGATTTTATTACCATCTCTCAGAATGAAAATATTTCTGCTTTAAACATCGAATCGGCACAAATAACTTCGAGTGATGAAAGTGAATTCCAACCTTCGATTCCGAAAAAAAAGAATGAGAGTAATTTCTCATAGTGATGAAGGATAATAAAACACCGTTGGTTTTATTTTTGGTTCTTTTGTTTAATGTATTCTAATAAAATGACAAAACAGTGTTTCCGTAATATATTACATATTTTAGCCTGTCAATGCATTTTATTTTTATTTCTGTGTACACCTAAAAATATTGAAAAAAATCACATCTGTTAAATAGCAAAATTATGCATTTTCTGCAAGCTTTTCGATTTGCACGGTTTTGGCTTGAAAATTTTTAATTTTCGATTTACCCGTTTTTCTCAGTAACGTATCTATCGTGTAAATCGGGGGATAGGTGTACTAAGTAAGAGCTAGGTACAGAAACAAAATAAATCCTTGGAAAGCAAAATTTTGGCTTTAGCTGTATTCTCATATTTGTAGTAGAAAAAAATGTACTTAATTTCGTAGTGTTTCCTCTATCCACCATGTCGTAATGGGTCAGTGTAAGTTAACTGATACGACGAAGGTCATAGGTGCAAATATGAAGACCGACTTTCGGAGCGGACAGAAATAATCCGAAGGTCCCTTCCATTCGTGTGAGAGCAGTAGCATGCACAACACTAGTCGTTACTAAGATGCAAACGAGGATAGACGATTGAATGAAAATAGGTTCTTCCAATGTTCGATTATATATTATCGATTGTTGCAAATTACGTGCTGTCACCCATGCGCTTGTGGTGGACTCCTTCGAGCCGCTACCTCCTTCAATTTGACATCTACACTCGACTTTTAAAACTAGACGGTAATAAAACGAGACAAGGCGCAACATTGTTGAAGAAGATGGAGCTATGGCATCTTATTCTATCATCGACGCTTCCTAAACTAACCATAGATTTAACAATTATGTACCACACAAAGAAAAAGACAATTTTAAGAGAACAGTTTTGTGGGTGTATTAAATTGTTAATCAGATTAAATCTTAATTCAGAATCTGTGATGATGTAGGGGGAATTGAATAAATTGCAAAAGTGTAATCACACCTACTCCTTGGAAAACTTATTGCGCCGTCTATATTACCGATTAATTTACATTCCGATCCATTGTGCGTCATTAAAATCATCATTTTGGTTTATACCACAGTCCCAACTTCATCGCAGTTCAGAAGGCTTTCATAACATCCATCACTCAAATGTCTGAGATATCTCCTCTCGCTCCTAACCAAAAGCAATCATGCCAGTCTGAGTCAAAAAAGAGAAAAAAAAATACCCCCTCTCCAAAGTGTTCAAAATGTGGGTCAACAATGCCAAGCAAATACAAATTAACACATCTTCCCAGACTCATCCTGTATGCCCTCAGCGAATACGTAAAAAATTTTACAGCCAGTCAATAACAACAAATAGTTCATTGTCCCGCCAAAATAAAAAGAAACACAAGAACATTCTCGAACTCACCATTTAAAAAACGACAACAAGATCGCGCAACGCATTGGCTATTGATCTTCGACTGCTGGCGATCGCAACCTATCAACCAGCACGATCTTTAATCAATTTGTAACAATTGATTCAATAAGAACGCGTATTCATGAGTCAAACGCACTCCAAGGAACGAGACAATTACGATCACCAGGCTTCATGGCGTCACTTATTCAACGTGGATTGCGTCAAAGAATTGATTTTCTAAAATACTTACTGCTTATCTTACAGAGCCCCTTCTTCTCCGTGTTAGACATTCCTAAGGCGCCTGAAAAGAGCACAAAAAGAAAATACAATTAACTTTACAAGGGATAAATACACAAATCAAACAAAGCTTCAAACGTCACCAACAGTATGGCCAAGGTGTCAATAAGCATGACTTTGCCCAAGCAAACCCACTCTACGTGCGCACGCACGTCATGCAAAAAACAAGAAACAACCCACAGTAAGCGTAAGCAAAAAGGCAGCCAACGGCTAAAGTATTAACGAGATGAAGCCGCTTCATGACGAATCATGTGCCGTCACGGTGAAGAATTGATAAACGCTCGATGAATCGGAATTCGATACATCCGCACAATACTGTCGCCAAGTGATTATCGCCGACAATTATCGCATCATTAGGAACACGAGTGTGCGTTCCTTGTGGCTTAAAATAATTCCTGCAAACTTTTGTCTGCTAAAATAAAACCAATTAAAGGCAGCGGTTCGCTTAATATATGCATACGCTTTTGAAATTAAATTTCATCGGACTGTCATCAAAAAAAAAAAGAATCGAATGCAGGACGGGTTTCCGGATCGGAAGGCATTCGATTTAAAATTTAAATGTTGATGTGTGTATGCCTCCAACCAGTTGGCCGTTACCGGCGACATTATGTCACTAGAGATAAATTAAGAAGCGTGTGTATGTGGAAGGTGTGGTGAAGCAATTAAAAAAACATCTCCAACAAGCAGCAGGGAATGTGTGATTAAGGAGGAAAAAAGGGGCGCCTTCTGTTCAAACAGAGCGGCGATGATCTGAAGAAGATAACAGAAAGATGACGTCTTGCAACTGTCTTAAAGGTAGCCTAAGCAAACAGGAAGTTAGGTTCAGATTTGTTCTTTGGAGGATAGAACAGGTCATGTGACTCAGAAGAAAGGCAATGATTTCAAGTACTGGTAAACTTTAGCCCTGGAGAAATTTTGGCTTAACCACAATCACCGTTCACATTTCCAGCAACACCCTGACAACTATTTTAGTTTCACTCAATACGTTGAACTTTTTTCGTGGCTGTCATAAGATAATGGGCAAGTGAATGTCGATTCCTGAAGTAAACACACTGTTGAATGATTCGATTCACTTAAGGAGTAACCAATGTGAGAAGCTTCTAAAATTTCGTCGCTCAGAATCGACAATAAATTTAAAGTCTCCTCTACTTGTGAGAGAACAATTGCACTGACAACACGAGCAGGTGTTTACAATGTTACACTCATGTCCCCTGTGGGGTGCAGAGGGATTGTCTTTTACTGAACTAAATCGGCTAAAGTTACTCATTCACTTGAAAGACTTTTGCTCTGACTGACTACATGACTCGCTAAATTTGTTTTTTGTGATTACATTTCTGGCAATGCAAGTTTTAAAGTGGAAAACAAAAGCAAAAGTGCATGCGCGTCACCAACTTGCATCGGCTTTAAGAAATATCGGATATCCTTCAATTCTAACATTTAAGGAAAACTTAGCATCGACGACGCCTTTAAAGTCTGTAACCCCTTCAAATCAAAATCAAATTACGTGATTAAATGAATTCTGTCGCCCGATCTTTGGTTTCAATATATTGCGGATGAGGATAATCAAGCAGCACCACTTTCACTGAAATCCAAGCGTCAATAGTTTAAAACGTTGTCGACGTTCTGGAAGTTAAACCAAATTAAGGACAAAATCAAGACATTGACGTGATTGGACGAACACAGCGAGCCGTCAATGAGGCGTTTGCTGGCATTGAAGCGGAAGCGGCTAAAATGGGTCTGGCGGTGAATGAGGGCAAAACTAAGTACATGCTGTCATCAAGGAAGGACACACAACATCGACGTCTCGGACGGAGCGTCACACTAGGCAGCAGAAACTTCGAGATAGTCAAGGATTTCGTCTACCTCGGCTCCGCGGTAAACAGGGACAACAACATCAGTACCGGAATCAAACGCAGAATCACTCTTGCCAATCGCTGTTTCTTTGGGCTCAAGGCAATTGAGTAATAAAGCCCTCTCTAGAAGGACTAAGCTCGCTTTATATAACAGCTTGATCATCCCCGTCCTACTTTATGGCGCGGAATCTTAGACGTTAGCAAAGGCGGATGAGGAAGCCCTTTGTCTCTTCGAGAGAAAAGTTTTGCGTGCGATTTTTGGTCCTGTTTGTGTTGATGGCATCTGGAGGAGAAGATTTAATGACGAACTCTATGGGCTGTACAGCGACATGCGCCTGGTTAAGCGTCTACGGATACAACGCTTAAGATGGCTAGGCCATGTAGAGCGTATGGACACCACTGCTCCGGCCCGAAAAGTCTTTGAATCCGTGCCATTGGGACAACGCAACAGAGGACGACCTAGACTAAAATGGCGCACACACGTGGAGAAGGACCTCAACCAACTTGGAGTGCGCAACTGAAGACAGCTGGCGAAATATCATGCTGGCTGGAGAGGCATGTTGGTTGAGGCCCAGGTCCACCCCGGACTGTACCACCACAAGAAGAAGAAGGATAATAGTGTCATGATGTTTTTTATTCCATTTTAACGACTTTGCACCAACTACCGACGCGCCGACTTGCTGATTGTACGGATGAAGATATAAAAGAAGACCAATTAGTGGTTTAAATCAGAACAGCGATCACTGGATGCCAGAAATATTCACACTGTCTAGTAAAATACGCGAATTGCATTCTGTAGAGAGGTTTTGGAGCTCTGCAGTGAAAACCTGAAAAGCAATTTTTAAGGTGGAACGAAACATGGGTTTACCATTAAGACCATAAAAACAAACCAAAGTCTATTTAGTGAGACACATGTCTATCTGCGTCTGTCGTGAAAAAAAATTGACAAACATTATTTGAATGTTTGTACTTGCTCAAAATAATATTGATTTTTTGTAAGTGGCGCCCCCTATAAGTCAGTCCCGGGCTTATTGAGTGATGTGTTATATTGTTTATTTAAGATAACGTAAGCCAACGCAGCTGTGCTAGATCCTTAACCCAAATCCTGTTTTAAGAGTTGTTATATCCTGATGGCCGCCGTGGTGTAGTCGGTAGAGTGTGACGCTCACACGCAGCAGGTTTAGGTTCGATTCCCGGATGAACACCTCGAATTTTTCACGGCACCACCTATTTCGAGCTGCTCACAACACTCAAAGAGTAATAATTGTCTAAGAAAGTTTCGCAAACTTCAACGTTCGGAGTCGGCAAAAAACGTTAGGTCCCTTCTATTCGTGAGGGAACAGTAATGCGCACAATACGAGTAGTTGGTGAGCAAGCTAGGGTCTGTTCCCCTGTGGACTGTCGCGCCAAAAATTATTATTATATCCTGATTGAAAAAAAAACAAATCTTCGCAGAAGGCGTGTTTCTGATGAAGAGCTCAAGGACGCAATAGGTGAATATCTTGCAATTGATCTCTATTACGATCATATGGAAAAAAAAGTATGTTTTAATTTCCTCACCTAATTGTTAACTCCCCTGGTATGTCTATCATTTACTTTCTGTACCTACTGATGAACTGTTCAATGCACGAACCTGAAACCTTTAAACCTATACAGTCTAGTAAGTTGAACGTAATTTAAGTAAGTCCGTCAAGGATAAAAAATACAACTCATTCTGGCCCATTATATGTTACTGACCTCTTGGGTAAAGAAATAACAATTACCTGTAAAGCAATCAACCCCTTCTTTCATAGACAATCAAAATGTCTACAAAAACTCAAAAAATCGGAAATGACCTAATGCTCGGTTGACAATATCAACAGCATTCCCATAATGATCGTAAATCACCTTACAAAATGCAAATATAAGACCAAAACGAAACCGACTGGTCACGGTTAACAGTTTTAGTGTTTTTTTCCTTCTTTGCATTAGCGCACACGGAAGTGTGAAAATTTTATGCTGTTGTGGTTAAAACACACTCGCAGCAGATTTACTCTAATAACCATCATTTTCTCAAATAGTAAAACAATTACGTTAACAATTAAGCGAGAGTGTATACAATTCATTCCAATAGAATGAACTGAAAATATACATTGGTAGATTCAAAGTGTACTCAGGCATTGAATTTGATTCAAAGCATCACTTAAAAATCAATAACTCTTCAAAATGTCATCAGAAAAAGTGGCTGTGTAAATGTGTTTGCATAAGACGGTGCAATTAAAACAATGTCTCGGCTCTGCAATCAAGCACCTATAAAGATATGATAAGCCACCGTTTGAAAGTTTAACGGTGGAAACAAATGCGGTTACAAGCGGTAATTAAAACCAACCTAATCGATGTGGGGAGAACAATTAAATTTACGTTGAACTGCCTCTGGTTTACAACGTGAGAATTTATTTATGAATGAAACAGCTCCGACGATGGGATCTAAGCAAAATAAAACATATTATTTATAGAATCACGATTTTACGTGAGTGTGTTAAGGCTTTTGAATTAAAATATTTTTTTATTAATAGAAATTTAATTCTTCTTCTTCTTGTGGTGACGATACGGTTTGAGGTAGATGTGGGAATGATTAAATTAAATTGCAAAGGGAATTCGCCAGAAGAAGTCGCAAAATTTTTGAGATAAGTGACACCTTGAACAGTTTAAGGACACCTCTATTTTAAGCCGAATAAAAAAACTTTTACGATCGATGAATAAAATAAGACTACACAATTTGCATGGCGTCCTTCATATAGAGGGCACATGTTTACAATGACAGAAAAAACAGGTTTGTGGTGAATTGAAAAGTCTTTTCAAGATACTAATGACAGGATCGTATTTGAATTCAGAATTGTTTGACTTAATAAAAACAAATGATTTCGAATACTCTTCTGGATATTCTAGAAAATGTCCAAAACTCTTAAAAGCTTCCATTTAAAACAGAAGCTATGGCAGTTCTAAAATACAAATATGGCTCTAAACTTAAAATACAAAAAATTCTAAAGTTCTAAACTTCAAAACAATTTATCAGGATATTTGATAGGGTTACGAGGAAACCATTCCATGTCATCAGAAATTTTAATAATGGCCAGAGTGAAGATTTAGCATTAGCTGAGTTAAAAATCCCTTTCAACTTTAAGTCAATTTCGACCGTCTAATAGATTACCCAAACTAATGGGAAAGTAAAAAATTTGTTTACGAATATGAAATTGATCGATTTCTACATCTAACGACTGCACCCATTCAGATAACATAGAATTGGTTAAATTTTCCATTACACCAAGTCCGCCATCGAGACCACCACCAAATTGGAACTTATACTGCAAGTGTCAGAAGTTCAAAGATAATTGAAGATCAGGCGCTTTTCGAGGCGCGGCTTGAGATAACTGCTTCTTATCAGTCAGTTTCTGGGGCGTTAATTGAAATTTTATTAATTTATTTTAACATTGAAATTCCCCGGCACTCAAAGAGAGATTTCCAATTTAAAGACAGAAATAGAACTCTGTATTCCAATCAAACACTCAAGGTCGCAAAATTCAGACGAAGACAACAGCCCCTGAGGACAGTGGTGTTTCTTTTGAAGTAGGCATAAAAATCTCACTTGTCACGAAATACCACTCACGGCTGCACATATGCCCTTAACACAAAAGTGCAGACTTATCTTCGTCAGGCGAAGAGGGACCGACTGACACTGTAGATCTTTTCCAGGAATCACTTTCACACCATTCAATTCACTTAACACCTCTTCACCATGACGTGTGCTCCCTTCCCGGGAAAACTCGCCATTACCCGATGCCGACCCATAAATTTATCAATGAGAAATGCCTAAGCCCCGGCGCAACAACAAAACAAACATCAAAATGAAATAAAAAAAACATGAGAAGAAAAAAACCGAAAGACAGAAAGAAAGTGTAATACTATAGCTTGATACAACACGTGGTCGTGGCGGTTCCTGGGTCAATCGCCACCACCGCACCGCGGCAGCTGTTTTACCAGACAGACCTCCACTCAAAACACTGAATCGCCTAACAACTTAGAGCGCACTATTCGTCCCTCAAAAAAAAATAAATAAATAAAAAACTATCATATAGCAATCGTGAGGGGGGAGAAATATATGAGGACATAAAAATAGAACCGACACTGGCACCCAGACTCACTAAACCACAATTTCCGAGACACGTCCACGAAGGAGAGGAACATGTAAAAATCGAGCGACCACTCTTCCCCCCATTCAAGCACATATTTAATTAGTTACATATACGTTTCGTTTTCCACCGAATACCAATTCTAGAGACATATTTTATATGCGTACCTTACTCACTGATCGCTGGAAAATGGTTTTCTATTCTTTTTGATTGTTCGAAGACTCTGCGCAGAATGTTTAGACACAATGTTGCGTGGACAGTTACCCCCTTTTTATTGTTGATTACCACCAGCAGCAATTAATTTGAATTTTATGATCTCTAATGCACTCTGCACGCAGGGGGGACGTATGCATGCACAAACTCGGCGCCAATTGAACTTTTCTATTTAAGAACGGCTGGGTGGGCAACTCTGTACGAAATTTCTTGGCAACAAATTCATATGTCACTTGCAGCTCTCACACTCAGAAAATCAAATCTGACGACACAAGAAGGCACTTTTTCTGATTCTTCCGAATACACAATGAAAACACAGTTTTGAAAATAAAGATTTCGAAAAACAGAAAAAGAACTAAAAATCGAAACACAAACTTATTTCACTTGTTTTTGTGGGACTTCACCAGAGAGGAGAGATGTTGCCACCACAGAAGCACGAATTCAACTGAAAATTCTACGACCGTTGCCGGGCCTTTTTCTCTCCCATGAAATCGCTTGCGACAAACGTTCGCACACCGCACCAGTGTCACGACACTCCTCTGTCTCCCGCTTAATTTCTTTCCTATCAAGATGAATATTTGAATTTTATTTTATTTTTTTCTCTCACTCTTTGTTTAACTTGTTCTTGGGGGGATTTTAATTTTATATCTGTCTGCATCGAATGTGTGTCTAAGCAAGCGTGCTCTTTTGTGTCACCGATCTGCTTGGCGTTCCGCTGAGTGAAATGCCGGAATGAACCGATTATTGAGTGAGATTTTGAGTTCCGTGGGCAGTCCATATTGAGGGTATATAGAATTTGAATGAATCTGTGGCGCTCGGTATGGAAATGCTATCTACTGAGACCGTGAATCTGTGAATCAACGGGAAAATCACGTGAGAGATTGTATTTTATCGAATCGTCGTTTCTTTCTCTTCGTGTAATTAGGAAAACGTCCACACACTTCAAAAACAGAAGCTGAAAAATCCATGACCATTCCTTTGACGATTGGGTGACGGATTGAAGAGTTAGGACTGGATTAGTCAGTGCAATGTAGGCAGTGAATTGATATTCTCGACCACGCGCATTATCAGTGGACGTTGGGATTATTCAGTTTCACTTCGCCGATATCGTGTGATACGGTTTACGTATCAGTCTGGTGCCTTTTTTGCTCGTTTTGGGCCCAAAGAAAAAGTCCATCAAAATGGTTCGTGTATCCAAATGCCAATAGCAGGTAAACAAGTGTAAGTGGCTTTATCATGGGTTAGGGGGCATGTGTAGTTTTCTTCAAAAACAGGGTAGCTACGCGGGTGACAGCAACGCACCCACTCTTGTATGTCTGTCGATAATGACAGAGTTGTTTTTTGTCCTTATCTTCACTTCAAACAGGTTTTATTTCACCTGTCAAATGATTCATCATTTCGCGAATAACACGAGAATGCTTCCACCAATGGAGGTGAAAATTAATTTGAGATTGCTGAGATAGACCTTCGCAGGCTCGCCAAAAGAAGGAGTTAATAAGAATGTATTAGTAGTTCCATCACAAGAAATACCTCCGATTCTTGTATTCTTTTCCATTCAGCAACGATATCACCATAATTGGCGTCTAACAGAACAGATTTGTTATGTCTATGAACAGAGGTGTTAATTTAAAGTGCAAATAATAGGAAAATATGTGATGTGTGTTAAGGAAATGGGTTGGAGGCGCCAGCAGACGATTAATCCTGGTATATGTCTACCTTCAAGGCATATTCTGAATTTCGAAAAAGAGACAAGAACAAGTCATCAAATACTTGCGCAAATGAAGACAAATAATCCGTACCCCACTTTGCACAACTTCTTCTTCTTGTGGCGCTACAGTCCGGGGTGGACCTGGGCCTCAACCAACATGCCTCTCCAGCCAGCACGATCTTTCGCCAGCTGTCTCCAGTTGCGCACTCCAAGTTGGTTGAGGTCCTTCTCCACTTGTGTGCGCCACTTCAGTCTAGGCCGTCCTCTGTTGCGTTGTCCCAATGGCTCGGATTCAAAGACTTTTCGGGCCGGAGCAGTGGTGTCCATACGCTCTACATGGCCTAGCCATCTTAAGCGTTGTATCCGTAGACGCTTAACCAGGCGCATGTCGCTGTACAGCCCATAGAGTTCGTCATTAAATCTTCTCCTCCAGATGCCATCAACGCAAACAGGACCAAAAATCGCACGCAAAACTTTTCTCTCAAAAAGACTAAGGGCTTCCTCATCCGCCTTTGCTAACGTCCAAGATTCTGCGCCATATAGTAGGACGGGGATGATCAAGCTGTTATATAAAGCGAGCTTAGTCCTTCGAGAGAGGGCTTTATTACTCAATTGCCTCTTGAGCCCAAAGAAACAGCGGTTGGCAAGAGTGATTCTGCGTTTGATTTCGGTACTGATGTTGTTGTCCCTGTTTACCGCGGAGCCGAGGTAGACGAAGTCCTTAACTACCTCGAAGTTTCTGCTGCCTAGTGTGACGCTCCGTCCGAGACGTCGATGTTGTGTGTCCTACCTTGATGACAGCATGTACTTCGTTTTGCCCTCATTTACCGCAAGACCCACTTTGGCCGCTTCCGCTTCAATGCCAGCAAACGCCTCATTGACGGCTCGCTGTGTTCGTCCAATCACGTCAATGTCATCAGCGTAAGCTAACAATTGAACTGACTTCTGGAAGATCGTGCCTCTGGTGTTGACTTCTGAGTTACGCACGATCTTCTCGAGGATGATGTTAAAGAAGTCACATGACAGTGCGTCGCCTTGTCTAAAACCTTTTTTGACATTGAAGGTCTCGGTGAGTTCGGTACCGACCTTGACGGAGCAGCGAGAGTTCTCCATCGTCATCCTACACAATCTGACGAGTTTGGTAGGTATGCCAAAACTAGACATGGCACTGTATAGCTCTATGCACACTGTCATATGCAGCCTTGAAATCGACGAATAGGTGGTGGGTGTCAATTTGCATTTCTTGGGTCTTTTCCAGGATCTGCCGTAATGTGAAGATCTGGTCTATTGTGGACTTCCCTGGTCTGAAACCACACTGATAGGGACCTATCAGGTCATGGACAAATGGTTTCAGACGCTCACACAATACGGCAGAGAGGATCTTGTATGCGATGTTCAGGAGACTAATCCCTCTGTAGTTGGCGCAGTCAAAGGGGTCTCCTTTTTTGTGGACCGGGCAAACGACGCTGAGATTCCACTCATCGGGCATGCTTTCCTCCGACCATATCTTACAGATGAGCTGGTGCATGCGCCCAACCAGGTCATCTCCAGCTGCTTTAAATAGTTCTGCGGACAGTCCGTCCGCTCCAGCAGCTTTGTTCGACTTTAGCTTGGATATTGCTATCTTCACCTCGTCTAAGTCGGGGGGACGGAATGCTTGTCTATCATCGTCCAAATTGAGTGGAACATTCTGCCTAACAGCGGGGTTTGGGTCGTCATCGCCGTTTAGGAGTCTGCAAAAATGATCCTTCCAGATTCTCAGCACAGACTGCGACTCTACTACTAGTTGTCCATTTTGGTCCCGGCAGGCCTTGGTCCGAACCTTGTATCCTCCGGATAGCTGTTTTACCTTTCGGTAAAACTTTCGGACTTCATTCCTGCCAAAGCACCTTTCCATTTCCTCGACCGCGCGCTTCTCATGCTCCTTCTTTTTCCTTCTGAGAAGCCGGTGCTCTTCCCTTCTTCTCTGTTAGTAGAGTTCACGAACAGCTCGCGTTGTTCGATGCAGCGTCGCCTTATAGGCGTCTTGTTTAGCTGCGTGCGCTTGCCTGCACTCGTCGTCAAACCATGGGTTCCTTCTGGGTGGTGACGTGAAACCCAGCACATCAGTGGCAGCTTCTTTGATGGCTTCTTGACAACGTTTCCATTCTTCTTCTATGCTTAGTGCAGGAAGCGTCGAACTTTGCACAACATTCTCACATAAATCTGACAAACTGATTTTCCAAAAAACAATAAAGACTCTGAATTGCTTGTGTTTTTGGTGAAAGGAGGCAACTTCGAGGTGGGTTGATACAATCTGATTCCGATGTATACACGATATACCCAAAGAGATAAAAATAGGAATACTAGCTTCAGGCACCTATCAACACACCACATGTCCCTCTCTGGATGAAACGAACAATCCTATAAAACAGTCTGATAGAATAACTAAGTCCCGACCCTACATATCTATACTATACTTTGACGCAGAAGTACATTGTATGCAGAGGAAGAAATCCTTGATCTTTTCGCAAGACAAAATCATCTTTCAACAGAAATTTAAAAGCTAATAAAAAGCATGCCACAAGAATAATTGATTTTAAAGTTGTTGAAATAAAAGTAACCAAACAGAATTTTTTTTTTAATTGATGCTAAAGGGATTGTTTATAATTGCGCTGAAAGGATTGTTTATACCCTTTAGTGATCGAATTTATGTCACAGCACGGACCGAAAGTAAAGAGGAAAAGAGGGAAGGTAGGTACAGATGCGCCTTGGTTTTAAATGCCTGTTGATTCTAAGGAGGGGGGAGGTTGGGCTCAGAGGAGCATTCCATATTCATGTGGTGTGGCTGAAGAACGAGTCTCTAAGCTTAATTGTACGTCCGAAAGTGAACTGAAGGGTGAACGGGTGAACGGGTGACCGTGTGACCGGGTGAACGATTGACCGGGTCAACGGGTGACAGGGTGAACCGGTGAACATGCCTAACGAGACAGGTACTGCGGGTGAATTCTTGAAGGGAAGGAATGCGGCTGGCAGGATGGTTAAGAGTTAACACAGTTAAGAGAATCCTACCAGTCAAGACAATCTCTCACTTATACACCACCGTGTCCATAGATCGCATCTACAACTGAAACTTTTACGAAAACGCAAAGAGAGGCTATCCTCGTTTTTGCAACCGTACACAAATGGAGAAGAACCTTACTTCGTTTTAACAACCGTTCACAAATGAAGAAGAGCCTTACTAAAATTGATTTGCGAAATGGAAGGCAACAGGCTAGAGTTTTCAGTTCTTTTTGTTTTTGTCTCAATTCGGCATTTTTTTCTACAGTTCCGGTAAACAATAATTCTCCATTTTTCAGGTATTCCCCTTACCCTTTTTGTGTGGCCGGAACTAACCTCTCCCGCCAGCACGATCTCTCATCAGCTGCCTCCAATTGCGCACTACAAGTTGGTTGAGATCCTTCTTCACTTGTGATCACCATCTTAGACTAGACCGTCCTCTGTTGCGGTGTCACAATAAGTCGAATTCGGACTAGAGCAGTGGTTATTAAGTGTTGTATCCAAAGATAGTTTATATAGTTTATACCTTTATTCCTTTCTGCCTTCGTCAAATAAAACCGTAAGAAGTCTAATGTTTTAACTATTTCATGATATCGTAGGCGCTCATGACATGGGATCATATAACACCCTTAAATCGATTCAGTGTGTCCAGATGGAGCAAAGAACGAACACAACACCTAGATAGCTTTGACACACCCAATATTTCAAGCAGGAAACGACCTTTCGCGATGATTATCAGCCATCTGTCAATACAAAATCGTGAATCCCTAACACGCTACTCACCATAATTGTAACTTTCGGGAAACATGATCGAGCGCTTTGAGCACTGACAAGTGACTCAATAATAATTTGTGACAATTGCCATACACAGGACCGTACATAGCATCGTACGTAGCACATCTCACAGCACCCTACATTGTTGCGGGATTTTCCACCCAAAACTGGTATCCTTTCACTTTTTTTCTTAAAATTTCGTATCTAAGCGCAGTTCAGACAAAACTGGTCAGTCTGTGATATTGATAGTCATCATCCAACATAACGAAATAGACAACACCCTCAGATGATAGGAAGAAGGACCGTAATAAGACCGTCCACGTATAAATTCAACACTCAATAAATTCTAGTTTGGTTATATTTTGGTAACAGATTATAGAGATGTTTACGAATTGAAAAGTTTTTGTAAACACCTAAACCATAACAGTGCTTAATCTATGTACCACTGACCTTAATTTTAAAATAACGTGAGTCGTCATAAGTACTTTTTTAATAATTTCCAGCTTAGATGTATAACAAAAGTCTAGATTGTTTTTCTCGACTTTATCAGGTTGCAGATCCTTTTTTCTATTTTGTGTTCCTCCCACTGCCTTGCCATGTGTACGCCACATTTGCCTAGGACATAGTCTGTTGCGTTGTCCCAATGCCAAAGATTCAAAGACAGTAGTGTCCATACGCTCTATATGGCCTAACCATCTTAAGCGTTGTATCCGTAGACGCTTGACCAGACGCATGTCGCTGTAAAGCCCATAGAGTTCGTCGTTAAATCTTCTCCTCCAGATGCCATCAACGCAAACATGATCAAAAATCGCACGCAGAACTCTTCTCTCGAGAAGACTAAGGCTAAGGCTTCCTCATCAGATTTTAGTAACGTCCAGGTTTCCGAGTCATAAAGTATGACTGGGAAATTACGAGCTTCGGTTATTCCAAAGGGCCCGCAACCAGGTCAGATTGAAAGATGTAAGCGTTGATACCCCAAAGAATCCTGAAATCAAAAGTCTCTTAGCCCCGAAAATAACGGTTAAAGTTTGTTTATCATAAGCATATAGTCCAAAGCATGCATCGAAATTTAGCTACTTTGAAATGTTTTTTCTGCAATATGCATTTTCGGAACAATTGTTATAGAACTTTTGCTTCCCTCAATCTTTATCTTTCTCAATGTTTGTCATTTTGCAATCTACAGAAAATCGGCATTATGTTTACGTTTTAATAATAATTGTTGGCGCTACAGTCCAAAGGCGGACCAGGACCTAGCTTGCTCATCAACTGGTCGTGTTGTGCGCGCTACTGTTCTCTCACGAGTAGAAGGGACCTACAGTTTTTTGCCGACTCCGAACGACGAAGTTTGAGAAGCTGTCTTAGACAGTTATTACTCTTTGAGTGTTGTCAGCAGCTCGAAAGAGGTGGTGCCGTGAAAAATTCGAAAAATTGGTGTTGAGCTGGGGATCGAACCTACACCCTTCGGCGTGTGAGCTTCGCACTCTATCCACTACGCCACGGCGGCCATGTTTACGTTTTAATCTTAACGAATTTCGAACGTTTTGAGTTTTATTTCATCGCGTATTTAGACATTTTTGCACTTAAGGATTTTGAGCAGATCGCCATTTCGAATATAAGGTTGCCAAATATCTCCCTTCCGCTTTTTTGCTCTTCATTCAATGCTTCATAAAAAGTGTTACAGTGATCGGATTTAGTTCAAATATGCGCCGTTTTGTTCGATAATCTGTTTCCATCGAGACGGCAACTTCATAATATCCCCCTCGTAGAAGCCCCCCCTCGTAGAAGCCCCCCTCGTAGAAGCCCCCCCCTCGTAGAAGCCCCTCTCGTAGAAGCCCCCCTCCTTATTTGCGAAGAACTCGGACAGCCACTTTTCACAAGCCTCTTTTGAGTTCAACCTTACACCACCAAGGGCGTTCGCCATTGACAGGTACAGGTGGTAATCACTACGCGCTGTATCCGGGCTATATGCTGGATGCGATAAAACCTCCCATCGGAGCTCCCGTAGCTTCTGACGAGTCGTCAACGAAGTGTGTGGTCTGGCGTTGTCCAGACCACCACTCTTCCTGTTGGCCATTTCTGGACGCTTCTGGTCAATCGCCTGCTTCAAGCGTTTCAGTTGTTCGCAGTAGATGGTAGAATTAAGCGTCTGGCTATATGGGAGCAGCTCATAGTGCATGAGTCCCTTCCATTTCCACCAAACACACAGCAAAACCCGCCTGGCCGTCAATCCCGGCTTGGCCACTGTTTGGGAAGATTCACCGGCATTCAACCACGGAGTTAGCGAACTCCATGCTTACACGTCTATAACTATTGAACGCAATATACAAACTAATCATGCATAGCGTCGTTTCGTAGGTTATGTCAAGACCTTACAAATGATGTAAAGTATTGCCAGATGCGAGTAGCGTTTTGTACACAGCTGGAAAATTCAAAAGACAAAAAGGCGGAAGAGAGATATTTGGTAAGCTTATATTTCGAATTTGTTCCAAAAGAAAAGTAACAAAAAGAAAAAGTGATTTAAGCTAAGCATTAACAAACAAGACAATTATCTCTGAATAATAAATGGAAGCAATCAATATGCATTCTGATCAATTCCATAAAACGGAAATATTCAATTAATACCCAGGCATCATTTATCATTCATTTAGAGCTGTTCAAATACAAGACCATACATTCATCAACGACCTGCATAACAAGTTAATTCAAAGGACGTGCGGGAAAACGTGCACTGATAGAGAAACAAATCTTCATCTCAGATGTCATACATTTCCCGCCCAAATGTGCAAACTGTTGACACAAGCATTCCGATGCGAGCCCATGCGCCCGACTTGGCAACGTGTATGTGAGCGCTAAAGTAAAACATTTGCAGTCAAAAATTGGTCTACATAAAAATACACATTTTTGTCTGATGAAGACAACGACAAAGTAGTTTTTTCTCAAACATTTGCTCGAGAACAGACATGTGCTGAGTTTCCAAGTGCCACTTTAAAGTGCACTCTTATCAAGTTTCTTCTGAATCCCATTTATCACTACGCCCCGGAGATTTCCAAGCAAGTTCAGGGCAAGTGCAATTTTATTGCATCGAGTTAATCATAGCAAAATAGACGCGAACAAATATTTGGTCAAGTCGCGCCGGTGCGGAACCGTAAAGTTCGTTTATTGACTCACTCAAATCGAAATCTCACTCAAATACCCATGCGGGATGCGAAGGTGCGACAGAAGATATCGGTCGGTATTAGAGGCCTTCGAATTCGGTGATTCCAAGGATAAGAGGATTTACCTATGCGGCAGATGTTGGAAACCTCTGCACAGGCCGACAAACGCGTGCGAAAGCAACTGTACCTCGAGAGAGCGATTGTCTCGCGGGATGGGGATATTTTACCTGACATATGAATGCAACTGATGATGATGATGTGATTGATGCTATCTTATTCGACAAGCTGTACACACATTAGGGCTTGGCTTGCAGTTCGTGCGGTGAAGTGTGTCTGTGGGCGCATTGCACAATCGTCTCGCTTTGCTGATTTGAAGAGAATAGCGCGCCAGTCGTAAATAACAGATGGATGTGTTGCCATGTGGCAGCGTAATTAAATTGTTTGCAGGAAAGACTAACACTTGATATCATTGAATACAAAGATAAACTGCCATTAGACGAGCGTTTGGTGCAGCTAAAGAAGCGTAACTTAGGAAACTCCACACGTGCGATGAGTTGCGTAGAGTTTCACTCCTCAGACCTATGATCGATTTCACCACACCGAAGCCTGGTAACCATGATCCCAGCATTGATAAATGTTGTTTCCTGTTCAGCCCGCTGATTAGTTGTTAGTGTGTCGAGCGAAAGGCCACCCCAGACGCGATGGCTACCATTCATTGTCGCGATCACTGTGCAAAGAGAAAGGTTTTCCAACTTGTCCAGACAAGGCACACTTTCTGGTTATTTGTCATACCGCCAAAGTGTAAGATTTCTAATGACTTTCTCGTCACCAATTGACTGCAATCTAAGTGTGCCAACCAGAGTCCCTTCATTTCTCAATCCTTTCAACAGCAGAAGCTATTCGCGTTCGCCCAGAGGGCGTATATAAAACGCCTAGCGCCAAGCAACCGGGCGGTCACGTGCAGTAGCATTTATTTCACTTTCATCAGCAACCAAGCAGTGGCGCGGATATTCTTATCGCGGCAACATCGAATCAAGAATAGTTATAGAATCCTGTCCATACCTTAAATGGTTGCCCATGGAGTAGAGCACTCACCCAGTCAGCATTCCGCTATGCCAGTAATAAATCTACAGGAGCTCCTCCCGGGGGCATTCCAACGACGGGCTGAGAGAACGTGTGCGTGAGGCGAACCGCGAAGGTACGCAACCAGTTTAAGCCGGTATTTTCCTCGTCGTCTGCCACAATTTACTCTCAGCCCACATTGACCATCGTTGGTCGTGGTGTAATTTTACAACATCGCGTGTCTTAGGACAGCATACATGCGGACTGGGAAATCCCCTCCTGAACCGTGGACACTTCTTGTTGCAGGTGAGTTCCACTCCCGTGATGGAAATTATACTGTTTTAAAAATAACCCGACAACATCACTCGATTAAATGTCAATGACTCTGCGCTGGCATGCGACTGGATTCAGTGGGTTTTTGATTTTTAATTCCTTTCGACAACTTGGATTGTTTGAGTTTTTGCGAAATTCCGGACATGTCTGGGAGCAAATCTCATGATTTGATACGTGCAAGGGGCTTGATCAAATCTAGGTCAGACTCAAAAGAAGGTTTCTCGAACTCAGTGGTCACAGTGGAATGAGACAAATGCAAAGCAGATGGACAATCTTGATATTTCGTGCAGCAAAATAATATAAAACCAAAAAGAAAACACATCACAACCACAGTATGACGCGACCAAAAGTAACATTATCGCTTAAAAACTAGCGACGCACTTGCTGGCACCTCCACAGCAAATATTTGCAAACGAAGTTCACAAGTCGTCTTTGATCTCAGCGCGAGGGTCTGAAAAGGAAACTATTCGGGATAAACTCTGACTAAATGTTCGCAGTTTGTTTTGGGCACACGCATGCTTTGATCGATTTTGCTTTTGCTTCTGTTTACGGACCAAAGTGTCTTAAAGGTCGACTTTGGAGTGTCGGTGTGTCCATTCAGTTTTTGAAACGAAGAAGCAATTTTCACGGACTTTCGCATATGAATGCTTAGTTCTAGGAATACATATTTTTTCTCACTAACTGAGACCTCCGCCGTGGCGTAGTGGGTAGAGTACGACGCTCACACGCCGAAGGGTCTAGGTTCGATTCCCGGCTGAACACCTCAAATTTTGCACGGCACCACCTCTTTCGAGCTGCTGACAACACTCAAAGAGTAATAACTGTCTAAGAAAGCTTCTCAAACTTCGCCGTTCGGAGTCGGCAAAAAACTGGTCCCTTCTACTCATGAGAGAACAATACCGCGTACAACACAGTTGCAGTTGATGAGCAAGCTAGGCCCTGGTTGCCCTGTGGACTGCCGCGCCAATAATTTTTATTATTATTACTACTACTGTTGTTACCTTTTCGCTGTTCTCTTTTAAGTTAGCCTCTAGACAAGCACTATTCACAAGGAATACGATTGAAAGATGAACAAATGATTTGCCTCACATTGGGATAGACGGCTTTCTTGGCTTTATTAATCGTTATATTATCAAGCTTGCCAAGCCGTGAGTTCTGCTGTTAGAAGTAGAGTAGATGACGAACGGATGATATATATTACAGAGTGACAGACATCCCATTTAAAAACAGCAGTCTGTATTCATCGCCGATGGTCTCTTTTGCCTGTTCTCGTTCACATTTGTTAACCTATTGTTTTTCCGGCAAAAGTATTGCATTCACATACGAGGACAAGCTTTTTGCACATTAAACAGAAAGGCAAACAAGGTTCAGTGCCCGCTTGTTTATGGAAAGGAGACTCAGTTCTGCACTTTGGACACTCCCAAACGGCTGACGTAAATTTGATTATATTTCAACGGTCATCACTTATTATGTTCTGTTTGAACACTCACTTATCATTAGTATGACGCTCGTTCAACTGCCTAGTCACCCCTTATATCGACTACGCCATTTGAACGGCAATCACAAATTGACGTTCGATATGAGAGTTGGTTGTTGCGCAGTGAAGAGAAATCTCCGTGACTCCACATAACCTGCACTGATGTGTTGTTCACTTCCTCCCTCAGTGACCTCATTCTACGGTCATGTACTTGCCTCACAAAAACCAACAAAAGCCATAAATCCCTCAAAACCGTTCACACTCCAATGTCGGTTAACAACACTCGGGTGCTAAGCGAACTGATTTCTCGTCTTGTGGCTGGGTTATCTCCGAAGCGACCTCTAATCTGCCATTCCCCAAACGTGTAATTTTGGAAAGACCTACGACATTTTCCTTTCGCTCACACAATTAAAAACAATGATAAGGCAGTTCAACCAAGAATGTGCTTTTTGCAAGGAGTCTTTGCATTAAAGAAACCACAACATAAGGCGGGGTGAAAACATGGCATTTTCGATTAGGGAAATGCTGTGAAATTTAGATGGTGTAAGCCGAAAGATAACTTGCATCGATTAGTCAACTCAGATTTGTGTACCCTTGTGGTCAATAAGTGAACCATTGCATTGTACTTTGAAAGAAAAACAAGATAACACCGTCGTTCTAAGAGTACACTCGTAAACAAATCTGTTTACAGACTCGAGAGGAGTAACACCATCTTCCTTATCTTGGGGTGGCGAATTTCATGCGTCAAGCACAGATGTTTTGACTCCACGTTTTAGATCAATGGGGAGCCGTCTTCCGGTGTATTTTTGAACTCAATTTCCTTGAATATTTGTTCGTACACAAGTGAAGCTTAGATCATCATGTTTAAAAAATTCGATGCTTGTTGATGGAAACATGAACATTTTCAGTTGAGACGATCCAAATGAATATCTGCAAACTTTAAACAATTTAACATTTTTCTGCTACTATTGCTAGCGGTTGTGTTGGCAAATCCAAAGAAGCATATTGTGGTCAATAACACACAAAGTGCGGAAATCCATTTACTTTAACATGCAATTCCAAGAGCAGAGGCTACGTTTCGTTTCTTACACAGACAGTTGGTGATTCTAGTGCGTTGACCGCAAAATTGTAAAAGGAAGGTGAGGTATTGCAATGGAAAGCATCCATCACAGGACTGAACCATGGAACCATCGACATGTGAGTTGAAGCAGTTACCAGGACATTTTTAGCCGCTGCACCCACATCGCCTAATGTACCAAAGCGAAAAATGAATATTTTCTGATCATCAAGATCATTTTTTAGAAAATTTCATCTCACTCTACGAAATTTTGAAATTGTATGCGGAAGACTGTACACAAATTAAAGAACAAAAACTCGACAAGATATCCAGACACATAGTTGTACCTATTTGTGCCCTTTAACACACAAAGAAGGTTACCTTTTATATTTCGGGATTGGGCAACTCTAGTGTTGCAATCTAGGAACCGCCAGCCTTATCGTAAAGTTTGACATTTTTGAGGTTATACGTACTCAGAACGACATACATACATATTTGTGTTGTTTTGTGGAATTAAATCGTGAACATAAACATCGTGTCACCTCAAAATTTTCCCGAATGAGTTTTCTTGTCCAATTGTACCACAAATCAAACATCTTTGAAATGTACTAAATTTTTACATACTGTTACGAAGTTTGCCTTTTATATTTCGTAATTGGACAACCCTAGTGTTGCAATCTGGCAACTGGCATCTCTAACGTAAAGTTTGACATTTTTGAGGTTATACGTACTCAGAACGTTTTGACATACGAGCGCTATTTGTGTTGTTTACAGTAACTTAAAAGATTCATCTCGCCCAAAAAATGGAATTAAATCGTGAAAATTTTGGTGCAACTTTGTTACAACTTTCGACGTGGATTAACTCAACAACAGTGCATCGATGAACTTTATTCAATTTTTGGTGATGAAGCTCCAACAAGGACCAGTGTTTATCGATAGTATGGGGAATTTAACTGAGTTCGTAGTTCACTCCAAGACGAATTTAATGAAGGTCGTCCAAAATCAGTTGTTGTTCCGGAAACCATTGATGCTGTGCGCCAACTGATATTGCAAGCTCGTCATGTGACTTATCGCGAAATTGAGACAACCTTAGGCATTAGTGGGACTAGCGCACATTCAATATTGCATGAACATTTGACCGTCAAAAAAATTTGTTCGCGTTAGATCCCACACAATTTGTCAATCGCTCAAAAAAAAAACTCGTGTCGATTGGTCGAAAGAAGTGATCCAAAAATACGATCGGTGCTTCGAAACACGTCAATGACATCGTAACAGGTGGTGAATCGTGGATTTATAAGTATGAGCCCGAAAGTAAACAGCAGTCGACTGTATGGGTGTTTCAAATTGAGCCGAATCCAAAAAAAGTTGCTCGCGAACGAAGCACTTCCAAGCAAATGGTTGCCTGTTTTTTGGAAAAACTGAACTTGTCGCAACCGTACCACTAGAACAAGGCAGAACAGTCAATTCTGAGTGGTACACAACTATTTGTTTGGCAGTTGTCTTCCAAGAAATCAGGACAACCAACCGCCGAGGACGGATCACTCTTCACCACAACAATGCGAGCTCTCACACATCGGCTCAAACAACTGCATTTTTGAGGACTCAAAGCATCGACTTGATGAGTCGTCCGCCGTATAGTCCTGACTTGGCACTGAATGACTTCTTTTTGTTCCCGTACGTAAAAAGTAAAATGAGATGTCAACGATTTTCGACACCCGCAGAAGCGGTTGATGCGTTCAGAATGCGTGTTTTGGAGATACCTCAATCAGAGTGGCGAAAGTACTTCGACAATTGGTTCAAACGCTTGCAAAAGTGTATAGATCTTAATGGGGAATATTTTGAAATAAAGCTATTTTCGATGATTAATATTTGTTTTTGTTCTCTAATCCTGAATCATAAAAGGCAACCCTCGTAGACTTGACTTGGAAAAAAAAAGACTGGACTGTGGCTACCGTCGCATAATGGGTAAAATGCGACACTCACACTCTAAAGGTCCTCAGGTCGAGTGCTGGGCTCAACACCCCGCATTTTTCACGGCACCACTTCATTCGAACTATTGACAATTTTGAAAGAGCAATAGCTCCCTACGAAATAGCTTTTCCAATTTCGCCGCTTGGAGTCGTAAAACATCTTTACAAACATCAAACAAACAGTATTCGTTTTTTTTAGTAGCCAACTGCGTTTGAGTGGTCGCCCTGGCGTAGTGGGTAGAGTGCGACGCTCACACGCCGAAGGGTCTAGGTTCGACTCCCAGCTCAACACCAATTTTTCGAATTTTTCACGGCACCACCTCTTTCGAGCTGCTGACAACACTCAAAGAGTAATAACTGTCTAAGAAAGCTTCTCAAATCGCCGTTCGGAGTCGGCAAAAAACTGTAGGTCCCTTCTACTCGTGAGAGAACAGTAGCGCGCACAACACGAGTAGTTGATGAGCAAGCTAGGCCCTGGTCCCCCTGTGGACTGTAGCGCCAACAATTATTATTATTATTATTAACTGCGTTTGAGTTGAAAATGGCGCTTAATGGGTATGAAAATCGAAATTTGGCAGCAATGGGTAGTGACATTTGCTTAAATTAATTTTGAATCATTAAAGTGGTGTTTCGCTTATTTATAGCGCTTATTTCTTTAACTTGGAAAATCATACTGAAACTCTCCCGTTTGGTAACACACAAGTAGAAGTACAGCACAAATTAATTCTTCTATCAAATGTTTTGAGAGTTATTTTAGAGTTTTTTTTGTCGTATTCCGGTTAAGTATTCATTATCGTTGTTTCTCTGAGCTAAGCAATCGAACGCGCCTATTATTTACAATTATTAATCCCTTACACGTGACTTCACGGCTTTTTTCATTTTTCATAAATACACATAAATCCGCAAACCTTTGCAAAGTTCCCAATTTAGTTTCCCCTACTACCACAACATGATCGCCAATTAAAATAAACTCACTGACAGCATCAGCAATCTTCTGCTTTGGTGCTGAGTTTGCAGCAACTACAGCAAATGAATACAAATCTCTAGAGATGGAGAGTGTAACACGCGCCAGCATGTTTCCTACACTTCAGGCATGTACTTCAGAAGTTAATACACAAACGCTTGGTTACATGTATGCTTTTGGAGCAAACAACTTCAAGGTTAAAATGTTCTATAACGAAATTGCGACCCTCCGTACGTACCCATACTATTCTCTATTTGCTTCTGACTCGTTTGCGTACACATCTCGCGAATCTAGCTAAGTCTTAGCTGCCAGGCTGCCGATCGCCGGCGCTAATGTCTGCTCAACCGCCATGTGGAACAAATGCAGAAACACAAAAAATCCTATTGAATATCTAGACCCACTCATAGATACAGCACACATACATGTGAAAGAAACCACAAAGTAATCAAAAACAGAGAAAAAAAACGATTTCCGAGGGGGCAACAGCGACCGAGCCCCCTTACGTCATCAGCGCGGAGGATTTGAATTGGTCGACGGTACGATGTGCCCACCCGGTGTGTGAGAGTGTGGCAGTGTGGCGTGTGAAACGTGAACAGAGTGAATGTCGAAAAAGAAACAGTCAAAGGGGGAAGAGGAGTAGATTTGAAAGAGAAACGGAACTGAGTGACGGCCTGTTTAGGATTATGAGGAATCTTGTTTTGTCTTTTTGATTTATTGATTATTTAAAAAAACGCGTTTTATTTGAACTTGTACTCGTATTCGTATGTAGATCATTGCTCGCATTTGCGCATCAAAGAATTTGCCACATACTAACACAGAGTTTATTTGGAATCTATTTCTACTCCCAACTGGAGGCACTTTCAATGCCTTCGTTAAATTTTTAGCCAACTCAAGAGTTAAATATTTTAATGTTGGAAGGAAATGGGACTATCAATGTTACGCCAGATATAACAGGTGTAGCCGATATGCGTGTCAGTATCGGCCATATTTTATTGACAATATTGTATTCGTGTCACGTTTCTATTTCTGTTCGGAACTCGTGTTAGATTTTCGCTTGGAATTTTCGAATAAAAATGTGATTCATTGACCTCTGGGTTAGTGTAAAGTTATTTTCCCTTTTTCGTTTATGCAGGTCATTCGTAGTTGAAAACAAATCTCTTGACCGTGGTGTCCGCTTGTGTCGTATCAAGAATTTGCAAAATTATGACAATAATTTATGCTTTTGTCCCCCTACAAGTGGAAGGGACATAGTGTTTAAGGCTGAATTCACGTGGCGAAATTTGAGAGGTATTTTTCATTCAACTTAAGCAATGGAAGAAATGCCTCAAGATGTGAAAGATACCAAGCAGAAGTTGATACTCTCAACATGTCTAAGCGCTTACACGTACTGCATTGAACCAGGGAAAGTTATTGAAAAGCTTTTCTATATTGTGTTGTATGAACTTTTGTCGTTTTCGGGTAAAGGAATAATTTTATCGAAACAAACCCGTTTTTAAAGTACACAGTGATTTTCAGCTGCTCAGTATAACTACTTTTTCTTTATGAGATTTTTGCAATGAACTAAGCCAACTATCAAGTCCGGGCTGTGCAGTGAACGTATCGAACTTATCAACGAAACTCCGCCAATTTGCTCCAAGTCATGACGGGCAACTTTTCACTTTCTATTTGCCAATTTTGGTCACTCCATTCAAATGGTCGAATTGTGTACACGAGATGATTGACCTTAACGTTTTGCCACATGCTTTTAATAGACAATTTCATAACTTAGTTAGTTAGTTAATGGGTAAGAGGGACACTCCCATGCCAGAGTTAGATTTAAAAAACTAATAGTCTCACTATTTGTTTGTTTTCAATACAAAGCTATGGTCATCGATTGATAAATAGGTAGAATGTCTCAACCGTGAAGATTTCTTTATGTACAGTGCTTGATGAAAGTTTTCTAAAGGTGATGTTCATACCAACATTTACTTCTAAGTATGATATTAAAAGCTTTCAGACCAGCTCAATTGTAGGTTTGATTGGGTTAGAAACTGTTGTCTTCTGCAGCTAATGTACCACATGGCCTACAACTTATCAACATCCAAATTTATATTCACTTTAATACAGAAAATTAAAAAAAAATTAATTGTCAAGAGCTCTCTGTGAAGATGTTCTATAAGAGGAGGGATGTATAATCAACGAACAAGCCTAAAAGAGTTTACAACAGGTATTGTTATAATAAATAATAATTGGGTGACGCTACGGTCCACAGTGCCTAGCTTACTCATCAACTACTCGTGTTGTGCGCGCTACTGTTCTCTCATGAGTAGAAGAGTCCTACAGTTATTTGCCGACTCCGAACGGCGAAGTTTGAGAAGCTTTTTCTTAGACAGTTATTACTCTTTGAATGTTTCAGAAGCTCGAAGGAGGTGATGCCTTGAAAAATTCGAGGTGACCAACTGGGAATAGAACTTGAACCTTTGGCGTGTGAGTGTCGAAGTCTACTAAGTCTAGTATAAGGTTGTCAAATATCCCTTTCACCTTTTTGGCTTTTGAATTTTCCAGCTTTGTACAAAGCGCTACAGAGTTCGTACCTAGTAATACTTTGCATCATTTGAAAGGTCTTGATATAACCTACGACGCTATGCATGATTAGTTTGTATATTGCGTTCAAAAGTTATAGACGTGTAAGCATGGAGTTCGCTAACTCCGAAATTCGCGCTATTTTAAAGTTTTCCTTCGTTAAAGGCAAATCCGCGAGAGAAACGTTCCGTGAGATTAATGGTGTTTTGGGGGATGGTACTCTATTACTTCGAACTGCAGAGGAATGGTTTCGACGATTCAGAACCGGTGAAAACGACACCATGGATAAGCGAGCCGGCGGAGGACCTGTGACGACGAATACCGATCGAATTATGGAAATCATCATGCATTAGTCACCAAACTATAGTAAGTCATCTGCAGAAAGCTGAATACAAAAAATAGTTTCATGTTTGGGTACCGCATGATTTGACGCAAAAAAAACCTTCTGGACCGAATCAACATCTGCGATATGATGCTGAAACGGAACGAACTCGACCCAATTTTGAAGCTGATGGTGACTGACGATGAAAAATGGATCACATACGACAATATCAAGTGAAAACGGTCGTGGTTGAAGGCAGGTGAATCGTCCCAAAAAGTGGCCAAGCCGGGATTGACGGCCGGGAAGGTTTTGCTGTGTGTTTGATGGTATTGGAAGGGAATCATGCACTATGAGCTGCTCCCATATGGCCAGACGCTTAATTCTACCATCTACTTCGAACAGTTGGACCGCTTGAAGCAGGCGATCGACCAGAAGCGTCCAGAATTGACCAACAGGAATGGTGTAGTGTTCCACCAGACCACACACTTCGTTGATGACTCATCAGAAGCTACGGGAGCTCGGATGGGAGGTTTTATCGCATCCACCATATAGCCCGGATACAGCGCCAAGTGATTGCTACCTGTTCCTGTCCATGGCGAACGCCCTTGGTTTTATGAAGTTGAACTCAAAAGTGGCTTGTAAAAAGTGGCTGTCCGAGTGCTTCGCAAATAAGGAAGGGGGCTTCTACGAGGTGGGATTCTAGGACGGAGGCTTCTACGAGGGGGGTATTATGAAGTTGCCATCTCGATGGAAACATATTATCGAACAAAACGGCGCATACTTGAACTAAATCCGATCACTGTAACACTTTTTATGAAGCAAGCGGATATTTGACAACCTTGTATCTGACATAAGACATTTTGAACAAAATGAGACTTAGTTCGGAACCTTGAGGTACACCGAACTTAGTTCAAATTCAGTCCTATTTCTTCGAATGATTCTTTGAACATGATCGACTTAATACACACCTGTATTCCATTTTTTACTCACATAAGGTAAAATACTAGCACTGTTCAAAGTGAAGTTTTAATATTCTAAAATGATGGTAGAAGAAAACATATTCTAGCATATGCTTCCTACTTGTGAAACCCAAAAACAATTAAATGTCCGTCGTTTATATAGTTTTGATTATTCAATCAAATCGTGTCTGAAGTATTTATTAATTTATTTTATTTTAAATAGTTCTTTGTATTGCTTTCTTTAAAAAAAAACAAGCAAACAGAATGTATACCGAACTACTAATACATGTTAAAATATCAGGTTATAATCAACAATATAAAATAACGTCGAGCACTTAATTATTCAGTTCACTCAATTGCTTATCAAATCAATCTGTGCTGCTTTGCTGATGAAATCACACTATTTTGGTGGAAATATAAAAAAGATTTCTACCGTACCTACAGTTTAATTAGATCAGAATTAACTTTAAAACTTTACTGTAGTGTGGGATTTCTTGTAACTTTTGATAAAATTAATTAAATTGAAAGCCCACAGAGTTTTGAAAATTAATTTTGTGCAAAAATGTCGCTCCAAATCTAAAAACTAGAAAGAAAAAAAATATTGAGATCTGAAGTAGAACTTCAAACCTCAAAACAAATTCAATCATTTCGTCGAAATCATTTGTCCTATCAATCCTTTAACTTTTAAAGCACAGAAGCAACGTTCATTTTGAAATGATAATTCAGAAAAACTGGCACCTAATTTAGCTATCTTTTCACACAGAAATGTAGAAATTCACAGAAGCAATACTTGTCCTTTTGTGGCCGTGGCGTAGTGGGTAGAGTGCGACGCTCACACGCCGAAGGGTTTAGGTTCGATTCCCAGCCCAACACCAATTTTTCGAATTTTTCACGGTATCACCTCTTTCGTGCTGCTGACAACACTCAAAGAGTAATAACTGTCTAAGAAAGTTTCTAAAACTTCGCCGTTCGGAGTCGGCAAAAAGCTGTAGGTGCCTTCTACTCGTGAGAGAACAGTAGCGCGCACAACACGCGTAGTTGATGAGCAAGATAGGCCCCGGTCCCCCTTTGGACTGTAGCGCCAACAATTATTATTAATACTTGTCCTTGATAGATAATCTCGTATATTTCCTTGCTTGAAAACTTCTCGTTTTTGTTTTAGGTGTTTTATGATCGTGAAACAATTCAATACGATTCGTGCGCTAAAAAATTCAAGACGCACCATCACCTTATCTCGCAAAGAACTCCGCACGCGTTATTCCCTTCAACTGAATAAGGACAAGTCCATTCATATCGGAATCACCTTCCCGAATTGCAAAACATTCAACTTTCAAGTCACCCAACACCGTCATACATCAAGACGCAGACAGCAGAGAACCCTCAAACCTTGAACTTTGTATTACGCGAGCTGTTGGCCCACAAATAATCATAACATATGTAAGTATTTGTAAACTGCACTTTGACAGCAACTGCTGTCAAATAGGCGCCAAAAGCAATCTGTTATTAGATCAGTCAGGTTTTGCAATTTCCCCCGACAAACTGATTGTGGTCAGATTTATGTCGCGAGTGTACAGTGATCAGTGATCAGTCGCTGCGCCAACGTCAATTGTTGTTATTCTGAAATGTGATTTACTTGTGATGGAATACAACGTCGTGGTACAAGCTGTTTTGAGGCAAACATAAAAACACACACACGTGACGTCTGGGGAATGACTGTAGACGCACGCTTCTTAATTTCTCAGATGAAAAATATTTACTCTCGCTTCGACCATCGCATTAAGTTCGCAATCATGTACGCAAAAGTGTATGCGCCGATGTTCGCTCATGTACTTGTTTGTTTTGTTACTTTTCGAAGAATTAACTATTCTTTTATCATCCAAGAGAATATAAGCCTTGCATTCAAGTTTGATGATGAGATTGATCGAAAACCTGTTCATAGTAAATCTCGGAAACTTGAATTTTAAAATCAAATACAAACGCACTCGAAAAGATTAAAGTTTGAAAAAGACGCTTAATCATGTCACTGCTTCAATTAAACTACGAACTTCAACTTCTCAACTTACTTATAATTGTTGGCGCGACAGTCCACAGGGGGACCAGGGCCTAGCTTGCTCATCAACTACGCGTGTTGTGCGCGCTCCTGTTCTCTCACGAGTAGAAGAAACCTACAGTTTTTTGCCGACTAAAAACGGCGAAGTTTGAGAAGCTTTCTTTGACAGGTATTACTCTTTGAGTGTTGTCAGTAGGTCGAAGGAGGTGGTGCCGTGAAAAATTCGAGGTGTTCAGCCGGGAATCGAACCTAGAGCCTTCGACGTGTGAGCGTCGCACTCTACCCTCTACGTCACGGCGGCCAACTTACTTGCGGCACAGTAAATATTGACGGTCTATACGTAGTATGTAAAATTGTTTGAAATAGTTTGGCAACAAATTGTTCAGGAATTGCTATAAAATGTAATTTCTTCCTTTCCTTGTATAAAAGATGACATATTCACCATTGTTGTGTCTACTTTTCCATAGGAGAAGAATTAAGAAAAAGAAATATTGAAAAGTTGCATAATGTTTTTATCAACGTCATTATTTGTTACAGGAACAGTGTCCCTTCTTAAACCTTGAGCATTTAATGCAAATTTGTACACTCATTTTTACTGCTAACTCAAGTTGTGCAAGAACATCTAGATGATCCTTTGCTCACATGTCTTAAAACTGTTTGGCAGTAAATACTTAGTATCATACCTATATCCATTCTGTCGGCTGGTTGGAAAAATGAAGCCTCATTGGAAATTAACAACAAAAAAGGATGAGCGTGCTGGTGATGGGTGTGTGCCGTGTGGCATCTACTTTTTGCCGCCCTTTAGTGATATTTGTTCACCAGTTACAAAGACGACTTTAAGGCGTATTTGCAAACATAATATAGAAAGACTATCCCAACAACATACACTATGAGTTTCAACCATCACTCTATATGCCTGTCAACTGTCAAGTGCATTGTCTCGGATATGTGGCTTGGATATTCAAAGAATCGTCGATTAATTTTGCTCAAATCCTTGCAGATTTAACGAAAACGACGATTTGGGAAGAAGACAGTCACCATACTAGTCAGTTGAACAAGGAGCTTCAGCCAAAAAGCAAAACTGCAATTTAAAAACAAAATGTGAAAAAAGGCGAAAAAAAAGCGAGCAAGAGATTTAAATTGGGATTCTTTCATCGAACAGGTAAGAGGGTCTTTGAATCCCAGAGTCCGGGTTCGAGAAGTAGAGGAAGACCAAACTTCCGATATAGAGATCAAGTGATTGCGGACACTAGAGAGTCTGCTCTTAACAACTGAAGCCCGAGACCGTCAAGAACGAAAGGTATCAATAGCTCAGGCTCAGACTCTTCATGAGCCGCAGGCCATGTAAATTCTTTTAAATCGAAATAGAGGAGCTTTAAAACAACCACGGCTTAAATTGATTTGACAACAAAAGCAAGGTATTAAACCAAATTTAACTTACTCTAGAACCGAATCTGAACAATCAAAACCAAGTTTTATACCAATGTCAACGAATATAGTGCGAAATTCAACCCACCACATACCAATTCTGTATCACTTGTTCGATGGTCGTCACTGCTTCACAAAGCATATATTAAGACAGAAAAACTACAGAGTTTTTTTAATAAGAGATGCAAAAACTTCTAATAAAAACTGATAATGAAATATTATACTTCATAGCAGGCGAAGTGACATAAAAACCTGATAAAGAAGAAGAAAACCGTAAAGCAGCCTTAAAAGAATAACTTTGAAAGATAAGAATGGGAAACTATTTAAGAAATCTGTGGCGACCTGCTATACTTAAACGAAAGACAGCAGAGTCTACTTCCCACTTAAAACTGCGGAATTTTTTTTTTCAAATCTGACTCTTCTTTTAAATATTACTGTTGATGACATTTTTTACATGATAAAAGCTGATTTTTTTAAAGACCAATTAACTCAAATATTATATTTTGACTTTAGGTGACTTGGGATATTCTTAGGCCTTCGGAAAAGTGATTTTCGGAACAATTCCCAGTCTCCGCTTAAACTCAATTTGGGATTTTAGTGTATATACTCTTTTCCCCCCCTCAAACAGTTCCAATTTCTCTCTTATGCCCAAGTCATCCATATTATCATAACATGCCTTGTAAGCAGCCTCCATTTCACTGCGAAGATACCTCACAACAAAAATTTAGTTACATTTTCACAGACCATCTAAAGGATACATGCGTTCTTAACGAATCATCTGTGTCATGAACTAAAAAGCTCGCCGAATATTCACTCATAAGGCACTGTAAATGGCCTCATTTTTTCCATAAATAATTTAGTTTAAGACTTGAACTAAATGTCAAAACTTTACACAACAACACACCTTCACTGGGATCTTAATACCCAGCAATTATGAAAAATAAACAAATTCTTTTGTGGCCGCCGTGGCGTAGTGGGTAGAGTGCGACGCTCACACGCCAAAGGGTCTAGGTTCGGTTCCCGGCTGAACACCTCGAATTTTTCACGGCATCACCTCCATCGAGCTGTTGGCAACACTCAAAGAGTAATAACTGTCTTAGAAAGTTTCTCAAACTTCGCCGTTCGGAGTCGGCAAAAAACTGTAGGTCCCTTCTACTCGTGAGAGAACAGTAGCGCGCACAACACTGAGTAGTTGATGAGCAAGCTAGGCCCTGGTCCCCCCTGTGGACTGTCGCGCCATACAATTAATTAAACAAATTCTTTTGTTTCGTGTGCCAAAAAATGTCTTAGACCCACATATATTTAATACCTTCCCACCTCTCTTTTAAAACATTTTCCAAGTGCTTTAAACATTTATCTTTCAACTGCAGTCGCTGTTATGTTAGCTTCATACAAATTTTTTCCGTCACAAATAGTCATTCCCTAAGCTATAAAATTGTCAATCATGTTTTTCAGTCACAAATAGTCATTCTCTATGCTATAAAATTGTCAATCAAATACAAATTATGTTTCCCTTAACACCCTATAAGCTACGACCCCTTGAATATATGCAACAGATAAATAGCGTTTAATGTATTAATTTCACAAGTGAACTAAATTCATTTGGATGACCGTTCTGACAGTTAGTGCTCAAATTGTAGTAGATCGTCATTCACATTTCACAACTACGTCAAATATACAGGTGAATTCCTGCGAAGCTGCGTTACACAAATAAAAGCAGAAATTCCAGCCTAATTTTTTGATACCTAATAGATTTGTTTAGCTGTATTTGATATCACGTTGCTTCTGTGATATTAATTAAGTGATATATTGTATTTATTTAGTGTTAAAAACTAAGTTCCAATTCGACAACAGAGATGTCTTCGCCTTGGGGTAAAATTGAACATGTTGAAAGCATGAATTTTGCTGAAATTATGTCTGAGCAGTACGCACATGACTTGCAAGACAAGGAGATTAAGAGGAATGAAAAACACCTACAAGATCGGTTGAAAAATGCTACGAAGATAAAAGAAATCAAAAATTGTGAGCCTGTCCAAGAACAAGAAAACTGTGTGGGATGTTCATCAGATAGTTCGTATGCTCAAGCTGTAAAAGTTCCAACAGAACCAGTTGTTGCACCCATCGCTGAGGAATGGGAAGATTGCAGTCAGCTATTGGAGATGCCACAGTCCAGTAAATCCCAGGACACGGAAATTCCCGATTTTATCATGGATGTGCTTCGAAAGGATGCCGGGGAGATGGTTTGCGATTCGGACGCCCTTATTGCTCAAATGATGCAGTCCCAATTCGATCACGAATACAACGAGGAACTAAAACGAATTGAAAAGAAGCGAAATCAAGGTTCTAAGGTTTCCATTTCGTTGAATAAATTCCTGAGGGACGGAGATATGGAGTTCACGTCCGACGACGAGTACGAGGACCAATATGATGACACGGAGAAACGGGATTGGGATCGTTTTGAGACAAATGAAAAGCTTTTCGAAACGATTCCCAAATGTGGCTTTAAAGTCGATAAGGAGGGTGAAATGATAACCAAACATGATGACAAAATTTGCGGAGTCCGCAATGCCTGTAAAGTTATGTCCTTCCCACCGGAATTCCCCACCGGCGACGGCGCGGGATTCGATATGAAACTATCCAACCAAGTGTACAACCAACTGAAGACTTATTCACGCAGGAATAAGAAACCAAAAATGCAAGACCGCAAGGATAACGTTGCAACGGCTGAGATGGGTGTGGATGCGCCTACACGTCTGCTACTATACAAACTCATTAACAATCAAATCCTGGAGCAGATCAATGGAATCATTTCAACCGGTAAAGAGGCGGTTATACTGCACGGCTACTCGGATCCCAACTACAGTGGGGAACTTCTGCTCCCCAAGGAGTGTGCGATTAAGATCTTCAAGACAACCTTAAATGAGTTCAAGCAGCGGGATCGCTACATTAAGGATGACTACCGCTTCAAGGACCGCTTTAGCAAACAAAACAACCGGGTCATAATTAACATGTGGGCTGAGAAGGAGATGCACAACATGATGCGTATGCGCGACGCCGGCATCAACTGCCCCGATGTTGTTGTTCTAAAAAAACATGTTCTCGTCATGTCGTTTATTGGTGACAACCACAATGCAGCACCGAAGCTTAAAGAAGCACGTCTATCCGACGCCGACCTAAGTCTTGCCTACGAAGAAATTATCCAGATGATGCACACTCTGTACAATGTGGCAAAATTGGTTCATGCCGATTTGTCCGAGTACAACATTCTCTGGCACGACGGAAAATGTTGGTTTATCGACGTCGCTCAGTCTGTTGAACCTGAGCATCCAAGCGCATTGGAGTTTCTCATGCGCGATTGTAACAACATTATAACGGTAAGTGAACGTAAACTTATCTTGCAGAAGGCCACTGATTTTCTCTTCCATTGCAGTTCTTCAAGAAACGCGGACTGCCAAACATTTTTACGAAAGAAAGCCTCTTTGAACATATAACATCATTAAACGTCGACAAACACAACGCTGCCATGCTTGAACGCATTCACACACGAGGTGCGTCAATAAAAGAAGCCACTGCCCCCAATCGCGACGACGTCCCAGATGAGTTCAAACCCCTGCCGTACCCATTCGAGACAGCTTGGGAGAAGTCCGTGGAGGAACGACAAGCGGCCAAAAGCGCCGAGGCAGAGGAAGCTAAGCCTGTAGTGGAAATAACGGATGCTTTAAGGGTTTTATCTGTCAGCTGCAGTACAGGAAATGAATTGAATGTGGAAGCGAACTCGAATGCTGCTGCATGCTAGAGCCCGTTTGACAAATAGTGGATTTGTAATCTAAGTTAACAGACATTGAGTTTTGATGAATTTACTTGAGTTATTGATAGAGTAGTTGAACTTTTGGAATAAGGAAGCCAGGGTTATAAATATATCCCAGAATTCTGGTCCCAAAATGCATGATTTTTTTTATTGTATCCGATTGGAAGGCACCTTTTCTGAAAAAAACTAACTGCCTCCAGCTTGTTTGTCGATTCCCCAGTTCAATCTGCAACTGATGAGAATAGGAAAGATCAGATAAAGTTCATACAAAAAAATTAGCACATTAAACACAAAAATAAGTTTTCTTTATTTACGACTTATCACAAAATCTGCCTCAAAGCGGTGGAGTTCAAGTCGATTTTCTAATTAACTAGTTCCCGTGGGGGCGGCGAGAATGGTATTTTACCAAGCTCAAACGTTTCCGCTTGAAAGGCTTCAATTTCCTCAGGTTTTAAGTTCTCTAACTTGCTATATGTTCGATCACTGGCGACTAGTTGTTGTAACGGCTGCTGCTGAGACTGCGGAAAAGCATTCACTGCTTGAGCAAATATATTTGTCTGTGGCGGTTGTTGCTGCTGATGCTGTTGCTGCTGCTGAAGTTGTTGCTGCTGCTGATGTTGTTGCTGCTGCTGTTGTTGCTGCTGCTGTTGTTGTTGCTGCTGTTGTTGTTGCTGCTGCTGCTGTTGTTGCTGCTGAGACTGAATAGCACCAAAGGGACTGTTGGCCATAGCTGAAGAAAAAATTCCTGACGGAGGTTGCTGAGCCTGGAATGGCTGTTGTTGAGGTTGTTGTTGCTTTTGAATCGGTGTGGCGAATACGTTCCCTGCATTTTGTTGCTGCTGTTGTTGAGGTTGTCCGAAAACTGATCTTTGCTGCTGTTGCTGAGCTGCACCGAATGGTGATTGTGGTGTCATTTGCGCCCCAAAGGGTGGTGGAGCTTGCTGCGTCACTTGGGAGAACATGCCAAACGCCTGAGGTTGGCTTTGTGCCGGTTGCTGAGCGGGTTGTGCGAAAATATTTCCGCCCACTGCTGGCTGTTGCTGCTGCTGTGTTTGCTGAGCCGCTTGGGCGAATATATTTCCAGAGTTCAATGACTGTCCAAATGGTGTAGAATTTGGAGTCCCGAACTGTTGCTGCTGTGTTGTACTAAAAATTGATGCACCGCCCGGTGCTTGTTGGACAGGTTGAGAGAATATATTTCCACCAAAACCGCTAGTCTGTTGTTGGGGTTGTTGTTGTGGCGATTGCAGGGAAGAAAATAAACCACTTTGTTGTTGCGGTTGCTGCTGCTGCTGCGTTTGCCCTGCATAAGAGCTGAAAGCGCTTTGCCCAAGAATAGACTTTTGTGCCCCACCAAAAATACTATTTCCGGTAGTTGCGTTGGATGCACCACCAAACGGTGAGGAACCAAACATGCTACTCTGCGTAGAAGAGTTTCCAAATAGATTTGAACTTTGTTGTGTATTTGTTGTAGCCCCTAATCCGAAGGGGTTTGTATTTTGTTGGGCGGTCTTCGGTTGTTCAGACGAATTATATAAATTAATAACAACATCCATTACTTCCTTATTCAATGTGAGGAGCATTTTCAGCTTGTTTTTCGCCTCTAAAACCTCCTTGGTAAATTGTTGGTTAAAACTTTCAAAGAAGTTTTGCTTCTTTGAACCGTAGCAGAGCATCCGAATTTCTTCAAACGATTGATCCTCTATGAAATTCGGTATTGATGGTTTTTCCTTAAACGGGCCGAAGCACGACAATGGCCATTGATTCCCGTTAACCGCTGATTCAACATCTGATTTAACAAGTTGCCTAAAACGATGTACATTTTGTACTTAAAAAATTTGAAGTGCTCATTTATACTCACTTTACATCCAAGTGTTCATTGACACACTTTGCACCAAATCTACAATTTCCATTCAAAAAATACTTACAAAGAACCATGGTTTTGGAAAGAAGTGGTAAACAATTAAACTCAAATTACGCAAATAACGAAATTCGTAAATAAAACATCAAATCTGTTGATTGACAATTGTCCGGTGTGTTTGTTTTGATAATCGTCTGTCCCTACCATAAATTGTAGTAGATCGTATAGAGCAATGGTGCAACAAAATTGAATAGGGTGGTACTATAAGTATTATAGATTTTTACACCTTGGGAGAATATTCCTTTTCAAACTACTACTATTTCCATTAGATTAGAACGAATGCACTAGCAGCATTTTAAGGATGTTTAAGTTTACACAACTTAAGAGTAGACTTTTTGTATTACTTGTGTTACATACGATAGTGAGGGTATAATTCCATACAAATGAAAATATATAAATTTTCTAAACTATGTTAAGTAACTTAAATTACTAAAAGGTAAATACGACAACTTCTGATTATGGAGTTGTTCGTAGTTTGTGTTCCTCGCTCATGTCATGTTGTTCACAACCACAATACAACACCTAGGCTTGAAAACGCACGTCACCTAATTAGTTGTTGCCTACAAAGAGAATATCCAGATTATGCATACTCTCTAAAATGTGGCAACATTTATTCCAGTTTGCTCAACAAAATTTGCTGGCTGGAATAAACTGATTAATTTATTATGCTGTGAAATAGTCTGCGTCACTTACAAGCCTTTTCTTAGAACAGGCAATAAATCGGTTCCTGAAAATTCTGTGTAAATAGACGCTTTCTAAATGCCACACTTTACATATAAAACAAACAAATTTATAAACGGCATAAGATAATCAATTTTATTCAACTCTAAGACGGTACAAATAAAACTCTTTGATTCTTAATGATTTGTACGATTACCAAAAAAAAAAAAAAAAAGACTATCAAATGTAAAAAAATATTTTATGCGTCATTTAGTAATGTTTCCTTTTTGGTAGCAAGAGTTCTATAGAATTTTCAAACAAATATACATATTTATATGTCTGTATTTGGGATCAACGTTTTAAACTATAAACGTTGATCGAAAGTATAGCTTTATTCCCTTTTTGAATCCTTTTCTGTGGGGCTGTTTGAAATCCAGTTCTCAACGTTAACCTAAGAACTAGTTAAATAACAATATGAATTGAACTTGGTGATAAACTCTTATACTTATATTTTTTTCAAAATCTCCAAGTACCATTTTACGAAAACCACCAATATAGTCGCGGATCAACAGAAATACATTTAATAGTCAATCATCTTTCTCTCCTTCTCAACCTTTAGCAAATACACATAACAATGATAGCTTCTGACGTCATGTTCCAGGTCCAATTTCAAATTTAACTTGTTATTAGCTATGGAGCAATTTGCACACCTCAACTTTTGGCTTGTGCACTCATCTTCCACGTGCTGTCCAGCACATCTGGGACACCTCTTCTCGTTTCTACAACTTCTCGAATGATGGTTGTAACCCCAGCAGTTGTAACACTTTCGTATATCAACATTTTCAAAGACAACACATTTGTTAAAGCCCACATACAGATGCGGTTCACTGTTGCGCATAATGGACCAATAGACATTCTTATCCACCTCCAGGATTGCACTGTACTTGTGAACGTTTGCCCTCTCGAAACATCTCACCAGACTGATGTGACCTTCTATTTGGTTCTGCTTCTTGATGACTTCTATCAGATTGTCTTCGTCGATGTCGAAATCGATTCCATTTACCAAGATCTTTGGCTTCGTGAACTTAACGGGTTCTGTGCAATAGCGCCCCACACAGTTTTTTGCTATTTCCTTCTCGATTTTTTTCACGGATTCTTCGTTTTTGCATCGTATAATTATGGAACTGTTGGCACCCTTCAGTATACTAATGATTTGCAGTCCCAAACTGAAATTTCCAAAGGGACTGAGAATGTTTTTGATTTCCTCCTTGGTTTTCTCACCGCTTTGCCTGAACTTGGGTTTTATCCTTATTGCAGGTTCATTGCAACTCTTGGTGTTGTGGTTTTGTTTTTCTGTGTCTTTGCGGGAATTTACATCTTTCAGAAGGGTTTTGAGGGAACTTATACTTTTCTCCTGCTCTTCTGATTTTTCCTTAAGTTCATTCATCGCGGTAAGAAGAGCCTCCATCTTGCTCAACAGTTCCTTCATATCTTTCTTGGTATTATCATTCTCACTTTGTGGTACTTCCGTTTGCGTTGAAACTTCCTCAAGGGTTTTTGGACCAGAAAAAGCGTTCACCTGAAGCTTCTGCAATTCGGGGGAACTGAAAAAACCCGGCTTTCTCTCCTCACCTTCAGGGAACTTGAATACGTTCGAGGTACCAAAAATTGATAATTTCTCAGGTGAACTTGAAAACAGATTAGAGCTAAAGATTCCCAATTTGTTTTCCTTTTTCTCGTCGACTCGATCCCCAGACTTAATTGTGGCTGATTCAAAGGAGAAAATGGACTTCTTCACTTCGTCCTTTGGTAGCAATGAGAACATGGGATTAGGTGGCGGAGGTGGAAAAGAGCGTCTGAAAACGCCTTTAGCAGAAGAGGATGATTTGACATTACTTGCCCCAAAATTTAGCGTAGAAGCGTATTTCGCTTTCACTGAGGGTTCGACAAAGTCATATACGTCAATCAAGACATCAATTACGTCCTTATTCATAACGTTCAGCATTTTCATCTTTTCCTTCGCATCTCTTATGGCTTCCGTAAACTTGTGGCAGCTCTCAAAGAAACTATACTTATCAGTGTTGTAGTACATAAAACGTATTTCCTCAAAGGATTGATCTTCAATATAGTTGGGGACTGAGGGTTTATCCGAAAAGGGACCAAAACACGAGAGCGGCCATTGGTTTCCATTAATAGCCGCCTCCATTTCGGCTTTTACATACTGCCTGAAAGATGAAAAAACCAAAACAAAAACTGCCTGTTACCCGGTATTGTTATTTATGCTTACTTCACATTGATGTGTTCATCGGGACAAACTTTTAACTTTTGGCAAGATAATTTTTCAGCATATGACTTGCAAATGACCATTTTAAAGAAATAAAAACAAAATTCAAACAGAAGATACAATCCCTTAACTGCGACGAACGGCGAATGCAATGCAATTATTAAGTGTAGAGAAAATAGGAGAGAAAAACAAAAATACGGCATGTATACGAAGACCTGTTCGAGTTGAAATTGTAACCAGCACAAAGTAAAGCACACAAAGTTATAGACAAGGACCAATAATTCCTCATTTGTCCCTAGTTATAGGGTAGACACGACGATACAGTTTAAATGGCCGTGTGAAACATAAAATTCAAATTCAATTAGAGGAAGAAACAAAGCTAGAAACAAGATATTTGTACTGAAGTACCTCTGGTAGTTAAATTTGAATTTCGCCAAGTACAGTGATTAACTATAAAATTTGTTTTATTGCATGTGTCTTCACAATCCTCACCCCAAACGTGATTTTTGATTCCCGAGTGTGGAGTATTGAAAATTGATATCAAATTTTAGCAGTAAATGCTCATTCGAAGATCCTTATCAGATGAGGAAAACCGGCAATATCTGGAATACAAAATGGCATGCTTACCCCGATAATAAACTTTGGATAGAATTTTGACCTTCGGTTGAATTTCGTTTTGTCTCTTTTTAACACAGAGAAAAAGTATAAATATTGAAACACTCTCATGATTTGTTTTGTATTCAATGGTGGGGTTCAGTAACAATCCATTTGAATAGACAATAGGCAATGACTTTTTGCCATGCAGTCGTTGCAATTAAGTGCCTTATTAAAGTTTCGATGATTGTGGAAACTTAAGAGACGGACAACTCACTTCATTGAATATGTTGTCTTAAGTTTACTTCTATTCTTGCCCTAAAGGATATTCTAATCATTCTAGTTACACCAAATTATGAGATATAATAAAATTCTCCAAAGTTCAAGGGAGTATGATATTTATAAAGAAATAACAAGAGAAACACAAGGAAGTAAGAAAAACCTAAGATACAAAAAGAACAGTTACTAGAACATCTCTGTATGCTGCTACCGCTGATAAAACTTTAAGTATTCGTTTGAAGTTCAAATTACTTTTTCTCTTGACTCTTTATATGCCAATATTACTTGGAATTAGTAATTTACTGAATTGTCTTTATCTTTAAAAGTCCGATAGCTGAATTATTTCCCCGAATTCGGTAATAGAATTAAATAAAAAAAGAAACACCGATACAGACACGTATGGGCATATTCATATTCTAATAAATACAAATAATCCTATAAGGTTTAGCAATAACAGCGCACGGCTCATATAATGTTGTTATAGGTGAAGATGAAATAATAAAAACAAGAATGGCCACGTGATATGGTAACACCACATTCTATTTCTCTACAATAGATTGGCATCACTTTTCTCGAATGAAAATAACAACATAACATTTCTCTTAAAATATTTGTCTCTCGTTCCCAACTCAGCATGAATTCTCTCAATTCAGGATTTCACTCCCGGGTGGTTAAGGCAGTCTTTTGCACTTTTATTATCATTAAAAATTCATTCAGATTCCACCCCAAAGTAAATCCAAGCTTGCCTACGAAATGTCAACCTACGAATCAAAGATAAAAGCAACTCCAGAGTTCGCATTAGAAAAGATTTTTTCTTCCTTAAGACATCATTACTTTTGTCTGGCTGGAGAAATCTACTTTGCCGTATTCTTCCGTTTCACTACGCTGACGTGAGTGTGAGAGAAACGGCAACAGCAAAATAAATTCTATGTACTTATCAATTATAATAAAGAGTATATAACTTCGAAGAGTAATCTGTTCTTATGAGAGCGAGCATAACAGAGAATTGCCAGTGCATGGAGTCCATGAACTCAAGAGAAACCGCAACGGGTGTCTGACGTTTCATATTTAATATACGTTCTTTTGGAAAAACATCGCATTATTTCACAGATTGTAAAGAATTGATTAATAAAACACACATTTCGAGATGAATGGAAAAATGTGTGCACAAATTTTCAATTATTTCCATTGAAAGTAGAGTTAAATGCATTTGAATAAAATATAAATTTTTTGATGCACCCTGTTCAAGGGACAACCATTTAGCCGGGCTCTCACATTTTATATTGAAGGAACTGTTTCTCAGTCACTGAGTAAATCGCGATGAGTGTGCATCGTCAGTGTTACGCGTTTTCTTACGGTAACCGTTGTATATATAAAATATAAATAAAAATAATTATATACATACATATATATAAGCAAGTAATTGCTGAACTGTAATGAAAAGAAAACAATAACAAAATAAAAAATAACAATTCAAAATAAAAAAAAATGAAATGAATCAAAGTTTAAACAATCTGCAGTGTGTGTGATAAGATAAAGAGAGAGAGAGAGAGATTTGTGAATTAAAATTTGAGAAAAAAAAACGAATCGAAAATATACCGCGCTAAATTAACAGCAACAACAACCACAACAGCACATTTTCAAGGAAGAAGTGAGACAATTTCAAGAAAAAAAAAAAAAACGGAAAGCACGCGAATTCGTCGTTTTTTTGTTCACGAATATTTTTATTTATTTTTGTATTCGAATTGAATTCTTCTTTGATATGTTGCGCTGTTTTCTTTATTTTGGAATTTCCTTATTATAATTTTCACAAAAAAAAAAAGTATGAGAAACCAAATGAAATATCTGCTCTTCAAAATAAAGTTGTGTTAATTTTGTTGTTTCTATATTTGTTTTTGCGTAAATTTGGGAAAAAATCAAGTGAATCACGTATGTACGCGCAGGAAATGAGGAATAAAAGGAAACTCTCACTAGGATGAATCCCGAAAAGCAATCGTTTTCGAATGATGTAAGTAACTGAATTTTTAAATTAAAATAATTTATGATTGAATGCTTTTTGAAAATATGTTCCTCTTAAAAGCCCTGAGGAGTTTTTTTTTAAATCTATAGAATTCATGTAAATTTTTGACATTTAAAATCTTTAGACAATAAAATCTGCCTCGAAGGCGGAGCAATTCTTACCCATGGATCCCTTTGAACAATTAAGGCCTGAAGTGATGCTTGTTATGCATATTTTTGACTACTTGTTTTTATAAAACAAAACTAGAAAGTTTAGACTTTCGTAAATTTTGAAAACTTAGACCTTAGAAGGATGACACGTATGAGCCGTGTCTGGTCCATCCTGAAGCAGGCTGTCGTTTGACACATTGTGATCATTCAAAGTTTTATTTTCTTTTTTTTTTTGACAGACTGGCAGGAGGAAAGGTGTTTTTGAACAATTCTTAATTTTCAATTCTGGGGTCCCATCTGATTTAAAGCTGAACAAATTGTACTCATTTCTACATTAAGATCGTTCGCTTTGGAAGAAATTGACGATCATTACATTTAATTGGGTGATCAAAGTGGTCACAATTCCGCTCAAGCCCCGTAATGTCAGAATTTCGAACACAAGCTCGATCAATTTTAGCTTTTGCATATCTACTTTTCTACTGTCTACTTTTGAAAAAAAATTTTAAGCCACTTGCTCTGAACTCCTAGTATATTTTCATACATCCACACCTGCTTATAGTATTCCTAAGTCTTGACAAATTTTGCTTAGATTCAACTTCTTGTTGTAGACAAGAATTAGTATTGAGACTTTAAAGCACATATGCTCCTTGCCAACCAGAGCACAGAAAATACATTGTTTAAGCTTGCTTAAAAAATTGGGCTCTTGCTTGCTTATGATTACTTTAGGTTTCGTTACTTTTGGATTACTTGGATTACTTCCAATATTTATGGAATGATTTTGGCGCTTTAAGCAGGTTTAAATATTTGCGTAAAAATTTAAAGCTAAGAAAAGCTACGTCAAAAAATGCAACAAACTTTATCAAATTGAAAAATCTATTAAGTCATTTAGGGAATATTATTTCTGTGTTACCACATCCTTGTAAATACCGTCTCTCCTTTATGCTAAACAATAAACCTTTCATTTCTTTTCTTTTCAGTTTACACTACACACACTGTATTCAACACCTTGGAAAATGCCCTAAATCGTGTTTACTTCGGTGCATAGTTCTCTCAAACTTAAGATCGTGAAGCGTTCGAAAAAGTGGTCTTTGTGTCGCGTTACCATGCGGTCGTCATCGTCGTCGTCGCCGTTGTCGCCATCGTCGTCGAAGAAGCTCCAAAAGTGAGCTGCGAAGCGCTCCTAAGCCGTGAAAAAGAAAAAAACGCGGTCGTTGTATGGGGATCTCTACACTATCAGTACCAAACACAGACGCATAAATCTGTCAAGTTTTACTTGACAGCAGTCTGTACCTAAGACATCCCTTAAGTTTAAGTTACTTTGAATTTTCGGTTAATTCGGTATTTTTTTTGTCAAGTTCGCGTTTACCGGCAAAGTCGAGAGAGTGTTTAAAGAAAAAAAAAAAAAAAAAAATCAAAATAATTGGAAGTGTCAAGGAATACCCCTTTAAACAATAATCCCCCCAATAAATATCGTATCTTCTTTAGAAATGCAAGTGAAGTCCTTTGTGGAATGAAGTTTGAAGCGTTGAGAGAGAAATAAAATATATATAAAAAAGAAATTGTGAAAATTATAAAAGAGAAGTGCATAAAATGTAAGTTTTATGGTAATTTGTGTGTTAAATTCATTAAATTTGATCATTTTTTTCTTTCCACTTAATTGAGAGAGACTGCAAGGAGGTTTCTACCAAAAAAGAGATCATAATTAGGGATAAATTAAATTAGGGTCTTTTCTTGCCGTCCCCCCATTAGTGTAGTGGTAGCTGTATCAGTCGCGGCCATCGTGCAATAGTATTTCCTCTGCAGGAATTAAATAATAAAAAAAGGAACTGTACAGTAAAAAAAAAATTATGCACCATTCACATTTTCCCAAGGAACTCTCTTTTATATCGCCCAGAAGAAAACATACAAAAACCCTTGACAAGATTATGTGCATACTTACTGCGATACGTGTGTTTATGTGTGTGTGTGTGGAAGTAAATGAAGAATGAGAGGGGGTGAAGTAAATCTACTGTTGAACAAAACGACGACGAAGTAACCGCATCAAGGCAACCGAATGAAAGAAAGAATCGAAAAAAGCAACCACGACGTCGAAACACACGCACGGCATTCTTCCCAAAGCAAAACACGCACACACACGCAAATTGGTCGAGTGGTTGTGAGCATCGCCGCCGCCATCATAGTCAGCAATTCATGAAATCGAGAGAGATGCAACTATATGGCAGCCAATGCCAGAGAGGGTGAGGCACCGATAGTATTAGCGAAGGGGAAGCATAAATCGACGTAGTGAATAAAGTAGGGGAATACGAAGCAAAAGAGAGGCAATTCTCAGGCAAAAAGATAAACAATTAAGGCGATACACGGAACACAAAAATATAATCAAAAAAGACAACTGATGATAATAAAAGGCATACTGCGGGTGAAAAACAAAAAATCGATGCGTTCCGGTTTTCAAAGCACATTTGAGAGAAACGAATGTCCCAGGCAATAGACAGAGACAGAGAAAATTACAATAAATTAATAGACAAATAACAGAAGACAACTGGGAGGGGAGAAACAAACGTGATGAAGAAGAAAAAAAAACGGCAAAGAACAACAACGAAGACCATAGACTGTCTATTTTCGAGACGAAGAAGCTACGCAAAAAAGAAACGAATAACTTTTTCGGTCACGTACATACCTATCGCAGAGGAAGCAAACGATCACCCACCTCTTGCCAAGAGCGGAGCCCTCGGCCCCCATTATTCTCCTTCCACCTTTTGGTGTTGCCCCCTTAACAATAATTCGTTTCTTTATTTTTTTTTTCTACGTCTTTGCTTTCGGGTTAAGGAGAAGAATAGCAAGTGTGAGAAAGGAAGAAACAAAAAAGGAATCACGAAAAATTCCACCTCTTCAACAATAGCAGGACGAAACTTGTTAAAGCGTGTACACAAAAAAAGGAAATACGCCAAGTTGTTTGAACATTTCTTTCAATACGCCCGCTTTCTTGGGACACAAACTCCACATCATGGAAGAACAATTCTCCATTTGACTGTATGCAGGTCTAATGAAAAACAAATAAGAATCAGGAAAAAAAAAATAAAACAAGAACCACACGGACACGACCATCTGCAGAACTGTAATGGCCGCCATAGTGTCGTATTTTCTGTATTCTTTATGGGTACAGTGTCAATGTATCCACTGCTAGCGTGTGTTTGTGTGTTCGCATGTTCGTCAAACTGCGAGCAAAATACGTGTTATATTTTTAGTCAGAAATGTAAGAAAAAATTAAAACAGAGTAGATGACAGGAAACGATAATCAACAACAGTAACGTCAAAATCTTTTTAAAGAAAATGCTTTTAAATAAACATCACAATTACGTTGACCGCTACTGTATCGCAAAAGAAAACTCAAACGTGTCACAGAAAGCAACACAGCGAGAAAAATTAGTAAAGTACATAATTTTATAATTTTTTCAACATTATTTAATTTATTCGGGGCGCTGTAGCCGCGGTCAGCCGTTTCCGTTATCATAACTTATTGTCTTTCCATCTATCTGCTCAACAAAGCAAGCAGCCACCCCTTTTCGTGGCAGCGAACGAAATGAAATGAGTGAATAAAGAGCCCGAAAATAAACTAGTGCCCATCGACAACGAGAACTGCTCTGCTGCCTTCTCCTCTTCCCTGCCACTCAGAAATTGGGTAGTTGGTCGGTATCAGGCTCCCCCGTGTCCGTTCGTTTCCCCCGCCATTTACGTAGTCGTGTCGTCGCTGGTAAAATCATCATCTCATCGTCAACCCAACCACATACCAAACGTACGCATACACGTTCAACAAACTCTTTTTCCTCTCCTATATACACAGTGCGAGAGTGTATTTACCTAAATAAATCGGGCGTTCACTTTATATGGCTATTGCGCGCGTGTGCTAAAGCTGGTTCTTGAGTTTTTCCAAAGTTTTCGATCGGGTGTGACTTAACCCGCGGGGAGAGTTCAGCAATCCACAGTAAAGTGACGAAAACTGCGTGTGTGTGCACTGTATGTGAATATTTCATTATGGTGCGACGGTGTGTATAAAGAAGGGGGCTCCCATTTTTGGATTTCACCACACCACTACACAGCCCTTTCCATCCATCTTCATCTCCAGAGAAGTTAATAAACACTTTGCTACAAATAAATACACCGATTAACAATTGAGCGGGACAGTGAATATAACCGTTTAATGTCAATAAGCGAGATAGTTGCAATAACATAGCAGCAGTAGCAGCAGCAGCAGTAGACATCAGCGCTGGTGATGTGTAGAGGTAGGCAAGGCGAGCAGGAGGGCAGGCACACAAAGCTCTGAACACTCTGGGACTCTGTCTCTTGTATAGGGTGTGTTCGTGTAGCGTATACAACAAATGCTGCGGCCGTGTTCGTGTGTTTTGCAGTTTTTCTTTGCGCGCGCTTGGATATAAGGAAACGTTTGATATAGCTCGTCGTAAACCCGACATCTATCCTCATGTGAAGGAGGAATACAAAATATGTTTGTGCGAAGGAAAGAGGGAGATATGGAATGGTGTGTTTGCTTGCTGCTTATATGATACATAGCTTAATGTAAATGAAAAGGCAAAGAAGCCGTCCCCGTCGTGTTGTTTACTCCTAATTGTGTTGCATACATGCAAACGCAGTGTATATAATATAAATGTAGAGAGCCCTGTGTATTTTATTTTTTTTTTTACTCTCCCCAATGAAATGCCATGTTTTTCAATGCGAGTGAAAGAGAAGCGATCATATCTATATTCTGTGTATAAAGTGCGAAAAAGAGGCAAGAAATCTGTATATAAATATGTAAAGAAGTGTATCCGAGTATCTACCCAAAGCAAAATACGAAATAAATAGATATACACGTCTCTGTATATATCCTCTCATTGTGGTAAATGAAAAATATTGAAAAAAAAGAATATGAGAAAATGTTAAATTGTGCAACGTCGCGTTTCTATTCGTAGATCATTGGATGTGTATATGATTTTTTTTTTCCGCTGTCGGTCGGGTCGTTTCTATATGCGCTGTTGCCGTACCTACTCCCAACTTGTCGCGGTACGGTCTTGTCAAATCGTCGTGAGACGGTGAATGTGTGTATGTGTGCGGTACGTTTTAATGGCAGCAGTTCACTTCAGTTCACTACAAAGTCGACAGCGCGACACCAATGCAAGGATGTATGTTTGTGTGTGTGAATGAGTATGGATAATTTGACGAAGGGACGCGATGACGATGGAGAGGAGTACAAAAACACTTACCAGCAGCAGCAGCAGTAGCAAAACAGCAACTTAACCACTAGATTCAGCAAAGCTAAAGACGTGTGCAGAAGACAAAAAAAAAACGATAAAAGGAAGCGCGAGAGAATTAATGCGGGATTATACTTATATAAACACATCTTCTGGTTTCTCCTTGCACAATGTACCCCCTTATCGACACTTTTGACAGTTCTTAACTTTAGCTAGGTTTTTTTTTCCTCTTGCCCTTTAGACCCGAATCCTCCCCCTTTGTGAAATTACCCATGGTGAGGGTATCTATGTTCGTGGTGGCAGAAAGTAGTAGGAAAGGGGATTTCAACGTGGATTAGATTTACTACATTTTATTTTTCTCTTGGTCTCTATCCCTCTCACTCTCTCCTCAAAATAGTTATATTGGATTAAAACGACAAGTGAGGGAGGGAATGAGAGCGACTGAGGCACACAGGGTGTTCTGTAGCCACGATGTGGTGCTGCATACGAAAGCAAATTAAAGAATTCACTCCCGACAGAGTAGCTGGTCAGAGATATGCATGCTTCTAATCAAATTAACTAAACCAAAGGGGCGACTAGATTTTGAACAAAATCTGCATCCATCATCTCTTGGTACATACCTCCTCCGAATTCTCTCTCAATTCTTCCATGGAAAGAAAGAAAAAATTCAAGTTTTCTCAAGTGAAATTAAAAATAGAAGAAAAATGAAATGAAAAAAAGTAGATAAAATCAATATTATTTATTGTTGTTTCCAGTTTTTTGTGTGAATATCAAATAAAAAATTCATGGATAAAAAATAAAACATACACATAAAAAGTCCAGAAAGAAAAGGATAACACGGATATAAAAAATTCAAATAATTGACAATAGGTAATCATCTACGGCGGCTCCTTTTCCCTGCATCGTTGTCAACTTTTAAGCATAAACAGAGACAACAACCAACAACAATAGGCAACAATCAACACACATAATACCGAGTTTTCTTTTGGGAGGAGGTCGCCCATTAGAATCGCCTCCATGAAGTACATAAAGCAAAATGGTACGAGAGACTCGAAACGTTTGGGTTGGACATTTACCCGAAACACGTGAGGAAAGGATACATTTTAAACGGTAAGATATGCGGAAAATTCGAGGAATTTTTTCAAAGTGATATTTCTTGATTTTCCATTCACGATACTCCCAATGCGCTCTCCCATATGTATAGATTTGACTGATGTACATTTGAATACCTACTGTACATAATGTAGTGGAAAAACTTTGATGGTGCAGGTGTTTCAATGGTTTTCTTCTTGACTCTTTGGTACACATACATACCTTCAAACTATGGTTTCCGGTTGATTGAATGAAATTTAGAAAATTTTTCCAAGAAAATTAACAATTTTTACGACGTTTGGAAACGTTGGATTCTTTGAACCTTTTGAAGGTCTGTGCAACCAAATGCACTGTTTATCAGCTCTACAAAGTTTTAATTTTTTCATGAAGTATAATAGTCCTTGTGTAGTAAAATGGGTTTTTTCGAAGACGGGAATCTTAATTTAAAGAAAAGTCATCTTGATGGAGCTCCATTTTCCTTTACTACAGACAAACACATCGTTAAACTGAACCCTAAATCGATAACTTAAATAAACATTTTACATTTTTATAGAGAAAAAATGGGTTGGAAATAAAAAATGCAATTGTAAGTTCACTGTCTGTGGACGCCGTGGCGTAGTGGGTAGAGTGCGACGCTCACGCGCCGAAGGGTCTAGGTTCGATTCCCAGCTCAACACTGATTTTTCGAATTTTTCACGGCACCACCTCTTCCGAGCTGCTGACGACACTCAAGGAGTAATAACTGTCTTAGAAAGCTTCTCAAACTTCGCCGTTCGGAGTCGGTAAAACATGGTAGGTCCCTTCTACTCGTGAGAGAACAGTAGCGCGCACAACACGAGTAGTTGATGAGCAAGCTAGGCCCTGGTCCCTCTTTGGACTGTAGCGCCAACAATTATTATTATTAAGTTCACTGTCTTGCTCTTTACAGTATTGCAAGGTATTGTCCGCAATCTACATGACAGTGATTGTTCTTTAAAAAAAAATTAAGTTAGTTCACCAAGTATTATAATGTGATAAAATAATGCAAACTGTTAATTTAATTGCCGGCACAAACAGATCTTTTCTCTATATGCTATAGTTCACAAGGATATTTGCAGATTTTGGGCAAGTGATACAATATTCGTAAAGATTTTTTTTTTTATTTAAAGAATCTGAATCTAAGCAAGACATTTAAATTTGAGGAATGTTCTACTTATGTAAGTAACTGTCAATTAAAAAAAAAACAACTTAGTGTTTCTATAATTAATTGTTAGTCAGTCACGGAATCTGTAAATCGTTGAAAAAAACTCGAACAGTTCAAAATTCTGACTAAATTCGACCAACATGTTCGGAAATTTTTAATTTTTCCATCATTGAAATAAAAATATGGAAATCTGAAAATAAACAAAAACACCTGTCGGTGCTTAATCCCAAGTCAATCTGATTTACAAAAAAGCCTTCCAGTTCATCATTATGGCATATCACGTTGTAAAATGTCACTCCAAAAATTCATTTATCATGAAAATTAAAACATTTCCATTTTCCACTTACATAGGAAAACTAGAGCACCTTTATTGAACAAACCACGTAACTCCAGAGTTCGCGTGCATCAAAAGCACTAAAATGTCAAACAACTCCCCATTTGTTCTTAAACTTTATTTCTGTATGAACGATTAAATAATCTACCGGCCCATTCAAAGACCAATAAAATTTTCTTCAATTACATTTTTTTTTCTCCTGTAAACCAAACTGCCTACCGGTCGTTCGTAATTTGTAATCTACACCTAGTTGGGGGGAATTGAAACGCCAAACATTCATCATCTGACAATAAACTGAAAAAGAAAACGTAGAAAAAAATACCAGAGATACTGGTACTATACCTACAAGCCGGTATAAACAATGTCATAAATCATCCGCATCACCATCAACACTATAAAATCGTTAAAAAGTGCAATTACTGCTACTATTCCCCAATTCCTGTCTGCTGCCACCTACCTACTTATATTTGTTCACATTTATACAAAAAAAAAATTACGTAATTTTTCATGTTAAATTTGGCAACGACGGCTCTTTGGCGGCTATACTGCTGGTGAGGTTGTGCTATTGCCACATACATCCAACTGAGCGTACATACTAAACATTTCTCACTCGAATCCACCATAGGGCTCCGCTATAATAGCCAAAGGTGATGATTTTTTTCCTCTCTGTGTGTTCACACAAAGCGAAAGAAGAAAAAAATCATCTTCTTTCTTCTTTCTGTACATCCAACATTCCTGTTCCCAAATTTATCTTCAGAAAGGAAAGAAGAAAAAAACAAAAGGCAGAGAAGAGAAAAAAATCTGGCAACGTCTCAAAATAAACAAATGAGCAAAAAGGTGAACACAGCAAACAGCGCAACCAAACATCAGGGTTGGTGGCAGCCAGAACAGGACAGCTAAACCCCGAAAAATCGACCGAACGACCCCGTCCGCTGAATCGACTGGTACGACGAAAGAGCACACGTTGACGTTGGTGCTTAGCGCTGCTTTTCAAACAAACTGTGAAAAAAAGAACACACCAAGAAAAAACGTCAAAGTAGTACGAGAGGGGTTCAGACTGAGGGGAGGGCTGAACAGCTCTAAAAGGTGAAGAAGATGCGGTGGCGATGATGGTTGGTATGTGTATGTACGAGTATGCTCGGGATCGCTATGACATTTTTAGTAATTCCAAGTTTTTTTTTCTGTTTCTTTCTTTTCTTCACTGCCTGCTGGCACAGACTGAATACTTCTGTGGGAAGTGTTCTTTTCTCCACGCTTTTCCATCATTCGTGTGATTCAGCAAAGAATTTTTGAGAGTGCGATGAGAGACATGCAGTCCGGCTTTCGGGCCAGGCAGAGTAATCTTTTCAAAAGCACGGCGCTGCCAGAAAATGAAAACAAATAAAACACACAGAATCATAATGACATGATGACGAAAAATGTAAAGGAACATACATTCTTTCTCCCTCAGTGGCAGAAGGCAAGCTATAGAAAAGAAAAGGCTTCCTTTTAAGACGTCAGTTAATTATTCTTTATTTTTTTCGAAACAGATGGTGCTTTGGTGATCAACAATTTGATGAAATTTATGTTGAATAAAGTCTCTGATGGAATTTCACAAATAAAACACTCGTTATAAGAACCTTCGTACATTTCAAATGACAACTTGATGGCATTTACAATTGTTTTTATGGGTAAAAGTCTCCAAAAAAATGTTTATAGCTATTTTCCTTCATGGTGAGAGACAGCGGCAATTGTTATCAAGAAATTAAGATGTCAGAACGTCATATTTTTTAAAGACATGAAATTTATACGTTTATAAGTCATAAAATTACATCTTTTGTCAATATTTTTTTTTTTTTTTTTGACCCAAGTGAGTTGACATGAGGAAGACAACTCATCTGTAAATTAATTGGGTGTTGCGTGCGACGTCAGTTTGAACAGATAGAAGTTCTGTTCGACGGGCGCCCTTTTAGGTATGTGAGTTTTGACATACTTTTAAATTGATATTGTGTGTTGGTGTTACTTGAAAAAAAAAAAAAAAAAATCGATAGCGGAAGTTCTGCAAAAAATGTCACGTCTCGTTGATAATAAAAGCAGTCCTAGGGCATACTCGGAAACGATCGGATCGGATTTGCTATTTTTCACATTTCACGTGATTTGTCATTCAAAGCCAGATCAGACAGGTTAGAAAAAAAAAATTGTTTCTACAAGCATGCGCGTGAATAATTTTTTTTTACGATTTCAACATAAGGGAGATACTTTTTGACAACAGTTTTAATTAAAAACCACGTAAGCTATAAAAGAAAAAATAAGAGAGGTTATGTTTTTTTTTTTGTTTTGTAATTTAAGATATTGAACATTGTTTTCCCAGTAGTTGACACTCTTCTGCCATGCATACTAGACGTCAAAGTATGTATTTTGGTAATTTATGATGGATAAAATTAGCACACGAGGAGGTTGGATGTCAATATCTGGCGGGTTTTGTGGATATAACAAAGGTTGAAGGTTATTATGAATTAATCTTGATTTATCCAAAATCTAGGTATTCATACGTTGCATTCAGAATGTTCATCATTTTTATGTAAAACTGGTTTCTTCTAAAAACTCAAAAATTGAATTTTTCCATCAAGAATTGGTAAATCAAGATAAATTGGTAAATCAAGATAAATTGGTGATCTTTAATCAGAGGGCATTTGACATTGAAGAAACATTTTTTTTATCAACAACCCACACACAGTTACATCATCTGCAATAAAAAAAACATGTCTTTTCTATGACTTTTTGTGTCATGTGGGCCCGCTCGTCATGTGTAGCCACAATAAAGATGGCATTACAACACACATAATTTTAATTAGTCTCGTTTACGTTTTACAAGCGGTCTTGTAAATAGCACCACGAACAGGAGAAAATTGGTAGAAGAAAAGAGCGCAGAGCGTAGTGCAAACTATTGAATTATAAATAAACCCCTCTTCTAAGTTGAGTTTAGTTGATCGCGTGTGTATTTGTAAATGACCCTGAAACATTGATACAAATTTTTCTAATATTGAAACGGTATTATTTTAATACCAATAGCGCAGGCAAATAAACAGACAGGCATGGCAGAGCACAGGTAGATAGGTAGAAATACATGCATAGAAAAGTGTATAGGTTTTAATCGAAGGTCATTTTAGTTTTATTTCTCACTTTTGAGATACATTTGTCGGTCAAATTGTGCTTTGCTGCCCGTCAAATAAACTGCACACATGTGGTCTTTTATTTATTTTTGTACACAACAAAGCGCACACATGTTTATTACTGAGTTGTTGTTGGTCCTGTAAATGTCTCGTGTGTGACACATTTTGTAATTATAATTCAATAGAAGTGGTATTTATTTTCGCGTTAAGCTATTGAAATCAGGAAACACATTTCATTTGCATTTGTATCGGTAAAACGTATAACAGATTGAAAAACAAAAATTTACATCACTCAGGAAATATAAAACAAACCAACCTACTTACTGACATTGTGGTAGCGGGGCGATGATAGGACTTTTGCTAATTTATTAGACTTGCAGTAGGAAACTTTGGTTTATTTGCAGTCACTTTCTTCTTGTATTCTGTTCATGAGGTCTTACAGATTTCTGACATTTGTGGGCACAGTGCCACGTATATTTATTTTGTCATTTTTAACCGATCTACGCTGACAAATTATAAGTTTTCTCACAGATTAAGGGTTAAACGCAGCAGCGTTTTTGGGATTGTTTTCCATCGAATACTTTATCGCGTGCTTCGAAATAGAATCATCAGATGTTACGTAAAGCCGCGTGATTATTTAAAACGCTATTGTCTGATATATAAACCACCTTCGAAATGACTCCAAAGCGCGAAATGGACCTAATTTTGTGTAAAAACGTTGTGCTTCAAAAAATATAAAAAAGGTTTGTAAGAGGTCTGCACATTTTACTTAATAGAGTGTTTCTTTCGCATGGAACGAAACGAATGGGGGTAAAAGGAATAATTGGTGGTCGTAGACGCCAGATGGTCCTGATTCTCATTCTGTTGCACTCATGGTTCGTCACATCTGGTCGTAGTGCAGCGAGACTCATATCATGGAACAGTAAATCCTTGATAAATTAGTGATGATCTATGGAATTTACTATGAAACATTCTCTAAGGATTACAAGGAAATTCCAAGTTTGCGAAATATAAATAATTTAAATCTGAAAATAGATGTTTGCGAAGATTAACGAAAATTAAATTTTTTTCCTGTTACTGTCTCAAATATGTATGTAAACAATTTGTAACATGTAACCGACATGTTCTGCCGGTCACACTGATTATAAATATGGTATATGTTAATCATGTACAGTATGTACATTTGACATAAATTGCATGACTAACCTTCACTTTCGGAAGTACAGTCAAATTCAGAGACTCGTTCTTTACCCGCGCTACACGAATCTGGAATGCTCTTCCCAGCTCGATTTCTCCTTTTCATTACAATCCACACGCATTTAAAACCAATGTGCATCGGTACCTCCTCTCCCTTTCTTCCTCTATACCTTCGGCCCGTGCTGTGACTTGATCCGGTCACTTAAGGGTACTCGCAACCCCTTTTGCACGCGTCAATTATAAAAAAAAAACTATAGTTTTAAAAGTTTATATTCACAGCAGAACATTTCATTAGCAACTTTAAAGCACATTTAATTAGTAGTTACTTCTTTATGCTAGCCTAAATACACCCACATCCCGGACCACCACAATGCTGTCCGATTAGATATGAACAATTTATAACACGCCCTGACTCATCGTCAATCCAAATCACACCATATCAACCCCTTTTTGCGCATCAGCAAGCACACACATCGCCAAATACCCTCATTCGTAACAAAAGACTAAGAAATTAACCATTGAACCCTGACCACAGCCCTACCATACTGCGCTCCGTCTATACACTCCAAGTTCGCCCCCGGAGTCATTTAATTTGTTTTTATTTGGTTGCTAGACTCTCACACCAACCAAAAATGACAAAAAATGTGATAAAATAAAACTGAAATTTATCTTTTTCACTCCACGCAGCAGCGCGCAAAGGAACAGGGGTACACGTATTTCTAATTAGAGCGCCATATAGTGGGGGTAGGTTAGTTAATGGTTAGGTGAAACAATTAACGAAAAATATACATATTTCGCTGATAATCTCCAGCAATAAACGCTGATTCACTCGCGTTTGATGATCGTAAATGTCATGCGGAATGACTTCGCTCAGCGATGGTATTGGAGAAAGATTTCCGAATCGTTTGTGTTTACTTCAACATAAAGATGTAACGAAATGTTTGTAGTTGGTATTCAAATAGTATTTTTCGACGATGGAGGTTGGAGAATGTTTGTTTTAAGTTCGCCCTGTGGTGGTGGTCGAGGGCGTGTTTGCTTGTTTTTCTAAGTCCAGAATGCAGGGAATTTTAATTATTTTCCCATAAATGTGAGCTGAAACAGATGCTAACCGTGCTTTTTTAAAATGTTCTCAAATATTTAAAACAACAGTGCATTTGTAGTGCCTACACCCACAAAAAAAAACTTTCGGGCTTGCCATCTGTGGCCAAAAACAAAAAAAAAACTTAAAAAAATAAGCAGCAAGTGAGGGTTTTACTTACGGATGTAAGGTTTCGTAATACAAAACTATATATAGTATATATATATAGTATATAGTACTCATTATTTATATATATAGGACTCATATTTCAACATTCTTACATAATCACGTTTATTTAGTAATCGGTGATCTAAGTCTAATAACATAATTATTATGTATATATATATATAATTATTATAATAATATTATTATTATGATCTAAGTCTGCTTTTATTTTTTGAAGTCAATATGGGCGACTATATATGCTTTTAATCTAAGAGAAAATTTAAAAAAAAATTATAATTGTGAACAAAAGATGCGGCTGTTTATCAACCGAAATGATTATGCCATGTGCAAATGAAGACGAAACCATAAACGAGTGATTTGTTTTCTACTTTTTGGTGAAACACAGAAAATTAGGATATTTAAGTCTTAATAGACAATATTACTAATAATAATTGTTGGCGTTACATTCCAAAGGGGAACCAGGTCATAGCTTGGTCATCAACTACTCGCGTTGGGCGCGCTACTGTTCTCTCACGTGTAGAAGGGACCTACAGTTTTTTGCCGACTCCGAACGACGAAGTTTGAGAAGCTTTCTTAGACAGTTATTTCTGTTTGAGTGTGGTCAGCAGCTCGAAAGAGGTGAAGCCGTGAAAAATTCGAAAAATTGGTGTTGAGCTGGGAATCGAACCTAAACCCTTCGACGTGTGAGCGTTGCACTCTACTCACTACCTCACGGCTAAGTTTGACAGTTATTTCTCTCTTTGAGTGTGGTCAGCAGCTCGAAAGAGGTGATGCCGTGAAAAATTCGAAGAATTGGTGTTGAGCTGGGAATCGAACCTAAACCTTTCGGCGTGTGAGCGTTGCACTCTACCCACTACCTCTCGGCGGCCATCTTAGTGGACAATGACAAGAGGAATTTATATAACTCTGTTTGTTCTAACTGAGAGTGTAGCAGAAGTTAATCTAAGAAGTCTTCGAATAGAAAATCATTATCTTCTTAAATGCATACCTAAATTTCACAATCCCTATTTGGGCTTAAAACTCAGTTAAGCTGAGTATGAAGAAAAAAATAATTGCTAGAACATCCTTATCTTTAGAAAGGCTATTTGTTATAAATAAAATAGAGAACGCATTAGTGCCTGTATTATATGTAAAGTTCAAAATATATTTCGGCGTGTTTTCGACAATTTTGTTTTCCACAGTGCATTAATATATAAAGGGTGTTCCAACAAGAACGTACGATTTAAATTTGTCGCCATTCGAATTGTTATTGTTTGACATTTGAACAATTATTATTGTTTGTTATTAGAAGATATAAGGTTAATAAAAATGAATCGGTACACTAATGAAAAACGCATGCTCATTGCGAACATGAAAATGCTGATTTTGCCGATACAATCATCTTTAGTGACGAGGCCCATTTCCATTTTGATGGCTTCGTCAATAGGCAGAATTGTCGAAAATCCTCGAGTGATTCACGAGAAGCAAATGCATCCTCAACGTGTCACTGTGTGGTGTGGATTGTGGGCTGGAGGAATCATTGGACCTTGTTTTTTATAAAAATAGTCATGTCAAGCGCAAACAGTCAGTGGTGTTTGGTATCGTGAAATGATAACCAATTGTTTCGTGCCTAGAGTTGAAGAAATGAATGTGGACGGGACGTGGTTTCAACAAGACTACGCCACATCTCAAACAACCAGAGAAACAATTTAATTGCTGCATCAGTAATTTAAATCTTGCGTTCTTGTTGGGACACCCTTTACAATAAGAACGCATACAGTGGGAAGCAAAACTTTCCAGATATTTTGGACTTCCACGGTCGTTTTAACAACAAAAAATTAAACAAATATGTTTAGTCTATTTTTTCTTTTTAAAGTAATCCTATAAATAAAGTAACATAACATAAGGGAGTTTTGATTTAAAAAAAAACAGAAATTAATAAAAACTAAAAAAATCTATATCTGGACACTTTTACACGTTTCATTTTTTTCTTTTATTCTTTTTTAATCGTTAGTATTAGTAATGGTATATTTTTTTAATTTTTGTTTTTTTTTAAGTCTTAATTCGCCTTGACATATTTTCTACTAAGTTTTCAATGATTGCGTTGTCAATGCTATGCCAACAAATTTGCACTCTTTCCCAGAGTTCGTCCATATCCGTTTAACTTCTTTTTAACAATTGTCCATGAAGTGGTAATTTTCAATTGGATTTAGATACGCACTCTGTATAGTTCATTTCATCAACTGAATGTCTTGCCTGTGAGACAATTTTGAAAAACTTTTGCTGCATGCCTCGGATCTCTGTCTTGCTTTAATACGATTTCTCCAGCTAATACATGTACTCGTATACAGAATTAAGAGCACTGGTTTGAAGAATACTTAAATTGCCTTCCTTTTTTCATTATTTCCTAGATTTTTACCATCAATGTGTCTGAATACAATTTCTTTCAGTTTTTATTAATTTTTGTTTTTTAAATAATTTTTTTAAATATTTTGTTATTTAATTTATAAGATTACGTTAACGTAACGTGGCCACCGTGGCGGCTCATACGCCGAAGGGAATAGGTTCGATTCCCAGATCAACACGAGTTTTTCGAATTTTTCACGCACCACCTCTTCCGAGCTGCTGACGACACTCAAAGAGTAATAACTGTCTTAGAAAGCTTCTTAAACTTCGCCTTTCGGAGTCGGTAAAAAACTGTAGGTCCCTTCTACTCGTGAGAGAACAGTAGCGCGCACAACACGAGTAGTTGATGAGCAAGCCAGGCCCTGGTCTCCCAGTGGAATGTCGAGCCAACATTTATCATTATTTTGTTTAAATGAAGAAATAAACTAAAAGCCTTTGTCAAATTACTTTTATAATAATTGTTGGCGCTACAGTCCAGAGGGGAACTTTTAGTTTATTCATTTTGGTACAATGACCATGGAAGTTTGGCACATTTCAACAGTTTTGCTCCCCACTGTTTATAACATTTAAAATGGTCGCCATGTCTTTTTTTTCAATCTTCAATAAATTTTGCATATTTCTGAATGTCAAAGTAATTATCTTTCTACTTAAATAGACAAGCAGATTTTTGAAAGAAGTACGACTTAAAAATTTGGCGTTACCTTAAATACAAACAATTAATCGGTTTTTAATATAACTTCAAAATTGTTTGTTTTTTCCTTTCATTCCATTTCATTTATTTTTTTAGCTAAGGTTTGCTATTAGATACATATTCATATATTTTACATCACATTTCTCTTAATTAATACTTATTGTATATTTCAATTTTATTTTATTTTAACATAGTTTATTATCTTTCTTTTAAAATCTATTAGACGGGTTTCTTGTTTGGTAATTCATTAAATAATTTAAACACTCTATGAAATATAATATTTTATTGTGTTCTCAACAGTGGCAGACGGAAATCATTTTTGTTTGTACATTATAATCATGTTTGTGATTAACATATATAATTTTGCTTGACAGGTACTCGGGTAATAATTTATTTTTCACATTCATTTTTGTTTTTGGTTCACACTAAGCCATTTAAGTATATTTAACATACAATTTATTGGTGTTAACCAGTCGCACTGTAGAATGCTGCGCATAGCTCTGTTCTGGAACTTTTGTAGTCTATCCTGCATTGTGCAATTTGTCAGATAAACGTCGAACAATACTCAAAATGAGACTTTTCTAATACTATTGTATAGATTTATTGCATAGAGAGTTTGGTTACCTTTTTTTTATTCTTCTAAAGAAACTGTTTTTTTTTTACATATTTTTTTGAATGATGATTAAAACACAAAATTCTATCAACAATAACACCTAGATACTTAATTTCTTAATTTCTTTGAACACTGCAACAATTTTGAGACTCGGCAATAACTAATGTCAAAAGGGATTCGCAACTATGCCCACCTCTAAATAAAATTTAAATGTAAATACAAATAATGTTTTTGACAATACGGTTTTATATTTGTTAGACTGATCGAAAACTTGCACGTGTATAAAAATTTAATATGTCGCCAGGTTAACATAGGCTGTTGATAGCCTCTATTCCTACAACCTTTCCCTCATTAACTTAACTCAATACGAAACAATTCAGCTTGCAGTTTCTAAAAGTTACATTTTTTATATAAATGACACGACTATATGATTTCACGAATTTGAAAATAGTCTCGTCGTATAAGATTCATTGTCGTGTCCAGGAACAATATAATATATATATAATGCAGGAACAATATAATTTCTAATCACTCAAAAAAAAAATTAAAACACAGTTGACGTTCACTTGATGTCTACCCTTGTAAGGACTTGAACCTGCAAATTCTGCAAATAACCAGTCGTCGTTACCAGAAATGTGAAGAAAATCTTAACGAGTTCCTCTTTCAGCCTTGGTGTATTGACACTCAAGAAGGGTTTCAATACCCTTACTCATAGCGATTGTAGCTAATCGTGATATTATTTGTAATAACTTCAAGTTTGATATAATTTTCATAATTTGCCTTCCAAACACGTAAATTTGACATGAAGGGAATAAAAAGAAAAGAACGCAAGCTAATGTCTGCCCTTTGTAGGTGCGGCAGAAAAATGAATAAAATTTGAATGCGCTTGATTCGATCGATTCCCTTTGATGAGGAGTTGTAGCCGTGCCTGTTCAAAGACTTAAATTATTTTCTTGGGATGAATGTCAATGAGAACGACCAACAAAATCAATGAATAGGATCCAACACAGAAAGGCTTTTGTACTGCCGTTGTAACCATGAATCAAATTTGTTGAAAATCGAACCAGAAGAAAAAAGAAAATGTACAATACTTACCAATAGGTTTCTCCATTCCATTTGAATATTTTTAAAACTTCTTAATTTTTAAAAATTTCGCCTCCACATCCATTTTGTGTTTGCTTCCTCAATTGGATAGTTCTATGAGTCAGTCTTTCATCCAGTTTTGAGAAAATTGCGCTCCATATTTAGATTCTCTTTCTAACTAAAAAAAATTATTTAATTTCAAATTATAAGAAAAAACATTTATCTTTTAGCAAAACTCAGTTCAAATGTCAGAATTCGCAGAAAAAAAAACGAATTGAATTGCGTTCTGTCGTCTACCCTTGTCGAACGATGCCAGACATTAGTCCATATTTACTTATTTACTTTATACCTGTCATGCATACAATGTTTCTCTCCTGTTGCTACCTTTATCCACAGCAGTACACGTACGTAGTCTGAGTATAAAATTACAGCGTAAATGCGCCCAACTAATAACAGCTTAAATTTTAGAGAGCCGCCATAAGGGGTGGTGGTGATGGTGGTGGTGGAAGCATGTGGCTGTGACATTCCTTCTCCATCGAGTCATACTAGGAAATGTGTAATCGAATATGCGAACGATGATAAAACAAAACTCCACCATTAGTCGCACTCTATCGCACATATAAGGCTACAAATTGTGTATAGTGTACAGTATAAAGTGTAAAAGCAACAAATGCATTTTTTTCGCACTCATTTTCAACACACAGTCTTTCCCTATCTGCTTGATAAGATACATTAATTTGTTGAACGTTTTTTTTCTATATTTTTTGTTGTTGTATTGCTCTACACATATACATGCTTGGAATTATTTGTGTTTTCTGTGTTTCACGGGCTTCTTTTGTGGAGAGATAAAGGCTAGACTGCACAAGGGAGGAAGGGATTGGGTGGCATCGTGTGCTGTGTGATAAGCAGACTCAATGACTTTGCACAGAGTGCGGAGGGCGTATATGAAGGAACTTGAAATTATATTGGCACATGTTTCCTCTGTCAAATAATATATTCGTAATTGTATTAATTAGTCTGTCAGACATGTCTGCCCGAGTAGGAGAAAATCCATTTAAAAAACTGAACATAGAATATACCCTTGTCTCTTACAACTTAGCATTTTTTGTTTAAAATGAATTGACTGAGTTTTGTTATTCACAAACAGAATTGTGTTTAAATTTTAATGTCAAATTGTTTTGTTGTCTGTCTGAATTGCTTTTTTCTTCATACATACTGTCATTTTTAAAACGTATCATTGAAATAAGTCTTATTGAGAACATAAGTTGTTATATTCTCACCATTTTCCTTATTCCGTGTTTATTGTAAAACCTTTTTTATTGCATAAACGCAGCTTGAAAATACATAAGTTATTAATATTCCCTGCACTGAAAGACATCTATTTTAATTTTCTCATAACCTTTGAAAACGGGCATCTGTCAAAAGTGATTGCTGATTTTGGTCGATCTGTTTCTTCTGTTTATGGACACTTTAAAAAATTTAAAAGCATTTCATCCCAACTTTGAAATTTTCTCATTTTTATTTTCTACAATATGCAGATGTTTTACCAATAATTCCTAAGAAATAAATTAAAATCATCCCTCTGGACCTTCTCATTCTTCTTCTTACCAAAACTTTTTTGTATTTTTTTTTATAATCCACATCTTTTCGGCCTGTTTACTTAAAGACATCTTATCTGAAAGACAATGTCAAATTGAATTTTATTTTCATTTGTTTTCAGATAACGCCATTAATAGCCCACTAATTTTAGCTTTAAAACAGCCGCACAAAGTGTCAAATCTAATTAAGGTGTTAAAAACAAACGCACATAATACGACAACCCTTGAACTGAATTATGCTTAAATCTTGTCTACCTTGTGAGAGAGAATCACATCAAAATACCAAATAGATGCATAATTTGTGTACCCCCTCATGCGTACATGTGTCAGTAATTACCCTTTGAATGTCATAAGATGACAGCTCTAACAAATTAAAGCCATTAACCAAAACAAAACAAATTCGCCACTAATTTCACATTTGTTCAGTTGTATTTTTTTCCGACTGTGACGGTAGATCAAGCGTAGAAACTATTAGTGCCGGTTTTTTTCTCATCGCCTACTATACTGTTGGATTAATTCTAATAAAAAAAAAAATAAAAAAAACCCTCATGTTAGTACGATCACAATGGCAACACAAATTAATGCAACTAAATATTTATTATATGTCAGAGAAAAACAAATTTATTTATTTGAAATCTGACAACGTCGCTGCGCCTCATGACTATTTCCTTTTCTGCTATACATGTCGCCCTGCTGCTGCTCAATGTGCTGTGTCGACGTCGTCGCTATCGTCATCTGTCTTTCATATTTTGATGTACAATAGAGTGAGAGAACGAGATGAAAGATACCTACTTCGTTTGTAGTAAATTTCATTTCAATACTTATCTCTCGCTCTTTCTGGTTGCTTGTTAAGGAGTACCATACACAAATGGTTCGATGATTTGGACGTCGGAATAACAACACGTCACATCAACGTCGTTATTACGGTCATTATAATCATATTTCTCCATTTTTTTTTTCATTTTATTTTACCTCAACAAAGAGCGGGACTATCTCTATGGTGGGATACACAAAACGACAATACATATGTATGTATGATGTCGCTGCATCTCTTTCGTACTCTCATCTGCTCTCTTCTGGGCTGTGATCAAGTATGCCGGACGAATGAAGAACGAAACCTCTTTGCATCGAGTGGAAATGTGGCAACATAGCTCGAGTGTGTGTTGAGACTTGTTCAATAACAATAATAACATTCAGCTGCACAAAATTCACACACACACGCATACATTTGGCCACGCATAGGCAGATATTCATCACAGGACTTCTCATTCATTCTTTTCCCTTCTTTCTCTGATTCAAGGCAACACGATGAAAGGAGGAATCTACTGAATTGTGTTTTTTCTTTTACGTACTGTGAATCCACAACTACACGAGATGTGCTGCGAGGTGGCATGAGAAAATTTTCTGCCACAAAACGTACACACTCAAAAGGAAATAAAAAAAAATCGAAATATCTGCACGACAACGTATCTTGGTGTGGAAAATTTATTTTCTCTCTACCTACGGGTATAAAAACGGCAGAATGGATATACGTTTGTGTGTCTGTAGAATGTTATCTAGGAAAAACGGCAAATTGCAAACGCAACACAAAAATAAACACCGCCACCCCACGTCTATAAAAAAAACGAACGACAACGGCACACATTGTCGAATGCACTTTGCCAAGCGAAGCTATTTTCTTGGTGTATTGGGCTCCTGGCTTAAACGACACCACATCCATACTTGATGATGGGTACGTGTGTGTGTGTGAATGAAACAATAAAAAACAGCCAAAACCATACAGCAACAAGACGGCACGGCAGGCACACAGGGCACCAAGGGAGACGACAAATGTGGGAAAACAAAATAATAACTATCCTCGCCGCCGCACAACTGTGTGTGTGTGACTATGACACTGTGTATGTGCGTGTTCATCACGTATCGAGTGAAAAGAGATTAAATTCTGTTGATTGTAATTGAAAAATGAGTCATGCAGTAGGGGGGAATATGGTATTCGCACGTAACTGTATACGTGGGTTCCGTGGTCAATCAGACACGCACATTTATCCGCGCATACTTTACCTACTCAGCGTCAGAATCTTATTTTGCTTATATTTTAATATTTTTCCCTGCAAAGTTTGCCTTCTGCGCCGCTCTGCGAACAGAAATGTGATAACACAACACAAAAGAGGAAGCAAAAAAAAAAAAATTATACGTTGTCAGTTGTTTCGCGTGCGATATTAAATACTGGAAGACTTTTGATGGGAGTGGAGTTTTTCGCTTGTCATATGGATGGACAAAACAAACTTCCTGCCGGGAAGAGGCACTGTTCGGTTTCTGATTTCTGTTGTTCTGGATTAATTTTTTGACATTTTGTCGTCTCTGCTGAATTCAGCACATTGAGAAGGGAATTTTGTGAAATTAATGGATAACTGCGAACATGTGATTTTGTGTTGAAACACATGTCACACGTCTTGTTTCGATTTGTTCTTGCTGTGATACTTGAATATTACAGAGAAACAAGTCTGTTTGAAGCATATCATATGTAGATACTAATGATTTTAAATTATTGTAGTTCACTTTATTACAACAAAATAACCCAGAAAATGTTCTTGTACGTTTAAATTTTCAAAGTTGGCTCGAATTTTAATTTTTGTGTTTAACTAATTTTTTTTAAGAACAGAAAGCTGCCACTATGTCAAGTTTTTGCTGAAACAAATAATGAAATTAAGATTGTCTATCCTTTTCAATGTTTGACAATTTTTACTTTCCCTATGTACAGTTTCTTTCAACACCAATTTTTCTAATATTTCACGGCACCACCTCTTTCGAGCTGCTGACAACACTCAAAGAGTAATAACTGTCTAAGAAAGCTGCTCAAATCTCGCCGTTCGGAGTCGGCAAAAAACTGTAGGTCCCTTCTACTCGTGAGAGAACAGTAGCACGCACAACACGAGTAGTTGATGAGCAAGCTAGGCCCTGGTCCCCCTTTGGACTGTAGCGCCAACAATTATTATTATTATTATTATATGTACAGTTTCTCCAACCAGTTAGACTTAGTTTAAAAAAAAAAATGTTTTTTTTTGACGTTTCATAAATTTTGATAGCAAATTTAAACATTAAATGAGTTTTTGTTTGTTTTTATTTATGTAAATGATTTTAGCTTTGTGGATGATGGTTAAACTTTTGACAAGTTTTTGTTTCTGTAAATCCATTGTGCAGGGTTTCTGATTTAGTAGCGTTATTTTGTTTTCTAATGGTCTAAAAGCTACGCTTCTTCAAAACAAATCCAAGTTCGGGGAAAGGAATTGGAAATTAAATTCAAAGCTTTGAATTTTATGAATGCAGCTGCTCATCCCGTGGCCGGCGTGGCGTAGTATGTAAAGTGCGACGCTCACACGCCGAAGGGTCTAGGTTCGATTCCCAGTTCAACATCAATTTTTCGAATTTTTCACGACCACCTCTTTCGAGCTGCTGACAACACTCAAAGAGTAATAACTGTCTAAGAAAGCTTCTCAAATTTCGCCGTTCGGAGTCGGCAAAAAACTATAGGTCCCTTCTACTCGTGAGAGAATAGTAGCGCGCACAACACGGGTAGTTGAAGAGCAAGCTAGGCCCTGGTTCCCCTGTGGACTGTAGCGCCAACAATTATTTTAAGCTGCTCATCCTAGCTAAGATCTGACAAAGTTTGATTTGTCGTTTATACATTCTTATATGGAAAAATATTCTGAAGATCTATTCCTTGAACGGGATTTAGGAGACCACAGCATAAAATTTCCCTAGAAAATCCGCATTAGCTTCGTAAATGTAAGTCCCGGCTTGGACATCATTAGCGAAGCTTCATCTTATTTTGACTATACATAGACCTTTCATACTTCGTGTTTTCTATTCCTTTCCTCCAGTTCACTTATTTTATTTTTTTGACAGCGTATCAAAGTCAAATTTTTTTTAAGTTTGAAATGTAAGACGTTGTGGCAATGTGCCCAGATTTTCGTTGTCTTTTTGAATTAAATGTTCGATGAATTCCCACATTTTCTTGATTTAAACAAAAAATGTTTAAAGGTTCTTTTGGTATTGTTAAAATATTTGTTGTAAATAAGAAAGTCACCCTATCTGGAATGGAGCGACCTCAAATTTATTAACAAGTTATTTCTGACTACTGACCCCCAACCCCAACATGTATTTGTGGTTAAAATGTCTGCCCTTTTCCCAAACACTAAAAAAGTTTGAACAGTAACTCGGACACAAGAGTATAAATAAATAAATAAAAGCAATTAAAATAAACAACATTCTCCCACATCCATTTAAATCACAATCAACCCGCATGCAGCATAAAACAACTTCCCGTCTATCGTGGTAGTGCAACATTGTATAAATTCTTTGACATTTAATTTGACACAGTGCAATTGAGTTGATTTTTTTTTCATCTGTGTTAAATTGTGATTGGCACTTGTATGAATGCGTGTTAAAGGCAGAAACAGCTGGATGATAATCAACAATGCGGGCCATAGATTCATTTCGAAAAAGTCTAGCTCTTTGAAGGCAGTCACTTCAAGTGTTTTCTGGGAGAGTGCATTTGCACTGAATGAACCTGCATTGACAGTTGATGAAAGAAACGTGACTTGATATCGGATTGTGTAATCGAGCGCAATTTTTACATTGACAGATTAAGTAAATTAAGAAAACTAACTGTTCCTCTGCAGACTGACAGAAGTTTGTAGGCACTTCAGTTTTGAATACAGGCTGACCGAGGAAGAATTTATTTCTACCCTACTGTTATTTAGCTCAAATTTCAAACACATGAGGTGTAGATGTAGTAAAACCAGGCTTAATTCTTATATTTCAAATTCTTAGCTTATTTGCAATCATGAAAAATCAAGTTAAGTGTCAGTACCAGTGCCGCCGCCGCCTTTCCCTCAAGATGTGATTAAAATAAAGATGCGTGCGTGACATGACAATGTCAAATAAATCGGATAAAGCACGAGCGTGTGCATTAATGCCACAGTTTTTTATGCCATCTGTTAAATTACATTTCTGCCTCTCAGTCTCCAATAAAATATCATGCTTCTTACACTCATCAATGACGGGAGCAAACAAACGAATCACAATCCCGCCTAGTTGGTTTCATTTCATTTCACTGTACTTGAGAGACATCCCATCAATGAGAAAATGTCAATTTCTTCATCTATACGTCGTGCATCAAGGTAATAAATGGGATTACAAAAGAATACGACTCACGACGCGTTGTCAATTAATTTTGTAAATAACAATCCCAGATTAGACGGTGAAGAGTAAATATCCTCCCTTTCGGAAAGCATCGAAGAGCTTGTTTTTGTTAAATGATACAAACCCTCGACCTCATCTCATACACATGTCCGTACGCTTAAAAGCCACAACAAAATCACAGACAGTTCATAAACCTTTTTGTTTCCATTTGGCCGTCGTGTTCCGCGGTTTGCAGCTCTTAAAGTCAATATGTACACAATCTCGATACAAAGATGATGGAGAGTAAATAGCAAAGTTACAAAAAAAAAAAAAATCTACAGAGCAACAGCAGCCGCAATACCAGGACAGGCTCTTAGCACCTATATTTCATCACACAATGTGTGGCGAAACTAGTCGCTCTGGAATCATTCACAGAGAAAACCTGTAATACCCCTACAATTGCCATACTAAGCGAATTCAATCCACACCACTACCACCGTTGCTAGCACTCTCAGCTCCCACAAAGAGGCCAGGCTCGGCAGACTGATTTGGACGAAAGCACAACAAGCGTACCACCACGATTCGCGGCTCACGGGTGGTTTTGCGGAGGTGCTGCTGCCGCCTCTTCCTCCACGATACCTGTGGAAAACTCGTTTCGCAGTTCGCAGCAGTGTACGCGAATGCGCGCGTAGTTGCATTTTGCGTTTACACTTGATGTGGTATGTGGGTTCTGTTTTCTTCTTCTTCGTCTGCCGCCGTATGACCACGAACAGAAATCAAATTGGTAGATATTGAATAAAATGTGAATTGAAAAAAAGGAAAACACACACTCGCGCACATGCACTCATTTACAAACACCAAGCAATAAGATATAACCCAATCGAGTATTAATTTCAATTCACAGGCGGCCACAGAAGTCGTGGAAGTCAATCGGCGTTAAAGCCAGTTCAGAACCGGCCAACAATTGTGATGTAGTAAGAGATGGCAGCCAGGCAAAACAGAAACAAGACAAAATAAATCCAACAGCAGCGCATTCAGCTGTGAGAATATTGTGTAGGGGCTTCGCGGCAAAACTCGTCGTCGTCGTATGTAGGCAGGCGATGTCGTTTGAGTTGAACAAAACACACTTACCACACAGTCAAGAAAAAGTAGGTAGAGTTTGAGGGACTGAACCATGTCTAATGCTGTCTCATGGTTGTCCCCCTTTCTGTGCTGTTGCTGTTGTTGTTGTAGCCATTGCAGACGACAAGAAAATAACTTAAGATTCAACAACCTACCTTTGAATTGTAGTCGTGCATACGGTTGCGATCTCGCAGCGGAGTGTATGGCCAGGTATGCGCGCTCGATATTTTGGACTTTACGTCTTGCCTTCTGCAGATATCTGTGCTGTCTTTTTGCACATTTTCAACGCTGAGCCTTATGAGAGATTGTTTTCCATGCTTATTTAAATGTTCATTCTCGATGTCATATTTTTGACATAACTCCGTTTCTGCCACGGTGTTGGCTCAGAGAATGTGTAGAATGGTGAATTTAAATGGGGAAATGTTTCATTAAACGTAATAATTTAGCATTAAGGGGGAAAACTTTTGGAAATCGCATATTGTTGGGCTGTTTAGGCCGTCTGTTAAGGTCTTCTCTCCGTTTTTTCCCCGACTTCGCCATGAGGTCATCTTTGTTTCATAGATAGACGGGGAAGAAAAACATAAGGTCACCTTATGGTGGGTCGTTAGGTTGTGAGACGTGCCTTCCACTTCGGGATTGTATTGAGTTCTAAGCTCTGAATCTACGGTCGCATTCCCCGGGATTGATCTGTATTGAAGCGTTGAAGTGCAGATTCTTTTAACAGTTTCTCCACTCTAAAGCTCTGACAAAAATTAGGTAGTTTGATAAAGGTTCTTACATTTCCCCCTTTGGGCAGATATTGACATGCGGCGAGCCTCTTCTCAAAATTGTATATCTTGCTATTTTTTAAGTCCTTATTCCCAATCACTGCTCTCCAAAAATTATAGCAAAAACTTTGCGTTCTTTACATTTTTTTTACATTCTCACACTTCATTGACAACTCAATTCTCCTGCTGTATTTCAAAGGAACAAAAATATTCCCGGTTTATGCCCACATTTTCGATTCCAAACACTTCAATCTAATCACCCATGTCAGCAAATCTCCATTCAACTGCCTTGACTCTCCCTGAATGTAACGAGGAATACAAATGAGCCCGACATCTGTTCGTTTAGTGAATCATCTCAAAAAGGGGCGTCAAAATACGACGAACGCATCAAGTTCGCCCACCTTCTTGTAGGCCGCGCAGAGTAGCTGCACAGATTTCAAATTTTCATTGAAATGAAATTTGGCAACCGGTTGGTTGCAGCAGGATAGTTCAGAAACCAATTTAAAAAAAAAGTCCGTATACATTCAACCCCCTTGCTGTGTGTTCGAATGTACATATTTATCTTGTTTTAAACTTGGCAAGGGTCCAATTGCAATGCGCACTTCGCAATTGCCATCGCGCCACGTCAACCGACAGTGCCCTGCCATTACCCTTGGTGGCAGATCATTTATAGACTGCCAGAGAAAATCAAATTGAGGCCCACAGTCCACCGCGATTGTCCTAAAAATCATTTCCTATTTCACTGTTTTTTTTTTCTTTATTTTCACAACTGTCCACCTCTGTACAGTCCGTGGATGTGAGCTGCAGGCGAGTTGCAACAATTACAAGTTTGTATGGGTATCGCCTGGCCGATTAAATCCAGTTGACGTCTCTCCTCGAGAGGTAGACGACGCTTTGCATTTGATTTTGGAATTCGTCATGCAAAACGTGCGCACTGCGACGCGCCTTTTTGCATATGACTCGCTGTTGTCGACGTCGCCAACGTCGGCTGTTGAAGAGATGTGTCACGGTACCTGCGTGTATTTTTTTTTTTTTGCATGCAAAAGATGTTGTGTGTGATGGCTTGACTTTAGTTGACTTTTCATTCATGCCGCAAACAGCAGGGTGGTCGTCAATATAAGATGCCGGCTGGAAGAGCTCGTTGTGTGCGAATACCACATCGGCACTGAAACTGGGCCCCCTTGCAATATACTGTGTGTGTGTGTAATGCCAGTTGGTGATTGCTTGAAGAGTAATATCCTGTTTATTTGTATGCTTCCTGAATGTAAATATAAAAGTGTGCTTGAGGACGGAGGGTTGAATTTGTTTTTATTGCGTCCCGATTTCAAGGCGGTGCTGGCTTTTTTCAGCATTAAACTGTTAAGTCGTACAAGGACACCGTGCGGGGATGTGTGTGGTATGTCTCCTTCTGATGATGCTGGCTTGTGTATGGCGTGTGCAGTGACATTTTTCTGCACACTTTCAAGGATAAATGCGTGGGGTTGGTGCTCATTGTCGGCGAATATACTCCTCAAGCGAATTTTTTGCTGTTCTAATTTGCTCTCCTTTGTGTGTGGTTAATTTGGCGTTGCATGCACTTAAACGGACATTTACACTTTGCATGTGATTGCCGCATTTAGGAAACGTCTTTGCTACTGGACATGACGACACATGGCTTGCGTTGAGAACAGATTCAGGCAACAGGATTAAAATTTATATTATGTGCTCCTTGGTGGAGTGATTATATTTAATTGCGCCTGGAACATGTACACTCTTCAAGCTCTGATTTAGCAAATGGAGAGAGATAAACGTGCCCTGGAGAATTCGGATTAAAAAATGAAGGGGAATTTGAATTGAATTTAATCCGGTGCCTTCACTCTAAAGAGTTTTTATTGGAGTGTCGTGTCGGATAATTTTTAAGGTGGATCTTCAAGTCCTTATTTTAATCTAAATTCATTGCACTTGAAGGAAAAGAACATTTTTCTTATAACTATACTTTAAATAAACTTTTGACGACGTAATTTTTGTTCTCTCGTATGTTCGTAGACCAAAAGTGCAAAAAATCATTTAAAATATTTGTTCAACATTTGTTTCTTGTTGACAAATCTGACTTTTGTCCCAACAATTTAAAAATGAAGCATAAAGCATAATAAGAATAATAATGATAAAAAAAATTCAGTTCGAACTGTACCCGGTCTTATGTACATTTTGACAACAGAGGTGTCACTTTAAAAACACTATGAGGCGAAATTGAAAAACATTTTTCGTTTTAATTATCTTTCGTTTATTTTATAAAAAAAAATAGATGAGTACTCCTTTTTGCCAAACTTGTTTTATCAATAAACAAACATTTGCGTCACAGAAAATTGAGAAAAACTAATTTATAAAACATTTTCTTCACATTTAAAAAAAATAAAATCCATTCTTCATTCCAAACAACTTCAACTTTTTGACTCCTTAATAGCAGAATTGACTTTTTATTCATCATTGAAAGCAAACGCAAAATTAAATGTCCTTGCCATTTCAGTTCACGGGGAAGATCCTTTAACGACACATAGGGATTTCTTCTGCGTTGAAATTTTGATACGCAACAAAGCCATCACTTGACGTTCAACGTGCCTTTGCGTAAAGCCTCTGCTTTGATATGGCGTTTGTCCTTAAAATTTGTCCCATTTCCACATTTATTTGTATTGTTTTCCTTCGCTTAGCCCATTTTGTTTCGTTCAACTCCGAAAAAATTGAAAATCAACATTTCTAGAAGGTTCACTTTATCCATTGTGGGGGATGAAAGAATATCACAGTGAAACGGAATGCAAAGCTACAACGCAATGATAACGACGCGACGTCGGCGATGTAAGGAAAAACCATTTTCCTCCACACTTCTCCACATTCCTTCTTTCCTTCAGAACCACAATCACACCACTCTAGGGCGGCTGGCAAATTGAATTCCTTTGGAGGCATCAGTCGAGCGTAGTCGTTTATCTTTTCAAACTCTTCCCAACTATTAGCCTCTTTTCTCCCTTCTCCTCTGTTTCTGATAAACAATAGTTCTTTTTTGACGTTTTATTTTTTCTTTTTAACATTTAGCTTACACTTTTTTTTTGTGTAGCAATTTGTGTGTGGCTCCTGCACCAGCCTTCTATTCTCGGCCACCATCTTGGCGGGTAGATGTATTTGACTGCCACTATTTCCATTCCATAAAATCCATTATTCCCGGTGATATACGCCCGCGTTTAGGTTAAACGACTTGCCATTCTCTATTTCAACTCAACCAAAGGGGAAAGAATACCGAAAACGGAAACTTCGTTCCATGAATAGGATTTCGCTATTTTCGCTAGAATATTCTCTCAATTTCTTTTGCAGCCCTTTCCTTCCCCAGACTGAGTGTGTGTGTGCTGAAATAATAATAATAACGATAAAAGGAAAGTGGAAGTGGAGTGGATGAGGGAGTTGAGCTCTGCCGCCTGCCTTACAAAGTAGAATTGGTGTCTATTGTCAGACCAATAAGATCAAGGATAAAGCGCTTCGTTGTTATCGAAAAAAAAGACTGAAGCGGCGACGACCGAAACCCATGAAAGAGGATGTACTATACTCGAAGATAAATATGAAAGGGAAATTTTTGGAAATGTGTCCTGTAAAAATAAAATATTGCAAAATTCCAAAGCAACCCTACACACTATTCATCTGTTTAATGTTCTGTTTACTATCTTGAATTTAGGGGAGTTCTTTCATTGCCACTGATTTCTTTTGCTTAAAGTTCGTTTATCCATTTATTTGAAGGGACAATGAATGTGTTCCCGCTTCCGTTTCAATTTGTATTAACCTACCATGTATGTGGAGGTCTAATTCATAGCATTGTTATTAAAGTCTTGAACATCGTGTTCAAAGTAGTGCTATACTGGACACATATGTGTGGTCTATAATATACACAATTTTTAATCTGTTACGTTCGGTAAAAGTTAAAACGTAAAATATTTGGTAATGCAATGTACACAAATTAATATAAATTGTTTGTCCTGATTTAAGGACTACAATTCTTCTGGTTGTTGTTTCGTTAAAGAAGATTAGTTGGTTGGGAAGCGTGGTCGACCTGCTTGGAAAGGGTACTAGACTTTTGAACTAATAGTTCGTTCATTAAATACTTTTTAACAGTGGGGTGGATCTATAGTTTAATGCCGACTCCGAACCATGGAATTTGAGGAGATTCCCATATTCAGTTGGTACACCTGCCGCTAAGTATTAATATTGGCTCATTATCGAGATAGACACGTGGTGTCCACAATTCGCAATTAATTTCACTTTTGCTCAAAATCTCCTAATTACAAAAATTTATATAAATCCGTCAATTATTTGTTTGGTTTATCAGTTGCTGCAAGATCTAGAGTGATTCCAAAGCAGGGGACCGCTGTATGCCTCTTAAACTTCTTCGTTTGAGAGTTTGTTTCCAGATTGGGCTTCTATTTTTGTGCCTTTTCGGAATTTTTGGCTATGTTGTTCGTTGAAGTTCACTGCTCGTTGAAGATTCCATTATTTCCAGATTCAGTTATTTCCAGATTCCATTATTTCCAGATTCCATTATTTCCAGATTCCATTATTTTCAGATTCCGTTATTTCCAAATTCCATTATTTCCAGATTCCATTATTTCCAGATTCCATTATTTCCAAATTCAATTATTTCCAGATTCCTTTATTTCCAGATTCCATTATTTCCCTTTTTTTTTTCAAAATAAAACACTAATTATTAATGGGAAAGTAAAAACATTTTATTCAAAGTATTGACCATTGTTTTCTACACATTTTGACCACCTTTCTGGCAATTTGTGAATACCACGCCAATAAAATTGTTCGTCTTTTAAAGCAAATCAATCAGACACCCAATTTTCGACCTCCTCGTAGGAATCAAAGTGCTGCTCAGCCAATGCCTGTCCCAACGATGAAAGCAAATGGAAGTCGGAAGGAGCCAAGTCTGGTGAATACGGCGGGTGTGGTAGCTGCTCCCAGCCAAGTGTTTTGATTGCATCCTGAACCGGTTTTGCTTTGTGTGCGGGTGCATTGTTACGGAGCAAAATATCTTTCTTGCCGAATCGATCTCGTTTTGCAGTCTTATTTGTTCATCGTGTTAAAAATGTCGTTTTTTATTAATTTATTGTTTTCATTTGAAGAAAAGTGGTGCAGAGTCGCATCGAATACTTGTCGAGGCATACGGTGATCATGCTCTATCAGAAGCAACATGCAAAAGATGTTTTCAACGGTTCAGAAATGTTCAATGACTTGATGTATACTAAATATTTTTCACAGATGTCATAGCAAACAAACAAAAAAAAAATAAAAACAAAAGTAAGGGCTCGTTCACAACAATTGTAGTTGTAACTTTTGACTCCAATAAATTGTATCTTAGCACCTTCCTCGGCTTGTAAAGGGTATCCCAACAAGAACGCAAGATTTAAATTGTAAATAAAACGCAGATATTTCAAAAAAAAAAAAGTGAATTCTTTATTATATCGTAAAGTAGATAGGATGAGGTTATGTGTGGAATAACAAATCGGCCAGATGGCCGCCGCGGCTTTACTTGCACATACGCGATTTTTAAATGAAATTTTTAATGACCGTTTTGCACAAATGCTGCGATATTTCAATGCAGCGTCCAATTTCCTCTTTCAAGGCTTGAGTCGTTGTCGACTTATTCGCATAAACCATCGACTTCAAGAAACCCCAAAGAAAAAAAGTCCAATGGTGTTAAATCGCATGATCTAGGCGGCCAATTCTGGTGGCCAAACTGGGAAATGACTGACGCAGCAATTGAATTGTTTCTCTGGCTGTATGAGATGTGGCGCCGTCTTGTTGAAACCTCATCCCCTCCACATTAATTTCTTCAATTCTAGGCACGAAAAAATTGGTTATCATTTCCCGATACCGAACACCATTGACTGTTTGCGCTTGACCTGACTCATTTTCATAAAAAAAAGGTTTGTCGACATCATCACGTACGGCTGCGATATTTTCGGTCGATCGACCTGGTCGAAGGCGGGTTGTTGTCTTTACATCAGTTACAGACCCAGTTTCAGCAAATTTTCCAATTAATCGCTTTACAGTTGACTATTTTGGAGCATTATTGTAATCCCAAATTTCGAACTGTAGCCGCAAAACTTTCAACATTTTGGTAAAACAATTTTAAAATGAGAATGATTTGTTCATTCGTGTAGCGCTCCATTTTTATTAACCTTATACTTTCTACTAACAAACAATGATAATTGTTCAAATGTCAAATAATGACAATTCGAATGGCACCAAATTTAAATCTTGCGGGACACCCTTTATGTTAGTCTTCTCGTCATTGCAGTCTGGCCTGACATCCGAATGAGCTACCGAAGTCTGTTATTTGGTTCTGTTCTTTTTTGAATTTTTTTAAAATGCTCTTTTGAGTGTGTTTTAAACTGAATACAACAAAGTGAGTTTTAATTCTTACATTCCTTAAGGCAATTAATGATGAGCCGCGCCTACATTGTTTACTATTTGTGACACTTCCATAAAAAAGTTGTTACTCATATTTAACTGAGGCGTTAGGCTTCAAATCAATTTTGGTGTGGCAGCAGTTTTATTTACTCATCCTGCTGAATGTTCAACCAAAAAAAAAAAGAAAAACGCAAAAGATAGAACACACGTATAAACGACTGTTGGGAGACATTTTTCTGTCGATTTTCCTCCGCACACAAAAAACCATCACCCCATCTCGTAGTACACACATATGCTCTTGTATTTCTATTGGTGTTTTTGTTAACGTGTGCATCTTGTTTGGCATAGTGCACATGTCAAAAACAGTCCGAATTTATATGAAAAATGTTTACCCTTGAGTTGAAGCAAGTGCACCACTCCCCAAAAACCAGAAACATATCCTGCAGAGATACATATGGGACTTCGTATAGACTGCACAGCCTGTCGAACATGATTGTTTGCTCTCCACCTACCTATCGATCGATACACTCGGTAGCCCCATATGGGATTCGTTAAAATTCGTCATAGGTCGTCCCTTCCCTCTGTTTGTCATTTGTGTGAAAAAGGGATGAGTTTTGAAGATGTCCCCTCTATTCTTTCTTTAGAGCCACGCAGAAATGTCGCCTTAAAATTGAGGATTTCCATTTTTCCTTTCTTCAATTGAAACACGATGACAGCACACTTTACACATAACAAGGGACTAACCGCATTTTCTATCCTTCGCTGTCCGCCCGTACTTATGATTGAATAATAAAAAAGAAGGATCGACAAAAACTACGAACCAACGGGAAAAAAAATGAGAACGTCTTTGATTAGAGGAGACCTATGATGATGACAAACAATTGTGTGTGTCCTACGTGCGGTATCGACCCCGAATAAGACGAAATTTCGGTGAAAGCAAACAAAGGCGCGGGCCAGGCCAGAAGAGTGAGTGGTTGAGAAGGATGGGGCGAGAGTGAGGAAGGTATGCAGATTTCTATTTTCCGGAATCGAGCCCAAATTGAAGAATAAATTTGGATAAGAAGCAGAAACCTACTCTCCCTTTGCAGGCATAAGAGGCTTTCTTTTCCTGATCCGTTTTTAGTATTCCTGTCGCTTTATGTCCTTTGGTACCATCATTCCTCCGCCTCTGTGATGGGGAATTTATTTAGGGTGTGGTCTAGTTATCTGTTTTATAATTTTTTGATGTATGCGGAATCACATACACCTCAGGTGGTTGTGTATTGCGAACTGGGTGTGAGTTTGTTGATTGCTGCGTGCTTAGCAAGTGGGGCAGAGCAACAGAAAAAAGATTTTGGTAAAAATCTTGATTGCTGTGGGAGAGAACTTTCTTTCCTTTTGAGGGTTTGTTTTTAAATTTCTACTTAAGTGCGTTGGAAAGGATTTTGCTAAATTGTTTTTGAAAGGGTTGACGAAGACAGTTATGATGTAACAGAAGGACGAAGATGCCTGATGTGATTTCTCCTGAGTCCTGTCAAAAAAGGGATACTCTCTAATTGAAAAAAGCAACGAATAGAATGATCCAAGAGTGATGATACTGTTGCGTTTACTACTGGTGATGAAAATATTCGAATTAGTTTTTTTTAACTGAATATTTAATAATTATTCGCCATATTATAAAATGATCGATAATCAAATTTGTCTTTTAAAATGGTTCAAAAAGGAAAACTTTGAATTCGCACGTTCTTTCCGCTCCGGTTTTATTTTATTTTTTCCTCAACAATACCCTTGGCAACTAACTTTATTGAGATTTTTCATGAAATGAAAATATTGCTGTGTTCCTTAGTAACATGCTGAAATGTTTTGAAATTATTTTCGTTGAATAAAAGTTCCTGATTCACCTTTCCAATTTTCCGAAAGAAATATTTTTAGTTCTCTTGGGTAAGTGACAGCTGCCAAGAAAGAAAGCTTTTCAAACTTTCCGTATGGATTTCGCACTGGACTGTTCGTTTCCTTCACTTGTGGGAGGGATAGCGCTTAGAGCACGAGTCGTTTTTAAGAAGGCAAGCGTTGGTGATTTTAGGCACCCGTTCTTCCTTTTAATTTAATAATTGTTGGCGCGACGGTCCACAGGAGGACCAGGGCCTAGCTTGCTCATCAACTACTCGTGTTGTACGCGCTGCTGTTCTCTCAGTATTAGAAGGGACCTGCAGGTTTTTGCCGACTTCGAACGGCGAAGTTTGAGAAGCTTTCTTAGGCAGTTATTACTCTTTGAGTGTTGTCAGCAGCTCGAAAGAGGTGGTAATAATAATAATAATAATTGTTGGCGCTACAGTCCAAAGGGGGACCAGGGCCTAGCTTGCTCACCAACTACTCGTGTTGTGCGCGCTACTGTTCTCTCAGGAGTAGAAGGGACCTACAGGTTTTTGCCGACTTCGAACGGCGAAGTTTGAGAAGCTTTCTTAGACAGTTATTACTCTTTGAGTGTTGTCAGCAGCTCGAAAGAGGTGGTGCCGTGAAAAATTCGAGGTGTTCAGTCGGGAATCGAACCTAGACCCTTTGGCGATTGAGCGTCGCCCTCTACCCACTACGGCGGTCACTATATAAATGGAAAATGTCGGCTTCGAAATGTCTGTCAAAATATGACATTGGTTTGCGCTTAGGTCGTAACCATCATATGCTTTAGAAACATTTGCGTTAAACAACATTTGGGGAAGTTTATCTTTTTGTTATTTACTTTGACAACTACTTTTCTTGAGGCGTCATGTTATAAAATTAAAACTGGCGAATTGTCAAATGGAAAAAATTCATACATCAATTTGCACGTTCACTTTTTCAATGTAACTATTAATCAGCTTAATTAAAATCCTAAGAGCAGTTTTACTTTTTTTTAAGGAAAAAGATTACAAGTCGAGATCGTTTTGCAACTCTCAGTTACATTTGTTTATGTATATCTATGTATTTTGACAGGTATATTGATGCCAATGAAAAACTAGTTCTCGATGAGAACATCACCTAAAATGGATGCACTATTTTTGTTCTCCATGTGATAATGATGTCATTTCTATACTTTCTTGCGTGGGTTCTAACCTTTGTTAAATTAAGCTAGTTTTGTTCTTCATAATTAAACGGCAACGTCAGATGTCAGGTTTCCCTTTTAAGTCAATCCACGGTGCAGATTGACAGCACAATGATTTAAAATGTCATCTAACTTTCTTCTGGCGGGCTCTTGTTATTTTTAAGACTTATGCTATGGACATTTGGATACGATAAAATTGATTTGCAAACGTCAAATAGAAATATTTTAATGTATTCCCTTTCAAGTCGTAAGAGATTTACATAAACGTGATGTATTTCTCAGGATTGATGGTGCCATAAAGTGTCACTGCCAGAGTGAATTGTAATTTGATTTCCAAGGCACACAAATCTACACACCAATGCCGAGCGTATAACGCATACAACACCATTTTTGCACATTCCTCAAAGTTTGCCCCGTGCCATGTGATGATTTCTTGAAAAAAAAAAAACGTGAATCTCATCAAACTTTGACTTCGAAAAGATTATCAATTGACATTTGAAATCCATGGCAGTAAGAGTTTTTTTCTGCTTCACCGCATCTGACATCCAATTTACACAAATCCCCTCATTTTGACACTTAAAACATCAAACGTTCAGAACTCCTTCTCCTCGTTATTTGAAAATTTGCATAGACTTATCTTCAATCATGCAACATTTCAAAGATGTTGGACACAATTTGCTGGAACACGAAAGTCGAACGAAGAAGAAAAAAGGAATGTAAAGTAAATCTTCGATAATTGACAGCCACCTGTGATAAATTGAGATTCTCTCACATCATTCATTCGGCGTCATCGTTGTCTTTATTGTTGGCATATTTTTATTAGTGCCTGGTGTGGAGGTGTCTTTAGTTCCTTTTTCGTGCAGATTTCCATAAGCGTTTCAGCCTTCTTTGTGCGAAATTATTTTATAGATTTTCTCCTTTTGTGTGTGTCATGCAACGTAAAGTTATCCAGCCGGCAGTAGCATCGACAACGCACACACTTCAATATCGAAAAGTCAACGTATTAAGCCGCGGGCATGTTCAGAAATAAAAATTTCAACTTAAAAGACCATTTGGCACGTGATTTGAAATTAAATTTGTCATTCCTCGCTTCTCCATGAGTGCGTATGTGTGTACGGGTGCGCATACTACAAATTCTGAATTCACTTTGTGTGTGTCCATCATCGTGACTGTGCTGTGTTGATACAGACAGGAAGGGAATGAAAAATCTGTCAGTTTTGAAAGTTCTCCTTTTGTCTGCTGTCCTTCCTCAATTTGAATTTATAATAATTTCATACATAAATTGTTTTTCTGTTTCTTTGAAATGCGTGGGACTAATATTTTCCTTTTTTCTTCGTTTTCTCTTTTCATTGCAGGTATGTTTGATTTTTTTGTGGATTTCAAAACAAAAATGAAAAGGAGTGATATCGTTTCGAATACGAAATGTCAAGGATGAGTTTCTCAAATGTCATACGTCACTTCGAACTGTCTGACGGGAGTGGATGTCAACCTGTCAGTCAGTCAAAGTGTTGTGTGCTTAGCCAAAAACTGATATATGGGAATACGAAGACGAGGGAAATAGAATCAAAAAAAAAAAAAAAAAAAAAAAATTGAAATAATGATTCTATGGAAGTCCGAGAGAGTGAGAAAGGAAAGCAATAACGGATGCTTTTCCTGTTGGAAGAATTGAATTTTCTCATCTGCCGTCTGTAAAATGTCTAATTTTGGAATCGCTTTCCTGCAGGCTTCACTCTTTTTTAGTTCTTGTCGTTATTTTGAATTTTCGTGGATCTCTGGTACAGTTGCAGGGCAGAATCTTGGGCGGTTTTATGAGTTTTCCTTAGAAAGCAAATTAAATGCACGGAGAATTTAATCTGTCTTGCAGATGCGCCTGATATTGCATTTTAATGCGTGTTTGCTGGTAAGGTGTCTTGCTTCCTTCTGCAAACGCAGGTCTGTGCCCGTTTGTACATACATTTGAAAATCAAGATTGTGTATCCCCTTTTTTTGTCTCAAGATCAAGTTGATTAAAGGACAAAAGCAGATTGTTAGTTTCCTTAAAACTTTCTCATCAGAGTTAGTTTATGTTTTCCTGCTGCAGCACAATTAAACATTGATGAAGCTCATAATACTCATACTAATGACATCCAATGAGAAAGTTCTACAAAATTACATTCACAAAAGACGTCCAATTTATTACGATTAACTCTAGCCACTTGGTCGGCAGCTTAAATATCTCATTAGCTTCTATGCGAGATTACGAAAAAGAATCAAGAATAATTTATTCAAATCCAAAATGGGCAAAGGAGAGTTTCCCAAATAAAATGAATTATACAGAGGCTGTTAGTGACCAAAAGAGGGCAACAAGCTCACAAAAGAACTATAATCCTCAACTTGGGCAGTTGTACGGCCGCAGCATGCTCGAATGTGTTGAAACGAGGGACTCGCATCAAGTTAAAATTTAGGCGAGCATTCATTCTATCTTCTTCCACTTTGATTTTCGTCACCGAGAAAATGGAAAAAAAAACACCTCCTATCAGTAACACGACTTGCCTTAACAAAGTGTGTCAGTCAGATAAGGAATAAAGTTTCGTTGAAGTACTTGTCTGGCTGCTTGATGAATTTGGTAATAACTGCACACACACATGCAGCTTCTCTCAATCAATCTAAAAATTCCTAAGATAAGATTTCTCAGTCACAGTGTATGTTCCTGTGTATATTTGGTTTTTGTTGTGTCTGTGTGCATCGCCATAAGTTTGCTCTGTTGAAGCTGTCAACATCACGGTTGAAGATAGTATTCTAATCACATAGTAAGAGATAAAATTTCCTTATCAAATGGTTACACAATACTTTGTGTTCCTTCGAACTACCAGCTCATTTTTGTGAGGTGTTTATGGTTCGAATATTGATTTTCTTTTTATTTTAAGCGATGTGGGTTTTTTTTGGCGTTTGCTGCATAGTCACACAAACATTTTCTTCCATTTCACATTTTTGTAAAGTTGTCGTGGCAAAGTCGCCAAAGTTTACTATTCCAGGAGGGTTCATTATTATTTGACAAGTCTGAAGAGATGTTCGATAATATGTTTTAGAGGTTTGTTTATTTTGTTCATCTTTGGAAGTCTTATAAGCGTTGATAAAATCAGGCTTAAAACTTCGAAGAGTGTTTTCATTCTTCAGGTTTGGTTGCGTAGAGTTATCAAATAAGTGAAACCTTATCGTCTGTCAATTTGATAACGTTGTAGAATTGTGTCAATACTATTGCATTGAATGCATTACCACGTTGTACGGTTTCAATTGAAGTTTTATTACTTTCAAATAAATTCATCATTTTTTTTGTGGTCGCCGTGGCGTAGTGGGTAGAGTGCGACGCTCACACGCCGAAGGGTCTAGGTTCGACTCCCAGTTCAACACCAATTTTTCTAATATTTCACGGCACCACCTCTTTCGAGCTGCTGACAACACTCAAAGAGTAATAACTGTCTAAGAAAGCTTCTCAAATTTCGCCGTTCGGAGTCGGCAAAAAACTCGTGAGAGAACAGTAGCACGCACAACACGAGTAGTTGATGAGCAAGCTAGGCCCTGGTCCCCCTTTGGACTGTAGCGCCAACAATGATGATGATGAAATTCATCATTTAGTTTTAGATCACTTCTTTGACGTCTGTTGGAGTTACGAAACAAATCTTGGTTACGACCACGACATTCGTGTTTTGAAAAAGTAGATTTTGTATGTTTTTAAGGATTTGTAGTATTTCTCAGGTGCCTTTAACATAGTTTTGTAATTTGCATGTAATGTCCTTCATTAGCTTTGGGTGTAACAGATCCCATCAATCGTATCAATCCTAACGTAAATTTTTTGTATTGAAATATCATTTATTTTTTCATGAATTAAAAAACTTAAAATGAATCCTCATCAGATGTTATCCATATGTTTTGACGTTTCTGAAAAATACTGGGAAATCTAGTTGAATACTTACAGAAAAATGGAAAGAATTGCTGATTATAAGTCTAATATTTGCTTAAATAATGGCCTACTTTTTCGTGTCTTAGTTATCGTTCAATGTGGCCGCCGTGGCGTCGGGGGAAGAGTGCGACGCTCACACGCCAAAGGGTCTAGGTTCGATTCCCGGCTGAACACCTTGAATTTTTCACGGCACAACCTCTTTTGAGTTGCTGACAACACTCAAAGAGTAATAACTGTCTAAGAAAGCTTCTCAAACTTCGCCATTCGGAGTCGGCAAAAAACTCTAGGTCCCTTCTACTCGTGAGAAAACAATAGCGCGCGCAACACGAGTAGTTTATGAGCAAGCTAGGGCCTGGTTCCCCTGTGGACTGCCGCGCCAACAATTAATGTTATTGTATTTATTGTTTAAAATGGTTTCTTTGAGATTCGTCCGATAATCCATGTAATATCTTGCAGTACCAATTATTTATAAATGACGTATAGTTTGTCGGCTTATGATCATAAGTATTGGTCATCCCTTGCATTCCACGGGCCTTTAGAGGATTTGTGTACGTAGTTGACCAATGCCATTTTATCTCACTTTCACTAATTCAACAGAATATATTTTACTTCACACATAAAGTTTGATGGTACTGTTTATTTAATAAATTCAAAAAGTTCTTACAAAAACAAAAATAGTAGTTTTTGTAAGAACTTTTTGAATTTACCTTTACCTCTTTGCACATATCTAACCTTCATGAATAATTTGAAGCCTTAAAAATTAGTGAACGATATTCTAATTTAAATATAAAAATGTTTTTCTCCATAAAATATTTAAATACCATCTAAAAGACGTGCAAGTTATCATAATCTAGTGTCAGAAATTTGTTGATGATTAAACTTTTAAATGACCGACATGAGTACCAACACAACGGCACGATATCGAATATGGGAAAAACCAAAAAATAATTGCTCTCAATTAAGCTCTTGATTTAACACTAACAACGGGAATTTGAGAGCTCTGACACCTTTTTATCCAGGCCAGACCAGAGGTTTTTCCTGTGTTCGATCTTATCAATTGATGATGTCAACTGCCACCTCAAAGTCACCACGACACAAAGGAATAAGACGGATTAAGGACAAGTTTTAAGCCCGACACTTGCTTATGCATGATCTAAAGCCAGATCTGCAAATATTTTCAAACCTGTCGCGGCAAAAAAAGTCCATTAATGTATTACAATCACCTGAACTCAACATTTTGTCTGATCTTATTTGCGGAGAACTCAATTTTCGCTAATTTGCAGTGAAAGAGCTGAAAAATCTGAACCGTGGGCGGAGTAGGAAGAGTGCGTCACTCAAAAGCCGGAGCTCCCAGGTTCAATTTCCGGACAGAACTCTTCGCAAATTTCACAGAACCACCTCTTTTGAATTGTTGACAGAACTCAAAGAGTGACAACTGTCTATGGACAGATATTCATAGACATTGGTGGAGTCGATAAAAAAAACTATAGGTCCCTTCAACTTGGTAGACAATATTAGTACGCACAATACGAGTAGTTTATGAGAAAGCTAGACTTTAGCGTCCTGTAAACTGTCTTGCCACGAAATATGTAACATATCATTCAATAAGTCCCGGAATATAAAGAGGGCGCCACTAACAAAAAATCCATTTTCGACTATGGAGTTTCTGTTAGTTTTCCCGTGACACCATTGTCGACTATAGAGTTTTTGTAAGTGGCGTCCCCTATATATTCCGGGACGTATTGAGTGATGTTTTATGTATAGATTGGAAAATATTTGCAGGTTTGGCAATCGTCTCAACATAGCTTAACCGAAGAACTCGCAAGGAAGTGGTACCAAACTTTTGCATCTCGCAAAAGTATTGAGTGATGTTTTATGTATAGATCGGAAAATATTTGCAGGTTTGGCAATCGTCTTAACATAGCTTAACCGAAGAACTCGCATGGAAGTGGTACCAAACTTTTGCATCCCACACAATTGTTTTGCAGGCTGGAGCTGTTAAATGCAAGCACTTGGTAACATGGGGGTGTAAGCAAGCGCATGCGGTTCTTGTTATTTTATGAAAACATGCACTCTTTTCTCTGTAAGACTTATAGTTTCAATCTTGTCGATCGTCGATATCTTTTCCTTTGATGTACCTTTTGTGGGTTCAAAAGTTGAAGTCATCGTCGACATTCTGAACTTAAAGTGCCTCTTTTTTAAGTCAAAGGAAATTTGTTTAATCTAGCAACTAATTTAAAACTATTACAGACGTAGATTATAAACGGTTTGGAAAGTAAAATGTGTCTAAAATACGAATAAACTCGAATAAGAAGTCTCGTTGAAACACTCTTCATCCTCACAATCCAACGTTGAGCTATAAGGTCTGGTTCTTCCATCATGCCACACACTGCTGTATACCCAGCATTTTTGAATTGACCGATTTTTGGGATCGGTTCATTCATTTAAAATAGAAAAAAATGTTCGAAGCACCATCTGAATACGCTTTCAGGTGACTTTTTGTAGAATATATGCAATACAAACTTATGCGTCAGTGATCATCTCTTTTAAGCCCTATGCCGCAGAAAACTTGGTACTTTACAGCTTATGAGAAAAATTCCGAGGCCAAGGTCCGTCCCGTACTCTAGCGCCACAAGAAGAAGAGACAACATTTCTACAACCGCTTTTTGATTCTGTTTACTTTGTAGCTTGCTAAGTTGTGTGGTACAAATTTAAAACAATATTCTAGAATGGCTTTGCCTTCGTATTGAATGTTGTTGACGCTTCACACTTCAAACCCCATTTCTCCATAAAAGAACATTTCTTTCTTGAAACATCACTCAATTCTGTTCAAACCATCCAAAACGTGCCTGTTGTGCACTTGACATTTACCACGTCCACATCACCAATTGGATAATCTGTCGTTTTAGCTGTTAAACTAATTAACCCTCTCCCAATCGATGTAATAAACTGCGAGATGTATGCAAGCACACCGAGACCCTAACGTAATCCCTTATGCATAAGACATTTCAAATGAACTTTGTTTCTTCTCTCGGTCGAGGCGTTATGTACGCTATTCTAAAAATGGCAAATAATATAATGGCAAATATTTTATGCAACCTCTACTCCTCATTCTGCTACTAACAGCTGCAATTGGAGAAGTGGAGCGGGGATACCTGTCGTCGTAATAAACAATTCATAAGGCAGTCAGTTACAAGGAAGTTATTAAAGCTCTCCCATCAAAGCTCTTTGTAGTTAGTAGCCATTCCCATCGAGAGATGTGCTTTCTGATTACAAACTAAACGTCTCGGTGTAGCTGCACCCTCCACTGTACCGTGAATGGATGGTGGGACAACTACAATGCACAGGAGTGTGTTCGTAAGCGAATTATGTGCCGTACGATGCATTCGAGTACATTCTTCCGTTTCATATCCAGGGACTACTAACTTATCTACATTCCCGATAGTAATGAGCAAAGATACGAATACCTTTCAGAGGGCCCCAGCATCAGCGGTCTGTGTGCCTATGTGCGACGGTATGGGTGGGGAGGAGGGAGTATGTAAATCTCATTATTCATGTACTCGCATGCACGTCGATGTCAGTTTTAGATGCTATTTCGCTACCACCTAGTGCCCACAACAAACTGTCACGGAGAGTTCCTTGTTACTTATTGTGTGTGATGTAAACGCGGGGGATTGAATGACAGCCAGCAGTTGAGCTGTGTGCACCGCTGCTTCAACCCACACAGGCGTTACAGCCGTGTCGTGGTAATAGAAAGTTAGTTAGTAGGTGAGCTGAACGCAAAGACGGGCAGAGACGCAAGGGCTTGTTGTTTTGTGGCGGTGGTGGGCCGCTATTGAGGTTTCCCCAACAATAAGCAGCATTGTCATGTGTTCTGCAGTTTGGTTGCATGATACGATCTCGTTTTTATTACATGGGAACATTGTTACATGACAACCTACAAGTCCAGTCGTTGACGTAGGCATCAGCAAACAAACAGCACTACCGACGTGAAACGCTACACCCGTCAATAAAAGGCACATACCCACTTTTCATACGGTGAATTGATAAATCGACAGAAACGCCAGTCGGAGTGAGGAAAAAGTCAGGTCATGCGACAAGCAGCAACCGAGACTATCGCCTAACAGCAGGGTGACACTTTAGCCGGCTTACCCTTGTCCGTTCGCAGCGTTCAAGTGAGTGTGTGCGGCATTGTGTGGGGTGGAAAAGTAACGCTGCATGTCCTCGAATCCATGTCCACTGTGGTGTGGGGTGTGTTCACTCTAGACAGATACTAGTTGGTATCTATGCGCGTCGTGTACCTCTCTTGCTCAGTCACTATTAGCATTTACCATCTAATAGAAGAATTATGCTAATTATATTAAACGCAGAGTAATTATTTATTCTTGAGTCATGAGCACAGCCAGGGGCGGGGGAGGCACCGTGACAACTATGGCTTGTGCTGCTGTGGCGGTCGGCAGTGCTTCAATATGTATGTAATACGAACGTACGGTGGAGGTGGTGGTGGATTGGAAGAGGGACAGAGGGAACTATGCATAAACCCGATGGCAGCTGGTGGCTTGGTGGCGGCTCTTAGACGCACTTGTGGGATAGAAAATTAATAATTCAACTATGTGTGGGGGGTCAAGCAGCAGCGGCCATACCTTTTGAGAATATTAAATATGCCAACGAAGAAATAAAGAAGAAAAATGTTTCTAATTAGATTTAGTCATTTGAAAGCACACAAGCACACGAGCAAAAGAGAGTGAGGAAGCGCAACAGAATTGAAAGAAGCGTCGAGAAATTTTATAGAGTTTGGTCATTCACTGACCTCTGCTCAGTAGAAGCGCGCTCACTTAAAGGGTGTTGAAAATGATTCATTTTTCCTGAAGTGGGTGTGTCGCTTTCGGGTATCGTCATCAACAGCTGTCCCGCGCACCTCCTTTGACCTCGATTCAGGCAACCGGAATTGTTTTTGGCAACTTCTGTTAGCTTCTTGGAATTTCCGCATGACATTTCACTAAACGAGCCAGGGGGCCATGATTTCTGATTTTATTTCCCAGCGATGAGTCACGAATGGACGTTGATGTGGGGAAAGACGGTTTTAACCTAGATTCCAGGTCGAAGGGTCCTATGGTTACTTGTGAATTGTATTTAGGTATGGGTGGGGATTGTAATTTTTGTTAACTGAACTTATCGTGATTTCAGCTAAGCAGTAACCGAGCGAATTACTTCCTGAGTGGATATTGGATTTGGAAATAGTCTGTTTAGTGGAATGGTAATGATTTGATAAAGTTATCAGACTGTAAAATGGGATCGTTAGAAAGACCAAAGGCAGCTTGTTTCGGGGAAAATAAAAATTGGTCCGTGGGACAACTCCTTGATCATTTCTTTTCTGCCTTATGCCACAAAAAACCAGGCGCTATCTACAGCTTATGAGAAGCATTTGCATCATTCTAGAGAAAAATTCGGCAAACGAGGTTTGATCTTGTTTATTTTGGTTTGTCCAAATGTTTTTTCAATTGTCATGCCAATAACGAGCAACACGATTGAATCCAAAGAGTTTTCAGATCCGAGATTTCAAAGCAACATAGCAATGGATGTCCTAATCTAAGATGATCAGTGACGAAGGGTCTCAAACCACATTGGGAACCTAGGGGCAGTTGACTAAGAAGCTTCCAGCTGCAGAGCTTTATTCATAAAGGTAGAAGGCACGCCTGAACTGTATCGCCAACACAAAACGATAAAAAGCTTGAATAAAGCCGTTTGAAATAGGGCGTTTTTTGTTAACAAATAACGCAAAGTTCTTCGCTAACAGTTATGTATGCATTGTATTACCTGTAGTACGTTTTTACTATATTTGCCAAAACTGGCATTCGTTTAACAAATACGTCTTAAGCTATGTTTTGTTAGAAGACAATATTTGAGCCCAATTTCCTCACGAAAAGTTATTTTGGTTTAGAACTGCGTGAAAATTTGGAACTTTGCCGTTGCAGCACAGATTTCTGTGAAACCGAAGCTGGAACACCCACTCCTGAAATAACGAATTCGATTTTGCAAGCCCATCGTAGCCACCAATGCACGGTTTTCTTTCTATTCATTTGAGTTGACCAGTCACAGTTTCAAATGACAAAAAAGAACGATGAAAGCCGCACCATTTAGAGCATTTAATAGCGCAGCGTATTAGCTGAAATAACGACATGAGTAGCATATATCCCCTGGCGATGCATATGAAATGTTAATATTTGTATTTAAAGTCAGTGGTCGCCGCGGCGTAGTGGGTAGAGTGCGACGCTCACACGCCGAAGGGTCTAGGTACGACTCCCAGCTTAACACTAATTTTTCCAATTTTTCACTGGACTGTAGCACCAACAATTATTATTATTTAAAGTCAGAAAATACTAAAATTATAACTTGCAAAATAATGCGTTCATTGTGGACACTTTTGCCATTTACCACATTAAAATCCATTACAAGTGCATATAATAAAATTAAAATTCGCTTCAATATCAATCGGCTAACCGGCCGGCGTCACTGTAACGAATGCCACCCCCGCATTGTTGAATAAAATTGAATAATTTATGGGCGCACACACGCCTCTGGTTGATTTCATTCTGAATGCAACTTGCAAAAATTAAATACAACTTACATGCCATATGCACTTTTTGCATCTATGTAGATAAATTCACACAGAATTTGATTTCAATTTTTATTTACATGCATCTCTTTATTTGACACGTCGCCGTCATTCAAAGTGCACTTAACTTCCTGTCCCATTCCACTTGTCGGCAATGACGTTTTAATTCATATAAACTTAAAGAACACGGCACAGCACAAAAAGGTATTGCAATTAATCTCTCTAGTCGGGAGACAAAAGGCAGGGAAACAACAACAAATTATTCAGGAACACTCATTCGATTATGTCACTTTCTGAAACCGTCGACTACAGGCGACCAGTTGTGAATTCATTTTTTTTTTTGTTTAATTAAAATTTATATTTAAACAACTAAACATACACCAATCGACGAGTTTTTTTTTTTTTGTACATTTAAAAAAGATACATGGCATCCCCTCCATCATTTGTGGTCAACCCGCTCTAGTCTAGGCGGAGAACAGAAGAACTATGTAGGGGGACTTTGCATTGATTGGCAATTGGTTGTGTAACTCTTTTTGGATTATGGCGTAATTATTTATTTTATCTAAACCAGCAGCGCGAATGCTTATTTTCGTCAATGGTTTATTTGCCTTGATCTGATGAATTTATCATGATTGGCGAACGTGAGCTCTTTGAAAATCAAATTGTTGTTTTTTGTTTTCAATTTTGAATATATTCACTGTTTGTTAAAAATAAAAAAAAACTTACTGAGGTGCAGACTTGTTTCTGACTCAAGGGGATTTTTGGGACAATTTTATAATAAATACGGTTTTGGATTATGTATAAAATTTAAAACATTCTGAATTTAATTATATTCATTTTATCTATGGTCAGATATTTTGTTGCAATACAATATTTTTAAGTAAAGATTAAAATTGTCCAATTAAAATGTACTTTAGAATGAAGTATGAAGTTGGCATCACTTAATCAGTGACGGGACAGTGTGTTCGTAAATGATGAAAGGAAGTAAAAGAAATTTTACTTTCTTTATATAATATGTATGTCAAAGAAGTCCACTGAAGTGAGATATTGTTTAAGAGGCAGTAGTATTTGGCGACAATTGCCGCACGCGTGAATGCTTACATATATAAAATTTATGAATTGTGTGTTGTTGGAAGATGATAATTATTCAAAGAAATTCTACTAAAAAAAAAGACAACTTGTTTTTGGAGTAATAAAATGAAAAAATAACTATTTAAGGATAATAAAAAAAAGCAACTGTAGTAATGTAACAACAGACGTCAATAAAATGAGGTTTATTTAATTTAAGTGGCCGCCGTGGCGTAGTGGGTAGAGTGCGACGCTCACACGCCGAAGGGTAAAGGTTCGATTCCCAGCTGCTTCGAGCTGCTGACAACACTCAAAGAGTAATAACTGTCTAAGAAAGCTTCTCAAATTTCGCCGTTCGGAGTCGGCAAAAAACTGTAGGTCCCTTCTACTCGTGAGAGAACAGTAGCGCGCACAACACGAGTAGTTGATGAGCAAGCTAGGCCCTGGTCCCCCTCTGGACTGTAGCGCCAACAATTATTATTATTATTATTATTATTTAAGTTTTATTACTAATCTGTCAAGAATCGTATTTGGTAAATTTGACAGCTTTTGTTTTTTCCAAGTGATGGAGAAATGTTCGTCATTTAGAAAGAAAAGAATTAATTTAATAAAAACTAAAGTCTGAGCTTTATAATAGTAATAATTCTAAATCTTTGTGTTTGAATGTTTGAAGTGCGTTTTCTATTTTTTATCTCCGCACTAAGACAGTGCGCATAGTGAATACCAGGTAAACCAGCATGAGCGTCAAGATACAAATGTCTCGATAGGGAACATTTGTTGTGAACGAGCCCTTATTTTTTTTTTTGTTTGTTTGCTATGAGATCTGTGAAAAATATTAAGTATACATGAAGTCATTAAACAGACAGCATCAAATTTTTTCGTCGTGTTAAAAATGTCGAATTTTGTACCAGAAAGTGATGAATTGCGGAAAGCATTAATTTTTTGTTTTCATTTGAAGAAAAGTGCTGCAGTGTCGCATCGAATGCTTGTCGAGGTATATGGTGATCATGCTCTATCAGAAGCAACATGCAAAAGATGGTTTCAATGGTTCAGTAATAATAATTTTCTCTTTTTGTTTATGACCACCAAAAAAGTTTTAAGACGCCGAATTGCAAAAGATATTGGATGGAGATGACACTTTGAGTCAAAAGCAAATGGTAGCAATGTTAAATGTTGCACAACAAACAATTTCTTACCGTTTAAAAGCTATGGGAAGGCTCCAAAAGTGTGGAAAATGGGTGTCACATGAATTGAATGAAAGACAGATGGTAAATCGAAAAAACACTTGTGAAATTTTGCTTCAAAGACACGAAAGAAAATCGGTTTTGGATCGGATTGTTACTGGCGATGAAAAATGGATTTATTTTAAGAATCCTAAACGGAAAATCATGGGTTAATCTGGGACAACCATCAACATCGACTGCAAAACCGGATCGATTCGGCAAGAAGACAATGATGCGTGTTTGGTGGGACCAGAAAGGTGTGCTGTATTACGAGCTTCTAAAACCTGGTGAAAACGTTAATACTGATCGCCACCGACAACAAAAGATCAATTTGAACCATGCATTGATCGAGAAACGAGCAGAATGGGCCAGAAGACACGGTAAGGTAATTTTGCTCCATGACAATGCACCTGCACACAAAGCAAAACCGTTTCAAGATACAATCAAAACACTTGGCTGGGAGCAGCTACCCCACCCGCCGTATTCACCAGACTTGGCTCCTTCCGACTACCATTTGTTTTCATCAATGGGACACGTATTGGCTGAGCAGCATTTTGATTCCTACGAGGAGGTCAAAAATTGGGTGTCTGATTGGTTTGCTTTAAAAGACGAACAATTTTATTGGCGAGGTATTCACAAACTGCCAGAAATGTGGTCAAAATGTGTAGAAAACAATGGCCAATACTTTGAATAAAATGTTTTTACTTTCCCATTTATAATAAGTGTTTTATTATTCATACCGGTATACCTGGTAGATTCTAAAACACGAAGAGATGCGTTAGTTAACTTACAAATTAAACTGCTGACATATTGTATGGAGAAGTCTAAAAATCACTTTCTAACTAACACCATTTTTATCGTACGCTACAAAATAATAATACAATTTAAAATTTAAATCTGCAAATTAATATGACCAAATTGTTTAAAGAGGACGGCCTAGACTAAAGTGGAGCACACAATTGGAGAAGGATCTCAACCAATTTAGAGTGCGCAACTGGAGACAGCTGGCGAAAGATCGTGCTGGCTGGAGAGGCATGTTGGTTGAAGCCCAGGTCCACCCCGGACTGTAGCGCCACAAAAAGAAGAAAAAGAAACTGTTAAAGTTTAAAATATAAATAAATTCACATCTTTGTGAATTTTAAGACATAAGATAGTTTCAGCACTTATTGATATTTTGTAAATATAAGAGTTATTCCAATAGGGACTTGACAAATGTTTGGTTTGTGAACGCATTTTTTCACAACTTTGTAAATTCACCATGAACAATTCTTAAACCAGCAAAATTTGCAAAATATTAAAAAAAAAAGAAGTTTTCAAGATCATTTTTAAGTTCAATTTCTGACCATTTAAAATTCGCTCGCTATACTGAGCGATATTAAACTCAGTAAGTGTCAACTACTTCCAATCCAAAGACATATAAAAATGTTTTCAATCTTTTTATAAGAACTTTTCTGGGCGAAAAGTGGTTAACTTTATTTTAAGTGCGAATTTTTCGACTGACCTGGCATCACTTTTTTTTTGCTGCGAACACACAAACAATTCAATCATTGCGGAAATTTCAGGCGCTTAGTAGGTAGACCCCGTTATATTGCAGGCGACTCGTGATACTTCATTTAACATATAAGAAGTATGCCTCAACTCGAAGTATTTTTTATGCAAAAAGTCAATGAATTGACAATTGAAGCTGAATATTTAAGTTCTCGGAAACCGAAATGCCTTTGGCACGTTAACATTAAGAAGCAAAAGAACCAAATCAATTCTAACATTCCCATAAATTGCATAGAATTCAAGAAACAAGTCTAACATTCCGACATTTATGCCCCATATGGGTTAAATTTGTATGCAAGAAGTGCGCACCACCCATTACGTGGTCGTACGTTTTAGCTTGATTGGATTGTATTCGTATATCAAATCGAAGCTTTACCGTGTCTAAATGTAGCATCCTCAGTATTTAATTTAAGTTCTGATGCAACGGTGATAAATTACGAAGGAACAAACCACAATTGTGCGAATGCGATTTCACTGAAGCGATTTGCCAACTTCCAGCAGCCACAGAATTGATTTATATTCTGACTTCTGTCCAATTTTCCTGGTGAATGTGTGTATTGTGTTGTTTTGTTTTTCATTCTGCTTGTTTTTAATTCACTAGCCGACACAGTTCTCCGCTAGACACTTTTATTCAGAGCACACGCCTCTTCCCTTCACCGTACATGTGTATGTTCCTCTTTGTCTATTTGTATTGTTTTTTTTTTAATTCTCAAGTTAAATTCAATTCACTGGTCGCCGTTGTCGTCGCTGTGTCTATTCACGAATAAAATCATCGCAGCAACGCCACACGGGATCAAAACAAAAAAAAAATGAATTTATTTTTTTCTTGCAATAAATGGGAGTTAAATAACACAACATCCTTGCCATGTACGACAAGCGACAAATTTATTGAAGATGACAAAGTGATGCAGTTCATATGTAGGTGAACCACAGGAGAGAATACACAAAAAAAGGTTGCGTCATCGTCTATTTGTCGTGAAATCAATTTTCTTGAACGCTTTATTTTGTTCCTTTTTCCGCAGTTCTTCCGCGGGACAGACGCATAGGTACACAAAAAGTGATTTGTTGCAATTGATATAGAAAGAGATCAACGACAAGCAGTTGGAATTTTTTAAATTACAGCAATTTGTGAACTTTAATCAAATTAAACTGTTAAATATTGATAAACAGGGAGGTAGTTCTGTATGTTGACGAGGAAATATATCCATCATTTTGTTTGTGCGGCTTTTGCTGCTAGATTTCGCGATGAGTCTGGTTCGGTGGCAAACCCAAATTACAGATGATTGTTTTCAATTGGTTTGTAGACGTGACGGTGAATGTGCCTGAATTTGATAAATTTAGATTTGTTTAAATTGGGATTTGTTGCGGAGAATAATGATAAATAAGAAAAGATTGAATGGAATTCGCATATATTTGAGCTCGCTGAAAATTCAAACACGAAGAAATGACTTAATTTTGATTCTTGAGCAATCATCCATAGTTCAATTGGGATGTGAAGCTTTTCAAATTTACTCGTAAATTTTGCCAAAAAAAAAGATTAAATTCATGCGAAAAGCTTTTATTTAGAGTATTTGTCGATTTCATGTATTCTATCGAATGTCATCCAACAGAAGCAAAAAAAAAAAATTAACTGTCTCTTTCGATTCAGGATAAAGAAACTAATGGGAATATGTGCCAAATGGCGAAAAGAGAGTTTAAATCGGCTTTGCCATATATTTTTATTTTATTGAATGTTATTTATTATTATTATTTATTGAATATTATTATTTGTGAATGGCTGCCACTGTGATTTCAACAGCGTTGTTTATTTCAAGGACCGGGTTTAAACTACTCTTTGCCTCAAAAGTGTATCCACACGATCCACAATATTGGGACTGATTTTTGTTTTCATATTTTTTAATATTTTTTAAATCAAGTGGCTTTATGCCAAATTTGAACTTTTAGACCAATTCAGACACAGTGTCAATCTTTAAAGAAAACCAAAAGAAGATCTGATCATCAGTTAAACCCAACACGCGAAGGTACGACAGAGCTTTCAAGTTTATTTTCTTTTCTTTTGACGATTGAGAAAAAACTTTTTGCCGATTCTGAAATCATTTCTGTCCGGTGGCTGTTAGTCAAACAATTTCGAAACCATTATGAGCGATATTACAAAAAAAACCCATAGAATGATTAATCTTTAGTCTCAAAATAGGCATCAGCTTCCACGGTCACATCCTCATTCGAGCCATTTGAGGTCTGAAAAGAGGTAGAAGTCCCTGGGGGCCACATCTAGAGAATACAGTGGGAGCGCATTTCTTGGTGAAAGAGAACATTTTTCTTCTTCGTTTTTTTTTTTACGATTTCTTCCTTCAAATGTATCAATAATGCCATGAAGTATTTTCTGTTGATCCGTTTACCTTTCTCAAGATAGTCGATTAATAAAATTCCGTGCACATCCCAAAATACGGATGCCATTACCTTGCCAGCCGATATTTGTGTCTTTGGACGCTTTTGAACGTGGATCACTCGCTGCTGTCCACACAGCTGGCTACCTGACTGTAGTGGGTTCATATTTCATTCATAGGGACATACCGACGCAAAAAGTTCTGTTTATTTGGACGAAACAGCTCCAAACAACTCTCAAAATCATCGATACGTTGTTTGGTCCATTGTGAGCAAACGCGACACCCATTTCAGAAACACCTTTCTCATGGATAAATGTTCGTGCAAAATAGTGTTCACATTGCCTTCTTTAAGGTGTCAGCTATCACACGCAATTTCACTTTGTCAAACGATTTTGTGCACTTTTTTTTATGTTTTCGGATGAAGCCACCTCAATTGGCCTTCTATAGCGCTCGTTTGTTTGCATCTTTGGTGTCTGCACGGTCACGTTGAAAGTTTGCAAACCACCGACAAATAGTTGTTTTTTGATAGAGCAGAGTCCCTGTGACACTTTTCAAGTTCATGCTTAACTTGTTTTGTTTCATTGTTTTAAAAACCGCAAAAATAGCGTCGGTACTTATTGAGTGATGTTTTAAAAGTTGATTTCAAATGATCTCAAACAAAAATAATACTTTGTGAAAACAATAAATTTAAGCCACATGAATTAAGTTTTAAATTGTTGAATGTACAGTATCGGACAAAGTATTTGCAACTCGAACAGAAACTAGGAGATTTCATCAAATCCATGATACTCTTTATCCGAATATTCTTACACAGCAAATTTGACATACTTTTAAAGGGTTGTATTTAAGGCAAACAAAAAAAAAAAATCATGAAGATCCAATAAATATTTCTGAAGTTATGATACATTATGCTAAGGAACTTAAAACTGTCTCGCGACAAAACAATTGCATCTTTTAATTCAAATGGAATATATATATATACTGTATATATATATTCATATATATTCAATATTTTGTGGGAAATCCTTTGTTTTCAATCACTGATAAACTGAAAATCAATTAAATTCTTTGAAATATTCGCGGGAATTTCATTCCATACTTTCTCTATTCTTGAGAAAAAATTGTCCGCTTTTCGATTGTCCGCAGCCCGATTTATTTTTTTGTTTTACAATTTCTCAAAGATTCTCAATGAGGTTTAAATCTGGGACTGCGGTGGTCAATCCATAACAGCGACATTTTGGTCAAAGAGCCACGATTTGACCAACTTTGGTGTGTGTTTTGTGTCAATATCCTGCTGGAACACCCAACGCAACGGCATTTCCCATTCTGCATATGGTAGCATAGTATCTTTTATGACGTTTTTATATCCGTGTTGGTCCATTATACCAATTATACGATGCAATGAGCCCAAAGCAGCAGCACCCCCACACCATCACATAACCTCCACTATGTTTAAAAGTTTTTAGGCAAAATCGGCTATGAAGTCGCTTGTCAAGTGGTCTTCTTACGTACGAAATTCCAACGCTAGACATAATATTGAATTTTGACTCATTACTAAAATGGTCTGAGCTCCACTTCTGAATGTCCCAACACAGATGTTCTTCCGTAAAATTAACCCGTTTTTTCAATGGGTCAATGGTTTGTTTTTTTTTTTCAAATCGTCAATCAATGGTTTTTTAGCAGGTCGAAAAGTGCCCAAATTAGCTTCGATCAACTGACGAGATATTGTTCTAGCACTAACTGTTAACTGGAACTCTTGAACCAATTTCGGCGCAGATATGAAGGGATTTTTTTTTTTCACTTTTTGTGCCAATAAACTGTTCATTCCGGCACGAACTGTCCATTTTACGTGGTCGACCGCCACGATGCACAACAGCTACTTCTTTTGTTTTCTTATATCGATCAATAATTCGAGAAACCGACGATTTATGAATGATGTATTTTATAGCTATTTTCTTTTGTGAAATGCCTGATGTGAAGTCAGGCATTGAGGGTTTAAATTATTTAATGAACTACCAAACGATTTGAAACAAGAAACCCGTTTAAAAGATTTTAAAAGAATGATAATAGACTATGTAAAAATAAAATTTAATTGAAATGCACAAAAACTAGTAATTAAGAGAAATGTGAAGTAAAACAATTAATATGTATCTAATAGCAAACCTTAGCTAAATAAATAAATGAAATGAAATGAAATGAAATCGTCAATAATACTTTACCTTAACGCATTACCAAACTTTGTAGGTGCCATTATCAAAATTTGCAAGAACACCCGAGGTCTGGTGTGTTAAAAAATATTTACGCAAGTGAGCCTGCAGGTAACGAGCTTCTAACAAGTGATCAATACAATATTACTCAGAAATAATGGGAAACAACTGCGTTGCAATGATAAACATGTTGCATTCACTTCAGTTGCAATTTTAAGTTCCTTAGCATAATGTATCTGTGGTCGCCGTGGCGTAATGGGTAGAGTGCGATGCTCACACGCCGAAGGGTCTAGGTTCGACTCCCAGTTCAACACGAATTCTTCTAATATTTCACGGCACCACCTCTTTCGAGCTGCTGACAACACTCAAAGAGTAATAACTGTCTAAGAAAGCTTCTCAAATTTCGCCGTTCGGAGTCGGCAAAAAACTATAGGTCCCTTCTACTCGTGAGAGAACAGTAGCGCGCACAACACGAGTAGTTGATGAGCAAGCTAGGCCCTGGTCCCCCTTTGGACTGTAGCGCCAACAATTATTATTAGCATAATGTATCATAACTTCAGAAATATTTATTGGATTTTCATGAAATTTGTTTTATTGTTTTCCTTAAATACAAATTTGAGGTGCTCAGCCGAGAATCGAGCTTGGAACTTCGGCGTGTAAGTGTCGCACTCTACCCAGTAGGCCCCGGCGGAGGCATTGTTTATGATAGGTTAATTTTAGGTTAAAAAAAAAAACATAGGACCATTTTTTTTTAATTTCCTAGGAGAAATATTGACTATTTTTAGGAAGTTAGATTATAATAATAATTGTTGACGCTACAGTCCAAAGGTTAACCAGAACCTATCTTGCCCATCAACTACTCGTGTTGTGCGCGCTATTGTTCTCTCACGAGTAGAAGGGACCTACAGTTTTTTGCCGACTCCGGACGGCGAAATTTGAGAAGCTTTCTTAGACAGTTATTACTCTTTGAGTGTTGTCAGCAGCTCGAAAGAGGTGGTGCCGTGAAAAATTCGAAAAATTGGCATTGAGCTGGGAATCGAACCCTGTGTGTGAGCGTCGCACTCTACCCACTACGCCACGGCGACCACAATACCTTTATTTATCAATTAAAAAACGTTCATTTAAATTTTTTTTGTCAGTATCTGTAAAAAAAATACCTCTTTCTCAGCTCTGAACATGAGTCTTAAGCACATCTCTTTAGGCACACTCATCCGCTGGAACGCGCATGCATTCAATTCCCTCTACCCCAGAGCTAATTTAACCCAACTCGTTGTTTACCCAAATGCGATTACGAAACAAAATTATGTGCAATTAATTTAGCTCCTGCAGTCGCTGCAAAAGTTGCAGCAGTTATTAATGAATGTGTTTAATTATAAGTTGCGCGTGTAGCGCGCATTGTATGCGACCAATTTTCCTCCATTCAAATGAAATATTTGCTGTAATTGAAAAATATTTAATTTATATGCAATTTTTTTCCTTTTCGATTTCAGGTACGTACCCACAGAATACAGACGCCTGATTTGTGGATTAATGGATTATTTTGTTCAGTAATGTGGTAACGTATTGAAATTTGTTTTAGTTAAAATTTTTATGTTATAATTTTACGCAAGGTTCGTGGAATCATAATGACTCTCGGTGCCCTTGTTTCGGCAGCCATAAAATGCATGCATATGTCTCCACAGACGACCAAAATCATAAAAAAAACCCTATTCAAGGTTTGATACACTCCAAAATTGCCTTAACACGAGAATGCCTCGCATGTGTCTGTCGCCGGTCAACGAAGCACAATGGAGGTGGAGACAAAAATAAATACAAACTGCGCACTCAATTAAGTCCTTGAAAGACCCCGAAAAGAAATAAAAGACGAAAAAAAGATTAGGTTTAAGGTTTTTTGTTCTCTGTTGGCTTGAAGCTCGGGTTTGCTTTGGTCGTCTTGTTCAGACCGGAACACTGGTGTAGTAAGAGACGCCAAGTACTCACAACCACTCGTATTCATATTTCTAAGAATTTGCATTCTTTTGTGTAAGAAAAGGTATCGTTGTCGCAAAAGAGACGAGAACAAAAAAAAAAAAAAAAAAAAAAAAACAAGGAAGATTCAATCTTGTGGCGTTCACAGGGTAGAATAAAGAACGCAAATAAAGATGGTGAAATGGGGAAACCCATTACTGCGGAAAACTGGTGGTAGTAGGAACTTTTGCCAGCCTCTTCTTGCTCTGTACAGCAGGCTTTCGAAATTCCTATTATTCTCTTCCTATTTATCATTACCACAGGAGTGCAGGAGAAAAAAGAAAAGCGAAAGACTTACCATTACGTGGATGGATGTGCGCAAAGTAAATATGTGATGCTGCACGGACGCTACAAGCATGCCCTTGTGCGGTGCTGGGTGGTTCTTTTACAGAAGAGATGAACTGCAGTTAAGAAGTTATGTATACCACAGTACTGGTGGTGGACGAACGACTAACTAAATAAAAGAGGAGAAAAGAAAAGAATCCAATTCCAGCTAAATAATAAAAACTGAAGAAACTGTGTGTAGAGCGGAGAGCACGAAATGCATTCAATGCGGTTTACACAGACTGAACACTATGGGACTCATTCGCATCTTGGAGGCCACTTTGGCATCTTCATATGCACAAAAAAGGATTTTTCTTTTTTCTTTTTTTTTCCTGTCAATGAGCAGCGACCTGGTCGCTAGTTAGACATGTCAGAGGTAGGCGTGTTAGGAGCGTATGAGGTGCTACTGTGTCTTGCGCAATCTGAAGACGGTTAATCTTTGATGACGTTTGGTGGAGAAATCTAAACTAGATTTAAATAACTTTCCCAGTCCCAGAAGAGAGGTCAAATGACCTGGACCTTGGTTGTGGTCGCAGAGGTTCGTTTGGCTGATGAAGTGGGTTTCTATGGCAGGGCATGGTTGAAAAGATGACATTTGCGAGAATTTTATACTCACCACATGAAGCATGTACAAAGGAGATGATGAATTTTGACTGATTTTGAGTCAGTTAGCCAAAAGTCAGAAAATATTTTTTTCCCATTGATCGATTAATAATACCAGACTTGGGGACTACGTCAAAAATGGAATTGAGTCTTTTAACTGATAATTCTAACAATATGAATAGATAGAGGATTTCCGAATTTTTAAGAATTTCGAAATTTTTTTTTTAAATCTTGTAGGAACGTCTTTCATTTTTCCGGGCACGAAATATATCTTGTTACTGTGGCTACTAGTGGAGCTCTACCTACCGAGCGGCAAATTATTGTAACTCGTCAAATAAAAAGATCAAGCCTATCGCGTAAATTTTTGGCGCTTCATGTTTCCGTGCTTTATTCTTATCCACACAACTTGCAAGGACTTCCGTACATCAATGCAATGAATGTGTACTCTAGCGGCATTCGAATTTTTTCTGTTGCCAAGAATTTTTCATTTACCATCTTCAATATGTTTAAAAATTACATTTGGGAGGATTGACAAATCTCTGGAGTCCAAATGACCAAACCAACTTCGATAAATGTTATCTTAACAATTTGAATCAAAATGATGGAAAGTCGATAAAATCTTGAAAAACAGATTCCAATTCATCACGTGTTCGAGGAGAAGAAACTCGAAGAAAAACTCGAGGCTTCAGTCTTGCCTTCCCAATTAAAAAATATAAGCTGTCAAATCTGTACAAGTAATGGCAACGAGTGTGTTTATTGTGCAATTTGTGCAAAGATTCTCTCTCAATGCTGACATTCTCCACCAAACATTATCACTTGCTTTGGAAATATTTTGGATTTCAGTCTTGTGGCTGAAGAGAAAGACAAATGACAGTTTTGAAGAAAGAAATGTCAATGTTATGCGAGTCGTAATAATACAAAAAACTTATCATGATGCAAATAATAATTGGTTTTAGAGAGAAGCTTGCCCAAGTTTCTTTAAGAAAGAACTTTCTTAAAGAAGAGGCATGCTTGTTAAAAATGGCGATGATGGGTGAAACGTTCAAGGTGGAGTAAAATTTCTTTCAAAATGTATTTGATCAGATGCTTTGTGGTCTCATTGAAAACACACTCACAGCTGGAGGTTATGCGGTCAAAACAAGGAACACCTTTCAACGAGGTATATTTTTCAACGGAAATACACTTCAACGAGAAATATCTTTCAACGAGAAATACCTTTCAACAAGGAATACCTTTCATCATATCAGTCTTAATCTGTTTTTTTAAACTTTAAAATTCATAAAGTGAGGGCCGTGGTGTAAAGTGCTAAACTAACACGCCGATGGCCCCAGGTTCGATTCCCGGATTGAACACCTCGCTCGGTTCCACTGCTTTCAAGCCGCTGGCAACACTTTGAAAAGGGCTTCTCAAACTTCGCCGTTCGGAGTCGTCAGAAAAACTGCAGACCCCCTAGTGCACAACACGAGTAGTGGATGAGCATGTTAGGCCCTGTGCTCTGTGCTCATGCCATAATTCATTAAAGACTACCTTGAGAAATGACTTCCATTTTGAAGACTTTTTCTTGACAACTTTTATTATGACACACAGATCAAAAAATATTCGGCTTGGACCTTGTGACACAAGGTTGTACTGGCCCTTTTCACACGACGACAATCTTAAATTCGGAGACTTCAACAAGTGCTTAAGCACAAAAATCTAAACCCAAGTTTAGAACTGGAACTTCACAACAATTACCTTGGAATCTACCATTCTGTATCAACATGTCATTGCAAACCGAAATAACGCGCGGCATTATAAACTTTCTTCGGCAGCTTCACCAGATATCGCGAAAAGTACACATATTTAAATACGTTCTTCATCGCATCAGTGTAGAACGCAGTCAATGCATTCTTTAAATTGTCATCCATTTCCCTTGACACTTGAATGAAATGTCAAATACATAATTTTTGTTAGTAAGTTGTGATGGAGCTTTTCAATCGTATCATCTTGATGTGCTCCCACCACAAAAGAGTTGTGTCTATCTCCTCCTCCTCTTGTGACCCCTCTCATCAAAAATCACTTTGTTCAACATTGTGCACCAACCTGTGATAGAGCTCTGTCTCTCCCTCCCCTCTCTCTATCATCCTATCTCTCTTCCACTAGTGGCTTTCGCGGAATGTTGTCTTCTTGAGTTTGCCATATGAAGACGAGGCCAAAAGGCATGGACAGGATGTCTTCGAACATATGATACACCAGCGACAGCGATGATTACTAGGAAACAAGATCACGATGATGGTGTGGCAATTCTCTGCCTTCCCGCCCGTGTGTGCGTGCGTGCCAAGAAGAAGAAAACCTCTAACACGGATAAGTTGCTGATGGACGGGTTAAACAAAAGGCAAACAGCAAAATAACCTGTCTTTCGAGTTTTTCCTCATTCTCTTGCTTTGTCACCCCTCTTCATGTGTGTTTGAACAACAAATGATTTTTTTTCCTCATTTTATTATTTATTTGTTCTGCTCTTCCTTCTTTATTGTTGTTGCTTTGTTATGTTTGTCTACGACAGAAACCAGTTTCAAAAGTGTTTTCGTCATTTTTTTTCGGTACATTTTTCTCTTCTTCGCGACAGGTACATTCGTGGTACATAGGGCCTCCGGCGCGGTGTATAACATCCAACATAACGTCATCAGAAAAAATTAGAATATAAATAGAATGGTATGTCATTATTGTCATCACTGTTTATATATATCTCTCTTGTGTTGGCTCCGAAATGGACGCACCCCGTCTCCCTTGGCCACCCCGTTGGTAGTGAGTTTTTATTTTTCTATATCACGTGTCTCATACCACACATCATTATTTGTCCTTGTATGGGTTCTTCTGTGTTTGACTTTGTATTATTTTTGTACACGGCTTATTTTTTTGGGAGGGAAATAGAGCTCGATTTGAGAGAAAATACATACATGACCCTGACTTATATGTACGACGAGGAACAGCATTGGAAGTGTTTTTATCAGAGAGGGGCTACATTTTATATTTTTTTTTTATATAAAGTTATTATGATAATTAGTTTCCTGAACCAGTTTTCTTTTTTTTCCGTTTTTGTATTTATTAAATTTTCGATAGACGATAGACTCTCTGCTAAAAGGTTTCTTTCCATCGCAGGGAACTTGATTTACACCACAGTAATTTTGTTAACCGTACTCTGGCGCATAAATTTGATTGTTCTTAGTGATAATGCGTTTCAGTGAAAATCCATCTTTTTGTTTTCTTGCTCAGCGACAAATTGTGTTGAGATTGTGGATCTTAGTCGGAAAATGGGTTGGCATGGGCAGAACATATTTATCAAGTCCAGGCTTAGGTGCACGTGGGCGAGTTCATGAGATGGAATTCCAAGTACGGGGAGATATGGAGAAGAAAATGTTCAACGTTTTCTTCTCCCAAAAGCCAAGCTTTGGGGTTTTTCCGTGGAAAATATTTAGTGTCCCACCTTGTCGTTGGTTGGTATGGTGTATGAGAGCAAAGGTCAAGAATTTATTTTACTTTTTCAGCCTTCCGACAATTTCATTTGTTGTCAGCACAGTGTAAGCAGCACGTTTGGAGACTGAATAGAGGTTTGCTTGGATTAGAGTACCTAAGAGATTCGTTTAAATAGTAGATGAGTTGATAGTAAATTCTTTTGAATATAAAAGACTTAGACTTTTAGGCATTTAGTAATAATACTAATTGTTGGCGCTACAGTCCAAAGGGGGACCAGGGCCTAGCTTGCTCATCAACTACTCGTGTTGTGCGCGCTACTGTTCTCCGCGAGTAGAAAGGACCTACAGTTTTTCGCCGACTCCGAACGGCGAAGTTTCAGAAGCTTTCTTAGACAGTTATTACTCTTTGAGTGTTGTCAGCAGCTCGAAAGAGGTGGTGCCGTGAAATATTAGAAAAATTGGTGTTGAACTGGGAGTCGAACCTAGACCCTTCGGCGTGCGAGCGTCGCACTCTACCCACTTCGCCACGGCATTTAGTAAAACATTAACAAATTCCTTGTAGTCTAGTTTTTAAAAGCGAAATTTATTTTAAAATTGGTCGGAAACATTTGCTTAGTTTGAAGGAAGAGGTTAACATGGTATGTGTATGTATACCGGTTTTTTGAAAATAAAACACTAATTATTAATGGGAAAATGGAAAGTAAAAACATTTTATTCAAGGTATTGGCCATTGTTTTCTAAACATTTTGACCACCTTTCTGGCAGTTTGTGAACACCACGCCAATAAAATTGTTCGTCTTCTAAAGCAAACGAATCAGACACCCAATATTCGACCTCCTCGTAGGGATCAATGTGCTGCTCAGCCAATGCGTGTCCCATCGATGAAAATAAATGGTAGTCGGAAGGAGCCAAGTCTGGTGAATACGGCGGATGGGGTGGCTACTCCCAGCCAAGTGTTTTGATTGTATCCTGAACCGGTTTTGCTTTGTGTTCAGATGCATTGTCATGGAGCAAAATTACCTTACCGTGTCTCCTGGCCCATTCTAGTCGTTTCTCGATCAATGCATGGTTCAAATTGATCATTTGTTGTCGGTAGCGATCAGTATTAACGGTTTCACCAGGTTTTGAGAGCTCGTGGTACAGCACAATTTTCTGGTCCCACCAAACACACATCACTGTCTTCTTGCCGAATCGATCCGGTTTTGCAGTCGATGTTGATGGTTGTCCCAGATTAACCCATAATTTTTTGCCGTTTAGGATTCTTAAAATAAATCCATTTTTCATCGCCAGTAACAATCCGATGCAAAACCGATTTTCTTTCGTGTCTTTGAAGCAAAATTTCACAAGTGTTTTTTCGGTTTCCCATCTGTCTTTCATTCAATTCTTGTGGCACCCATTTTCCAAACTTTTGGAGCCTTCCCATAGCTTTTAAACGGTCAGAAATTGTTTGCTGTGCAACATTTAACATAGCTGCCATTTGCTTTTGAATCAAAGTGTCATCTCCATCCAATATCTTTAACTAACTAACTTAACTTAATAAACTAACTTAACTTAATAAACTAACTTAACAAATAACTTTTTTGGTGGTCTTCCACGTTCTTCATTTCTTACATCAAAATCATTATTTCTGAACCGTTAAAACCATCTTTTGCATGTTCCTTCTGAACCATGATCACCATATGCCTCGATATATATGTATGTATACTAAATATTTTTCACAGAAAAAAAAAATAAGGGCTCGTTCACAACAAATGTTCCCTATCGAGGCCTCATGCCTCCATTCCTTTCCCTTAATAAAATTATAAAGTTCCATTGTCTGAGATTTTGTCTACCCACAGGGAAATTTGTGAATAATTTGGTAAGAGTTTACCTTCTTTAAGCTTGTCAAATTTCGAATAAGGCTGTTCTGATTTAAAAGCTTTGCTGCGAAAGTCCCTTGGGTTCCGTAGAATTGAAGTAACACAATTTTTCTAAGAAGTAATATTGTTTTAAGACCAATTCTTGTTTTTGTGCTTTAATAGCTCGCTTTTTTTTTTACAATATATTAAAGTGCATTTGTGCCCTTTCTAAGTAAATATTCTTTTTTTTTTTGTTCCAATGGTTTATTTTTGGAACACAATGGGTTCAGGCAGTGCTGTACGTACGATATGCGTTGTCTCGTAATTTTAAGCAGTTTAATTTCAAAGAAAGATAGCTTACTTTGTTCCTCAATCACCTCCTCATGGTGTCATAAATTTCAACAGGACATATGACGAGTGTCTTCACAAGACAATCGGATATACAAAACGTAGCGGAATGGTGTTAACTTAATTCAACGGCATATTGAAAAACATTTCCAATTGTTTATGATTTCTTCATTAATAATCATAGACTTAATCGCCTGGAAGAAGTTAAAGATCTTGGGCGATGCAGAACGCCCTCACTGAAGTACGGTTCACATCAGAGTAATAATAAACATAATTTTTGGCGCGACAGTCCATAGGGGGACCAGAACCTATCTTGCCCATCAACTACTCGTGTTGTGCGCGCTACTGTTCTCTCACGAGTAGAAGGGACCTACAGTTTTTTGCCGACTCCGAACGGCGAAGTTTGAGAAGCTAAAACCAGAGTCGATACCCTTAAAAGTACATACTTTTCGAAAGCTTTAATACCAACAAGAGCAATTTGTTTCATTTTTTAAAAATAAAAAAAAAGTTTACACACTTTTTTCCTGTATTTGCATAGTTTTTAGTGGGAGCCATGTTTGGAACATATTCGGAAGTTTCCAGGTTTGTTTGTTTTCTGGAGGGTTATATAAAACTTTTTTAGTGTTTTTTAAAGAGTATAAATTGCATATTAAGGTTTTCTTCAAACTTTGCTGTTCAAAATAGGTAATAAACTTTTGTTTTTAAAAGACGCAAGGACGCAAAAGCGATGAAAAAGCTATATTGGAACCTCTTTTAGGCAATTCTGGCACCCAATCTTAAGTTAAATTTTTGGCAAAAAGTATTCCAATACCAGTCACCTTCAACAGAAATCTCATGAAAGTTCGCCACGAATCAAAAAGCTTCGTTGCAAACTTATCTTTACACAAAATGTTTAATGATTATGTTCCAATAAATTCGAGAAATCAAAAGACACAAAAAAAAAAATAAAATCAATTTTTCAATCACAGCCGACCATCTTCTGTTTCGCAGGAGAACACAACGCAAAATAATAAAAATAAACACCACTCGGGCAGTATTCCCATTTCGCAATTAAAGCTGATAAGGAATTTAATGACCACTTTTAATTGATGATGTACTCAACTGGCATTCATGCCGATGCCAATGATGATACTTGTCGTCGGTTCGATGTGTGCTGTGTTTACGTTGTTATTGACGTGACACAGTTTTGAAAACAAAAGGAAAATACATGTATACTAAAAATATGATAAAAGAGACACCAGACTGAATCGTCACATTGAATTATTTAATGAACTGCCACAGGGGAGGCATTAAGGACCGCTGAAATTTTTTTTCTTCTCCCTTTTTCACTTAGGTGGGTAAATATTTTGCGGATGCCTTTTTTTTTTTTTTTTTTTTTTTTGTTTTAGAATGTTTGGATGGCGCTTAGCAGTTGGGAACGCTTTCGTAATTGACAAACATGTGCTTGGACTGCAAGCCATTTGTGTTTGGCATACAAGCTTGTCTCTTTTTCCAACCACTTCAATGTTTTGACAAGACCAATTAAAGTGTGTTTATATTTCGTTGGAGTATTTGATCTTTTTGAACAGTTGTAGGGAAACATTTGTATGTGGATGTGGTGGGGATATGTTCTAAAGTACACTTGTTACTAGGTGGACACAGATAGGAGCAGGTGAATTATTTAAAATTTGAATTTGTGTCACTGTGGAAATAAACAAAATAAATTGTTTTGTATTTTATATTGACGAATGCCGGCTGTAACAAAAAAAAATAAAATGTTGTCCACTATCTGCACTGTTTTCCCGAAATTAAAATACATTTAAATTAAATTCCCAGTTTAGCGGCTTTCTCACGAATTTTGATCAACCCCAAAAGTGGTAGCAACATGAGATTTACCAAAATGAGGCCAAGTGCGACCATTTGTAAAAATTGCAACAGCCATGCAAACACCCTTGCATGAAATTCGCTAAAGAACCAATGAGAGACAGCCTAAAGAAAATCACTCTTACGAGACCATGTTGTGACATTGACATTTTACGATGCTCTTGTCACTTCATCTACACTGATGCACCTCTTTCGGTGATAAAGTACGTACGTCAATGGAGTTGGCATTAGTGCGAAGACACATTTAATGTAATTTTCTGGTAGATTTTGCCCCCTGTTCCTACTTGCCTTGCATCGTATTTATTTCATTGCATTACTATGACATTGTTCTGTAAAAAAAAAAAATTCCTCGGAAAGACCGATGTATGCTGACGAAGAAATCCATCAGCATCCATCCATCCATTTATTTTGTGCTGCATCAACGTCATCATGGGGAATGAAAAGCAGAACAAAAAACGTTACAGCAACATGAAGAACGGGGGAGACTAAGCAAAAGATGGAACACCTTCGTTAGTGAAAAAGCGGGACAGCAATAGCATGGCTTGACGGAACAGGATTGATAAAGATTTATGTGGGAATTAAGTTGACGTTGATGTCCTGTTCGAAGAGCTTTCTGGCTGGTTGCTTTATTCTCTTGGAAACACAGGGGAGGTACATACTCAGGGGGATGTGTTATTGTTATCAAGTGGATCGACGACATTACGTGGGAAAGTAATGCTTGCAGTAAGGAAGGATCCATAACCGCGTGGGGAGGGTACACGTGCCTGATTCAATTGAGGTTTTTCATCCTGTTATTCTAAAATTTCATTTTGGATAGGATATTTTAGTTTTGTATAAAGTAAGGGCGTAGTATAGTTTTCTAAGAAGAAGCAAGTGGGAGAGTAGAAAATGGAATCTTTCTTTCATTTAGATATTTACAACTCTATAAAAAAAAAAACATATTCTTGTGGTTTCCAAAAATAAGCCTGCAACTTAGACTTGCAGTCTATATAGGCTTTAGGGATGTCATTAATGTATGACTTTTTAAAGAGCCTTATTCGAGGGTTTTGTCTGACTGTTTGTAATTTTGTTGGTTAGCATTTTTTCCAGCGGAAAACTTAACCTTACGTTTGACTTTCTTAAGCAAAAATGATAAATTTTTTTGACGTTAGGGATCAAACTGTGAAGAATGTAATAGAAGATAATCAAAAAAAAAAAATGTAATGGAGGAAAACCAAAATTTCCAAAATTCCCACAATAATGAAGGTTAATTTTAAAATACAAGAAGAAAATGTATAGGCTTTGAAGCAAACTTTGACGATTCGACATCTATCAACCTTTAACACATGTTAATACTAAATCGATTGTAGAGGGACATACTCCGGCTGGTTTTAAAGAGGAAAATAATAAACCACCTGTTGAATAATACAATGAACAAAAAAAAAAATTTTTCGGGATTTTTGATATGAAGCGTCTGAAAGAAGTCGGGGAACTTTTGATCAAGTATATCACACTTGTAATCAATTCAACGCTGTACTTTGTGTACAATAGAGTTCGGTAGATTTTTCTTTTGTTCAAGCGAAGTTACTCACTTCTTCTGTGTGTTATTCACCCTAGGACTGATGTAATATTCACCAAAGGGGAACTTTTTCGCGTTATTTCAATTGTTAAATATGGAAAAACGCGGGTATTGCCCATCCCTGTGTCACAAGTTCACGTTTTGTTCATCGTATTTGTCACTACTTACTATCAAAAAGTTTTAAGTGCATGGTATATGTAATATGAAATAACGGGCAAAGTAAACAAAGAGAATTCTTCTTCTTGTAGTTCTCATATTGAAGGAAATTATGTCTTGGTTCAGGTAAAACGAATTATTTTTAAAAGGCATGTTTTTGGTAATTTATTTTTCTTTTAGAAAAAAATATGTATGCCTAGAAGATTCCAAGCATACATATTTCACATTGTATTGTTCGTAATAATTATGCGCTTCACAATTGGTTCGATCTTTGTTCGGTAAACATAAAAAATTTCAATAACAAAACCCCAATCTCCTTCAGTTATACAGTTTTGTTTTCAATTGATTAAGTATTATTGGGCTGAGCTGGATGTGTGCATTCTGCTTTTCTGAATGCTTTTCATGGAATCAGAGATTAACGGTAAACCAGAAAATCATTTCGTTACTTTTTTCAACTTAAATCTCGTGCCTCTTTTTGGTATTTCTTTCTTTGAAACGTAAAATTTGTCGCAAATGTTTTAAATTTTCATTTGACAATTTTTAAATGCACAGTTATGTCTACGCAAGAATGTGGTTAAGTCATGTAAGGAAAGAAACTAAACCATGTGATGTGTCACATCTTACACAAGATATAATATTTTCAGAGGGGATATATATAACTCGGAGTACATCTTAAAGTTAAACTTCTTCGAAAAACTTATTTTGGGCAGAAGTAGCTTTTCGGTGACAGCCTGATTTGTCAATAGTTTCACTGCATTATCACTGTTATACAGCATTGCCAGATGTTTCGAATTTATGTGAAAAACAGTTTTTTTCCACCAAGAAAGTCATTTCACCTTTATGTCAAATTTTAAATTATTTCAAGAAATAGGTAAGAGTAATGTTTTTTTTTTTTTGTTTAATGTTTTTAAGAGTAATGTTTTATTTTTGTCTTAAAGGGCGAAACTTTCTATTTGATAAATAAGGCTAGTTAAACATTTTATTCTTGTGAGAATACAATCGAAAAAAAAAAATAAACATATTTTTAAACTTGTCCTACCGATTCCGAACTGACAAGCTTTTTTAATTATTAACAATAATTGGGAAGCGCTACAGTCCACAGGAGGACCAGGGTCTAGCTTGCTAATCAAAAACTGGTGTTATGCGCCCTACTGTTATTTCACGAGTACTATTAGAGATTGTTATAAAGAGACAACTTATATTTGTTAATTAGTTAAGAACAGAGCAAAAGTTTTTAAAATGGTATTTTTTCGATTCTCTTCAAATCCCGATTTTTCATAGACGCAGTAAATTCTTCCATAGTTGAAAGCTATTAAGCAGTTTCATGCCATGTCACCTAAAGGTATCAATTTCGATTCGATCGACTAAGTAGCAGAATGTCGTTCTCACGTTCATTACGAATTAATTCTGCAAAGCCCCGGCACTGCTAATCATTTAGGGTAGTGCAACGTTAAGCGTTCGATAATCGAAGTGAATTCTAAGCTGAACTCGTGGCCAACATTCTCATGGTTTATCGATTGCGATCAATTATAAAATTTCCTCTCGTCCTTGGGTCGGGGAGAAGTGCATACAGTCTTCAAACCACCTCACAAATATGCTGTCCAGAGCTTGCTGTCAGAAAATCAATGGCATCAATTATTTTCAAAAGTCTAGATTTTTACTTCGTGAGATACAACCAGTTGCTTGACATTTGTTAATAATTTAATGAAATCCCAAGCGAAAGAAAGCAGGAGGGTGAGTTTTGAAAATTTAATTGTTTATCGAACGGCGCACATTTGTGTGCATAGCTCACCGCCATAATCTTATGATTTACGTGTTTAAATGTCGAAACGTGTTTCGAAATGATCTTGGCGAAAAAAGACGAAGCAAAAAAAAAAATATGAAAATAAATTCCAATTTCAATAAATTGAACTCGCTCAAAAATGCACAGCCGATTGGCTATTTGCGGTCCTTGATAAAAGCGTGTTCAGTTCATGTTTGTGTGCCAAATAATGCATTTTGCCTACACTCGCACACTCACTTTGTTTGAATTAAATCCGTTTTTGTTGTTGGTTCGCGTACTTGTTCGTTCATTGCACTTGAGCACGTTTTGAGGTTAATTGTAAACATTTACACAATACCTATTCGTGTCGGTGCGTACATGTCTTCAGGTAAGACAATTCATATTCAATGAAAAGAAGAAGAAAAAAAAAACAAACACAACTTGTCGCAGCGGTCGGTGCTGTTGGGTGAGCATTTTTCAGTATTCTTCCATCATCAAATTTCAAATACAAATCTATGTGTGTATTTTAATCTAGCCATCTAATTAAGGTGAAAGCGCACTGGCAGGCCGTTTCTAGGTTCGTTTTTGCGTGCCCCCTGAAGTCATAAAGTCCAGATACGGAGATTCATGTTTTGTGATCATTGGCAATCGTGTGTCATAAGAGATTTCCCTTTTTATTGTTGTTTACTATTTATTACTACTATTCTACTCGCCGAAAAGGTTCTTCACCTTTTTTCTCCACAGCGCAGCGGGGGGAGCTTTAGTTTTCTTCAAACTCATTTGCCTGCGGTTGCATTTCTAGACGCACAGACACACATAAGCGATTGTGCGAGGGACTCTGTTGCAAGAGAGACGCGGTGATTTTCCAAACGCTTGGCTTTCACCTCACATATGGATGAATTTTTGTTTTGTTGTTTGATTTTTTTTTTTTTAATAAAAATGTGTGTTATTTAACGACTCGAGCCATGACTAATGTCGCCTTGTCTGATGGAAAGTGGGCGTTTAGCTTGGATAAGTAGATAAGGGAAATTTCTTTTTATTGATTCGGGCGAAGCGATGCGCGGATTGATTTAGATGGGTGGAGTGTGTTGCATATTCATTTTGTTTAGATGCAGACATTTATTTTCCAGTGAATGATGTTTGGATTGGATTTACGAAACTGCACTTCCGCGGTGGGATTACAAAATGAGAATTGATGGAGTTTTCATTTGCTTTCTTAGTTTTTAAAAAAAGGTGTTAAATTTAGTAGGAAATAAGTTGTGGGCTATTTTTCAAATGATTTCACTTAGATAAGTCTTTTTTGTACTCTTGAAGGTTTTGTGAGCAGGTTTGTTTTTTAATCTGTGTTTTAGACATTTTCTTCACGCTTATGATAGCCACTTCGGCGATCAGTCAATGTTTCGCACTCCACTGCGAAGTGAATTTTTGGTGTTGGTAGAACTTCCCTTAAGCTTTAATAGGAAGATGTGCTGTAAGGTGTTCTTTAGGTACAGAGAAATATCTTGTAGGCTTCATACCATTCTGGTCGATGTTTGGGGAGGTTTTAGAACTTCTTTGGCTTTGCTGAGAAATTGAGCTTAAAGCTGATCTTCAGCTACAGAAAAAGTTCGTGTGGGCTCCGGTTCCTTCTACCAGGCATATCGGTACGAAATGATTATTTTTTGAAAATGAAACACTAATTATTCATGGGAAAGTAAAAACATTTTATTCAAAGTATTGGCCATTGTTTTCTACACATTTTGACCACCTTTCTGGCAATTTGTGATCACCAAGCCAATACAATTGTTCGTCTTTTAAAGCAAACGAATTAGACACCCAATTTTCGACCTCCTCGTAGGGATTAAAGTACTGCTTAGCCAATGCGTGTCCCATCGATGAAAACAAATGGTAGTCGGAAGGAGCCAAGTCTGGTGAATACGGCGGGTGGGGTAGCTGCTCCCAGCCAAGAGTTTTGATTGTATCCTGAACCGGTTTTGCTTTGTGTGCAGGTGCATTGTCATGGAGCAAAACTAACCTTTCCGAGTCTTTTGGCACATTCTGGTCGTTTCTCGATCAATGCATGGTTCAAATTGATCATTTGTTGTCAGTAGCGATCAGTATTAACTGTTTCACCAGGTTTTAGGAGCTCGCGGTACAGCACACCTTTCTGGTTCTGGATGTTGTCTGTTCAATGACTTGATGTATACTAAATATTTTTCACAAATGTCGTAGCAAACAAAAAAAAAAAAAAAATAAGAGCTCGTTTACAACAAATGTTCCCTTTCGAGACATTTGTATCTTGACGCTCATACCGGTATACCTGGTATACCCTACTATCGGTAAAGAAAATTTATCTATTTCAATTTTATGAACAATAGCAATTGGAAGACACAACAGTTCACAAGGGGAATGGACCAAGCAATTAATTGATTTGTGCGCGATATCCTTCCATCACGGATAAAAGGAAACTTCAGTTTTTTTTGTCAACGTCGAACTATACAGGTCCGACAATATGCACCAGGTCCGTTTAAAAATTAAGAAGACGTTTTGAATTTCGCGGGCTACGTATGTATGTACATTCGATTATCGATTTTTTATTCTTAATTTTGTTATGTTGGTATACTGCGGCCGCCGCGCCGTGGCGTAGTGGTTAGAGTGCGACACTTATACGCCAACGCTCCAGGTTCTATTCACGGTTGAACACTTTGAAATTTTTACGGCATTACCTCTTTGGAGCTCCTGGCAACACTCGAAGAGTAACTGTCTAAGAAAAAGTTTTTCAAACTTCCCCTTTCGGAGTCGGCAACAAACTGTAGGTCCCTTCTTATCGTTAGAGAACAGTAACGCGAATAGTTAATAACAAAACTAGGCCCTGGATCCCCCTGTAGACTGCCGCGCCATGCAATTATTATGGTTGTGTTGGTACACTTGACTGTAACATGTGTTTACAAAATTGCTAAATTTTGACCAAAAAAAAAAAATAATGTTAAATGACATCAAATGACATCAAGAAACGAATCATTGGTATATGGTTATGACATCGAACGACTCATGAAAGACCGGCGCCTTATGAAGGTTGAAGAAATAAAAACGGAATCGGTAAGAGAGCTTCAGGGCATACCAAAAAGTGCATTTTACAACTGCTTCGAGGATTGAAAAAAGAAGACGCTGGCACACAATGAATAAATAAATAATTTTTAAGCAAAATGAAAAGTTTTTTGAATATACCTTGCATTCTTTGATGGGGTGTTGCCTTAAAGATCGTCAGCCCTGGAATCGGACCTACCCAAAGCACAAGGCTTTACAAACGCCTTCTGACGGGAAGTTTTAAGTGTCTGCACCCTTCGTGGGGTTTCTTCAGTTAAGGCTATTCATGTTTACGCTCTTCTTTCTTCAAATCTTGTTTCATTCCATTTGAAAGAAATTTAATTTGAATTGCCTGATTGAAGAACTGTTTTTTCCTTTCTTGTTTAAGGGAATTTCGTAACAGTTTCTAATTCAACTCCAGTTCCTGGTAAAAATCCCCTCATCTGCATCACATTCAATTCGCTTGCGTCAGTTATTTGTTTGTCAGCAAAATTGATTGCGTCTTAGCCTCTCGTGGACAAAACAAATCTAAACATTCGCTTTAAACTTACAAAATCCATCACCAATTCACTCGTAAGGTGAGCAACCAAACATCAGGTAATCGTGTTGCAACTAGCAACTAATTTATTTCGTACTGAGTACACACCTCGCCCTAAAAAGCTGTTGGCTGTACATTCAATTGCATGTGCATTGACGGGAGGGTTACTGCATTTTATTGCAAAATTTCTGCTCACTAGGTTTCATACTAAGCAGCAGCGCGGCGGCATTAGCAGCTACTTGCAAGTGCAGTACCGGTTGTTTGTATGCACAATTACTACACTCCGCCTGGGTATGGGGCCCGAATGAAAGTCGGTTGATTGTTTTACCGCCTCCACCATATTGGGCTGCAAAATGTTGCATGCTTCATCGTTATGCGCTCATGTGATTTTACATGTGTGTGTGTCCTCCTTCTTCGTCGTTCTCAGACACCATAAGAGGGCGGCATTTTGAATTTTCTTTCGCCTGACATATGCATATGTATGCTCATATGTGCGTATAATTTCCGGACTTGAAACTTATATGCTGCTGCTTTTCCATTCCGTGTCCCCCATGGAAACTTTGTCAGTTCTGATGGTAAGCTGGTGCTGCAAATGCCGCCTCTTTCTCTTCAACGATTGTTACACGACGATGATGACGGTGTCATTGACTTTTTCTCTTTTCGAGATTTTCTTTTCCTTTGTATTACTATTTTTTTTTCTTCTCTCTTTGCTTTTTCTGTTCGCGCGCCATCTTTTTTACTTCGCTGTGTACATGTGTGTGTGTGTGTTCGTTTGGGTCATTTTATTATTCATTAGCATGGCGGACGGGAATCTGAACCAGCAGCAGCAGCAGCGGCTCGCCGTCATCAAATAGAATGGCTCCAAATATTGCCTCCCTTTTCTTTATTTGTATCTTTCTGTAAAGAGAAAAAAAAAACAAACAAAAAGAATAGTAGTCAAGAACTGTTGTGTGGCTATTCTAATTTTTTCTGGCAGCATTCGTTATTGATTTCCGTTGATAAGGTTTTTGCGCCAGAAATGCTGATTTATTTTTCAGCGGTAAATATTGAGGTTATAGCCAATCGTTGTGTACCGGTGAGACGGACGGTGCTAAGTGGAATCGAAGAAATACGCATTCGAATTCTGGACTGATCTTAAATCAGTCTGCGCTGAGTTATACAAACGTGTACCGTCCTCATTTGAGGTCTGGTGGCTAAGAATACATATTATAAGAAAACAGGTAGATAGCTGTGTTAAAACTGCTCCTACGGAGATGTGAATTACTTAAAGGCCTGGGAATGCTTCCGCACTGTGCATAACTCTCGTGACAAAGTAAAATAATTACTTTCGAACAATTGATAATAATTGCGATGCAATTGATTGCTTATATCTTGAAAATTTCAAAACCCACTCGCCGGGGAATAGGTGAGAGACTAATTGCATTGTATTGTATGCATTTGACTAATTATTACTTTTGTCGCTGCTTGGTAACTGGAATGTGTGTGTGTGTTTTGCATTCATTAATTTAAACACTCTGTCTGACGGTGTACAGTTTCTTTTTATAGTTTAAGCCACATCATTTTGACTTTAGGAATACTTTGGATGTATTTGCATACGGGATTCATTGGTGTCTTGGCGTCCTCAACCTTTTTAATCGGCTGAGAAATATGATAATCAAATCTACTCAACTTGACTTGAGCCTGGGACTCCCAGAAAGAGAGAAAGAGAAAATGAAGATATTTCGTGTTTATTTTGGTAATTTAAAATTTAATCGATTGTTTTCGATTCCCCAAAACCAGTTTTCAAGTCACATAAAGGGAAGAATGCATCTTGAACGGTTCGTTCTAGATTTTAGTTGACGTCGGAGTCGATTAATGAAGATGCTTTAAAATCGATTTCCAATTATGTGTTTCTGTTGGAATGTCTGACTGTGGAATGTAGACGAAGTTGTGATTGGGCTGCGAAAATTTGTTTTGTTGTTACTGCCAAATGCAAAAAGTCAACTTTTGCAGTAAAATTAGTTGTCATTTTCTAGCAGTAGGCTATAATGTCGCTGAATGCAGACACTCCAACAGTTTTTGACTAAGTTAGAGGGCATCTGTAAGGCTGACTGCTGAAGGTTCCTGCTCAGTTTTATCATTGGCTTAAAGTTTTTATCATTAAGTGAGTGACTTTCGGTCCTGTTGTCGGTGTTCGACAATATCGATGGAAAAGAACTGTGAGTCAGTTTTTATATCATTAAAAACGCAAAGCTGATGTAAACATTTAATAATTCTTTAATTTGATGGCGAGATGCTCTTCAATTTACTCCTTTAATCAAACAACCGGACGCAAACAAACAACCTGTGTAATAGCACACATAAATCTTCGAAACAATGAATATCGTTTGACCAGATCCAATCTCCTTCAGCAACTGCTCGTGGTGTGTTTTGATTGTTGCCCCTTTGAGTGCTAAATGTCCACTCCAAGGATCGAACCTCTGAACTACCACGTGTGAGTCGACGCGCTAAACAAACTTCGCACGGTACCCATAAAATATTAAATTTTTTTTGTCAAACGTGGGCATTTATAAAAATTCTTCTAAATGTTTTGGATGATGATATAGTCCATAAGGAGACCAGTAGCTAGTTTGCTCATCAATTACTAGAGTTGTGCACGACACCGTTCTCTCACAAGTAAAAGGGACCTACAGTTTATTGCAGACACTGAAAGCCGAAGTTTAAGTAACTTTCTCAGAGACAGTTTCAGTGTTTGCAGCTCGAGGGATGTGGTGCCGTGAAAAATTCGAGGTGTGCAGTTTCAGTGTTTGCAGCTCGAGAGAGATGGTGCCGTGAAAAATGCGAGGTGTGCAGTTTCAGTGTTTGCAGCTCGAGAGAGATGGTGCCGTGAAACATTCGAGGTGTGCACTTTCAGTGTCTGCAGCTCGAGAGAGATGGTGCCGTGAAAAATTCGAGGTTTGCAGTTTCAGTGTTTGCAGCTCGAGAGAGGTGGTGCCGTGAAAAATTCGAGGTGTGCAGTTTCAGTGTTTGCAGCTCGAGAGAGGTGGTGCCATGAAAAAAATTGAGGTGTTCAATCCGGAAATCAAACCTGGAACTTTTGGCGTTTGAATGCCGCATTCCATTCATGACTATTCTTGAATTCATTCATTTTAGAAAACTTGAAGGAGAGACCGGGAAAAGCTTAATTTATCACAATCGGACGAGAGCCATTTTTCTTATACGATAAAATAGTTTTAATATCGTTAAGCCACCATCAGTTTTAACATTGAAATTGATAAATCGTGCCAATGCCAAAGCAGCATTTGACGTAGAAAATTCTATAGACTGCCTTAGTCCAAATTTCGGCATGAAGTTCCAAATCTTTTACGGAAGCAGAAACTAACAATGTAATACGAGTTTTTTTTATAGAACCTGAGCCTTTTTCCAGCGACAACAGCTTTTATGAATTTTATTCTTCAAACTTCAATCATCGTAAGGATTTGGACAAATTAGAGAAACGTGGCTCTTCACTTTTTAATGTCTGCCTATTTTGTTATATTTCGTTTTTTTAAATATTACGACGATATACCGCTACACAATTTAAAATTCAGGCGTCAAAAAATATATTTTAAAACACTGGCGTTAAGTAATTTGTGTTCTTCATCAGTTATATTTGGTTGAGGTGATTAAATGTTAGTATCTAAAGGTTACAATTTGTTTATGTATAGAACTCATCACTTATCAAATTTTTCCCAATTTCCAAAAAAGAATTCAAACACTTTTGTGTCAATGAAAAATTTTCTTATACAAAATTAAATTTTTGAAAATATTGGTATTTATTTTCTCTTTCAGAAAAACTTAATAGCTTTTAGTTCCTACACGGAATTTCCAAGTGACCACTTTCAAATTAATAAATTGATAAAGTCTCGAGTGTCGTAAAAGTGGGAACCCTTCGCGGAACGGGATGGTGTCCCACAGCATTGAGTATCTTAAGCAACTATTAATCTGTCAATAAATTTGAATAAAAAAATTTCAATTTAAATTCCCGTTGCATTTCTCTCTATCTGTTGGATTTTTATTCCCTACTTTGTATTCAAGGCAATAATTCATTTTTAGCCTCTTATCCCTATTCGAAGAAATTAACCAGCGACATTCAATTTTTTTCCCTCTTTTTCCTTGTTGTTGGTTTTTTGTTTATTTGGTGGCTTAAACAACTGTTTGTTTCGAAATTACGTTCCTCCAGCGCCATGCATCTACTCGTCTTAGATCACAAAGTTTATTGTGGAGCACATTTTGCCGCAATTATAATTATTGCTATGACATTCACACCAAATGGGGGGAGCAAAAGAGACCGTCGACAGTTGCTCGTCGTAGCACCGCATCAATATTGCGGTTAGCCGTCATTCAACGCCACCAAATGTTAAAAAGAAAACTAATATAAATAATATTATATGTCTGGTTGTTGTTGTTGCGTTGCTGTGCGTTTTTTCTTTCTCTTTGCGTAAATGGGCGCGAACGTTCGTTGTGTTGGTGCTTTATTTTACTTTTTTTACATTTCACCGAGATGGAGGTCAATGATCTTTCTGTGGTGTGCTTTAATAAATTATATTCGCCAGATCATTGTTGTTTTTGCATCTTCTTTAGTTTCTTTTATTTAAAACTTAATTTTCTCCTCTCTCCGTATCGGCTGGTGTTTGTTTGCTTGCCTCCGTCTTGGTTTCTGGGGAATTTTCTTACAGTTCTGAGTAATGTTTTCTGTGCAAATGGTGAAGGGAAAATTACATGTTTTGCGCGCACTTTTTGTTTGCTGTGAATTAAGTAAACTTGGGTAGTTGGTGGTTCACCTGGAGAGTGATGCCATTCCCCTTTCTCTGCTTCATTCTTTCTCTCTTGCCGCTGTGATGATGATGCTAAGTGAAAAGGCAATTTTGTAATAAAAGAAAAAGAAAGATCAAATCAAGGGCATTTGAGATGAAATCCTTTTTTTGACACGTGTAAAGCGATGTAGAAAGTCTGTCAACTGGTTTTGAAAGTGTACAAAGGTTAATTCGTTCCTTTGCACGGTTTTGTTCGCTAACCTCCTTTGGGGTCAATAACTATCTCTGTGGTTTTGTTTTCTTAACAAAGAAGATCGTACACAAAGAAGGGTACTTTAGAATAGTAGCAAAGAGTTGAATACACATAAATTTGCATTCGTTATGCAAAATAAGGTGTAATGATTGAAAATCTATAACGTGGAGGGTGTAACTTTAAATTAGAAATAGATTGTCTTTATCTGAATCTAATATTTTTGGTTGGAAAATTCTGTTAAACTAAATTTAAAATCGATCGTTTTCTTAGGATGCTTTAAAATGCCATTTTTTCATTGTTGCAATCGGAGAAAGAATGTGTTCGTTTACTTATTTGAAACTGTTGCTTTCAAGAAAAAAAAAGAAATGTTTATTTTTACTTAAAATTTAAATACGCAATTAGATTCTCTTTAACAAAGTTGCAAATTTAGTTTATGAACACGTTTCGAAAATAAATTTATTTTTATAGGAATGGCAGGTAGCCAAAATTATTGTATAATCTTACAAAAAATTTAACCTCCTTTTAGAAATCCAATTGTTTTAAACTCAAATATAATTTGAAATCTATTAATAATCGCGTTCTTTCCTATTTTTTAATATCTTTGATTTTTTTTCCGTCACTCATGTCATCTCTGAGTATGATTTTCATCTTTTTAAATTGTTTTCCAGAGAAAAATGCATATATTTCCACCAGTATTTGTTAAATTGTCTGTCGAACTTTTTTAAAATCAACTAAACATTGATTCAAATGGAAGATTTTTAGCAATCCTTTTTACTTTAAGATTAAAATTCTTCTTATTAACAAAGACAAGAATTTTTCTGCAATTGTATGCTATTCTCTTCAACGAAAGCGCTTTTCCTTTAAATTTCGCTTAATTGCTTAAAATGATTCAAATGACGATAATTCTAGGACCAAATGTTTTCGGCCCAGGAGCTAATCACATTAAAAGTTACCTCCCACGTTGTTGGTATTAATTTGTGTCCACCCCTAATTGCCTTTGTCATCGCTCAATCAAATGTGCCGTCAACTCTGCACAAAGGAAGCGCAATTAGGAAACGATTTTCTTTCCCTGAATTCCAGCCGATATATACAAGGTCGGAGTGAAAGAAAAGAAAAACATATATTCAACAAGTCCAAATAATTAATCTTTTTGTTGTGTTCATCTATAGAATCGCGCGCGCACACACACACACACACACACGTACACAGCTATCACCCACACTAATTAAGTTTAAAAATACTCGTAAACCCAACAAACAATGCCTTCTGAGTATACAACAAAACTTCGCATTTTTTTTTCTTGCCATTGTTTTGGTTTTGTGTTTTTTTCTGATGGCCTCCATATCAAAAGTTCTTTTAGATTCCCCGGCTCAGTTATGACGCACACCCACTTACTGTGTTGAGAGTGGGAGCTGAAAATGCCGGTCTGTTTACCTAGTTTCGGTTGGATGCCTTTCAAACAGACTGTGAATATACGTAAAATTTTCCAACAAGCACTGCGTATCCGCTTAATTCTTAAATTTCTGTTCAAAAAGTCCTTAACACACGGCCAAAGTGCTTTTCTATCGTTGTGGAATGCTTTTTGGGAGAGGCCAATTAAGTTTGTTGGAATTTTTTTTGTCTGCCTCTGTATGGGGGAAGGGGAGAGGAAATCTACCCTTTGAGCGGAGTTCCTACTTTTCCTCTCCTCATTTCATATCCTTTGTGAATCTAAACCCTTTTATAAGGTACTTTTATTTTTGTTGTTGTTGAGCGATTGTTGTGCAGAGGCACTTCCTCCCGATGGGAGAAAATTGGAAATATGGGTCATTTCAGGTACAAACAAAATTACTTTGCAAAATTTTTACCGAGAAGTACGTATATAAGTATATAAAAGTTTATAAATTAAGTATTATTAGTTTAGTTTTTGTAAGATTGCGTGTTACTCTAAATCTTAATTTCTCTTCTTTGTTTTTAGGTACGTATGACAGCTTCAGAATACAAAACGGGATTTGTGGATTACCCGTTAAAAATATTGTGGATATAACCTTAACAGATGTTTCGTAAGTTGTGGAATGTATATTTTTAAACATATTTTTATGTATTTGATAATTTTGCTTACTCAGCGTATGTACACCTGTTTCAAATCATTATTTTTTTTGATAATATTTAAATATGTTCCTCTGAATGATTCATTAAGAAACTTATCAGCTGAAGACAGAAATATTTTATTCTTTTGTGAAATGGTTTCCTTATCATCTTTAGCACACTACATTATCCACAAAATTCACGCTTGTTGTTAGGTAGTAAATTCAAAAAAATTCTTTGGAGGTTTAGTGTGTTTCTGTTCGTAGGACCAATCTTAGGAAGTTTGAACATACATCATATCATAGTGGTGAATAAAATGGTTCTAAGATTTTTAAATTATTTTCTTTTCAATCGTCAAATATGAAACATGACTCATTATTTTCATGTTTGTTTTCTATAAAATAAAATATATATGTGCATATGTCCTTGCAAATGACATTATCGACAGAGACTTGTTTTTTGATAAGTGGAAGGCGCATATAATAAGTGAAATTCTTAGACGCTTTTGTTGTCTGGCTAAATGATTGGGTAGATGGAAGTGTATGAGGCGATGTCTCTTACAATTCTGAAACGACCTTGATTTATAAATAGACGAAGAAGAATGTTTTGTTTATTTTTCTTGGAAATATTACAGTCTGGAAATTATTAAACGTTCGAAAGTGTGAGATTTTAGTCTATACATCAAGATGTGCGACATTGAACTAAAAAACACGATACCCTTGATGTCGGCGCCAATAGGATTACGCACCTTTTTATCTCGTATAAAAGTTTCAACTTATTGTCGCCCCCTTTTTCTTGGTTAGTGGCTTTTCTGTTGGTACCAATGATTTAAGAGAAGAACAATTTTAAAATATAATGTTGGTATATTTCGATATTAGCAGAGAAAGCAAATTATTTTTGTGTGTAAATGTTTTGCAAAAAAGTCAAAAAATAAATAAATAAACTCATTCCTATACTTTTTTTTTGTCCCAAACATAATGTAAATTTAATGTAACTTCTTCTTCTTCTTGTGGCGCTACAGTCTCGGGTGGACCTGGGCCTCAACCAACATGCCTCTCCAGCCAGCATGATCTTTCGCCAGCTGTGTCCAGTTGCGCACTCCCAGTTGGTTGAGGTCCTTCTCCACTTGTGTGCGCCACTTTAGTCTAGGTCGTCCTCTGTTGCGTTGTCCCAATGGCACGGATTCAAAGACTTTTCGGGCCAGAGCAGTGGTGTCCATACGCTCTACATGGCCTAGCCATCTTAAGCGTTGTATCCGTAGACGCTTAACCAGGCGCATGTCGCTGTACAGCCTATAGAGTTCGTCATTAAATCTTCTCCTCCAGATGCCATCAACGCAAACAGGACCAAAAATCGCACGCAAAACTTTTCCCTCGGAAAGGCTAAGGGCTTCCTCATCCGCCTTTGCTAACGTCCAAGATTCTGCGCCATATAGTAGGACGGGGATGATCAAGCTGTTATATAAAGCGAGCTTAGTCCTTCGAGAGAGGGCTTTATTACTCAATTGCCTCTTGAGCCCAAAGAAACAGCGATTGGCAAGAGTGATTCTGCGTTTGATTTCGGTACTGATGTTGTTGTCTCTGTTTACCGCGGAGCCGAGGTAGATGAAGTCCTTAACTACCTCGAAGTTTCTGCTGCCTAGTGTGACGCTCCGTCCGAGACGTCGATGTTGTGTGTCCTTCCTTGATGACAGCATGTACTTCGTTTTGCCCTCATTTACCAGTAGACCCATTTTAGCCGCTTCCGCTTCAATGCCAGCAAACGCCTCATTGACGGCTCGCTGTGTTCGTCCAATCACGTCAATGTCATCAGCGTAAGCTAGCAATTGAACTGACTTCTGGAAGATTGTTCCTTTGGTGTTGACTTGTGAGTTACGCACGATCTTCTCGAGGATGATGTTAAACAAGTCACATGACAGTGCGTCACCTTGTCTAAAACCTTTTTTGACATTGAAGGTCTCGGTCTGTAACTTAGAGCTTCTCAAATTACGCCATTCGGAGTCGGCAAAAACTTGTAGGTCCCTTCTACTCGTAAGAGAAAAATAGCGCGCACAACGCTACTAGTTGATGAGCAAGCTAGGCCTTGGTTCCCCCGTGGAATGTAGCGCCACCCAATTAGAGTTTATTCCGTTCTGCTTGTATTTGTTAATGCTTTAGCATCTAAAGGCCGAAAATATAAAAATTCCAGAATCCAAAAAATTCTTTACGTCATGCCGCGTTCAAAATGCATATCTATATCTATGAAGATTCTGTTTAACTGGTATATCCAACATATCTGTATTGTGCAAATGAAATTGGAATTGTTCATTATATTTTCTTTTTATCAATGAATTAATCGATGAGACTTGGTGCATTATATTCTTTTTCTTTTTACCTTCAGATGGGAGGCAATGAAGTCAGGGTTTAGAAAAACAATAACCATTGATGAATTGGTGTATGCTAATTCTTCAAAATAGCAACAATTGTTTGTTGTATTCTTTGAAGGCGGACTGTATACGGAATTTTAGCTTTCTGTGTTGCTCTCTATTGCTTAAAATTTTAATTTGCTGTTTCATTTGACGATTCTTCTCAAACACAACAATGGCTTCACAAATCCAAAGTCTAAATTGATTTAACAAAATTTGTATTACTACCAGCTTATTTGAAATTTTAAATGAACAGGTCTGTAAGTCACAACAACTGCTGTCTTTCATTGCAACTAGTGCTGCCAAGTTGAATAACCCAAAGAACTCGCCTAAAACGAAATCGTATAAGAATTTATCGTCAAAATAATAGAGGAACTTGTTCTCTAATGTTTAGCTTAACACTCTTTTGAAATAAAACATTGTACTGTTTCAAAATAACATTTAAATGACAGTTCAAACAGATTCTATTTTTAATCCGCAATGAAAACGTTCATTCGTTTTTGTTACGTAACACAACAAACTTCTGATTATATAATGAGTCACTGAATTTCATACACATTCCATAGTTCACTCTCCTTCAACTTTCTAATGGAATCCAAAACAAAATCAATATCTGTCATAGCGGGTGGTTGAAGAAAATTGGGGCAACCCATTATGTACAATACATATCCTCTGACACCAAAAGAACACAACTATCCTACCGTACCCGGCTATCAATCAAAACTCATTCAATTACCCGGACAGCTCCCTCGGAATCATTTTCTGGCGCTGCTGACGTGATGTTTCACTGCATGGCTGAATAGGTAACATTTTCCAAATCAAAACAACCACGCCGTTCAGTGGCGATAACTAACCGGACTGATCGTCGATTTAGTTACAAAATGGCACAGTTTTCTAATGTGCTTCGCTGCTTGTGTGCACATGCCGGGCAGGTTTGTATAGACCAGAAAAAAAAGAGTCCTGTGCGTCATTTCAATGTTGACTTAAGCAAGTCTCAAGAAATAAGGGAAAGAGCAAAGCAAAAGTTGTTGAATTTGAAATGTTTTCAAAAAAAATCTATAAAAATTGATTTGCGCACATTCTTCTTGCGTCTCTCATAAATGTGGTATAAAAACTGTTACATAACGCGGTGACGGATACACTGCTGTTGTGATTTAATCGACGTGTTCAGCTAGCATGTATCATGGGGATGTGTTCGAAGAAAAAGTTTGTGTTTGTGCTCATTGTTTGTATTGTACCATAGTTGTGTTTTGTTAGAAATCACGTTTGAAATAGAGATCGACTTAAGGGTTCACGTCCTTTGAGTTTAATGACAACCATTTGGTCCCCTCGAGGATGAGTGGGGCTGATGTGGGTGGGTATACAATACAGGAGTGTTCCTTTCCAATGGAAGTGACCTTGAATATTTTAGAGACGTTGAAGCGTAGCAGTCGTTCACTCTGATATAACATTTCCATCAGAATGTATATATTCCAACATTAAAGTGGAGGGTAGATTCTGGCGTCATTGCCGTGTTCCTCAGTGTATTTCCGTCCTTTTTCGCTAAATTTTATTGTCTAGGAATATGGATGTGTGCACAGCTTTTTTTTGTATGCTGTTATCAAGAGTACCGTTGTTCTTTTTTTATTTTCACTTACACTCATACATATCCACCTGGCGCTCTTCGTGCGTACACAATTACAAACGAGAAGTGCTGTTTTTTGTTTCTTTATACGAGATGTTTATTTTACCTAAAGTAAAATATCATGTCATACCATTAGTGGTGAATAAAATGGGAAAAAAGAGAGAAAAGTAAATACGGGAAAACTGAAAATCACAAGTGTAGAACAAAAAAAAGGAAAAAACAGGAACAAGTTAATGGAGAAAAAAGTACCAAAAGTTACGGGGTGGAATTGAAGCATAGTGTTGAGTCACCACCACCACACGGGTGTGCTACTACTTTTTTGTACTTTTTCTTAATTTAAAAAGTTCAACAACAGAGACTTAAACATGTCATTTGAACAGCTTTGGGGTGAATTTAATTAGAAATTATTATTTGCAACAGACGTCGCCTCAGGTGCATTATTTGGAAATGTAGTTGGTTAATGGTTGGTATTTTTAAATGGGGAATTGCACATTCATAGGTATGTGTTCCCGTATTAAAGTCACTTCTGATATGAAGAAAACGGAAACAAAAATGTGCAAATTTTTTTTCGTTTTTGACTGCAGGCAGTTGAAAACATATCACGGAAGGTTTGTTAACTCCGACATTATTTTGCGACTTGAAAAAAAAAATAAAAGTGTTTTTTTTTGTTCTTTTTGAAGTATATTTTTTTGAATGTTATGGTTAAGCTGGAAAGGTGGGCGTTTCATAGATCGTTATTTTCTATTTGCATGCGAATTGATATGTACAGGGGTTGCCTTTTATATTTCGGGATTAGAGAACAAAAACAAATATTAATTATCGAAAATAGCTTTATTGTTTTTCAAAATATTTCCTATTAAGATCTATACACTTTTGCATGCGTTTGAATCAATTGTCGAAGCACTTTTGCCGCTCTGATTGAGGTATCTCCAAAACATACATTTTGAGAACGCATCAACCGCTTCCTCAGATCTCGAAAAACATTGACCTCTCATTTTATTTTTTACGCACGGGAATAAAAAGAAGTCATTCGTTGCTAAGTCAGGACTAAATGGCGCATCATCATCAAATTGATGTTTTGAGTGTTCAAAAATGGAGTTGTATGAGCCGATGTGTGAAAGCTCACATTGTCGTGGTGAAGAGTGATCCGTCTTCGGCGGTTGGTTTTCCTGATTACAGGAAGACAACTGGCAATGGTTGTGTTAACCTCATAATTGACTGTTCTGCGTTCTTGTAGTGGTACGGTTGCGACATGTCTAGTTTTTCCGAAAAAAACAGGCGACCATTTGCTTGGAAGTGCTTCGTGCGCGAGCAACTTTTGTTGGATTTGGCTCAATTTGAAACACCTTTACAGACGACTGCTATTTACTTTCGGGCTCATACGCGTGAATCCACGATTCATCACCTGTGACGATGCCATATACATGCTTCGAAGCACCGCGATCGTATTTTTGGAGTATTTCGTTCGACCAATCGACACGAGCCTTTTTTTGAGCGATTGACTAATTGTGTGGGATCCAACGCGAACATATTTTTTTGACGGTCAAATTTTCTTGCAATATTGAATGTATGCTGGTCCCACTAATGGCTAAAGTTGTCTCAATCTCACGACGATCTTGCAATATCAGTTGGCGCACAGCATCAATAGTTTCCGGAACAACAACTGATTTTGGACGGCCTTCACGAAATTCGTCTTGGAGTGAACTAGGACCTCGGTTAAACTCACCATGCCATAGATAAACACTGGTCCTTGATGGAGCTTCATCGCCAAAAATTGAATTAAGTTCATCGATGCACTGTTGTTGAGTTAATCCACGTCGAAAGTTGTAAAAAATAATCGCGCGAAAAATTGCACGATTTATTTCCATTTTTTTTGGCGAGATGAATCTTTTAAGTTACAGTAAACAACACAAATATTGCTCGTATGTCTAAACGTTCCGAGTATGTATAACCTCAAAATTGTCAAACTTTACGATAGAGCTGGCAGTTGCCATATTGCAACACTAGGGTTGTCCAATCCCGAAATATAAAAGGCAACCTTCGTATTAGAAAAATTTGAAATAAAATGTTGAAGTGGCTTTAGTGGGTAGAGTGGTCGCAGTGGCTTAGTGGGTAGAGTGCGACATTTACACACTGAAGATTCCAGGTTCGATTTTCGCACTGAACATCTTAAATTTTTCACGTCTCCACCTCTTTCGGGCTGCTGACAACACTCAAAGAGTAATAATTTTCTAAGAAAAAGCTTGTCATACTTAGCCGTTCAGTTTCGGCAGAGAGCTCCCTTCCACTCGTTAGAGAACTGCATCGCGCACAACGCGATTAGGCCCTGGTTTCGGTCCCCTTGTGGACTGTCCTCCAATATACATATACAAAGCATTGAAAGGTAACTGTAAGCCATAGATGCGAATTTTTATTCTCATTTTAGGAACATGTTGTTCACTTCCTATAATGGGGATTTTGAGTCCTGATTTTTTATCACTCTAAAATCTTTGTCACATGCACTTTTTAGAATTATCAAATTTTATAATTTAAGCCTTGCTTTTATCAAGTCTTTGGGGTTCTTTGCAATTTTCTTTCCACGATTTGTGAGTATTTCGTAATTATTCTGTATCATGTCGGTTTGCCTTTTACTTGTACCTAAATTTGATCATTTAAAAAAGTGAAATTTTTTCCACATGGTCTTCCCCGTTAAACTGAAATTTACTTTTCTGTGCTGGTAATGATGGTAACATATCTCAGCTTTCGAAATTTCTCACATTTAAAGTTTCACTCAAACATATCATCACTGTCAATGAAAAGAATATCTATCAACACCCGCCTGTATTTGGTGAAAGAAGCGTGTCACAGGACTATTCTTTATCTGAACAAACAAAGCGTATATCGATGATAAAGAATTTGATTGTATTTCGATAACAATTTTTCAAGATAGGGATCTCTTCAGATTGTGTTGGCGCCAGACGATAATTCAACGATAGTTTTCTATTTAAATTCACGAGCGTCTATCTGATATACTTTAAGACTTTTAGCAGATATACGGGTATGGACACAAGTTATTTAAGATATATTGGTTCGTTTTTAAGTAGTCGAAGGGCTTTTCATATTTTTATTTGGTTTAAATCTCATCTGTTGTCACAAAATAAAAAGCAAATAAAGAAGTATAAAATAAGAGAAGTAATGTTCACATGAAACGTCTATAATGCATTCATCCTAGGCTTGGTCTACTGTAGAAACCTAAGAAATTCTGTCTAATTTCAGACTCAAAAACGTGGCGAATTCAAGGAATTCATCAGAATTCGCATGTATGAAGTGCTGAACTTTCTAAAATAACCGGAAATCAGTTGAACAAAAAACGTCTTTTCGATTTTCTGAATACCATATAAACTGCTTATGCCTCTTTAAACGCCAATCAAAGAAAAGAACAATTCCCTAAAGCCCTCCACAGTGCACATTAAATCTGTCAAAAACACATGTGCTTCGTAGGCAACTAATTCAAAGTTACAAACGTAACCCTGCAGCGATTACTTCCAGTCCGACCGAAAATTTAACGCTAAATGTCCATCCGTCGAGCGATGTATTTGAAACAAGTTACAGACCAAAGAAAGAAGAAAACAAAATTAAATGAAATGAAAACACATGTTGAACAATTATTTTTTAATTAAGTACCATGTCTGGAAGCCTTGAGAAATTCTGTTGCGCGAGAACCGGCTACGGTGCTGGCTGGCTTGATTGTTTCAATCAAATGCACTTGGCAACAAATTATCTACATACATATATCGTTTGCAAGTGTTGTACGGGTCAGCCGGTTTGAAGTGTGCGTCCTTTTGCAAATGAATTTGAACAAATAAATCACGCCAACATCCACGTCCACTCACGAACAGCGACCGCTCATAATGAAAACCAGAAATAGTTTCCCCTGATCCAATTAACTTAAATGATATCACAGCAACTGACTGACTGACAGACTGATTGAGTCACTTGAAAGCGCAAAACAAACACAACAAAAAAACTAAAAAGACCAAAGAATAAACTCAACTTGAAAAGCTCGGTTGCCACCCTCAGCTCTCACCCCAGGCAGTCCATCGCCGAAGCAATTGCCGTAGTACGGCTCTGCCAAACGCACGATACTCAGTTGCATTTGGTAGATTTGTGTCCACAAGCCTACCGCATTGGGCAGTGCGGGTGTATACGTGTGCTTCATTTTATTAAATTCAGAAATAATGCTTTGGATTCCAAGCTCGGACTCAATTTAGCAGCAGCTGAGCGGTCGTGGTGGCGGTGGTGGTGTCAAAACAGACAACCCCTCAAACCGAGGTCAGGCTGATTAGAGGGACGTATCCATCCACCACTGGATTAGATTTAGACTAAATAAATGAAACTTAATTTAGATATTTAAATCAAACGCTTTGTTGAATTTAGAATCTATTACCTTTGCTGGGGAGTCGCGTTGCGCTCGTCAGTTTGTGGGTGTGCTGATGATACAGAATTGAGGGCGAAAAACTTTGACGATAATTTATAGGTGTTTTGTTGCTTTTTCGAGGATCCCGCATCCTCTGTTTGCTGGAAATCCCTGACACAGGTGTTCAAATTAGCTTAAGGATGTGTTTCCAAATTAAATCACCTAACATTTCGCGCATAGTTTCAAAGATTATTTTTGGAAGAGGTTTTTCGAGGAAAATAATTCTTAATTTTACCTCAAACTGAACGTTTAAGTTCCTCTAAGGTCTCGTTTGGAAAAGTTTTCTTTGAGAAGATACTCAATAAGTCCCAGGACATATAGCGAGCGCCACTTAAACAAATTATTAATTGAATAAAAGTTTTTATTTTGTTAGTGGCGACCCTTATATGTCCTGGGACTTATTGTTTGATGTGATATTGATTCATAATTCTTTTAAAAACCATTTTATTTTTGAAATACTTAATAAATTTATTCTTCCTTTGTGTTCGTTCTGGAAAGGGAAAAGTGCGTTGATCTTACCTCGGTCCTATTTCTTTCTGTCTTTCTCTACATATCTCAAGTTATTGAGCAAGTACTGAGTCTGCTAAAAGAAACGACATGTCACGCCCGTAATTCGGAGTTGGCGTTTTGTTGTGGACCCCGATCATAGATTAAACGCAAATCCAAAATACAAAATATTGGAAAACTACGATCCTGGATTAAAGATAATCCAAAATACAAAATATTGAAAAATCAAATCCCTGGAAAAAGTAGGAGCTGTGTGTTTGTGGATTTCTGTCTTCTTCGGCGCATTGCTTTGAGAGCGTTTTACTATTTTAAGAGATTGAAGAAAACTTCCGCTCTTTTTCAAATTTATTTTAAATAAAACTTTAAGGCATTTCAGGACGGAATGATAATTGCATTTGTTTAAACAAAAAACAGACCAGAACTCGATATAACTAAACTCATCTTCAACTCAAATTACCTATCACTCCATCATACGTCAATAGCATTTGAATAGAAAATCCAACCATTCATTTACCGGTTCAATGAACATTCATCAATTTTCCATTTGAACCATAAATAAATTAAACATCGTTATCGATGACCAATAACCAATGCACGTACATTATCTGGAATCCATAATTGAAATTTATAACCGTCTTGGCGCACCCTACCCTCCTCCCCTCCTCACTCCGTCAGGAAATAAACTCTTAAATCTGCCCTCAAGGTATAATACTACACCTCCAATTCAATATATTCTCGATATCGGCCATAATCAATTATCTTGATCCACCAATTTGAAAACCAACAGTAGACGCAAATTCAGCCTCCTCTCGGTCGTCTTTAGTGATTCAACAGACAGACAGTTGATGTATGTTGTACAGATACAGACAGTTACTGTTATATGAATGCGCTCTTGCTCACAGTGTGTGCAAGGCGTCTACAAATAAGGCTGAAATACGAAAAACCGGCTTTTCAAACTTTCAGCCAAAACACCATCAATTACCTTTTGCATGAATCACACGTAACGCCACCCATAATGCCAACAGCCACTTATGTCACAATTGTCTGATCCCATGACAAGGCTCTGTCATCAATATCTGCGCGTCGGGCTACCGTTAAATTAGGTAGATTTTAAATTGTTTATGCAATTGTGCGAAACAAACGCCATCGGCAGCTGCTGAACAAATTAATTGACACTTTATCGATTTTGTGCCAATCGTGAACTACCTTACCCACTCGCTTGAAAGCAAACAAAAACATAATATCTGTCTTGTTTTTAAAGGTTACGGAGCATGAGCTGTGTTCAGTGTCGTGTGTTGTACATCCGCCTTCCAAATGCTTCACATTTTGGCGTCGATAAGATAAATGTGCGAATGTTTCTATTTTCATTGGAAATATGTTTAGCCTTGGAATTATTCAAAAACGTCCAGGCGTACACTGAGTGCTTTGTCTGGGCGTATGCGGCGTTCGGGTGGTAGACGTGTGAGATGGTGCAGAGATACATGACGTGTTTCCCAGCCGCCTTCCAAATTCAATTCAATTGCTAAACGAATTAAATATTCAAAAGCTAAAATTCGGGAGAAAACTGACAGTCTGACGCGGTGGAGGGTTTAAGAAAGCTGAAAATATGATGGATGTTGTGCGCGTACACCGCAACCGAAGTCGAAGAAGCGAAGTGAAAAAGTTGAGTTTGGGGAGAGAAATTACGATAATGTCGTTTGCCGGCCATTGCGTAATTATGTTTGCGCGTGTGCTGGTTTTTGGATTATGCGTGAACTTGAACGCCTGTTGAGAGCAGTCTTGAGACGCACATGGTGGCATTCACGTTTTGGTTATGATTGACAATTGATTTTCAAGATCAAATTTCTTATGTTGGTGATATCTTGCAGTATTAAAAAGCAATCATTCTGATGGTAAATGGATTGTGTAACCCTGATTATGGTCTGCGTGCTTAGGAGAAGGAAGATTAATTTTTCAAGCGTTGAAGTTGTGAGGTTAAGAAAGTGACCGAAAATACATTGCTTCATTAAGAGGGATATAAGAATAAGTTTTTTAATATTTATTACTATTGTAGCCACGAGGTAAACGTTTGTCACAAAAAACGTGATATTTGATATGCCTTTATTTAAAGCTTAAAATATTATTTTCTAAAAAGAGAAATTCTTGGGAACATCGTCACATTGTGTTTTTTTACAGACAATATTCATTACCATTACATAGACGCTGCAATCGTCTGTAATAGCAAATTGTTTTAATAAAAAGTGGTAAGGCATGATGTTGCTTTTTCAAAAGCCTATTTGCTTTGGGGGTTTAAAAATGCCTTCTTTAACAATCGAGCTTAGAACTCAACGGAATTTAAAACTGACTAAACTGATAGTGTTTTCATCCAGTATGCCCCTTTGTGGTCGCCGTGGCGTAATGGGTAGAGTGCGACGCTCACACGCCGAAGGGTCTAGGTTCGATTCCCAGCTCAACATTAATTTTTCGAATTTTTCACGGCACCACCTCAAACTGTCTAAGAAAGCTTCTCAAATCTCGCCGTTCGGAGTCGGCAAAAAACTGTAGGTCCTTTCTACTCGTGAGAGGCTACTGTTCTCTCACGAGTAGAAAGCACCTACAGTTTTTTTTTTTTTGCCGACTCCGCGCACAACACAAATAGTTGATGAGCAACCTAGACCCTGGTCCCCCTGTGGACTGCTGCGCCAACAATTATTATTATGCCCCTTTATTGCATTTTATAAAATAGTTAGGCAACGACCAATGCTGTTGAAAATTACATTGTCTAAAGCCATATATTGAGTTTTCGAAAAATTTTCACGATCAATAAGCTTCAGATAACTCTGTAATATAGTACTTTTGCGATGTTAATCTGGATCTGGCAATACCATATTGAAAAAAGCGACTTTTGACGTTATTTTATTAAAAAATGTATCGTTTAAAAGAGTGGTCGTCGTGGCGTAGTGGGTAGAGTGCGACGCTCACACGCCGAAGGGTCTAGGTTAGACTCCCAGTTCAACACCAATTTTTCTAATATTTCACGGCACCACCTCTTTCGAGCTGCTGACAACACTCAAAGAGTAATAACTGTCTAAGAAAGCTTCTCAAATTTCGCCGTTCGGAGTCGGCAAAAAACTGTAGGTCCCTTCTACTCGTGAGAGAACAGTAGCGCGCACAACACGAGTAGTTGATGAGCAAGCTAGGCCCTGGTCCCCCTTTGGATTGTAGCGCCAACAATTATTATTATCGTTTAAAAGAAATGAACGGGACATTTGATGATACATTGGGTGTGTTCCATTACTTTCTGTGCCAAATTCTGATTTCTGTCATTTTCTAAGGTGTGGGGGTAAATCTCTTTCAGATGGTTGCAAAGTACGGAACCTAAACCAAATGCGTAAAGTATGTCATTAAGAAATGTCAAATTAACTTTTTCGCTACAGAAAACAAAAACAAGAACAAAATTTGACACATGCACAGAGATAACGGGTCAAAGCTCAATTATTTCAGTTCGCACACCAATTAATTTGACAGAAAACCAACAACCTACCCACAAAAATTTCTTGTGTTAAAATGAGGCATGGTTGGGAAACATTTAACTCTCTTGAGGAAGCGCTCATTTGAGGTAAAACCCATTTTTTCGATATACGGAAACAGACTTTCTGTTAGTTTGTGTTTTGCACTATTTTGTTTTGTTTGTTTCAAGTACGGGAACACACCTATTGTGTTCTTATAAAAGATAACGCATTAGCAGATGTATTTCGTATTGCCCGAGGTACTAAATTTTAAGACCGACAATTTATTTGCGAAATTTGTCAAAAGCTTAAAGACTTTGTGTGAGGTTTCGTCATTAAACAATTTATTTTTTTAATATTTCGTATTTGAATGTTCATTGGAATTTGTTTGAATTTCATCTTTATTTGAATGTTTGTATTCATCTACCAAGTTTGGTTTTACACACTCTCAATTACTTTTCCTGATTTTTATAGAAAATCAGTCTTGAATGTACAAAACTCAAGTCAACAGTTCACAAAAAAGGGTTGCAATGCAAATCAAAACAAATATACCCCACGTAGCATAACGCACTTTTGTCGACTGCATTCCGAATTTTTTCCGTTTAATACGCCACGCCATGAACACAATTAAAATCCGGGTAATGAAAGAACGTGTTTGTCGTCTTTTCCGCACGCATATAAAATTCAATTTAAATTACAATTAAAAACAACTGCACTCTGGACTCTCTGAAATTTCTGTCACATTCATTGCACAATATTCAGTCTCGTTATCGTTCTTTCTCGCTCTTCCTTTATGAAAATCGGTTCATTCACTGCACTCATCCTTGGTCGCTCTGGTGTCCGGTTGAATAGTTTTTCATTGTGCTATTGCGGAATTCCACAAACATATTCATTCAGCCTTTGATTTGTTGCCGTCGTCGTTTTTTCCCCAACCAACAATAGGGGCAAAAATTGAATCAGAATCAGGATGAGGAGAGGATGGAGATAAAAAAAAAGAACTCAAATTCCAAATCACATGAGCTTCGGATGAGTTGCGAGCATTGTCTGTGCGAGAAAGGGGGTTAAATTGCTTAAGTACTATAATCTCTAAAGGGATTTCCATCCCCTTTTTTTGTGCGTTTTTTGTTACACACATGCACTTGTGGTCCACGGTCATGCGCTGATTTCAAAGGGAAGGGTGATTTATTTAATTCTTCGCAGTGTTGGCTTGAGCTGCAGGGGACATTCATCTCATGCAGTCAGCCATGAACTAAACGTTAATGATGATAATACTGAGCGTTACACTCGGTATGCATTCAACCGCAAGCCGACAATGCTGCGACAGAACGCAATGTGTGTGGTGTGTGTGTGGTGCGCGATCGATTCCTTTAAATAGGACGACAACGCACAACACCGCCCGATATCACATACAGATCTAAATGTGAAATTTGTAGAGATTCATTCTGCAACATATTAACGACACACGTCAGGTTGTCTTAATAATTAAGTGGTCGCAAGAAAAATGTCACGATATAAATCCACAAGTCAGTTATAATTTACGAATGGACATCCCAAGTGAAGGGAATGAAGCGGCGTGTCTGTTAAAAGCGTGTCATCACTTTGCCACTGCGGGTGTGGAGAGACTTATTTAAAATTGAACGAAATAAATTGATTCTCAACGATTCGTGCATATACCAATATATGCGCTCTATTTTTAATATTTCGACATTTCTACATTTTTTCAACATTTTTCATACAAGACCGGTGGAGATGATTGCTAAAAGAATGAATTTGTGTTAAAAAAAAAAGTCCAACAATGTTTTGAGAGTGCTTTTACATTTTGCAATTTAAAGCTAAACTATCGTAGCTTGGGGCATCAAATTTGTTTGCCGGAGGTTGGGAACACTGCGTTCAAATTCGAAAACTGTTTCATTGTACTACCAGGGAGTAGACTCAATTTAAAGGAAATTCTTGGTCTTCGGGAGGCCACGGGCTTAGCTCCAACCAGAGTACAAAATTGCGAATCCCAGCAATGTCATAGACAGCGGCAGCGATCTGCAGTGCCTTCACCCCTTCTACAGGCGACGAAAGGGATTTCATTACTAAACCCCGACCATGAAAAGTACGATAATGAGCATCTGAGTTGTGACGGTCAGGAGAATTCAACAATAATTCAAGTTGAAAACGATGTTTTTCGCATATTTTCTCAGTTGTGTATAAATTGAAAAATCTATTTTTCAACACCCTTTAAATTAAACCATTTGCTTTTTTTTACTGATCTTTAGAATAACTCAGCTCAGATTTCGAGAAGATTTTGCGACATTTGAAAAATGTTATGCCCATGGGGCCATCAGCAAAGCGACATGTGATTGAATTGACAAAGTGGTGCTTCAATGAAGTATTGAAAGATTTTGATTAAGAAATCCTTGGCGATAATCGAGGGCAAAACTGGATGCGTGCTATCTCCCGAAAGGAAAGCGAAACATCGACTTCCTGAACCAAGTTTTGCAACGAGTAGAGCTTTGAGCTTAAAAAAATCAAGGTCAACTTCCTCGGTTAATATAATAATTAATACCAAAGTCGAACGCAGATCGCAAATTTTATAGATCGTCGTTTCTCTTGCTCCAAAAGTAAATTTTATTAACAAAAAAAAAGAACGAGTAGAGCTTTGAGCTTTAAAAAAAATCAAGGTCAACTTCCTCGGTTAATATAATAATTAATACCAAAGTCGAACGCATATCGCAAATTTTATAGAACAACATTTCTCTTACTCTAAAAGACAATTTTATTAAAAAAAAACGAAGCTCTTACCGTGGAAGGACTAGGTGTCTATTAAACCTGGGTTTTTAAAAAATGTTTACCAATTAAACACCTACGGGTACAGTGCTTAAAATGCTTGCGAGTCTTAGAGCGTAAAGATGGCACTTCTGACTTGTACGTTCCCCACAAGAACGTAGCATACAACAGACTTCGACTTATTGTCTACACCAGTTTAAGGTTGATTAGGGTATGAAACGAATTGAGACTGTTCTATTAATCACAAAATCGTCTACAAAGTACTCAATTGTCCGCCGAATATAGGTGATAAATGAACAAACACCTTGTGAGCTGTTGGATGCTGTGAATTCACTGTCTATTCAAAAATCTAAGTTTTCAAAATTCCAAATCACTTTAAATAAAAGGACTTATGGAATCTATGTAAAATCTTCGTGGATCCTTGATCGTTGCAAAGATCGATGTAAGATAGTCTACGTTTATCATGGGCTCCTATTTATTCCTTTTTTTTTATTTTTTCTTTTATACAAGTTACTCAGGATTTCATTAAATTATAGTTCCGCTTCTGCAAATAAAATTTCGTAATCCCGCGTATCCATCAGTGTACCAAACGTATTTCACATAACGTAGCGCTAGAAATGTTAATGAGAATAGATGCGAGAACATTGTTTTAAGTATTCTGAAAGGGATGAATATTTAAAAAAAAAATAGTCGAAATAGAAAGGACTTAATCGGCAAACTTAAATGTGTTTTTTGTGGCGTTGCTAAAAAATACTACTAGAAGTAGTGATTTTTTCAACAAAGACAACAGATAATGTACAACAATTTTGACTCAGAATATTTAGCATCTTTAGTATTTTTATTTCGCACATAAAATTGATTATTACAGTATAACTATTGCACATTTTACATATAGAGATTCGGTACGTTAATACCTTGCTACTTGGAAACAGATTAAGATTTTGAAAAACAGGTTCATAAAACATTAAAGGCAAATGGACATAACGAGGAAAAGTGCAGACAAAAACTCAGTTTTCAGGTTTATAAAACATTAAACCCAAATGGACATAACGAGGAAAAGTGCATATAAAAGCTCAGTTTTCTTTGAACAAACGGCAGAAATGTGTTTAAGTGCAAAACTTCTTTAATGTTACACTTCAAAATATAGAACTGTTCTACTAATGTGCCCGATATTGATGATTTTTTGATTTTAAAATAAAAATAATTTTAATTTTATTTCGATATTTTACAGAAAGCTTTCTAACAAATTCCAGTTTTTTCTCTCATTCCAGGTACGTGTGATATTTTGGATTACAAATGCGTAATAGTAATGCATACACAAAAATAATGATGTAAGTTCTTCTTCATTTACGCACAGAGACAAATCAAAATACAGTCAAAAAATAATCACTATCATAGACGAGTAGTATAATCTACCTGTAACAATAAATGATAACTACTACAAAAGTAATTAGCTATCAGGTTCTATGTGTCTCTGTTTTAATCACAAAGCCAAAATTTGCTTACACAAGTGTTCTGTTTTCGAGCACGTTACGATGATTTGTGGCAGAAGCCCTATTGGCACCGCCACGCTCCACTCTTGAAGTAAATTTTGTACGAATACTTTGTCTTTTTGTTTCTTCTATCTTATCTTCTTTATGTGTACATATGGTTGATTTAGGAACATTTTCTCTCATTTTGTATTTTTTTCACTGCGCACAATGATTACGTACAACCACGGAATAGTTCTTGGGGTTGTGTGCCTAGTTTCAAGGTTAAGAAGTGAGTATTTTTGAAAGATTACAATTTAAAAATAACTCTCATACTTTAATTTTAATTTTTATTTCAAATTCACAATTGAACGTGAATCATTATGATTGTTTACATTCGCTCTAAAAAGTGTATTTTGTTGACAGGTAATATATTTACCCATTTAAATATGTTTCTTTTTATAAACTTTTGCAAAAGCGTCAGGAAACTACTTTAGTTCCTTTATTCAAAAATTTGATGTGAATTTCTTTATAAATCCGTCTTGTATTTTAAGGATGAAAGAAGTAAGACAATATGCGAACAGACCTTTAGTTAAATAGTGTTTTTATGTAAACAAATACACAACTATACACATTCCAGATTATGAATATGCCCCTTTTTTTATTTACCTCAGGTATGCAGTACTATTTCCCCTCAAAAAAGAAATGACTGGAAACTTTGAGTGACTCATCCGTAAATTTTCGGTAAAAGGAAACATTGTTAGTCACCAGAATTGTGGTGATGCTGATGACGGTGATAGAAGAAATTTCTCCCTTCTCTAGAGGAGGTTTTCTCAAATTCTTTTTCTCTCTCCAGCACTATCGTAAATTGCAATTCTTCATAGTCATTTCCCCATTCACCACTCCATCTGTCAGTTTAGCACAGAACTCCCTTGACAGTGCTCAAAGCCACTTCAACTCAATTGTCATCTGTCCGCATGCTGCTGGCGAAGCTGTCAAAATGACACCCAAAGCTGACATCCAAGGCAGTTAAGAAAAATTGAGATCACTCCCCATTGCAGCCTTAAGTTCTTTAAACTTTTCTTTCTCATGCGTTTTTCAGCCTTCGATATATGTGTAGGTAAAGTTTCGTACATTCATATTTTCTTCAGATATATGTATGTGTTCGTGCACAGAGGAGATTCTAGACATATAGCCAACGATGTAAGTTCTTATCAGCAAACAGTACGACGCCTTCTGTGCTTCCGATGATGAGACTATGTGTACATTATGCAGATTTTCACATTCATTTTCCTTCACTGACTGTATCTTATCTCACCCGCACTTTATTGCAGATACTTGCCAAGCGGTGGAATCATTACGTGTGTGTGTGTCTATGACGTTGTTTTTTTTTTTTTTGTGGTAAGGCATTAGCCCTCTTCCTTGGCGCAATGTTGGGAGGATATTTTGCTGATTAACTGTTCTGAATGCTTAGATTGTATTACATTTATCTAAAAAGAAGAGAACGAACCACTCATCAAGTCGCCCCAAGATATGCAGAAGTTGAAGGGAACGCTGTGGGGGAGAGGGTTTTGAATCATTCATGCTAGAAAGACTGTTGCCAAATTTCAGTACACAAGAGTGTATAAATAGGAAACGCTAAAAGGAGAATCCTTTCTAAATGGGTTTCTGCGGAATACATCATTTAATTTCTCTACATACAGTGTTGCGGGCAAGAAAATACGCAAATTTGTTGTCTGTCTGCAAGCAGTAGGTGATTTTTTCATCATTTTTTCAATGTTAGTTGTTTTCAAATGACTGTTTTTTTGAAGGACACACTGTAAATCCCTAACTCACCATCGTTCGAGATAAAAGAAATCCAATGAAATAAAATTTCCCTGCAAATTATTTTTCTGGCAAAGGAAGAGAAAAGGAATCTAGAGAGACATACGCACACAGTCGAATAATTCACACATACGCAGTAATCCTTCAAGGGAGGGATTTTTATAGCTTCCTTTACTTATCCTCCCTGTTTTCTTTTTTGTCTTCGTTGTGTGGTATGAAATATGTCAATTAAATGCAAGAGTAAACTTTCTTCTCATCTCCCACAGAGTTGTTTATTTTGTTTTTTCGGCCACTGTATGCGTGCCTGTAAATTAATCTCTTTTCATTTGAGAGTATCCCGCCATTTTATTTTCTTTTCTGTCTCTTATTTGGTCTTCTTCTTTTCTTTCATTTTTTTTTTTTGTTTTTCGTTTATTGTCGAGAGGCTCATTTTTACCGTCCGTTCATATTCTCTAATGGAATGCTGGAAGATGATGATGGGTTTATGGTTTCCCAAACGAGAAATTTCATTAATTAATGTCATGTTTTCTCAAAGGACTGTTTTTATTTACTTTTTTTATATTTCTTTTCGTGTACTTGAATAACAGCTTTAAAATGCGAAGTACAATTTTCAACAAGGAGTCTGAACGGTCTCCTCTGCTCGTGTTTATGTATCTTGTCCTGCAAGTTTAAGATTACCAATAAAAACAGAATGTGTCTGAAGTACGAAACAAAAAGTTTGTGTTTAAATTTTGAATCCAATTTTTACGTTATTGCCTTTTAACTTTACATGGTCCCATTTGGTTTACTGACTGTGGCTGGATAGGGTTTTTAGAGTTGACGGAGGATCTTAAATCTGTAAGCTGGATTGAATTTCAAAAGACCAATAATTAAGTTGTTTGGAAATACAGTTCATTAGCGCTCCTAAAATATGGACGCTGTTCATTGCGTTCTTTGCTATTGTTTTCTCACGCTCAAGCGTGAGCCTGCTCCGAATGGCTTTAAGTTGCTGATAAACCTGGGAACGCTCTGTACTATAGTAGCCAATGCTCTGGGTTTGTGCTTTACCAGAGCATACAAGTTGTTCCTTCCTTATTCATGATAAAACTAATTGTAGCCGCTTGCGATTTAACCACGTTAACGTGATCTGCGTAAGCAGGTAGCTGAACAAAATTTGAAAAAATCGTCGTTCTTCTGTTTACACGCGACTTTCGCGTGATCTTTTCAAGAATCATGTTACAAAAGTTCGACTATTTTAAAGATCTAAGGTGACAAGGCAAATTTGAAAATAAAACTCAGTTTAAAAGAATTGACGTAATGGTGCCTTTAATGTGTACGAGTTAAAAGTTAATCAGCAAATGGCAGTAAAAATAAATATTAATTCTTAATAATAACTATGCACAGATGAGAGTATCGATCATGGTCGGCAAGGTAGTTCTTAATAGTTTATATTAGATTTTTCTTTCTCCTTTATATAGGTTATAAAACACCGACAAATCAATTTTGTATTAACACACGAGCAAGAACTATTGTCAACATATTTTCTTCCTGCGCCTTTCTCTAGATTTGTGGCATTTTAAAAATGATATCCGTCTCCGTTTTAGTTGCCGGTGTACATAAGAAAGTTTCAAAAATATACGGAAACAGAACCGAGTTGAAAATGTGATTAAACAAATCAACTCGTTTTTATTATTGATCACTGCGTTAAAGACTTGATTTTGAGCATTTTATTGACCCCTGTTAATTGGAATATGTAAGACATGCTATGCAAACGGTTATCTTTATCAATCCTCCATGTAATTAACTCGAATTAGGTTAGGTTATAATTAAAATACATCCGGAATTTCTCCAAGCACCAATACCTGCATGTGTAATTAGTCTTCAGTACAACAGTTTAAATTCCACATATTTCGTCGTAATTAAATTACATTTTTGGCTCTAAGAAAGCTCGTCACAAATGTGTGTAACCCATGTCCTCAGGCCTATAGACGTCTCAATAATCTGGTCAGTTGCATTCCAAGGCAAATTGCTTCTTCTTCAGTTTAATAAAGATGTCCGACAACCGGCAGAGCAACATTATGATTTAACGAGAATTCAAGGCCTGCAATCTGAAGAGATGTGCACCATTCAATATCAAAAGTAAATTGCTTCAGTTAAACTATGAAAAACCAGATGTTAAGATTTCTATGACTGGTTTGCCGGTGTGGACTGAAAATTGCATTCGATAGCATCAAATATGAATTAGTTGATTCCTTCGTCACGTACCACATCTTTTGGTGCACACATCTTTTTTGTCTGCCAGCAGATTAATGAAGTTTCTTTTCATTAGTTGTTGATTGAGGTCTAAAGATTGTATTCATTTTTTTTTCTGCAGAGAAAATCATTCATTATATTGCAGATAATCAAATAAATACCTACAGAGCGGAAGTGAATTCTGTTAGGTTCTCCAATTAAACTTATTTACCTTCAAATTTCCATCAGATGGGTGTATAATTTGTATGATTTTCTCCGTGTGAGGATTTCGATTGTATACCATCTGTTAATAATCAAAGTAATTCAATGTGAATTGCTTTCTTTTCATGGGAATTTAGAGGTTGGAGTTTCCAGTGCCTTGTAAATTTCGTAATAGTTTGTTTCGTTTTTTGTTCTCCTTGTAGAAGGAAAAGAATAGGATATTAATTCACATTCATAACACACAGAAAACACAGAAGGTTGACTGCAAACGGCAATCAATCATCCAGAGACATGTCTAATTAAAGCCAACAAATAAACACAAATAAATTCGTTTTTCGTCTGTTATATATTTACACCAAACAAAAATAAAATAAAAAGCAACAAAAAGGCAAAATTTCTATGCAACACTGCTCGTCTGCATTCATGTGTGACAGGAAATTAAATTGATTTGCATGAGAGATTACAGAATCTGTTCTTCTACTGTACACAATTATAATAATTATAATTGCTAAGACCACGAACAGAAGCGGCAGGAAGCGGGCATGGGCGTAACAATAGTTGTATGTGCGCCTGACAAGTGTGGGTTATGTTGTCAACCGCATTAGGAGAACCACACTTGAGTATGAACGCGTTCCGGAAAATCATAGAGTTGTATTGAATTTCGAGCATGATGATGAAAAAAAAATTGTAGCAATTTAGAAATGTTGTATTGTCAAACAATAATGCAGTTCCCATGCAAACTAACAACATCGAGAATGAACCAACACAAGTTTTTGGATTTTTCGTCTAAAGCTTCTGTCAACGTGTCGACGATGAAGTACACACGCCAGAAAATTGATCGCTTTATTAAATGCAGTAGAAAATTCCACTCGATTTAATGTACATATGTGGATGCCTTTGAACTCTGTTGTCAACCGTACGGATAGCAAAGAGTAGTAATTACTGCTACTGTCAATAGTCAACGATCTAGGCAATTTAAACGTTGTGACTAAATGAATGGTGAATGTTTTTGATGACCTCTGTGATGAGAAAGACAATATTTATTTCGTTCAATGATGAGAATGATTGATGGTGATCTTTTCATATGACCACAATTAAAAATAGATCTGGTGTGGCATAAAATAAGAGCATTTACGAAAAAGTATTTTTTCTTATTTCCGGTTAGGAAGTTGGCAAGACTGTTTATCTGCCATTTCAGAGGATTTTATCTGTGAACTTTTGAGCATGCCGCTTCGCCTAGAATTAATTTTGAATTAAATGCTTTTCTACTTGATTGGACTTTAAATTTAATTTGGAAAGGAAAGAGTTGTTCTTTCAATTTGTAGAAATTGTTAAGAGCCATTTTACGCATGATCTGTTGACTGTTGCTTTCAAGGAATTAATACAAGCGTTTTTTTCGATGAAATTTCATAATAAATACGCCCACAAAGTGTTCTAGAGTTTTAAATAAACAAACCTTGTGATCAAAAGAAAAAGCTAGCAAAATTGTACACATAAGTACACATGTCAACAGAAAAATCCAACAAAAGTCCACGTCTCGTCTCATCGTCAAAATAATCGCCAAATTAACAAAGAGACAATTATGTCAATGCATTGCAGACAAAATGAAGGCTTTCATGTTTATCTCATGTGTCTGTCACTTTGTGTCTCGACATCCCTGACAGTGTGGCTGCAGCATTGCATTCACAGCTTTAAAGGAGAGTCTCAACTATTTTTTCTCCTCCGCTTCGCCATGTCGTATTTCGCTTTGACAAAATTAGATAATCCATCAGCATGGTTACCGATTGAATATACCGCAATCATCCCATCTTCCCACTGTGACTGCTTCGGTTTTGTGCAATCGTGCATTTCTCTGCCAAAATGCATTTTCATTTTCTCTGTCATCCCTCCGAAAGACAAGGTAGGGGCAAAAAGTTATTTCTATTTCCATTCAGTTTGTTGGTAATTGCCAAATTGCCACACCAACGAGAATACATGATTTGCGCTTGGGAAAACCTCTTATTATACAAGTGTGTGTGTACGTTGTTCATCCGATTGAGATTAAAGCCAAGCGAGCCGAGGCGCACAGCGAAGCAGTGGAATATCCCCACCGTCTTCACCATTTGTATTTCTTTAATTTGTCTTAAGACCTTTTGACTTATGTCACATCTGGGGTAGAATCAAAGATGATAGAAGAAGAGATGATAAAAAAAAAGGCAAAAAGAAAATGTACCCAGAGGTGTTAGAAGAGAAAGAACGATTCAGAAATCTTCTGCATTTAAATGGGAGAACTTTAGTGAACTTTGGAACTGTTACACATACATGTACAAATTGTTGGTGAACGATTGCTTTAACCTGCAGTGGAATAAAGTGAAAACTTCTTGTAGCCAAGAAGATTTGATCATTTGCCTGCGGCTATTGTACGCACATCATATTCTCTTTTGGTTGCCCGATAAAAATCTGTAAATGTTAAAAGGCTAAACCGTGGAAAATGAGCAGCAGTGCGTGGCGTTTGAATTGAATACAGGCTTTTGAAGGAGTGCATACTGGTTTTGTGGGAACATTAATGATCATTTATTGTATTTTTACTCCACAACGTGAATTTAATTAAAACTTTAATGCAATTGAGACAAAAAAAAATGTCAATCATGTTCGCAATGTTTTTTTTTTTCATGTCTAGGCATTTGCAAACTTTATTTTAAATTGTACAAAGCCATATTTCATATGACAAACTAAAACAGTTTTCAAAATGACAAATAAATTAATCGTATTCTTTATGACTCGCGAGAGGTGCTGCCAAGTTCAATAAGTAGTTGTCTTATTTGAAAATTGAAATTTGTGTTTTAAGCAATTGGATTGTGAAATATTTGAAATAAATTACTCACAAGCATGCTTGTTTCATATTTAATTGTTTTTTCAACAAAAATGGAACTTATAAATGAAACCCCTCATCCACTGTGGAGATAATACTTTAAAGTGCGGATTTTATATGATAAGTACCTTAGAAAATTACCTAAGATTCAGTAAAATCTAATATAGTACCTTAAAGTTGACATGAAATGAGAGTGCAGCAAAGATATCTATTTATATTGAATTTAATTACCCAGTAAAGTGCTTTAGAATTCTCCCGCCACTGTCTGCTATTTAAGTCTTTCTTCTGAGTCATACACACTCATTTAATGACTCCCCATAAATAGTACAGTAAATGCAATTATTCTGCATGAATCCATTTCATATGCAATTTTGTCTTACTTTATTTATTGTGTCTCTTTGATTCGGTATACATATTCCCAATTCGTCATCATCCCCCTTGCACGTTTTTATTAAGACTTTCCACTATTCTCCAACGTCAACATCATCGCCTCAGTTTACATCTTTCATTGCTGGTAGTTTGTGGCGGTAATAATGTTATGGTTGATCTGTTTTTTTTTATTGCAAATTGCGTTTTTAATTTGCAATTGTGAATTGTGCTTTGTTTATTGTTATACACGACGACGTCATATGTAGTCTTACTCGCACGGCTCAAGACATTGGCCAATATTAATTAACAAATGGAAGCAATGACGGATGAACTTTGGTCCGGTTCTCATAAATGTAAATGGTTGTGTTTGTATTTTTATAATGCGTGGGCGTCAGAAAGATGACAGAAGACGTATGGAGTCGTCTTCATCCGACGCTGCTGTAATAAATGCATTTCGTGTCGCAATCTTTATTTCATGTCACAAGCAGAGAATGAAATTATGTAACTGAGTCATCTTTGAGCATTGCGAGAGATTTGAATAAAGCAAACAAAAAATAAAAAAAAAAAACGACGAAGAAGTTGACGATTTTTTTCTGGCATTAAATAATTATTCTAGAAGATCAGATAATTTTTAGAAATTTTTAAATAAATAATATTTTTTTAAATCAAGGCTTCTATTCGCTTTTCCTTTAAGTTTTAAAACATATAAATGACTATTTTTACTTGTTTCGACGTTTAAGTTATTTTTCTTTTGCGAAGAGGGATAGTTTTATCAGACAACATATTCATTTTCAAATAATTTTAGTAGATGTTAAAACTTAGTCTATTTTTTACATAAAACCTTTCAGTTTCCTAAAGTCTGTCACAACTTCCAGAATTATAAGAAACCAAATCTTTCGATTAATTTCACATTTTCAAAAAGAAGCAAAACCCATATAATGTCCTATTCAACAATTTGTCTTGTCATTTAATGTGATTGTTAAAACAAATCAATGAATCAATTTCAAATTGAGGATTTTTTCACTTCTACTTCAACAGTTCTCGTTTTTCTCCTTAACTTTACCTTCAAATGCCACACCCGAATTTATAAAAGAATAAACGAAACAAATAAAAAACACGACCACTTTTATTTCATTCATTACAAATCCTTCAAAGTACTTTTCAGAACACTTCCCTTTGCACTCATCCACTAATTTTTGCCATTTTATACTTTTTTTCGCTTTGGTCGAATATCCCATTTATCATTTCAGAAACGACAAAATTGTCAAGGCGGGAAATTTCCTATATGTGTATAATACGAGTATTTTTTTCTCTATAGTGCGTGTGTTTAGAAAAGAAGATCCAAGCTAAATTTATTCTGACTGACAAGAACGTATAATGAGATCCTGTCAAGGGAAGAGCAAATGAAAAGCTTCGGCCAGGTATTCACACAGTTTTTTTTTTGTCATTTATAAGATGAAAGGAATTGACCACCAGACACGCACACCTGAGAAAAGACAAGAAAATGGAGGAACACTGTATTGAACAAATCGAGAATGGGACTAGAGATGAGTTCAAAGAGGGCAGAAAATGTGATCACAAATTTAAGTTCGTCCACTAGAAATCAATTTATGCCTTATTGTGGTCTGGAAAAAAATGTTGTTTTAAGGTAAACTTAATGAAAATAATCTGTTTGGACTGTTTCGTTATGACTTTAAACTCAGGCCAATTTTGAACTGAAAGACGACAAAGAGAGTAGGTCTACGTTTGCTTAAAGATTACGAATTCGCCGCGTAAGCTTTTGTAAACGGCACATCTAAAGCGGCATTAAATAACTATCCATTCTCCATTGAATGTCACTTGAAAGCATCTTAAGAATTCAGGGTTTAATTAAAAAAAACCTCATTTCTGTGTTATTGGACACTGTTGCAATCGTCGTAACAGTACAATTAAAATGCTTCCAAAACAGCTTTGTTTTCCTTTTGTCCGCTTCGGAAAATGTGCGCACGTAACACGTTTCTCACTCAAAACAACCACGAAGACCTAAATGTCGCCCAAACCAACTTCTTCATCCTTTCGTCATGTAATTAGAATTGATTTTCGGATCGATATTTTCTAGGGAAATTTAATCAAGGCACAACAACAATAACATTCTGCTCAAAACAAAATTCAGGGCTGCCTCTTTTGTGAGAACGCGTGGGAGAAGGCGATGTACGACGCATCTCCAACGTGATGAGTTGCAAACAGTGAGGTTGGCAGAAGGGTGTGACATCACAAAATGTACCTCCAGCCCACACATATGCATAACACGAATATCTCACTTTCAGGGGGCCACCAAACGTGAAATACTCTTCGGCATACACAACGTTTTGCAGGGCTGGGGGTGATGGTGATTATGAGGATAAGAGGTCCTTGAACAGGCACGGTAACGTTGTTGACTACCCAGAGAGACGGAGAGAGAGAGAGAGAGAGAGGGAATAGTGAGGGGTTGACAGTGGCTGCTGATGATATACGACCGGCCACCAAGCAACAGTACAATAGAAATTGAATTAAATTGAACTCAAATGGAATGCAGAGCAATGAGGAAGAAGGGAGGAACGGAGGGGCATCGGTCTCCTTCATTCCACGAGGTTGAGACATGTGGCAATGTGTTTTGTGCGATTGTTTGCTGGCGGCCTGGAGCTATTATGTAACACAGAAAAAGGACTCACCCAAACGGTTCCCTTTGGAAAATGATTTAATTTTCTCTAATCAGAAATAGGTTTAAAAATAAAACTATTGATTCGCTTAAGTGTTTCAAATTTTTACATATCAATTTTTGAAACATCCCCTTTAGAAGTCTTTTAAAGAAAACAAAGAGGAAGAGAGGTTCCATTGTTAAGATTTCGAAAATATTACTAATCTGGTCTTTTTGAAGACTATTCATAAAGTCTGCTTTCAAACTAATGCTCTAGTTCAGCCATTAATTTTCCAATGAATTACAGCAATGTTTAAACCAAAATAAATGCCGACATGGCATTCGGGGTATTTAATTTAAATAACAAAATATCAGCTCCTTAATTCCAATGCTAGCATTCTTTACCGTAGCACAGTGGATGTACTTTGGTACCGCTTAGCTGCATATCTTTGCGTCTTAACACAACCTCTGCGCATAATAGTTTTAACGTTTTTATCTTTTTCTTGAATTTTCGCAATGATTGAACATTTCAATTCACAACAGCTTTGATGAAGTCCAGAGCGTCCGCAGGGGGTTTCCTTCCCTTTCCTTGTAGTTATATGTGGTTCATTCATTAGCGCTCAGTTACTGTTGTACTTGCATGTGTTTGTGTGTGTTAGATACCCCGGGTTAAGAGGGTCGCTCACCGGACATGCAATGGATACACAAACATTCAATAACACCAGGCGTTAGATCGAAATAACTAAGCATTTCCCCATCCATTTCTCCGTACGCGGCTGTCACTTGAAAAAAAGGAAGTAGATCCATTCTGCACAGAATCATTTCCACACCCCCACGGGCCCGGGATATGTTTCATCGACCAGCCCGTCGATGTCCACTACCATTTTCTGACAACATTGATGACGGTGATGAAAACGAGGACGACTACAACGCTGATGATGAGCTGAGCATCATGGCTAGGCTCCATCCGTTCCATCCACCCCATAGCCCGGCCACTCATGGTAATTTGTTGTATGTGTGCACTTACACTTTTCTGCATTCCTCCTTTCTGTCCAGCACTGCGGACGATAAACTAAAAGAGAAAGAAAGAAAGAGAGAGAGAGAGCAAATCGAGCGCACGAACAAGTGTACACCAAGTACACACCCTACATCAGTTCGCTCGGGTTCCTCTCTAAAGCTTTCGTTTTCCGTTTCTTCGACCTCATTTTGGCGATAAATTGCGAACCCTCTAGACGATGGGGCATTGGTGTGGGTAAACTGGTGGCGGGTGTTTTTAAAGCCGGTGAATACCTGACGCATGGATCAGCAATGGAATTCCACACTGCGATTGCAGAATTTCTCCTCTCTCTGTCTCGCTTTGACTATCGTCCTGTCAATGTACGGAAAATTTCTGTGCGCTATGTACAATTGCTTTCCCCAACTGTGTTGGTCGCGATTTTTCCTCCTTCTAGCAGTCGTGTTATTTGCATTACTCAACCCAAATAGTCATTTACAGAACACACACATCGGCAAACTCAACAAAGTTGTTTGGGGCGGGTGGTGGCAGTGGTTGGGGTGTGTGTCATTCATGCCTCCTGCCAAAGGTAGATGGGGTTCGGTCGCCGGCATCACATTCTTTCCAGGGTTCTGCAAGAGAGTTCTTGCTCTCTTGGTCTTTCTTTCTCACATTTTCACTTCGTCTAAATCCCTCTTTTTAATTTTGTCACTCTCTCTCTCTGTCTCTCTGGGAAAAAGGTCGAAAGTTTTGAGCAATTTCTCCAGAGAATTCCGTTAAGGCGGGGGAAAGAAGAGAGGAAATATGCGTTCTTTTTTGCACTAGCTCCTCTGAATTTCAAACGACCTCCGAGTATATGTATGTATTTGGATCCTTTTTGGAACGAGAACGGGTTGAATGAGGGCGCCGCCGGCTCTTCTTATACGCAGTGGAAATAGAACTGTTGTATATATATACATAAATAACCCCCTGTAGTCCATACACAAACGTACACTTCATTCAATTTGCGGAAATATTTGAGTTTATATGTGTGTGTGGAAAACCTTTTACCCATTTCGTTTTAGTTAGCTTTTCTCCTGTTTGCACCCCACCGTCACGTACGCGATTTGACAGAACACATCGATTGTGAAGATTTTTTTTGTACTGTCTCCCCAGGCTTTGTTATTTTTCTTCGTTTGAGGACTGTTTTTATACTCCTGGTGGTGCTCCTGAGGAATTTCTTTGAAATATTTATGGTGGATTCAGCGAGGGATAAAATTATATTCAAAAAAAAAAAAACAGAAACTTACTGGGTGTAGTTTGCTCCTCTTGTCTGTTGGGAGAAGAAGAACTATGCTTAATGGAAATTTTGCTAACACTTCGGGTCGTAAGGAAATTTCTCTTGCGGTTTATAAGTTGCCACTGCTTTATGCTCCTAAGTGGTTATGGCTATATTTTGAATTAAGAATCACCCACACAGTTTTATTGGTAATATTTTACTACTAAACAGTTGTTCGCTCGGTGCAATAAATAGCGAAAACTTATGTCAATCTCTTACTTTACGCGGAAACCTTTCTCTCCTCAGAAAGAAAGATAACTTATGTCAATAAGCTTACGCGACATTCCGCGAAGTGAATTGAGGATAAAGGTGAATCATCTTTACTAGCTCGACAGGATTTTTATGGTTATCTTCATGTTGCAAATCAGACAAATTAAGGGATGTTTAAAATAAATTAAGATTGTTGTTGACCTTAATTTATTTGAGAGATACAACCCCTAAGTTGTATTCAATTATGTCTCTTATACATAAGAAACAATAAAAACATAACGTATAGTCTCTTCTTTAAAGTTATATTAAATGCGACGTCAAGGTTTCATTTTGATTTTTCTACAAATCAGATCATCCGCGAATTTTTCAAGTTGACGCAGACTTTAATTACTGTAAACAAGTGTTAGGATCAGTTTTTAATTGTTTCTGTTTCACTTTTTGCTACTTTACCGACATTTTAGTTTCTTCCGAGCAAATTTAACCGTCTAAATGTGTTTACGAAATGTTATAAAACAAGGTCCATAACTTTGTTATATTAATAGCCTCTGGTTACTGTTCAAGATGAAGAAATTTTAAGGTTATTTTTTTTCAAGAATTCATTCAGTAAAAAGGGTTAAAATTTGGAATAATCTATTGCAGAAAAGTTTAAGAATTGCCAAAAACAGTTTAAGAAGCATCAAATCAATTGTTTTAATATACTTGTCTTAGGCGATGCCAAACAATCAAAGTTTTTTTTTTAATAATTTGTAATATGTAGAACAATTCTGAAATAAATTTGAAATTGCGTTTATATAAAAAATAATCACTCGTTTCCACGCACGTATTTATTTGCCAAAAAGGGCGTGTCATCAACTACAGCCTTATCTGGTAAAAAAGGGCTTTAATATCTTTAATCGCTTTATAAAAAAATTTAATAACCGTACATTAGCGAAAAACTAAAAAAAAGGAATAAAACAAAAGCAACCATCACCATTAAGTCGTCACTTTGATTTAAAATTCAATTCCTCTCATATTCCAAGATTCAATGATAAATTATAAATCGCTTAATCGACTTGATAAGAACGGTAAGGGGCGGGAATGGAATGGGAAAAAAGGCTTGTGATTTCGCAACTTTACCATGCCTCCTTTGTGTGAAATTAATTCCAAAAGAGAATGCATTCCTGTCATGCTATAAGAACCCATCTCTACAATATGGAACAGAATACAATTTAACAGATGATGACACATGACTGCTAGAGATACTACGCAAACAAAAATACCGTCGACACACAAGCACACCCATGTGTACATTCCATATATTGGTATGTATATAAAAACAAAGCTTACTCATGAATAATATCGAATTTCCTCGTTTCCTTCATATTTCGTAATTTCCCGGAAAATTCTAGTAGTTCATGGGGCGGAAGATTGGTATGTGCTGAAATTGAGAACCTTTCTTCTCCTAGTGATGTGCAAATGTGTTGGTATAACCTCAGACAAGGACGTTATTCGTACCATAAGCATTCTTATGTGTGCGTTTTTATGATTGTGTGAAAATGAATGGAAAAAAGAGAAAATAACTATGTTACATAGTACGTAGGGGTAAGTTTACCAGGGGTCTGCAAATATTCCACAACACAATTGGGGATCATCTGTATGCGGTATAAAAGGTGGCCGCATGTATGCGTGCCTTGGAGAATGTATATAGCATGTTAAAAGAGGAGAAATATATATTTTGCGCGCATATAATGCAAAGTAACGGGAGGAAGTAACTACAAATACATACATACATGTACATTCAGGGCATAAGGAGGTGACGAGAGGATGGAACTGAATTTGTAAGCTGCAGAACGTCATAGGAGGCAATAAAAAAACAGCACCAGCAGCCAGTCACCACCCTCTTGGGTGGCGATTTAGATCTTTGTGTGAGAAGGTGGCACATGAAATACTAAAACACTCGTACTCGAAACTTTTATCCCATTACTTTAATAGCAGCTCCACTAGGATAAGAACCACGACCAGGACTTTTCTCTGCTCCTCTGAACTGAAACTGCCTCTGACAAGACATGAACTCCGCTCAGGGGAAAGAAGAACGAAAAAGAGGTCCCTCATCGGGCTGTACATAGCTGAATTGATTTTTTACGTGAAAATTTTCTTTTTATGTTCTTCGCCTCTCTTCTTTGTGATGTTGTCGTCTATCTATCTTTGCTTTTGTGTGATCCTTGCCACTTTGAACGTATGCGCGCACGGTCGCTTACCCAGGCTACAGAATGTTGGGGGTTGCGTCAGGATAACATCCTTCTTTTTTGGATGATGAAAGAATATAGAAAGAGAGTGTGGAGCAGCTGGTGGAGTGGGATGATGGTATAAATTGCGAGTCGCGATTTCTCATCTGATGAGGCTGTGCTAGTGGCGACGGTCGATGTTCGAGGCTGACGGATGGGAAGAGGGGGAAGGATGTCGAGATGCTTGGTTTATTTTGGAATGAGGACTTGTTTTGGCATTTCTTTTTTTGTTTTTGTTTTTGGCTTTCTCTTCTCATATTTAATGTATTCTTAAAGCCGAACTGTTTGCATCGGCGATGATTTGCTTTTTTCTCTCATCGTGCTGAGTTCTATGAAAGGCATCGTATTTTCATTTGTGTTTATCGCTTAAATTTGTTTCTGGGAGAATTAGAATTTACATTGTGATGGTATGAATTGAATGGCGTTTAGAGTGTGTGTTTTTTTTAAAGCCATTACCCCAACTCCTGAACAGTTTTCACTTCACTTCTTTCACCTGAAGAAAGGATTTTGAAAGCGGATATTAAGTATTATTGTATCAAATAATTCTTGAATTTATTCCGTCTTTTGAAAGAAACTGCTTGAGTACCTCAACTTTAACAGCCACTAACTAGGTGTAATATAAATGGCTTTTTTTATATTAAACGTAAAATAAATAAAAAGTGTTCGAAGTAAGTTTTTGAAATTAACTATTTTGTTATTCGAATTTAAAATTCAATGAAGTGTATCAAACTTAACATTTCCCACGTTCGAGCAAATTTTCTGTTTGCAGGTACTGTAGATACACGTTCTACGGGTTACTATTATTACACGACCTCGTTTTCTTATGAAAATAATCCAAAAGTTCATCAAAATTTTGTGAACTCACGACTGAATGGATTCCGAAGAATATTTCTCATTTACAATCAGTCGGTCGTAATCTGTGTCCACCGAAGTCATGCAGCTAATAAGATGCCACTAACGAATGTAAAACACTTGCAATCAAATTCCCGAAGTTCGCCACCAGCTGTGATATTTCAGAATGAATGCAGTAAAACAACAAAATCAGGATGACCTTTCATCTAGGTTTTTTGTTGCACATGCACTTAAAGTTGTTTAATTCGTTATAAGCACCCAACAAGTCATGATTTCTTTATGTGTATGCTTCAGTTCAACAGCAGCCATATGTGTGGCTGCTCTGCTGTAGCGCTTCAATTGCCTGCAGGCGGATTGAAACGCTAAACATCATCATGCAACGACCGACGAAAAAAGCACAGCTACATGGTAGTTGTGCAACATAGATTCCGATATGGATACACACATGCACGTTAAAGTGCAAAGTCTTTGCAACCAATGAGAAAATTCTGTTCTCAAATGAGTAAAATGTTGGAAAAAAAGACAAAGAAATAAATGAAAAAGTAGGCCGAGCTTTTCGAATTCTCACTGATAGTTCTCTGTCAAACAGATACATTGACAGTGGGTGATATTTTCTTTGCTCCTGGTGGAGTTGCCATGGCGCAGCTGAACTGCGAATTGGACACAAATGGAGGCAATTGTTGTTTTTAGACTGATATACACATATCTGTTCTTTTGAACTTAAAATTAAAACAATTTATGTTCTAATCTCCTTTATGATTCTTCACACCATTTGGCAGACCAAATGAAATGTGGCCTTTGAATTGATTTTTGAGAATTTGGTAGCACTCTCTACTCATAATGCCAAGTAGCAGCATGTTTGGGAACAAAAATATATGCAAAGTTCGACATGCGTCACATTACGATTAAAATAAGTGTCGAAAGTTTCACATTTCCGTGCGAATGCAGTCAAATGCACGTTTGACTTGGAAATTATTAAATTGAAGTATATATACGTAAATTAACACAGCACAAAGTTCTGCTAATATTTGCACTAAGTATTCGCATAAGAAATGCAATGACAGACAAATTAATGAAGTAAATATGACAGTGTATATTATACAAGTGCGCTGTGCAAGGCGTGTTGCATTTGCGCGTATAAACTGCCTTCAACTTATGTTTTGTTTTGTGGGATTGTGCGGCGTTAAAGATATCTTATCTGTACGTTGCTGCATTTGTGTGCAAAATGTGCATTCAGATTTGAAGAGAGCTATTGCTGTAGAACGTTAATGTTTGCTTTGACGGTTTTTAATCAAGTTAAAATGTTGAGGTTAAATACTAGCCGACATACACACTGAAAGAGATATTGTTTTCATTTTATATTTAGATCGTTACAGATGACAGTAGTGCAACAATATAATAAGGAAAAAATCTAAACAAAGTATTTTTTCAAGTGAGTCTTTGTTCGTAAACTCTTGTATTGTTTATTATATAAATACATAAGGCAATTGAAAGTTTACTTGACGTCAATCAAGTATGTTTCTTATTAAATTAAAGTCTATAAGTTTAATATATATTGGGAAACTATGGCAATGATCAATTCTATTAAGAAAGAAAATATAAATTTTTGTCGAAAAAAATGTAACCACGAGTCTGTGATAGCAGGCATTGTATGAGTGTCGCGTGCATTATTACAATAATTGTATATTTTCATTTAATCACCAGATCCCAAGAATAAGCATCAATTTAGAAAACACATTAACACTCTCTTACCGTCGTATTGTGTGTATTACTACTACTGCTTAAACTTACGAAAACTATACAAAGCAGAAAATAAAGAAAATAACGCCATAGACTTTGATTAAAGAAAAAAAAAGACTTAAAACAAAGTCAACTTGACATCATTATCGAAGTCATTCACTTTGTGTAAACCCGTGCTTGAACGGACACAGTTGGATGTACATATGTATTTGTCAATATGCTGTGAACGCGTTACTTTAATTGTTGTTTCTTTTGAAATTTTCATTGACCATCTTTATTTGCAAGGTATATTAAACGTTATGTTGGAATGCTAAGTATGTATATAGATTATAAATCTTACTTAGAAGATATTATTGAATAATGTCCTTGTAAGATTACATGTTGTTAAAATATTGTTTCTCATTTCTGGAAACGGACAATTAATTTTTCTCCTGTTGAGTAACATTAAAAGGGTAGGTATGTTTGCAGTTTTGAGTAACCTTCATACATAATGAACAGAGAATGAAGCGGGATAGTTCGGATTTATGAATGCAATTGTTTTCGATACCCATTGTAGACAAATGTGTCTTGTACTGCCGTGACTGCAGTGTCCAATAAAATATCGTGCATGCATTTAAGGGGAAAAGAGAAATTAAACATTGGAGGCAGGGAAAAAACAAATCTGTTTTTAACAGTTTAGCCAGGTAATAGTTTGCCTTTTGCGTAATGTGTTGTTTCATATAACTACCAGTTTGAGAGATAGCTGACTCTCGTACATTTGTGTGCCTTTTTGTCTAACATTTACGTTTCCTTTGAAAATGTGTTCGCTTGGTTAAAAAAAGGCAAAGGGCGTGAATTTGTTTCTTTTACAACTATTGAAATGTTTTTATGTGAAAATTTTTTGCAAGAATTTAGGGCCATTAATTGTTTTATTTTTGTTTTGATATAAACAACATATTTAGCAAACTTTTTGGACGTGTGAAGTGCAAATCTCTTCACTTAACACTATTTTTAGTTTAAAAAAAAACCATAATAAGTACTGAAAATGTATAAGCTAGATGTAATAACCTGTACAAATTCCGTCCAAAATTAATGCAGATATTTTAAAAATATACTACATAAAATACAATCAACAATGTAGGCAGTACCTAAATAAAAAAATATTTCATTTTTATTTTTTGGAATAATCAAGTACAAAAATGAAATAAATCTACTACATTAATTACATCTGTCAAAATTGTGGACAGAGGCATCGGACGCCATCGTTTCTAAATACTGAAATTGACATTTGGTTAAAAGTGAAATGAAAACAAACATAAAACGATTGAAATGTTATTTATTTATAATAATTACTAATAAGAGATACGATATTTGGTTTGCGTATATCCAAAGCTTAAAACTAAATTAATTACTTATTTCAATTGTTTTTGATTATTCACGAGTTTTGTGTTTTGAAGTGTGACACTGTGAACTAATTTGATTTAGAAATTATTCGCGGCTTTTTCGTTGTTTGTAAATTGAACTCCTTAGTCAAAGAGGTCTAATGAGTTGCAAAAAATCATTGCTTTATTAAAAGCACAGAAGTGATGAAAAATAAGAGTGCAATTAAAATTCGCTAAATAATATATAATATAATACATACATATATATTTATATCCTTTCTCAATGAAAAGGTGATTTTTATTTCTAAAAAAGCCTTATGTTTGTACAAGAAATGCGCATCCAAAGTGTACTAATGCTTATATAATATTTATTTAATTTCTTACAGGTCCACAGAAGACGTATCACCACCGAATTTCGAACAGCGTAGCAGTAGCTACTATGAACGCAGTTCGAGATCAGTTCTTGACGCAGATCAATTTAGTATTAGAAGATCAAATATAACTTATCATTCGTCTGGTGATAGCCGAGGGCGTACTAGGGATAGACTGTACAGAAATGGCCCATATAATCCGATAATTGATAGGTGAGTACAATAGAAAAAGGTTTTCTTCTTATTTTTTTTTAAGGAAGTAAATTAGTTAGCATGAACACAAATGATTGCTAAATCTTTAAAATTCTCCAAAAAATTGGCAGGAGGTCTACGTTTATTCGATTAACACTTGTCATATATTGATTCCAGACCATCACCGTCGTCAGTAGGCCACCATAGGGTATCATCATGGTACGATACAAGCCCAGGCAATGGTGGCAATGGCAGTGGCAGCAGCAGCAGCGGTTTACAAACCAATTCTGCAAGTTCTGCGGCAGCATTGACCACCGGTTCCTCGTCATCTCAATCACCCGCCGCCTCAAGAAGTGTCTATGGCAACGTAGCCAGTGCTGTTGTTCAACCAGACACAAACAGTAGTAGTAGCAGTAGTAGCAGTACTGGTGTTGGTGGCGGAGGGGGTCCCACCAGTAGCTACAATGATATACAAATGCTTAAAAGCAAAAGCAAAAAATCCCGATGTGGCTCAGAGTCGCCATGCAGCGGTAGCCTAAATAATTTATCTCCCACGGCAACAGCGGCTTCACTAACGGCATCTGTTGCAGCAGCATCAACGGCGGGCGTCAATAGTAGCGCAAGTAGTAGTAATAGTAGTAGTGGTAGTACAATCATCGCTGCCAATAGCAGCAGCACTAGTAATAATAATAATAATACGAGTAGTAGTGGATATGTTTCAAACATTACCCAAAACGCCTCCTCCTCATCCTCCTCGTTTAATAACACAACATTAACAACAGCAGCAGCAACAACAACAACAAATAGTAGTCATAGTAGTCACTTAGTAGAACGGGGGAACAGCAGTGGAAGCAGTAATCACAGCCATCATAATAACGGCGGTGATGGTGGTAGTACAACTTCAAGTAGATCACATTCACGCAGTCCCAGCAGTTATAGTTCAACAAATAGTTCGTCATCAAATTCACATGCGTCCAGTCCAGTGTCGGGCAGTGAACAGCCTCCAACTCGGACGAGAAACATTCAATCGGCTGTGTCAGCGCCTGGCGATGGTAAACGTAAGTATTACTCCAAAATGTATGCGGACCACGTTTAATAGAGTTTGTTTTCGCTATTTAGGTAACAGCACGGCTACCTCATCATCATCAACATCTAGTGGTGGTAGCAGTGGCAATCCTGTTGTGCATTCCGAAGATAATCGGCCCCTCGCAATACGTGTTAGAAATTTACCGGCCCGTTCCTCAGACACATCCCTTAAGGATGGTCTCTTCCACGAGTACAAAAAGCATGGCAAAGTCACATGGGTTAAGGTAGTCGGTCAGAATTCGGAACGTTACGCTTTGGTTTGCTTCAAAAAGCCCGACGATGTGGACAAAGCCTTAGAGGTGTCACATGAGAAATATTTTTTCGGTTGTAAAATCGAGGTGGAACCTTATCAAGGCTACGATGTCGATGACAACGAGTTCCGGCCGTATGAAGCTGAGCTGGACGAATACCATCCGAAATCGACGCGTACGCTATTCATTGGCAATCTCGAGAAGGACATAACGGCAAGTGAATTGCGAGCACAATTCGATTGCTTTGGTGAAATCATTGAGATCGACATCAAAAAGCAAGGAATGAATGCGTACGCATTTTGCCAATACTCAGACATTTTGTCAGTGGTTAAGGCGATGCGCAAAATGGATGGTGAACATCTGGGCAACAATCGGATTAAATTGGGATTCGGCAAATCGATGCCAACAAATTGCGTGTGGATAGATGGTGTGGCGGACAATGTCAGCGAAAGTCATCTCATGGGCCAGTTCTCGCGTTATGGGTCAGTGTCGAAAGTGATTATTGATCGCGTGCGGCAACTGGCGCTGGTTATGTTCGATCAAATTCAGTATGCGCAAACGGCTGTGAAAGAAATGCGTGGTACAACAATGCGAGGACGCAAACTGCAGGTGGACTTTGCATCCAGGGAATGCCAAGAGGCCTTCTATGAGAAATTAGAAAAGCAGTCTGCAGGTATGTTTTAAAAAAATTAGAATATTGAATTAGTTCATGTTTCAAATTTCTAATTGTCTTCACAGCAGGTGGCCGTTTTAATCGTTACGACTCACAGTCATCCCGATCGCGGGCGTCGTCTTTCAGTCGCCATCAGAGCGCCAGTGGAAACTGTTCACCAAGCAATCCCTCGGCACTATCGACATGTGCGAGTGGGACTGGTGGTAGTAGTCTACAATCTGTGGTTGGATCTACATCTCTCTCGGGAGGCGTTGTCAACTGCGGTGCTGCTACTGTTGGTAGTGCATCATCATCGAATTGCCTAGCAAGTGGTGGAGTTATAACATCGGTAGGTGTTGTGTCAGCGGTAGGTGCTGGCGTCCTGCCAGCTGCCGGAAGCACAACACCTCGTGGCGGGCGATCGAGAAGTTCACGTCACAATACCAGTGACTATGAGTACACCTCAGATCGGAGATTTCGTAATTATGATGAATATAGTCAAGGATCTGCAGCTTCGCATGAAGATGATGCACAACACTGTGGCTACCAACAACGATCAGATTCACCTCTGTCGCGATTATGCGGTGGTGGCAACGGAGGCAGTGGTGTCGGCGGTACCGGTAGCGCTATGAGTAGCATCAATGACACACTTGATATTAGTAATTCTAATAACGGACGACGTCGATGCGATAAGAGTCCTGGAAAGCAAAAAGGTATATTCATTTAGATATTCAAGAGAAAACAGAAGAGTAGATTAAATTTAATATTATCCTAGGTGATATACGAAATTTACAAAAGGAACGTTCCCATCTGCTGGAACAACTAGAAGAATGCCCGTCCAGTGGTGATGAAAGAGTTAGTCCTAAGAAGCGCATGAAGTTCGACCATTCATCCTCTTCGCATCATCACAATCACCATCACTTGATTACAGGATTGGTAAGTTTTCAAATAGATTGTTTTGTATGTTGATATCTGGTCCATTAAAACTTTTATTATTTCACTTAGACTGTAGTTTCTTCTTATTTGTTGGTTTGTTTTTCAAAAAAAATATTTCTTTTTGATTCGATAATGTGCAACATGCTTAAAAGTGCATAACTCCACATTACCGACAGTGCATGGAATGTCAAATTTTAAATGTGCATTTTTTTTTCTTCTGTAAGTTTACTGTAAATAACGAAAGTATTTTATCTTAATTGCCTCTGAGAAAAAAGAATTCGGCAAAATTAGGCTTTTTTAAGGATTATTTTTTGTTGAACTAAAGGAATTTCATGTGACACAAGTTTCAACTGCGCCTGCTCATTTGCGACTGTAGCATACTGACCTGACTGATGCTTTCAAAAGTGTTTTGTAAATGTTTTATGTTTTTTCCTTGTCATAATTCAGGATTGACCAAAACAACTTTTTTTCAGTATACAATACCAATCTTAGATATTTAACTGGCAGAAACAATGCTTACCACAAAATCAAAATGCGGTTTCTAAATTCGTTGACAGGTGCGGGAACAGGCATTTTGTGCTTATCAAGACCATATGTTTTTCCGTATTGCAGTATTACAGAATTAAATTGTTATGTTGTAAACAAACACATACTTTTTTTTTAAATTAGTTAAAATTGTACTCTTATCGTATACTTTTTGTATCTTGGCTTTTATATATAAATATGATTTGGAAATAGTTGACTATTATTTTTGTGCACACATTTACTTCTTAATTTGTTAGAACTACACAATTTCTGATAAAAAAATATTTTTCTTCTCTTTACAGTCGCAGTCGCATTCAACTGATGTAAACAGCACCAGCGTAAGCAACAATAGTAATAGTGTAAAACCACCGGCACTGATCGGTGATACCAACTGTGATGTTTTAAGCACTGATACAAATAGTTCAGCAGCTATACAGCAGCAACAACACCCGCATCGCAAAAGCAGTACGTGTGGTGGTGTTGAGGTCCGCCGATTATCCGAATGCAATAGTCTTAAGTACGGTTCTCAACAACAACAGCAGCATCAACAACAGCAATCTTCAACACTACTGCATCACCATCATCAGCAGCTGCAACAACAGCTATCGAACAGCAGCAATAGCAGCCGACGACCGTCCATTGAATTATCATCGTTGGCTGCAGCTGCTCGTCCTAGCAATAGCGGCGACCATGCGCACAACTCAACAATAAATTTAACATCTTCCGCAACCACATCGTCATCCTCCTCCAGTTTAATAATGAACAGCAACTCATCAATGGCGTGTAAGCGAAGAAGAGTTGTGGGCAGCAGCAATTGCAGCTTGATTGCTGGCAGTGCACTTGGTGTAGCTGGAGCACAGTCATCGACGGTGGCAGGCGGAACGACGGCAGTGGGAACGTCCTCATCAACAAATATGCCTAACGATGCTAACGAATATCACACTTCAAGAGGCCGCGGCCATCAATTACATTCCCATCATTCACATGAGGCGTCCGGTGGCGAAAGCGCGGACGGTTCACGGCCCGGTACACCGCTGTGCGACGAACGACCAGAAATGCCAGTACCCAGTGAACCGCGACGAATACCACGCGACCGACCTCATGAGCCAATGATCCTACCGCTGCCAAAATTTGGTATACCGTTTTTTCAACAGTATCGAATGGCCTCCTCCAATCAGTTGTACGCTTCCTCAACTTCCTCTATTGCGGGAGCAACAACGGCAGCGGGGTCTGCGGTTAATCATAATAATAATAATCCTAGTAATAGCTTAATTAATTCAAGTTCTTCTTCTTCTGCAACTCCGGCGTCTGCGTTACTGTCAAACAGTAGCTGTAGTCATTCTAGTCTTAGTAATACGCTATCGAGTCCGCCAGCTTCGATGAACTTTGGCGGCCCAAGATTGTCTGCGTCGGCGTCCTCATCTGCGACGCAACATCACCATCACCATCATCACCACCATCATCATAGTAGTAGCAGCAGTCACCATCTGTCGCAAGCGCATCATACAGACTCGACTTTGGCCAATTCCCTACGATCACGTTCGTTGAGCAGCAATTCGAGTGATTCTGATGTGGGGGTTCGTCAGAGCACGAGTCCAACGCTAGAGGAACGTATCCGATCGCTGGATGAACTGTACGAGAAATGGAATGGCGGTAGCAGCGGTTTGACGTCTCGGTGTCCCGCAGCTTCAACAACACCATCATCGGCATCGTCTGCGGATAGTGCATCACATCAGACGCAGCATAATTTCCATCACTTCTCGCACCACAGTAATATCACCAACAATACTACGTTTTCCACATCGCGGCCTAAGTTCTTTGACATTGACGTGAAGGAGATGAAACCGTCGGAAATAGTGAAGTCTGTTTTAGCCAAGAAGTCAATTTTTGACGACGACTTGCAACGTCTAAAGAACATATACGACAAATATGAGCCTGCCGACTTTGCACATATGTCGAAGACAGTGATGGCCGCTTCAACGTCACCAGCGCTGCCCAATTTGGCAGCAACAAAAACCCCAGTAGTTGGCTGTATAACGTTGAACAAGGCAGTTCCAACAACGCCAAGTGGACCACCTGCGGCTGCTGCGATGCTTCAACGTCTTAACAACTCTTCGCCTATGAACAGTCCACAGGGCTCAATGTCACCATACAATAGCCCTTCGCCTTCGCCAGTAGTAAGTGGCACTACAGGCACAAACGGTAGTAAGCTCCTGCCTTCCGTCGATGGAAAGACATCTGTTGTTACGCCGCAACCTGCGAAGGGACTACAATATCCATTTCCCAGCCATCCACCCTTGGTTAGCCCGTCTAGCGGTGCTTCACCAAATAGCACGGAACACGGTGGATGCAGCAAGCAGCCGCTTGGTATAGAATCAGCGGCACCCAAACCAAAGACTAATTCAATAACCAAAAGCTTAAGTGTGCCTGGTGAAAAAATGACACCAATTGCGGCAGCGGCGGTCGCGTTAGCTTCAGTTCCCGTTGTAAATCATTCTACTGTACCATCGTCGCGTGTCCTGGTTAAGTCGGCATCGGTTCCGGGCAGCACCAACGTTGGCACGGTAAAAACCACAACCGGTAGCAGTTCCTCTCACACTAATCCAACATCATCGTCACTGACTTTGCCTAGTCAAAAGCAACAGCAACAGCCCGTAGTCGATGAAGATACAGCGCCGAAAAGCAAGCACTCAACGGCAGCAACGAGTAGAAAAGGCTGTGAAAAAAGCGACAGAAGTTACAAGCACAACCATCGCAGCGACATCAGCAGTGATAAAAAATCGTCAGTCAAAAGTGAAAAATCAAAAAGTGAATCAGCTGAGAGAAGAAAACAGTTGACATCGCAATCGGTGGCAGGAGGGGCGATGTCTTTGGTGGAGGAAGCGCCAGGGACGTCCCTTATATCTCCGGATGCAAGCGAAAAAGAACATCAAAAGAATCAACAGGATGAGAAGGAAAAAGAACAGCGCCAGGAGCGTGAGCGGTTAGAGAAGGAAAAAGAAAAGCAGCAGCAAAAGGAGAAAGAGCGGCGAGAGAAGGAGCTCAAGAAACAGCGGGAAAGGGAAGAGAAAGAACGCGAGGAAAAAGAGCGAAAAGAACGCGAGGAACAGCGAGAGCGGGAAGAAAGGGAGCGAAAGGAGAAAGAACGTCGTGAGCGTGAAGAAGCTGAACGGAAAGAAAAAGAACGTGAAGAACGCGAACGACGCGAGAAGCAAGAACGTGAACAGAAGGAGCGAGAGCAAAAGGAACGCGAAGAGAAAGAACGTAGGGAGCGTGAACAACGTGAACAGCGAGAACGGCGTGAAGAGCAGGACCGTATCTATCGCGAACAGCAACAAAAATGTCTAGAAGCGGAAAGACGCGAACGGGAACCCGTCCCGTCACCTCCAGATACTCCAAAAGAAGCAGCTGCTGTTCCACCTTTGCCTCCTCCTCCGCCCCATGAAAACAACGAGAAGGAGAACCGTCAGAATCACGTTCGAACGGACAGCAGTGATCTCGCCATTGGGGATGCCCATGATTTCGAAAAGCGTTTCTTTCGCCACATGCAACATTACGATGACAAACATAACAAGGAAAACAGTGGTGACGATATCCTTATGTCGTCGGACGGCCAGAAGCACCGTAGTCGCAAATCATCCAGGAACTCTCCCATTCGTCTACCAAAACGTCGCCTTAGTTCTCAGGACAGCGTGGACATAGTTGAGGAAGCTGCAAAACGCATACGCATAACCTCATCCACAGACACGTCGAACAACCCTACCAGCAACCACAAAATAAACGATAGGCGCGACTCTAAGGATCCTAGTGCAAAGAAGCATCACAAATCGTCGTCGTCCTCACATAAGAGCATAAGCGACGAGAAACCACAACATCAGAACGATTCCACCGTCGTTGAGCACAGGTACCGCAAAGACTCTGGTTTCGAAGAGAAGAAATTCAAGAAGTGTGACCAACAATCGGTAAACGTTGGAGTCACGCCAAAACTCGGCGAATTGTCAATGCTGATGCATCGTTTAAAGAAGCACAACAGCAAGGAAGAGAAAGAAGCTTCTATAAACATGAACGAGAAAAGCGAGGAGCACTCCTTCAGTAACCATCACGCGGCTGAGACTGAGAACGTGGCGCCTAAGACGCCTCAGCACACTGGCCCGGTCTCGTCGGAGGATGAAGAACGCCAGAGACAACAACACCATCATCACCATCAACGGCATAAGAGCAAACGCGAGCACCGCGAAAAGAAACGCCACAGCATTGGCGGAAGCGGTGGTGGCGGCGGTGTCGATTATGATGATCGCGATAAGAAAGACCAGCACGAAGGCAGTAACCGTCACACGGATCGAAAATCTTCGCGTTCAGATGAAGGCTCTCATTCTCATCACCACCATCAGCAGCACCACACGAAGCCATCTTCGTCTTGTGGCAGCAACAGCGGTGGTGAAAAGTCGTCTTCACATCGCATCAAAACCACCCCGTCCAACCGTCTGATGTTGAGCGATTCAAACGAATCCGACTCAGATGCACCGACGTCAAAGAAGCATTCCATATTTGACATACCTGATGATGGGCCCTACGTTTCCATGTATGACAAGGTGAAAGCCCGCTCCTGCAAGAACATGCAAAAGCAGGAAGAGGAGAAAAAGATTAAGGCGAAGTTCAGCCAGTTGAAGCAATGTCGAGCGAAGCGAGAAGAAAAGAAACGCTCGACTTCCTACGATGGAGACTCTGATTCTGAGTTTGAAGACCGTCAGCAATCGTACCGCAGTGGTTTTAAATCGAACAGATGCGGTGGCTTCATAAGTTCCTCTGACGAAAGCACTATCGGGCATCGGAGGATGAGTGTAACCGGCGGTGGAAACGCCATTTCAGACTCAGATTCAGATGCCCGCCGCATGAATTTCAATCGCAAGCGTCTTAAGGAACTGTGTGATGCAGACGACAGTTCGGAGAACGGCCTGTACATACGAAAGAGTTCGCCCTGCAAAAAGATATCATCTAAGCGCAATTCTCGTTCCACGCGAATAGAGTCGGATTCATCAGACATGGATGAGGAGGTTTCCACACCCCTCAAGATTGAAAACGACATCGATGCAGCAGATGAGTCGTCGTTCAAGCCAGAGATAAAAAAGGAACAGACAAGCGACGAAGAAACCGAGCGAGAAAACAAAGTCAAATTGGAGAAAATCAAGTCAGAAGCACAAGAAGACGAGGTTAAACCCGACGTTCTACCACCACCGCCATTGTCGTGCGAGATTAAAAAGGAAAACAAGGACATGTTTGAAATGATTACGGAGTCAGACAATAACAATGCGCATTCCGGCAGTGCTATAGAAAGCAAGGACTCAGTCTTTGAATCTCACTTCTCGCCGGAGGGCCGAAAGAAGCACAAAAAGAGCAAAAAGCGGCAGAAGACCCCATTACCGCTGGACAGCGATACAAACATATCCGGAACAGAGAAAATTGAAAAGACCGATAAGTTGGAAAAACCTGTTGTAAACAACACTGTTGTTGACATCTTCGATAAGTTAAAAGAGGAGACAATTGTATCTCCTGCACCACCTCTGACTACAGGTGTTGTGTCTGCGCAGGAAAACAATGTTACACCGACAACAGTCTCAACGCCAATGAACGAGAAGAAACGTCACAAGGATAGGAAGGAGAAGAAACGCGAGAAGTTCCGCAGTGTTGATTTTGACAAGTCAAGTCTGTCGAAGGAAGAACGTCATCGCCTTAAGAAATCTAAAAAGTCAAAGAGCGCTGATCTGCCCAGGTTTTCTTCAACTGCAAGCACGACTGTTTTCAACGCTTTACCCACAAATCAGAAAAGAACCGATGAAAAAATGGAATACATTTTTGGTCCAATTTCCGACGAAGAGTCACAACTCTCTGGCAGTGAGTCTGTACATACAAAGCCAGAATGTGGCCCGGTAGTGTCTGCCGCTATAAATCCATATAAGCAGGAACCGCTAACACCAAAATCTCACACGGTAGAGGAAAACGAAGAAAATAAGCAAAAGGCGTTGAATACTAACTCCTCGCATATTGAACGAGAACGCCATCGCAAGGAGAAGCGCGAAAAGAAACGCAAGGAACGTGAGAAGTCCAGAGAGCAACATGCACTGGCTGCATTGCAAACTCCAGTTACTACTCCAACGACGGCCAAGTTGGAAGATGACAACAGTGTGGACTTGGATGAAGCTGGTCGAGCTTTAGAAGCCCAACTTATGGAAGATTCCGATAACAAAATGACTGACGAAACAACACCTTCAACAGCAGCGACTTACCGCAGTGACATGACAGACATGTTCCGTTTCTCAGATGCCGATGAGAACAGTATGGAAGTGGTGGGTGCTCCTGCCGCTGGTGCGACAGAAAAGAAGGAAAGCCACCAGCAGCAAGATCATCACAAGAATAAGGAGAAGAAAAAGAAAAAGAAGCGTTCGAAGGAAGAGCGTCATCACCAGCGACGCGAACATCACCATAATCAGCAGTTGAGTTCAGCTGTGATCATTTCAGCACCACCAATGTCTTCAGCCAGACTTTCTATTAATATTGAGGACGATGTCAAAGACTCGTCTGCGATATGTAAACCTTCTCCCAGTCTACCCTGCTTGTTGGATGATGACATGCCAACAACTTTGACAAAGTCATCTTCAGAAATCCTTCTGAGGTCACCAGCGAGAGAGAAATCATTGATAAGTCCAATTCCGAAAACTCCAACACTAACAAATGCCGTCACAAGCTCTAGCTCGGTCACAACAACGACCCCGCCGAACTTGTCAAGTGCTTCGGCAACCTCAGTTTCCACGTCTCCCTCAGTCGAAGTAAAGAAAAAGCCAGACAAGTTCATCCCAGGCTTTGACAGAGAGCTAGATGAAAAAATTAGTGAGTCGGCTGTGCAGTCAATCTCCGCCGAGTTTACTGTTTCTGCAATTGACTCCATCGTTGATGCTGAGCCGAAAATACCAGTCGAAAGTCCACCCGATTCGTCTAAACACTTGGACAAAATTGAGGAGAAGTCGCGAGTGGTTATATCACAGGAAGAGACCGAAGATGCTGTTGCAGCACTGCTGGGTGAGAGTTTTGGCAACTCAAGCACTGCAGACTATTCCTTCACCGATGATCCTTGTGATCTTCAGTCCACTGTAATAGATGAAACTGTTTCGCAAGCAGTTGATGAGGAGCAAACAGCCGCAATCATCCCAGAGGAAGAGGCTGAAGAAATGTTAAAGGCAGTTCAGTCATTAAGTAATGAAGACATTGATATAAAGGCGGACACACCACAATCGGAACAGGACCTGCAGATTGATACCGATACAGAAGAAGCTCCAGAGGACGAACGACCAAAGACTCCAGACGTGGACTTTAATCAAATCAAAGAAAAGAAGCCGGTAGTTGAGTCGGTCAAGGAACCCGCTTCTCCTAAGAAGACTGTTTCAACACCCCAGCATATCCCTTCGTCGACGAAACCAACAACATCGGTTATCACGAAGGTGGTGGATACGAAGAAGGAAGAGCCCAAGCCTGAGGAACAAAAGAAGCCTCTTCCTCCGAAAATTGAGCCTCCAACAATTACAAAGGATCAGCCAGCTATCCAACCGGTGCAGACGGTACTCCAGCCTTCACAGCAGTTACCGCAGACGCCACATAAATTGCAACCATCACAGCAGCAGCTACAGCCAGTACAGTTGCAACCTCCCAATTCGTCTCCAGTTCTCAAGATAGAAGTCCCGAATATTCCTATAACGATTCAGCCACTGACTACCATAAATACCGCTCCGCATTCTCCGAAAGTGTCCGCCCCATCAACTTTAGGTACACGTCCGCAGTATACAATTCAACCACCGACCATCAGTATTCCGGACTCGCAACCGCCGCACTTCATACATCCTTCAATCAATGTCGTTGTATCACCCAGATCTACATCCGATTTGAAAATGCACTCACCCCGTACCCAGCAGCAACCACCCTCACCGTCTATAAGCGGTGTGCGGATCCCTTCACCACAAAGTCCAAACGTACAACAACGTGGTGCCAGCAACATTCGGCAGCAGCCTAGCCCTGTTAATTCACCGACACCGCAGTCACATGTGATATTGCAACACAGACAACTGATGTCACCGCCAAATTCAGTTCCTCCGCAAACCAGTAGTCCGAATATGAGTTCTGGTAGCCTTAACCGGATAACCGTAGCTTCAGTGGGATCTGTGATGTCGCCGGTAACTAAGGCAATCGCACATCCAGTTGGGACTCCGAACATCATAAATTCGACAAGTATTATGCCATCCGTTGATCAACAGGACAACAAAGAAAGTAAACTTGCGAAGAACACACAGGGACCTGCGGTGAAATCGAATGCCGAGCAGCACCAGCACCTCATACAACAGACGCCACAAGCCGTTATAAGCAAAGTAATCGCTCCATCGGGTGGCAGTATGTTTGTGACGTCGGGACAGCAACAACAATCCCAGCAGCAGCAAACGTCGCAAGCTTCATCACCACAGCAGCAGCACCGAATGTCACCCCAGGTTCTACAGCAAATGACGAAGCTGACTGCTCAGCACCAACACCAACACCATCAGCAAATGATGCACCAGCAACAGTTGTTGGTACAACATCAACAGTACCAACAAATACAGCAACAACACCAACAGCAACAACAGCTCATGCAAATGCAAATGCACATGCAGAAAGTGCAGCAAAAGAACTCGCAGCAGCAACAGCAAAAGCAGACGTCCCCACAGACGCAACACAGACTTATTCAAAATCGGAACGCTCTGCCGACAACCAGCGGTGTAACATCGGGCACAACGCATACAACTGCAATTATTCAGTGCAACAGTACTGGCAAAGATACAGGACCACGTGTAATGCAACACCAACAGCCACAGCATGTGGTCATTGTACGCCAGCAGCAGCAGCAACAACCACAAAAAATACTGCTTCAACCGCAACAACAACAAACACAAACCATTGTCAACGTCAAACCACAGGTGCACAATCAAGCCGGCATTATTGTACAGCAATCTCAACAGCACCACCACAAATTGCCACCCAATACAAACTTGATCATTCAACAGAAGCAGCAAATGACAAACGCATCTTTCATGCAGGAGCAATCGTCACAACAGCAACAACCTGAGCATCAACAAGCTTCACAGCAATCCCAGCAGTCTCCACCACCAATACAACAACCCGTGATTAAGATTCCGCAACCGGAATTATCAAGCCAAAACAGTACTGCTCCCCATATGCCACAGTTGCATGTCGATGACATCGCTGTTTCTAAGCCTTCAAGTACGCCAAATGCCCCTATTGCTGTAACTTCTGAACCACCCAAGGAAGTTGAACCGCAGAAAGCATGTCCCACTCCAGAATTGAAACCTGCAGATGCTAAACCGGTCGAAGAAAATGTGTCGGTTATCAAAACACAAACTACATCGCCACCAGCAGCAACAACGGTTGTTGTAGTCGTACCTCCCATTCAGCAGCAACAAAAGGAGAATTCCCTTTTGACGGAGGAGAATGTCACAAAAATTTCACCGCCAAAGGAGGATGAGATCGAGCAGGATTCGAAAGAAGATAGTGACTACTGGTCGGCCAAGGAGTTGAACATTGATTCAGTGATAAAGAAAGTCGATGCGATTTGCTCAGTCGATGAGAAAAAGATGGCTGCTGGCGCCGATGCATCCAGTACACCGACAGCGCACCCGGTGTCCCCTCTAACTACATCCACTATAAGCACAAATACGGATAAGGGCGGAGAACAGCAAAAGGAACCTGCAGCCGCAACTTCCTCAGCGACAGAGACCCACAACTCGTCGGTGAACTTGGACAGCAGCGAAACTGATCGCGCTGGTGAAGACACCCATGATGATGAAGACGAAACTACTGAAGAGAGTCAGAATGAAACCACAGACACATCAGCGACCGCAAAGCAATTACGCGGTGCAGTAGCCAAGCGTGGGCGAATTGCAAGAGGAGGAAAGAAGCTTGGGGTCGTGTCAGGTATTTCGCCACCAGATGCGGGAGTTCAAACTCGACGAGCCAAAGGCACGCCTAGCACACGAGGACGTAAAGGACGACCTCCCGCCAAAGCCCTTTCTTCTATTCATCAACAGCCAACACCAATTGATAAAAAACGTAATGCGGCTTCCGCCAGCGATCAAGATGTATATGAGTTTCACGAAGATTCCGGAGAGGAAACACTTCCTAAAGCTGGCACGTCTTCTGTGTCTGGTGATCGCCCACGACTTATTTTGACAATCAAAAGTCCAGGACAACCAGCCGCTGCAGCTATTGTAAAGTCGGCTGATAAAGATCCTCTCACAATAGAAACTTCACAGCTTTCGTCACCACCCTCTATGCATCACCAACCTGCATCGCCAAGCACTCCAGAACCACATCATCCCGAAGGTCAAGTAAAAGACAGCAAGAAGGACTTTCAAACGCCAAACACACGCAAGTCGCGTCGCCTTCAGGAAAAGGACAGAAACACGGTTGATGATATTATCGAAGATGTCGTCAGAAATGCACAAACTTCACCAAAGGGTGGTCAAACTCCTCCAAGAAGGTCTGTCCGCATTGCTCAACCAAAGAAGCCAGGTCAAGCAGACTCCTCGGCATTATCAGCTCGTCCAAGACGGTCTAAGGATCGTAAAGGAACTGAATTAGGACCCGAAGGTGATGACAAATTCGAAAAACTTAAGTCCCCACAAACGGATGACGAGGGAGCTGTCGAAAAACTACCTGATTCTGACAAGAAAGATATGTCTGTGAAGAATGATAATACTGAAGTTACACACACAAAGGTTTCTGCTACCACGACATCGTCCACAGTAACAGTCCTCACGACAGACACAAAGCCAACTATGAGCAATTCCATGCCCACTAATAAACGTGGAGAACCTCTGACGTTGATAGATCCAACTACAGGCATGCTAACTGTGGTTACTCAGGGTAAAGACGGACAATATGTGGCTGTGAAAGGAAATGCTAATCAAGGTGTGCTTAAGACTATGTCCGAAAAGAAACCCCATGTTACAAATGTACCGGGAATGGGAACATCCACCGTCAAAGAAACAGACAAATCGGAACCAGAGGCCACAAAATTAACATCGGCTGTCATATCTACAGTAACAGCACCAGCAACCACTAACTTGCCGGTGAAAACTGTGTTAGAGTCTGTGGGACAACAACAATCTACTATTTCTGTGACCAACTCTCAACAAATGAGTGTCGTTGTCAAACCAAGCAACGCCCAGCCAATGACAGGACCGACAAACATTCAAATGTCACAGGCGTCAAGAGTTACCCCACCAGCAGCAAGTGTACAGTCGCAGCAGATGCAACAAAAACAACAACAACAACAGCAGCAGCAGCAAGTGCAACTTCAACAAGCACAACAGCAAAAGCAGCAACATCAACAACAACAGCAAATTTCCAAACCACAGCCAATTGTTGTACAACAAGCTCAGCAGCCGTTGCAGCCTCAATTAACGTCGGTACGGCCAACAACTCTGAAGGCTCACGTATTAAATAGTCAAAAGCAACAGCAACAAATGCAGCAACAACAGCAACAAATACAACAGCATCAACAACAACAACAACAAATGCAACAACAACAACAAATGCAACAACAACAACTGCAACAACAACAACAGCAACAACACCAACAACACCAATCGCAGCAACAACAACAACAGCAGCCGACAATTATGAGTCAAGGAGTAGTGAAAATGGGTCCGAATAACAGCCAGCAATCCCAATCACACATTGTCCCACAACAGCATATTGTTGTTACGAATCCAAATCACGTCATTCAACCCAGCATAGTTTCGCGGATTTTACAGCATGCTGCCGTTAATAGTGGCCTGCAACCACAGTCAACAGGAGGTGCCTCTTCAAGTCATCCTAGCTTGGTTGTGAATATCCCTCCCGCCCATTCTCCTCATGGTGCCGTTCATTCGCCCAGGATTCAGCAGAGCATTGTTATCAAGCAAACAACGCCATCGCAGTCTCAGCAACAACAGCAGCATCCTCAATTGCATACGTCTTTCCAAAATCAACAACAACAGTCACATCATCCGTTGCATACACAGCAAGGCTCCCAAATTGTGCATGTAGTCACTTCAAAGGCGCCGTCTCATCAACAACATCATCCTCAGCACTCGCAACAACACCAGCCGGTTGTTATGCACAGCAAGCAGCTGCCAGCGCAACAGCAGCAACCGACACAAAATCTACCTTACGGAACAGCTCAACAGCAACAAATTGTTCAAGGTGGAAAAATCATTCAACAGCAGTCGACGATTCAAACAGTTGGCAAGCAGCAGCAGCAACATCCATCAACCATACAAGTGCCGATCCCTCACGCGCATCTACACGGTCAACAGACACAACCCCAGAAGCAAACAATTCCTGGTCTGCCAGTAGTGACGCACCAGCAGATCATAAAGCAACCAGCCCAACAGCAGCAACACCACCTTGTCCAACAAGTTCCAACTCAACAACAGCCACAGCAGCAACAGTCACAGCAACAACAACCACAACAGCAGCAAACACAACATCATCTCTCAGTAAAACAGCAACAGACAAACATTCAGCCACAACCTTTGGTCCTCACCAGCCAAGCCGTAAGCGGGGTTAGTGGTGGAAGCAATGTTTCCACAAATATAATATCCGGATCGCAGCATATAATATCCCACGCTCACCAGTCGACGCATTTGCACCAGCCCACTGGTGCTTCCCTGCTTCAGGCTAAACCAGCACATCAGCAGCAGGTAGTACCTCCGGCTGCCAAAGCTGTCATAGGTCTCCAAGCGCCACAAATAATGACGGGTGCTGTGGCTAGCCCACCGCTTAAACAGGCCCATCACGCCAGTCAGCAGCCTGTTGTCACTGGTAAGTTGAAAATACATACATATCTTAAGTCACTTTTCTTTGAACTAAAAGAATGTTCTTCATTTACTACTGTCTCAGGTGCAAGTAGCCTTCGCGCAACAGTGCCACCCATCAGCCCACAAGGACAGTCCAGACTTTTGTTGCAGCCCGGTCTTCCGGTACCCGCTTTTGAAGCGAACATGGTAAGTCAAACTTACTTTCCATTTTTGAAACATTTTGTTTTTCTTTTGTAACTATATGTGATGCTTGATTACTAAAAATTGAAATATTTCCTCCTTTCCCCGCTCATTAACATTGTGGATGCAGCACGAGATCGGAAATTATAGTACGACGCGCGCTCAAAGCCCACCGCCTGCTCATCAGCAGGCAACGCCAATGACACCGGTAAAGTCAAAAATTCAGAATTGTCTCCTAGCTTTCATAGATTTCTTAGCGACTTTTTTACGTCACGTGTGTGTGTGTGTGAATTACATTTTTGTTTGTGTAGAACTTTTCTCCAAGACATGGTATTTGAAATTTGTTGTAAATCAACCGAAGTGACTGATAACTTGGCGACCGGTAGACCAGTAGCCTTTAACTTTTGCGTTTTCAATGCGAATCATTGATTTGTTCCTTCCATGCATGCTGATGTAGGTATTTGACTTTCTTTTAATTTATTACTTACCCCCTTGAAGTGAGTAGTAGTACTACTAGATATTGCATGGACATGAATGAATGCGAGCAACTGACAACAGATGATTAAATAATCAGTTTTAATGAGAATGACTGCACAATCGACAACTGGTTGTATTTTTGCATGTTATCAATATAAATGGGAGTACGTACTTATTACGTCTCTTATTAAAATCCCAAAAATGTTTGCTCACAGTTCTTACATGAAAAGAAGAAAATCGTAAGATAGTGGAAAACTTTTCTCCCATATCCTGACATCTGTCAAATCAGATTTTGTTTCATAGTTCTTTCCAAGCTTAATTTTTTATTATTAGAATGTATCCAAAGTCAATGTAGTTATACTGAAGTGAAACCTCATGTAATAAAGACTTTGTTTTGTCGTCTATCCTTCAGGCACTTGTAAGTCTGTTTTCTTTAATTTATTTTTGCACTTTCTTTTCAGGGCGAGGGAACATATCCTGCTGGTGCTATACGAGGAGTAACACGCGATCACATAATAATGTATCAGCAATACTTCCGTCCTCAAGAACTGGCTTCCGCAAGAATTCCGTTCATTGCAAGGTGAGTTTTGACACAGACGCGATCTTTTTCATTATCTTGACTAAATTGTATTATTACTTTCAGATCTCCGCTGCTACCAGGTGCTACAGATCAAAAGGATGACATAGATGAGTCGATTGGGGCGAGTCCGCCACTGGAATTGCGTAGATCAGGGAGCGTTCCTAGAACAATTGCTGTTCCGCACAGTTTACAAAGTCCACAAGACAGAGCCACCGGTAATTACTTCATATTCGTGTTTATACAAAATTGAAGTCAACACGTTATTCTCTTCGTTTAGATTCACCTCAAGTTGCTCAAGTCTACGCCCATAATACACGCATTCCGCATCCTCACTTCTCAGAAGTTGCCGGACGTTTCTACGAACCTGTACGTCAACTTCCTGCTGAACCTCCACCAGCTCATCGGCCTCCGCATAGCGTTGTTGCCCCAGCACCATCTGGTTATGTTGCACAAGCTGCTGGACCTACAAATCTCTCGCACCTTCATCCAAAAGTGTACGAACGTGAACGTGAACGCGAGCGTGAGCGAGAACGTGAACGAGAGCAAAGGGAACGCGAACAACGTGAACGTGAGGTCAGAGACCAACGTGAGCGTGACCTGCGAGAGAAGGAACGAATTTCGATTCCTGGTGGTAAGAAGAAACACAATGAATTTAAAATTAAAAACAAAGCAAAAAACGAACACCTCTTTCGTGTAGGTCATACAAGTATGCCAAGCCATGATAGTCTTGTTCCCGCAATGCCAACGCCTAGTGGTCGTAGCATTCAAGTCGCCACACCGCCGCATGCCAGCCAAGTACCACCACCGCAACCAGACTCATTACTGACACTTCTGCAGAGGTATCCAGTGATGTGGCAGGGTTTGCTTGCACTGAAGACAGATCAAGCTGCTGTGCAGATGCACTTTGTCTTTGGTAATCCATTGGTCGCAAGAGCTTCGCTGCCATGTAATAGCGATGGAAGCACACCCCCGTTGCGTATTGCGCAGCGTATGCGACTGGAACAAACTCAGCTGGAGGGAGTTGCTAAGAAGATGCAGGTTAGTAAGAGTTTTGTTTTTCCTGTTTCTATGATTCTTTTATGACGGAAATGTACTCAAAACGCCTAACATGTTTATAAATGATAATAATTTAAAAAAATGTTTATTTTTTAGTATGAAAATGAGCATTGTATGTTACTGGCGCTACCGTGTGGTCGAGACCATGCAGATGTTCTGCAACAGTCGCGCAATCTACAAACAGGATTCATCACATACCTGCAACAGAAAATGGCTGCTGGAATTGTAAATATTCCCATGCCGGGCGGCGAGCAAGCCGCCTATGTTGTCCACATCTTCCCATCGTGTGACTTTGCCAATGAGAACCTAGAGCGTGCCGCACCTGATTTAAAGAATCGCGTCGCGGAAATCGCTCACCTACTAATTGTAATTGCAACCGTGTAAACACTCGGACTGAACACATCAACGGAGAAAAACAAAACTGATTTAAAGTCAAACCTTACAAAAAACTTTGACCATACTGACGATTGTTATTAAGCAAACCAATAAATCACTGCACTCAGATGCGCTGTCATTACCTCACATCGTATGTGAGAAAAAACAACAGAAATATACAATTAACTAGGACGAATGCACTCGAACACCAAATACGCTAGACTTAGACGAATTAGTAGAAACAAAAGAATATACAAAACCAGTTAAAACAGAAGAAGAAGAACTTGTAATTTAAGCAAAAACAAAAAAGAAAGAAGCATATATGTAAATGATAAATAACAAACAAAACTAGTTAGCTATGCATAAAAAAAGTAAATATGAATACAAAAGATAAAATATAAAAAAAACTGTAAAAAGTAAAAACATATAAAAACACACAAATACGACTATGATAAAAATGTATTTAACTAAAAAGAAAAACAAATCAAATTCATTTTGTATTTGAAACTGAAAAAAAAAATAAAGTAATTTGGATTCTTGAAACAAACTGAAAAGCGCTAAGTTATATTTTCTATCTAAACCGTTTTTTCTTTCTGTTTGTTTTTTGTTTTTTAATAAAATAATAAGTTTAAGAAAAGTAATAAAAAAAACAGAAAAAATGCGATACAATATATGAAAGTTTTCTTTTTTAATTTGATCTCAATATCTGAATATGTATAAATGTTATCCACTATTCCTTCTCCCCGCCCTTAACTTATAAATATATATATATAAATATGTAGAAAACAAAATATATGTTCTCTTTTTTACGATAATTTTCATTTTTAAGTTTGAATATAATTTTATTTTTTTACTGTATTTAAACGAGAATAAAAGTAATGAAGAATATTAAAACAAAAAAGTTACTCCGGAGTATAAAGAGGAAAGCGAAAATGTGTAAATATAAAAATTAAATAAGCTTTCTGAAAGAGAGGGTAAACAGAAGGGGGCAAAAAATAGTTTTTTTTACGTTTCATTTTTGAGTAAATTTAGAAATATTTTATTTCACTAATTTTTGGTATCAATATAATTTTATAAAAAGAAAAAAAAAAAAAACGAATATATCTTTGCTTTTAACTTTTAATAGTGATTGTTCAACACAACTTCAGTTTTGGGATAATTTTCAAGCCCATATGAAATGAATCATTGCGCGAGTTGATGATTCATTTCATTTGGTTTTGTGTTTTTAATTTTGTCGACTTACATTTTGTACTTTCTCTTGCATTATTGGAGAAACATCTCTACATAAAATGCACAATTCAAATTAATCAGATTAATGAAATCCTATGCCTATCTCGCATACAAAATTCGAAATGACAGCCTTTGAAGTGAATCCTATTAAGTTAACAACAGCAAAACAAAATTAATTACCGTCTAGTCTGCAAGGTTTATTATCTCTTTAAGACATTTATTAAAATAACAAATGCCTTAGACACGATAATGAGACTCCATACCAGCATTGTCATCATTCCCATAACACCTTCCACACATACAGTCTAACTTAAGTTAGAAGACTCTTTAAATCTTAATAACTTTCAATATCAAAGTGCGCAAAGCATTTATAATTACCAAATTTTTAAAGCCAAAATCCGAATGAAAAGAGATTTTGTTATTTTAGCACTGCCAATGTTTTCAAGGAATTCATTTACGTCCCCCACTGTGGCCTACATTTTTGTTATTCGATAAATTTGAATTAATCACTGTGAAAAGTTAAAAAACCAGAGAAAAGCTTTCATCGGACTCTTCTGATGAGCAAGCTATCTGAATATCCGTTATAAAAAGTACTAAACGACTTTTTTTTAAACATAAAATTGGAAAAGCAAACAAAAAAAACACGCGCAAGTCACTCTATTTGGAGAGAGATAGCGCAGGAAGTTTTGGTATTTGTTATTGTTTCTGTGAATTGAATGGAAAAGAAAAAGATAAATTTCGTTTGAATGGAAAAAATGTATAAACAATAAAATGAATTATTATAAGAGATAACTTTAATATTGTACAGTTTTTCTCTTTTTTTTTTTGTTTTCTTATGATATTAGTATTTAAGATTTAAGTTAAAAGTTTTGTTGAAACATTTCCCGAGCACTACTACCAATCGATACCACAACTACTACTACTACTACTTACTAATACTATTGAAAACTTGATATTGTTTTCCCAAAATGTAAAAACGGACTACCTATTTTGTTTTTGTTTCACTCCCATTTAATTGCGGCTTACGTATCCCAAAATTAAGAAACAAGGACTAAAACATAACAAATTCTTGTGTATACAGATGACTTTTTATCATGAAAAGTAAAAAAAAAAACAAAACATTTGAATAGCGAAAGTAAAATGAAAAAGAGTAAATGATGGAGGTAATATAGTTAAAGAAACTGACGAGAAAAAGTAATTTAAAGAAAGTACACTTAGAGAAACACAAAGAAATGCTATACAAAAAGTATAAATATATATATATACAAATAATCCAAATAAGAAGTGAAAACAATACAAACAATTAAAAATAAAACAAAAAAAGAGGAAAGTTCATAACGGATTAAATTAACTAATTTAATTTAGCGACATACAAAATGGATCTATATATACATATATAAATAAATATTGAATAAGAAACGTAAAATACAAAAAAGAAGAGAAAAAGAAAAAAAAACAAGCAAAACAAAAATATTTTAATGTTATGAAGAAAAACAAATAAATATATATATAATATAATCTGTAAAAATGAATTTAATTTTTAGGTATTGCATATAAATATAGAATATTATATTATTATTATTATTATTATTATTACTGAAAAACTAAAAAGAAAATTAAAACCAACAAAAAGAAAAAAAGATCTAAAACAGAAAAAGATATAGAAAACTAAAAAGCCCGCTGTAAATATTAATATAACGTCAATGGATTAAAAGAAATAAAATATGAGAAAAATGAAAAATAATAAATTTATATTTGTGTTATTTCAATTGATGGGCGACATCTTCAGTCGTTTGATGAAGGATTTTAGATACCATAAGTTCCTGTGTTTTGTTTTGTTATTTTCTTCCACTTAGGTAAGTATATTAGGTTGCTGTTGGAAAGCGCCGCTGTCCACAAGGAGACAAGAGAATAGCTTTATCAGGAAAAATCAGTATTGTGCGTGTTATTGTTCTCCGACGAGCAGAAAGGACCTACAGTTTTTTACAATTCCAAATTTGAGAAGCTTTTTTAACGGAGTTTTGTCAGCGACGCGAAAGACGTGGTGTGAAATATGAGTGTTGTTCCACTTTATACACTATCCTTTAGTGGCGACGATATTTGTATTATTTTTGGATATGGCCTGGCTTCTTTTTGCTCTAAGTAGTATGCCAAAATCACTTCCACAGCTGTTGCAAATCACATTAAAATAAATGTACATCAAAATTGCATAAAAACTTTCTCTCGCCTGAATTCACGTATTTAAGAAATAGTGCAAAGAAAGAAGTAATGCAGGTAAATTGTGTACAATTTTATATATATGATTTGTCCCCGAATATGAATGTATTTCTCGATATGCAGAAGTTGATAGTCTTATAATGAGTATTATCAAATGACGTTAGCCGGATCGATATGAAATTAGACTGCAGTAAATGGCCTCCACTTGTTCATTGCAATGCAATAACGTAAAAATATAATGCACGAAAATATGATGAAATCGCAGATTTGTTTTGAAAATAGCTTTTAAAAATGAATCTAATTCGATAACGCGAAATCTAATCCGATAACGTGGATTCATTATTTTTATCCATCACAGAGCACATAAAATATTACATTCTTTTTGTTAACTCTGTATCGGTTAAAACATAAGATGTTTACCACGTGACGCCTATCGATTGTTTATTTACCAGACTGTCAGATGATATTGATGTACACTCTACCTGCTTTTTATATAAATATTGTCACTTCTTTAATAATGTGAAAATGCATCACTTCCATTATCATCCATTATAAACTGTATAAAATATTTGTATGTTACCTACGACATATGTGGAACTTAATTTTTTCCATATATTTTAGAATATGAAAATAGCTCTACCTTGCTATCATTGCCGCCGTGGCGTAATGGGTAGAGTGCGACATTCACACGCCCAAGGTCCAAGTACGGTTGCCGGCTGAACACCTCGAATTTTTCATGGCTCCACCTCTTTTGAGCTGCTGCCAACACTCAAAGAGTAATAACTCTCTAAAAAAAACTTCTAAAACTTCGGTGTTCGGAGTCTGCAGAAAACTGTAGGTCCCTTCTTCTCGTGCGAGAACAGTAGCGCGCACAATGCAAGTAGTTGACGAGCAAGCTTGACTCTGGTCTGTTATTGCTATCATTGCAAAAAAAAAATAAAGGAATTTTTGAACATGAACTAGAATCACTTAAAGTTCTGCTGAGCTTCTGTTACATAAAATTGCATATAAGTCTTTTATTGAAGTCTTTTGTACATTGAAATGGACAAGTGTAATTCTAGCATAGGTCGTTCGTATAAATTTCATAAAATAAGAACTATCGAAAATTTGTGGATCATCTTCATACATCTTTCTGTTTATTTGTTCTATTATTTCTTCATTTTGACCTTGGTAATAATTCTTCGTTTTTGTTCAGGAGTTAGCACCTACAATCGGGTAAGAAGATACTGGAGTTTGGCCATCAACTGTAAATACATTTTGTTCTGTGGCACTATTCCATTTTTAGCATGTAAACCAAAAACATGGTAAGAAGTAACTCACTAGCTGCCGTCTCTCCCGGTTATGGGAGTCAAATAAAACTGGTGCAAAACCGATCGATTTTACCCTCAACAATAATTGATAAATAAAAATAATAACATCTACAATTTATGTCCTTTCGATTGTATTTCGTTATTTTTACAAAAATATCACATAAACTTATCTTAAAAGTTAATTTAAATATATACGATATTATATATGTAGGTAGGTTTGTATGTAAGCGACGATATGAATCGATTATCGTTCTCCAGTTCGTTGATCTTCGTCTTCAGTGTACTAAACAGGTAGGGTGTTGGATACACCACTTTTAAACATTTGTCCAAAGAATTTCATTCCTGTTGCCCCACCCGGAACAGTCCCCAGAACCATAAACAGCAAAGCAATTATTTGGGCAACAGCAAATAAAACCGTCAGTGCTGTGCTTTGCGCAAATAACGCACAGTAGAGAGTGGAAATGAGGCATGCCGTATAAGAAGCTGAGACCAATAGTCGTGGTTTGGAAAACATTTGTTTAAAAAAAGCTGCAAACCCCGACAGGAAACAGAAACTACAAGAAAAATTAAGGCAATTTGGAGTCAAAATTGTTAACAAACGTCGTTACCTTAGAATAAAGAACAAGCTTCCCAGAGTGTAGAGTAAAGCGAATTTCCTTGCTTTTAAAATAAGAAAAGGAATATAGAACGTTGAAATCGTTATACAGAGAGCACCCATTCCAAGACATGCAACAAAACCCACAATTCGTTGCAACCGTGACTAAAAATAAAGTGATCAGTTAAGACAGCGCCTTTGTAAATGCTTCGTGGTGCAACTTACCAATTTGGGACAACATGTGTCTTGGGTTTCTTTAAGCCAACTATTTGCTTCTGGCGCTGGCTCCGAACGTGAAAATAATTTACCGAACTCAGGAACTTTAATGTCAGGTATTTTTATACCGAAATTCTTTTTTTGATCACTCTGAAGAAGGAGATATTCGTCGAGGTCCTGCTTTATATTTGCCATTTCGAATGTGTGCTTTTACTTTTTGTGAAATGGCGATACCGATTAGAATGAATAAATGATTTCAATTAATTCAAAAAGGTGGAAACATTTGGAAAATAAATAAAGTTGTTGCCACGAATGTTTATTGTAACGCAGTCGAATTATAAAAAGTTTATCTTTGATGACTGATGATGTTAAATGTCAAATGCTAAGGTAAGTAGTAGATTGCTGGGTGTGTTCGTATTAAGAATGAAGTACTTCTCCTTTTTGCTTACTTCATATTAAAGGTACAATTATATCCAAAGACAGAAATAATTTGATGGCTTTTGTGCACAATGACCTGGTCTGGAAAATTTTTACGTTAGGAAAGAGGTATTAATTGAAACTGGGATAAGACAAATTTCTATATAAGCATTAGGAAGAAGACGAATAAGAAAACATCAAAAGTGAACACGATTATATTGGACTTTCTCTGCCTCTTTCTTTGCACACAAGATAATAAACATCAACAATTACTGTAAAAATTCTAAAGAACTTTAATCTTCTATTTCACCCATGTACATATTCTTATCGCTAGACGCTGAAAGTATGATTGGCTCCTTCGGATGGAAGTCAACATCATTCACACTTCCATTATGTCCTGGCAGTTTGTAAAGTACACGCCGACTGGTTGTGTCCCATATGTATACATGACGGTCAGACGACCCGGCAGATATCTGATAAAAAGAAACTTTATAAGTTGCTTAAAAATTGAAATTAATGTTATACCTTGCTTCCATCAGGTGACCAGGCGCACCGTAATAAGTTCTTTTCGAAATTGTGTTGATTGCCATTAAAAATTTTCACACATCTCTCTCCAGGGACATACGGCCGAATGTCCCAAATACGAAGAGTGTTGTCCATTGAATTCGAAAGAATGTATGATCCATCGGGCGACAACGAAATTCCAGTTATGGTGTCAGTATGTCCACGCAGTTTGTAAATCACTTCATTGCGGCGAATATCCCATATTTTTATGTCATTATCGATTCCTCCAGATATGACTTGCTCGCCAGTGTCGTTGAAGCACGTTGCAGTAACTTGATAATTGTTTTCGTACGTTTGCACCGGGAACTTCTTTCTGGCATCCCAAATTCTCACAGTACGATCATCAGATCCTGAGCATAGCATTTGCACACCTCTTCTCGTGCCGTGAACGGAGTTAACAAAAGTCGTATGTCCCTTCAGTCGGCGTATTCTCGTTCCAGTTACAATGTCCCAAATAGCGAGTGTTTTATCAGTTGAACAGGTGTAAATATTTGAACCGTCTGTAGAAAAATGTGCCTCCATTACAGCCCCTGTGTGACCAGACATTGCCATAACATTTTCACATTCGCCATACACAGACCAGATATCTAGAATTTAAACAACCATTCAAATATGTGCCCAGATGTTTGCGTTAATTTACTTACAGATTTGACGGTCATAGCCAGAGGATACTAGTAACTCTCCATCTGGATGAAATTCACAAGTGAATATCTCACCCTGATGTCCTTCCAAAATCATAATCGATGCAAATAGGTTGGATGTTCTTTGAACGCCCTTTAATTGAGACTCATATGTGAATTAGGAGAACATATATTCTGTGGATACTTACCGCTTCCAAGAGCGCTTTATCCCGATTTGTGTAGGCTACAATGTCTTGTTTGGACCTCTTATTGTCATGTGCTAAGACGAGACTATTTGACGATCGTTTTGATGCCATTTTCTATGTTAATTATTATGATTTTTAATTGTTGTAAATAAAAACACCGAGTTTCTTAAAATGCGTTACCCGTTTGTCACTTTTGACAACTAAAATAAAAGTTCCGAAGTGAGTGCGGTCAGTGAATGATTGTATAGAAGAAGTTATGTTCAGTTCTGCATTCGAAGAAACTGTGAAAATTTCCATTGAACAACAGATGGCGCGTAATACGTTATGATTTCGGTTGTGTTAAGTTAAAATTTTTAGTAAACGCCAATTTAACCAAAGTTTAAATATATGTTACATGGAAAAACAAACAAAAAATAATACAGAAAGAGGTTAAAAGTTTTCTCACTATCCTGCAAAAATTTGCTACAACATTTTTTGAATACAATGTCAGTGTAATGTTTTAATTCTAACTTTTTACACAAATTTTCATATCATGTTTCAAATATACCATGGTATTGTTGTGGCTGCTGTGGCGTAGTGGGTAGATTGCGACGCTCACACGCCGAAGCGTCTTGGTTCGATTCCCAGCTCAACACGATTTTTTCGAATTTTTCACGGCACCACCCCTTTCGAGCTGCTGACATCACTCAAAGAGTAATAACTTTCCAAGAAAAAGCTTCTCAAAATTCGCAATTCGGAGTCAGCAAAAAACTGTAGGTCCCTTCTACTCGTGAGAGAACAGTAGCGCGCACAACGAAGTAGTTGATGAGCAAGCTAGACTCCGGTCCTCCTGTGGACTGTTGCGCTAAACAATTTTTATGTTGTCAGGAGACTTTTATACATTCATGATATGCTTTTAACCCTAAAGTTGGCACATTTATCAAACAACGTTCTTCTTTTTAGTACAAACAACAAACTGATTTTGGCTTTATGAAATGTTTGCAATAATCATCGACTAACATTTAATAATATTAGCTAACCACTGTTACGTCTCGAAAATGACAAATAACTATTCGGCTTGACTCGTAAGGTTGTTTTCTTTGTCCGCTACCTATATATAATCTATATTTACTAAAGTTTCTTCTCCTTCGAATACTCGTAGGATCATTTTCACTTTCCTGAGCAGGAAATAAAGTTGTTATGTAGAGTGAACGAACCCTACATTGGCTTCGCTTAACTGCGGAACACTTATGCTTTAAGCAAGTTCGTACTATAGTTATTAGACTAATGTATTTTTTTTTTTAAAAATAAGAAAATAATTGCGATTTTTTGACAAAGTTTAAGAGATCATGCCCGTTGACATCGCCCTGGAAACTTAATAAAATTCAGTCCTTTTTTTTTTTTATTGTTATAAAATTAATGAACGTAAGATTTATTAGTTTTGATGCAAAATTACGTGATGCATAGTATGTCTCTTGGTTATGAATCCTTAAATTGCGTGAGCCCCTCTTCTGAAAAAAATAATTAATTTCTAAAAAAGTGTTGAAATTTCAACAAAATGAAAACTCAAAAAAGCAAACGATTATTTTCCTTCATTAACAAATTTAACAGAACAATTTTGTTTTCTTATATTAACGCGTTGAACATGCCTCTAACATATTTTTTTTAAACTATTTTTAGGCAGTCGTCAATATTTCATGCACTCTGTCATATGCATGATATTTCTTAATACTACCTCGTTGATCGAGGGGTGAATGTATATGTATAACGTATTATGCATGCACAGAATACGTTGCTGATTTCCGATGGTACTTTTATATTTAAATTCTGGGAAACATAGCAACATTCCTTGTCGGTTAACATGAATGTCATCATTATGATAAAGTTTTGATTACTAACAGTTTTTGTTAATCGAAAATAACACAACGCCAAAACGCGATTAAATTAAAATTCAAGCCACGAGCCAGCTAAAACAGTTTAAAGAACGGATTTAGATGTAATTCGTTGACTTGACCAGTGGACATAAGTTTAGGGGGTTTCCCTCTCCCTAACCGAGTGGAATTACAGAAAACTATATTCTAACTTCTTTGTTTAGTATTTTCATGCTTTATCTAGCAACCGTGGTCGCCGTGGCGTTGTGGGTAGAGTGCGACGCTCACACGCCGAAGGGTCTAAGTTCGACTCCCAGCTCAACACCAATTTTTCGAATATTTCACGGCACCACCATTTTCGAGCTGCTGACAACACTCAAAGATTAATAGCTGTCCAAGAAAAAGCTTCTCAAATTTCGCCGTTCGGAGTCGGCAAAAAACTAAAGTTCCCTTCTACTCGTGAGAGAACAGTAGCGCGCACAACACAAGTAGTTGATGAGCTAGTTAGGCCCTGGTCCCCCCTTGGACTGTAGCGCCAACAATTATATTATATATCTAGCAACCACATAAGGCATGCCAATTCGATTTTTCGGGAATAGTCATCAAACAAAGAGCGTGTTGTGTACCGTATTTTTAGTCTACCAGCCCCATTTAAGATTTGGCCTTCACTTGTATCCTTTTTTTTAAGTTTCATCGACACTGGGTTTTGAACACCCCGATGTTAAGACAGGACATCGTTAAATAGTAAATAATTCACTTGTGCACACTCAAAACTATGTAAGACAGTTGTTCATACGTCGGGCCCCTATTGTTGAGCCGACACATATGTATGTACATTCCCTGTAGTCGTAAGCTTAAAAATTTGAAAATGTAATATTTTTGTTCGTGGTCGCCGTGACGTAGTGAGTAGAGTGCGACGCTTACACGCCGAAGGGTCTAGGTTCGACTCCCAGTTCAACACCAATTTTTCTAATATTTCACGGCACCACCTCATTCGAGCTGCTGACAACACTGTCTAAGAAAGCTTCTCAAATTTCGCCGTTCGGAGTCGGCAAAAAACTGTAGGTCCCTTCTACTCGTAAGAGAACAGTAGCGCGCACGAGTAGTTGATGAGCAAGCTAGCCCTGGTCCCCCTTTGGACTGTAGCGCCAACAATTATTATTAATATGTTTGTTCAATGAAGAAAAATTGAATTGAATATTTTTTTAAAGTAAAACTTACTAGGTGCCTGCAACTAGTCTATCTGTTCATAAAGAATGGATCTGTGGTTTCATAAATGCATTGGTTGTTAGGGATTTCCCAATCTAAAATGGAGTAATTAAAATATAATAAAATAAAAAATTAATTAAATCAAAAATATTCTTTTTGGGTTAAACTTCTGCTGCATACACACATATTTACATTTATTGTATGACTTTTGAAGTTGTTTATTGAAATTGATGATTACTGGTTTCATTGGAAATCGGCAGTGACCAAAAAAACCGACGAAGGAAAGAAAGTTTCCCCTGTATAATGTATGACTTTTGGTTCTTCCTATAAAACATTTTTAATTCATGAAATTGAATGCTGTTAACAGATTTATCTATGCTAGGATCTGTTCGTGTACATAGACTGGGCATAATGGGCAGTTTTCACTTCAGAGCCTGTTTATCAGACTTAGGACTGTTAGAATGCCTCAATGCGATGATGTTCCAGACATAACAATATACAGATTATTTCCTAGTTTTAATTCGAGCTCGCACACATCTAAATTAATATTAATTTGTGCGTCGCTTTGTATGCCATTTAGCTTCTGTTTCGCTTTCATATCATCCCCCACTTGTCATCAACTTGAAAAATGTTGATCTAATAAATCATACATAATTTTAAGCTTTGTTCACAAGTTTGGAAATAAAAGTTTTCAATTTTTAACTGGTGGAACCAGGCAAAGGCCTTCAAGGCATAAGACTAAAATGGACGTTTACAGCCAATGAATGTGGCTCAATTCCATGTTCGGCTGGTATTGAAAAAAAAAAACAATAACAAAAATGAGCCATCTACGGACGTATTTTCAAACCTGCATGTTTTTTCTCATTTCCTATGAATTCATTCTGCCTTAATATAACTCTGGGTCAGGTAGTGTCACTAACATCTATGCACGAGAGCCAAAAAAAAAATGTAATTAAGGTGCTATAAAATTTACAACCGTTCTGAAACCCCGTTCGTCATTGGCAGAAGGTCCTTAAAGTAATTAGCGACATTTATCAAAAAGGGAAAACATGACAATTTATTATCTCAAAAACACGGACAGTTTGTATATAAACACTTTCTGAAGTGACCTACTTCACCAAACGCACACAACAAGTCCACAGGTTGTGGTCTAAAGTGATTTGAAGAAAGAACACAAACATGTCGCGTTCCATTTCAACTGAGTCCGCATCATCCTCTGAGTTTCCGGATCAATCGGGTATGTGCACTGCATCGCGGGACACTGAAGGTGTGTTTTCATCGTATGAGAGCTCCTGTGAAGAAAAAGAGCAGGATAAAGAACTGTACACTGAAAGTTTCCAAGTCGACGCTCGCAGACTGCAGAGATTGCTGGAAAGTGAAGGCGAAGTCAGGGGAGCTAGCAAGGCGGACATATTTTTTGAAAATATCATGAGAATGACGGACACTTACATTTCCTGGCCGAAAGAAATGAACGACGATTTAGGCAAGCCCAATGATCCTTATGTTCACATATTTGGGAAGCACGATGACATCTCCTGGGCCAGAGGACTAGTTCTCAACTACCTGAATACAAAGGATAAGCGCTTGAAGCTGCGGATTATCATTCCCAACAACGATCACCGCTTCATTGTGGGACGTGATAACAACAATTTGACCAGGATTATGGAATCCACTGACACAATCGTAGAGTTACCCTATTCCAATCAGAGGAACATGGCACAGAAAGGAAATCAAGTCACGATTGATGGAAGTCTAGATGGGATTGAGCGAGCCAGAATTAGTTTGCGGGCATCTATGCCGCTGCTCATGTCATTCGAGATCCCATTGAGTCACCCGGAGCCATGTGTAGATCACGTTAGAGAGAAATTCAATATTCAAGTCACTGTGACCGAACAAACAAACTCCACATTGGTCTCCGTCAAAGGATCTTTGAAGAGGATCGACATAGTTAAAGAAGCTATAAGAGAACTCATCAATTCTGCATTCAACAAATATGTTCCCAGACCTTTGGTCAGCGTACAGCTGGAGATACCTCCGCTTTATCAAGATTTCGTAAAGGGTGAAAACAATGCAAAAATTTTGGACATAATGGACGGCTCCAAAACAACAATCTTTTTCCCGGACCTCACCATCAATGGCAACACGAAACAGAGATCCCAAGTCACTATCATTGGATCTATAGACGGTGTATGCAAGGCCCGATACGACCTGATTGAAAACTTTCCGATTGAGCTTATGTTCGACATTCCCAGCTGTTATCAGAGCAGTGCAACAGATATTCTGAACATCGGCACTCAGTTTGGAATGTGTATCACGGTGGCGCAGAAAGACCAAGACCATGGACTCACAATCACCATAAAGGGCATCGAGAAGTATATTCAGAAAATTTACGATGTATACCACGACATCATTTCCCTAAGATCTGTTGTCCCGAACACGGAAGAACCCCCGAAAGCAATCAGTCTAATTCCAGCAGCATATCACCGAGTAATGGGAGAACTTGTGCAAAAGTACATGGAAAGTGTTGCGGAACGCACCAACAGTACCCCGACGCAGGTCCAAGACATAACCAACTATGAGGAAAACTTGTTCAACTATGGCTATGCATACGTTCAAGCGGAGCAGTTCAGTGCGTATCAATATGACGAAAATTATACCGAAGGGCAAACAACATATTCACCAGACTCGGGACATAACAGTGAAGAAGCCGTCCAAACTGACAATCAGCTGGCAGACTGGCAAATTTACAGTTCCACCAGGGTTGGAGCGTATGGCAACGTTTCCTTAGGTTCAGCCGGGGATAAGACAGATGAATTGACTTCAAATGAATTTGCAACTGAAGGAGAAGAAGAAGACGAAGATAACCGACTTCCTCTAAGTGACGTCGAACAACTTGATTCATCAGCGTATAACAGTAGTGCTGTTTACACTGGTTCAGCCGCCCCTGGCGCTGAGAGGTGTATGCTAGCTGACATGCAAAACATTTATCCTTCTGACAACTAAACACGAAAACTGTGTTCCAATTATAACCAATTTCAACCAAAAGGATGCCATTGTTGATAAAATACAGCCAAAAAAAAAAAAAAAAATAAAAAAACAAATAAAAAAATATTTGAAAGCCGAAACGATGTTCTTTTCATGTGCGTTGTACGTCATGTAACAGTAAAGATGTTCGTTTTGTTGCATATGAAGTTCCTAGATTTGGTATTAAGAACCTGAACCTGAGACGTAGATTTGTAAGTTTGAGGCGTCCATTACTTTCAAAAAGTGGCCGCCGTGGCGTGGTGGGTAGAGTGCGACGCTCACACGCCGAAGGGTGTAGGTTCGATTCCCAGCTGAACACCAATTTTTCGAATTTTTCACGGCACCACCTCTTTCGAGCTGCTGGCAACACTCAAAGAGTAATAACTGTCTCTTCTCAAATTTCGCCGTTCAGAGTCGGCAAAAAAAACTGTAGGTCCCTTCTACTCGTGAGAGAACAGTAACGCGCACAACACGAACAGTTGATGAGCAAGCTAGGCCTTGGTCCCCCTTTGGACTGTAGCGCCAACAATTATTATTATTATTATTATTACTTTCAAAAAACTAGCCTATTCAACAAAAATTCAGCTGTTCAGTCAACGGCAACCTTTCTCGTTGGCATCGTGTTCAAAAATTGGACTGTATGTTGGAAGTTTATTTTGTATATCAAGTCTAAGTGTTATACAATCACAATAAGAACGAAGCCCTTAGTGTTCCATTGTAACTCACACTTTTGCAGGACTTTGTCTTTAACTTTATTTGTTTTACTCTACTTGCAAAAAAAAAATCCTTTACGTTTAAAAACGACTTGTCTCTGTGCCAAAATACGGAGTTGATCGTAAGGCGAAAAAAGAGATTTTCTACACTTGGACCTTAATGTGCACTCATAATTTTGTCAAATCTGGACGCTTTAAGTTTATGAAGGAAATGTACAGTTCTAATGAACAATTACCCTGTTCTATGACTTGCTACACACCTTAGGTCCTTTCCAATTGCTATGAATTACTACGAATGTCTACGAATTTGCGCGTAAAAATACAAAATGGGCGTTCCATTAGCTGATTTTTTCGTTGAAAAGAGAGCTGATGAGGGAGCAAAATATTTCCCCTCCCTATGAATTGCTGCGGAAGAAAAATCTGTGGGCAGCAGATGGCTGTCAAAGTGTAAACAATAAAACCTCTAAAATTTCATACATCCGATAGCTGTTAACGAATTTCTACGAATTCGTTTCAGAAGTTTTGGTAGAGTCACTCTACCTACCTACTCAACTACGAATTTCTGTAAACAAATGAATTGGAACAGACCTATTTTTTGTGCACTCATTATTTCTGTTCCAACTGTCCCAACTAATTTCTCAAGTTCGGTTTAAGTTTGATTGAGAAATGTACAGTTCTAATGAACAATTATCCTGTGGTATCACTTGATCTGCACGCTTCTCTTTCTCTTCTGTTAATATTTTTGATCGGTCAGAACGATGAACTACTCGTTGAAACTCGCATATGAATGACGAAGCTGAAACGTGCATAATAATAAAAAAATGATAAATAAAATTTAAATCCTACAGCCGTCAAATGAAATCATCTGGAGAAATCTGGTCACAATTTGTTAATTGCTTAGAAGGAAAAGGGGTCTTTTAAGATTTTTCCAGGCTGTAACTAAATCGGATATTGAACAATCTTGTTTTGTAGGAAATTTAAAAAAATTGAAAATTTTTTCGACTGAAAATCTTCCCACAAAATGCATTATTTTCTTGTCTGTTGTGTTTAAGGATTAAACAAATTTGAGGTTTTTTACTCGTTTCTTTGCAAATGCATCTTACGAAAAACTTAAAATAATTTGCTAAACTGAAAAGGGAGCTCTATACAGCTTATGAACTGGTCTTCAGTATTTCATATCGTCAGAAGTATTGATGGTTAACATGCGGGATCAATTGTCCCATAAAAGTGGACGGTTTGAAAATCTAATCTAGTTACACTGTACGCAACTGGGCACTCTCGCTCTCAAGCTCTTTCTCTTACGAGTACAGTGTACAAATTTCGCGTACAAGAACAGTTTTTTTTATCGCTTTTGAAGTAACACAGTCATGTACTTAATCAAATCTCGAATTGTTTTGATGCAATTGGTCCAAATATTCACTTCTTGACTTGGGGCTGCAAAATAGATGTGTAACACCTCAAATGGCATTACTGTATCACTAACTGTAACAAAATACAAAGTTAAGAGAAATTTAATTAAAAAAAAACAAACAAAAGATGACTGGACGACGGCTAACAGGTGCACGAGCAACGTTTAGAGATCAAAAACTTGTTATTGTTGAAGCATTCGACCGGGCGTTAAGCGAAACAGGTGTGAAAAGGGTGTCTAGTCTCTCTGCCCGCATCATACGTTTGGAGGAGCATACTGGCGTTATAAATTGTTGCAAATTCGATTCCCTTGGACGAGTCTTAATGTCTGCCGGTTCTGATAAGAATATTTGCAAGTGGTGGCAGTAGGATAACTCGGATTTACTTATTAAAGTGTATATCGTTTCAGACCTCAGTCCTATTCGTGGAAATTTTAATAGGGTGATGGTGATTAAAGGACACACTAAAGCCGTGACAGATGTGCAATTCTCCGAGGAAAGAGAGAGTATCTACAGCTGTTCACTGGATGGAACAGTTGCTGTCTGGGATGCTCTGAAGGGTGTTCGGCTAAATACGTTTAAAGGTCACTCTGAGGGAGTGAATAGTGTTCACAAATTCAAAGGTTTTAATATAGTGTGTTCGGGATCGAACGACGGGACCATTCGATTATGGGATAATCGCATGAACGTCTGCAGTGGCACTTTTAAGAACTGCTATCAAGTTACGTCCGTTTGCTCCAACATGATCGGTGATATAGTGTTTTCTGGTAGCTCTGATAAGAATATCACACTTTGGGACATTAGAACGTGGAGGTCTTTGTTCAAATTAGAGGGTCATCAACATCTAATCTCAGCAATTTGCTTATCCCCTTGCGGATCGAAGTTGTTATCAAACTCAAGAGATAACACGGTCCGTGTTTGGGACATACGACCATATGCACTGGGCAACAGATGTACAGGAATGTTTTTGGCCCATCACAGTATAAATGAGGCAAATCTCCTTAAATGCACTTGGCACAGCGACGGTGTTAAGGTAGTGTTGCATTTAAAAATGCTGCTTTAATGTTTATTCCTTAATCTGTATAGATTGCCTTTGGAACATCAGACCACTGTGTGCATATTTGGGATACGATTCAAAAGAAACGAGTCTTCAATATTCCCGGCCACATGAATAGTGTTGTTGATATTGACTTCCATCCTTTGGAACCGATTCTAGCTTCTTGCTCGACAAACCAACATTTGTACTTGCATGAAATATAATGACGAACATATAAAAACAAAATTTAAATTCTTTAAACAATGCTTGTGATGATTTGTGATAAATTCTATTAAATACTTGTCTTATAACTTACGCATATACAAAAACCGTAGGTTAAGTTATAATTTGATACATTAATTTGATTTGATTTGATACATTAATTTGACAAATGTAAATTGTAATCCTTCAAACTTATCATGTTCTAAATTGACTCGTTTTTTGTACTACGATTAAGTAAACAACATTTAAACTACATTTGCTACACGACGTATGTTTCACGCAACAGAAAACTGTACCAAGCCAGTATTGAAAACTGCTTTAGTAAATAAATACTTTTTAAGACAACAAGTACATAAGGTGTTTATGCTTTCAACAAATCATTCAATTTGACGTAGTTATGCCTTTTGTATTATGTGTTGCGTAATATTCTTCCCCAGCGTAGTACTGTAGACACGATATGGCCAATGCACATGTAATGTTTATAAGATAGTCAAACGCAAATGCCTGATCCATTTTAATATGTCGAAACACTGTAGTTCTGAGTCCGTAAATATGTGACTGAAGTACAACCAGGTCGATCTGTAATGAGAACAAATCCTTGCAACAAGGGGTGCTCCGAAACACTTTTCTGCATTTTCTCACCTGTTTTTGTAAGCTCACATCCGGCAATGAGATTTGTTTGGACAGAATATTCATCAAAAGATTACCAAAGACATTTTCTTCATTGATCAACATATCGGACAGACGACATGTTAGATAAATATCGAACCAAAGGCCAAAAAATCTGGTGGCTTCGGTAAAAATATCCACATGGATTACGGACTTCGATTTTGATTCGTCGTAGAGCAGAATTTTAAGAAGTTTGTAAAGGGCAGGTATTTGAACTGTACATCCGATATAGCTGATTGAAAGCAACGGTGCGAAGAAATTGTTTAGAATCTGCTTAACTCGATTGATGCGAAACGAAATTTTCGTGAATGTTTTGATAATATTTTGAGGCCTGTCTGTGCCTCTGTACGAACCCAAGAACATCAAGTGTTCATTCATTTTCATGAAGAAACATATTAAAACTAGTTGCGAGTATATGTGCGTTAGAATCATGAGTGTATACATAATGTGAGAAAACAGTGTGAGGAAATCAAAAACCAATATTGCAGCAACAATTCGCACCAGAGACATATGAATTGTTAGGAAAAATTTAATAGCCAAGAATGACTGAAAATCTGGACGAGTATACAGAGATGCGTCCGTTTTGTTTCCGATTTTCTTGAAGATTGCAATAATTTCATTAATATTTGTAATTGTATTACCCCGATATCTTCGAATGTGATAGGAGTACACAAATCCACAGATGACATAGTAATACGCATGGCATCTAAGGAGTACATTATCTTGAGCTTGTATAGGCTTTATGCCCCTATAGGAAGAGCAATTCCACACATAACAACCTAACACTAGTAATAATTCGAAGAAAAAAAATATTCCGTTTCCAACTAGTGACACAGTGAGTAACATTGATGACACTGTAGAGAGTAGTTTAGACGTTTCAATTGCTCCCGATGAGCTTATTTTAAAATGTATGAACCCGAGGTAGAGCCACAGTTTGTATAAGATCTTTAAATGATTCTCCAATGAAAGCTTTCCCGCTGTGTTGTACATTGTCAGAATTTCGACTAACAAATTATGGAACACGGAATACGGAAACTTACCAAAATAATTGCTTTTGTAACACTTCCGGAATCGATTGCCTAAAGAACTACAATATTTCGAATTGAAATTGATTAGCAATGAATTGAAGTGCAGGCAGTAATCATTAATTCGAATGAGGAAATTGATCTCCAACTGTTTTAGTATGAATTTGACATTTGTTTCCGCCATATCTACATTAATTTTCGTTTTGGAAATTGAGTTAGACAAGATTATTTAGTGGAATTCTAATGACACCTAGCTACGAGACGCTAAACATGGGACTTAATCGCGTAACCTTAGGCGGATGTAAATGCGCGTTACACCAACTATTCATAAACCGAGATTTACCATGTTTCTAAGAATGGCTGTTGTTTTGTAAATTTTTTTGAAATATTAAAATTTCTAAATATTGTTTATACATTGTGAATAATATTTCGTTCCCATTGAGGGAGAGATTGATCAGCCTTTTAATCTGAAGTGTGAATTCCAGTTCATGTTTAATTTCTTTTTGTTTTCTACAAGCATAACCCCAAAAATTCGGTTTTCAAGTTTGGTTATCGTAAACAATTTCCATCATATTTGTTTGCGTTAGGTAGACAGTAAGCCCAGAAGTAGAGGGTGCTTTCGACAATGCTACCTTCGATGGCATGTGTAACGCGGCCCGGGAACACGGCGTAGAGGTATCATTGGTGTTGTGGATAAGAGCAATGCTAATGAAGAGTACTATAATCGCGTAGGCGGAGTGTAACAAGTTTGTAATGTCGGGGGTCAAAAGGGGCTGCCCCCAAGGTGGCGTCCTGTCTCTCCTCCTATAATACATGCTGGTCGATTCTTTGCTTTCCGCTTTGAATAGTTCCATCGCCTAAGCCCAGGGTTAGCCGATGTTAGCAGATGATGTAGCCGTAATGGTTACCGGACCATGCCTTGCGGTCGTTAGTGCAAGTGGGCAGGCGGCTCTTGACATGATCAATAACTGGTGTACTAGAAATTGGCTCTCAGTCAACCCTCTTAAAACTGAGGTTGTTCTCTGTACGAGAAGGAGGAATCTGACTGGTCTGACTCAACTGGTACTTAAAGGCGACAATATCTCACTTTCCAATGAAGCCAAATATCAAGGTGTTATCCTAGACAGAAAACTTCTCTGTAATAGACACATTGAGACAAAAACCTCCAAGGCGCTGTCAGTCTTCTGGCAATTCAAGGAAGTTTTTGGCAAAAGTTGGGGTCTATCAATCAAACGATTCATTTGGATTTACACGGCAATGATAAGACCACTTCCATCTTATGCATCAGTCGTTTGGTGGAATAAGCTTTCGCGTAAATACGTGATTGCTGCTTTCATCAAGCTTCAAAGAACAATCTATCTCGGCTGCACAGGGGCTTTCCCCAGCACGCCTGGTTCTGCTCTTGATGCTCCCCCTTTGATCATGGGATGCACACTCAAGCCAATTCTCTTGCGACGCTTATAAAGGGTGGTTTTTTAAAAGCTGTAGGAAAGTTTAAAAAAGAATTCATAAAATTCAGCAAAATTCATGAAATCCTTATTTGCATCGATAGTACGGTATACTATAGTATAAAGTATATATATAGATCGTACGGTATACTATACACATAACTTAATTTAATGTTTGGAGATTATTTCATGCGAATGTTGACCTTGAGTGCGCCTCAAATGGTCCATCCGCTTAGTCCAATTTGGGCATACTCTTTCCAACATTTCGGCAGGTATCTCACGAATAAATGTTTCAATGTTGTCTTCCAATGCGTCAATTGAAGCGGGCTTGTCTGTATAGACATGAGCTTTAATATAGCCCCACAAAAAATAGTCTAAAAGCGTTAAATCGTACGATCTAGACGACCAATTGACCGGCCCCGAATGTGAAATAAAATGTTCACTGAACTCGCCTCTCGATAAGTCCATTGTTGCGCGTGCTGTGTAGCATGTGGCACTAATAAAAATAATTGTTGGCGCTACAGTCCAGAGGGGGACCACGGTCTAGCTTGCTCATCAACTACTCGTGTCGTGCGCGCTACTGTAGAAGGGACGTACAGTTTATTGCCGACTCTGAACGGCGAAAATTGAGAAGCTTTCTTAGACAGTTATTACTCTTTGAGTGTTGTCAGCAGCTCGAAAGAGGTGGTGCCGTGAAATATTCGAAAAATTGGTGTTGAGCTGGGAATCGAACCTAGACCCTTCGGCGTGTGAGCGTCGCACTCTACCCACTACGCCACGACGGCCACTGGCATGTGGCACTGTCTTGTTGAAACCACATGCATGGAAGTCAAGCTCTTGCATTTTGAGCAAAAAAAAAAAAAATTGAATATCATCTTACGGTAGCGCTCACCATTCACAGTTACGTTACGATTCGCATAGTCTTTGAAGAAGTACGGTCCAATGATGCCACCAGTCCATAAATCGCACCAAAATGTGACTTTTTCTCGATGCATTGGTATCTCTTGCAATTCTTCTGGCTGATATTCACTCCAAAATCGACAATTCTGCTTATTAACTCACACATTGAGCCAAAACTAAGCTTCGTTTATTTTTGAGCACAAAATGGAAGAAGAGCGCGATGAACTTTCTTAACAGAGCACGCATTTTGATAATAAAATTCAATATTTGCGAGCGTTATTCGTTTGTAAGACGACTCATGGTTAAATTATAGACCAAACTGAAGATGTTTGACAGTGAAACAAAACACGAAACGTACGTCAGCTGTTTAAGCCTGTGTTACTAATAGCTAAAAAATCACCCTTTACAAAGTCGACTTTCCCCGAGTCCTGGATTGGCTCTGGCCAGAAACTGAACGGGGAATGAAATGTAGTCGGATTTTCACGGGCGGCCCTAAGACAACGGAAAGTTCTATGTGGAAAACGATAACATTAGCCTTCACGCCTCCTTAGGTAATTACGCGTCGGTCATCCAGGTGGAAGCCTTTGCGATCCTAATGGCCACCAACTATATTGTGAAGAATAGGGGAAGGGAAGAAGTATCTGCGTCTGCAGCGACAGTCAAGCTGTGCTCAAGGCCTTACTCAATCCATTAACCACATCCAAGATAGTTCAAGAATGCAAGTCTTCCCTTAATTTGGTGGGCAGGCTGAATACGCTAAGACTTGTCTGGGTCCCGGGTTATCATGGGATCCTGGGAAACGAGATTGCCGATGAACTAGCTAGGCTAGGTTCAGCAGAGGCATTCGTAGGGCCCGAACCCACCTTGGGACTACCCGGTCTCTGGTCAGGGCTTTCGTCGATGGTTGGGTCTCCCTACAGCACAACCAGAGATGGCATGGGATGCAGGGTGACCAAGAGTATGCTCCCAAACGTCAGCAAGAAATCCGTGTCTTTTCTGCTATCTCTAGACAGAAACGAGTGTAGACGACTTGTAGGCGTACTTACGGGACACTTTACCTTCGCTATGCAACTAAGTTGGCCTGTGCTTAGTGATGTCACACTCTGTGACCCCTGTAGAGAAGGTGAAGACACTTCAGAGCACTTTCTCTGTCAGTGTCCTGCTTTTGCTCGTAACCGGTGGCGGCTATTTGGCGCTGATGTGGGAAACGAAAACCTAAGTTCTATATCACAGAAATGTCTCTTTGTTTTTCTTCGGAAAACCAAGAAATTATATTAATTGAAGGTTACTGCTCGCTAGTACAATGAACCAGTATTTGAGTCTGAGTGCTCCAGTGCAGTTTATCCCAACCTCCAACAAAAAAAAAAACTACAATAATACGTGCAGATAGTTTAAAAGCCAAAAAAAAATCGCTATGCTATTATTTTCCACAATTTGAATTCGGTTGCCTTTCCGGTAAGGGGACCTTTTTTAATAACAAGTTACATTTATTTAATTATGTTGTTTATGAGTTTTATGACTGATGTAATGATGATGTGCAATAAATATGAGGCCTGTCCAGGTATACCGGTATGAATAATAAAACACTAACTATTAATGGGAAAGTAAAAACATCTTATTCAAAGTATTGGCCGTTGTTTTTTACACATTTTGACCACCTTTCTGGCAGTTTGTGAATACCACGCCAATGAAATTGTTCGTCTTTTAAAGCAAACCAATCAGACACCCAATTTTCGACCTCCTCGTAGGAATCAAGGTGCTGCTCAGCCTATGCGTGTCCCATCGATGAAAACAAATGTTAGTCGGAAGGAGCCAAGTCTGGTGAATATGGCGGGAAGGGTAGCTGCTCCCAGCCAAGTGTTTTGATTGTATCCTTAACCGGTTTTGCTTTGTGTGCAGGTGCATTGTCATGGAGCAAAATTACCTTGCCGTGTCTTCTGGCCCATTCTGGTCGTTTCTCGATCAATGCATGTTTTAAATTTATCATTTGTTGTCGGTAGCGATCAGTATTAATGGTTTCACCAGGTTTTAGGAGCTCGAGGTACAGCACACCTTTCTGGTCCCACCAAACACACAGCATTGCCCTCTTGCCGAATCGATCTGATTTTGCAGTCGATGTTGATGGTTGTCCCAGATTAATCCATGATTTTTTCCGTTTGGGATTCTTAAAATAAATCCATGTTTCATCGCCAGTAACAGTCCGATGCAAAACCGATTTGCTTTCGTGTCTTTGAAGCAAAATTTCACAAGTGATTTTTCGGTTTTCCATCAGTCTTTCATTCATTTCAAGGAAGGACACACAACATCGACGTCTCGGACGGAGCGTCACACTAGGCAGCAGAAACTTCGAGGTAGTTAAGGACTTCATCTACCTCGGTTCCGCGGTAAACAGGGACAACAACATCAGTACCGAAATCAAACGCAGAATCACTCTTGCCAATCGCTGTTTCTTTGGGCTCAAAAGGCAATTAAGTAATAAAGCCCTCTCTCGAAGGACTAAGCTCGCTTTATATAACAGCTTGATCATCCCCGTCCTACTATATGGCGCAGAATCTTGGACGTTAGCAAAGGCGGATGAGGAAGCCCTTAGTCTTTTCGAGAGAAAAGTTTTGTGTGCGATTTTTGGTCCTGTTTGCGTTGATGGCATCTGGAGGAGAAGATTTAATGACGAACTCTATAGGCTGTACAGCAACATGCGCCTGGTCAAGCGTCTACGGATACAACGCTTAAGATGGCTAGGCCATGTAGAGCGTATGGACACCACTGCTCCGGCCCGAAAAGTCTTTGAATCCGAGCCATTGGGACAACGCAACAGAGGACGACCTAGACTAAAGTGGCGCACACAAGTGGAGAAGGACCTCAACCAACTTGGAGTGCGCAACTTGAGACAGCTGGCGAAAGATCGGGCTGGCTGGAGAGGCATGTTGGTTGAGGCCCAGGTCCACCCCGGACTGTAGGGCCACAAGAAGAAGAAGAAGATCAGTCTTTCATTCAATTCATGTGACACCCATTTTCCACACTTTTGGATCTTTCCCATAGCTTTTAAACGTTCAGAAAGTGTTTGTTGTGCAACATTTAACATTGCTGTCATTTGCTTTTGACTCAAAGTGTCATCTTCATCCAATATCGTTTGCAATTCGGCGTCACCACCAAACTTTTTGGTGGTCTTCCACGTTCTTCATTTCTCACATCAAAATCATTATTTCTGAACCGTTGAAACCATCTTTTACATCTTGCTTCTGATAGAGCATGATCACCATATGCCTCGACAAGTATTCGATGCGACTCTGCAGCACTTTTCTTCAAATGAAAACAAAAAATTAATGCTTTCCGCAAATCATCACTTTCTGGAACAAAATTCGACATTTTTAACGCGATGAAAATATATGATGTTGTCTGTTCAATGACTTGATGTATACTAAATAATTTTCACAGATGTCATAGCACACAAACAAAAAAAAAATAAGGGCTCGTTCACAACAAATGTTCCCTGTCGAGACATTGACATATACATTCTTTAAATTCAATTGTCTGTTTGCCTTCACAACTCAGCTGTAAATTTAAGAAAAAATGTGTAGCACTTGCAATCTTACTACTGAGGGGGAGTACCTTAATGAGTTCAGGCTCACGAAATTAAATAAATGAAGACGAGCGGCCGCTCCATTCTGGTGTGATTCATGTGAAACATATGTTACCTATTCTGCAGAATATTTTGAACCCCGACCGCGCTAGCACGTCGTTAAGATCTTGCCTTGTAACTTGATTTCCAAAGGAGTAGAAATGCACTTATGTTGGAAGCTGACAGAAAGAAACCGAAGACTTCACTCTGTTCGCTATCTATTTTTCATTGAACAACCCCATGTGTGTTAGATGATCTTAAATATAAGCGGGAGAATTTCGCAACCATGGTTCAAACCCCTGGAACTAAATAGACGGCGTCATGAATTAAGAGCAGGCGTAAATCAAGAAACACGGTTTTGTAAATCGCCTACATATAACAAACTCTCAAAATGGAGTCAATATTGACAATATTTCCAAGAATCTTGCTTGAACTCCAATTTTGAAACTAAAATTAAGTTTACACATATCATATAATACATTTTATACATTTATAAGCATACATTTACAATAGGTGTATTCCAGCACTTTTTGTACCAAATTCTCAAGTCTGCCATTTGTTAAGGAGTTGGGGTAAATTTCTCTCAGAAAGAGGCAAAGTAGGGGAACGCATCTAAACCAATGTGTAAAATATGTCATTAGAAAATGTCAAATTCACTTTTTTGATATAGAAAACAAAAAAAAATAAAAAAATTTAAGACACATATGCAGAGATAATCAGTCAATGCTCGCTTACCCCTGCACGCATACTAATTTATTTAATAGAAAACCAACAACCTGCCCGGTGCGGACCACAAGAAAGGAGACCCCTTCGACTGCGCCAACTACCGAGGGATCAGTCTCCTAAACATCGCATATAAGATTTTCTCTGCCGTACTGTGTGAGCGCCTGAAACCGTTCGTCAACAACCTGATAGGTCCTTATCAGTGTGGTTTCAGGCCAGGGAAGTCCACAATCGACCAGACCTTCACACTGCGGCAGATCCTGGAGAAGTCCCAAGAAGTACAAATCGACACCCACCATCTATTTGTCGATTTCAAGGTCGAGTATGACAGCGTGCATAGAGACGAGCTATACATTGCCATGTCTAGTTTTGGCATCCCTACCAAACTCGTCAGATTGTGTAAAATGACGATGGAGAACTCTCGCTGCTCCGTCAAGCTCGGTAGCGAACTCACCGAGACCTTCGATGTCAAAAAAGGATTTAGACAAAGCGACGCGCTGTCATGCGACTTCTTTAACATCATCCTTGAGGGGATCGTGCGGAACTCATAAGTCAACACCAGAGGCACGATCTTCCACAAGTCCGTTCAATTGCTAGCTTTTGCGGATGACATTGACGTGATCGGTCGAACTCAGCGAGCCGTCAATGAGGCGTTTGCTAGCATTGAAGCGGAAGCGGCTAAAGTGGGACTGGTGGTAAACGAGGGCAAAACGAAGTATATGCTGTCATCGAAGAAGGACGCAGAACATCGACATCTCGGATAGAGCGTCACTATGGGCAGCAGACACTTCGAGGTATTGAAGGACTTCTTCTATCTCGGCTTCGCGGTGAATAGGGGCAACAACATCAGTACCGAAATCAAGCGCAGAATCACTCTTGCCAATCGCTGTTTCTTTGGGCTCAAGAGGCAATTCAGTAATAAAGCCCTCTCCCGAACGACCAAAGTGACTTTGTACAATACCTTGATCATCCCAGTCCTGCTTTACGGCGCAGAAACCTGGACGCTACTAAAAGCGGATGAGGAAGCCATTGGTCTCTTCGAGAGAAAAGTTCTGCGTGCGATTTTTGGTCCTGTTTGCGTTGATGGCATCTGGAGGAGAAGATTCAACCACGAACTGTAAGGGCTGTACGGCGGCATGAGCCTAGTCAAGCGTCTACGGATACAACGCTTAAGGTGGCTAGGCCATGTTGAGCGTATGGACAGCACTGCTCCGGCCCGAAGAGTTTTCAAATCCGAACCACAGGGACAACGCAACAGAGGACTTCCTAGACTGAGATGGCGCACACAAGTGGAAAAGAACCTCAACCAACTTGGAGTGCGCAATTGGAGGCAGCTGGCAAGAGATCGTGCTAGCTGGAGATGCATGTTGGTTGAGGCCCAGGTCCACCCCGGACTGTAGCGCCATCCGAAGAAGAAGAAGAACAACTTACCCACAAACATTTCTTGTATTAAAATGGACAGGGTGGGTATTCTCTCGAGAGAGCGCTTATTTGACGTAAAACTCATTTTTTCGGTATACGGGAACGGACATTGTGTTGGTTTGTGTTGTTTTGTACTGTTTTGTGTTGTTTGTTTCGGTTACGGGAACACACCTAACATCACTGCGAGGTGAAAGAGCAAAGGGTGATGATATACCCCATGAACTGAACTGGGGTTGATTCTTTGCTTAATGCTTAAAAGAAATAACTTAAATTTATCATGCCGATAAACTTCATTTGGATCACCGAGCTTCAATAATAGTTTGAAACTCTGGTTTTAACTTTGCAGACTGACATGGCCGGGTGATTAGACACCATAGTTTCACACCTAAGACACGAAACTACGTAAGAAAGGATCCCAAACGATTTACGCCCCCGCACAACCCAGTCTATAAGTTTGAAATCTAAAACGACGGAAAAAAAATATTTTGTGTATGCTCAAAACTCATTTCCAAAGTACAGTAACATTCGAAAAGAAAGGAAAGAAATGACCATTAATCTGTCCTGAATAGGAAAAAGCAACAGATACTACTTTACGATGAATTCGGTACCTATGCACGTACTCGTACGCATGTGAGTTTATTTTTAGCTCGCACGTGTATTTCCTAATCCGATGGGAATTCGTTCTCAATCATTCATAATGTACTAGGCAAGTGAAGTCAATTCAATTAGTGTTGTCCTTTCTAGAGGACTGGATAGACGTAAAAATGGAAAACCCTTCGAGAAAACAGGAAATAAGACACCATTTAATAGTTTTGTACAAAGTTTGGCATCACTTGGCACTTATTCATTTCAAAATAGACACAACAGGAAAAGTTGTAAAATCAAAACTTCTCCTAATTGTGTCATCAACGTTCCACATTGCCATGATTATCCTATATGGAGTGTACCTATTTTTGGCATTCTTAATTGTCTTCGGTTGTTATGTATTTAACTGCACTTCGGATAAACAGTACCAGCCTGTAGAAGCTCAGGAAAAATGTCTTCTGCATTTGAGCAAATATTACTACATCCTTTGCGGGTTTATGCACTCTTTTCATATTCGCAGCAACCGGCGTGAGACAATTACAAACATCAATGAAATGATTGCAATCTTCAAGAAGATCGCAAGTAAAACGGACACAAAATTTTACATCAGTTCGGATTTTCGAATATTTTTGGACGTTCAATTTTTCCTAACAATGCTTTTATCAGTTATTCGCATATTTGTTGCGCTTATCACAGTCGACTTTATTATATCTCCCTCATACATCATGTACACACTGATGATCGTGACGCATATATACTCACAACTTACGTTGATTTGTTTCTTGATGAAAATGAATGAATATTTGGGCCGTTCGAGTGAATACAACGCAGGCACTGCAAAGGCTGTTAAAACTTTCTTAAAGGTCTCCTTCCGCATTCACAAAGTTAAGAGGAACTTGAACGAGTTCTTCACACCCATGTTTTCAATCAACTTCATTGGATGTACAGTGCAGATACCAGCCCTATATAATTTGCTAAAATACCTGATCTTTGACAAGCCAGTTTGGAGTACAGTATTTAAGTTAAATATATTATTCGAAGCCACAAGATTTGTGAGTCTTTGGTTCGACATTTATTTGATTTGCCGTTTGTCGGATATGTTGGTTTACGAGGAGGATATTTTTGAAAGAACCCTGCTGAATAAAGTCCTTAGGAGCGTAAGCACAAAGGAAGTGGTTTTGCTAAGAAAGGTGAGTTTAAAAGATAACTTGGATTCAATAAATTACATCGATTGTTTTCATTGTAGCTGGATCTTATCGTTTCGCAGCGGCATGTCTATGGGTTCAGTACGAAGCCTTTTCAACAGATTGAAATTAATCAGACCTTCTCGTTTGATTACCTCATGAATATAACGTGTTCATTGGCCATAGCATGTCTGCAGTATTACGCTGGTAAGGAGTTCTACGCGCCGCAAGCAGTCGACAAAATGATTGAATTAAATGAAACTTTGTCTGAGTATTTGGTCCATGTTGAGTATGTTACCTAAATATACAAATAATGTGTGTGTTTTGTAATTTAAACCATTTATTCTTTCCTTTCTTGAAAGTACCACTGATTATAAGTCTTAACAAGCTTTGCAAGATGTATATATATTTTTTGACTTTATTTTTAGCATCAAATAATGAACTTGCTGGATTTCCGCGAACCGGCGAAAATTGAGAAGAAGAAAGAAAAGAGAAAAGAAGAAGATATTTATTGCTTTTCTGCCGATACGCCACATGATTCGGTTCGCCTTAAACTGCTTCGATCTATTCAAGTCCTCAGAACTTGACTACATAAGACGGCTGAAATTCTGAGGCAGGAACTGAACAAGGGTCGACATAATCTTCCTTCCATCGTAGTTACTGTCTGTAGCCAGACTACTGGAGGGAGATAACAGTTTTATTCAGTCCAAAAGTGGGTAAAAGAATACAGTATTGGGTTGGCTTTAGATAAATTTATAGGTTTGCACATTTTGTTATTTTATAGTTGGTACTTAAAGTGTCAATCAATTTGGCGTCTGTTGAAAAATGGAAAATCAAAACGAACATTTTTGTCATATTTTGCTTTTTATTTCCATCGCAAGCTCTAAAAATGTTTGTGCTGTTTATGGGGACGAAAGTGTAAAAGAACGAATTTCATTCTGGTGACTTTTCATTTGAAGATGAAAAACGTCCTGGCAGTCCAATTGAAGATGATGATGACCAAATCAAAACAAAAATCGATTCGGGTCGTCACGGTATAACGAGTGAGAATGCAGGGAATCTTTATGTATTACACACAGCATTGAAAATCGCTTAAAATAACTTTGCTATGAACGAAAACTCGATTAATGGTTTGAAATGAAAGGAAATCATTTAACACAACGCATTTAACACAATGAAATATCGTAATGAAAATTTTTAAAATGATTGATGAAAAATAAGTTTTTTCCAAAAATGAAAATCGAAAAAGATAGTGGAGCAAGCAAGGTTAACCACCTAAAATAACCTAAATTATCACTTTGGCGGGATAACCAAGGAATTGTCTGCTTTGAGCTTCTAGCATCCAATGGAACGATCAATTTAGATGTCTTCATTGAACAATTAAAAAAATTGAACAACGTAGTTGAAGGAAAGCCGCGAGAATAGATACATCGTAACGTTGTTGTATTCCTTCATGGCTACATATATTTTCGGTCAGACGGAAAACGAGATGTTTGGCCACATCCACCATATAGTCCTGACCTTGCACCATTCGATTACTTTTTATTCCGATCTTTGTGAAACTCCTTGAATGGTAATAATAATAATAATTGTTGGCGCTACAGTCGAAAGGGGGACCAAGGCCTACCTTGCTCATCAACTACTCGTGTTGTGCGCGCTACTGTTCTCTCACGAGTAGAAGGGACCTACAGTTTTTTGCCGACTCCGAACGGCGAAATTTGAGAAGCTTTCTTAGACAGTTATTACTCTTTGAGTGTTGTCAGCAGCTCGAAAGAGGTGGTGCCGTGAAATATTAGAAAAATTGGTGTTAAACTGGGAGTCGAACCTGGACCCTTCGGCGTGTGGCGTCGCACTCTACCCACTACGCCACGGCGACCACCTTGAATTGTAAAAACTTTAATAATGATGATGATGTCATATCGCACATGGTTCAGTTTTTTTTGTTTAAAACGAGGAGTTTTATGAACGCAGAATTATAATGCTGCCTGAAAGATGGCAAAAGGTCAATACCTCGGCGTGTGAATGTCGCACTTTACCCATAACGCCAAGGTGGCCACCAACTACTTAGTTTCCTACTTTATATTTTCTTCTTTCCGCCGAAGGCTTCGAAGAAACTAGCCGACATTCACAGCAGGAAAGAAGTCCTTGCCTTCAATCCTTAAACAGTAAAGTTGATCACATTTCATACTCAACTCCAAACAATAGGCACAATGGAAAGAGCTCTTCATAAACAAACTCACTCTTGCAGCATTTCTGTATATTGAAGGTGCCTTCAATAACAAAGAACTATAAGTGTTGTCGAAAACTACCTGCTGGCTTGAAATTAAAGATTTATTTATGAGCTCATTTACATTAGAATTATTAAAAAAACCCCTGCTCTATCACTCTTCTTATAGAACCTGGCGGTAAATAAACAATTGCGATTGGAGACTTGCGCTTACAAGGTAATTGCATACGCAGAAAAAAATTCAAATTTGGCTGAAAATATTGGATGACGCATTAGTAATCAAGGGTGGCCACCGTGGCGTAGGGGGTAAAATGCGATACTCACACGCAGAAGGTCTGGGTTCGATTCCCAGATGAACACCTCGAATTTTTCACAGCACCACTTCTTTTGAGCTGCTGACAACAAGAGTAATAACTGTCTAAGAAAGTTTTTCAAAACTTCGCCCTTCATAGTCGGTAAAAAACTGTAGATCCCTTCTACTCGTGAGAGAACAGTAGCGCGCACAACACGAGTAGTTGGTACTGGTCCCCCTGTGGACTGTAGTGCCACCCAATTATTATTAAATTAACGGAACTATTGCGTGTGGTACTACTATTTTACAATCTACAAAGGCTTAATTCCTGAGTCTCACTCTTGACATCAGAATAAGTTGGAAACGGAACATTCTTAACGCATTTGGAAATGTATGAAAGGATTGGACAGAATACATTTCGATGTAACTGTGGATTACAGCCATATACGATTCTCTGGCTTTATGGTGCAGTGTTCCTTTCGACGCTACTATATACTATCTGATGAAATACAGTAAAAACATGCAAGGTAGGCTACACTACTCAGTACAATTAGCGAATCTCTATATTTAAGGGCAGTCCCTCGCGGCAGTAATTTGTTTCCTTCATTGGTTGCAACTTCTGGAAAAAGAAATCGGACCCTGTGCTATATTCAGACACAAGTTCATTGATCTGTGGTCTTAGCCCGTTTACAGCTACTCTAACAGACTTAATCAACACAACTTTCTACGAGAATTGATTTTTATATTTCGGGATTAGAGAGCTAAAAAAAAAAAATGTATCCTCGAAAATAGCTTTATTGTTTTTCAAAATATTTCCCATTAAGATGTATGTAAAGGGCAACCTTCGTACTATGAAACATAGAAATGTTGTGTCAAATCGCCAAATCCTCCCGAAGGTGACGCTTTCGCATACATTTTTAAAAAAACACAAATTTAGCGTACGAAATAAGAACCGGCCAGAACCTTCAAAACACCAATATTTGCCACAGCTCAATCCTAAGCGGGGTTCCAAGTCCCTGATGAAAACCCTCAGGGACATCTGAAAAGTTGAACTTTGCTGTCCCTCAAGTTAGCCGACAAGTCCTCCAAACTTCGAAATTGTTCTCACAACTCAATCGGCAAAAGTTCTCATTTTCTTCTTAGTCCGATTAGACCCGATTAATTCTCTTCGTTTCTTGCTGTACAAGAAAATGAAATAACCACGGACGTGGTTAACTGGCTTGCTCGGGTCAGAGGGACGTGGGAATCAATAGAGTCCTTCTTTTATTCAAATACGGAGTCGTTAAGAGAATCAATATGGCACGCTCCTCTGGCGTAAGATTACGCGAGAATGTGTTACGTATACGCCACCGTCCATAATTCTTCAGCAAATTTCAATGTTCATCAACCCGGAAATTCTTTGCTGCTTCATTGAATCGCTGGCAAAGGGACACAATTGGTGAAGAGAGAAATGGCGTTTTTGGTCGCAAAAAAATGTGATAGCGAGTTCCTTTTCATTGGAATCCCATGTGAATTTTTGTGTTTTCCCCTATCGCGTCCGCCGTCGTTGTGGTCGTGCCAATTATAAGTTGCTGCAAGCGAGTATGGGTTACGCCATCAAAACAGTTCCCGGAGGTCTGGGAACTGTTTTGAGACGCTTTACTCGTGATTGAAACCACCTTTCGTGTAATTTTTGTTGCAAATTGTAAACTGACAGACTGCTTGCGTCCGATTGGTGGTGGAGATGTGGATGTGTACACACTCTGAATGCAGTCGGAGCTCTGATGAGGCATGCAACAATGTAGAAAGGAAAGGAAAGAAGAAAAAACACGAATTGAAACACAGTTTGAATCGTAATTGAGACCTGACAGATGGTTAGATTGACTGTTGCGGGGAAGCGGAGTAACTTGTTCATGGACCAGATACGATTATTATAAAGTACCCCTTTAAGTGTTTTGCGTCTAATGATGCTCCATTTGGTGGTTCTTGAGGAGACAATAATGGTTGGGATGCACTAACCCCTGTGTGTACAGCCGCTCTCACCTTATCTTACTTAATTTTCCTGCTGATTCACTTGACAAAATGATAATTTTAATAGTATACGGGTGCATGTTTGAACACAGTTTGTTGAATTGGGACTTTCGGGCTGTAAAAATGCTTCTTACACTGCAAGAAAACTTTGCAAAATTTATTGATCTGATTTTTATGGTTGGCGCACTTTAGAAAAGCATTTAATGCTGTTCCATTTCGAAACACATTTATGTTTTGGATTTATTCTACACACGACCTACGTTTTCCAATTCAAGGCTGGGAGGAAGACAAAAAGAAAATAACTGTGTTTCAGTGGAAGAGAAACTGATTCTTCTTCTCTGTGACTGCAATTTAGAGTGGTTTTCTTGTATTGTGACTTTTCTCGAATTTTAGCTTCCAAGATACTGGTCCACGGTTTTACTATGTAGGGCTGCAGACATCTGCAAAGCAGGAGATTTTCAATTACTTCACAATTTCAACTTTTGTGTGGATGGGAGATTTAACCAGCCAAAGCAGAAATCAAAAAAAATTTAGAAACAAAACAACAACAAGAATTTATAAAACAAAACAGCCCAGAAATCGTCCTTTCTTGAACAAGTCATCGACAAATATGTGAACACAAGCTACAATAATTCAACAAAATATTTATTTGTTACAAAAGTGTAGAGATTTTTTGAAAAAGTCGGATTTAGGGAACAAACTCTTTCACTTGATGTGGTGAGTAGTACTCTCCAGCATAGTACTGCAGACACGATATGGCCAATGCACATGTTATATTCATGAGGCACTCAAACGAAAATGCCTGGTCAATTTTAAACTGTTGAAATGCCATCGTATTGAATCCAATGATATGCCGCTGGAGCATCACAAGGTCTATCTGCAAAAAAATAAGAAGTCTTTCATAAGCATTTGCAATTGATAAACAATGACTTACATTTCTTTGTAAACGAACTTTTTTGGTAGAAATGTGTGTGCAGACTAAGTGCAGCAGAAGTCTCTCAAAAACGTCCTGCTCGTAGACCAACATATCCGACAAACGACAAATTAAATAAATATCAAACCACAAACTTCCAAATATTGTCCCTTGAAAGATAATGTCAGCAGACATTAATCGATCCATGTTATGACCTTCAAATATGACTACTTTTAGCAGTTCGTAGAGAGCGCATATCTGTACTGTGCAGCCAATAAAGCTGACACAAAACGAGGGTGTAAAGAACTTGTTCAAGATTATCTTGACACGATGAATGCGAAACGCAAGTTTTAAGTAATCTCTGATGATCCGTTTGCCCGTGATACTTTCCGAACTCAGAATAGCTAGGTGCTCGTTCATTTTCATAAAGAAACAAATCATCACTAGTTGTGAGTATATATGCATCAGGATCATGAGGGCGTACATTATGTAAGAATACGGTGTAACGATATCGAAAAATGCAATAAATGTAGGGAGTGACATCATAACTTTGATCAGTGTTAGCCACCCGGTTAGGAAGAATTTTAAGCCCAAGAATGGTTGAAAGTCCAAAGGGATGTACATGAAACCATCTGTATATCTTTCAATTTTCCTGAAGATAGCGCTCATTTCATTTATAACCGCAACTGCTGTTCTTCGGTTTTTCAATAGTTCATATGAGTGAAGAAACACAGAAGAAGTAACGTAATCCAAATGAAATGACACAAAAATGCTTTCCTGCAGTTTTACGTGTTTACTGCTTATTTCTACAACTTGATTGCGTACGTAGTAAGTAAATACTACTACAAGCTTCACGGACAGAAAAAAACCACTAACGCTGATTAGCACTATGAGGAGTGCTAATGACACTTTAGAAAGACCATTCGAGGTCTCAACTTTACCCGAAGAATTCAGTACGAAACTGATAAGTCCAAAATGATGAAAAAGTTTGTATAAAACCTTCAAATGCTTGTCGATATGCAGCTTTACCGGTGAGTAGTTCATTCTTATAGGCTCAAATATAAACTCCCAGGCGGAAATCAAAGGAAAATAGCTGCCCTGTTTGTTATTGTTTCTTTTATTCATTTACTGAATTAGTGATAATTGCAGCTTTGACATTAATTAATTTCAAATTGAACGAAGGAAAATGTACACGAGTGTAATAAATATGAGTACAGTGTGTCATATAAGAAATTACACACATCTGGAATTATTCTTTATTATTCTTTATCTGATTGCATTATTGAAGTCGGCGAGTTACTAGAAAAAAATAAAAGTTATAGGGATCGCAACAGTTGGTATATCGGTCTGTTCGTCTGTTGCAGAGAATATGCTCTACAATTATCAGGGTTGCTTTTATATTTCGGGATTAGAAAACAAAAACAAATATTAATCATCGAAAATAGCTTTATTGTTTTTCAAAATATTCCCCATTAAGATTTATACACTTTTGTATGCGTTTGAACCAATTGTCGAAGAACTTTTACCATTCTGATTGAGGTATCTTCAAAACATGCATTCGGAACGCATCATCCGCTCCTTCGGGTGTCGAAAAACGTTGACCTCTCATTTTATTTTTTACGCATGGGAATAAAACGAAGTCATTCGGTGCCAAGTCAGGACTACACGGCGGATGATTCATCAAATCAATTTTTTTAGTCCTCAAAAATGCAGATGTTTGAGGTGATGTGTGAGAGCTCGCATTATCGTGGTGAAGAGTGATCCGTTTTCCTGATTTCTTGGAAGACAACTGGCAAACAAATAGTTGTGTACCAGTCAGAATTGACTGTTCTGCGTTCTTCTAATGGTAAGGTTGCGACATGTTTTTCCAACAAAACAGGCAACCATTTGCTTGGAAGTGCTTTGTGCGCGAGCAACTTTTGTTGGATTTGGCTCAATTTGAAACACCCATACAGATGTGGGATTTGATTTTACGTGATCACCTGCCTTAACGGCTTATATCACGGGGAACCTTTTTCCCAAGAGTCGTAAGTAACGCAAGACTAAACACCTTAGTTACCCAAGTACCAAACGGAGATCATGCTTGAGGGGCAATCACCCCACCTAGGTTTGATGCGAAGCCTTTCTAAAACCTCTTCCGCTCTTTGGGTCGCAGCGCCGGGTTGAGAATATAACTTAATACTGAGAAGGGATAGTCCCCTAACCGACTTGCCTAGTTCTGCTTAAACAATGAATTAGACAAGTCAGCACAGTACATTATCCTCGACACTACCCGCGATGTTAGGTGGCAAACCACAGCCACCACGAAACTCCCACAAGGGGGCCTACCGCACGGTCAGGCTTAAACCGAAGTTCCAGGGACTCCTGACCTCCCGTGGCACCAGAATATAGCCTTTGGTGAAGCTGTCACTACCAGTCAGGTTCCCTCAAAGCCTGGGTCTGTTAGCCGCCATTCCGCCACAGATGGTCTTTTCTCCATCAGTGTTTCCGTTGTCACTATAAATAGTGATACGAATGTGACTTTGAATCATGTGATTCATAAATCCAGTCACATCATCTGGAGACTTACTAAGGACAGTAGACATCGATCCAGATGGGGCAGTACTTGACGACGACTTCTTTGTAGTCGAAGATCCTCAGGAGAAGGTGAAAGTAATTGGAGCTGTCTTCCAGGAAGTGTATACGGTCAATGAACCTCTTTGTCCAAATAACGACTTGGAAGACAGAACCAAGCTTAACCACTTCCAACTAAGTACCGAAATAAGTCAATGGCGATCCGAGAATCCGAGTTTCACCAGGTTCAGTGACGATCTTCTGGAAAATAATGCCGTCGTCGATGATGGAAACAATTCCATCCTTATTTCGAAGGATGAACTCCAGGGCATCTTTAATTCACTGAAGAAAAAGAAGTCAGTAGGAATCGATGGGATGCCGAATATTGTTCTGCGCCAGTAGATGTATATACAACCCTGTTTAACAATGCGCTGAGTAACGCATATTACCTGGCGCATTGGAAAACAGATGTGGTACAGCCCATTCCGAAAAGGGGCAAAGTTGCTTCCATTCCGACAAATCTCCGGTCTATAAGTCTACTTTCATGCATAAGCAAGGTTTTTGAAAAGATTGTCGTTAGAGCTCCAAAAGAATGGGTCGAGGAAAGTCAAATTATACCGGACAACCAATTCGGTTTTAGGGTGGGGCATGATACCATACATGCCGCGTCCAAATTGGTATCCGACATTCAGTGGAACAAGAACAAAATCAATGCACAGGTGCTTGCCTGATAGACATGGAAAAGGCGTTCGACACCGTTTGGTTAGAAGGCCTCTTCCTCAAGTAAGTCAGACTAGGCATAGATAAAACACTGTTGCAAATGATCTATGATATGGTTACATGTCGGAAGTTTGTTGTGAAAAATGGCAACGTTACATCCACTACAGTATTTCACATAAAAAATGGGTTGCAACAAGGGGCCGTTGGTTCACCGATACTTTTCGCTATATTCACTAGCGATCTTATTGGTTCCATGCCGCATTTAATCGCGTACGCCGATGATCTTAAAGATCCATCTATCAGATCAGGTCCGAAAATTGAAGTTAATAATAACCTGTTGCAACATGACTTCGACAAAATTCTGCGATTTTGCGACGACTGGAAGTTAAAAATCAACTTCCGGAAGTGCGAAACTATTCTCGTTAAAACCCCGCTATCCAGGACCTCAAGGGACACGAAGGAAAACTGGCGTAAGTTCGGCATATTTGACCCGCGGGGCCAGCCGTTAGTTAATGTAGTTAGATATCTTGGCATTTGGATGGACCAGTATTTGTACTGCGGTAAGCATGCAGATACAGCTCTGACAAAAGCTAAAAAAAGCTTTTGCTGTGGCAAGTTGGTTGTTTTACAGCAGCCAGCTTGATACCAGAGTAAATGTGATCTGATACATGGCCCTCATACGGCCAATCATGGTGTACGGTTGCCCAGTGTGGTTCAATCTGAGTCCTTCCCAAATGGAAAAGATGAGGGTGTTTGAGAGCCATTGTCTCCGGGCCTGCCGCCGGTTGTATCGAACACCTGAATCCGATTACAAGAAATTCTATCCCAACGAGTTCTTGTACAACGAGACAAACCTAATCAAAATAGATAATTTTATTATTAAGCTGACTCGAAGGCTTATTGCGCGAGCGATGACTTCGACAAAAAGTCTGATCTTTGGGGCTTACTACTTAAACCCTATGTACCACGAGAAGGTGTGGCAAAACGGCTTCATTCCGCCCGAAGAATTTCTCTATCTAGACTCCTAGGGGCTGATATAGAATACGGAAGGATGTCCTATCATCTACCATGTCGTACGCAGAACAGTGGATAGGCCACTCCAATATGAAGCGGACGTCGCTTGTAGCCACAAGTAACTTCTTCGGTTTAGTAGGGCGATCTCCGCCCGAGACAGGGCACAGTCCGCAAAAGGACGTCACTTTTATTGGTGGCTTCACCAAAACCAGCCCCCGCTACAGTACATAATTACCCCGAAAGTTAACCTTGTGGCCAGCTTAGATAGTTTTTTAATTTTAAGAAAACATGTAAACATTTTTTAATCTAGTTTTTTATGTTTTAGGTTAGTTGTATTTTAGGATAGCTTAAGTTTATATTATGTTCCACTCAATTTGGACGATGATAGACAAGCATTCCGTCCCCCCGACTTAGACGAGGTGAAGATAGCAATATCCAAGCTAAAGTCGAACAAAGCTGCTGGAGCGGGCGGACTGTCCGCAGAACTATTTAAAGCAGCTGGAGATGACCTGGTTGGGCGCATGCACCAGTTCATCTGTAAGATATGGTCGAGGAAAGCATGCCCGATGAATGGAATCTCAGCGTCGTTTGCCCGGTCCACAAGAAAGGAGACCCCTTTGACTGCGCCAACTACAGAGGGATTAGTCTCCTGAACATCGCATACAAGATCCTCTCTGACGTATTGTGTGAGCGTCTGAAACCATTTTTCCATGACTTGATAGGTCCCTATCAGTGTGGTTTCAGGCCAGGGAAGTCCACAATAGACCAGATCTTCACATTACGGCAGATCCTGGAAAAGACCCAAGAAATGCAAATTGAGACTCACCACCTATTCGTCGATTTCAAGGCTGCATATGACAGTGTGCATAGAGACGAGCTATACAGTGCCATGTCTAGTTTTGGCATTCCTACCAAACTCGTCAGATTGTGTAGGATGACGATGGAGAACTCTCGCTGCTCCGTCAAGGTCGGTACCGAACTCACCGAGACCTTCAATGTCAAAAACGGTTTTAGACAAGGCGACGCACTGTCATGTGACTTCTTTAACATCATCCTCGAGAAGATCGTGCGTAACTCACAAGTCAACACCAGGGTCACGATCTTCCAGAAGTCAGTTCAACTGTTAGCTTACGCTGATGACATTGACGTGATTGGACGAACACAGCGAGCCGTCAATGAGGCGTTTGCTGGCATTGAAGCGGAAGAGGCCAAAATGGGTCTGGCGGTGAATGAGGGCAAAACGAAGTACATGCTGTCATCAAGGAAGGACACACAACATCGACGTCTCGGACGGAGCGTCACACTAGGCAGCAGAAACTTCGCGGTAGTCAAGGACTTCGTCTACCTCGGCTCCGCGGTAAACAGGGACAACAACATCAGTACTGAAATCAAACGCAGAATCGCTCTTGCCAACCGCTGTTTCTTTGGGCTCAAGAGGCAATTGAGCAATAAAGCCCTCTCTCGAAGTACTAAACTAGCTTTATATAACAGCTTGATCATCGCGGTCCTACTATATGGCGCAGAATCTTGGACGTTAGCAAAGGCGGATGAGGAAGCCCTTAGTCTTCTCGAGAGAAAAGTTTTGCTTGCGATTTTTGGTCCTGTTTGCGTTGATGGCATCTGGAGGAGAAGATTTAATGACGAACTCTATAGGCTGTACAGCGACATGCGCCTGGTTAAGCGTCTACGGATACAACGCTTAAGATGGCTAGGCCATGTAGAGCGTATGGACGCCACTGCTCTGGCCCGAAAAGTCTTTGAATCCGAGCCATTGGGACAAAGCAACAGAGAACGACCTAGACTGAAGTGGCGCACACAAGTGGAGAAGGACCTCAACCAACTTGGAGTGCGCAACTGGAGACAGCTGGCGAAAAATGGTGCTGGCTGGAGAGGCAGGCTGGTTGAGGTCCAGGTCCACCCCGGACTGTAGCGCCACAAGAAGAAGAAGAAGAAGAAGTTTATATTATATATACAAAAACACACACACTACCAAGTTTTTGTTAACACATATATGTATAACAATAATTTTATTCTAATTATGCCCAAAGGCAATTCAATTAGATTAGATATAGATAAGCTTAGATCACCTGTTTAGGGTCAATAAGTTAGAACTTAAACCATTGTTAAGATTAAGTTACCTAGTTTTAAGTATTTTCCTAGGATTATATTATAAGACAATTATAAACAGTTCAATAAAAATGTGCTAAAAAAAAGAAAAAAACTACCATTAATGACAATTGCAATTCAAGGAAGAACTTGACACAACACAAATAAAAGGAAAATATTTACTGATTAAGACTATATTAAATGAATGCATAAAACCTCTTAGCATAATTGTAATGACTTAGAAAGATAGATCCCAAAATTACTCAACTAATGTTGCGTTTAATTCAATCAAATTCTCGGCTGCGCTAGGTGCGTAGTATTCCTCTCCAGCATAATACTGCAGACAAGATATCGCCAATGTACACGTAATGTTCATTAGATAGTCAAATGAAAACGCTTGGTTAATTTTCATTTGCTGAAAGGGCATCGTATTGAATCCATTGATATGCCGCTGAAACATGACAAGGTCCAGCTGCAATGAATGCAATTTTATTTCGGTTGTCTGTATCAAAAATGTAAACTTAACTCACTTGTCTTTGCATGCGCATTTTGTTTGCAAAAACTTGTTTGATGGCCGCGTTCACTAAAAGTCTTTCAAAGACGTCCTCCTGGTAGACCAGCATGTCTGACAAACGACAAATCAAATAAATGTCAAACCAGTGACTCGCAAGCTTGACAGATTTGAAAAATAAACTAAAATGTAGTTGCAGTGACGACTCTTTTGTTTTATAAAACAGCACTTTGAGAAGCTGGTAAAGTGCGGGGATCTGAACTGTAAATCCAATTAAGCTGGTCGAAAACATAGGGGTGAAGATCTTATTTAAGTTCCTCTTGACTTGATGAATGCGAAGCGCAATCTTCAAGAAACTTCTGGCAAACTTCTCTGTTTCTGCGCTGTGTGCACCCAAAAGTGTTAAACGCTCATTCATTTTGACGAAAAAACATATCAGTGCCAGCTGCGAGTATATATGCGTGAGGACCGAAAGTGCGTACATAATGTATGAGTATGGAGTAAGAAAGTCTAGTGTAGCCAATGAAAGGAGAATACGCTTCAAGGACATGTGCGCGGTCAGGAAGAATTTAATGCCCAAAAATATTTGAAAATCTAAGTTTACAAATAGAAAACTGTTTGTTTCGGGTATGATTTTCTTGGATATCGCCATCATTTCATTTATGTTTTCAATTGCCATACCCCTATGACGGCAGATGTGAAACGAATGTAAAAACCCGGAAATAATGTAGTAAAACCCATTAAGGATTAACAGAATTCTTTCTTGAGCTTCGACTGGCTTAAGATAATTCATCGCAGGGCACTTGAATATGGTAAAACAGCCAAACACGAGGACAATGCCACAGAATAAAATTGTTCCGTATACAGCGGTTAGAAAAGCAAGCAATATTGATGAGATTATTGAAAGGGGTCTTGACTTTTCAACTTTTCCGGATGTGTTTATTTCGAAATTAATTAATCCCAAATGGTGCCAGAGTTTGTATATTACAATCAAATGTTTTTCTATGTTCACTTTTGCCACTGGGCTGTTCATTTTTGTGGCTTGGACTGATTGGTAAAGTACAGCGGGGCTAAGTGAATTGTGTGTGCTTCCTGAGTTGATGACCGTTGCAGCGTGACAAATCACTTCAATTAGCATTGGGCACATTTGCCTTAATGCACGTGAAAGGAAATAATTTGACTTTCGCTGACATATGATCCTACCGGTTTTGTTCCTTCAGTAGCTGTCATTTTTAATTTTGTGTTCCACAGGAGGAGACATTTAGAACAATCAACGGTAAGTTCATTAGCTCATTCGTCGATTTCATGTGCACGAAATGGGAAATGGTGACTTCTTTGTTTGTCACGGCTTCAGTAAAACGTATGCCTTGTTACTATGTATGTTCTAATTTTCTCCTTTTTAGACTTTGTTCGATTGGCCTCAAACGAAGTGAATCATGCTCCACAGTTAACTGGCATGGGTCTTTAAGATAGCTAGTAAAAGTTGGTCTGAGCATATAGTGAAAGAGGGTTTTTTTATTTGACTGACTTCTAGGCCTAACAAACACCAATTGGCAAGAGTGTTTATACGTGTCGTCGAGTCCTCATAAAAAACCAGTGCCATCTTTAAACACCAATATTCAGTCGTCTCATTCCAATAAAGCCATTGTGTTAAAGTACATTCGCCCGGTTTGCATCTCTGACTTGACAGTGAGAGGTTATGTAAAGCCGGCAGGAGCTTAATTGTTAAATTCATTTGCTCGAGGCAATGAATTTAGGAATTGCGAAAACATGTAAGAGTTGATATACTTTAAGTCATTTGTGAATTTGTTATTTATCCATTTCTTTTTTAGGAAATAAATTTAATCCGGATATTGAATTTGGAAATTTTTGTTTTTATAACCCATTTCAATGTGGGTGATTAATATTTATCAATTGGAAGCAGTTACAGTGCCGATTTGGTTATATTATTACGAAGTGGTCGCCGTGGCGTAGTGGGTAGAGTGCGACGCTCACACGCCGAAGGGTCTAGGTTCGCCTCCCAGTTCAACACCAATTTTTCGAATATTTCACGGCACCACCTCTTTCGAGCTGCTGACAACACTCGAAGAGTAATAACTGTCTAAGAAAGCTTCTCAATTTTCGCCGTTCGGAGTCGGCAAAAAACTGTAGATCCCTTCTACTCGTGAGAGAACAGTAGCGCGCACAACACGAGCAGTTGATGAGCAAGCTAGGCCCTGGTCCCCCTTTGGACTGTAGCGCCAACAATTATTATTATTATTACGAAGATTTCCTTTTATATTTCGGGATTGGGCAACCCTAGTGTTGCAATCTGGCAACTGCCAGCTCTATCGTAAAGTTTGACACTTTTGAGGTTATACGTACTCAGAACGTTTTGACATACGAGCGCTATTTGTGTTGTTAACAGTAACTTAAAAGATTCATCTCGACCAAAAAATGTAATTAAATCGTGAAAATTTTCGTGCGATTATTTTTTACAACATTCGACGTACATTAACTCAACAACAGTGCATCAATGAACTTAATTCAATTTTTGGCGATGAACCTCCATCAAGGACCAGTGTTTATCGATGGTATGGTGAATTCAACCGAGGTCCTAGTTCACTCCAAGACGAATTTCGTGAAGGTCGTCCAAAACCAGTTGTTGTTCCGGAAACCATTGATGCTGTGCGCCAACTGATATTGCAAGATCGCCATGTGACCTATCGTGAGATTGAGACAATCTTAGGCATTAGTGGGATCAGCATACATTCAATATTGCATGAAAATTTGACCGTCGAAAAAATTGTTCGCGTTGGATCCCACACAATTTGTCACTCGCTCAAAAAAAGGATCGTATCGAAAGAATTGCTCCAAAAATACGATGGCGGTGCTTTAAAACACGTCTATGACATCGTGTCAGGTGATGAATCGTGGATTTACGCGTATGAGCCCGAAAGTAAACACCAGTCGACTGTATGGGTGTTTCCAGATGATGTGACTGGATTTATGAATCACATGATTCAAAATCACATCCGTATCACTATTTATAGTGACAACGGAAACACTAATGGAGAAAATACCATCTGTGGCGGGATGGCGGCTAACAGACCCAGGCTTTGAGGGAACCTGACTGGTAGTGACAGCTCGACCAGAGGCTATATTCTGGTGCCACGGGAGATCAGGAGCCCCTGGAACTTCGGTTTAAGCCTGATCGTGCGGTAGGCCCCCTTGTGGGAGTTTCGTGGTGGCTGTGGTTTACCACCTAACATCGCGGGTAGAGTCGAGGATAGTGTACTGTGCTGACTTGTCTAGTCCATTGTTTAAGCAGAACTAGGCAAGTCGGTTAGGGGACTATCCCTTCTCAGTGTGGAGTTGCATTCTCAACCAGGCGCTGCGACCCAAAGAGCGGAAGAGGTTTTAGAAAGGCTTCGCATCAAACCAAGGTGGGGTGATTGCCCCTCAAGCATGATCTCAGTTTGGTACTTGGGTAACTAAGGCGTTTAGTCTTGCGTTACTTACGACTCTTGGGAAAAAGGTTCCCCGTGATATAAGCCGTTAAGGCAGGTGATCACGTAAAACCAAATCCCACATCTGTATGGGTGTTTCAAATTGAGCCAAATCCAACAAAAGTTGCTCGCGCACAAAGCACTTCTAAACAAATGGTTGCCTGTTTTGTTGGAAAAACATGCCGCAACCTCACCACTAGAACAACGCAGAACAGTCAATTCTGAGTGGTACACAACTATTTGTTTGCCAGTTGTCTTCCAAGAAATCAGGAAAACGGATCACTCTTCACCACGACAATGCGAGCTCTCACACATCGCCTCAAACAACTGCATTTTTGAGCACTCAAAACATTGACTTCATGAATCATCCGCCATGTAGTCCTGACTTGGCACCGAATGACTTCGTTTTATTCCCATGCGTAAAAAATACAATGAGAGGTCAACGTTTTTCGACACCCGAAGGAGCGGATGATGCGTTCCGAATGCATGTTTTGGAGATACCTCAATCAGAATGGCAAAAGTGCTTCGACAATTGGTTCAAACGCATGCAATAGTGTGTAAGTCTTAATGGGGAATATTTTGAAAAACAATAAAGCTATTTTCGATGGTTAATATTTGTTTTTGTTCTCTAATCCCGAAATATAAAAGCAACCCTCGTAGTACGCTTCGAATATAAGTTCGGTGTTAGAAGCCGTGGACCGTGCACCATGTCTTTTAATAGGATTATGGCGCGCTATTATGCGCTTCTAGAATCTGTCAGTCGGTTTGTATTTTTTGCACCCCCTTTGGAATCTGCCGCTGTCCGAAAATCTGGTCTATAGTGTACTTTTTGATCTAAAGCCAGACTGAAAAGGGTCCGTCAGTTTATTCGCGAAGGGTTTTAGGCGTTCACTCAAAGTGACAGAGGTGCTCTTTCTTGTGAATCGCATAAACGACACTGGGAGTTCACATATCTTCGAGAACACTTTCAAATTATCAAACTTATGAATACTCAAGTACCCGTTGTTGTTTTCAATTGGTTACAGAATAATAGAAATATAAATTAATAACCATCTCTGTACAATTGGGGGTTTCGGTTCCTTCATCGTAATTGGCATTATTACAAACTAAAGGTCACTCCTAACCAATTACGCATATACCCTGCATTCAGAATTTAATTTACTAAACAGAGAAAATCAATTGCGTTGTACGCCCTTCAAACTGGTGAGCACAATTTCGGGTTGTTCAGTTACAGCAGGTCAAAGACATGGCAACGTGCGCGCCCTATAAGCGGATTCCAATTGAAGTACATTTGAAATGCGTGTACAAAGTTTGTTGCTGTTGCGGCTTAATAAATTTCAAATACAATCCGCCAAAAATGAAGTTTGAGCAGTCGAAATCGCTTTCTATTGTAAGTTCAATCCTCATAAATATTATGCTTGCAACGAATGGCATTTGGATAACTAGCGCTGTGGTCGCTTACATCGGATTTTACATTAAAAAGGAATCAACAGACTTTAATATCAATTCGGCTGAAGGTCAGGAAAATATCTTATCGATCCTCGAATGGGATTTCATGATCACAACCGGGTTTTTGCTGGCTTATAACTTCAGAATCCATCGTTCACTGCTCCTGAGGACTGTCAACAACATGTTCTCGATCTTCCAAAGAATAGCACGACGATCAGATCACTCGATGTTCTTTAAATCAGTATACAAAATGCACTTTGTGATGAAGGCTTATCTTACGGTAACATTTTCAGCAATGCGACTTCTGCAAGGTGTGTACATACTCTTCATTCGCCTCAACTGTGTGCCTCTATTTGCTTACGTGACATATGCAACGATGACAATTGCTCATTTATATTCGCAGTTAGTTCTGATTTGCTTTTACACAAAAATGAACGAGGTTTTAGTCGTTGCTGGTGATAGCAAAAATGACAAGAGAGTGAAAAGGATTGCGAGGACGTTTTTAAAGACATCTTTTCGAATTCACTGCCTCAAGCGCGACTTGGACGTATTTTTTGCAGCACTATTCTTGATCATTTATTTCGGAGTTCTTGTTCAAATCAGTAACTTCTATGAGTTTCTTAAGATTATCTACTACAAAAAATACGGCATGGAACGTTTTCCTTTTGTAAGAATTCTGCATAAGTGTACAGTGTTCGCGGCGCTTTGGTTTGACATTTATTTGACCGGCCGCCTCTCAAACATGCTCATGTGCGAGGAGAATAAATTTAGGATCCACATTGAGAACTTGTTCCATTCTGGTGTTGTGAAGGCGGAGGAAGAGCTTCAAAGACAGGTACAAATTATGCCCCTTACACACTTTTGATTAATATTTCGCTTTTTGAAGATGAATATTGGCCAGCTTGGGGTGAAGATTTACGATGCGACAACACGAGTATTTGGGTTAGTTAAACTTGACCAGGAATTTGTGTTTCATTGCATGAGTATGGTGTTAAGTTTTACTATATCCTGCCTACAATTTTATGCTGGTGAAGAAATCTATGCGCCGCAATCAAAGAAGTACAAAAGGAGGAAACTTACTCAAATGTCCAACACTTAAATGTGTATGGTGTCAATAAAATACCGATTACTATTCAGATGTAAATGGATTGTTCTGTATTCCTTTTATGAGGCTAATTAAGGGGCCTCTAAATTTAACAGTTTATCCCATGGAGGTCTTAAAGGTGCTGCCCATCAGTTCATTGTGTGTTTTTTTTTCAGGTGAATTCTTGAAGGCAAAGAATGAAACTGGCTGGATGTTTTGGGCACTTTTTCTTAGTTGAAATAGCGATAAAACAGTGAAAGACAGTTTTAGACTTCATTCCCGAACTGAATACATCGCGTTTTCACGGTACAACACAACACTCAAAGAGTTATAACAAAATCATTCCTCTCGTGAGGGGAAAATAGCGAACAGAAAAAGAGTTGTTGATGAGAAAGCGAGGTTATGTTGACTTTTGCGCTACCTAATAGACAGAGAGAGAAGCGATATTACGACGTTGTTTTAGGGACTTCATTAACTTCGCAACATTAGGTCCGTTCCAATTGCTCTGAATTGCTACGAATATCAACGAATTTGCCCGAAAAACTACGAAAAAGCGTTCCATTAGCTGATTTTTTCGTAGAAGAGAGAGCTCAAGAGAGCTCTCTCTACGAATTTCTGGCGAAGAAAAAACTGTGGGCAGCAGCTCGGCAGCAGATGGCTGTCAAATCGAATTTAAAGAAACCTCTGACATTTCATATGTCTGATAGCTGCTTACGAATTTCTAGGTCGTTTCACAATTTTCGGAAGAGTTACTCTTTGCAAAAGAAATTTTTACCCAAACTTCTCAACTATGAATTTCTGTACACAAATCAATCAAAGAACAGACCTATTTATACTACCTACAATTTATATCGCTCGTTATTGAATTCTTTGGAATAGATTCAGACACTACTTGGCAGCAACCAACCACGTCATACTTAAGCTTTAGACGAATATACACAGTTTTTATACTGTAGTCAGATCGGAAAGGGTTAATATTGTTCTGCATCGTTTTAAGAAACCAAATCATTTCGTTACATTTGTGGCGAAATCAAATGTATTGTAGTTGAAACTCAGTGTTGAGTTGATGCACATACCAAGTATGAAGTCGTTTGGTTTCAACAATCAAGGGCCATTTATGGACGCCTAAATGGCATTGTGCAGCATTAAGACAATAATAACAATAATTGAATGACGCGACAGTACACAGGAGAACCAGGACCTAGCGTGATCATCAACTACTGTTCTCTGACGAGTAGAAAGGACCTACAGTTTTTTGTCGATTTTGAAGGGCGGAGTTTGAGCTCACATTTCTACCACCATTGACAAAGTAAACAAACTAAAAATAGTTCTGTATCCACTAATTTGTCGGAAATCTGAAGTTAATATTGAGAACAAGTTGATAATACACAAATCCATTTTCCAGCCCATTTTATTGTATGGTGCACCAGTATGAGGTGCCTGCGCGAAAACGCATTTACGCCTATTCCAATTAAACTAACTACTTAACTCAAATTAATAACTTCTTAATTGGCACTGTGGTCCAGGGTGGACTTAGACCTCAACCAACATGCCTCTGCAGTCAGCTGTCTCCAGTTGCGCACTCCAAGTTAGTTGAGTTTCTTCTCCACTTGTGTGCGCCACCTTAGCCTAGGCCGTTCTCTGATGCGTTGTCGCAATGGCTCAGATTCGAAGATTTTTCGGGCCGGAGCAGTGGTGTCAATACGCTGTATATGATCTAGATATCTTAAGCGCTGTATCCATTGAATGTTTGTCTTGCGTGCTATTTTTGGTCCTGTTTGCGTTGATGGAATTTAGAGGAGAAGATTTAACGACGAACTCTATGGCCTATACAGCGACATGCGCCTGGTCAAGAGCCTTCGAGAACAACGCCTAGGGTGGGTAGGGCATGTAGAGCGTGTGGACACCATTGTTCCGGTTCGAAAAATCTTCGAATCTGAGCCATTGGGATAACGCATCAGAGGACGGGCTAGGCTAAGGTGGCGCACACAAGTGGGAAAGGGCCTCAACCAACTTGGAGTACGGGAAATGGGGGCAGCTGGCGAAAGATCGTGCTGGAAAGGAATGTTAATTGAGTCCCAGGTCCAGCCCGCACTGTAGTACCACAAGAAGAAGAAGAAACGTTCACTGGAGTCGTTTAAATCAGGAAGAATTATTTTCCTGACCCATCCTAAAAGTACAAGAAGAAAGGAAATTCGACGTACACTTCCGAAACATTCGAGTGTTCACCCTGATACCTCAGTTCAAGGGAAAGGTGGATGACGTATTGAACGACTACTCTACTAATTTTATAGGGAAACCGAAATTCAACGATTTGCGTGTGTCCCTAATTTGTAAAGCACACGTCACGTGCACTTATCAAAATTAATAACATTATTTTCCCAATTCTCCATCATTACAAATCATCGATTTGAATTTCCCATGCCCACCAACATACTATCACTTCCGTTGCCAAAATTCCCCCGCTTCAATACAAAGCCAACAGCGCAACAAAAATGTACCAACCAACCAACAAACTTTCGATCAATGTGCATTTAAAGGGCCTACAAAAACTGTGCTGCATTTTTGGGCTAATCAATTTTGCCTTCAACCCGGGGAAGAATAAGTTCGAGTTTTCCAAACGTTTGTCAATCGCCTCAACAGCTGTGTACAGTTTATTCGTGTGCATTTCCGGAGTCTCAACTCTTACACTTTTGGCGACGCTCATCCTTGTGTATGTGAATGTGATCAAGGTTAAACTCAGCATAAGTGCAATTGCCGCACAGGAAATATTACTCCAGGAATCTGAAATGTACTGCCACATGATTAGTGCGCTCTTGCTTGGGTTGAATTTCAGAAAGCTGAAATCTAAGATCCTGCCGACAACTAACAGAATCCTTTCCATTTTGCAGAGTATTGAGTCCAATCCTGTGATTCACATTGAGCGTAGTTTCGAAAAGATTTTACTTTTCCGACTGGTGCTCATGGGCATAACAATGATGTGCAAAGTTATGTACCTGGCTTCCTCGTTACTTATCTACGTGTACATGATCGCTACAGCACGGTCTTACGTTCGCATAGTGACTTCAATATACTTTATAGTATTGACTAGCTTGCTCTGTTACGTGCAAGTGACTTGCACACTCATGCACTTGGGCCATGTGTACTCCCAGTTGACATTGCTGTGCATCTATTCGAAGATAAGAACTGTCTTGGCACTTTACAATTTGCATGATAGCCGCCGCCTGCTGAAGAAGGCTATTCGGAAGTCATTGGCAAAATCCTTCAAGGTACACTGCATCAAGAGGAATTTAGATAATTTCTTCGCAGTTTCCTTTTTCATAAGCTACTTGAAGGCAATTATGCAAATCTATAACTTGTACGAGGTGCTCAAGGTAATTTTATTCACAGACACAAGTCTTGAGGAAGTCGAAGTTTACAGCACAATTGCTTTCAATTTGTCAATGTTCGTTGCACAGTGGTTCGACATATATCTGATCGGTCGATTGTCGGATATGTTGGTGAAGGCGCATAAAAGGTTTGAGGACCTCATGCTAATTATAGTTGTGGATCGTGAATTTTTTGTCGATAAATACTTGCAGCGAAAGGTTAGTTTGTGCATTTTCGAGAGAACTGAATGATCATTCATGACTGTGTAGGTGGAGCTGGAGCTGTATCAAACCCACACACGTAGCCTAGAAACTCGGATCCTTGGCTTGGAGAAAATGGATCAGCAATTCTCATTTGAATACTTGATGAATCTTGTAATTGGCTTCGTGTTGACCTTTCTGCAGTTCTACGTTGGTGAAAAGTTCTATAGACCGGGAAATTCTGTTCCAGTAAACGGCACAGAGCCATTAGAGTAAACTAAGTTGATGCTGTACGATGTTTGCTATAAAATGTCTTGTAATTAACAAAGATAATACAGAACATTATGTAGTTCTTAAATTAATCTTTAATGTTAACAAACCTTGGCTTTTAATAAAACGTATGTATTTGGAAAGACATGGAATTTATTGGGGGTACAAATTAATTCGGTCCGCTTTCGAAAGATAGCGCCACTTACGCGTGTCCTTTCACGCTGTCCTTTCACGCTAAGCTGTCTCGGCGGCGAAATCCCAAGTCCGCCAAGGCTCTTTTTGCCTGCATGAGCACGAAGGCTGTTCACTTAGAGCTGGAAAGTGATTCAACCTCCGATGCATTCCTCGCAGCATTGTGAAGATTTATTGCCCGACGTGGCTGATGTTAAAGGGACTGGTCGCATCCTCGATGAAATGCAGAGGCTCGTTCTGTCAAAGCGCACAACGACACCGTCACCGACGCACTGGCTTTGAATGGACTAACATGGCACTTCATTCCACCGGCCGCACATCTCTTTGGTGGACTCTGGGAAGCCGGTAAAACTCCACCTGCCACGAGCAATTGGAGAGGTCCTAAATTCACGTCCCTTATGTGTTCTTTCTGATGATAATCCTAACCCACTAACCTCTTCGCACATTCTCATAGGAGAACCACACACAGTAATTCCAAAGCCGAACTATGTTGACGTTTCATCAAGTCGATTATCCCACTGGAAACATATCCAGAGCATGGTCCAGGGTTTCTGAAGAAGGTGGCACAATCAGTATAACACCAGTCTCCAGGAGCGCCCTAAGTGAAAAACTGCGCAACCTAATATGCAAGCTGGTGACTTGGTAATAATAAAAGAACCTAATCTACCCCCGACAAAGTGGCTCCTTGTAGAAGCAGTTCATCTTACACCAGACAACCGAACGAGAGTGGCTACTGTCAAAATTCGTCCGCCCAATCACGAAGCTTGCTGCTCTCCCATTGCCCTGAAACTAGGGGCGGCAGGTTTTGGTCTGCTACATTACTTTTCGTCACTGGTGTAAATCTGCTAGAACCAAACTTTTCTGACCACAAACTCAAGGCCAAACACCGCCCGGTGTACCGGGCCTAACGCAAGGCCAAACACCGCACGATGCACTGCACCCTATGCCATTTCATTTTTTGTACATATGGTAGATGTTGTTGCACATTTTTTTGGACCGATCACCGCATCGAAAGATACCGAGCTGATGACTACTGGCCGCAGAAAGAAACCTTTGACTACCGATCCAATTGTTCAGTCCTGTAGATGTGCCCGGAGTTTAATAAAAATTTGTTTCTTCTTAATCCAATTATTACTTTCGTTTCATTTCTTAAATTCGTTCTGTCGTCGGTCTACAAGGTATCTGTTTTCCAAACACCCATTTAATTGGTAAAGCTTGACATTTTTCAGCAACAACAATGTGTTTTTGACTCTTCGAGAATGTCCGATCTTGCTTTAAACAAATATGATTTGCGGGAAGTTTTGATGGTCTTTTTAATTGGAAAAAATATTGCAGCTGAAGAAGAAGTCTATGGTGAATGATAAATAATACAGAGAGCGGTTTCGACACTTCAAAAAGAGTGAATTTAATGCCATCGATAAAGAGCGTCTTGGTCGGGCCAAAATGTTTAAAGGTGAGGAATTGAAGGCTTTACTGGATTTGCAACAAACGCAAAATCGTTGGAACTGACTCAGAAGACAATTAACATTCAATTAAAGAAATGTTGAATTCATTCAAAAGCAGGAAAATTGTGTGCCGTACGAGTTGCAACAGACAGATGGAAGAGAACGGATATTTGTCACCTCGGAACTGCTTCCTGAAAGATATAAAAGGAAGAAATTCTTGAACCCAATTGTGATGGGCGATGAAAAGTGGATATAACCCCAAAACGAAGAAATACTATGCAAAACCCGATGAACTCCTTTTATCATCGTCTAGCTATCGAAGAGCATCCAAGTTTCAAAGATCACGGTTGCATGTGATGGATCCAGCCGGTGCACTATGAGCTGCTAAAACCAGCCGAAACCATTTATGGGAAACGTTATCGGCTACAAATACTGTGTTTGAGATGTGTATTGTGTGAAAAATGGCCAAATACGACCGAAAGACGTTGATTGTGTAACTTGAGAATGTATTGCTCAAAAACCTGGTAACTCTGAAATGATATGTCTTATCCCAAACCTCTTTATTTCCCAAGTCCAAAATAATTTGAGACCGCCGTGGCGTAGTGGATAGAGTACGACGCTCACACGCCGAAAGTCTAGGTTCCATTCCCGGCTCAACACCTCGAATTTTTCATCTGCTTACAACACTTAACTGTCTAAGAAAAAGCATTCCAAGCTTCTCCGTTCGGAGTCGGCAAAAATTGTTGACCCCTTCTACTCGTGAGAGAACAGTAGCGCGCACAACACGAGTAGTTGATGAGAAAGCAAGACCCTGGTCTCCCTGTAGACTGTAGCGCCACCCAATTATTAAAACAACTTTGGGACACCGGTTGGTGAAAATGATTAGATTTAAAGCAGATAGAACATATTCTTATAAGATGGTATTCGAAAAATGCCAGAGAGATGGGAAGAAGTAGTCGCAAAGCCAAGCCGGGCAATGCTTGGAGTTATGTACGAGGGGCATTCAATATATTTTCGGTATCGGGGTGAAGCTGTGGTTATACAGTAAGAGTAAAAAGTCTGCGTACAACACATCTCTTTTAAAAAAATATGTAAAACTCTCAAATCACAAGTAAAAATTCAGTTATTTTTATGTAAATATTACGTCTGGGGTATCGTGTTCAATACATACCATTCTTTCCGATCTTCCCTATGCATGAAATCTACTGGCGCCATTAATCCCAATACACCACTAAAATTCAAGCACAAAAGGTCTGCATACAGGATATTTTCTGTTACCTTTTGTCTGTTTTTCGTTGTTTTTTTCTTTGAAAGTAACAATGAACAAAGAGTTTTCTAAAGATACTCGAAAACTGATAGCAAAACTACGATTAGAGGGCAAAAATTTAGGAGCAATAGGACAGATCGTTAATAAACAGCATTCTTTTGTCCAAAGAGTCTAAAAAAACTACGCAGCAACGGGAAATTTGCTCTAGAAGTATAGATCAGGCAGGCCCCAGTTGGTTACAGAAAGGGAAAAACGGCCCATTTTATCCGAAGTAAAAGCGAATCCACGAATAAGTGCTCCGAAAATAGCTACAATAGTACGGGTAAAATTCGGCAAGGAAATAAAGACTGGGGCCGTTAGAAATGTACTGAGAAAAGAAGGGTACCATTGAATTCAAAGAAACGTCTAGTCTTTGCTAAAGAACATGTTGACAAGCCCCAGACTTTTTGGATAATGTGCTTTTTTCATTTCAGATGAAAGCAAATTTTATATTTTCGGAGTAAACGGACGATGTATTGTGTGGAGAAAACCATCAACTGAATGGAACAAAGAAAAACTGTTTGCAACAGTAAGGCATGGCGGTGGTGGAGTGTGGGGGTGTATGACGGCAAATGGTGTCGGGAATTTGGAATTTATCGAAAGCACGATGGATAAATTTCAGTATTTAAGCATTTAAAAAAAAATATTCCTAAAAACGCTGCAAAAATCGTCTTGGGTAATCATTTTATGTTCCAAGAAGATAATGATCCCAGCATGCAGCTCAAATTGTTAAGTTTTGGCTTCTTTACAACGTCCCAAAACAGTTACATACACCTCCACAATCACCTGACCTGAACCACATTGAACACCTATGTGATCTGTTGGAACGGCATATTCGTCAACACAGCATTACATCTAGGAATATCCTTAAAGAGAAGTTGCTGGAGAAATGGTCTAAGATACGTCCAGAAGACGCGAAGGTTTTGGTGTATTCAATGGGAAAGCGGTTGAAAGAAGTACTATTAAGGTGTGGATACCCAACAAAATATTAAGAAGATCTTTATTTTTTATCTTTGTATCATATATATATATATATATATATATATATATATATATATGTACGCAGACCTTTTGTGCTTGAATTTTTTTCAATTTTCAATCTCGATTTCAATTAAATTGTTTGTTGTGTTAAAACTATATGAACTTTATTTATTATTTATTTTAAAAAAAAATAATTTTTTTGATTTAAAATTTTTATTGGATTTTACAATTTTCTATATTGTGTACGCAGAGTTTTTAAACTGACTGTATATATAAATTGACTTATTTATCAAGTAATACTATTATTTTAGTGCATTCATGTAAAATTTCGTATAAATGTGATGTGGCAACTGAGACAATGATGGTGAAAATTGGGCATCGCGCTGTAATTAAATTTCTCACTAAGCAAGGAAAAAGTCCAAAAACTAATCCTGAAGAGATGGTGGCTGTTTACCAAAATTTTCCGCACCTTCATTATCAACTGTGCAAAAGTGGTCAAGTGAATTCAAGAGAGGCAGAGAGAGCACTAAAGACGGCCCCCGCTTCGGAGCCCCGGCTACTGCTTGTACGGGAGAAAATATCAAAGAAGTCGAAAAACTTGTTCTTGAGGATGCTCGAATGCCTTGAGGTGAAAATACTGGCAGAGATCACAAAGCTTTCAACTGATACCATTCACACCATTCTTCATGACCATCTTTACCTTTCAAAGGCCGGTGCAATTTGGGTGCCACGAATGCTCACAGCGCCTCAGAAAAAAGTGAGAATCGCATGCTATAGAGAGCTTTTGGAGATGTGTAATGAGAATGCGGACGGTGTTATGGATCGAATTAGACGAAACATGGGTTCACCACTATGACCCTGAAAGCAAACAAGAGTACATGCTGAACAGACCCCCGAATAAGTTCAAAGTCACTCCGTCTGCCGGGAAGGTCGTGGCCACAGGTTTTTGGGACTCAAAAGGAATCTTGCTCATTGAGTACAAAAAAAATGGTGAAACCATTAACGTCACATCCTGCGCTTCCACATTGCATAATTTGCGGGAGGAAATTAAAAAGAAAAGACGGGGTAAACTCGCAGCGGGTTTGTCTTCATGACAACACTCCTGTTCACATGACGCAAGTTTCCAAGACTGTTGCGCGAGATTGTGGTTTCGAAGAAATCCAACACCCACCCTATAATCCAGACCTTGCCCCTAGTGATTATTTCCTGTTTCCGGCTTTGAAAAAATGTCTTCGTGGAAAAAGATTTTCGGATGGTGAAGAACTCAAGTTGGCAATGAATGGGTATTTTGCTGAGAAAAAGGAAATTTTTTGTTGAGGCTTTACAAACCAAATGTCTTAACCACAAAAAAATCTAGAATTTGCACGTTGAATACTTATGGTATACTTTTCTTTTTTAAATGGTGCTACATTCCGGTATGAACTGGGCCTAAATTTAGCTAGAACGATCCGCCCATGTTGGCTTAGGTCCTTCTGCACATATGTACGCCATCTCAACTTATGCTGTCCTCTGTTGGGTTGACCCAAATGCTTGGAGTCGCAGACCCTAGGGCCCGGACCACTGGAGACCATACGTTAAGCGTTTAATCCGAAGACGCTTAACCAGACGCATTCCGCCGTACATTCCATAAAGATAGTTGTCTAATATTCTTCTCCAAAAACCACCAACACAAACAGGACCAAAAATCGTACGCAATCTGTACTTTGGAATCTTCGTACTGACTCTATTGACGAAAAAGCGCGAACTAATGTTTTTCTTTTTCTTCACTTTTCCTATGTTTATACAGCCTATCCTATTATGAACGGAAAACCTTATTTTTTATTTTCTCTTGCTCATCACTAAGGCGGACTCGCGAGGACGTCTTACGTATAATAACGACACAGGAAAAGAATAGATCAGTTTCAATTCAGCGACAAATCAATCAAACAGAGTCATCTTAAGCCTTTTGTTTTGCGTTGGCTTGAAGCAGAATTGTTCAGTGTACTCCAGTGTACTCCCATTGTACTACTGCCACAAACTTCCAAATTTAGTTTTTTATTTTGCTTTTGTCAACATTTATTTTTGTCTTTCCCTTTCACATAAAACGCTTTGTCTTACTTTTCCCACCATAGAAACCATTAAGAATCACAAATTTAGTGAGAGAGTAAATCGAGACCAGAAAGTGAACGACTACAAGTAAATTATTCTTGTGTGCGCTTATTTTGAACAACTGCGAAATTGGGCAAATTTTGTAAAATAGACACAACTTTATAAAAATGAACAAACTGAACATACTTACTTACTTACTTATCAGGCAGACGAAACATGAAGGGTCTGAGCTTGAGCAATTGCTGGCTTTCATCTGTGACGGTCTTGGGCACGCTGCTTCGAGTCATCAAGACCAAGTAGTCTTATATCCGCGATGACTTGGTCTTTGTACCGGTGGTTCGGTCTTCCTCTCCTTTTCGAACCAGGAGGCTCGGATTCGAAGACCCTCTTTGCTGGAGCGTTGTTGTCCATTCGCTCGATGTGGCCGAGCCAGTGTAGTCGACGGATTTTTGCCTTCCGGACTACATCCACATCCTTGTACAGCTCGTAGAGTTCACGGTTGTGACTTCTTCTCCATTGGCCTTCCTCGCAGATGGGACCATATATCCGACGTAGAATTTCTCTTTCCAAGCCACCAAGAATCAGCTCTGCAGCCTTACTCAATGTTCAGCTTTCGGCTCCATAAGGCAGGACTGACAGAATAAGGGTTTTGTAGACCATGACTTTGGTCCTTCGAGTCAGTAGTTTCGAGGCCAGTTGATTTCATACACCGAAGTAGCATCGGTTGCCAAAGGCGATTCTACGTCGTATCTCCACTACGATGTCATTCGTGGAGTTTACCTTTGCCCCCGAGGTATACAAACTCCTTTACTACCTCGAAATTGTAGCTGTCGATTGTAACGCTTTGGCCAAGGTGGTGTGCGGCGGATCGTACTTTCCTCGACAGCATATATTTTGATTTTTCCTCGTTGACTCGTTTCGCTTGTTCTGCCGTGAAAGCGTCCAAGCGTTTGGACCGCGCGATGATGTCGATATCGTCAGCGTGTCTCAACAGCTGGACTGACTTGTAGAGGACAATGCCTTCCGTGTTGATTTTGGACCGCCGCACTATCTCCTCCAGTAACAAATTGAAGAAATCACACGACAGCGCATCTCCTTGCCGAAATCGGGTGCAGGTCTCGAATAGTTCAGAGGTTTTTAAACCGAACTGCACGGTGCATCGCTTATGTGTTAGCGTGGTGCGACACAACCGGATCAATTTGTCCAGGATCCCGAATTCGGCCATCGCTTAGAATAGCTCCTTGTGAGGAATGCTGTCGTATGCGGCTTTAAATTCGATGAAAAGATGGTGAGTATCGATCTGAAACTCGCTGTTCTTCTCCAGGATCTGCCTTAGTGTGAAGATTCGGTCTATAGTCGGTTTTGCGGGCGGGAAGCCGCCTGGTACGTGGCAATTAGTGCGGTACAGAACGGCCTTAAACATTTACACAGTACGCTGGATAGGATCTTGTAGGCGACGTTGAGCAGGTATAATAATAATAATAGTAATTGTTGGCGCTACAGTCCAAAGGGGGACCAGGGCCTAGCTTGCTTATCAACTGCTCGTGTTGTGCGCGCTACTGTTCTCTCACGAGTAGAAGGGACCTACAATATTTTGCCGACTCCGAACGACGAAATTTGAGAAGATTTCTTAGACAGTTATTACTCTTTGAGTGTTGGCAGCAGCTCGAAAGTGGTGGTGCCGGTAAATATTCGAAAAATTGGTGTTGAGCTGTTAGTCGAACCGACACCCTTCGGCGTGTGAGTGTCGCACTCTACTCACTACGCCACGGCGACCAGGGCAGGGATATACCTCTATAATTCTTGCAGGAGGTTAGGTCGAATTTTCAGTAAATGGGGCTTATGGAGCTGATATTCCAGTCGTCCTACATGCTTTAGTCTTCCCAAATTCAGCATCATGCTCCCTACCATTACATTGAACCCAGCTTTGAAAAGCTCTGATGGTAAACCATCTGAGCCTGCGGCTTTGTTGTTCTTCAGCCTTTTAATGGCTGCACCGACTTCTTTAAGGCTAGGTGGGAGGACTACTTTGTCCACTGGTGTTGGGATTTCTTGGTTTCCTATCACTCTCTCCTGGTCAGACCCGCTAAGCAGCTGCTGGAAGTGTTGATTAAACACATCCACTATTCTCTGTGGATCCGTTAATAGATTACCCTCGCAATTTTGAAGAGCCTGGGTGCCTTTCCTAAAGCCTGTTGCCAGGCTTTTGGCTTTTTGGTAGAAGGCAAAGGTAAAAGGCAAACTTCTTCTTCTTCTTCTTCTTCTTGTGGCGCTAGAGTCCGGAGTGGACCTGGGCCTCAACCAACATGCCTCTCCAGCCAGCACGATCTTTCGCCAGCTGTCTCCAGTTGCGCACTCCAAGTTGGTTGAGGTCCTTCTCCACTTGTGTACGCCACTTCAGTCTAGGTCGTCCTCTGTTGCGTTGTCCCAATGCCACGGATTCAAAGACTTTTCGGGCCGGAGCAGTGGTTTCCATACGCTCTACATGGCCTAGCCATCTTAAGCATTGTATCCGTAGACGCTTGACCAGGCGCATGTCGCTGTACAGCCCATAGAGTTCGTCATTAAATCTTGTCCTCCAGATGCCATCAACGCAAACAGAACCAAAAATCGCACGCAGAACTTTTCTCTCGAAGAGACTAAGGGCTTCCTCATCCACCTTTGCTAACGTCCAAGATTCCGCGCCATAAAGTAGGACGGGGATGATCAAGCTGTTATATAAACCGAGCTTAGTCCTTCGAGAGAGGGCTTTATTACTCAATTGCCTCTTGAGCCCAAAGAAACAGCGATTAGCAAGAGTGATTCTGCGTTTGATTTCGGTACTGGTGTTGTTGTCCCTATTTACCGCGGAGCCGAGGTAGACGAAGTCCTTAACTACCTCGAAGTTTCTGCTGCCTAGTGTGACGCTCCGTCCGAGACGTCGATGTTGTGTGTCCTTCCTTGATGACAGCATGTACTTAGCTTTGCCCTCATTCACCGCCAGACCCATTTTAGCCGCTTCCGTTTTAATGCCAGCAAACGCCTCATTGACGGCTCGCTGTGTTCGTCCAATCACGTCAATGTCATCAGCGTATGCTAGCAATTGAACTGACTTCTGGAAGATAGTGCCTCTGGTGTTGACTTGTGAGTTACGCACGATCTTCTCGAGGATGATGTTAAAGAAGTCACATGACAGTGCGTCGCCTTGTCTAAAACCTTTTTTGACATTGAAGGTCTCTGTGAGTTCATTACCGACCTCGACGGAGCAGCGAGAGTTCTCCATCGTCATCCTACACAATCTGACGAGTTTGGTAGGAATGCTAAAACTAGACATGGCACTGTGTAACTCGTCTCTATGCACACTGTCACATGCGGCCTTAAAATCGACGAATACGTGGTGAGTGTCGATTTGCACTTCTTGAGTATTTTCCAGGATCTGCCGTAATGTGAAGATCTGGTCTATTGTGGACTACTCTGGTCTGAAACCACACTGATAGGGACCTATCAGGTCATGGACAAACCGCTTCAGACGCTCACACAATACGGCAGAGAGGATCTTGTGGGCGATGTTAAGGAGACTGATACTCGATAAATGATGCAGTCAAAGGAATCTCCTTTCTTGTGGACCGGGCAGACGACGCTGATATTCCACTCATTGAGCATGCTTTCCTCCGACCATATCTTACAGATGAGCTGGTGCATGCGCCCAACCAGGTCATCTCCAGCTGCTTTAAATAGTTCTGCGGACAGTCCGTCCGCTCCAGCAGGCAAACTGAACATACACAAATTATTAGTGTCTTATATGAAATGTACACATAGATGGTTTCGTTTCCTTTTTTTTCACAAATTTAAGTCAAGTATCTGAAATAAGTTCAACAGAAGAGGTCCAAAATATTTAAATGGTTGTGGATGTTTTTGGTGAATAACAAATAAAGCAAAGAGCGGTTTCAACGCTTCAAAAGGGGTGAACTTAGTGGCACTGATAAAGAACATCTTGACTGTTATATTTTATACGTGCCACTTAATAAATCAAACCAAGAGTCAAATATAGAAATGGCAATTTATAAGTTAATAAAATTAAATAATGAACATGAGACGCGTCGAATTTTACTTATTAACTTAAAACGCATTTCGGATGTAGTTACTTCAGTTAACAATACTAAATAAATTATGTGGTGCAACAGTTTACATTTAAAGTTGTCTAAGTAAAAATGTGGAAGCTTTAATTTGGTAGTCTAAACAGGATTAATCAAAAGTTGTCAGTGTATAATTAATTTGTACATGAAGCACTCTGAGTAAACAAAAACAAAAATTCAACTTGTGCTGTTGCTAGTTTTCATTTAAACACATTTGATTCTTGCCAACAAAAAAAAAAAAAATATCTAGTATTTATATCGCCTCATAGCAAACAAGTTGACAGTCTAACAATGTCCTTAAAACTCCTAAAATACTTTAGTGAGTAGTTGTGTCGTTATTTTGAATTTGTATTGAATCGCTGTTGCTAACCGGCGCATATATTTCTTCTCCAGCATAGTATTGCAAGAAGGTTATTACATAGGCAACAATAAAACCCATTAAATAGTCAAACGAAAATTGCTGATCGACTCTCTCCAACCAAAATGTTTCCGTCCACACGCCGCAAATCTTTGTCTGAAGCAATGATAACTCCATCTGCAATAGGACACAGTTAGGTGATCATATTCTGTGAACAAATTGTCATAATACTTACGTATCGATTAAATGACTTTCTCTTGGATGTTTTTTGAATAACAATGAATTTCATCATAAGCCTCTGAAAGTGGTCCTCCGCCTCCACCAACATGTCAGATAGCCGGCCAAGTAAGTATATGTCAAACCAGAGTCCCAAAAAAATTGGGAAATTTAATGCCAGAGTCACATAGACACAATTTTCGTAGAACAGGACCTTCAGTACTTGATACAAATTGAATATTTGTGCGAGTGCCTTCAAGTAGCTCACAAAGTACGTTGCCATGAAAAATTCGTCCAGGCATTTTTTAATATGATTTACTTGAAACGAAACTCTAAAGAAACTTCGAAGAATCTTCACCAACAAACGTCGTTCAGTGCAGGTCTTGCAAGTGAGCAGATACTCATTCATTTTTAAATAAATACATATCAGCAACAGTTGCGAATACACGTGACCCAGAAACAAAAGTGCGGTCACCGTGTGTATATAGAACATAAAGAAAACGATTGCATTGAAAACTATGAAATTCTGATATGCAGGATTAGGTGAATTTAACTCATTATAAGCAAGTAAAAAGAATAAAAGCACCATGTACAGGAATTGAATCGATAATATGATCAATGTGAGACTGACTTTAAAGATCAAATCGTTTTGAAACCGGATGTCGTAGTAAATCATATCCTCGGTTTGGCGATTGATCTTTTGAAAGATCAATAGAATTTTATTAATCACCGGCAGAACTAGAAATCGCTTCTTGCTAAAGTTTATTCCTAACAAATACCCACCGCAGATTTGGGTTATTACATGGAGGTAAAAGAGAAAATCGTCTTGTGCTTGAATGGCACTTGAGAGGATTTGAAAGCGCTTAACATTTGTGTAATACAAGATACCGTTTAAAATGTTTAAGAAAAAATAAATTCCACATGTACACGTCATTATGTAGTTCACAAGCGAAGAGATGAACAATAAATTCTTAGCGCGCTCGAATCTTGATTTATGCGGATTAAATCTGAAGTGTATCAAGCCGGAATAGAAACATAGTTTGTGCAAGTAGTTTAAATTACTTTTGAGTGACACCTTCGTTGGTGGCTGATACATGTTGGCACAGCGACACACCCTTACTGCACTCAGGAAATTGTAAATGTGATGTTCTAACGAAATATCTATTTCCGTTTACGTGATAAATTGAATGCGATTTGTACAAAATTTGAGTATTAATAGCTGGCCACATTTACTGAAGCAAAAACACGGCTAATGTGATGAGTTTGTCTACGCATTAAAAAAGAACTCATGCAATGTTCTTTTTATGTCGAATAATTGACCCCAGCAAAGGTTTTAATCACAGCGATTTTCGGTTTCGCACGTGGAATGTGAGGTCCCTTGAAAGGCCACGTGCAGCCGAACAACTTGCGAAGGTCCTTGACTGCTACGAAGGTTGCCTTTTATGTTTCGGGGTAAGGCAACAATAGTGTTGCAATCTGGCAACTGCCAGCTCTATCGTAAAGTTTGACATATTTGAGGTTAAACGTACTCAGAACGTTTTGACATATGACCGCTATTTGTGTTGTTTACAGTAACTTAAAAGATTCATCTCGCCAAAAAATAGAATTAAATCGTGAAAATTTTCGTGCGATTATTTCTTACAACTTTCGACGTGGATTAACTCAACAACAGTGCATCAATGAACTTAATTCAATTTTTAACGATGAAGCCCCATCAAGGACCAGTGTTTATCGATGGTATGGTGAATTCAACCGAGGTCATAGTTCACCCCAAGACGAATTTCATGAAGGTCGTTCAAAATCAGTTGTTGTTCCGGAAACCATTGATGCTGTGGGCCAACTGATATTGCAAGATCGCCATGTGACCTATCGTGAGATTGAGGCAACCTTAAGCATTAGTGGGACCAGCATACATTCAACATTCCATGAACATTTGGCCGTCAAAAAAATTGTTCGCGTTGGATCCCACACAATTTGTCAATCGCTCAAAAAAAGGATCGTATCGAAAGAATTGCTCCAAAAATACGATGGAGGTGCTTCGAAACACGTCTATGACATCGTGTCAGGTGATGAATCGTGGATTTACGCGTATGAGCCCAAAAGTAAACAGAAGTCGACCGTATGGGTGTTTCAAATTGAGCCAAATCCAACAAAAGTTGCTCGCGCACGAAGCACTTCCAAGCGGATGGTCGCTTGTTTTTCGAAAAAACTGGATATATCGCAACCGTACCACTAGAACAACGCAGAACTGTCAATTCTGAGTGGTATACAACCATTTGTTTGCCAGTTGTCTTCCAATAAATCAGGAAAACCAACCGCCGAAGACGGATCACTCTTCACCACGACAATGCCAGCTCTCACACATCGGCTCAAACAACTGCATTTTTGTGCCCTCAAAACATCGAATTGATGACTCATCCGCCGTGTAGTCCTGTCTTGGCACCGAATGACTCCTTTTTATTCCCGTACGTAAAAAATGAGATGAGAGGTCAACGTTTTTCGATACCTGAAGAAGCGGTTGATGCGTTCAGAATGCATGTTTTGGAGATACCTCAATCAGAGTGGCAAAAGTGCTTCGACAATTGGTTCAAACGGATACAAAAGTGTATAAATCTTAATGGGGAACATTATGAATAACAATAAAGCTATTTTTAGTAATTAATATTTGTTTTTGGTTGAACTCTGAACCCGTTTTAGGAAGACTCGGTCCGCAAATTTCGTAGCGATCTGTTGCAATTGTAGTACAACCGTTAACCTGAAAGAGAGTCGCATATTTATTTACCTTATAATTGTATAATCCTTCACTCATATCGAGCGAACGGTAAGAAACCTGGGTCTGAAAATGAGGTGAGGAAAGACGAAGTACATGATCACGAAGGGAGAAAAGTTGGTCAAACGTTTAAGGTAGTGGAGCACGAATTTTAAGCAAATCAGTTCTCAAAGTACCTTGTGTCAACAAGGCGGACGGCGCCCAAGTCCAAATGTTCTGTTAAGACACTTAAAATCAAGAAATCTCCACACAACCACAGTACATTGCTCACACATGGATCCGCGACTTGGATGATCTCTTAGCCGCTTTCTAGAGTTAAACATTTTGCGGAGAATTGACGATCCTAGTTAGGCTATAATTACGATTCCGGTGGGCATAATCCGAAGCCCGCATGAGAAGTAGAACCGATTGGAGAGCGGAAAGTAGCTTGATTTATAGTACACGACAGTGGCCGCAGTGGCGTAGTGCATTAGATGCGACAGTCACATGCTGAAGGTCCCTGGTTCGATTTCTCTTACGGCATCATCTCTTGAGAGCCGCAAATAAGGAGTGCTGTGGGTCTATGAAAAACAAATTCCTATAATTTTACTGAAGGTCCCTTTTACTAGCACGAACTGCACAAGTAGTTGCTGCGGAAGCTGGCCCTGGTCCCCTAGTGGACTGTTGCGCAATCCACAACCAGGAACCAGGATGACCGAACCTTTAAGTGCGATGATAGATGGCGTCAGTGTGCAACCAGGATAGACGAATAAACTTGCTGTTGGAGGGCAGAACTGGTTTTCGGCTGTCGCGTCGATGATAATGATGAAATTGGAAAACAAACAATAACTCAATATTTTAAGGGATTCTTCGCATTTATTCAAGGCAAAGTGGCTATACGATTTGATATCTCCAGCTCAACAAAAAGAAAACTTTCTATGCAACAGTAACACGTTGGTTAGACACATACCTTTGTACAGATATCACAAGAATGTGTTTTAGATTGAGATTTAGAGACGTGGTGGATATGATGAAACACTAACTTTGTCCCTTAAGGGAGTATGTACGTCTCACTTCGGATAGATTTACGTGAATTGCGCGTTAGTTGCTGAAAATTTTTGACACGTTTGATAATCACTGTCAAATGCTCGACGGGTACACAAGAGAATTTTTACGTGTGTTTCAGTACTTTCTGTTCGGAGTCTGTCATATGTTAAGGAGTGGGGGTAAATTTCTCTCAGAAAGAGGAAAAGCACGGTATCCCATTAAGAAATGTCAAATTCAAATTCGATACAGAAAACAAACACAAAATTTGAGATACACGCACTGAGATAATAGGTCCGTTCCAATTGCTCTGAATTGCTATGAATGTCTACGAATATTTCCGAAAAACTACGAAAAAGGGTTCCATTAGCTGATTTTTTCGTAGAAAAGAGAGCTCACGAGAGAGCAAAATATTTCCCCTCCCTACGAATTTCTGCCGAAGAAAAGACTGTGGGCAGCAGATCGAATATAAAAAAAAAAACATCTGACATCTCATATGTCTGATAGCTGCTTACGAATTTCTAAGAAAAGTCCTTTCACAATTTTCGGAGTTACTCTCTGCAAGAGAGATTTTTACCCAAACTTTTCAACTACGAATTTCTGTACACAAATCAATTGGAACAGACCTAATAAGTCTGCTTCGAATTGCTCCGAATTTCTACGAAATTTACCGAAAAACTGCCAAAAGGCGTTCAGTTTGCTGATTTTTTTCGTAGAAGAGAGAGCTTATTTGTTTAAAACAAGTCCGGACATTCTTGAAAAATCAAAAACACAATGTTCTTGTCTGAGGCAGACGCTGATGCACTAATTATTGCTGATAAATGTCAAGCTTTACCAATGAAATGGGTGTTTGGAAACAGACAGCTTGTAGACCGACGACAGAACGAATTTAAGAAATGAAACGAAAGTAATAATTGGATTGGGAAGAAACAATTTTTTATTAAACTCTGGGTATATCTACAGGCCTGTAGAACAATTGGATCGGTAGTCAAAGGTTTCCTTCTGCGGCCAGTAGTCATCAGCTCGGTATCTATCGATGCGGTGTTTGGTCCAAAAAAATGTGCAACAACATCTACCATATGTACAAAAAATGAAATGGCAGAGGGTCCAGTGCATCGTGCGGTGTTTGGCCTTGCGTTAGGCCCGGTACACCGGGCGGTGTTTGGCCTTGAGTTTGTGGTCAGAAAAGTTTGGTTCTAGCAGATTTACACCAGTGACGAAAAGTAATGTAGCAGACCAAAACCTGCCGCCGATAGTTTCAGGGCAATGGGAGAGCAGCAAGCTTCGTGATTGGGCGGACGAATTGTCCACGCTTCATTTTGGCAGTAGCCACTCTCGTTCGGTTGTCTGATCTAAGATGAACTGCTTCTACAAGGAGCCACTTTGTCGGGGGTAGAATAGATTCCTTTATTATCACAGAGTCACCAGATTGCATATTAGGTTGCGCAGTTTTTCACTTAATTAACATAAATTTAGTTTATTTGGCATAATTTTAACAATTTTTATAGTTTACAAAATTTGTTTGGAGAGATATGCTTATTGTACCTTACTACTACAAAATTCATAAAATTGGTTACAATAATATCAGATATCTTTTTTGAAGGAAAAAGCCATTATAAAAACCTTCATTAAAACATAATCAAGGTATTTGTCCATTGCAGGGACAGGAGAAGTGGTGTTAGGACTATATAACATTAGTATTGAAGTCGAACAAAAAAATATATATGTATAATATGCGGAAAATAATAAAGGAAAGTAAGTACCTTCATAATTATACTAATGACACAAATGAATTGTAAAGAACTATACATATAAAGGAAGAGTATGAAAATAAATATAATCATAAGAAAAATAAGTAATTGCACATATGAGTAAGAATAAATAAAATTTAAAATAAATAAATAAATAAATAAAAAAATGAATAAATAAATAAATTAATAAATAAATAAATAAATAAATAAATAAGTAAATAAATATATAAGTAAATAAATAAATATATAAATATATAAATGAATAAATAAATAAATTAATAAATAAATAAATAAATAAATAAATAAATAAATAAATAAGTAAATAAATATATAAATAAATAAATAAATAAATAAATAAATAAATATATAAATGAATAAATAAATTAAAAACTAAATAAATAAATAAATAATAAACACAAAATAAACACAAACACAAAAATAAATAATAAAGAGTAAACAAATAAGAATAAATAGATGTAAGGGAAAAGAATAAACATGAAAATACAATGCTAACTAGATTTCACAATAATTTAATGCGTCAAATTGGAAATATAGGGATTTTGTGAAGACAAACACGAGAAGTTATATTTGCATCTTAAATTTTCAAGTCTTTCTGCTACCATATCAATGCCAGCCAGTTCATGTAAATATTTGGTAGGGAAGAACCATGGGAGGTTTAATATTAATTTAAGCAATTTGTTTTGTGCAGTCTGTAGCTTTCTCAAGTGACTTATAGCGCAATTACCCCCGACGGAAGACGCATAAAACATAATGGGCAGAAAGATCGCTTTAAAAATTTGAAATTTGTTTGCATTGTTCAGTCTCGAATTTCTGCAAACAAAAGGATAAAGGATACGAATAGTTTTATTAATTTTTTTTATTATATATTGCACGTGAAAACAAAATGTAAGACACTTGTCCAAGTAAATGCCAACGTACTTTACGTTAGGTCTCCATTCCAACTGAATTCCATTGATAGTAGGCTTGTTGCTTGGTAGTAGAAAAAAAAAGATAGCTTGTGTCTTAAAAGCGTTAATTTTGATCCTCCAGTTGTTACAATATTCTTCAATTACATTTATGGCAGATTGTAAGTTGGTTTCAATATTGAAAGCAAGTACATCTGATGAATAAATGCAAGTGTTATCGGCAAATAGAGCATTGCTACAGTTAGTCAAACTGGGAAAGTCAAAGGTGTACAGGTTGTATAAAATAGGACCAAGAACGGAACCTTGAGGGACTCCAGCGTTAATTAGTTTGTTTTTAGAATAGCACGTATTAATGGTAACTTTAAAACTTCGTTGAGACAGGAAAGACTGAATGACTTTTACAAGGTACAGAGGGATGTCAACACTTACTAGTTTGTGAATCAAAGCATCATGCCAAACGGTTTAAATGCTTTTTCCACATCAAGTAAAACCATGCCAGTACTTTTGCCACCCGACAAATTAATTTTTACATCTTGCGTAATAATATGCACTTGGTGGGTAGTGCTATGAAGAGCTCTAAAACCGAACTTAGGGCGCTCCTGGAGACTGGTGTTATACTCATTGTGCCATCTTCTTCAGAAACCTGGACCATGCTCTGGATATGTTTCCAGTGGGATAATCGTCTTGATGAAACGTCAACATAGTTCGGCTCTGGAATTACTGTGTGTGGTTCTCCTATGAGAAAGTGCGAAGAGGTTAGTGGGCTAGGATCATCAGAAAGAAAACATAAGGGACGTGAATTTAGGGCCTCTGCAATTGCTCGTAGCAGGTGGAGTTTTACCGATGTTTTTCCGGCTTCCCAGAGTCCACCAAAGTGATGTGCGGCCGGCGGAATTTTCCATGTTAGTCCATTCATAGCCAGTGCGTCGGTGACGGTGTCGTTGTGCGCTTTGACAGAACGAGCTTTTGCATTTCATCGAGGATGCGACGAGTCCCTTAGAAATTAGTCCCGTTATCCGTAAAAATGTTTTAACATCGTCCACGGCGGGCAATAAATCTTCACAATGCTGCGAGGAATGCATCGGTGGTTAAATCACTTACCAGCTCTAAGTGAACAGCCTTCGTGCTCCTGCAGGCAAAAAGAGCCTTGGCGAACTTGGGATTTCGTCCCCGAGACAGCTTAGTGGTGAAAGGACACGCGTAAGTGGCGCTATCTTTCCAAAGCGGACCGAATTAATTTGTACCCCCAATAAATTCCATGCCTTTCCAAATACATACGTTTTATTAAAAGCCAAGGTTTGTTAACATTAAAGATGAATTTAAGAACTACATAATGTTCTGTATTATCTTTGCTAATTACAAGACATTTTATAGCAAACATCGTACAGCATCAACTTAGTTTATTCTAATGGCTCTGTGCCGTTTACTGGAACAGAATTTCCCGGTTTATAGAACTTTTCACCAACGTAGAACTGCAGAAAGGTCAACACGAATCCAATTACAAGATTCATCAAGTATTCAAATGAGAATTGCTGATCCATTTTCTCCAAGCCAAGGATCCGAGTTTCTAGGCTACGTATGTGGGTTTGATGCAGCTCCAGCTCCACCTACATAGTCATGAATGATTCAGTTCTCTCGAAAATGCACAAACTAACCTTTCGCTGAGAATATTTATCGACAAAAAATTCACGATCCACAACTATAATTAGCATGAGGTCCTCAAACCTTTTATGCGCCTTCACCAACATATCCGACAATCGACCGATCAGATATATGTCGAACCACTGTGCAACGAACAATGACAAATTGAACGCAATTGTGATGTAAACTTCGACTTCCTCAAGACTTGTGTCTGTGAATAAAATTACCTTGAGCACCTCGTACAAGTTATAGATTTGCATACATGCTTTCAAGTAGCTTATGAAAACAGAAACTGCGAAGAAATTATCTAAATCTCTCTTGATGCAGTGTACCTTGAAGGATTTTGCCAATGACTTCCGAATAGCCTTCTTCAGCAGGCGGCGGCTATCATGCAAATTGTAAAGTGTCAAGACAGTTTTCATCTTCGAATAGATGCACAGCAATGTCAACTGGGAGTACACATGGCCCAAGTGCATGAGTGTGCAAGTCACTTGCACGTAACAGAGCAAGCTAGTCAATACTATAAAGTATATTGAAGTCACTATGCGAATGTAAGACCGTGCTGTAGCGATCATGTACACGTAGATAAGTAACGAAGAAGCCAGGTACATAACTTTGCACCACATTGTTATGCCCATGAGCACCAGCCGGAAAAGTAAAATCTTTTCGAAACTACGCTCAATGTGAATCACAGGATTGGATTCAATGCTCTGCAAAATGGAAAGGATTCTGTTAGTTGTCGGCAGGATCTTAGATTTCAGTTTTCTGAAATTCAACCCGAGCAAGAGCGCACTAATCATGTGGCAGCACATTTCAGACTCCTGGAGTGATATTTCCTGTGCGGCAATTGCACTTATACTGAGTTTAACCTTGATCACATTCACATACACAAGGATGAGAAACGTCAAAAGTGTAAGGGTTGAGACTCCGGAAATGTACACGAATAAACTGTACACAGCTGTTGAGGCGATTGACAAACGTTTGGAAAACTCGAACTTATTCTTCCCCGGGTTGAAGGCAAAATTGATTAGCCTAAAAATGCAGCACAGTTTTTGTAGGCCCTTTAAATGCACATTGATCGAAAGTTTGTTGGTTGGTTGGTACATTTTTGTTGCGCTGTTGGCTGTGTATTGAAGCGGGAAATGTCGGCATATTGGTGGTATATTGGTGGACATGGAATATTCAAATCGATTATTAGTAATGAAGGAGAATTGGCAAAATAATGTTATTAATTTTGATAAGTGAACGTGACGTGTGCTTTACAAATTAGGGACACACGAAAATTGTTGAATTTCGGTTTCCCTATAAAATTAGTAGAGTAGTCGTTCAATACGTCATCGTTGAACCTTTCCTTTCCCTGTTGCGTTATCCCAATGGCTCGGATTCATTTTGTGTCGGAGCAGTGCTGTCCATACGCTCTACATGGCCTAGCCATCTTAAGCGTTGTATCCGTAGAAAATTGACCAAGCGCTTGTCCCTGTACAGCCCATAGAGTTCGTCGTTAAATCTTCTTCTCCAGATGCCATCAACGCAAACAGGACCAAAAATCGCACGCAAAAGTTTTCTCTCGAAAAGACTAAGGGCTTTCTCATCCGCTTTTAGCAACGTATAAGTTTTCGGGCCGTTAAGCAGGACTAGGGAGATCAAGCTGTTATAAAGGGTGTCCCAGCGAGAACGCAAGATTTAAATTTAGCGCCATTCGAATTGTCATAGTTTGAGGTATTGAGGAGACAACATGAAAATGCTGATTTTGCCCATTTCCATCGCCTAAATCGTGTGGTTTAACACCATTGGACTTTTTTCTTTGAGGTTTTTTGAAGTCGATGGTTTATGCGAAAAAGCCGACGACGACTCAAGCCTTAAAAGAGGGAATTGGACGCTGCATTAATGAAATACCGCAGCATTTATGTAAAAAGGTCATTGAAAATTTCGCTGCCTAGTGTGACGCTTTGTCCGAGACATCGATGGTGTGTGTCCTTGATGACAGCATGTACTTACTTTCATTTACCGCCAGACCGTTTCCGCTTCAATACCGGCATACGCCTCATTGACGGCTCGCTGTGTTCGACATCACACAATGACATCAGCGTAATCTAGCAATTGAACTGACTTCTGGAAGATTGTGCCTCTGGTGTTGACTTGTGAGTTTCACACGATCTTCGCGAGGATGATGTTAAAGAAGTCGCATTGACATTCAAGGTCTCGGTGAGTTCGTTACCGACCTTGACGAAGCAGCGAGAGTTCTCCATCGTCATTCTACACAATTTGACGAGTTTGGTAGGAATGCCAAAAATAGACATGGCACTGTGTAACTCATCTCTATGCACACTGTCACATGCGGCCTTAAAATCGACAAGTAGGTGGTGAGTTTCAATTTGCACTTCTTGAGTCTTTTCCAGGATCTGCCGTAATGTGAAGATCTGGTCTATAGTGAACTTCCTTTCCCTGAAACCAAACTGATAAGGACCTATCAGGTCATGGACAAACGATTTCAGACGCTCACACAATACGGCAGAGATGATCTTGTAGGCGATGTTAAGGAGACTGATACTCGATAAATGGCGCAGTCAAAGGAATCTCCTTTCCGCTGAGATTCCACTCATCGAGCATGCTTTCCTCCGACCATATCTTACAGATGAACTGGTGCATGCGCCCAACCAGGTAGTCTCCAGCTGCTTTAAATAGTTCTGCGGGCAGTCCGTCCGCACCAGCAGCTTTATTCGACTTCAGCTTGGATATTTCTATCTTCACCTCGTCTAAGTCGTGTGGAAGGAAGTTTTGTCCATCATCGTCCAAATTGAGTGGAACTTTCTGCTTTACAGCGGAATCGGGGCCGTCTTCGCCGTTAAGGAGTCTGCAGATATGATCCTTCCAGATTCTCAGCACAGACTGCAACTCTACCACGAGTTGTCAATTTTGATCCCGGCAGGCTTCGGTCCAAACTTTGTATCCTCCGGATAGTTGTTTTACCTTTCGGTAAAAAAAACGTTCGGACTTCATTCCTGCCATAACACCTTTCTATTTCCTCTACCAGTACTCGTACTCCTTCTTTTTCCTTCTGAGAAGCCAGTGCTCTTCCCTTCTTCTCTGTACGTAGAGCTCACGAACAGCCTTCGTTGTTCGATGCAGCGTCGCCTTATAGGCGTCTTGTTTGGCTGCATGTGCTTGCCTGTACTAGTCGTCAAACCATGGGTTCCTTCTGGGTGGTGACGTGAAACCCAGCACATTAGTGGCATCTTCTTTAATGGCTTCTTGACAACGTTTCCAGTCTTCTTCTATGGTGGTGCAGGCAGCATCGAACTCTGAACCCGTTTCAGGAAGACTCGGTCGGCAAAGTTCCTAGCGATCTGTTGCGATTGTAGTACAACCGTTAACCTGAAAGAGAGTCGCATATTTATTTACCTTATAATTGTATAATCCTTCACTCATATCGAGTGAACGGTAAGAAACCTAAGTCTGAAAATGAGGTGAAGAAAGACGAAGTACATGATCACGAAGGGAGAAAAGTTGGTCAAACGTTTAAGGTAGTGGAGCACGAATTTTAAGCAAATCAGTTCTCCAAGTACCTTGTGTCAACAAGGCGGACGGCGCCCAAGTCCAAATTTTCTGTTAAGACACTTAAAATCAAGAAATCTCCACACACCCGCAGTACATTGCTCACACATGGATCCGCGATTTGGATGCTTCGTAAAAGGCACTCTGATCTCTTAGCTGCTTTCTAGAGTTAAACGTTTTGCTGAGAATTGACGATTCTAGTTAGGCTACAATTCCGGTAGGCATAATCCGAAGCCCGCATGAGAAGTAGAACCGATTGGAGAGCGGAAAGTAGCTTGATTTATAGTACACGACAGTGGCCGCAGTGGCGTAGTGCATTAGATACGACAGTCACATGCTGAAGGTTCCTGGTTCGATTCCTCTTACGGCATCATTTCTTTAGAGCCGCAGATAAGGAGTACTGTGGGTCTATGAAAAACAAATTCCTATAATTTTACTGAAGGTCCCTTTTACTAGCACGAACTGCACGATTAGTTGCTGCGGAAGCTGGCCCTGATCTCCTTGTGGACTGTTGCGCAATCCACAACGCTGGATAAATGACTTAAACCAGGATGCCGGAGCCATTATGTGCGATGATAGATCGCGTCAGTGTGCAACCAGGATAGATGAAGAATCTTGCTGTTGGAGGCCAGAACTGGATTTCGGCTGTCGCGTCGATGATAATGATGAAATTGGAAAACAAACAATAACTCAATATTTTAAGGGATTCTTCGCATTTATTCAAGGCAAAGTGGCTATACGATTTGATATCTCCAGCTCAACAAAAAGAAAACTTTCTATGCAACAGTAACACGTTGGTTAGACACATACCTTTGTACAGATATCACAAGAATGTGTTTTAGATTGAGATTTAGAGACGTGATGGAAATGATGAAACACTAACTTTGTCCTTTAAGGGAGTATGTACGTTTCATTTCGGATAGATTTACGTGAATTGTGCGTTAGTTGCTGAAAATTTTTGACACAATTGATAATCACTGTCAAATGCTTCAGTACTTTCTGTTCCGAATTCTGAAGTCTGTCATATGTTAAGGAGTGGGGGTAAATCTCTCTCAGAAAAAGGCAAAGTACGGGAACGCATCTAAACCAAATGTGTAAAGTATCCCATTAAGAAATGTCAAATTCACTTTTTCAATACAGAAAACAAAAGCAAAAACAAAATTTGAGACACACGCACTGAGATAATAGGTCCGTTCCAATTGCTCTGAATTGCTATGAATGTCTACGAATATTCCCGAAAAACTACGAAAAAGCGTTCAATTAGCTGATTTTTTCGTAGAAAAGAGAGCTCACGAGAGAGCAAAATATTTCCCCTCCCTACGAATTTCTGCCGAAGAAAAGACAGTGGGCAGCAGGTCGAATATAAAAAAACATCTGACATCTCATATGCCTGATAGCTGCTTACGAATTTCTAAGAAAAGTCCTTTCACAATTTTCGGAGTTACTCTCTGTAAGAGAGATTTTTACCCAAACTTTTCAACTACGAATTTCTGTACACAAATCAATTGGAACAGACCTAATAAGTCTGCTTCGAATTGCTCCGAATTTCTACGAAATTTACCGAAAAACTACCAAAAGTCGTTCAGTTTTCAGACATTTCGTATATCTAATACGAGTAGCTGTTTACATTTAATTGTGCGAATTTCTACGAAAACTCGTTTCACAAGTTTTGGCAGAGTTACTCTCCCCAAGACAGATCGTTACCCAAACTACTGAACTCCAAATTTATGTACATTTATAAATGAATTGGAACAGACCTAATCGGTCAATGCTCACTTATGGATGTGGAAATATTTTACTCTCGAGAGAGAGCACTTATTTCACGTAAAACCCAATTTTTCGGTACATGGGAACGAACATTGTGTTGTTTTTTGGGTATCGGGAACACACCTAATATTTGACATGCTTGATAATCACCGTCAAATATACGACGAGCACACAGAGACATTTTTTGTATTTACTTAGAAATTATCATAATTTTGCCTGAGTTCTGGATACTCCATTTTTGACAGCTGTGGAGGCAGTATAGACGCTGCCCTTTTCTTCAAGTAACCGAATTGCTAACAGAGAATAATGCTTGTCTATGAGAAGCTTCTCAATTTTATGTGTTCAGAGTCAAAAATCGCCTATAGCATCTGTGATAGTTATTTTTCAAAGTTGCATTCGAATTCAAAGACGCAAGTCTAGGTTTTTCGGGAATTTGGTAATACTACACTTCATGCGGAACCAGCGCACGAAATAAAAAGAAAGGAGCACGCCAAACTTGTTTCCGAAAGTAAAATGGCACGTTAAATGAAAAAATAAAGCTCAGTCGCTTATATCGCAAATGTGATTCGGACGGTGCTTCTCGCACATTTTAATCAAGTGCCCCAGTCCCATGTGTGATCTCCATGAAATCTTAACGCATTAATTGCCAATTTATTTTTGGATCGTTTTGATGATCGTGATAGGAATATGAACGACCTTTAATTTCAACTTGTTTGCTACCAAAAACAATAGAAGTTTAGAAAGCTGCAATCCCTGAGATATTCAAACAAGCCCTTATAGTCTGGGGGCACATAGCTTTTTTATTCTCTAATCGACAAGAACTACTTAGAAGCTTAGGAAAAAAATAAAATAGGTGACGGATTATTAAAAATCACTTATGTTAGTGTTTACATATTTCTCCGCAACACTGTTAACAATTTAAGAGTGAATCAAACCACAATAACATGAAAAAATATTACATTCGCATACAGGAGCAAAACTAACTGTATTCGAACAAGACAGTATTTCCTTGAATACGTTTTTCTGCGGTTTTTCACATATCAAAGTTCGTTTCTCTGTCACCAAGGTCGGTTGTGCCTCTGATTGCTCTGCCGTGTGAATAGCTAAGTTTGGAGAAAATAAAACAGAAATGGAGAGTCCATCCCGTATTACAGACGCCCCAGGCATAATAAAACCGTACAGGCGGGTCATTTATGACTGCGTTGGACAGGTGCTCTCCAACAAAGGAGTATCTCGATCAACAAAACTCAATGCCCCAATTGAACGCCTGGAGGACCACACTGGAGAGATATTCACGTGCGAGTTTCATCCGAAAGGCGAGCTTCTTCTGTCAGCTGGAATAAGACCTGAAATTCGTAAGAGCTCAGGGATCTCCCAAGTGAACCTCTGAATCTGCATGAACAGTTTTTGTTTTCTAGACATTTGCAGTGTATTTGAAAAAAATGGTTGTGTGATGATTATGCGGGGCCATTGGTGTGCGGTGATGGAAGCGCATTTCTCGGCGGATGGCGAAAAAGTTTACAGTTGCAGTTCAGATCAAACCCTAGGCATATGGGACACATTTACTGGTACTCGAACAGTAAAGCTGAAAGGTCATGTAGGTTGTGTGAACACAATGCAATGCCCAAGGAATGGTCTACCGATTCTTTGTTCTGGGGGCGATGATGCAACATTACGTCTGTGGGACGTACGTCTGCAAGTCAACGCCATGACTTTCGAAAATGATTGCAATTTGATATCCGCATGCTTCAACGATCAGGGCGATCACATCTTCACGGGCAGCCTTGGTGACGCCATCAAAATTTGGGATATTCGAACGGGTGAAGTAGTCTTACAGCTAGAAGGTCACAAAGACGCTGTTAGCGGTCTTGCATTGTCACCCTGCGGCAACTTTCTCTTGTCACATTCGATTGACAATACGCTTCGCATTTGGAACATCCAACCGACGCACATGGGTGAACGATGCGTCCAGGTGCTGCCTTCGAATCAGCATTTTGTGAATGGAAATCTGCTGAGGTGTGCTTGGTCCCCAGATGGCACAAAAGTAATTTTCTATCAATTGTATGATTGAATGCGTGTCTTAATTGAATTTTACAGATTTCAGCTGGGTCAGCCGATGAAGAGGTCTCTGTGTTCAGTGTGGTGAGAGGGATGAAAATAGACGACCTTCCAGGACATAGTGCAACCATAAATGATGTGGATTTCCATCCTTCGGAACGAATAATTGCATCAGCATCAAGTGATAATTGTATCTTCCTCCACGAAGCAATTGAATGGTGAAGAGGGAGTTGAATTTTGACAGAGGAACAGCTTGGTTTCTTTCAATGTGTGACTCGTTGTGTGTATGAGCGTTTTGTAAACATTTTTATGCAGAACTCAAAACCTGACTAAAGTATTGTTTTGTTTACTAGTGATAAAATATTTAAGCATGTTTATGTAATTACGTATCGGCCAATCATTTTAGAGCGAAACAAATATATAGGACTTTTTCCTGTATGCAAAATATGTTTTTTGCTGTTCTGATAATTTCACTTAAACGTTTGTTGTTTAAAGCAGTGCATATAAAAGATGATGTGCGTTGTTGAAATATAATGCATGTATCAATGTTACAAGCATTCTACAAGTTACAAGCAGCTGGAAAGTATAACAAATAGTGTTCGCCTGGAGATACGAGGGATGCCTTTTATGGTATATTTCGGGATTAGAGAACAAAAACAAATATTCATCATCGAAAATACGGTAGCTTTATTGTTTTTCAAAATATTCCCCATTAAGATCTTTTCGCTTTTGTATCCGTTTGAACCAATTGTCGAAGCACTTTTGCCACTCTGATTGAGGTATCTCCAAAATATGCATTTAGAACGCACCAACCGCTTCTTCAGATGTCGAAAAACGTTGACCTCTCATTTAATTTTTTACGTACGGGAATAAAAAGACGTCTTTGGGTGCCAAGTCAGGACTACACGGCGGATGATTCATCAAGTCAATGTTTTGAGTGCTCAAAAATGCAGTTGTTTGAGCCGATGTGTGAGAGCTCGCATTGTCGTGGTGAAAAGTTGTCTGTCATTGGCGGCCTATTTTCTTGGAAGACAACTGGCAAACAAATGGTTGTATACCCCGCAGAATTGACAGTTCTGCGTGTTTCTAGTGGTACGGTTGCGACATATCCAGTTTTTCCGAAAAACAAGCGACCATCCGCTTGGAAGTGCTTCGTGCGCGAGCAACTTTTGTTGGATTTGGCTCAATTTGAAACACCCATACAGTCGACTGCTGTTTACTTTCGGGCTCATACGCGTAAATCCACGATTCATCACCTGTTACGATGTCACAGACGTGTTGTTAAGCACCGCGATCGTATTTTTGGAACATTTTTCTTTCGACCAATCGACACGAGCCTATTTTTGATTGATTGACAAATAGTGTGGGATCCAACGCGACCAAATTTTTTTGGCGGTCAAATGTTCATGCAATATTAAATGTATGCTGGTCCCACTACTGCCTAAGGTTGCCTTAATCTCACGTAGCTCACATGATGATCTTGCAATATCAGTTGGCGCACAGCATCAATGGTTTCCGGAACAACAACTGATTTTGGAAGACCTTCACGAAACTCGTCTTGAAGCTACGACCTCGGTTGAATTGACCATACCACCGATAAACACTGGTCCTTGATGGAGCTTCATCGCTAAAAATTGAATTAAGTTCATCCATGCGCTGTTGAGTTGATCCACGTCCATAGTTGTAAAAAATAATAATAACTCTACTCTCTGTGTATTTCTATGTCTTCTGTGTATGATGTACACCTTCAACCTTACGTCAAACATATTTATATTGCGGTGTAAAAATGAAAGAAAAGCTAATATTTTTAACATATTCCTTCTCTTGCTTACATTATTGCTCCGGAGACTAATACGCGTTTGAGCCTGAACATGCTGATGGAACTATTAGTGCAAAGTTCCATGTACATGTAACCAGTGTTGAGTAGTTCCGGAACTATTCTCAGAACTACACAGGCCGACATAATTCATCGTACGACAGGTAAAATCATTGGCAAAAATTGCTGAATGCGTTAGAAAAAGTAAATCAACCATTCAGTATATTATAGAAACCTATAAAAAACAGGAAGTTTTGAGTACGTGCGAAGATCAGGCCGTCCACGAAAATTGACCGCAAGAGATGAACGGGTCATTATCAACACTGTTCGCAAAGAGCCTAAAACTAATTGTACCATCATAAAAAACAAAGTGTCGGAAACCTGCAGCAAAGAAGTCAGCACGCGCACGATCCAAAGAACCCTAAATAGACATGGATATTATGCGAGAACACCATGAAAGAAGAAGAAGAACCAGAGGAAGCGCAAGGAATTTGCAAATTTACACAAAGATGACCATCTGTCGTTTTGGAAGAAAGTGTTGTTCATTGATGAGAGTAAATACAACATTTTCGGCCACGATGGTCCATCGAAAGTATGGCGAAAGAGTGGTACAGCATTGGAAATAAAAAAACTCCGAAGAACGATTAAGCATGGTGGAGGCAGTGTTATGGTTTGGGGGCTCATGGTTTGGTCCGGTGTGGGGAATCCGGTATTCATAGAAGGAAATATGGACCATCTGGATATACTGAGGGAGAACTTAAAGTCATCGATGGATAAATTGGGTTTAAATCCTGGCTGGATATTTCAGCATGATAACGACCCTATGCACACAGCTAGAAAATTCAAAGAGGGGTTATTGTACTATGCTCTGAGGCAGTTGTACTCTCCTCCACAGAGTCCAGATTTAAACCCCATTGAGCATTTGTGGGACTTCCTAGAGAAACAGCTGCAGAGGCACACGATAACTTCAAGGGCAACACTCAAGGAAGCTCTGCAAATAGAATGGAATAGGGTAACCGGAGATTTCACCCAGAGGCTGGTTTCTTCAATGCCCTGTGGACTGAAAGCTGTTCTCAAATCCAGTGGAGGTTCGACAAGCTAATAGAAATATATATATATAATAGCGGTGTAATAAGGCATTTTTTTTAGCAGGCGATGAGTTTTGTCGTTTAAATGAATTATAAATTTGTTATTTTTTTAAATAAAGTCAAAAAATTGAAAACTGGATATTCTGATATATATATCCTTGTTTTTCATTATAGTTCTGAAATGTAATCCATTATTTACCAAACACAGTTGGTGCTGAAAATGAGCGTTTTTGAACGTCGTACGATGAAATATGTCGGCCTGTGTATATCGGTCCTGGAAATATATAGATCCGGGAACTACATCGATCCCGGAACTATCACTACTGCGGTAGTTCTGAATGTTGTTTCAGCTAACATATTGCTCACTTTGTTTTGTTGACATATCATGAAACTAGTTCCTGGAACTAATTTCTTTCCACAAAGGAACTCTAGAGTGCATACTGCACTGCTTGGAGGATTGGAAAAACCGCAGGCACAAGTATATTATATCTGATGGTGACTACTTTGAGGGAGACAAAATAGAAATTGATGAATAGATAAATAATCTTTAGAGAAAAATGAAAATTCATCTCATATAATTTTACCTTATACAAATTCACCTTATATCGTATCATTTATTAGTCATTATGTGGAGGCTACATGTAAGCGACACTCTAAAAATGCTGAAGAACTATGGTATAGACATGAGACATATGCTTATGAAACCCTATGTACAAGTCATATGCATAAAGCGTATGTATCAACCAACAAAAATGTCTCTCACTAGGAAGAGAGGACTGGAACAGTTTAAACCGAAAACTGTAAAGTATTAAATTGCTTACTCCAATCATATAAAAATAGCTTGCAAGTTCATCTTCAAAAAACAAGTTCACAGATAAAATAATGAGAAAACGCATCATTAAATGATCTATAAAAGTGTAGCAAGCAAGAAACGAAGTTGAAGTCTGAGTACCCTGTAACCATGTACATTGTCATAATGCGCTCAATAGGCAGTAGATTGTCACAAAAAAATTGTGTCTTGATCGAGAAAAGCGCTCAAAAAATTTCCAAGAGCAAGCTTACCAAGTCTCTACTTTACCGAGGCCATGAGAAAATGTTCTGCTGTCCAGCTCACCAATCGCTTGTGAAATTTAAAAATAAAACGATTCTAGAAACAATTCAAGAAATTCTCCAAAACCCTTTAAAACCGAAATTATTTCGAATTACAATTTTATTTTATAAATTTTCTATCTATATCTCTTAAGTATCGAGCCGAAAGCCTTGGTAGCTTGTGCTATTATAAAAAACAAGTACTAACATTGTAATTTCACATTTCTATGTTAGTCTGTATAAATAAATAAATAAGTAAATAAAAACGATTCTAAATATGAAAATGTGGGAAATAAGGAAGCAATACATCGGAATAATTCAATGCTTAATAAAAAAAGTTTAATGTTATATACTGTTTCAACCGATTTCTGAATTCAGATGTCCAAAGGAATTTTGCAAGTTCGCCCAGCATGAACAACAAATGGCCAATGCACAAAAAAATGCAATTAACAAACCGATTAGCCACACAATAAAATTTTGAAGGAATGGATAAAGAACCAATTTCCTAAATGGGAAGGAGGATATTTGAACCCAGGACTAAGGCGAGAGCTTCTTGCAACTTTCACTTATTCAAGCATCTGCTATCTCTCCCTATAAAGAGATTTATTTAAATCGATCTTGACTGAGATTGTGTGCATTATGTGTGATATAGCAACAATTGTATCAGATGTTCTTTAATAGTATCAGTAGATTCCTAAGTTATCAGACCAAAATTCGCACTGTGTACCTTCACAAATCTAAGAAGCTCATTTGAGAAACTGAAATGGGCTACATCTTCATGTCATTAGTTCTATTGTCAAGTCCTTGAAGGAAAATTCAGGAATACGGATAAAACCAAGTAACCAGCGGGAAGCTTGGAATAAGATTTGCGCCCAGAGACAGACACAAAAAATATTCGAGAGTTGTTTGAATGAAGAACACAACACTTGTATGCTAACTATCTTTCTAAAGGAGAATTCCAGGATTGGGGATCGCTTTAGACAGAGAAAGGACTGTGTAAGTTGGTGAGATTTTGTAGGGCATAAGATCACAAGGAAAAGAAGAAGGAAGCTTTCTCATAACAAAAGGTTTTAAAAGCAATTCTATATGAATGATATTGTAGTCAAGCGCTACACTACTTTGGAAGGGGCGGCACATGAAGTCAACGCTAAAATTAACATGTAACAATACACATGAGTAACCGAACGGCATTAATAAAAAAAATAGAAATACTGTAAATGAAAAATAATTCTGGGTTTGCACTCGAAAAACGAGTAATTTGAACGCTTCGCATCTACTTTCAATAATTAAATCTACTACATATCTCCTTCCACATTTTAGACGAAGGCAACAAGTAGTAGATCAGTTTCCCAATACACCAACTCATCAATGCATACACAACAGCAAAACAAATCATTACTTGTCTGATTTGACAGTTGCGTGTTGTGTCAAAAGTCGTCGAACAGCAAAAAAAGAAAATCCATCTTCGTGTTTTGTTTCCTAATTTGTAGCCACAGTGAAAATTTAATCAAACGCGTTTTCTTTTCATCATATCCAGAAGTTACAAGCACGAAATGTAGACTTTTCCATCGAGCAATTGACAATCTACTCCAACCGTGTGAATAATTTCTAACACAACACAAAAAATATAAATGGGCGTCTAATTGCTTGCTATCAGTCCTCAACTGAAACCAAAGTTGTATCAGAAAGAGATTTTTTTTGCATTTCTCTTTGCGCTGGAGAAGAAGAAATAATTGATAAATATAGTGAACGGCTCCGTCGAAGGCAAATAAATGAAATTGGAACAGTGGAGCCCTGTCAATGAGATCTACAGTTAGTTATATGTTGTCGCATGGATCCGGGGAGGTTGTAATGTCTCGTCCGGACTACGAGCAGTGCGCTTATCATCACGGCTGTTTGCTGGTGTTGTTGCGTGGAATCGGGGATGCGAAACCTCGTTCATTGCAAAAAATATTCGATCGTGTGAGGAAGGTGAATAACGTTAAGATTCCAGGTGGGTGTCGCGCCTCTAATGTACACAAAAACAGCGACGCTGGTGTTTTGAGATTGTAATCAGAACGGGTCGTAGGTCAATTAATTTTTATTCTTTAGAATGGAAATGTTGACTTATCGGGATGACTAAGGTGAAATGACAAGTGCACCAGGACTTATAGTATAACTGATATTATTGATTTTGAATACGCTCTGATTACAATCATTCGCTCAGATCGCGTAGACGGAAAGCGAACTAATCGTTTTATTTGCAGATTCAACTGGTGTTGTTCGTGACATTTGGCTGCGATATATTCATGACCACCCCGTTGAGAACAATGATTGGGGGGACTTTCAAACACACAGACGTTTACTGGGCTTAATTACGATTGGGAAATTCGAAAAGCAAGTGGAGTTAGACGAACTATGTCGCCAGCATGAGTTGATCAAGGCAGGTTACAAGACAACGCTCTTCGAATCCCGAACGATTCTGTTTGGACCAGTGGATACCAACAAACGCGGAGAAGTGAACAAGGCCACAGAAAAGTATGTGCAAGAAGAGTTCACGATGCCAATGAGCTTTAAAAGTCGCGTTGTTTCATATCACGAAAATGACCCGTGCCTTGACTTGGAGTATCACATTGACGAGTTCGCGAAGGCGTTATTTTGGGTGCTCGAATCGAAGCGTGCGGACAGATCACTGGAGAAATCGCAACTGCTACTGGCCCCATTTGAGAAGAAGGATTTCGTTGGTCTGGACATGGAATCGCGAAATAATCGAAAGCGTTGCGCTGGTCGTGTGAAAAAGAATTTAGCCGATCTAACCTTGCAGGCAGGTTTGGTCGGCGAGGCTCTTAGTTTATATCATACTGCTTGCGAAAGTTTACGTGCCATAGGCGACGCACTGTGGGTTGGTGCTTCGGAGGAGGGTTTGTGCGCAGCCTCCGCAATTATTCTCTACCCTCAAATGCGCGAAGTTGAAACTCTGCATCGAAACGCAAGTCTCCAAGAAGGTACTTCGCAATTGAAATCGACGCCAGAGAAATGGCGTGCGAGTGACTTGACAAAAAAGGTCGCAGTCGAAAATCAAATGCCAAACGACCCACCACAAATCGCCTCAAACTCGTCGTCGACATCTTCGGTATCGTCGATTCTTACCACATCGTCCTCGAACTCGTCCTCACTCTCATCGTCGGTCTCAATGGCAGCGAGTCGCAACGACTTGCCGATGCATATCCTCAAGCCTGAGGAGATTTCTAAATACTACAGCAACGCCATCATCAACTACAGCAAGTACAGACACGCGGCAATAATCGAAACCGAGGCTGCCCTGAAAGCCGCACGTATTTTCATCGAGCAAGAGAAAAATTTAGATGTCACAATGTTTCTGCAAAATATCCTCTCAATAAATTTGAACATGAGTGATCAGGATCGGGTGAAGAGGTTCGAAGTTATAACGGATTTGTATCAGCGCATCGGCTATCGCCGAAAGGCGGCGTTCTTTCAGCGAATGGCTGCTTGGAAGCATGTAGCGGGAAACCAAAATCCTGACTGGGCGCAAAACTATCGACTGATCCTCGAAAGTTTCCCGGGGTACCTGCTCTCTCTAGACCCTCTGGAAGTAATAGAAAACAATGCTGGATGGCCAACGTTGCAAATTGAGCAGCTGCAGTCTTTAATCACCGCCGCCCGACGCTTGGGTCATCCAGCCTTGGCCACGCGTCATATGACATTCCTGCTTCAGACGCAGTGGGACAATATGACACCTGCCGAGCAGAGTAAGATGGCGCAGGACCTTCAAGTAAGTACCACCAATTCGCTACACATGCTCGCTCTAGAGTTGCTTTTCAATTTTCATTCAGACCCTAAGTTCACAATGCGAGGGATCACCGGTTCCCCTTGTACTGGAGAATGGCACTGTCATACCGCCTGCCAATTTAACAGATATCCCCTACTGCTTGGAGTTAACACTGAAGGACCTTCCCTCGCACTTGCGGCCACAGCAAATAAAAGTGGTCAAAGTCGACAGCGGTCCTTTCCTATTCACACCCATTCACTTCAGCTCTATAGATAGGCGAGAGAAGAAAAAAGACAAAAATAAAATTTGTAAGTCTGCTTCGCTATGCATTTCAAAACGATATTAATCACAATCGCTTCCAGCATTCTTCTGGGTGCAAAACGACTTGTCCGAGGTCACAATCAAGGTGCGGAATCCACTTCCATTCGAGTTGCAAGTCTGTGATATGCGCCTTCTGACCAATGGCATTGTGTTTGAGGCATTACCCGAAACAGTAAAACTGCAGCCGTATGTCCCAACACCAATAACTCTGCACGGAACTCCGATCGAGGTAGGACAGTTGGAGATTCAAGGGTACAGCACCCATACGCTGGGTGTGAAGTCGAACTGCCGACTGAAGCACATGCGCAACCGGAATTTCCCTCAGAACTACCTCATAGATGTTATTCCAGCCCTTCCTCGAATAAGCGTGAAAACATCGCTACCGCAGACGGCAACTTTTTGCACCCTGGCCAATTCAGAAACAGTCATAACGTCGGCCAGTCTGACGCTCTACAATGGCGAGACGTCGACTTGCACTATAACGATAATCAACGATAGTCCACTGCCAGTGGAGCACCTCGAAGTCACTGTCAGCTCAAATGTGGACCAGGAAGCGCAAGCTAGGATTTTTCACATAGACGAGGCGGAGCTCCAATCGAAATTGCCCATACCGCCCAAGAGCACAATTGACTTCCCCGTGCGGATATTTGGAGACGCGGATTTCATCTGTCCGGTGGTAAGTGGGCGTGCGGCTTCTGTCCATTCCGGAGGCACCACATTTGTCGGTGGGCATAACGATGGGCCGCAAAGTCTGGGCTACTCCACACTGTCATCGGGCCATGCCAGTCTACCGAGTCGAGTCAGTTCACCGACACCACAACATCATACAATAGTGGGAAGACGAAACGATATTTACTCATCCAGTTTTCGATCCTCTCATTCCGGAGGTCAGTCGTCGCTGGCTGCACTCAGCCTTCCACAGCCGTCCAATAGCACCATTGGCCAACACGTCGAAGCGCAATTCCGCATGAAGTACTCAGGCGGAGAAGCTATGCGAGAGGGATATTGTCGCCAGTGTGCTATATCCTTCAATGTGGAGCTCCTCCCAAGTGCTCAGATCACCAGCTGGGATGTCCTGCCTGCTGAGATGTAAATAACTCAAAATTCTCCCGAACTTCTTCTCAAATTTTTTGAATCTTTGCAGACCATCTCAGTTCTATCTCGTGCTGGATGTATCCAACTTGACTGCTCAAGAGATGTCGCTCAACTACACTAACAACAAGAACATCCTAATAGAGGCCAAGGAGAGCTGCAGAGTTCCTATACCGGTCGACAGATGTTCCCTAGAGAGTTTGTGCAAAACTGACGAGAATGCTGATGACGCAGGTGGTTTCTGATGTTATCCGAATTCCTTGCAGGGTGAATATCTGTGTTTTCCTTTTAGCTCCTATGTCCATGAATGCACAACCGTCGTATAGTGACGTAATCAGCAAACTATGTTCAGATCATATTGCGGAGCGTGTGAGCATAAGCTGGCTCCTTACGGGTACCGAAATACAAGGAATTGCTTCGCTGAAGGGGATAGTCCTAACTCCTGCCATGATTGACCTAACGACGGTAGCACCACTGCAATGGAGTGAGTATGCCAACAGGTCAGTCAGCTAAACACACTAATTACTGTTCATTTGCAGCTGTGGCAATTCAAAATACTCCTGTGCAGCCGCAATCGGAAGTTGTCTGCACAGCTGGTCACAGTGTTACCTTAAGCGTGACTGTATGCAATCAATCACTAACGCCTCTAAAGCACCTAGCACTGACAATACAATTTTATCAAGACTACAAAAACGGCGTTGAGAACTACAACCTGGACGTGGCTATGTCCGGCCCTAATCAGTAAGTGTCTTCAAATGCCAATGTTTCGGACTTAAAATGATTCATTTGCCTTTAGAGTATCAATTCCTCTGCTGCAGAAGAACGAAGAGGTTCATCACGAGTGTACCGTAATCTTTTTCACACCCGGCATATACAAGACAAACATACAGTGCCGCTCCGTACCCGCTCAACTCAAACCCCATGTGCCAGCGCCATCCACAATGGACGGCGTAGAGCAACCAGTATACCAAAATTTCGCCAGCTACCACGAGAGTCAGCAACACGCATGGAAATTCATTCCGCCAATCGAGGTGACCGTCCTCGAGCAATAGTCGGTGGTAGGATCTGAAAGTTCCTATCGCATTCTCCCTTGTTTTGGGCAACCACAATGTTCCCCGCCCTTCCCGACTTTGTAAATAAATAAGATATACATATGTATAACTTACAAACTACATTAGAGGATATTTTTGTTTTAGTTGAGGTTATCGTTGTTAATGAATGGACGTTAATTGTTTTAGATACTATACGCTAAACTACAAATGCGAACCTATGCGAACCTGTAGGGAGCATCTTTCCACGGGTTCTCTTGTTGCTAAATTAAATACCGTTTTGTGTTAAGGCTAGAAGTCAATTTTATTTTGTAATCTAATATTTTAACTTATCACAACTTTATCATGAATACCCAAATAGAAAATTAAACACACGAGCTAAAGCTATGTATATGGATGTACGTATGTATATTTTTATAATTGTAACAAAACAATAAATACACACACGAGCGGTACTTTATCCGCGTGGCAAGAGAAGCAATGTGCTCTAGGAAAAACAATAAGCCGTATAGTTGCTGAATTTAATGATGAGAAGGAGGAGAGAGGAACTAGCGTATACATTTAAGAGCGTTAACTGCTGTTAGTGAATAGACATTCAAGAGCGTACTAGTTGATTATGTTAATTTGTGCGTTTGCGAAATAAATTTGGTATTATACGTTGTACGCCTAGGTAGAAATATTATATAAAAACTAAAAGAGATAACAAATTATGTTAAAGGACTACTGATAATAAAGATATGAATTCAATGCAATACGGGCAAGTTGAAGCGGTGTGTCTCATTTTTTTGTGTATGAAATTATTATTTGAAGTGGATGTCAAAAATTTGCAAATCGACGCTCACCACCTATTCGTCGATTTTTGAAAGTGTGCACAGAGACGAGCTATACAGTGCCATGTCTAGTTATGGCATTCCCACCAAACTCGTCAGATTGTGTAGGATGACGATAGAGAACTCTCGCTGCTCAGCCAAGGTCGGTTACGAACTCACCGAGATCTTCAATGTCAAAAAAGGTTTTAGACAAGGCGACGCACTGTCATGTGACGTCTTTGACATCATCCTCGAGAAAATCGTTCGTAACTCACAAGTCAACACCAGAGGCACTTTCTTCCAGAAGTCACTTCAATTTCTAGCTTACGTTGATTACGTTGACGTGATTGGACGAACACAGCGAGCCGTCAATGAGGCATTTGCTGGCATTGAAGCGGAAGCGGCTGAAATAGTTCTGGCTGTAAATGAAAACAAAACTAAGTACATGCTGTCATCAAGGAAGGACACACAACATCGATGTCTCGGTCAGAGCGTCTTACTAGGCAGCAAAAATTTCACAGTCAAGGATTTCGTCTACCTCGGCTTCGCGATAAATAGAAAGTCAGTACCGAAATCAAACGCAGAATCAATCTTTCCAACGCTGTTTCTTTGGGCTCAAGACGCAATTGAGTAAAAGAGACCTGTCTCGAAGGACTAAGCTCGCTTTATATAACAGCCTGATCATCGCGGTCCTACTTTATGGCGCGGAAACTTGGACGTTAGCAAACGCAGATAAGGTAGCCCTTAGGCTTTTCGAGAAAAAAGTTTTGCGTGAGTGAAAAAAGTTTGAGTTGATGACATCTGGAAGAGAAGATTTAATGACGAACTCTATGGGCTGTACAGCGACATGCGCTTGGTCAATCGTCTACGGATACAACGCTTAAGATGGCTGGGCCATGTAGACCGTATGGGCACCACTGCTCCGGCCCGAAAAGTACTTGAACCCGAGCCATTGGAACAACGCAACAGAGGACGACCAAGACTAAGGAGAAGGACCTCAACCAACTTGGAGTGCGCAACTGGAGACAGCTGGCGACAGATCGTGCTGTTTGGAGAGGCATGTTTGTTGAGGACCAGGTCCACCCCGGACTGTAGCGCCACAACAAGAAAAAGAAGATGGATGTCAAAAATTAAATGATTTTTCGCTCCTTTTCGGTTTGTTGTGTTTCTCAAAACGAGTCTGCTAGAGATCATTAAAAAAATATTTAAAAGTCTAAGTGGATACTATTAAACGACTCTTGTGAATAAGAGCTGTGTCGAGAAAGTAAGAGATATCCATTAATCTTGAACAGCTCCTGATGAATATGAAGTCCATTTAATTTTGTTGTTGACTTGGTTTTTTACTTACATATTAGTTACTTTCACATTTTTAGCAGTTCAGACTCGCCACAATGATAAGAACAACTACTACTTATACAAAAACCAACGCATAATCTAAATCTAAATCAAAAAATGCGCAAACTCTTTTTCTGTAATGCAGAGGAACTTTTTTCTGACGTTTGCTTAGGCATTTGCTAACGACGTCAATAATTCTACTGCCCGCATTTGTTTTTCGAAGTGTCATTGTCCTCATTTTCTGTTTCTTTGCAACGCTTAAGTCGCGGATGAACCTTAATAAACAAGTCGCTATAGCTGCCATTTTTTTTAGTTGGCTGCAAACCCATATTGCGTTTCGCATATTGACCGCCGTAGCGTAAAAAATGTGACACTCACACGCCGAAAGGCCCAGGTTCGATTCCTGGAATAAGCACCTCGCATTTTTCTTAGCACTAGCTCCTTCAAGCTGCTGGCATTACTAAGTGAGTACTATTTGTATAAAAAAAATCGCTGTTTGGAGTCGGCAAAAACCAGAATTCCCCTTAATTCCGTGAATGAACACTAGAACGAACAACACCAATAGTTACTGCGAAATCAGGGCTTTGGTCCCATTGTGGACTATTGCGTCATCCAATAAATATACATATATGGACTTAAGTCCTTAACGGTATTTTCGTTGGATTACGCCTCTTTTTAGAATAGCTCGAAAGTCAACTACAGAGAAATGTTCATGAAGAAACAAAGCCAGATGAAATTTAATAGGAATCAACCATTATTGGCCGCCGTGGCATAGTGAGTAGAGTGCAACGCTCACACGCCGAAGGTTGTAGGTTCGATTCCCAGCTCAACACCAATTTTTCGAATTTTTCACGGCACCATCTCTTTCGAGCTGCTGACAACACTCAAAGAGTAATAACTATCTAAGAAAGCTTCTTAGATTTCGCCGTTCGGAGTCGACAAAAAACTGTAGGTCCCTTCTACTCGTGAGAGAACAGTAGCGCAACTCGAGCAGTTGATGAGCAAGCTAGGCCCTGGTCCCCCTTTGGACTGTAGCGCCAACAATTATTATTATTATTAACCATTATTTCGACTCGTAGGTGTCTTCTTTTGAAGACACTGACTTCGAACATAAATATTAATAATTTAAGCTTTCGATTTGTAAATTGAAAAGTTGGTAAGTCAAAAAAGGCAATAAAAGGCTTTTTTTAGGTTAACGTTTGTATAGCAAATAAAGATGAAATTGTAACCGTGATCAACAAACGCATCCAAGCAGAGAAAATCAGAATGGAGTGCCGCATTCTCTTCTTCTTCTTGTGGCCCTACGGCCCGGGGTGGACCTGGGCCGCTTTCTCTATTTAATTTAATTTTGACAACATTTGGTAAAATAGGGTAAAATAGTAAAACTGTGGAATTCAAAAAATTAAAGAGATTTCCCAATTCTACCTAGAACAAATAATAATTATTTGTGAGAACATAGTTTTAATTTTTAACGGTATTTCTTTCGTTTTTTGCTTATTAAGTGTACATACACAAAACCAGAGCGGGGTAACTTCGAAGAATTTCAAGACCAAACTGTAGTAGATTTTGTACCGTTATGTTTAATACACGTGAGTCTTTTTTTTTTCTAGAGGTTGCTTTTGCACAATTTCTGATGCATTAAGCGCAATTTTCGGGAATTTTTATCTTCATGGCGTTTCCAATTGTCTAGATTTCTTTCCTTTCTCATTAAAATCTTGAGTCACTGTAAAGGTCCTCCAACTAAACCAAAGCCGAATGGCTCTAATGCTTACAGCATCAAAAGCACAATTTAGATTGTGACTGCCTGTGATTCAGGTTAAGATAAATTAATAAATTAAACACAGGTACGAATCGATAGGAAAACACGACTTTACTTTCCAGCATCTTTTAGGTAAGGCACAACTAAAGAATTTCTATTAACTCGTTAAATGTTTGACAGACAGTTGTCCTAAAATTACATAGCCCTTCTCGAACCATCTTTCATTCAAGAATTTGAATGTCACTTCATCAAACAAACGCCGCACATCCAACATTTCCCCCGGACTGAACGCATACTGAAAGCCATAAAAAAAAAATTCAGGGGAAGACTCTTTAGCTTGATTTTTGGATCGGTATTTAAACCATTCCAGAGAACTGGACATAGTCCCCTCTCCCCTTATCCAAGTGAGCCTGCGATTTCGACACATTTTAACTTATGCATATTAAAAACAAATGAATTCCAAGTTACGAAAATTTTATTTTGTCAATTCGTGTAAAAACAAACATTTGTCACTTGAAGCAGTGAGTGCTAATGGTTCATCGGGATGGAATGCAACATCGTTCACATTACCCTCGGGAGATGATAAGTCTAAAAGTACCTCCCCAGTGGACACATCCAAAACTTGAACAACACCACCAGCAGTTCCTGCAGCAACCATTGAACCATCAGGGGACCAAGTGCATCTTGACAACGCAGACGGGTAGTACTGACTTGAAGGGAAACACTGCACAACTCGATCCAGCGAGGTGTAAGGCCGAATATCCCAAATGCGGAGAGTGTTGTCCAAAGAATGCGACAGAATGTACGACCCACAAGGGGACAGCGCCAGTCCGGTTATGGTATCGGTGTGTCCATCTAGGGAACATATCACGTTTGATGCACGCAGGTCCCAAATGCTCACAGATTTGCTTTGGCCCCCTGAGAAAACGTAGTCTCCAGATTCGCTGAATATTGTTGAAGTCACCTCGCTTCCGGTTTCAAGGCGCAACACGCAATCACCCTCCCTGGCATCCCATATGCGGATAGATCCGTCTTGTCCCCCAGAGCAGAGCACTGGGTGTCCAGTTGTTGTGCTTTCCACACTATTTACTGTTCCCTTATGGCCCTCGAGAGTACAGGTCTTCAAACCAGTAAATCCATCCCAAATACCGAGAGTTGCATCCTCTGAGCAGGTATAAATATTTGTTCCGTCACGGCAGAAGTGAGCCTCCATCACAGCACCGGTGTGCGCTTCCGTTTTCAAAATCGCCGATGAAATGCTATCTAACCGAATTTGTCCCGCCCGGTTTGCCGATAGGAAGTAGTCGCCAGAGGGGTGGAACTCACAGGAGAGAACCGCGCTCTTTTGATCGTCCAAGCGTAAACATGGTGGGCAAGTAAAGGACTTTTGAGTACTTTTCACACGCTTTTCCATTTTTTATTAATATAAACAAAATTAAAATGTAATAACTAAAGCTTGGCTTCGTGGCTTCGTTGTCAAAAGACTGATGAATGAAGGAGAGGACTCGGTTGATTTATATCCGAGCGAAAATATTGCGCAGTTGCATACTTTTGACCTGCGACGGGCAGCTTGCACAATTCTTAAATTACTTTTTACAATGCAGGACGGGTCTTGCGGACAAGGGAATGTTGAGCCCATTCATAATCAGAAACACTGAATTTTATTACTTTCGAAAAAATGGTTTTATGGCTAAAGGGTTTACTTCTTATCAATGATTGCGAAAAAATGAATGAGTTTTATGAGCAAACATTTTTTTCTGGGGTCAGGAAAAAGCTCATAAATGGGAAGAATTCATTTAACAGATGGAAGTATAGAAACAAAAGTCTTGTTGAATAAATCTGCCTGTGATGCATTCATTAGTCTATGGGTTAAGGGTTTAATTCTTATCAATGAATGAAAATATTTTTAGGACACTTTATGAATGGAGTTGAAAGTGATTTGTAATTATTGTGCAATGTGACCTGTGGAGATTTCTTGCCTATACCGTTAACTGGACTGCATTTTTTTAAATAAATAGGGTCGCAATTGATGTAATTATTTTTTAAGATTGAAGTTAAACATCCTTTGTTAATTATCTGATTATCTCTATTATCTCTTGCATCCGCTAGAATCTACAAGATTTAAGACATAGTCTTGACCAATATTGGACCATTGCAATTGAATTACCTCTTTGAACTCTCAAACCCCCATCGATTATCCCCAGCCTTGCAAAACACGCTGTGATAGAATGTTCCACAGATTTTCGATAGAAAAATGGGGAGTTCCTTTCAAGGTAAGGTAAAATACTCCTTTTAGACTTTGCCGAATGAATGGCTGCGTGGTATTTATATTTCCATTGATCTCCAAAGAGCTCTTCTCTAAAGCTTTTGAATTCAGTATCTTATAGTTCTATATATTTTGGAGCACACATTCTGGTGAAAATAAAGCACATTTCGTCGTATGCCATAGCCTCCCAAATTATAAGCATTCCTTCAACCAATTTTCTGTCTCTTCTCTTATCGTACCCATCGTCCGGACCATCCCGATTGAACTATATTTCATCCGAAAATATCACCACTAAAATTGGTACTTTTCATCAAAGCTCAAGCACTCTTATGACCGTCAACTTCGGTTTCGGAAATGTACGACAAAAGGTTAATTAGACTCTCAAAATTTACTGAATCCGTCGGTTGTCTTCCTTCACTTTTATTCGCGCCATAATTCTCTCGCAATTGTAGATAGATAAGCAAACAATCTTAATCCTTTCAATAAGAGTAGCTTACTCTTTTGTTGTCTTGCCGAATTGGCGGTGAGTAATTGTGGCCCGCTTTTTAACTGTAGTTTCAAGACCAATTTTTATCAAAAGAATTAAAGAAAATATCGTCGAAACGTGCGAAAGGGTGCGGTGACTAATTTAGAGAAGAAATTAAACCTGATAAGAAAAAGCTTCTTAAAAAGTTTTTTAAAATTTTTCCTCGCTACCTTTTACACATATGGTAGCAGCAAGGAATTAGGCTTGGGATGATCATAGCAGGGACAGAAATGTACTGTTACAAAAAAACCCGTTGAATTTAATTCATTTGCGTTATGAAACAGGTTAATGTAAAATTTTGTAGTGGTCCTGTCATTATTTCGTACTGATGATCATTCTGAATTTGACAATGAATTGATAAAAAATTAGAATTAAAACAGGCTCAGGAATGCCCTTTGAATTAATTTTGTTGTCTCCCTTTAGTGGTCATAACAAGCGTATGTTTGTCTCAATTTCGAAATGAAGAATTTAAGTGTTAAATTCATTTACTTTAATTAAAGTCTTACTTAGTTACTCTTCTCTTTTAACATATTTGTGGATAATATCTAATTTATTGGGATTAATATAAATTTCAATCTATCTATTCATTTGTTATTACTTCACAAAATTCACATTCTAATTTAGGGCTGATACGAAGGTTGCCTTTTATATTTCGGAATTAGGCAACCCTAGTGTTATAATCTGGCAACTGCCAGGTCTATCGTAAGGTTTGACATTTTTGAGGTTATACGTACTCAGAACGTTTTGACATATGAGCGCTATGGATTATGGATTAATTATGAAATTAAATTGTGAAAATTTTCGTGCGATTATTTTTTACAACTTTCGACGTGGATTACTGGAAGTTAAGCTTTAAAGGAGAACAATTAGTTTTAGTTAACTACTGCATTTAGTTTAATATCAAAACTTAACCTACATCGAAAATGGATGCACACAAACAGAGTGATATTTTGAAAATGATATAAGCAAGTATGAAAAAAACATAATAATTTCATAGATTCTTTTTTGAAAAAGGCGGTTTTGTTGCACTGCATGTTACATATCTTTCCGCAAATTTCTTGTTTTAAATGTAGTAGTTTTTGTTTACAAGTGACTATTATATTCGATATGTAAAATGTATTCTTAAAATTAAAAACCCATAATATGATATTTAAAATTGAATAAATTCGTTTTCATTTCTCTTGCTTTCTCTTACAACTATTCAGTTCTAAAATACTGTTTTGCAAAAACAAATGTAGAAAACGTGGTACGGTGTATTAATCATAAACAATAAACAGTAATCCCACTTGCAAGTTATTATAAATGTGTTACTAAATCATATAAATCATTTTAGGCAGTGTTTTTAAACAAACCGCCCTAAACTTCTATCCGTTTAATGATTATTTTTCTATTTATTAGCTTTTTCCTGACCCCAGAAAAAAATGTTTGCTCATAAAACTCATTCATTTTTTCGCAATCATTGATAAGAAGTAAACCCTTTAGCCATAAAACCATTTTTTCGAAAGTAATAAAATTCAGTGTTTCTGATTATGAATGGGCTCAACATTCCCTTGTCCGCAAGACCCGTCCTGCATCGTAAAAAGTAATTTAAGAATTGTGCAAGCTGCCCGTCGCAGGTCAAAAGTATGCAACTGCGCAATATTTTCGCTCGGATATAAATCAACCGAGTCCTCTCCTTCATTCATCAGTCTTTTGACAACGAAGCCACGAAGCCAAGCTTTAGTTATTACATTTTAATTTTGTTTATATTAATAAAAAATGGAAAAGCGTGTGAAAAGTACCCAAAAGTCCTTTACTTGCCCACCATGCTTACGCTTGGACGATCAAAAGAGCGCGGTTCTCTCCTGTGAGTTCCACCCCTCTGGCGACTACTTCCTATCGGCAAACCGGGCGGGACAAATTCGGTTAGATAGCATTTCATCGGCGATTTTGAAAACGGAAGCGCACACCGGTGCTGTGATGGAGGCTCACTTCTGCCGTGACGGAACAAATATTTATACCTGCTCAGAGGATGCAACTCTCGGTATTTGGGATGGATTTACTGGTTTGAAGACCTGTACTCTCGAGGGCCATAAGGGAACAGTAAATAGTGTGGAAAGCACAACAACTGGACACCCAGTGCTCTGCTCTGGGGGACAAGACGGATCTATCCGCATATGGGATGCCAGGGAGGGTGATTGCGTGTTGCGCCTTGAAACCGGAAGCGAGGTGACTTCAACAATATTCAGCGAATCTGGAGACTACGTTTTCTCAGGGGGCCAAGGCAAATCTGTGAGCATTTGGGACCTGCGTGCATCAAACGTGATATGTTCCCTAGATGGACACACTGATACCATAACCGGACTGGCGTTGTCCCCTTGTGGGTCGTACATTCTGTCGCATTCTTTGGACAACACTCTCCGCATTTGGGATATTCGGCCTTACACCTCGCTGGATCGAGTTGTGCAGTGTTTCCCTTCAAGTCAGTACTACCCGTCTGCGTTGTCAAGATGCACTTGGTCTCCTGACGGTTCAATGGTTGCTGCAGGAACTGCTGGTGGTGTTGTTCAAGTTTTGGATGTGTCCACTGGGGAGGTACTTTTAGACTTATCATCTCCCGAGGGTAATGTGAACGATGTTGCATTCCATCCCGATGAACCATTAGCACTCACTGCTTCAAGTGACAAATGCTTGTTTTTACACGAATTGACAAAATAAAATAATCTTGATTTAATTGATATAATTTGGTGTGAATATATTTTGGAGTTTTTTCAACATATTTAACAATTGTTTGTTGGAGCGTGGCATGATCCTTTTTACTCGCAAATCTTCCGTGTGACATATTTATATTCATGACTATCATTGAATCCGGCGGATCGACCACGGGTTCAATGATGATAGCTAGTTTCTTGCACTTCCTTACCGACTTTTGTTAACTTTTTAATGATAGCAAATCGGAAATTTTGATACTCTCTCGCCGCAGTTAATCAGTTTAAATTAGCGACGTCACAAACAATGATTTTGCAGTGAAATTCAACATCTTGACGCATATTCTCCAGATTCCATCGGGAGAATGTACGTCGATGTACGATACAAATGTTGCATCGAGTTCAATTCTTGAGCCAGCTTGATCTTGTATGCGTGAGTTAGGTTTTTGTAATCATTCATGACGCTCCCAAAAATTATTCATGGCTCCTTGGTCAACCAGCAACATAAATTCACTTGTCATCATCAAATCTTTGTTTTACTCTTTTCCTTAATATCCTATTTGCTTATGCATTAAACTATTTTCTGTAAATTATTTTCCCACCTTTATGCGCCAATGCTTAGTATCAACGGTGTCACTTTTTCCACATAAATGAACCTACCCATTGCCTATTGAAGTTATCAAAAGCGTGTTTTTCTAACTTCTTTTTGCCCCCTCTGGTCATTGTGACCACATGGAAGGAATTGTCTTTTATTACTACTTTTCCCGAATGACAAGTCCTGCTGTACATTCTGTAAACGTTGAGTGTGAAGCCAGATTCCTAGGAAACGAACAGAGCAAGATGAGCTCAGTTTTAGTAGCAAAATTAAGGTTTTACAATATGAAAATGACCAACGTATCATCCGTAATTCATTCAATGCTCATTAACGCGTGCAACCCCAGATCAAGCCGAAAGGCAGAAACAGAACAGTCTTAGGTAAGCTTAAAGTAGTTGCGAAAACAATAAAGATCATCAGATTACATACAGTGACTCCAATAAGTATTCGCTCATACACCTATATGATAGGGAAAATATTCATAGAAAAAAACTATGATAGGTACAGTTTAAGTATTTTCCCAAGCATTTAAGAAAACTATGATCAATTAATAAAAAGATCCTTTAGAAAAAAATACGCCAAAATGTGGCCTGAGCCATGCCTTAATTTTTGGGAACGTCATTAATGATTTTAGTTTCCGTACGGCAGTAATATTTTTGACAACTCGACTACACCAGTTATTTTTGTCTAGCATATAAGAGGACAAGGAAGAAAAGAGAGAAAACGAATCGACCACACCGGGTTGGTCACTGGCACAGCAGCAATACGCAACGAATATGTTGACTCAAATTTGTCAACTTAACTTGCAATTGCCTGTCTACTAAAGCAAGAATGGCAGCTCCGCGACTCCCAATTTCGGTAGATTCTTCTTCGGATGGCGCTACAGTCCGGGGTGGACCTGGGCCTCAACCAACATGCCTCTCCAGCTAGCACGATCTCTTGCCAGCTGTCTCCAATTGCGCACTCCAAGTTGGTTGAGGTCCTTTTCCACTTGTGTGCGTCATCACAGTCTAGGACGTCCTCTGTTGCATTGTCCCTGTGGTTCGGATTCGAAAACTCTTCGGGCCGGAGCAGTGCTGTCCATGCGCTCTACATGGGCTAGCCACCTTAAGCGTTGTATCCGTGGACGCTTGACTAGGCTCATGCCGCCGTACAGCCCATACAGTTCGTGGTTGAATTTTCTCCTCCAGATGCCATCAACGCAAACAGGACCAAAAATCGCACGCAGGACTTTTCTCTCGAAGAGACCAATGGCTTCCTCATCCGCTTTTAGTAGCGTCCAGGTTTCTGCGCCGTAAAGCAGGACTGGGATGATCAAGGTATTGTACAAAGTCACTTTGGTCGTTCGGGAGAGGGCTTTATTACTATAAACAGCGATTGGCAAGAGTGATTCTGCGCTTGATTTCGGTACTGATGTTGTTGTCCCTATTCACCGCGGAGCCGAGATAGACGAAGTCCTTCACTACCTCGAAGTGTCTGCTGCCCATAGTGACGCTCTGTCCGAGATGTCGATGTTCTGCGTCCTTCTTCGATGACAGCATATACTTCGTTTTGCCCTCGTTTACCACCAGTCCCACTTTAGCCGCTTCCGCTTCAATGCTAGCAAACGCCTCATTGACGGCTCGCTGAGTTCGACCGATCACGTCAATGTCATCCGCATAAGCTAGCAATTGAACGGACTTGTGGAAGATCGTGCCTCTGATGTTGACGTGTGATCCCCTCAAGGATGATGTTAAAGAGGTCGCATGACAGCGCGTCGCCTTGTCTAAATCCTTTTTTGACATCGAAGGTCTCGGTGAGTTCGCTACCGACCTTGACGGAGCAGCGAGAGTTCTCCATCGTCATCCTACACAATCTGACGAGTTTGGTAGGAATGCCAAAACTAGACATGGCACTGTATAGCTCGTCTCTATGCACGCTGTTATACGCGGCCTTGAAATCGACAAATAGATGGTGGGTGTCGATTTGTACTTCTTGGGACTTCTTCAGGATCTGCCGCAGTGTGAAGATCTGGTCGATTGTGGACTTCCCTGCCCTGAAACCACACTGATAAGGACCTATCAGGTTGTTGACGAACGGTTTCAGGCGCTCACACAGTACGGCAGAGAAAATCTTATATGCGATGTTAAGAAGACTGATCCCTCGGTAGTTGGCGCAGTCGAAGGGGTCTCCTTTCTTGTGGACCGGGCAAACGACGCTGAGATTCCACTCGTCGGGCATGCTTTCCTCCGAATTCTTGTCCATCGTCGTCCAAATTGAGTAGGACATTCTGCCTAACAGCGGAATTTGCGTCGTCATCGCCGTTTAGGAGTCTGCGGTCGGTAGTTTATTTTTTATAATTTGCAGACGTTGCTTCTTCATGAATTTTGGAGTTGAATTGAAATTTAAAGTTGAGTTTAGCTAAATAAATTGACGGTGACAGCTTGATAATTAGTAAAAGAGTGCGTTAGCAAATTAAATTCAAAAAGCCCCTATTAGAAAACTCCTAAAACAAATATTTTACTCACAGGCAGATTCCCCAGAGGAGATGAATAGTTTTCTCCAACATTCGACTACTGTTTAGCACATCAGAATATTCCCAATCGAAATAAAACGCCTAATTCCCGATTAAACGAAATATTTTGTATTTTATTTTAAATCAAATATTAACCAAAATTAAACATTTAATATATCTTATAAGACATCATTCGAATATGCGCACTTTATATACTTAGTTAAATGAGTAGACACTTTTGATTTTCACATATCATATATATATATACTTATTGACAAAGAAAATTACACGTTTTGTCAGTAACAATATTAGATTGGGATTCAAATAAGTTTAAAATATACAAGTGTTTTAAAAACAACTTTTTGTACAATCATGAAGGCAAGTTCTACAGTATCGAAAACAAAAAATTCAACAAAGACAATCATAAAGACGTTTTATAACACAGTGTACACTTTATCTCCTTTAATATACTTTACTAAATACTTGGTTTTTTGTTATTCATTTAAAAATTAGGTACTTATTTGTTAAAATTACTTATTTTCTCGGTTATGATTTGCATTTTTAATTATTTTAATACAGACTTATTTCTAAATTAGTTTTTCATTGATTTATTTTTTTTTTATAAATGCACAGCTAATTATATGCTTTTTAAGAGTTACAAGGTTTTTGCTTTTTGTTTTTATTAAAGTAAATTGTATGTCTTATGAAAATGTTTTGTTATAAATCTAGAAAAATGTACGAGAGATGTAGTTAATTTTTTATTGCTATTTCTTACTGTTTGATGAAGTCAATATCTTCATATGCTTTCAAGTTAGTGAGTTAAGTGCATTTTCGATTTTAATTATTTTCTATTATACTGTTTCTTTTTTAATTGAGTTTGTAAACTGTTTCCCAATCAGCAAACGGTTATATAAAAATAAAAATCATCATTCGTTTGTGTCGGAGTTTAAATACTATTTTAGTTTTCCTAAAATGAGTGAAAACATTTGTTGTTGTTTTTCTCAAATAACAACAATCATTTTGAAACATCTTTCTCATTGACATTTAAGTCATCGAGATGTGTTTTTGCTTGTATAAGATCTCTCTTGGGACATTTAACATATCTCCCAAGTTTCCTTCACTTTGTATGTAATGATAGTAACTCATTTTACAAAGTTTTTCTTCCTTCAATAATTGGAATTACGTCGTCGTTTTAAATGAATATTGATTGAAATTTGACTCCAAAATAAACGCTTCTTAAATTCTATACAAAAGCTAAGCTCTTGAATATTAAATATGTAGTCTTCATAATCTTGCCGCCGAGTTAAATTTGGTTTGTTGACATTTTAAGACGTCTTATTGCACTAACCCTATTGCACAAATAATTTTGAAAGGTTCTTTCATAGCATGCTCATAGCTTTGATTAGGCGAAGATGAAAAAAAGTGAAATCCAAAGGATTCAAAAACTTGAAATTGCAATCATCACGCACGTTCAAATAAATACATATATTGGATGGTGTGACAGTCCACACGGGGACCATCAACTGCTCGTGTTGTGCACGCTGCTGTTCTCTCAATAGAAGAAGGGACTAAAAGTTTTTTGCCGGCTCCAAACACGAATATTTGAGAAACTATTTTTCAATGACAATTAATACTCTTTCAGTTTTCCATCGGTGCCGTGAAAAGTGCTCGGGAATCGAACCTAAGACCTTCGGCGCCTGTGTCGCACTCTACCCACTGCTCTGCGACAACCACAACAACATAACGCACATACGGATACATTTAGGGACAGATGACGATTAATTTTCTTTGATATCGTTTGGCAAGTTGTTATGGAAGAACTTTATACACAACACCATACCCAAATTTCCTCCAACCATAATAATAATAATTGTTGGAGCGACATTCCACAGAGGGACCAGGGCTTAACTTGCTCATCAACTACTCGTATTGTGCGCACTACTGTTCTCTTACGGCGAATGGCGAAGTTTGAGAAGCTTTCTTTGACAATTAATACTCTTTGAGTGTTGTCACCAGCTCAAAAGAGGTGGTGCCGTGAAAAAAATCGAAGTGTTCAGCCGGGAATCGAACCTAGACCCTTCGGCGTGTGAGCGTCGCACTCTACCCACTACGCCACGGCGCCCTCCAAGGATGAGTGAGTCAAATAGATCGTCTGCAACCCCTGTATACAATACTATTGGAAACTTTGGGACCCTGTTTACATCGACGGATGATACTAAAATCAGTTAGACCACATTCAGCATGTTATGAATAGTTCATAGCAGTTGCAGCTGGGAGCGTAGACGGAGATCGTGCCCAATCGATTCGTCGTCGTTAAAAAACATGGTGTCCTTTACATCAGATTCTACTTCTTAAACTCCAACTCTTTCAAGAATTAAAGACAGGCGACTTGACTTTGGGCGTGAAGAATAATTGAATTTTATATCGAAAAGATCGTACACCATTTTCTTTGAGGATATGAAAGGCCCCAGGTCTTCAGGAAAGACCTGCTATGGAAGCCAACTTTTTCTGTATTGTACGCTCGCTATATTCGCTGCGCTCGCTATATTTGCTCCGCTTGCCATATTCGAACGAGAAGTCCAAATTTTCCGTTTGCCATTTTCGAACAAGTAGCCCAAATTTCCCGCTTGCCATTTTCGAACGAGTAGACCAAATTTCCCGCTTACCATTTTCGAACGAGTAGCCCAAATTTCCCGCTTGCCATTTTCAAACGAGTAGACCAAATTTTCCACTTGCCATTTTCAAACGAGTAGACCAAATTTTCCACTTGCCATTTTCAAACGAGTAGACCAAATTTCCCGCTTGCCATTTTCAAACGAGTAGACAAATTTTCCACTTGCCATTTTCAAACGAGTAGACCAAATTTCCCGCTTGCCATTTTCGAACGAGTAGACCAAATTTCCCGCTTGCCATTTTCGAACGAGTAGCCCAAATTATCCGCTTGCCATTTTCGAAGGAGCAGCACAAAATTGCCCGCACGCTATATTCAAACGAGTAACTCAAAATATACTCTCGCTATATTCAAACGAGTAGCCTAAAATTAGATCTTCCGGTTTAGCTTAATTCTAACTTTATAAGAGCAGACAAGGAATTTATTGGTTTCTAGAATTTAAAGAAAAAAATTGATCGACGAGCTTCTATGAACTGTAGCGGAAGTGGCTAAATTGGGTTTGGCGGTAAATTAGAGCAAAACAAAGTACATACTGTTTCGGGCAGAGTTTCGCACTATGCAGGAGAAACTTCGGGGTAGTCAAAGATTTCGTCTATATCGGCTCCGCGGTAAAAACGAACGCAAACATTAGTATCGAAGTCGAACGCAGTGTCACCCATGCTTCCTTGGAGTCGATTAAGGCAATTGAGGAACGGAACCCTCCCTCTTTCATAACAGTTTAATCATCCCAATCCTTCTTCACTGCGCAGAAATCTATACGTCACTAAAAGCGAATGATGAAGCCCGTAGTCTCTTCGAGATAAGAGTTATGTGTGCCACTGTTGGCACTATTTTGGTTTATTTCATTTGGAGAAACAGTTTCAACGACTTACTTTTTCGACATGAGCTTTGTCTTCGGATACAATGCTTAAGATGGCTAGGCCATGCAGAGCGTATGGATATCACTCCTCCAGTTCGAAAATTATTCGAATCGGAGCCATTAGGATAAAGCAGAAGAGGACAGCCTAAGCTAAGGTGGCGCACACAAGTGGAAAAGAGCTTCCGCTAACTTGCAGTGCGCAACTGGAGGCTGCTATGCAGCGATCTCCCTGGTTGGAGAGGTATAACCTGGAGTATAGCACCACACGAAAAAAAAGCTTTAAAATTGTCTGCACAAAATAACCCTTTACGATTTATGAGACTTAAACTATCTTTTCACTTGGACAAAAAGATATGCGGACATGTTTGTTTCCGCCAAATTATTTTTCCTTTTCTCTCTGCTTTGTTAAACAAACTCTTCAAAATGTGTACCAAATGTGAAGTTGACTTTCCTCTTATTTAGAATTTCCTAGAAGTCTTTAATAGCGTGACAATTTACAAACATTACATTTTAATCAATCAAAATCAAATTTAAATTCAGTCACGTTGCTGATTTCGGTCTCTTGCCTTTTTTTGTTGTTTCTACTTTTTTCGTTTCTATCATACGATTGATGAAATGTTGATGTGTGCATTTATTATTCTATTTTCATGCTTGCTAATATCTTATCTTATGTGTTACTCTGTTTTCATTGAATGTATATTATTATTACTATTTTATACGATTTATTTACTTATGTTAAGTAAAAAGTGCACTTTTTATACTGTACTACGACAATCTTGATTATGTTCTATTTATACTCTATTTTAGTTGAATTTTTCTTATTGTGTTTTTCTTCGCAGGAAGTAAACATAACTATATAGATGTTGAAAATGAATGTATATGTGTGTATGAGAGATGAATAATTATTTATTCATTTCGGTAAGTGTAAACGATATTCTTTAAATTCTAATAAGGCATGCAAATAAACGATTTCAATTCTGTTTGATTCTTTCACTCATCTGAATTTGCTGTCGGTGGAATGCCTTTAAATAGTGTCATGAAGTTAATTTTAAAAATCTACGCAAAAGTTTAACGAATTTAACACACGTTTCTGGTAAATTCACTTACCATCCACATAATGAAACTACAACTACTTTGAGAAGTCCACAACCATGAATTGCAAACTTTGTCACAAGTGCACGGCAGAGACAAAGCCACAAAGTCCTCAAATTATTTGCAACGCTTCAAAAGATCACAAAATTCAGACGGCACGCGAGACTCTGACTAATATTTAAGGACATTCCATCGCCACCTGCAAACCAAATCAAATGTAACGTCTTTGTTCACTCTTTTCAGGTCTTTCTACAAGTCACGTTTTCTTAATTCAGTTTAAAGCGATAATTAACAACTACTATCAACTACAAAACAATACGTTAAATACAAAAAGTACACAGTCTCAATCCCGATCAGTCTCAATTCAACCCTTCGCTACGTACAACGCGTTCCACAAAACTTAACACTGTGATATGAAATAAACGAAAACAAAAAATTATATAGTACCAGACGAGATTAGAGCTTGCAACACCCTCCACCACCTACTGCTGCTTAGACCCTAGTAACTGACCTTTTTGCGTAGCTTCAGCGATAGGGACTGCCGCAGTGGCGGGTCCTGCTGTTGCGGATCAGTGAATCGAGCTATGCATCGACCACTGTTGGAGGCGGCTGCTGTAGCCGCCTGTGTATGCAGCAGTAAAGAATCCACCACTGAGCCGGGACCAGCCAGCCGGCGCGCTAGCGATGGATTCTTTACTACTGGCGCTGGTGATGTGGAGGCCGACACAGATGTGAGGCCGCTTCTGTACGAAGTGGCAACCGATGACGATGATATTGATGAGGTTGATGATGAAGTGATTGCGGCTGCTGTTAGGTTGTTGTTAACGGCGTTATTGTTGTTAATATTGTTACTGTTAGTTCCACTTTGGTTGGCAGTCTTTCGCAAAAGCTTTGTGTTGTACTCGTCGCACTTGTCCTTCTCTATGCGCGTGCTGCTCAGAGATCGCTTATTGCGTTTCGTTATGGTATGGTTAACCGGAATGCCCGATGGCTGATGGTGGTGATGGTGATGGTGCAGGTGATGATGGTTATACTGAGAGTTATTGGAGATTCCCGCGTTGGCGGCATTCAGCTCCAAGACGACACCACTCGCTGCCGTGGTTTTGTTGCTGGAAGAAGAGAGACTATTATCATCGATTAGCAATTTATTGCTTACACCCGTCGTCCCCATTCTTGCGGCAATCGGATTTGAATTGTGATCGACAATCGCACCCGAACCTGTTACACCTGGAGAAGCACAGACAGATAATACTGAGGATGAGGAAGTGGTAGTATTGTTGCCGTATGTACAAGTGGCAGTGGTTGAGCTGTCGCGCAAGTATCGGCCAGCACTACTAGCTGCCGCAACACCCAATACAGTAGTACCAGCAGTATGTAACGGTGGTGGTGATGGTGGAGGATGTTGTTGGTCGACGCTGTGCGTTGTGGTCCGGTACCGGATGCGAGATCGTCCGCGCAACGTCATATGATGTAAGTGATGACCCAACCGTGACGAAGATCGAACTGCTGGCACTGATGCTGTTGTCGTCACTGTATTGTTGTTGCTCGTCGTGTTGTTGCTGTTCAAGTTGCTGTTGTTGTTGTTGTTGTTGTTGGTGGTGGTGGTGTTGGTGCTGTTGTTGATGCTGCTGCTGTTGTTGTTGTTGTTGATGATGTTCTGAGCGGTGGTTGTGATGACCCCACCGCCAGCAGTAACACCTCCACCACTGTCCACATCGCGAACTATTGGAATTTTACTCTCAGTTATCGATGCCATAACACTGTTTTGATGATGATTGTTGGACGAGGATATTAGGGTGTTGTTGTGGGTTTTGGTCTGTTTATTTAAACTACTAAGGGTTGGTGCAGTCACATCATGATGGTGTTGTTGCAGTTGCTGTTGCTGCTGCTGTTCTTGCTGGAAATGATGATGATGGTGATGATGATGAAGATGATGATGGTTTTGTAGGTTGGAATTTGGAGCGGGACCTGTTGCTGCTACCCCAGCACTTGAACTGTTATTATTGTTATTAGTAGAACTAGTAGAAGAAGTAGTAGTAGTAGTAGTAGTAGTAGTTGAAGTTGTCACAACAGTTGATGTTGTTGAGGTGGTAGATGGAGAGGTGCTGTTAGTGGTACAAGAGTAGGATGTTGATGGGATATTACTCTGTTGTGCTTCCGCTTTACGTAAGTGCATAAGGCCCATTCTGGTAGGTTTCAATTCAAATGAGTGTGTTTTTATCATTTTTTTTTTTGTTCATTTTGAAACAGGAGAGGCAGGAAAAAAGAAAGAGAAACATTGATGAGTACATGTACCCATTCTCGGGAATAAACTACTTAGAAAAACTAACAGTAAACAAGCAAGGCGCTCAAGCAAGGATACGAACAATCCAATTCACTGGGGAAAGCGTTTATTAATATTCATGTCTTAAGAGAACTTCAATGTTTTTAACCAAAACGAGAATTTTATTTTTCAGGAGCAAAATTAAAAAACGATGAATTTTGTTCTTTATTTTCTTTTTTTTTTTTTTTTGCACATTTTATATCAAAAAACAAATTTTATTGGCATGCGTTACATAAAATACAAATATTAAGGAAGAACATGTCACATAATACAATGTTATTTAAGAAATAAATTTTCACCTATATTTAATTTTATTATTATTTTTTTTTTGCCATGAGGAGGGTTTAGTACATATTGTATATACAACATATTTTAGATTCAATTTATACCGTTTTCTCTGATGTAATTTTGCTTTGACAAAAATTTATTTGGATTATAACAGTTTTTATTATTTTGAGTATAACAGTGGTTATCAGTGTCTATCTTTTTTTAAGCCTAAAAATAAACTAAGTGACCATGTCAACTACCCACAATTTACCTATTTGAAAAGGACACAATGTTGAATTCTCTAATTTTTAAAAATAAACTTTTTAAAGATCCAATTTACCGGGATCACAGGTTGGAGAGCAAGAAGACACAAGTATTTGACGGACAACACAGTGTATTTGTAGAGTTGGTCGTGCAATTGTATACTTTCAGGTCAAACTTAAAACTGAGTGTAAACCTACTGAAAGCTTTATATACATTTGGACATCATTTCTGGCACATTTTTGATAATTTCATCGAAGATTAAACAGTCACTCGTTTTGAAAATGAGCAGAAATTGACCAGTATTGTTTTTTCATTTTCACAACTAAAGTATTTCTGTGAAGATGGCTTTCGATGTACTACACTGAGCTAGGATGCTTATTTTGCGTTGACTGCTCCTCAACAGGGGGAGGTTTTTCTGGGGTTCTTATGTGAAGTCAGCATTAACCAACGGAGGGTTGTAAATCACTTGAATCACTAACGTTGTTTCATAAATCCTTCCTGTATACCTCTTTTAATCCTCCCCTAGTTTATTTTGAAATTTTATGCTTCAAATAACGTTCTTTCTTCTCTTACTGATCTATTACTCAGATCTAAAACGTCTTCATTTTAATGTCAATAAAAACCCTAAATTTTGTCGAAATGCCAGCCACTTTTGTTTAGCCCACTGTGAGACAGTGAAGTTTCGGAACCTGTTTAATTTAAAAACTGAAGAACCATTCACTACAAAACAGGTAAAAATCGGTTAAGGTGAACTTTTCTTACCATGTAAAACCCTCTAAATGCTTTTGCTTAGTATAAGAACCGCATTTCAACCCTCTTTACAGAGCGAAAACATAAAAATTTGCAAATTTTAGGGCTACTCACAGCTAATTACTTTCGACCATTTCAACCCTAGAGTTTTGTGTCTGTATTAGAATTATCATACTGGAAGTGAATTCTTTTACAACCACATTTTGACCAATATAAAACCTATCGCTGAATTTGGAATAATATTGATTTCTTTTAATAACCCACAAGGCAGGCACTTACAACAGTAGATCTATTTCTGTACCCACAAGTACGGTCTTTAATGCAGTGTAAAGGGAGGAGAGGAAAAGCGTGGGACTAATAATAATTGTATGGTGCGACAGTCCACAGGGGACCTAGTTTGCTCATCAACTATTCGTCTTGTGCGTGCTACTGTTCTCTCACGAGTAGAAGGGACCTACAGTATTTTGCCGACACCGAACGGCGAAGTTTGAGAAGCTTTCTTAGACAGTTATCACTCCTTGAATGTTGTCAGCAGCTCGAAAGAGGTGGTGCCGTGAAAAATTCGATGTTTTCAGCCGGGAATTGAATCTACCCCTTCTGCGTGTGAGTGTCGCACTCTACCCACTACGCCGCGGCAGCCTTCAGCGTGGAACTAAAGGGAAATTTAAAAAACCAATCGAACAAAGGATGACAATCACTTTTGAAAATTGAAATATTCTTAAACAAAACCTTGAAAACCTTGGTTATATTGCTAAAATAAGTTTCCATCATATGAGGTATACAACATGACTATAAGTTTTGTTACATTTTACTGCACGTTTCCCCAGATAGCCAAGAGGTATAAATGAATTATAGTAAGCAACAAGGAGAGTTAAATGCCCCTTGTTTGACGGGCTGTCCATGCTACACCAAGAACAGAAATCTAGTTGATAGACCTGTCAATTATCAAATCATACCGATTAGTTTCGAAACGACATGTAACATTAATTTCGTTTAAACCAAAATGGTGCGCATTACCATAAGTCGGCTTTAGTCAAAATTTACAACATACACCCTCTCAACTGTTATACTCAATAAATAATCCTGCTTTCAAAAAGAAATTACATTCCATACCCGGGCAAATCGCTAAAGTAACAACTAACCAATTTGTAAATTGAAACACACATTAACAAACTCTGTTAACAATTTATACGTATATAGAAAATTTTAATTACAATTTGTATCATACTTATTTGACGAAATGCGAAGCATTTCCAAAAAACATAAAATGCAAGCATTCACAACTACATTCCTATGATTAGGGGATCAGTAAAAACAAGGTATATATTTATGTATACAACAATTCAACAGGACCAGGAAGAAAAATAAAACATATTACAGCATCGCAAATCAAAAAAAAAAAAAAACAAAAAAATTACGGTAACGAGAACGAAATAACTCTTCAAGCGAAAACAATTCCAATCAGGACCAAACCCAATCACTTTTTACTTACCTCTTGCTATAGAAGGCAAGCCCTTTGCTCCTTGTACTACTGCTAATTGAACTCGTACTGGTTGTGGTCGTAGTGCCACCGGCTGATGTCGCCTGAGCTGTTGTCTGCACGTGGATGCAATCGATGGTGCTCTTCAGCAACTGCGACGGCGAAGTGGTGCTCAGGACATTTACAATGTTACCATTGTTATTCCTGAATGGTTGCGAACGGGCGCGTGTGTGCCTCGCTGGATTATCACAGTCACTGCAGATTATTTTGAAAAAGGGATACAATCAAAATTTGCAAAAAACTCATAGTTTGCACCCACTTACAGTGTTCCGGGCACATTGACCGATCTAGAGTTATGCTGCCTCCGCATGGCCTTGATTTGATTGAGCTTATCGCCCTGAGTTTGAGCGTTCTTCTTGTCGATAGCTGCCTGAGTCATTTTAACCGTGGATGCAATAGTGTGTTTATTTGCTGCTTCAAAAATATTGCATGGTTTCTTCAGCTTCTTCTCCGTGTACATCGGTTCTATTGTGATCTTGTTGTTGTCCACCACATCCGTGCCGCTACGAAGCAGTTTCTCTGCGTCATTATTATCTTCGTCGCTGGTGGATTCGCCTTCTTCACTTTTCGTTGTTTCGAGCACTTTCTTTTTGGGCACATTTCCATTTTCGTTCTCCTCATCGTTGATGTGCATGGTGTCCACTTTCTGTGAGATGCGCTTCACTCTGGTCAGAAGAACCTCGGAATTGTCGTTTATTTGATTGTTAGTCTTTCCGTTGAGGACTTTGGAATAGATGCCGTACTTATGCTTTGGCGGTTCGGTGTTCCATCGTTTTCGATGGCGTTCGCCTTCGGCCCAAAGCCATGCTTGTTTGCTGCAAACGAATTCAAATCGTACATTTTTCGAAATTGAGAACCGAAATGGAAACTTACTCTTCCATCCACTGTTGTTGGTGGCCAATGACAGAGCCTGGTCGGCAGAGTCGAAGCCATGCTATCGCTTCCAGAGCCGTGAACCCGTAGTGCTTCATGATGTAGGCACCGATGAGGCTTCCTGTTCGCCCAAGACCAGCTAAAACATTGATATTAGTTGAATGATTAATTCCGCTACCTTCAGAAGTCACAAACCTTTGCAGTGAACAGCGATTGCGCCCTTAGTCGTTTCACAAATTGTAAGGAACTTTTTTAAAATCAAATCACTTGGCGTGCTTCCGTCGATAAAAAACAAATCCTTGTGATCGAAACCAGCGTTCTCGAAGCTAGACGCATGATAGACTTTCGCATTCAACCGAATCACTGTGGTGACGTTGTTCTCGCGAAAGTATTCAAAGTACGTCTCAGGGGAATGACAAGGATAACCGTTCGATAGTGTTTTCGATTTCTGATGTGGCCCGCAAAACGCGATAAACTTCTCCGGCACAATCCAATTGAAGTCGCCATTCTCGACGCGTTCAAAGTATTCGTACTCTTCCGCGTCGAAATCGTCGAAATTAAAGAAGCCTGCCTTTAGCGCCTTGTAAACAGCATTTATGCAATCGATGAGGGAGATCTTGTATCCACTCGGGCCGTAGGACGCGTCACAAAATCGCGTATACGCCGGAATGTCCCCAGCTACCAAGGGCCGATACGCCTCCTCTGGTGTTCTGTTCAAGTAGATAACCTGCAAGGAGCAAATTTGTCTGTAAAAAGCCTATCCTCCTCCAGGATTTGAAAATGTATTTCGCACTTACTGCATACGAACCGATCAGATACGCGGCATTCAATCGCTTTGCCGAGTTCATTGATGTGTAGTGAATTATTTTTTTATTCGCGTGCCATTTGGATGTGACTTTGCGATTGAGCTTTTGGCAGTATCGGTAGAGCATGCAAATGTTGAGTGGCCCAAAGTCATTGTAGAAGTTCTCGTAGACAAAGTCATCGTCTATGCTAAAGTAATGCGTACTTGGTGTGTTCTTTGGCTTGAAGTTCTTTTTGAAGGCCACAAAGTAGAGCCGATCTGAAATGTAAACAAAATTTTATTAAAAACCAAATTAACTCAACGAATTGAGAAGATATGCTAATGACAAATGAACTACTTTTGTTTTTGGCAAAAGAAAGAAGCCGATAAGTGTTTTGAGGGATACAACTTGAAGTGATAAGAGAAGCAATCACAATGTGACGTTGCTGTTGTTTACACTGTATATGGCACAAGACACACAGTGTGAAAGTACAAATTCAGGCAAGGCAGTGATGCGCAAAGAGATCTCTACTAGACTCATTCGCGGTCTCGTAGCTGCTGAACTCTGTGGACATCCGCAAGGAAATATGTTGCGTTCAAAGAAACGTATTTTTCAATTCTACCAAGTCGCGAAATGCGCCACTCTCATCTTCGGCGTCATCATACATATATTCCTATTTTTAGAACAATATCAATTCACAGCGACTTGTGAAAAAAAAAATATTGCTAATCACATTTCAAGCAGGACCACAAATAATCCCCGAGCGCATGCAGAGAGAGAGAGAGACAATTAACATTTCATTTCAACAGAAAATCGAATATTGAATGAAATTGAGCACGTGCAGATCCAATTACACTAGATTTCTGCGAATCCCCATTTGTAGCCGAGCACGTGCTCGACCAACATTAAGTAGCACCAGCCGACAGACAGTCGTTTCCGAGAAATGTTTTGCATGATTTAGTGACGTTCCATCGGTTTTATTGTTTCTGCATGACGAAAAGACAAAAGCCATCGGGTCAGGCGGATGGCAGCTTGTTGCTTCAGTCAACACGAAGAAACAAAAGTTGGCAGCGTACAACATTTTGCGTACTCACCATTATTGCTACATCGATAACCTACATTCGGTAGAGAACGTGGCCTATATTGCAGCCATCAATTTGCTGCGGAGTGCATAAAACTGTACACTTCACATTTCTTGAGTCTCATAATCATTACAGTGCGCTGAGTGCTCGTTGCTAAGGAGACGGCACGAAAACTTTTAGAAAACATTCGTTCTTATTCACTTTTCCACACTAAACCCTTTTCTTTGGTGGCTGTTGCTTGAAACATTCATCGCAGTGGTTGTTCTCTCTCGAGTGGGAGACTGCTGTGGTGGTGTACAATTCAACGGAAGGTGCTTCAAGTTTGTTTTGTACTCAGAAGTAACAGATGCGTGCTGTCCTCATCACATCCCATTTCCTTACTCATTTCGAAATGAACACGTAGATTAAGCGACTAAGGGAGTTTATTTTCGACCTTGGCTTATTGAAGCGAAAGCGAGTAGAATACATTTGTGTTGAATTAAACCCGGCAGCGCCTTAGCTACGCCTGGAGGTAATTGAAAGTAATTAAAATTCCCTTGTGAGATAATCATTTCCAAGGCGTTAAACGCAAGTGCAGAATTTCCCTTTCCATAGACTCAACCCTTTCCATTCAGGGATTTTCCCTGAGGCTTTGCGCAGATGTTTTACAATTTTCCTAATGTAATTTATACCTATTTTTGTTTTCTGAATTTTCGTGTTGCTTCCGCATATAAATATCCTATGAAAAGCAATTGTTTTAGCAAGCCGCCCTCCAACGAGCTCGTGTCTCTGCTTTGCATCAGATATTAAGGCCGAAGTTCGGTTTGGAATTGTGGAGAGTTTCTTTGAGCCACGAACAAAATGACTTTGCCATGTGAAAAGTTCTCACAGGAAGGCTAAATTAAAAAAGTTTTACCAATTGAAACCACAGCATGGGGACGAAGGACGCAAAACAATGAGAAGAGCATGTAAATTGACATGAAGGGCCTTTTCGTTGTTATCAAAATCTAAATGATGTACATACAAAAGTGTTGAAAGGACAACTTTCCTTCATTCAATTCATTGAACACAAGAAAGGAGACTTTTGCATATCTTACGTAATTTGTTTCTCTCTTCAAATATGACACAAGGCTTGCCACACATAAGATTTGTAACTATAATGTGTATGTTTCCGCGTATAACAATAGGTTAAAATTTAACTTTTGTAATTTCGGAAATACCAAATTTGGATCCAAACGAGAGCTGTTCCATGTGTGTTGCAAATTTTAAATTCTGTTGTCGTTTATCGTAAAATATAGATTTCAGTGCGTTTTGCAGTTGGCGAATGGTGCCTAACCCTGTTCACTGTGTGTGTCAATCAGTTCAACTTGATTGACTTTCAACAGAGTAAGACCCCCAAGATCAGAATAAGACATAAAGTTGAAATTTGTAAATTAATTCCGTTTTTTATGTTCCTTAAAAAAAAAATGTAAAAAAATACATTACTCAAAGTATTATCCCTCGAAGACGATGACTTTTTACCATCTCTGAAGTAATTGTCGAGTAACATCTAAAAACAAATATTCCTCTCTGGTATATATCCGACTCGAACCGGAGTTTTGCATCCGTCGAAAGACTGTAGTCGAAAGACTGTAGTCGAAAGACTGCAGTCGAAAGGAGTAAGGTCTGGGATAAAATCTACCACTTCAGCATTCTCAGGTAGTTTTTGATCACTACAACGACATGAAGCTGAGCTTTATCATGTTCCAAAAACCATCTTGTCATACCTTCAAGTCTTTTCAGGCCGTTTTTCAAAAGCTCAAAGACAGTCCTCGAAAACGTTTCCCATCAATGGCTTCGTCTGGTTAAAGAAGCTCATAATACACAAAACCCGTCTGGTCCCACCATATGCATAGTATGGCGGATGTTTTTCTTTGGCGTCGATGTAGACAATGTAGAAACGGCTTCACCGGGCTTTGTATAGTATTTTTCCTTCTGGGGGTTATCGTAGTGTACGAGGGGAGTTCAATATAGGTATACCGGTATGATTTTTTTTTTTTTTGAAAATAAAACTAGTTATTAATGAGAAAGTAAAATCATTTTATTCAAAGTATTGACCCTTGTTTTGTACACATTTTGACCACTTTTCTGGCAGTTTGTGAATACCACGCCAATAAAATTGTCTTTTCAAGCAAACCAATCAGACACCCAATTTTCGACCTCCTCGTAGGAATCAAAGTGCTGCTCAGCCAATGCGTGTTCCATCGGTGAAAACAAATGGTAGTCGGAAGGAACCAATTCTGGTGAATACGACGGGTGGGGTAGCTGCTCCCAGCCAAGTGTTTTGATTGTATCCTGAACCGGTTTTGCTTTGTGTGCAGGTGCATTGTCATGGAGCAAAATTACCTTGCCGTGTCTTCTGGCCCATTCTGGTCAATCCTTCTCGATCAATAATAATAATTGTTGGCGCTACAGTCCAAAGGGGGACCAGGGCCTAGCTTGCTCATCAACTACTCGTGTTGTGCGCGCTACTGTTCTCTCACGAGTAGAAGGGACCTTTGCGGACTCCGAACGGCGAGTCCTTCTTCTCTCACGAGTAGAAGTAACCTCCGAAGTAACTCCGAACGGCGAAATTTAAGAAGCTCTCTTAGACAGTTATTACTCTTTGAGTGTTGTCAGCAGCTCGAAAGAGGTGCTGCCGTGTCGAAAAATTGGTGTTGAGCTGGGAGTCGAACCTAGACCCTTCGGTGTGTAAGCGTCGCACACTACCCACTACGCCACGTCGACCACCGATCGATGCCTGGTTTAAATTGATCATTTTTTGTCGGTAGCGATCAGTATTAACGATTTTACCAGGTTTTAGAAGCTCATGGTACAGCACACCTTTCTGGTCCCACCAAACACACAGCATTGTCTTCTTGCCGAATCGATCTGGTTTTGCATTCGATGTTGATGGTTGTCCCAGATTTAGAATTCTTAAAATAAATCCATTTTTCATCGCCAGTAACAACCCGATGCAAAACAGATTTTCTTTCGTGTCTTTGAAACAAAATTTCACAAGTGTTTTTTCGGTTTTCCATCTGTCTTTCATTCAATTCATGTGACACCCATTTTCCACACTTTTTGATCTTTCCCATAGCTTTTAAACGGTCAGAAATTGTTTGTTGTGCAACATTTAACATTGCTGTCATTTGCCTTTGACTCAAAGTGTCATCTCAATACAATATCGTTTGCAATTCGGCGCCTTCAAACTTTTTTGGTGGTCTTCCACGTTCTTCATTTCTCACATCAAAATCATTATTTCTGAACCCTTGAAACCATCTTTTGCATGTTGCTTCTGATAGAGCATGATCACCATATGCCTCGACAGGCATTCGATGCAAGTTTGTAGCACTTTTGTTCAAATGAAAACAACAAATTAATGCTCTCCGCAAATCATCACTTTCTGGTACAAAATCCGACATTTTTAACACGATGAAAAAATATGATATTGTCTGTTCAATGACTTGATGTGTACTTAATATTTTTCAAAGATGTCATAGCAAACAAACAAAAAAAAAATAAGGGCTTGTTCACAACAAATGTTCCCTATCGAGACATTTGTATCTTGACGCTCACTTCATACCGGTATACCTGGTATTCTCGCTATTGGGGTAAAGCTGTGATTATATATATAAATTGACGTATATACCAAGTAATACTACTATTTTAATTCATTTATGTAAAATTTCATACAAATGTGATTATTAATTCGTGTTTTATCTCTAGGTAAACAGAATCAACTGAGAAGATGACGGTGAAAATTGAGCATCGCGCTGTAATTAAATTTCTCACTAAGCAAGGAAAAAGTCAAAAAACTAATCCTGAAGAGATGGTGGCTGTTTACCAAAGTTTCCGCACCTTCATTATCAACTGTGCAAAAGTGGTCAAGTGAATTCAAGAGAGGCAGAGAGAGCACTAAAGACGACCCCCGCTTCGGAGCCCAGGCTACTGCTTGTACGGGAGAAAACATCAAAGAAGTCGAAAAACTTGTTCTTGCGGATGCCCGAATGCGTTGAGGTGAAAATAATGGCAGAGATCACAAAGTTTTCAACTGATACCATTCACACCATTCTTCATGACCAACTTAACCTTTCAAAGATCAGTCGAAGATGGGTGCCACGAATGATAACAGCGCCTCAGAAAAAAGTGAGAATCACATACTGTAGATAGCTTTTGGAGATGTGTAGTGAGAACGCGGACGGTGTTATGGATCGAATTGGTACTGGGGACGAAACACTATGCCACTATGACCCTGAAAGCAAACAAGAGTCCATGCAGTGGCATAAAAAAGGAACAGACCTCCTGAAGAAGTTCAAAGTCACTCCATCTGCCGGGAAGCTCATGGTCACAGTTTTTTGACTCAAAGAAAATCTTGGTCACTGAGTACAAGAAAGAATGTGAAACCATCAACGCCACATCCTGCGCTTCCACTTTGCATAATTTGCGGGAGAAAATTAAAAAGAAAAGACGGGGTAAACTCGCAGCGGGTGTGTTGCTTCTTCATGAAAACGCTTCTGGTCACACGGCGCTTTTAAAAGACTGTTGCGCGAGTTTGTGGTTTCGAAGAAATCCATCACCCACCCTATAGTCCAGACCTTACCCCTAGTGATTATTTCCTGTTTCCGGATTTGTAAAAAATGTCTTCGTGGAAAAAGATTTTCGGATGATGAAGAACTCAAGTCTGCAATAAATGGGTATTTTGAAGAGAAAGACAACATTTATTTTTTTGAGGGTTTAAAAAAGATGTAACAAATGCATTGATGTTAGGGGAGATTATATTGGAAAATAAAAACAATTTGAATTGAATTCGCATTTCCTTCATATCGATACCGAGAATATATTAAACGCCCCCACGCCCTACTTTTTGTCTTCAGTTGCGATCCAATAAAAAACTCTTTTTCTTTGATGTGTTTCCAGGAGCAGGTCCGAAGTGAAAGACCGCGTTTCGACATCTCTCGGTTTTAACTCAAATGGCACTCAATCTCCCCGATTCTGAATAAATGACAATTTCTTTAAACTAACGAAAATTGTTTGTTTATTCTGCGTTTGCTAAAAATCTTGATCTAGTAAAACCTCCAATTCCTCATCTTCAAACTTTTTGGGTAAACCAAGACGCTCTTTATCAGCACTTCTAAGATCACCACTTTTGAAGCGTCGGAACCAGTCATTGCATGATTTATCGGTCGGAGCAGGTTCACCATAAACTTCAACAAACACTCGGTGAACTTCAGTTGCACTTTTCTTCCAATTAAAAAAAAATTCGAAAATTCCCGCAAATTCTGTTTATATATGAGAAATCCGAACATTTTAGATTTGTTGTTGTCTTAAAAAGACACTAATACCCAGTTTTTATTGCTGACAAATGTTACAACTTTCCAATGAAGTGGGTAATAGCTTCCAAAATCCGCCACACCTTGCAAGTGGCGCCATCTTTTGCAAAAGCACCGACCCCCAATCATTTCGTAAATGTATACAGCCACTATGTTTCTTCCAATGAAAATCTCAGCGGTAAAGAAGGCACCGAGACTGAAGAAGGTACAGAAGGTATAGAGGCACTATGTCTCTTCCAATGAAAATCTCAGCGGTGAAGAAGGCACCGAGACTAAAGATTTGCATTAAGGGGGGCAAGAAAAGACTGACGTTATTATTTAACTACGCTCTTGAGATGCTTGTGTGACTTATTATTCGCGACTAATGTTTTCCAGAACAAAGGTATGGATGCAAATATCTCTTAAATCTGTTGCTAGATGACTACAAATTGCCGTTCTAATATGCATTCTTAACCAGTCGTTAAGTCTCATTCCATTTATGAAATCTTCGATGAACACAAATACACTCTTGTAAGAAACCCATTTGAAATGTAAGCAATGGATACTTTTGCATGAGAGTTTTTTTAAAAATTCATTCAATAACCTTCACATAATCCGGCCAGCAACAAGTGAACACTCAGCAAGGAGTACCTGATTCAGCAGTTGATACACGGCCACCACTTGGCAACGGCCACAATTAATATGAATTCATTTGTCATCCACAGCAGAAACCCAACGACAGGCTCTATAAATAAATTGCACCTTCTGGGCAGTAGATGGCAATCAATTATCGCAAAACAATTGAAGTCACAAACAGAATATTTACGGCCTCGACCGAGTCCTCACGCCTCTCCCATCTGCGATGATCTTGTTTGCCATTCGCGATTCCAGCAACACGAAACGGAAGCGCCCGGACGCACGAAAGAGGCAGGAGTCTTTGAAACTTTTTATACGCTCAAAACAACATCAACAATCATAGACTCCGCGACACAGAGACGCACAATGAAGCACGGTTTCTTTGTTTTAATTACAAATCAAACCGTGCATGCATAACGTATAGTTTCGCTTAACAAAAACTTGACACATGACTATTATCGATTGGTCGATGAAAATATCGACTCCTTGACAGGGGACGCCAGGGGAAAACAGGTGGTAATCCATACTCGTCACACGAGACAGCCACCCACTAAACATCAGCAGCCACCCGAAACACGAGAAACTTGAAACTGTTTACACGGTGTAAAATTAAATGCAAATTTGTTGCCATGAAACCCCGGCTAAGTCGAGTGCATGACGCAGCCACGGGTTTTGCATTTTCTCGATTAGGTCGACTGTACAACACGGAACGGGGCGATGAATAACTGCACTGATGTTGTCATAATGATGTGTTGGTGTGTGGGGGGCTGGCTCGTGCAGCTAGACACGGTTTTGGTGGCTTCTCCTGCCAGATGATGTCAATTCTAATTGACAGAAATGTATTACGCGCTTTCTGCTTGGCATGCAATTGCACTCATCATTAATTGCAAAAGTGTAAATTACAGACTTGAATTTGAAGTGTCTCCCATTGACAGAGGAGACTTTGCAGTCGAAGCCAACACTTGGTCTAGATTTTGTCATCATTGCAAATCGTGTTGACAGGTCATTAGTGCATCTTAGGCCGCTTTCGTTCGTCCGCCTTTGTGCATTTAATGGCGGCGTGTTTGACGTTCGGTGCAGCTGCGGAAACGGATTGAATTTGAAAGCAGTCAAAGCGATTGCCACTCATGCCGTTTGATTGCTTGACGCAATGAATCTTGAATAAGTGCCCATTTCGATGTCAAGTGAGAAACTCAGCTTCAAAGATTTCAAACGGAACTATGCGATGTTTACTTTTCAAGTTCCAGAAGGGATTTCATAACAAAAGGAAATCCGTTTGACGTAGGAGAAGAATGCGTCTGTAACTCCCGGGAGAAAGTGTATTGCGTAACGTTTGAATTTTTAACGAAAGAGTTGCGAGGGAAGACGATATCCTTTAGACTCCCTGCCCGGAATATTTGAATAAGAAATTCCGTTCACATATAAAAGGAAAGCACGAAATGCTACTTCGTTCACGGGGAGTAACGCATGTCGTTTGGAAATAATACAAAAGGCAAATGCGCCCGAATGACAAGGGCACGATTGAAACATATGATGCTGGGTCACATAAATGCGTGTGGGATGTAATTTAAACATAATTAATGATGATTCGTTTGAAATATTGGTGGAATGTGCTTGGAAAAGAACAGTTGGAAAAGGGTGAAGCCGGTGTATTTTACATTCTAAGTGTAGGCCATGGTTTGACGACGAGTGCAGGCAAGCATATGCAGCCAAACAAGACGCCTATAAGGGGACGCTGCATCGAACAACCAGGGCTGTTCGTGAGCTCTACGAACAGAGAAGAAGGGAAGGGCAACTATTTGTCAAAAGGAAAAAAAGGAAAGGAGCATGAGAACCGCGGGGAAAAGGGAAAGGTGTTATGGCAGGAATGAAGTCCGAAAGTTTTACCGATAGGTAAAACAGCTATCCGGAGAATACAAGGCTCGGACCACGGCCTGCCGGGACCAGAATTAACAACCAATAGTAGAGTCGCAGTCTGTGCTGGTGATCTGAAAGGATCATTTCTGCAGACTCCTTAATGGCGATGGCCCAAATTAAGCTGTAAGGCAGAATGTTCCACTTAGTTTGGACGAGTGGACTTAGACGAGGTGAAGATAGCAATATCCAAGCTAAAGTCTAACAAAGTTACTGGAGCGGATGGACTGCCCGCAGAACTATTTAAAGCAGCTGGAGATGAATTGGTTGGGCGCATGCACCAACTCATCTGTAAGATATGGTCGGAGGAAAGCAAGCCTGATGAGTGGAATCTCAGCCTCGTTTGCCCGGTTCACATGAAAGGGGACCCCTTTGACTGCGCCAACTACCGAGGGATTAGTCTCCTGCAAATCGACACTCACCACCTATTCGTCGATTTTAAGGCCGCATGTGATAGTGTGCATAGAGACGAGTTACACAGCGCCATGTCTATTTTTGGCATTCCTACCAAACTCGTCAGATTGTGTAGGAAGACGATGGAGAACTCTCGCTGCTCCGTCAAGGTCAGTAACGAACTCACCGAGATCTTCAATGTCAAAAAAGGTTTTAGACAAGGCGACGCACTGTCACGTGACTTCTTTAACATCATCCTCTAAAAGATCGTACGAAACTCACAAGTCAACACCAGAGGCACAATCTTCCAGAAGTCAGTTCGATTGCAAGCTTACGTTGGTGACATTGACGTGATTGGCTGAACACAGCGAGCCGTCAATGAGGCGTTTGCTGGCATTGAAGCGGAAGCGGCTAAAATGGGTCTGGCGGTAAATGAGGGCAAGGCTAACTACATGCCGTCATCAAGGAAGGACACACAACATCGACGTCTCGGACTGAGCGTCACATTAGGCAGCAGAAACTTCGAGGTAGTCAAGGACTTCGTCTACCTCGGCTCCGCGGTGAATAGGGACAACAACATCAGTACCGAAATCAAACGCAAAATCACTCTTGCCAATCGCTGTTTCTTTGGGCTAAGGAGGCAATTGAGTAATAAAGCCCACTCTCAAAGGACAAAGCTCGCTGTATCTAACAGCTTGACCATCCCCTTCCTACTCTACGCGGAAACCTGGACGTTACCAAAGGCGGATGAAGAAACCCTTAGTCTTTTCGAGAAAACAGTTTTGCTCATGATTTGCTTTGATGACTTCTGGAGGAGAAGATTTAACGACAAACTCTATGCGCTGTACAGGGACATGCACCTGGTCAAGCGTCTACGGATACAACGCTTAAGATCGCTTGGCCATGTAGAACGTATGGACACCACTGCTCCGGCCCGAAAACTCTTTGAATCCGAGCCATTGGGACAACGCAACAGAGGACGACCTAGACTAAAGTGGCGCACACAAGTGGAGAAGGACCTCAACCAACTTGGAGTGCGCAAGTGGAGACAGCTGGCGAAAAATGGAGCTGGCTGGAGAGGCATGCTGGTTGAGGTCCAGGTCCACCCCGGACTGTAGCGCCACAAGAAGAAGAAGAAAAAGTGTAGTTTTGCTTTAATAATAATAATAATTGGATGGCGCGACCGTCCGCAAGGGGACCAGGGCATTCTTTAACATGGTTGATTTACTTTTTTCAAACGTGTTTAGCAATTTTTGCCAATGATTTATCAGTCTAGCACAAATTCACTGCCACTTGTCGAAAATCTACCGCGGTTTCTTTTTTTCGCTGTTCAGCTGACATGATCACTTTTTGAAGCAAAATAAGTTTATGCACTAAAAACTAATTCAAGAATATCATGGCTCCTGTGCTACATAAATAATTATAAATTTTAAGGGGAATATAAGAAGAATTTAACGGAAACGAGTAGCGTACGGTAAATTACGTTGTTTGTTAGCTCCATTTCTTTATTAATTCTTATGGCTTCCTAAAGTAATCAAAATAGAAAGGTACATATGCAAGGTGATAAAATGCAATTAGCTTTTTAGATTAAAAATGCAAAAATAGAAAATATCCATCCACATTCATAGCAAATATTTGAAATTGAATTATGTCGGCCAATGCAAGGCTCAACACTTTTGTGCAAGCGTAGCAACTTCATTACTGCTTCGACCATTTTATTCTGTTCTGTTTGTTTGTTCTATTTTAAAACTCAAATGGTTTGAGCCCGAGCTATTTTTAAGTTTATAGATCTGTTGCAATTGATTTGTGTACAGAAATTAGTAGTTGAGTACTTCGGGTACGGGTACGAGAATCTCTCTTGCAGAGAGTAACTCCACCAAAACTTGTGAAACGACTTTTCGTAGAAATTCGTAAACAGCTATCAGACATATTAAATGTCAAACGTTTTTTTATTTTCGTTTTGACAGCCACCATCCTTTTTTCTTCGGCAGAAATTCGTAGGGAGGGGAAATATTTTGCTCTCTCAGGAGCTCTCTCTTCTACAAAAAAAAATCAGGTAATGGAATGGAAAATGGAATAATCAGGTAACATTCCTGGCAATTCAGAGCAATTGGAACGAACCTTATGTTTTTTCCGTTCCAATGATATGTTGAGCCATTTTGTTCACTTCAACCGCTATTGCTATTGCTTTAGAGAAGCTGGAACATATTTCAGTGTAATCTTTTGGCCAAGCCAATAGAAAGAAAATTTATTATAATTTAAACTACTACACATACCTTTTCAGGAAAATAATAGAAAGTTAATGACCTCATTCCCATATCTGTCTTTTTACAAAAACGAACTCGTTTTATGACACGACTTCTTAAAAGTATAATTCAAAGCTTTCTTCTTTTCGGAGTGTTTCTTCATATCAGTCTATATTAATATTTTTTCAGCACTTATTTTCGCGAAAATAAAACTTCTACGCGGCAAATGCGCCTTTTTCTAGAAACCCTACCCACCACCGTCTACTATATTTAATTTAATTACCCTGGAAACACTCCGTTGTTGAAACGCATAACTTGTTTATTTGCGAGTCATAAAGTTTTTCTCCATTCATCTGCCTAAGTGACTCGTTCACCAGCCCGATTGTTTTTTTCTTGGAAGTGTATTTGTGTGCACGTGAAACAGTTTTTATGTTCTTTTTATTTTGATTCATTTTATGAATGGCTGCTGTTTGCAAACAATGAGATGCTATCGGGGCATTTATTGTTTTATGATTTTTACGCGTTTTTTAGGGAATTAAGTTGATTTGTGTATGTGCCCTTTGCACTGGCAGTTTCGGTTTTGCAGTTGTAATTTAGATATACAAACGGAAACATTTGAAAAAGTTGATGTTTTCTTTGATCTCATTTTTGTCTTTCGAATCTTTATCTTCCCCGGCAAATATTAAGGGCACTTCGTCAGGTTTTTGTAATTCAGATAGTCTATCTTTTATATCTTGTACTTCATTTGTTCAGACAACAAACCCAATATAAGATCGATATATGCGCTTTGAGTATATTATTATATTCCTTAAAAAAATTGAAGGTATTTATTTTTCAAACTCCGCCTACTCATAGAATTTGAAATGCAAGCCGTGCTTCACTTACAAATTACGTTAAAACTATATATTGTGATTTTAAAACTAGTTTAGAACTCTTCTTACAAATTGCGACTTTATTGATTCTGACAAATGGACTAATTTTTGTAAGGGCGTGTTATCAACAATACCATTTACAAATTTATTAAAAAAAATATTCACGAAACCTTCAATAAAGGTTTCTATTTTTTTTTCAAAAATGTCTTTGCAGATTGGATTTGACACAAAATAAATAACTGAGGAAATTTAAAAAAACTGAAAAAGGGGCAAAATTTTAAACGTCACGAAATTTTAAAAATTTTTAAAAGAATAGTCCTGCTTTGTTTTTTATTTTATATTTGTTTACGACAGGCATTGATTATGTTTTAGACAATATTTGGGGAACACATTCGTTTTTTTATTTTCCTATTTCTAGTTTTTGGAATGCACTCCGGCTGTCTGGATATGCAATCAACTTCAAACATCAATAATTTCAAACCGTTCAAGACTTTGAAAAGTTTTGAGTCTCCGTTGTGTTGACAATTTTTATCCACGTTAAAGGCTTGGGTAAACAAACATTTTCGGCGGAGACCGTTCACATTTCAACTAGGCTCGGTATCGTTTCACAAAGTGCGGGGCAGCCAAGATTGCTTTAAAAACAATGCTCCACAGTTCATTTCTTCGATATAATGGGTCCCAAATTATCCGGATGTAAATTTATTGGATTTCACTGTTTAGGATATTTTGAAGGCGAAGATGTTTCAGCATGTTTAAGTTTGGATGTCCTTAAACAAGCACTTCTCCGGGAATGTGAAAAATAGTGAGTGAAAAATACAGAAAAGGCAGTTCCGTGCATTTTGCCTTCCTTCATTTTTGCTATGTCACAGTAATTGTTTTCTAAACGGCGATGACGTCGCAAATTCCGCTGTTAGGCAGAATGTTCCACTCAATTTGGACGACGATGGACAAGAATTCCGTCCCCCCGACTTCGACGAGGTCAAGATAGCAATATCGAGACTGAAATCGAACAAAGCTGCTGGCGCGGACGGACTATCCGCAGAGCTGTTCAAAGCGGCTGGGGATGAGCTGGTTGGGTGCATGCACCAGCTCATCTGTGAGATATGGTCGGAGGAAAGCATGCCCGACGAGTGGAATCTCAGCATCGTTTGTCCGGTCCACAAGAAAGGAGACCCCTCCGACTGCGCCAACTACCGAGGGATCAGTCTTCTTAACATTGCATATAAGATTTTCTCTGCCGTACTGTGTGAGCGTCTGAAACCATTTGTCCATGACCTGATAGGTCCCTATCAGTGTGGTTTCAGACCAGGGAAGTCCACAATAGACCAGATCTTCACACTGCGGCAGATCCTGGAGAAGTCCCAAGAAGTACAAATCGACACCCACCATCTATTTGTCGATTTCAAGGCCGCGTATGACAGCGTGCATAGAGACGAGCTATACAGTGCCATGTCTAGTTTTGGCATCCCTACCAAACTCGTCAGATTGTGTAGGATGACGATGGAGAACTCTCGCTGCTCCGTCAAGGTCGGTAGCGAACTCACCGAGACCTTCGATGTCAAAAAAGGATTTAGACAAGGCGACGCGCTGTCATGCGACTTCTTTAACATCATCCTTGAGGGGATCGTGCGGAACTCACACGTCAACACCAGAGGCACGATCTTCCACAAGTCCGTTCAATTGCTAGCTTATGCGGATGACATTGACGTGATCGGCCGAACTCAGCGAGCCGTCAATGAGGCGTTTGCTGGCATTGAAACGGAAGCGGCTAAAGTGGGACTGGTGGTAAACGAGGGCAAAACGAAGTATATGCTGTCATCGAAGAAGGACGCAGAACATCGACGTCTCGGACAGAGCGTCACTATGGGCAGCAGACACTTCGAGGTAGTGAAGGACTTCGTCTATCTCGGCTCCGCGGTGAATAGGGACAACAACATCAGTACCGAAATCAAGCGCAGAATCACTCTTGCCAATCGCTGTTTATAGTAATAAAGCCCTCTCCCGAACGACCAAAGTGACTTTGTACAATACCTTGATCATCCCAGTCCTGCTTTACGGCGCAGAAACCTGGACGCTACTAGAAGCGGATGAGGAAGCCATTGGTCTCTTCGAGAGAAAAGTTCTGCGTGCGATTTTTGGTCCTGTTTGCGTTGATGGCATCTGGAGGAGAAGATTCAACCACGAACTATATGGGCTGTACGGCGGCATGAGCCTAGTCAAGCGTCTACGGATACAACGCTTAAGGTGGCTAGGCCATGTAGAGCGCATGGACAGCACTGCTCCGAAGAGTTTTCGAATCCGAACCACAGGGACAACGCAACAGAGGACGTCCTAGACTGAGATGGCGCACACAAGTGGAAAAGGACCTCAACCATCTTGGAGTGCGCAATTGGAGACAGCTGGCAAGAGATCGTGCTAGCTGGAGAGGCATGTTGGTTGAGGCCCAGGTCCACCCCGGACTATAGCGCCATCCGAAGAAGAAGAAGAAGTAATTGTTTTCAAAAAATAAAGATATTTAAACTTTGAGGAATACGCGAAGTTTCTGGATTTTTTACTAGATTCAAACATAGGTACATTTAGCCAGGAAGCATGTAAGTGCGAACATTATTAAGAGTTCAAAATGAACCACTGTGATCCATACATGTAAGCGAAAAATGCGTATCTACTTTTAAATATTAGATAAATGAATATGGTTACTAATTCTTCCTTTTTGTGCTCTAATTAATCTCTTCAAAACTACATTTTCAAGCTTTCGAAATTTATTGTCGCCAAGGTTATACGATATTTAGCCACATTTGGTCAAGCCAGTCGAAAACGCATTTTAGTTAATAAGTTCCTATAAAAACAAAATTTCGTTCTGGATTTTTGGGTTTTAAGGAAATTGATTTTAGTTTATAAGGACTCTTGAACAGTACATAAGAAGAACACATTACTAAGCGAATCTGAATGTTTTCACAAAGGATATTTTGACAGATCACACGATAATTAATTTTGCCTCATCTTTACATTTACGCAAAATTTTACCTATTTTTTTTTTATAAAATATAAATGACGAACGAATGAACACTCCAAAAACGAAAACTAGAAGGACAGCACTACGCACTTGTCCACTCCATTCCTCTGAATTAGTTTAACCAGTATTTTAAACCCCGCAAAATAAGTTTCGTAACGTATTTAAAAGTTTTCTCTTACATACAAAGTAAAGCGTACATTCAATTCTATGCAGCGTTTCCTTCACATGAATAATTATTTTTATAATGAGTGTCTGCGATGTGAAAATTGCTTGAAGAAATCACTTTTTCCCTTTCGTAACAACACAAGAAAATATAAAACATCCATATCGTGTTGTTTCATCAACCAAACGTAAACATCAACAGCAAGTAAACTTTGAAAATCGCTGTGACATCATCCTTTACTCAGAAGGGAGAAGAACTCAATTTTCTCTCACTCTCTTGTCTCTTCCTCTCTTTCGTTCATTCTCTTCGCTGATCTATAACGTTTTACACAATCATTGGCTTGTTTACCTTCAAAACACAGTACAAAATCAATTTGGTAAACAAATTCTGCCAAAAACAAAACGAAAACGCGCAAAAAGAAAAAAAGACTTAAACTTGTACTCACTTCGTTGAATTTCCGAAGCTGAAGCCAGCAGGTCGCTATTGTCATCGTCCATCATTCCCTCGATTTCGGCGCGCTTCGTACTTTCAATATTTGAACGATTTCCTTCCGTGACGAATCTTCGTTATCTTTGCGCTTCTGAAACAATAAAAACACAGCACTGATTTAGGAAAACACAAGCACTGAGATCATTTAGAGAAAATGCGATAAAATCAATCTCAGTTCACGTCCGTTCGAGAGTCGTCGACCGTCTAAACACTCGACCGACACAAGAGATGTGAAAACTTCAAATCGATTCAGATTGAGGGATGAGAGACAGACGAGCGGGCAGTTTTTCCACCCACATGCAAAAATCTATTCTGTCAGATTTTCTATTTTTTTTTATTTTGTTTTGTGTTGTCGTGTCGTACGCCTTATTAGGTTCACACTGTTCCGCACCGCGCTCAGTTGCGATACATTTTCCCTCCCCGTTGCGACCTTAGAGATACACTCATTCAACACGGTGAATGTCGAATGCCGCCCGCCAACTGACAATGCCATTTGCAGGCATTACTGCCACTCGCTGTCACCACGCGCCGCCGTCACCGCCGCCGTGCTCTGCCTACAATCTCTTCGGCCGGGCATCTGATGATTGGAGTGATTTTATTCAAATATAGAATCGTTCTCGGGTCGTTTTGTTCTGTTTTTGGATGGGCATTTCGTTTTTCTTTTTTTTCGTATTTTGTTTTCGGACAGCCACATTCCACGACAGACAAGCCTTCGCAAAAAAAATACGAAGAACTCTAAAAATACAACGCGCACGGGAAGATCTCGTACTTTGAACCAGGTTAAGGTGCTTCTTGGATGGAGAAAGCGCTCGCGGCAGATAAAAACAAACAAACTCGAACACACGAGCACACGGACCCACACTCACTCGGCGCGGCGATGGAGAATCTAAAAAAAAAATACAACACAACCATTATCTACGAGAGATATACGCGGCCGTGTCGATGGATTACGAAACAGCACTCTTGGCGAACAACCGCAGCAGAGATAAGATGTAATGACTCCGTTTAGACCGGGAAGCATTCCCTGGAGAAATTGAATTTATGAGAGGATCGCCTAGTACCACAGGTTTGTGTTTTCCTTTGTTATCTCAGCTAAACGCCGGGGGAGACAGTGTCAGATATGAAAAGTTTGAAACACGTTTTTTGCCCTGCATCGGAAAAGGTCGATTGCGGGTTGAGTGGCTGATTGGCTTTGCTCCTGTGGACTGGAGAAGGGTAAGGGTAACGTATACGCCAGAGAAATGGGTACACGTTTACCCAGTTTAAATGTGTTTCCATTTTTAGAAGCTTAAAATATAACTTTCATCCTTTTTCGAGAATTGTGTGCGGGCGCTTTTGGGGGTTGCTGACAACCTTGGAATTTATCGAAAATCGATCAAGTTACTAGGCTTGCGTTATCACTAATGTATTGATACGAGGTACAAGGCTTGACACTCACACGGACCTGTGTGCCTGGAAATGTTCCTTGTGGAGGATGTAATTTTATTTGTTATTGATTTTCTTAAGGCAATTAGAGGAGAGCGAAGTTCATGCTTCCGTAGATACGAATGGTGATGAACAGCGCAGTGGGGAAATATTTCTCTGGAATTTTACGCTTCAGCACAACAGAATACTTGAGAAGAGAAGAAGAAGTGTCGAAGTTAATTGGATGCTTTAAACTATACCAACAGGAAGTGAGCCACTGAAGGGCATGTACTGCTCGTTTTCTGAAAATTGAAAGCAAAGAGGAATAGGAGAAGGGATGGCTCAAGATGTACATATAATTCAAGACGCTGCACAAATTTGAATTTTCTATAACTTAATTTACGAGTAAGAACAAGTGTGAAGTGTTGCTGTTAAATAAGAGTCATGTGCACTTTAGTGTTCATTAACCTATCACCTGTGGTCGCCGTGGCGTAGTGGGTAGAGTGCGACGCCGAAGGGTCTAGGTTCGATTCCCAGCTCAACACCAATTTTTCGAATTTTTCACGGCACCACCTCTTTCGAGGTGCTGACAGCACTCAAAGAGTTATAACTGTCTAAGAAAGCTTCTCAAATTTCGCCGTTCAGAGTCGGCAAAAAACTGTAGGTCCCTTCTGCACGTGAGAGAACATTAGTGCGCACAACACGAGTAGTTGATGAGCAAGCTAGGCCCTGGTCGCCCTTTAGACTGTAGCGCTAAGAATTATTATTATTAACCTATGATCTGTTATTAATTGCAGTACATATCAAAGAACGACTGTATGATAGAAAACAATAAAGCCCTTAATGCAACTACGCGGCCATCACTTAAAAACTTTTACTTCTTCACTTCACTTTGCGGCAGATCTTGAAAACTACCTTAGAAGTACAAATGGACACACACCACCCATTCGTCGATTTTAAAGCTGCATTTGGCAGTGTGCATAGGGACGAGCTACATACGTTTGGCATTCCTACCAAACTTGTCAGATTGTGTAGGATGACGATGGAGACCTCTCACTGCTCTGTCAAGGTCGGTACCGAACTTATCGAGGCAAAAAAAAATAAATGCCCAAAAACGTTTCAGACAGATGATGCGCTGTCATAAGACTTCTTTAACATCATTCTTGTGAAGATCGTGTGTGACTCACAAGTGAACACAAGACGCGCGATCTTCCAAAAGTCAGCTCAACTGCTAGCTTACGCGTCATTGACGTAATTGGGCAAACACAACGAGCTGTCAATGAGAAGTTTGCTGGCATTGAAGCGGAGGCGGCTAAAATGAATCATGTGGTAAACGAGGGCAAAATAAAGTACATGCTGTTGTCAGGGAAGGACACACAACACCGAGCGTCACATTAGACAACACAGAATTTCGAGGACTTCGTCTATCTCGGCTCCGTGATAAATAGAGATTTCAACATCTGTACCGAAATTAAACGCAGAATCACCCTGGCAATCGCTGCTTCCTTGGGCTATTGATAAAAAACCCTCTCTCGAAATATTTAGCTTGCTTTATATAACAGCTTGATCTCCCCAGTCCTCCTTTATGGCCCGAAAACTTGAACGTTGCTAAAAGCGGATGAGAAAGCCCTTATTCTTTTCGAGAGAAAAGTTTTGCGTGCGATTTTTGGTCCTGTTTGCGTTGATGGAATCTGGAGGAGAAGATTTAACGACGAATTTTATGGGCTTTACAGCGATATGCGCCTGATACAACGCTTAAGATGACTAGGCTATTTAGAGCTTATGAACACCATAGCTCCGGCTGATTCTGAGCCATTGGAACAACGCAACAGAGGACGGCCGAGGCTATGGTGGTGCGGTGCATACAAGTGGAGAAGGACCTTGACCAACTTGGAGTGAACAACTGGAGGCAACTGGCGAAAGATCGTGTTGGATGGATAGGTATGTTGGTTGAGGCCCAGGTCCACCCTAAACTGTAGCGCCACAAGGAGAAGAAGAAGATGATGAAGAAGAAGATGATGAAGAAGAAGAAGCATAAGAAAGAACAAGAAGAAGAAGAAGAAGATGAAGATGAAGAAGAAGAAGGAGAAAAATAAGATGAAGAAGAAGATGAAGAAAAAGAAGAAGAAGAAGAAGAAAAGGAAGAAGAAGAATAATTTCTTACAACTTAAATGTGTTGCTTAACTTTTGCATTACCTTCTCAAACATTGTCTGACTTAAACTTACTGTTCACAATATTTGCACATTCCTTTTCAAGATTAAATGTTGATGATTTTATTCACCTTACTGTCTCTATTTCGGGTTATTCGCATAATTTGCGTGGCGATTGAATGTATTTCGCTTGCTTTTATGCATTTCAAGCTATAGCATAGTGATCAATGTACAATAAGTACATTGTCATATATGGGCGCCACTAATAAAACTATTAATGTAAGATATACCGGCATGATATTAGTGTTTTTTTTTTTTTTTTAAATAATACACTAATTATTTATGGGAAAGTACAAATATTTTATTCAAAGTATTAGCCATTATTTTCTACATATTTTGAACACCTTTCTGGCAATTTGTGAATACCACGCCAATAAAATTGTTCGTCTTTTAAAGCAAACCAATCAGACACCCAATTTTCGACCTCCTCGTAGAAATCAAAGTGTTGCTCAGCCAATGCGTGTCGCATCGATGAAAACAAATGGTAGCCGGAAGGAGCCTAGTCTGGTGAATACGGCGGGTGGGGTAGCTGCTCACAGCCAAGTGTTTTGATTGTATCCAGAAATGATTTTGCTTTGTGTGCAGGTGCATCGTCATGGAGCAAAATTACCTTGCCGTGTCTTTTGGCCCATTCTGGTCGTTTCTCGATCAATGCATGGTTCAAATTGATCATTTGTAGTCGGCAACGATCAGTACTTCAGGTTTCACCAGGTTTTAGGAGCTCGTGATACAGTACACCTTTCTGGTCCCACCAAACACACTGCATTATCTTCTTGCCGAATCGATCTGGTTTTGCAGTCGATGTTGATGGTTGTTCCAGATTAACCCATGATTTTATCCGTTTAGGATTTTTAAAATAAATCCATTTTTCATCGCCAGTAACAATCGGATGCAAAACCGCTTTTCTTTCGTGTCTTTGAAGCAAAATTTCACAAGTGTTTTTTCGGTTTTCCACCAGTCTTTCATTCAATTCATGTGGCACCCATTTTCCACACTTTTGGATCTTTCCCATAGCTTTTAAACTGTCAGAAATTGTTTGTTGTACAACATTTAACATTGCTGCCATTTGCCTTTGACTCAAAGTGTCATCTCCATTCAATATCGTTTGCAATTCGGCGTCTTCAAACTTTTATGGTGGTATTCCACGTTCTTCGTTTCTCACATAAAAATCATTATTTCTGAACCGCTGAAACCATCTTTTGCATGTTGCTTCTGATAAAGCATGACCACCATATGCCTCGACAAGCATTCTATGCGACTCTGCAGCACTTTTCTTCAAATGAAAACAACAAATTAATCCTTTCCGCAAATCATCAATTTCTGGTACAAAATTCGACATTTCTAACACGATGAAAAAATATGATGTTGTCTGTTCAATGACTTGATGTATACTAAATATTTTTCAAAGATGTCATAGCAAACAAACAAAAAAAAATAAGGGCTCGTTCACGTTCGAGGGATTTGTATCTTGACGCTCACTTCATACCGGTAAGTCCATTGTCATATAGGGGGCGCTACTAATAAAAACTATTCATTTAATATACATTTTTTTAGTGGCGCCCCCTATATGTCCAGAACTTATTTAGTGATGTGTTAGATCCAACAATGTTAATAAGGGTCAAATAAAATTTATCATTGTGAAACCTCAATCGATCCAAGCCAGATTGGAAAGCAGAGCTCCAGAGCTTTAAATGCAGATACAGAAAGAACTGTTAAATTGAATCGACTAGACAAAAATAAAGCAGATTTCAGAGAAACAAAGAGAGAGTGGATAGCGACTTTTTAAAATTAAAATGTCGCCTATGAAAATATACACAAAATAAGTAAAACATTAGAAATGAATGTGAATAATTTAAAATAAAAAATCTTGTTCTGGAATACGTCCTGCTTGTTTGCTAATTCTGATTCATATTTTCCCAGAAAGGGAACGATGCTTAAACCAATTTTAACCATCAACTATGAAGATAAACATTGACAAAAGTAACAATTTAGCGACAGTGGGTTGATGGTGCAGAGGTGCAACCACAAGCTTTTCGAAATTTTAAGAGGAGTATAAAGTCACAATTGGGCAGGGGCCTGATTCGGAGATTTTGACAGTTTATGAGATGAAACAGCAAAATGTTAAACCCTAAACTTAGTAATTTATGACAAAAGTCAATGTGTTTAAAGTGTAAATGCCTATTAAATATGTGCAAAATGCGTTGATGGTCCCTACCAAAATTTGCATATTTATAAGACAATAACTGCGTGCACTTTATATATAAAAAATCAAAACAAAAGTTTTCAAGTTAATCTGTTCGAGTTAAGGCTCCGGCACATAGAAAACTTTAAACTTTACATGCGTCAGTGTCAGCAGTGCTTTGATAGATACCTCAAAATACTTGTATTCTTATGGAAGGTGGCCCATAGACCAATGCTGCCGCTCGAGCAACGGATGTAGGAGCTCAACTTATAAATCTTCTCTCTCCGTCTGCGTTGACAATCGACGCATTGTGACATTTCAAGAGAATTTTTTGGAATTTTAAATAGACATTCACTAGAGTTAGGTTGACTGAATATTAAATAGTTAATCTAACATTTCTTTTTTATTCCCAAAGCCGTACAAAATTATTCCGAATCGTCATTGAGTGCACATTGCGATCTATATATGTATAAAGTCTGGACCCAAAATCGACAGTTGCTTTCTTGCTATTAATATATTCCTTATGTTCGAACAGGATTATTAAGCACATTAGTTAATGCAGTAAATCGTCTTCGGGCATTTTTGCAAAATAAATATCAGACCGCTCCACAGTATAACCAAAACAAATTGAATTTAAAGCTACTGTCAAATGAAATGAGCTGAGCGATGAAGTATTCATTGTGTCATCCCCTTCATTCAGGTATTTCACCGTCGACGGATACTTTGCGGCTACGTATGTAAAGTATTCTATGTGCCAGAGCCTTTACAAGGATCCTCGTTAGTGCCACAAAGTTGCCTCCTTAGAACCAATGTAAATATTTTTGCATGTTTGAGGTTATGTGATGTGGGATTTGGTTTTACGTGATCACCTGCCTTAACGGCTTATATCACGGGGAACCTTTTTCCCAAGAGTCGTAAGTAACGCAAGACTAAACGCCTTAGTTACCCAAGTACCAAATTGGGATCATGCTTGAGGGGCAATCACCCCACCTTGGTTTGATGCGAAGCCTTCCTAAAACCTCTTCCGCTCTTTGGGTCGCAGCGCCTGGTTGAGAATGCAACTCCACACTGAGAAGGGATAGTCCCCTTACCGATTTGCCTAGTTCTGCTTAAACAATGGACGAGACAAGTCAGCACAGTACACTATCCTCGACTCTACCCGCGATGTTAGGTGGTAAACCACAGCCATCACGAAACTCCCACAAGGGGGCCTACCGCAATGGTCAGGCTGGAACCGAAGTTCCAGGGGCCCCTGACCTCCCGTGGCACCAGAATATAGCCTCTGGTTAAGCTGTCACTATCAGTTAGGTTCCCTCTAAGCCTGGGTCTGTTAGCCGCCATCCCGCCACAGATGGTCTTTCCTCCATCAGTGTTTCCGTTGGCACTATAAATAGTGATACGGATGTGATTTTGAATCATGTGATTCATAAATCCAATCACATCATCTGGAGTGAGGTTATGTGATACTGAAATAAAAGCGATCTTGAATTTGGTCATCTCAATCTGTGTCTGGCTTCCGTTTATAATAAACACTACTTCAGTCGTGGCCGCCGTGGCGTAGTGGGTAGAATGCGACGCTCACACGCCGAAGGGTCTAGGTTCGATTCCCGGCTGAACACCTCGAATTTTTCACGTTACCACCTCTTTCGAGCTGCTGACAACACTCAAAGAGTAATAACTGTCTACGAAAGCTTTTCAAACTTCGCCGTTCGGAGGCGGCAAAAAACTGAAGGTTCTCGTGAAAGAACAGTAGCGCACGCGAGTAGTTGATGAGCAAGCTAGGCCCTGGTCCCCCTGAGGACTGTCGCGCCAACAATTGTTATTATATCCTTATTCAGCCAGGCTGTCTTGCTGTTCGTTTTTGATAAAAAGGAAAAGGATAAATAGGAAAGGTGGCCGCCGTGGCGTAGTGGGTAGAGTGCGACGCTCACACGCCGAAGGGTCTAGGTTCGATTCCCAGCTCAACACCAATTTATCGAATTTTTCACGGCACCACCTCTTTCGAGCTGCTGACAACACTCAAAGAGTTATAACTGTCTAAGAAAGCTTCTCAAATTTCGCCGTTCGGAGTCGGCAAAAAACTGTAGGTCCCTTCTACTCGTGAGAGAACAGTAGCGCGCACAACACGAGTAGTTGATGAGCAAGCTAGGCCCTGGTCCCCCTGTGGACTGTAGCGCCAACAATTATTATTATTATTAAGCAAAACTATCGGCGAGTACTGGCGTGTTAGAATTTAATTCATCTGTCAAACGGCGTCAACTCAGTTTGATTTTAAATACACACCTGATCAAAAAAAAAAAGATACACCAACCTGATCTTTAAAGAGTTACCGAATTGCAACCTAACTGGTAATCTTTGCGTTAAACAAAAGAAAGCACTTTGGCAATCCAAATCCATCGGATCAGTCCAAACGGTTCTTCAAACAACAGCCAACCAAAATGTCAAGTTTATGGAAGTGTACCTTTTATTTTTGATCATGTGTGTATGTTACAAAAGAGTTGAACTCGAAATTGTGAAGGAATTAAAATTTTACAGTCTCTGAGCAATTCATTTATGACTTTTGCATTGTTCTTATGTTTCTTCTTTTCGCACTTCGGAGAATTGTTAACTCAACTTTGGAGCAGTGATGAATTTGGGTCAAATGTCGGTCCATAGACTCTCTTTTGACCCTGTACGAAATCAATATTTTGCTTGTAAACAATTCAAAGTGAAACAAAAGTCGTTACTCGAGGGATGTGTTGAAGATACTCTTAAAATTGCTCTGAAACATATTTTGATGGGTACTTTTCTACACCGCAAGTGTACTTGATTTCAAATGGATAAGACGAAACAAATTGGTTAATAATAAAACTATTTGGCCCCATCTATCTATCGCAATGCGAACTCAGTGTTGTTGTGTTGATAATCGGCATCTTTGCAAAATGCAGAACAAGAGGATGAATAATCGACAACAATTTTCTGCGCCTCATTGCCGTTATTGTGTGAAGCGATCCTCGTGTGTATTCCTTCCTATGTCCTCTCTTTAATTTTCCAATGGGTTGCTTAATGTACAAGTTATTCCTGAAAAATGTCAATAAATATGAAAGTTACTTATCGTAAAAGAGATGACGCACTCAACAAATCAACAATCAACAGGACATACTGCGACATACTGAACTCTTCGAAACTCTGAAGGAAGTAACAAACCCTCTTTGAATCACCGCAAGCGAATTATATGCTCTGCCATTGAATTTCGACCACACTATCAACCGATCCAGTGTCATGTAGTCCAGAACAAATGAATTTGATACCTAGAACGGATTTGTGTTTTGATTACTTCCACTGATTCAACACTCTGTTACGAAATGAGAAGTAAACAAACTTTTCTAACTCGGCAGGCAGATGACGTACTGCTCGTATCAGCTACACGCGACACGCGAAAAAACACACATTGAAAATGGAACTCATTAACGACCTATTTAGGGACTACGATAATAAGGGTAAACAAGAAGGCTACCTTCACTAACCCACACTACCTCAGCCACTGTCCTAGTTTGTGTCAATCGAAGAATAGAACACATGAACAAGAAGTTTTCTTCCAAGAACTGCAGGAAATAGCTGACATACTTTTGTGTCTAATATTTGCAGACTAATAAGGACAAACGGATGGCTGCAGAGCACGCAATAGCATGAAGCTATGGTACCGGAAAGGAGGGTTCCTATCTCCACATCAGGACAATTAAATGGGTTCACGAGGACTTGAGCGAAGCATGGCCTTTTCCCCCTTCGCGTCTCAGGTTGTCTTCCTATTTACTTAATTTAAACGACATCTGTTGCGATGGGAGTGCGAATTTTGTTTACTTTATGGAGCTATTTAAATCTTCGTACTTTATGTTCATTTATTTTGGTTAGGTTAATATTCAAACCACTTTTGTGAAATACGCATATTCGGTATTTCATTTGTTAATGGAACGGGAAAATCATGTCGCCGGCAAAAGGATTACGCAAATCTACAAGCAGGACAAGCACACTTTTCTTGAAATGAATTTTACGTCTACGAAGGTTGCCATTTATATATTGAGATTGGGCAACAATAGTGTTGCAATCTGGCAACTGCCAGCTCTATCGTAAAGTTTGACATTTTTGAGGTTTTACGTACTCAGAACGTTTTGACATATAAGTGCTATTGGGTGTTGTTTACAGTCACTTACAAGATTCATCTCGCCCAAAAAATTGAATTAAATCGTGAAAATGTTCGTGCGATTATTTTTTACAACTTTCGACGTGGATTAACTCAACAACAGTGCGTCGATGAACTTAATTCAATTTTTGGCGATGAAGCTCCATCAAGGATCAGTGTTTATCGATGGTATGGTGAATTCAACCGAGGTCGAAGTTCACTCCAAGACGAATTTCGTGAAGGTCGTCCAAAATCAGTTGTTGTTCTGGAAACCATTGATGCTGTGCAGAAACTGATATTGCAAGATCGTCATGTGACCTATCGTGAGATTGAGAGAACCTTGGGCATTAGTGGGACCAGCATACATTCAATATCGCATGAAAATTTGATCGTCAAAAAATTTGTTAGAGTTCGATCCCACACAATTTGTCAATCGCTCAACAAAAAGGCGTGTGTCGATTGGTCTAAAGAAATGCTCCAAAAATACGATCGCGGTCCTTCGAAACACGTCTATGACATCGTGACAGGTGATGAATAGTTGATTTACGCGTATGAGCCCGAAAGTAAACAGCAGTCGACTGTATGGGTGTTTCAAATTGAGCCAAATCCAACGAAAGATGCTCGCACACGAAGGTCTTCCAAGCAAATGGTCGCCTGTTTTTTCGGAAAAACTGGGCATGTCGCAACGGCATAACTAGAACAACGCAGAATAGTCAATTCTGAGTGGTACACAACCATTTGTTTGCCAGTTGTCTTCCAAGAAATCAGGAAAACCAACCGCCGAAGACGGATCACTCTTCACCACGACAATGCGAGCTCTCACACATCGGCTCAAACAACTCCATTTTTGAGCACTAAAAACATCGATTTGATGAATAATCCGCCATGTAGTCCTGACTTGGAACCGAATGACTTCTTTTTCCCATGAGAGGTCAACGTTTTTCGACAACTGAAGAAGCGGTTAATGCGTTCAGAATGTATGTTTTGGAGATACCTCAATCAGAGTGGGAAAAGTGCTTCGGCAATTGGGTCAAACGCATGCAAAAGTGTATAGATCTTAAAGGCAATATTTTGAAAAACAATAAAGCTAATAATCTCTCTTATCCCGAAATATAAAAGGCAACCCTCGTATTAATATTCCTGAAATGAGTTGTTTAGTTGTAAAAATAAGTTTTTTGTATTATTCGCCTCAGTTTGCTACAAAGAAATGTCTTACAGGCACCACAGAGTCGTGAGGTCACGTCTATCAAAATTTACCTGAAGACTCCCTACCGAGCAAGAATCTCTTAAGAAAATTGAATATGGGTTTGTTTAGTATATAATTGCTAAATCTCAAAAGGCACGGAAATAGCTCAAACACAGAACGCATGTGTTATTTTTGAAGAAGGCACTTAACGTGCTCATCTCCAAAAACTTTTTTTTAACGATTCCTTTGATCCAAAGAGAATTGTGTAAAACTTAGAGGCAGTCATAATTTCAAATGTCACTTTTGTCTGTAGACTTTGCGCAAGTAGCAACAGATGAATAAATTGTCGTCACACCCTCCCAGACGGAACTCCAGTATGCGCTAGATACCTTTGAGGCCGTATGTCCTGATGCTCGAATTAAAGTATTTGAGGTCAGGTCCAATGTTAGTACAGTTTCCAAACGCCAGTTCAATGCACACTACATGCCAGCGGAGTCTTATTGAAACAGGTGGAGAAGTTTGAGTATTTTAGGGTAGTTTGAGAAGGGCACCACTAGATCTCTTTTCCAGCATGCTAAATCCGAGTTTGATGTCAAAAGCCGAGCTTGGTGCCAAAATCAAGCTTGGTGTGAAAGTCAAGGCTAGTGTCAAAGCCGAACTTGTCATCAAAGTCAATCTTGGTGTTAAAGCCAAGTTCGGTATCAAAGCCGATCTGGTATCGAAGCTCGGCGTCAAAGCAGTTCTTGTTGTTAAAGCAATTCTTGTTAAAGCTTGGTGTCAAAGTCGAGCGTAGGGTCAAAGAAAAACTCGGCGTCAAAGCAGTTCTTGGTGTTAAAGCCAAGCTTTGTGTCAACGCCGATCTTGGTGTCAAAGCCAAGCTTGGTGTTTAATCCGAGGTTGGTGTCAAAGTCGAGCTTAGCGTCAAAGAAAAACTTGGTGTTAAGGCCAACCTTGATGTCAACGCCGAGCTTGGTGTCAAAGTCGATTTGGTTTCGAAGCTCGGCGTCAAAGCAGTTCTTGGTGTTAAAGCCAAGCTTGGTGTCAACGCCGATCTTGATGTCAAAGCCGAACTTGGTATCAAAGAACATCTAGTGTCAAGACTCTGTATCAAAGCCCAGCTTGGTTTCAAAATCGAGCTTGATGTGGAAGCCAAGGTTTGTGTCAAAGCCGAACTTGACGTCAAAGTCAATCTTGGCTCGGTGTCAAAGCCAATCTGGTGTTGAAGCTCGGCGTCAAAGCAGTTATTGTTGTTAAAGCCAGGCTTGGTGTCAAGGCCGATCTTGATGTCAAAGCCGAGCTTGGTGACAAAGCATATCTGGTGTCAAAGCCGAGCTCGGTTTCAAAATCGAGCCTGGTGTGAAAGTCAAGATTTGTTTCAAAGCCCAACTTGACGTCAAAGTCATACTTGGTGTTAAAGCCAAGTTCGGTTGCAGAGACGATCTTGATGTCAAAGCCGAGCGTGGTGTCAAAGCCGATCTGGTGTCGAAGCTCGGCGTCAAAACCACGCTTAGTGTTAAGACCAAGCTTGGTTTCAAAGCCGATATCGGTGTCAAAACCGAGTTTGGTGTCAAAAAGCCAAGTAACCAGATTTTCACTCAGTGTTTGTTTCAACTGTCACTTCTAATCATACAATTTGCGTCATGACCGAAAAAATAAGGCTCTGGCTGCCGACATAATATTTCTTCCTGTCGTTGTGGAAGCTATTCGCCGGGATAGGCTGAGAAACGCGATTTTGCGAGGCAAATAAATGCCCCGTGGCCTGTGGCCATCACCACTTCTGAGTTGTGTCTTACATGCATCGCCATCAGTTATGTGATCACTCGGCGAGGTGGTTGATTAAAGTTCACAAACTCCCCTTGTTTGCGCTTAGGAATAGCTACTTATTGAGTCGATGGCGGAGGAATGAACGGCCTGAAAATCTCTCGTACACACATTGTCCTCGCGACCTCTTCCGTGGAATAAGTGGACAAACAAAGAAATAATGATGATGAAACTTCAGTAACATATCTTGCAAAGTAACGATGACACAAACAGCAATCGGGAATAATTCTTGTGTTTGTGATTGAAGTGATTTAATAGCTTAAAGCAACGCCGCGACTGTTTAAATACACAATAAATTGTTAAAGCAATAAATGCTAACTAATAGCTATGTGCTATATTCTGTTAGAAATTTTATTGCTAGGATTAATCCGTTTTGGACATAAATTGCTTGAGATAATAGCGAAATAAAAAATAACTGCCAGTTGTAATAAACTTCTTTGCATTAGCCGAATTGACGTAAGCCGCCTTTTTAGGGCAATACACCATTAATTGCGTTTCCCTCCCAACTTGGAAAACTTTAACAAACTGCCTCAAACTACCTTGTTTTGACAACAGCCGCGATCAACTTAAAATCAAATTAAACTCAATTAACTCGATTCGAACGATGCCCATATCGAAAACTTGAACAATGTTTACTAATCTCCAAACACAGCCAAAGGAATCCGACCGATTCATGTTGAAATTAGTCACCTAATTACTCCTTCTTAGCCGCCAATTTGTTCCAGCTCAGTTTGAAACGACCATTTACTTTACTGAGCAAACATGAAAACACAGCAATCAACGTAGAAAAATAAAAATACTACAACCGCGTGGGATTACAGATAAAGAGATGAAAAAACCCACATCTCCCACAGCGCATTGAATGCCAGCGACTCTTAGACTTTCCGACCGGAATACGTTCGGTTTACCATTGACTTCCTCTACCTAACAGCCCACACGACTTACACTTTGGTCTGCCTCATTTATTGAATCGAAAAATTCGCGTGGGAAAAGTGGAAAATAATTCTCGACGTTTAAGTCATTGTTCCGATTGATCAGCGTCAACGGACAACCGAGCAAAAGTGCAGGGGAAAGATGACGGCGTTGATGCCGTTGAAGATGATTTCTGTCACTTGAATGGCGACCTTGAGCGGCCCCTATGACAAATAGTTTCGCGCCTAATTTACCCGCATATCACATTTTTGCAAGGAACTTTTTTTTCCTAAATTACCGCTAAATGCACGTTTTTTTCTCTCGGTCGTTGAAGCAAAATTTCGAGTGAAGGCATATGCGCGGAATAGGGGACCAGTGAAAAATCGCTGGTGTCATCAGAAAATTACAGCCGCACCCTTATTGTGTTAAGAGTAAAAGTCGCTCGAGTGTGTAGCACTTATTTTCGTTTTTTGCTTGAACGCGAGCACCCTATTGAATTAATCGGTTTGCCACGGTGCTACATGTTGGCTGGCGAATGGCGAAGGTTATCGCTCTAGATTGTCATTGGCAGTAAACCAAGCGAAACACGGTCACGATATAAGTTAGGCGACGCTTAGAAAGTCATCTGAATATTTCACTTCCAGACGTTTTAGGTAATAAACCGAAATGAACGGTTAACAAAACAAAACAACATCACGTGTGACATCATGTGCACAAAACCCGCGGGAGTCATTGTGAAACGTATGCGTTCACCTGGATTGTTTGTGTTTACACACACCGCTGACGTGTACGCTATTGTCATAAATCCGTGCAAGGGAGTGTTCGAAAGAGTAAGAGAGAGCAAATTCTTGGTACACGTTGACTGAAAGCACGTGTGCAGGCAGGGAAACGTCTTGTTTAACCAGTCTTCTCTATTATTTCGAAGATAAGACATTTTCACAAACCGAATGACACATCATGCAAAAACGAGATGAATCACATGAGCAAATCCCGCATGGACGACCTGAGCTAAGACTATGTCATCGCATCGCTAACAACAACTGAATCAGAAATCATCAGCAGAATAGTCATCTGGAAGGAAGTATTGTGTGTGACATAATTCCAAACAGCAGTGGGTCACGCACTCACTTCCTAGAGGTACAGTGCATCAATAAAGAACTCGGACACTTTCTTTTTATTGAAAGCGAGAAGTTTGGAATATAAGAAAGAAAAAAAGACAAAATCGACAATTTATAGTTTAATTTAAGATAAAAATAGAAACTTTTTAATATTAAATACAAAAAACGAAAAGTTTTTAGCAAAAGAAAACTGTTGATGTTTATGATTGGATTGAACTCTGTTGAATTCCTTCAAAAATTTCTAAATTTTAATTCCAGGCGGCGTTTTAAGCAAACATTTCTGTATTTTTCGTATGAATTCAAGTCCGATAAGACAGTTTGCGGAATAAGACAATCAAAGAATGAGTTGGAAACAAGGTACAAGTTGAACAATATCTTAAAAAAGCCATCCTGACACACAAAACGCCAAGGATGTGTTCAATCTGGTAAGCCTTATTCATAAGGTTCTACTTAAAGTGCGCGTCGATTTAGAAAAAATCCTGAGTTCAGAGTTTAACAGTGATAAATTGAAGTAGCGCAAAAAAAAAGGAAATTGAAGTAAGCGAAATGGAATGGAATACCTTTAAAACACAAGAACCATATTGCGGAAGAACAATTTCCATGGTAGAACGTTTAACAAAAGTGGCAACTGAAATGAATGAAAACGTACACTCAACACACTTAATTGTAATGTTTATAATTTGATAACCTTTAGATTGCCTGTTAAAATAACGTCAGCCTCTTGAATCATGAGTTTCGGTAGGAACATTAACAACACACAGGCCATTTGATTGGAGGCTGCCGATTAATAGGTCTGTTCCAATTTATTTGGGCACAAAAATTCGTAGTTGAGTAGTTTGGATAAAAATCTCTCTTGTAGAGAGAAACTCTGCCGAAACTTGTAAAACGATCATCGCAGAAATTCGCAGAATTACCGAACAGTCAAAAAAATTAAATATAAACAACTATCGGATATATGAAATGTCAGACGTTTTATTATTTCCAATATGACAATCATCTGCTGCCCACAGTTTTTTCTTTGGTATAAATTTGTAGAGAGGGAAAATATTTTACTGTCTCATGAGCTCTAAACGTACAAATTGGAAAATGGAACGCATTTTGGCAGTTTTTCGCAGAGACCAATAGGGAGACAGTCAACTCCCTCGTCTCCCGCCCTTGAATTCATTTTGACAGCGTTTTTTTATAACATTTCCCCGCCTGAACAGCTGATTCACAGACAGGATTCTTTTTGTTTTTAATGAGTTTTTTTTTAAACTGTTAGAAGGAGAGGGCATATAAATCCAGCAATTAAAGGAGATAAGAAATAGTTTTTCCCATCCAAAAGTGATGGTTGTATATAACCGCGTTCAGAAATTATGTTTATAAGGCAGTAGTTGCATCAGAAAAACAATATTCTCAAAACTTAATGATTAATTCAAGAACAAAATGAGGATATAAACTTAGTTTAAACGAAATAATTTACTATATCGTATTTATGAATTAATAAACGCTATAAAACACTGAACAACAGCTATTTATTTTAAATTCTATAACTCAGTATTAAGATTTATTAGGTGGCCGCCGTGGAGTAGTGGGTAGAGTGCGACCCTCACACGCCAAAGGGTCTAGGTTCGATTCCCGGCTGAACACCTCGAATTTTTCACGGCACTACCTCTTTCGAGCTGCCGACAACACTCAAAGAGTAATAACTGTCTAAGAAAGCTTCTCAAACTTCGCCGTCCGGAGCCGGCAAAAAGTTGTAGGTCCCTTCTACTCGTGAGAGAACAGTAGCGCGCACAACACGAGTAGTTGATGAGCAAGCTAGGCCCTGGTCCCCCTTTGGACTGTAGCGCCAACAATTATTATTATTAACTCGGTATTAGTAAATGTATTCATTTTATAACTATTGTTAATAAATATTATGTCTGCTATAATTTTTGTTCTTATTGAAATAGTACTTAAAAGCTATCTTAAATTTATAAAAACGTTCTCATTGCGAACCACCTTAATTATTTTAAGCATATTTAATGTATTTCAATTGTCATATATCTTCGTTCTGAGTTAAATTAGACAAAAATGTTTTGCAAAACATTTTTTTTATTTTTATTTTTGTTATTTTCATTGCACGAAACACGTTTAATATTTGATTTTGAGTTAGGTTTCATTGTTTGTACTGATTACAACACCTTTCATATTGAATGGATGTCATTTGGACAATAAAAATAGCAGTTTGTAATAATAATATATGGCAACATATATTTATTTTAATTATAATACGCGTAACTCGGAATAACAACTGATAATAAGTCTTTTCCAAATGTGCGACTTTTGAGCACGCGTTACTCTCTTGTTTTTCTACACATTTCATAAGTTATTAAATATAAATGCTCTCAAATTATCCATTTATTAGAAATAAATCATATTTAAAGTTCCGATTACACTACCTTGCGTAAGCAATTTGCTGTAGATTTTTCGAACGCGTTGTGTTGAATGTACACAAAATGGCTGACGAATTCACGAACAGTTGACAATTTACGAGTGTTTGACACTATTGAAGGCAAAAATTGATGAATCAGCCGCCATCTTTCCAATTTTGGAGGGTAAACGTATAGATTGGTGAGTAAAATGTTCGATGTTGCGTAAATAACTTTCAGAAACCGGGGTTTTTTCTACAAGAACACGAAAATAACAGTAAAACGGTACATAGACAAAAGGGAAATCAGCTGTTTGATCAGCTGTTCAGTTGACCATCTCCTTGATTTCTGGTTTTTCGATGAATTTTTGTGGCGTTCACACCATTTCAGGGCAATTGGAACAGACCTAATTCTTTTATCTTAACTCATTGATGCCAAATCACATTTTCATGTGGATTATTAAAAAAGAATTAATTATCAGATTTTTTGAATTTATCTCATTTGCACTCACTAAATTTGGAAAACATGTGAACTATAAAACAAAAGCCTTTTTTGAAGTATTTAATTTAACAACAACGATGGACCCATTGGGCAGATATTCTTTTCACTTTTCCAAATGCAATACAACTCAATAGTACAACAGATCCAGAAGCATAATTTACAGACTTTTCGTAAATTTGAAAATATATGGTTGCCAAATATCTCCCTTCCGCCTTTTTGTGTTTTGAATTTTCCGGCTATGTTCAAAGCGCTATAGAGCTTGTATCCGGCAATACTATACATCATTTGAAAGGTCTTGACATAACCTACGACATAAAACGACGCTATGTAAGATTCGTTTGGATATTGCGTTCAACAGTTATAGACGTGTAAACATGGACTTCACTAACTCCGAAATTCGCGATATTTTAAAGTTTTCCTTCGTTAAGGGCTTGGGCGCCGTGGCGTAGTGGGTAGAGTGCGTCGCTCACACGCCGAAGGGTGTAGGTTTCGATTCCCAGTTCAACACCAATTTTTCGAATTTTTCACGGCACCACCTCTTTCGAGGTGCTGACAACACTCAAAGAGTAATAACTGTCTAAGAAAGCTTCTCAAATTTCGCCGTTTGGAGTCGGCAAAAAACTGTAGGTCCCTTCTACTCCTGAGAAAAGAGTAGTGCGCACAACACGAGTAGTTGATGAGCAAGCTAGGCCCTGGTCCCCCTTTGGACTGTAGCGCCAACAATTATTATTATTATTCGTTAAGGGCAAATTCGCCAGAGAAACGTTCCGTGAAATTAATGGTGTTTTGGTGGATGGTACTCCATTACTTTGAACCGCGGAGGAATGATTTCGACTATTCAGAGCCGGTGAAAACGACACCATGAATAAGCCAGCCGGCGGAAGTCCTGTGACGACGAATACCGATCGATTCATGGAAATCATCGAGTTAGACCGGCATGTGGCATCTCGCGACATTGCCCAGGAGATGGGAGTAAGTCCACAAACCATTTTAAACCATCTGCAGAAGGCTGGATCCAAAAGAAAAAGTCTTGATGTTTGGGTGCCGCATGATTTGAAGCAAAAAAAAACCTTCTGGACCGAATAAACGCCTGCGATATGCTGCTGAAACGGAACGAACTCGACCCATTTTCGAATCGGATGGTGACTGCCGACGAAAAATGGATCACATACAATATCAAGCGAAAACGGTAGTGGTTGAAGGTCGGTGAATCGTCCCAAACAATGGATAAGCGGGGATTTACGGCCAGGATGGTTCTGCTGTGTGTTTGATGGGATTGGAAGGGAATCATCCACTATGAGCTCCTCCCATATGGCCAGACGCTGAATTCTACCATCTACTGCGAACAACTGGACCGCTTGAAGCAGGCGATCGACCAGAAGCGTCCAGAATTGTCCAACAGGAAGGGTGTAGTGTTCCACCAGGACAAAGTCAGACCACACACTTCGTTGATGACTTGTCAGAGGCTACGGGAGCTCGGATGGGAGGTTTTACCGCATCCTCCATATAGCTCGGACATAGTGGTAAGTGATTAGCACCTGCTCCTGTCCATGGCAAACGCCCTTGGTGGTGTGAAGTTGAACTCAAAAGAGGCTTGTGAAATGTGGCTGTCCGAGTTCTTCGCAAATAAGGAGGGGGGCTTCTACGAAGGGGGCATTATGAAGTTGCCGTCTAGATAGAAACAGATTACGGAACAAAACGGCGCATATTTGAACTAAATTCTATCACTGTAACACTTTTTATGAAGCATTGAATGAAGAGCATAAAAGCGGAAGCCGGATATTTGGCAACCTTATATATTTTTACTTAATGTCATTGCGCTTGTCTGTCGATTTGCTTTTTCGAGTCTCTTATTCGTGTAACCTCAAAATAAGACAGTGTACTTAAATAAGAGACCTTCTTACTCGCTCCTATGATGCGGCTTAGCGTAAAATTTGTTAAAAATATTAAATTAAGGCTGTTCAAATTCAATAATTTATTCCACACAACTTTTGGTCAAGCAAATTGAAAAATCAAATCTTCAGATTAAAAATGGAACAGTCTTTATTTTAATTGATAGAAAAACCTACAGCTTAATACTTATAATTTGCATTTTTTTTACTTTCAACTAACAGTTCCTGGATATACTTCATAACTCCCCAGAAGTCAGCCAAATTTAATATCTATGAGCAAGTACAACCTAAACCTGAAAGGATTTGGAGTCCAAACTTACAGACGAAGGTCCAAATCTCGCAAAAAACAAGCAAAAAACTTAATGTGTATCAAGGATCTTCTAATCAAATTCAAATTTCACCTTTTCCACTGTCAGTGTCTGTCTGAAACGTCAGTCCAATCGTCTCAACAGAAGAGCCACAAAACACGTCTACTTTTTATGCCTCTCACAAAATTAATATGCTATACAGCTGAAACTGCACAATAACAAAATAAAAAAGTCAAAAATCGAACGTACGTAGCCCGCGAAATTTGCCTTATATCTTAATTTTTGAACAAACCTCGTATTGTCTTGTTTTAAGAATATAAAAAGTATGTCCGCCTTTTTCTCGTAATCACTGTCCATTATGATCCCAGCAAGACCAAGTGTAATTTTAATTTACCTTTCACGCGCGTTCCAGCAACATAACGATATCCTCAATTACAACCCTGATTTAAAGAGAAACCCCCACCACGCACACTCATACGTCAACATGAACAATTACACATTTAAGACCCCTAAGAGTTCTGCAACCATTTAGCATACCATAAAACTCAAAACAAAAATGACTCAAAATGTGATATAGCGGTGATTTCATGTGACATCCCACAAGCTGGGAGAAACGTCAGACTCGTCGTTGTCACAACTGCATTAGGGATAAAATATTTTATGAGCCTGAAGGCATCATTGCACGCGCAAGATGGAGAAGAATGACGATGAAAGGGTGTACTGAAATATGATAGAGATGATGGAACTAGTTTTGAATATAATTTTATTTCCTCCAACATGAATGACAGTTGAAAATCGTGCATTTTGCCGTGACAAGAATGCAAGTGCAATTTGAGAGCAAGGACTATTTAATGGGATGCGAGATTTGGGGCTGGTGCATGGGAATGTGTAATGACACCACGAAGACAGAAGTGGCAATGGTTTCTACACATTTTAGGGGATATACATAAGGAAGCATTGAGAAATAGTCAGGGGTGCTTCAGTTATAAGATTATATGTCAAAACAACGCGGAAACAACCGCTTAAAACAAAGACAAATGAAATAAAAAGAAATCGCTTAATTTGGAATTTCAGCTGGTTGTAACTTTTCCATTATCCCGCATCGTCGGTAATCCGTATAAAACAAGCATTCTCTGCGTCAGAGTTCGATGTGGTGATCAAATGCATAATACATCATCGAAACAGAACCCGACCCCACACACTTTGTATAGCGACATAGCATCAGTGGCATCCCTTTATAATCGCTCATATTTGAGCACCAATCCGTCATCGACAAGCAGAACAACAGTAAACCGACGAATGTGTGCAAAAAATTCCACTTCAGTGCCAACTGAACATAACCCAGTTATGATGGAGGCTTTACGAGTGTTCCACCCCCCCTGAGTACTCATCTGCACACATTCGTTTTTATGGAATCCAAAAGAATGATAGACGACGTCAAAAGAGCTCTCCACCGTCAAAGAGGGCCACTGAACCATAAATGCTTGCGAAGGCCTTGACAAATTAGCATACAAACGAAATAATAACACCATTGCATCACCGCTCTGCGAAAACATTTGATACACTTGTATTGCAGACCTACGGAGGATGCGCAAAATTCACAAAAAATACACTTTTGCTGTTTGCCCTTGCTCTAGAAATTCGTGGACAATTAATGAAGTTTAGTTGATTAATGAAACGACAGCGTCCAGACACCAAGTCATCCCGTGACCAAGTTCAATCTCAATTAAAAGGTTCGCCCAGCACCCGGACTCCTTTCAGACATCATGATATTTATCAGAGCAGGGCTTAAGAACGCTCCTTAGCAGGGGTAATTTATCAGCGCTCAGCTCCTTTTATACGGATGCTCACCCGCAAATGGTTCAGAAGCGACAGCCAACCGTCAGCAAACTTTTTCGGTTTGGCACGAGTTCAACAAAACATAAAGCATCGCATGCCGTTTGTTGCTTCTCGGTTCCGTTTTGTTCCGTTTTCCTTCTTGGCAATGTAAGTCCATCATTAAACTATATCCTCAGTGAGAGATTGTGAATGAATGTCTCCTGAGTGAGGAATGGCAATAAATCTTTTTGCCCTAATTTCAGGTTTAGCTCATTTCATATTTGTTGTCGCTTGACAGCTCCATATGGGAAGAGATGTTAACTGAAACGTACTGTCTGTCGGTTCAAATTAGTGCCCATTAAATTTTCAATTAAATGCCAAATCGCAGGATGGTCTGGCAAATTGTTGCGGCACAGAATTGCTGTTTGCCCTTCTGAAATCAGTGCAAGTATCATCTGGCTTAATTGGGTCTCGGAGACAAACAACTTTGTAATTAAAGGCCAATAAACAGTTCATTCTCCGCAATGTGGAATGAAGAGATAAAACGGAATGAAAACATTGCCTAAACCGTTGAATGGAAAAACAGTCTGTTGCACAATGAAAGATTTCTGCGGGTGATAGCTTGCGATATCGGCGTTGTTGACGACAAGTGGATTTATTAGCTTGTAGGGCGACGAAACCAACAATAATTGAAAATGTCCTCGTATCCAACTCTAAAGGAAAGCACGGTGAGAGAGAAAAATCGATAAGGCTTTGCCAGCAAATTGTGTTGCGCCCGTTTGATGGGGAAATATATTTCCGTGGTTGCCTTTGGCTTTTAAATAATAAACAAACTTTGTAGTATCACATTTATAAAAAAAAGTTTAATTGTGTGCATGGAAAAATGTTTAAATTAAAACTAGGTTACGGATTCGTTTAAACGTTTGAAGTGAGATGAAACTCCTTCCGTTTTTAAACAAATTTCATCTGCCAAATAAAAGCATAAACCTGTATTAAACACATCAATTCAAAAAGCTGTTCGTTCAACATTTGTCTGAAGAAATGAGTGAATTGCTTGACTGTGAAGTTATTTTGTGAAATTGCAACTCTTGAAATATATGTATATGTACACTAGTCATTTCGTGTGCTCTTTTTTCAAGCAGTGTCATTTTATTAAAATGAAATTCTTATAATTGATTTCCCAGGAAAGAAATCAACTCCTCCTCATGTTCAGTTTAAATTAATTCTGATGAATTCGATGGACTTATGCGGCTATATTTAAATGCAGTCTGAACTGATGCACAAGTAAGGAATAGACGTCGGAATGCAATATTCATAACGTCAGCAACTTGAAGGAACACAAGAAAAAGAGAGAATTTATTCTGAAACAAAATTACTGGGGAAAGCACGCGAGGAAAGTAAAAATAATTAAAATGCATTACTGAGAACCTTCAATAAAAAATTAAAAAGGCCCTATAAACAAGAAATACTTACATTTCACGGCCTTGTACAAAAAAATTGTTTTCTGTGAAGTTATAGACCTTTGAAATAAAATAAAAAATGGAATTATTTAAAACTCGCATGCCATTTAAATTATTCGAAAGAGGTTCTTCTGACATTATAATTTAAAAATCATTTCTGTCCACCAGGGCTGTCACGTTAAAAGTCTAATATGAAGGTCTTTTTTCGCAGACTTCTTTTTTCCAACATTTGTGGCCGTATATCGGCAATTTTGCGACGAACGTTATCCCTCAAGTCGTCCATCTTTTTCTGGCTCCCCGGCGTAAACTAGCGACTTCAAATATCCTCACAAAAATGTTTTAGTGGAGTCTTTAACTATGCGTTTACTAAAAGTTTTCTGAAATGAACCATTTGTAACAAGAGGTGTTTGATAAGTTAAGTCTTGTCAAAACCGCTCAATCTGCTTATTCAATCATCATAGTTATTCAATTGATGATTGAAAAATTCAGTAATCAAGCTTCTAGGTATATTTATATGAAGTGAACGTCAAGATACAAATGTCTCGATAGGGAACATTTGTTGTGAACGAGCCCTTATTTTTGTTTGTTTGTTTGCTATGACGATAGAAAAATATGAAAAATATTTAGTATACATCAATTCATTGAACAGGCAACATCATATTTTTTCATCGTGTTAAAAATGTCAAATTTTGTACCAGAAAATGATGATTTGAGGAAAGCATTAATTTTTTGTTTTCATTTGAAGAAAAGTTCTGCAGAGTCGCATCGAGTGCTTGTCGAGGCATATGGTGATCATGCTCTATCAGAAGCAACATGCAAAAGATGGTTTCAACGGTTCTCAAATAATGATTTGAATGTGAGAAACGAAGAACGTGGAAGACCACCAAAAAAGTTTGAAGACGCAATGTTAAATGTTGCACAACAAAGAATTTCTGACAGTTTAAAAGCTATGGGAAAGATCCAAAAGTTTGAAAAATAGGTGCCAAATGAATTGAATGAAAGACAGATGGAAAATCAAAAAACACACAAATTTTACTTCAAAGACACAAAAGAAAATAGGTTTTGCATCGGATTGTTACTGGCGATGTAAAATGGATTTATTTTAAGAATCCTAAACGGAAAAAATTATGGGTTAATCTGGGACAACCATCAACATCTACTGCAAAATCAGATCGATTTCGCAAGAAGACAATGCTGTGTGTTTGGTGGGACCAGACGGGTGTGCTGTACCCGAGCTCCTAAAACCTTGTGAAACCGTTAATACTGATCGCTACCGACTACAAATGATCAACTTGAACCATGCATTCATCTCGAAACGATCAGAATGGGCCAGAAGACACAGAAAGGTATTTTTGCTTCATGACAATGCACCTGCACACAAGGCAAAACCGATTCAGGATACAATCAAAACACTTGGCTGGGAGCAGCTACCCCATCCGCCGTATTTACCAGAATTGGCTCCTTCTGACTACCATTTGTTTTCATCGATGGGACACGCATTGGCTGAGTAGCACTTTGATTCCTTCGAGGAGGTCGAAAATTGGGTGTCTGATTGATTTGCTTTAAAAGACGAACAATTTTATTTTCGTGGTATTCACAAACTGCCAGAAAGGTGGTCGAAATGTGTAGAAAACAAGGGCCAATACTTTGAATAAAATGTTTTTACTTTCCCATTAATAATTAGTGTTTTATTTTCAAAATAAACGCTCACTTCATACCGGTATACCTGGTAAGTACGCTTCTACGTTTCTGGAGCTACTACATGGCCCGGGAGGTCTTCGAAGAGGTAACATGGTACAAAAGTTAACTTTGTGTCAATTGTGCTCGGAATGACTGAATTCAAAGATCTTTTATGCATAAGATCTTTCTAAAGGACATCCCACACGATGAGAAGAAAAAGAAGAATTGACGAGTTAACCAACAGAAAGAAGAGTTCAGTGAGCTCGTGAATGTCGAAAAATTTCCATCACCTTTTCTTGACGAAATAAACATATAATAACAAAAAAAGTTTAATCACCCTGCTCAATGATCTTATTGTTCTGGATTACACAGGGTTGTCTTAAATTTAGGCCGCGGTTCATGGTGAGTTTTTTCCTTGTTTACAATTAATGACGCCATGGTGGGTATGCAATTATGGCGATAGAAACGCAACGCCAAAAACGTTCAACTGCTACCTTTGCGCATTAAGAGTCTTTAGCAGTTTTGTGATTTTTTCTTATTCGAAATAAATTCGTGACTGAGGTCATAAAGTTATCCTACCGTCCATTAAATCTGAACATTCTACTTATCACTAAACGGTCATGAGGAATTCGCAAGTTTATGGCAACTTTAACGAGTCGGATGTAATTTCCTACTCCTCCAAAAGTTCTTCCTCATTTTATTGCTCCCCCAATTGCCCACATAAATGTAAAGGATTCCTCAGTTACTTATATTTGGACACTGTATACCTCTGTGTGACTGTGTAATGGCTCACCTTAACCTATTTAATACGAAAGCACTATCTTCATGTCAAATAGGTAATTTCCTTATTTAAACACTGCCGCCTCCCTTTTATGCTCAGATGTTCATTTCTATTTGCATGTTGACATGATTATTGCTTTCATTAAGTTCTCGCGTACCCACTTGTTGCGGTTAGAAGGTTCGTCCTTTTATTGATTTATTGTGTAAATTTAAATATAAATTTCCTCACTTTATGTCTGCCAATCTGGAGTGAATTTGCCTAATGCATTCACTTTTCTGTGTTTGGTTAACAAACAGAAACTAATTCGAATCCCACTTCATTCATTCTCAAAGTCACATTACAGTACGTAATCCTGGCAGTTAACAATGTCCTTCCTGAAGTCATTTCTCTTTTGAAAAATTTGCTCGTTAGTCTTTTGTGGGTCAAAATAAAACAGTTCCCAAAGTACAATGTGCGTACTCCTTAGCAAGTACTCCAGCACATAGAAAAATGTTTGTTTGACAGGATACTCTCCTGCACCTCATACTGTTTCATTCCTTCATTTTTCATTCGACCTGTCAATGCAGTGACTCTTAAAAGTTTTTTCAACCAGACACTGAAATAGTGGTGACGAACAAATCTTCGAAGATGACACAAAATTAACCACGCACACACACAAGTGCTAATGCACTTTAACCGTGAGAGCAAACTCAGAACTCAGTATAAAAACATACATACACACCAAAGAAAAGTGCATAGTAGAGAATTCGACGCAAACTCCACACCCCCACTGTGCGAGAGGGTCGATTGGTGACCGGAAAAAGGAAATAGACGAACCGGGGGGACGAGTGCCAGAGTTAAATAAAAGTGAATTGGAAAAAACAATGCCTGGTTTTGCAATCTCAGTTCACACAGCGCAAGGGGAGAAAGACAGAAAAATATGAAAACTATTCGTTGTTATTTCATCAGCACCCTGCGCCCCTTGTTCCAATCTTGTTCTATGTGATATCTTCTCTCAGCCAGAGGACAACACTGTGGCAAAGGAAAATGTCGCTTTTGTGTTTTTAAAAAGAAAATTTTGTTTTGTCACTTTTCATTTGCTTTTCAATTTTATTCACTCAAAGTTGTCGGAACAAAAACAACTGGACGTTGTTGCATACGAGACACAGAGAGAAGGACCAGGAGGCAGGCACAATGGAATACGTTCACAGGGTAGGCGGGATGTGGTGTCTTGCCTGAGGGGACGCTTGCACTGGGTGCCGCCACAGGTGAATTGTGTTCACGTTCGCGTCAAGTGTTCAAAAGAGAAGTGAAGCTATTCTTATTGGACACAGCTGAAGGATGTCCTTTACTAGAGGCGGGTTACAATGACATTTAAACTAAGAGAAAATGTTGTATATGTGTATCGGAGGGGCTTAGGAGTTCGTTTTTTTTTTTATCGAGGCGTTTATAAAAGTGAATTCCTGAATGGGATTGTCAATGAATTTGGGAATGTTTCAGCCGACTTCATGAAGATGAAATGTTTTGAATTTTATTTGGATCACGAAATGGAATGAATGACGAGTCAAGGGCGGGTAAGTGATGAGTTTCTGGTCAAATGAAACCATAACTCTAAAAAAAGTTGCATTTTCAATCTTAAACATTCTATTTCATTGTTTTACGAATGAAATCGACATACTGTGAGATATACAGGTACAAGTGTTGCTGTTGTGGTAATACTTTCACTGACTAGGAGAAGACAGAAATTTATTCTTTTGTTTCTATGCACAAAAACCAGAAATACTTTGTTGGAATTCTTCGTTTTTTGATTAAAGGATATGCGTTCTATATGGGCTAAACACCGCACACAAGTAAATTTTCACAAAAACATGGCTAAGGTTATTTTCGGCCTGTTTTCGTTAAATTATTAAATAGTAATATTAAAAGCAGTGTGTTTGAATATTTAGTTTTATTATTACTAATTCGGGCAGTTTGTCAAAAGATGGCGTAACTTGTATTAGTCCATTGTTAAACGTCCGTTGGAACGTGCGTTGGAAAGCTACTGCTAATTTTACGTCATTTCAGTACATATCATTCATTTAAAGCGTTAAGAAGAGAGATTTTTTTTCACTCAAATATGTCGACTTTGTGCCTGAAAAAGTGCTTCACTCAAATATGTCGAAATTGAAAATTGAAAAAGTGTTTCACTTAAATATGTCGAACTTTGTGCCAGAAAAAGTGTCACTCAAATATGTCGAAATTCGCGCCTGAAAAAATGTATCACTCAAATATGTCGAACTTTGTGCCTGAAAAAGTGTTTTTGCGTGGAGTCCTTCTTCATTATGAAGAAAACTGCTACCGAAAGTCATCGTATTTTGGTGGAAGTTTATGGTGAACATACGCTAGGAGAGCGAACGTGCCAAAAGTGGTTTGCGCGATTTAAAAGTGGTGATTTTGGTTTGGGAGACGATAAACGTCCTGGATAGCCAAAAAAGTTTGAAGATGATGAACTGGAAGCGTTATTCTATGAAGACAGTTGCCAAACACAAGAAGAACTCATTGAATCTTTGGGCGTTACTCAAGCAGCCATTTCAAAACGTTTAAAATCAGCTGTATATATATTCAAAGGCAGAAAAATTGGGTTTCACATGAACTCAGGCCGAGAGACGTCGAAAGGCGGTTTTGCATATCCGAAATGCTGCCACAAGAGGAAGTCCTTTTGCGTATCTGAGTGCTACTGGTGGTGGAAAATGGATCCATTGCAAATTCCCAAGCGCAAAAAATCTTATGTGAAACTCGGTCAACCAGCCAAATCAACGGTAAAGCCGAATATCCAAGACGCGAAGGTAATGCTCTGTATTTGGTGGCATAAGAAGGGTGTGGGCACGAGACAATTTTCCATCATGACATCTGTCCACGTTGCTATTCCGGTTAAGAATAATAATTGTATGGCGCAACAGTCCACAGGGGACCAAAGCCTAGCTTGCTCATCAACTTCTCGTGCTGTGTTGCGTACTGTTCTCTCACGAGTAGAAGGAACCTACAGTTTTTTGCTGATTTCGAACGCTTAGTTTTAGAAGCTTCCTTAGACAGTTATTACTCTTTCAGCGTTGGCTGCAGCTCGAAAGAAGTGGGGATGTGAAAAATTCAACGTGTTCAACCGGGAATCAAACCCAGACCTTCGGCGTGTGAGTGTCGCACTCTACCCACTACGCTACGGCAGCCACTTCCAATTAAGAACTATTTGGAAAACTGTGGATGGTAAGTTTTGCCCCACCCGTTTTATAGCCCAGGCCTTTTCCGACTATCATCTGTTCCGGTCGATGCAGACAGCCGTCACTGAAATACGGTTTACATCAGACCAGAATATCAAAAATTAGCTTGATTCATTCTTGGCTGCCCAGCCGGCGCAGTGCTTTTGAAATGGGATCCACAAATTGCCAGAAAGATGGAAAAAAAGCATAGATTCAGATAAGCAGTACTTTGAATATTATTTTTATACATTTTTTTGTCTTTTAAATAAACGTTCAAATTCTGAAAACTGAATATACAAAATATACACAATACACAAATATACACAATAGAAAACAGTATTTTAAACTCAATTAACACATTCTTTAAAAAAAATGCAACGAGGATGAAAATGGTGTTTTTAAGTTTTGTGATTTGTTTTTTTGCTTTTCAGTGTTGCTGTATTTGCTGCCAATACAGCTGCATTTTTTGAATATCTTATAAGATCGTTTTGGATTATGTCAGCTTTGCTTTATTAATGGAAGAGCTTCCTCAGATATATTATTAGTTATTTCTTGGTCCAATTTGAGTAATTCCAACGCAAATACTTTATCTGCCTAATTGTTCTTTGACTGAGGTTCGAAAACCCAACTTAGAGTCAAACACAAGCGCTCGGTACAAAAATACAATTTCACTTTGTAGCCAGATTGTAGTTTGCCTTAAGTTATTACTTTTTCTTATAGCACTCAACCATTTTCTTTTATGCTCATGGGCAAAACTTATCAACAATTTGTTTTTTGTTTATTCCCTGAAATCTCTGTATTCATCTCATTTATCACAGTTTCACTGAAGAACTTGAACTTTTCAGTAATGTTCCGAGATGTGCACAATCTTAAACAATCACAAAGGTAATTTTTTGAATCATAAATCAAACTTGATCGCTATCCTGTGTAAAAATAAAAAAGTCAAATTAAAGAAAAACCTTTCCGTTTCTTCTCTAAGACCTAATAAAAAAAAATTTAACTGTTTCGAATGAAGGAAATACAGGCACAAATTCTAAAATTACTTGTACTACAAAATCAATTTAAATTTTGTACTATAGAAGACAAACAAAAACAGAAAAAAAAAAAATACATTAAATAAATCCCCTTAACTGATCTCAAAATTAACTATAATAATAATAATAATTGTTGGCGCGACAGTCCACAGGGGGACCAGGGCCTAGTTTGCACATCAACTACTCGTGTTGTGCGGTACTGTTTTCTTACGAGAAGAAGGGACCTACAGTTTTTTGCCGACTCAGAACGGCGAAGTTTGAGAAGCTATCTTAGACAGTTATTACTCTTTGAATGTTGTCAGCAGCTCGAAAGAGGTGGTGCCGTAAAAAATCGAACCTAGACCCTTCAGTGTGTGAGCGTCGCACTCTACCTACTACGCCACGCGGCCATATTAACTATACACATAAAATATCAACAAAATAAATATGCACTTGTTTTATTTTGTCATAAGCAACAGAATCTGTGTTTTATTAATCAAAGAAAAATGAAAAACAAACCAAAACAACTTCTTGTCACAGACAGTATCGTTTACTACCGCACTACTGCTTCCGCATTTATCAATTAAATGATTGCAGTTTTAAGGTTTTTTTTTTAAACCGTTGTAATCTGCATAGCGTGATCTATGAGGTTAAAGGCCTATACTATTCGTAGTCAACTTCGAATTAAAATAAATCAACAAATCAAACATTTTGTCTAATAGTTTTTTTATAATTTGCGAGCGCTTTAGGGAATGTCTGGTATCCTTAAGTGACCAGAATTAAGTCGCAGCACCGGCCGAAGAAATAGAGGGAGAGAGGGAAAGGACGTAACGGTGCACATTCGTTTTAAATGCGTGTGGGTTGTAATGAAGGGGATAGGTTGGGCTGCATCCCATACTCGAGTGGTGCGGCTGAAGAACAAATCTCTAAACTTACGTACGCCCGAAGGTGGGCTTAAGGTTGAATGAGTGGGCATACCTAGCGAGACGAGTTTTGCGGGTGAAAGATTGAAGAATAGGAATTCAACTGGGTTACTCATCTTTTATTTAAGACGTGATAAAAGTGTGATAAAGATGCAACATGTTTTAGCAAATCGATTGACTTCGCAACATTCTTCTTCTTGTGGGGCTACAGTCCGGGGTGGAAATGGGCTTAAACCAACATGCCTCTCCAGCACAATCTTTCCCTAGCTGCTTCCAATTGTACACTCTAAGTTAGTTGAGGTCCTTCTCCACTTGTGTGCGCATTATTATAACCAATAAGTTTTAAAGCTCGCAGTTGCATTCTATTAAGTATATGCAGGGAGGTCTTAAAAGCTCCGGACCAGATTGGAGCGTTATACTCTTACTTTATATACAGATCAAAAGGGGCCCTTTAAGATGATGGACAAGAGTCTTCTCCTAATGATCTAGGGTTGTCATCCCCTACGAAATTGTTTACGGCCACTTGACACATAAAATAGATGCGCTCAAATTGAAGTGGTCGCCCGTGGCGTGGTGGGTAGAGTGCGACACTAACGCGCCAAAGGTTTGGGTTTCATTCCCGGCTGAACGCCTCGAATTTTTCACGGCACCACCTCGTTCGAGCTGCTGACAACACTCAAAGAGTAATAACTGTCTAAGAAAGCTTCTCAAACTTCGCCGTTCGGAGTTGGCAAAAACCTTTAGGTACCTTCTACTCGTGAGAGAAAAGTAACGCACAAAAGACGCATAGTGCAAGCTAGGCCTTGGTCCCCTTGTGGACTGTAGCGTCACCCAATGATTATTATTATTAAATGATCGTGATCGTTACAATTTAGTATTTTGTTCATACACATACGGAGGATGGAAGAATGCAAGAGCTGTTAATTGATAATGACTGTTTATTTTGGGATCGCTTGGATGACAGCACTGGGTTTTGGAAGCATTAAATACCACTCAATTCTTTTCAATGACGCTGTCAAGCTCACCTGATGGAGAAAAGACCATCTGCAGCGGGATGGCGGCTAACAGACCCAGGTTTTGAGGAAACCTGACTGGTAGTGACAGCTTGGCCAGAGGCTATATTCTGGTGCCACGGGAGGTTAGGAGCCCCTGGAACTTCGGTTCCAGCCTGACCGTGCGGTAGGCCCTCTTGTAGGAGTATCGTGGTGACTGTTGTTTACCACCTAACATCGCGGGTAGAGTCGAGGATAGTGTACTGTGCTGACTTGTCTAGTTTATTGTTCACCCACAACTAGGCAAGGCGGTTAGGGACATATCCCTTCTCAGTGTGGAGTTGCATTCTCAACCGGGCGCTGCGACCCAGAGAATGGAAGAGGTTTTAGAAGGGCTTCGCATCAAACCAAGGTGGAGTGATTGCCCCTCAAGCATGATCTCAGTTTGGTAATTGGGTAACTAAGGCGTTTAGTCTTGCGTTACTTGCGACTCTTGGGAAAATGGACCCCTTGATATAAGCCGTAAGGGCAAGTGATCACGTAAAACCAAATCCCACATCTGTCAAGCTTGACCTTGGATATGTGCACGCCAAATGCTACACTCAGGACTTCTTTCTCATATTGGCTACGTCGTCATTCGCTTTAAAAAAACTTGCAATTTTCATAAAAGAAGGGATATAAAATAGTATTTCCGGAAAATGTTTTTAACAAAACTAGTATTTATTTGTGATCGCTCCCTTAAACTCCTTCCTTATTTTATTTTATGGTAAAATCTTAATACAGTAAGCTCCAAAGCTACACATAAAGTTTCACTTCCCCTGAACAATATTTATTTAGCCCTCAAAAGTCCATTACTCAAGTTATGGACAATTTTGTTACAAAAAACCTCCACCAGGTCGGTGCGAAACAATAAATTCTAAACAATGTATAACAATTTTATGGCCGACGATAGCGTGCCAAGTTGCACCAAGTTCCTCTTCCACTATTCTCTGCCGTCCCTGCAGTTATTATAATTTTCCTTTTTCTTTAACATTTTCATTTCGCCTGAAACGAAACCACCCACTAGGCTTGCTAAGACCCTTGATAGACATAAATTACACCATCGGGTATAAATAAATTGCCCCTTTGTAACAGGTTGGCTTACTTTGCAAAGCGTCCCTTCTCTTGCCGGAACGCGACGAGACAGTAGGAGTACAGACAATATCAGCTGCAGCAAGCTCCCCTGTTACTGTTTGTGTTCACGTCAGTTAGAGGCATGGTGCTAAATAACTCAATACCTTAACTTGTTCAAATACGAGGTGCTAATAGATGAATTATTTGGAACTGAAATTTAAGCTAACAGGAGGTTTGAAAGACAGCAGTGATAAGTGAATAATTGAAAATATTAAATGGAAAAATAAAGGCGGCGCGTTAATTTTGATTTTAAGACTGCCGTTAACAGGAAACGTGACAAAACTCATTTTTGGGTATTACCTGCAATACCTGCAGTGGAGCGTCAGTTTTGTGTGTACTCGTCAACCTACTCAACAGGTTTGAGTTGAATTGGCCAACCGTACGACACTTCATACAGTCTTTCATACAAAATCCAAAATTTTATCTTCCCCCAAAATATTCTCCTTTAAATTGGCTTTCATCAAGAACAAAACGATATGCAAATTTACCATAAGTTTCTTTTCCGTAAACACATAAGTCTTATGTAGGTACAGACCTAAGAAATGACCTTTAACAAATCTCCTGCTCCTCCGAAAGTCAGTAAATTTTCTTCACATGTCACAGCAGGCCCAAGTGCTTCATGCCTCCACAAAAAGAGCGATTATGCATGCCTGAAGGAATTCCTTGCAGTCGTTTCGGAATTTCTCAAGTCGAAAAGGAGAAAACAAGAGTAATACATCTTCTTGTTTATTTAACCACTTTAGCCCCTTAACATCACTCACAATCTGGCAGCATGCCTCTAACACCTCTCTGAAAGCCTCTTTGCAATGCCAGGGCAGACGAGTGTATTATGCAAATTAACTTTAAGCAAACCCTCAGCTACCATCCCTGACTTACGCTGTCGGCCAAGTGCATGTCTTCGCACTAAAAGTTGATATTTGCATAAATAAATTAATTAAGTGCACATAAATGAAATAACTGATTGTTGGCGTTTTGCGGTGAATATCATAAATCACATGTACAGCACATGACCCAGAAGAGAGCTCACAGTCAGTCCAAGCGGCACACTCTTCCACTGCACTAATTTCGTGTTGAAATAAATCAAGCGAAAACCCAAAGCCGACAAGTGCGGTTCCTCGATAACGAGTCCTCTTTTCTTCAACGCCGAAGACCCGCCAACAAATAAGGAGCGTGACACCGAGTACCGATGACGCAAGACTTGTATTGCTATTACGTCTCCCTTTTCGTTTCAATTTCTTCCCTCCTTTTTCACTTTATGGCAAAACAAAAGACGACTACGCAGCCATAACATAACAACCACCGAGACGACAACAACGCAACCCTTTGACTTTTTGCAAACACCATCACTGCGCACAACCCCCCTTGGCTGCCTGACGAACCGACACCTCGCCACCTTTACCTTCAAGATACGTTTCGATTCGCCCCCAGATCCACTTGTGTTCACCAATGTAATTCGTCACGTTCACAATTACATCAGCAGTCGGGCGGGGGAGGTTTTCGGGGGTAAATTAGCTTCTGGTCATAAATCGGAGACAAATTATGCCAACGGGTGTTTGCTTGGCGCGTCTGAGCCGGCAAACACTTAGAATTTTCATTAAGCTTGCGGTTTTTTGTTTAGCGACGCCAAATGATGGGTGCTTGGTGTTTTTGGGTTCGTCAGGGTGCCCGTCGGACATTGATGGAGGTAAAGAAAGTGTTGCCATAAATAATTTATGCAAAAGAGTTAATTTAGTTGCATAATTGGAGGGGGTGGTCGCCGTGACGTAGTAGGTAGAGTGCGACGTTCACACACCGAAGGGTCTAGGTTCGACTCCCAGCTCGACACCAATTTTTCGAATTTTTCACGGCACCACCTCTTTCGAGCTGATGACAACACTCAATAAGTAATAACTGTCTAAGAATAATAATTATTAATAATAATAACAATTGTTGGCGCTACAGTCCAAAGGGGGACCAAGGCCTAGCTTGCTCATCAACTACTCTTGTTGTGCGCGCTACTGTTCTCTCACGAGTAGAAGGGACCTACAGTTTTTTGCCGACTCCGAACGGCGAAATTTGAGAAGCATTCTTAGACAGTTATTATTCTTTGAGTGTTGTCAGCAACTGTCTAAGAAAGCTTCTCAAATTTTCCCGTTCGGAGTCGGCAAAATCCTGTAGGAGTCTGAACATTAGGTAAGCTCTGTGATTTTTCACGTGTCCGTCAAAGGTTCAAAAAGAAAACGACAGATAACATGAACTTCTACAGGGGTGGGTATATTTCCGAATCCATTTGTGTCGTGAAAAGGTACCTAATCCAAAACTAAACTGGTTTTGGTCAAAGTGTTGTTTTCTCGAGAGAGATTTTGAAACAAGAGACGTTTCTAAAAATTTGCATATGCAAAACATCCAAATTGGAAAAACAAAAAATATTTTGGGGCATTTTATTGAACTCTTTGTGGTTTTAAAACAAAAGTTTTCTAAAAAAAACCTCGCACAATAGTCCACTGGAGATGAACTAGGTTCGCCACACATAGCTCCTGTTGGTTAAAGGAAGCACTTGTCTATCTGCTTGGATATTGTGGGTCGCACTAGCAAAGTTGCTGCGACGATTTTCTAAAATACTCTTTGAAAGTTCCTAGCGAACTCAACTTCCCCAACATGCAACCGTTTATGTACTTGCGTCAACCATTAACGCTTAACTGAAGTTAATCAGTAGCTAACAGTAATATCGATAAAAGAAATGATCGATAACATTTTTAAAAAATTGTTTGTTTATTAGTTAACCATAAATGATGGCTGGGTGATGTGGGAACAGGGTAGGCACTGATTGGTATCAACCTGGCGATGCCCAGCTGCCGTAACTGTCTTCCACACACCAATTGTGCTTATTCTACCTCCACGTTGGTAGCCATCCGGTACTGGTTGTTGTTCACCCGAACTCAACCTGCCAAACCTATAAGTGCGACCTCCGCCCAAGAGGTATAAAAAAGGGCCTGGTCCTCCAGGTTGGGGGTGTGCGTCGGGGTAACTGCCCGGCCACATTAAAAAATAAACAATTACGAATCAACCGAATGCCTCGGATATGGATGGATTCACTGTTGACGACCCACGCAAACGAAAAAAGGATAATGCTCTACGGATATGCACGTGGAATGTGAGGTCTCTAAACAGACCACGTGCAGCCGATGAACTTGCGGAGGCCCTGGACTGCTATAAAGCAGACATTACCGCAATTCAGGAAATGCGGTGGGATGGGCCGGGCAAGAGAAGAGTGAGAAACTGCGACATATACCACGGCGACTGCTACAGGGAGAGAGGGAAACGCTTATTTGGATGCGGTTTTGTTGTTCGAGGCAGACTTAGGCAAAAAGTCTTAAGCTTCCAATACATAAGCGAACGCCTCATAACAATCCGCATCAAGGCTAAATTCGGGAATATAAGAATCATATGCGCCCACGCCCCGACAGAGGAAAAAGATGACAGCAGTAAAGAGGACTTCTATCATCTCCCAGAAAGGACATATGATCGATGCCCCAGCTACGACACCAAGATAGTTCTAGGAGACTTCAACGCTCAGCTGGGAAGAGAAGAAGTCTTTGCTAAAGTCATCGGAAGACACAGCCTGCACGCCAACACCTCCGGAAACGGACTCAGGCTAGTTGACTTCGCCTCGGGGCGAAATCTCTCTGTGGCTTTGTAAAATTTGTCCGATTAAGTTTTTTGTTTTAACGTTATGTAAAGTTCATTAGTTGTCAAATCTAAGGTGAACTCAATTCACATTCATGCGTTAGCCTTCGTTTTCAAAAAAAATTGATTTGGAACACAAATCGTTCACGATCGCCTTCCTTCTCTTTTCAAATTATGATTATTTTACTTTCGCACTGTCTATAAAACTCCCTCCTCGCCTAAAACCAGCAAAAAATATTGAACTTGTAAGGAATCACAACAGCGTGTTAAAAAATGTAACGACAATTTGTGTAGCCGCTGTGGAAATGGAGTCAAAATGCGAGGGGGACACTTGCCCAGTAATTATTTTTTACAGACTTGCACTACAAGCGCGCGGATGGGAATTTCTTCACTAAAGTAATGCTCTTTGCTTTGATGTCCCTTGCAATTAGTTTCGAAAACTAAAATAAATCAATGACGATTAATGGAATCTCAGCCTCGTTTTCCGGTTCACAAGAAAGGAGATCCCTTTGACTGCGCCAACCACCGAGCGATTAGTCTCCTCAACATCGCATACAAGATCCTCTCTGCCGTATTGTGTGAGCGTCTGAAACCGTTTGTCCATGACCTGATAGATCCCTATCAGTGTGGTTTCAGACGAGCGAAGTTCACAATAGACCGGATCTTCACATTACGTCCGATCCTGGAAAAGACCCAGGAAATGCAAATTGACACTCACCACCTATTCGTCGATTTGATGGCCGCATATGACAGTGTGCATAGAGACGAGCTATACAGTGCCATGTCTAGTTTTGGCATTCCTACGAAACTCGTCAGATTGTGTATGATGGCGATGGAGAACACTCGCTGCTCCCTCAAGGTCGGTAACGAACTCACCGAGACCTTCAATTTAAAAAAAGGTTTTAGACAAGGCGACGCACTGTCATGTGACTTCTTTAACATCATCCTCGAGAAGATCGTGCGAAACTCACAAGTCAACACCAGAGGCACAATCTTCAGGAAGTCAGTTCAATTGCTAGCATACGCTGATGACATTGACGTGATTGGACGAACACAGAAAGCCGTCAATGAGGCGTTTGCTGGCATTGAAGCGGAAGCGGCTAAAATGGGTCTGGCGGTAAATGAGGGCAAAACTAAGTACATGCTGTCATCAAGGAAGGACACACAACATCGACGTCTCGGACAGAGCGTCCCACTAAGCAGCAGTAACTTCGAGGTAGTCAAGGACTTCGTCTACCTCAGCTCCACTGTAAACAGGGACAACATAAGTACCAAAATAAAACGCAGGAATCACTCTTGCCATTCCCTGTTTCTTTGGGCTCAAGAGACAATTGAGTAATAAGCCCTTTCTCGAAGGACTAAGCTCCCTATATATAACACCTTGAATATCCCCGTCCTACTATACGGAGCGGAATCTTGGACGTTAGCAAAGACGGATGAGGAAGCCCTGTCTTTTCGAAAGAAAAATTTTGCGTGCGATTTTTGGTCCTATTTGAGTTGATAGCATCTGGAGTAGAAGATTTAATGATGAACTCTGTGGGCTTTACAGCGACATGCACCTGATCAAGCGTCTAGGGATACAACGCTTAAGATGGCTAGGCCATGTAGAGCGAATGGACACCACTGCTTCGGCCCGAAAAGTCTTTGAATCCGTGTCATTAAGACAACGCAACAGAGGACGACCTAGACTAAAGTGGCGTACACAAGTGAAGAAGGCCCTCAACCAACTTGGAATGCGCAACGGGAGACAGCTGGCGAAAGATCGTGCTGGCTGGAGGCATGTTGGTTGAGGCCCAGATCCACCCCGGACTGTAGCGCCACAAGAAGAAGAAGAAGAAGAATGCCCAATGACAATATACAGTATCGGACAAAACATTTGCAACTCAAACAGAAACTAGGAAATTTCATAAAATTAATTATATAATAAGTTGTGTAATGCGTTAAGGCAGCGTACTGTGGACAATTTTACAGCAGGCATAGCTATAAAATATATCATTCATAGATCGCCGGTGTCCCGAATTATTGATCGAAATAAGAAAACAAAAGAAGTAGCTGTTGTGAACCGTGGCGGTCGACCACGTTAAACAAGCTCCCGCATGGACAGTTTATTGGCACGAAAAATGAAAAAAAATCCATTCCTATCTGCGCCGAAATTGATTCATGAGTTCCAGCTAACAGTAAGTTCTAGAACAATATCTCATCGGTTGATCGAAGCTAATATGGGCACTTTTCGCTCTGATAAAAAACCATTGATTTTGATCCGAATTCAGAAAAAGCGGGTTCATTTTGCAAAAGAACATTTGTGTCGGGACATTCAGAAGTGGAGTTCAGTCCTTTTTAGTGATGAGTCAAAATTCAATATTATGTCTAGCGATGGAATTTCGTACGTTAGAAGACCACTTGTGGTCGCCGTGGCGTAGTGGGTAGAGTGCAACGCTCACACGCCGAAGGGTACAGGTTCGACTCCCAGATCAACACCAATATTTCCAATTTTTCACGGCACCACCTCTTTCGAGCTGCTGACAACACTCAAAGAGTAATAACTGTCTAAGAAAGCTTCTCAAATTTCGCCGTTCGGATTCGGCAAAAAACTGTAGATCCCTTCTACTCGTGAGAGAACAGTAGCGAGCACAACACGAGTAGTTGATGAGCAAGCTAGGCCCTGGTCCCCCTTTGGACTGTAGCGCCAACAATTATTATTAATTATTAGAAGACCACTTGGCAAGCGACTTCAAAGTCGCAATTGACTAAAAACTTTTAAATATGGTGAAGGTAATGTGATGGTGTTCCGTTTATTTTTCTGCTGCTGGTTTGGGCCCACTGCATCGCAAATTTGGTATAATGGACCAACGCGGACCATATACAGAATGGAAAATGCCGTTGCGTTGGGTCTTTGAGCAGGGTATTAGCCCAAAACACACATCAGAGTTGGTCAGATCTTGGCTCAGTGACCAAAATGTCACTGTTATGGGTTGGCCACCGCAGTCGCCCAATTTAAACCCCATTGAAAATTTTTGGGAAATTGTAAAACAAAGAATAAATCGGGTTGATGTACGAAATGCGGACGATTTCCTTAAATGCTGACTCTTAAAAGTGTGTGAAGTTTATTGCGTATTCGGATAAGAAGTATAATGTGTTTTATGTCATTTCCTAGTTTCTGTTCGAGTTGCAAATGTTTTGTCCGATACTGTAAGAGTAACAAAGTACAATCGGAGTTTATTTTATTAGTAAGGTTGCTAAAGCTTCATCCAGGGCAAGCTGTCAGCGAAATATGCATTGGAACATATTTATCTCTGCTGTATCCCGATAGAAACTCGTCTAGTTAAGAAATATTAACTTCAAAGGGAAGTAACACTGTACCTCTTTTGCAACAAATATAAATTACCAGATAGTTAATAATTTAAAAACAAAAAACAGAACTTTGAAAATCCTTTAAACAATTTCAAATATACTTTTGCAACCAATCAATTTCACTCCTGGTTCAACTTTTAAAATAAATCCACATTGACCTCTGCTTAATTTCAATGACAAAGGGATTAAGGGATCATAAGTTTGGTTCGATGTTGTTATCTGAAAGGGAAATTCCTTGCCTTCAACTTTCACTTGCCGATGTTTCATTTTCGTACAAGTCCCCCTTATATTCGCATTTTAATGAAAAGAGTACATACATCTGACGTGCCGAAACAATCATATTTTGGATGATTGCAGGGTAAAGCAATTTTAATGAGATAGAGAGTGGTATGCATTTGCATACAGAGGGTTTTCAATTCAATGTTCAGTTCAGTTTGTCAAAGACCTGAAACTTTGTATTGAGGGCACAAACATCCTGTTTACAGGTTTATAACATGCAGTTTGATTTTCTACCCGAATCAGAACGGCATCATCATGCCTTTAGGGCTGCAGACATGTAATACCATTGGGCCAATGCACGCAAATAGTAAAATAATAAGCTCGAGTTGAGAATTTATGGGAAGCTACTCACTGCGGCAATCCGTTGAAGCAGCTGGGCGCTTTGACTATGAACAAGTAGTATTTTTGTTTTATTGAAACAATAACTACAAAAAACATTTTTGCGGATGTTTTTAGGGTGTTCATATCTTTCAAGGCATGTGCGAACCGCAGAAGTACGTTGTTAGGTGAATATGAATTGATGCGAGTACATTAATATTCGAAACCATTGTACCAGGTATACCCGTATGAAGTGACCGTCAAGATACAAATGTCTCGATAGGAAACATTTGTTGTGAACGAGCTCTTATTTTTTTTTTGGTTTGTTTGCTATGACGATAGGAAGTAGGAAGTCATTGAACAGACAACATCATATTTTTTCATCGTGTTAAAAATGTCGAATTTTGTACTAGAAAGTGATGATTTGAGGAAAGCATTAATTTTTTGTTTTCATTTGAAGAAAAGTGCCGCAGAGTCGCATCGAATGCTTGTCGAGGCATATGGTGGTCATGCTCTATCAGAAGCAACATGCAAAAGATGGTTTCAAGGGTTCAGAAATAATGACTTTAATGTGAGAAATGAAGAACGTGGAAGACCACCAAACAAGTTTGAAGACGCCGAATTGCAAACGATATTGAATGGAGACGACACTTTGAGTCAAAGGCAAATATCAGCAATGTTAAATGTTGCACAACAAACAATTTCTGACCGTTTAAAAGCTATGGGAAAGATCAAAAAGTGTGGAAAATGGGTGTCACATGAATTGAATGAAAGACAGATGGAAAACCGAAAAAACACTTGTGAAATTTTGCTTCAAAGACACGAAAGAAAATCGATTTTGCATCGGATTGTTACTGGCTGGATTTATTTTAAGAATCCTAAACGGAAAAAAATTATGTGTTAATCTGGAACAACCATCAACATCGACTGCAAAACCAGATCGATTCGGCAAGAAGACAATGCAGTGTGTTTGGTGGGACCAAAAAGGTATACTGTACCACGAGCTCCTAAAACCTGGTGAAACCGTTAATACTGATCTCTACCGACAACAAATGATCAATTTGAACCATGCATTGATCGAGAAACGACCAGAATGGGCCAGAAGACATGGCAAGATAATTTTGCTCCACGACAATGCACCTGCACACAAAGCAAAACCGGTTCAGGATACAATCAAGACACTTGGCTGGGAGCAGCTACCCCACCCGCCGTATTCACCAGACTTGGCTGCTTCCGACTACCATTTGTTTTCATCGATGGGACACGCATTGGCTGAGCAGCGATTTGATTCCTACGAGGAGGTTAAAATTGGGTGTCTGATTGGATTGCTTTAAAAGACGAACAATTTTATTGGCGTGGTATTCACAAACTGCCAGAAAGGTGATCAAAATGTGTAGAAAACAATGGCCAATACTTTGAATAAAATGTTTTTACTTTCCCATTAATAATTAGTGTTTTATTTTCATGCGATATGAACTGCAAATTAATGTTTTTTTTTTCACTCAACAACCGACATCAGATCACTGCTTGATGTGTACAGTTCGCGAAAAAAATATAGCACAACATGTAATTTCACAATTTGTCTTAATGGTTATTGACCTATATTCTTTTTTTTTTTTTCTTATGCCTCTCTGCGCCCCAGTAAAGCCACACTGCGCTTGTACTGGGTGCCTAAAGATGTTTCTGGAAAATCCTTAAGTATAAGAAAAAACTGTCAACCCCGAAAAAAAGATAGCACATTTTCACAAAAAAGGAATTTTTGTCGCGTTTTGGTGATCTTTGCGTAAACAACTGTGAAGGAAATCAAAGAAAAAGGCAAATCAAAGAAAAAGGCACCATTCTGTGATTTTATTTTTTTGGGAGTGCCAAAAGTTATAAAATGTGTGGAGGAGAAAATTAACTAGTGCCGAAATAAAGGTTTATTACAAAACTGCGCCAAGAAAAATTAAAAATTGCCAAAAAACTGGAAAGAAGCCGAAAAGTGATTTCAAATTTCCTCAAAGACCCTGAAAATTACGGAAAGAAGAGTATCCCAGGGCGTCCAATCGCTATAAGTGACAGAGATAGGCGCGCAATTCTAAGAGTTGCATCGTATTCGGGCTTAACGGCTCGCAAAATCGCTGAACAAGCAGGTGTCACGACCAATGTAAGAAATGTCCAAATACTATTGAAGGAGTCTCCAGTTGCTCAGCGCAAACAAATTAAGAAGAAACCACCACTTACGGCAAAACACAAGGATGACAGGGTAAAATTCGCCATGGGGCATATTCATTGGAAAAAACGATGGCGTCGGGTATTATTATTCACGGACGAGAAGAAGTTTAATCTCGACGGTCCCGATGGCCTGGCATATTACTATCACGACTTAAGAAAAGAGGAGACGATATTGAGTCGTCGGCAACATGGTGGAGGAACTGTTATGATATGGGCTGGAATAGGATACCATGGTAAAACTGATATAAAGTTCGTACCACAAAGAATGTCAGCAAAAAGTACCTGGATTTGATTGCAGAACAGACTCATTCGGTGAAATTACGGACTTGCCGCTTATTTTTCAACAAGACAATGCTGCGGTGCATACGGCGAAAATTGTTAAAAATTATTTTTCAGGCAACAACGTTGATGTTTTAGATTGGCCAACACGATCGCCAGATATGAAAACTGTTGAGGTCTTCTTGCCAGGGCTGTTTATGCTGAAAACAGGCAATACGAAAATGTTAATGCGCTTAAAAAAAGCATTGTGTCAATTCAATCAATGTATTGGCGCAAATTAGCACAAAAAAATATTAAGAAATTGTTTAATTCTTTACCAAACAGAATGGCAGAAATAATAAAAAAAAAAGTATAGGACTCATTATTAAGAGTTAAAAGAAAATGAAATAGTACTACATATGATATTTTTTTTAACTACATGCTGCAAATTTGCAATCTTTTTTTCGCACCAAAATTTGATTTTTTTTATTTCCTTTGTATTGCATTACAGTGCTCAAAAAAACTCTATACATGAATAAGAAGTATTCCAATTTGTGTTCAAAAATAAATTCACTATTTGTTTTGTACACAAAAAAATAAGAAAAATATTTAAAAAAACGAATTGTGCTTATATTTTATTTAAATTTAATTTGTTTGAAGAATATTGTTTGCTAAATAAAATTTAAATTGTAAATTAACCGCTTTACCTTAAGGTGAACTTTAAGATAATCATCAACTAAAGTAAATTTCACACGAATAGAAGCAGCAAGCTTTTTCTCAGATAATTATTACTCTTTGAGCAGCTGTCTGTCTGCAGCTCGAGACAGACACGCTGGACCTTTGGCGTGTGAGTGTCACATTCTACTCTCCATGCTACAGTGCCCACAAAAAAGCTTCTCAAACTTCGCCGCGCAGAATCAGCAAAAAACTGTAGGTCAGTTCTGCTCGTGAGTGAATAGTAGCGCGTATGGATTTAGATCAGTCCAACTGTGAAAACAAAATAATACCAAATTTTATCCGGTATTTGATTTTTTGAAGCACTCTACTGACAGCGAAAGCAAATTCCTTTACATTGCCATAGTCTATGAATATATTTGTTGGGTATTCCATAAATTAAACTTACACTTAAAAAACAACATTTCATCCGTAAATATCAAAATGGACGCTTGAGTTAGAGGCCTTTAATTATTCCGTTGAACATAGAAAAATCGATCGAATTTGTGGCATTCGATTCTTTTAGTCTATCTTTTAACATTTTGTATGTCGAGGAGTTATCTTTTGAATTTCTCCTTTCAGTTGCTCAAAGCCAAGACACAAAGTTAAACAAAAAGATAGACAACTAATACAACACAAATAGTTGATGAGCAAGCTAGGCCCTGGTCATCCTGTGGACTGTCCAGCCATCCAACTATTATTTAGAAGCAGCATTCAGTTCTTAATCGCGTCTTTGATTTATGTCAACTACTCGGCTAGTTGGTAGCGATAAACAATGTGGAATGGGTTTTCGGCTAACAAGGGTGTTTGGTACATATATGTATGGACTGACTAACCATTTACAGGAAAGTGATCCTCCAAAAGTTGGATGTTTTAATGTGAATATTACCCAATTCTGTATTTAAATAAACCAAATCTTGTGGCAAGGAAACTTTTTTTCTGCCAGAAAAATACTTATCAAGATGCAAATGCGTTTATTAATCACTTAGACTGAAATAGCTATCCAATAAAAACGTTAAACGTTGTAAGGACATGACTCCAAACCCTTACCAAACTTTCATTGCACATTCGGTCAAATCAAATCAAGCATTGAAGATTGTATACCAAAACAAAAGCAAACGAAGAAAAATAATTTAATGTAGAAAATATTAAAATCCATTCTCACTATAAAATGTTTTTATTGCATAAGCACAAGCTACACAATAGCAACCTCACCCTCCAGCTAAGCCGACTAGATTTAAGGTTTCTCTTTGAGAAAGACCAAAGACTTCGTCACAGACGAAGGCCAACACGTTGCCGTTCGTGTTTGCGTGTTATGAGTCTTCAAGCACCTTCCGATTTAAGTTTTTCTACTTTCATTAATTTATAGGCTCTCAAACAGGGAGCTAGCGACGATAGCTTTCAAAATGCAAGACCTTTGCCATTTTAGCTTGCCTGGGCGATGTAGGGGGAACAAATTTTGCAGTCGTTCACTCACGCGAGTAACTGACCAAGGGATAGCATCTATATATGTATACGTATGTCTCCGTTAGTATTTAGTCCTTCGGTTCTTCAGCATTTTCTTACTAAAAAAAATATAGCAAGGGATTGAATTTTGTCGAGGAAAGCAAGTAACTTTTAGGGCTAGTTATTTTTGATGTCGCATACTTCAATGGATTGGCGCATTCTTCAAAAAAGTCCTTCCGAAACGAGGTATCTTCTCCCCCTCCTTACCACAATGAGTCACTGTCTTCTCCACCAGAGAGGCTCACCGCACAGTTCCACAATTTCGAACGCAATTGCACCGTTCATCGCCCTCTATCAAATTTCACGATAACTTCTGGCAACACTCCACTTCAGATAAATGCACAACTTCTTATATAATACATCACACTACCATTTTACACTTATTGAGCCGCCCCACCGCTCATTACCTCCCATCAATTAATCGACCAATTATTAAACGGGTGATTCTTCTTAATTAAGTGTCCCATGGAAACGGCTGACTAAGGATAACTGGTAACACAGGCTTATTAAATTTCCAATCATATCCATGGCCCAATAAAGGGAGATGACCTTTTCACTCATGTCACTCAATCACAATCACAGTGTCCCACACTTTTGTCCCTTGCGTAGGTGTGAATCCTTTAAAACAACCGACAAACTGACAATCTCATCCGAAATTCGGTTTTATTTCATATCCTCAGGAAAGAACCCCCTTTTCGAAGGCCAATTACAATTCGATTTGATTACATTCTGATAAGATCCTAGGGAAAACCGAAATCACGCTCTCTCCCGCATACAAAACGTCCCTACGAGATAGAAGAAAACTCATTTCCCACAAAAACAAAAAGCAAATCACCCACAGTACTGAGGAAGAGTGCTGCACAGCGAAGAGCCAAGTCTACAGAGAGAGTTCTCTGAACCTGATATCTCTCTATGTCTTGCTCTCACTCTCTCTCTCTCTTCAGTTGAGGTACGGGCAACGTTCATGGGAAAGAATAAGAGGGAAAGGAAGAAAGACGTTCACACGAGTTGTTGTTGTTACTTTTTACCCGTCGTTGTCGTTTCTTCTTATTGAATTAGAAGAGGCAAACACTAGTCACGTCATATGCACAAAGTTCTTTTTTTTTTTCATACGCACCAAGGAGGCAAGCGAAAAACCGTCCACTAAGTGAAAAAATGTAAATTATCTTTAAATGTACTCGCACACCTTTTATTGAACTTTTGCTGGGTAATCGTGGTCTGACTGGGTTTTTGCACTTCAACGCACTGAATAGCTTCAATGAGACGCGTTAGGCTCGCATATTTTTTTCAGTTAGGGCCAAAACGAAGGCAGCGGAATTTCTGAATGGGTAACAAGTGCACATCCGACGTCGACAAGCTTCGTTCTTCGACTTGTTTCGCTCTTCGAAAAGTTCTTATTTGAATTTGTTTTCGATTGGACTGGGCTGTCGGAGTGATAGATAGAAGTTCGAGATTTCATTTGACAGTTGGTTGGCTGATTTGTGTTCGGTTAGGTTTGATGATATGTATGGGAAAAGGGGCTGGGTTTCGAATTTCGAAAAAGCTTATTTTGTCGAGTAATTGGTTGATGAAGTGGATAAATGTTGGCGCTTCTTTGGGATGTTTGTTTGTTTTGTTAAACATATTAATAATTTGTGAAAAAACAACTTAACGTTTTGCAAATTTGCAACTTTGTCAAAGTTGTAGAAGAAAATTTCTGAGCAAAAAAATTATCAATACGCCTTATTCAGAACATGATTACATTCAGGCATAAGGAAAATTAGTAATAGTAAGGGAAAGAAATTAAAAATCTATTTAACCCGAAATAATGTAGAGTGAATACTTTTCGGGTAGAGATAAATTATTTTACTTATGCTCTGGTTGCAAAAATTGTGTACACATATTTGCATATTTTTGTTTAACTCTTAAAAACTCAACATTTAATTGGCACTGCTGAAAATTGTATGATTCTGTCAGAATTTTAATAATTTATAATGTGCAAATCCATAGGAGTGCTGCTATTCTGCTAAATTCCTTTACTACATTTATTTTGATTAGATCATCGGCATTTGAAATGAAGGCAAATTTTAATTTGATTCGAAGTGTCAAAACTCAAGCAAATGTACACTTCATTTCAAAATAAAGGTTTACCAAGTACTAAGGTATTATATTAAAATAAGTTTTACCGGAATTTACAGGGCACTGGAGTCACTTCAAATCTTGATATGAGATTATAATATATGTTTTAAAATAACATTATTTCTTACAATAAGAGTTTATGTTGAAAGTACTAATGATGGAATAAGATTAGTGTCGATTTTTTTTTCCAAACCCAATGGACAACACTATCCACATGCTGTTCTAGGCCTTAAAGTAATGGTATATACACCCGTCAAACAAAAAGTCAAAAGAAACTCAACTTCCAGATTTTGTAAAGAAATATTATAAGTAAGTTTTGTAAGCACTTTTTTTATCAGTAATTGATTACTGGAAATTCGATTTTGTTAAATATTAAAATACGCAGGATGAATGTCGGTGAGGATGGTCCCAGCACAATTTACAACGTACAAAAAATCAGAAATAGTTAACGAGAAACCAAATACTTTTCCGAAGCTTTATTTTTAATTAAAAAAATAAATTAAATTATCTTTGTCCAACTCATAGACATATCAAAAATATGCAAATTTGTTAATAACTGAATTTAACATACTTGTCCCGCAACCTATAATGTGACTTCAAGAATTAGAAAATATTGATTTTTAATATCTCTATCGCATGCGTGACATTAAACCGGTATGCGTCAATGTAGTCTGTTGTCAGATTGTATATTTCTATAAGATATACGAACGTGTATTTTGCAAAACAAATTAAAAATGTTACACATTAAAACTCTCAAATTTTTTATGAATATATACTCGATTTTACAGAAATATGTCCTTTCTCATGACTGCGATGAATCAGCGCATAATAAATCACAAAATTTAAAATAAATTTCCTTTCTAATTCGATAAAAACATTCGAAGTTTATTTATCTGTTATATATCATATAATATTTTTGTTTTTGTTTTTTTTTTTTTTTTTAATATGAAAACAAACATTACCTGGCGAACTGTCAAATAAATTTACTACCATGCATTTGGCAACTCAATCTAATTCAGCCTGAATGCACACATTAACTATCTTTTGCCTACTCACACTCGTTTCCAACAACTATCTCCCATTTCACTCGATCCAAGGTTAGAATAACTAAAGAAAACTCATGTCATATTTTACGTAAAATCGTTGGTGTTCAAACTCCATAGGGAAAATAATTTTCATTTAAATTCACTTTGCCCCAGGAGGACGCGTGTTGCGGTGTGTGCTAGTCAGTGGGGTTACCATTTTGTTCAGTGCAAAAATTTCAAACAATTTCTTTTTTTGTTTCAATATAATCTTTATAAGTAAATAAAAAGCAACATTCTATTTTATTCATAAATCGGTAAACCAATTGAATTTTGGTGCAAAGATATTGTGTCCCCCCGTCTGTTGCCATAGTTCAATTCACTGCATTTCTTTAAATCCCCACATAAAAGCTAACACTCCAATCGTGTCCTAGTCAAGAGTATTTAAAAACCAGAACAAAAAAAACCATTCAAAATTGCTCATCTCAATAGAAAACGTCGACAATTCATGGAAGAAGTTATCGTGATCAGTGATAACGAACAGGACTCATCATCTGACATGGAACTCGAGGCTGATCCAGATATGATTGTACCCAAGGACTCAGCAACGTGAGTTATTTTCCTTTCTAATTATCTAATCTTATGTATGTATACTGGAGGCAAGAAGATATCAGCGGATTGCAGACACATTCGTGTGGTTTTATATAATTTCAAACATGTTTTGCGTTGATGAATTGTTCCTTGCACTCAGTGATATAATGTAAAAATGAAAAGGCAACTCTGTGAAGTTGAAAACTTGTTTAATTAATTTCATACATCCACCGCCATCGCTATGCTTCTGCATGGGGCGACTTTGCCATTGATATAGAACTCGCGTGTAGGAAGTGATACACAGACATAGACTTTGTGCGTCTTTTATTGATTTTTATTTTGTTCTTTTTGCGTAGTTAATTCCAACAGAAACACATGAGACTTAAATTAAGTAATAATCTTTTTGCAAACTTAATTTTTCCCTGAAGGTCGTGCTTTGATTTCTCTTTGAGCAAAATCACAGGTGTGGTTTTCCATTTTGCCGATAATTTTTACACAAACATTGTTCCGTCATCTCTGTGAAATAATTATTATGTTCTTTTCCTCTGCTTGATGGCAGTGGGCAGCGTGACTGCAGTTGATTCTTGTTTGGTTGGCATAAACAATATTTCTTTGTCAACCAGAGACATGTGTAAAGAATATCGAATTTCATCATGCTTCTGTGCCTTTTCAAACTCGTTTTGTTCACTTATCTGCGTGTGGGATGATTTCTAAATGGCGAATAGCTGTTGTGTCTCTAAAAACGTACAAACGAGAAGGAATAGAACGCCTGAAGTTGATTAAACTCTGTTTGAATAACGGGATAGGGGCTCGTGTTTCGGGGTCATACAGAATATTTGCAAATGTTGCGTCACACATGTCTTCTTGCAGTCTTTCGTCAATCAGCTGTGCAAATATTTCAACGCATCGGGAATGCAAAAGCCACCTTGTCTACAATATTTGTCGTAAAATGATACAAGCTTTTTTTAGTGTAATGATTTGTGTTTCTAAAACGTGTGTTATCGATAATTTGTTGTTTATTTCTTACTTTTGCGTCATGAACAAATGCGCGTGGGTATAGATTGGACGCACGTGTGGCTCAATTAAATTGCGGAAAATGACGACGAGCGCGAAATAAAAACGCATAATCCCTTGCGATTACTACTGATGCCAAGAGATATATTTCTTACAATTTCGTGGAGAAGTTTATTGGAATAACTCTGCGCCTTAAGATTAAGAAGGATTGCATCGTATATGCATTTTACTTGGAAGCATTCATGTGGATGTGTTTAAAGTCGTTTAAGAGGTGGAGCGTGTCACAAATTTACATCTTCCGACTGTGTAATTTAGCAGATCAATTCATATATTTATTAGTCTAGATCCTTGCATCAAATTCAAGTTGAAAATTTCATTAAAAACTTGTTTCTCGCGGTGTTTTGTAGCAAATGCGGTCCTAAGTCATCCCTGTTATGCGAAAGGTCTGTGACCTCTTACAGTCCAATTTATTAAAAAAAAAATTCATATGGGCGCAAATTCTTTTAGAAATTTCAAAAAATCAAGGCTGACAATTGGAAGAATCTGAACCAAGGAAATTTCGTTTTACAGCTAACGCAAGCAACCTAAGTATCAACAAATCTTCGAATTTCTTAAAACGTTGTCGTTGCTCGAATTATTTGAGTATTTTTATTTGTTACAAAGATTTAATTCCTTTTGTTGCCAAGAAATTGAATCTGCATGTATACACGCCGCTTGATACACACGTAGAGCACATAACTAGATAGAAATGCATTTTAGAAAAAATTTTCAGCCACACCCTCTCAAACGTCCTCTCGCAGAATGCGAAAAAAGAACAATATGGGCAACAATTTAAACTCCTTAGCAAATAACCAGAATGATGAGACCTTAGGCTAGAGTGCAAACTAATCAAAGCAAACGAGTCCATTTCAAAGTGCGCAGTAGTTGAAATTAAATTGAACAGGGTTCGTGCTGTTTAATTTGTTTAAGTAAAGGAGTGCTGTAAACTAAGTGCCCGAATACACGAAACTCCTTCACAAAAGGGAATCACCTCAAGCCTTAATGAATGGCACCGCAGTAAATAAATATGAATGTAAATGTGAACTTACCGTTTATATGTTAGATGCAAACGTGTGCATTTCAAACCGTCTTTCCTCGGTAAAGATTATCGCTAAATAATTAAAAACATCTAATTAATAATTGTATGGCGCAACAGCCCACAGAGGGATCAGGGCCTAACTTGCTCATCAACTGCCCATGTTGTGAGCGACCTACAGTTTTTTGCCAACTCCGAACGGCAAAGTTTGGGAAGCTTTTTTAGACAGCAATTATTATTATATTGTTTTGTTTAGAGATGAGTATGACACAAATTTCAAAGGAGTTTGAATGTGAAACTCAGCTTTTTGAAACGAAGTGGTGCTTTGCCCTGCCATAGAACAAAACCTTCTTGTTCGAAAATAACCAAAAAAGGCAGTTTTTCAATCATATCTCCTTACAAAAAACAATAAAATAAATATATGACTAAATCGAGATGTTGCAGTTGTGGTCCTACAAACTCGTAACGCACTTGGAAAGACCACTATTAAACCTAAGTTTCAATGCGCAGTTAAGTTCAGTTAATAATAATAATTGTTGGCGCGACAGTCCACAGGGGGATCAAGGCCTAGCTTGCTCATTAACTTACTCGTGTTGTGCGCGCTACTGTTCTCTTACGAGTAGAAGGGACCTACAGTTGTTTGCCAATTCCGAATGGCGAAGTTTGAGAAGCTTTCTTAGACAGTTATTACTCTTTGAGTGTTGTCAGCAGCTCGAAAGTGGTGGTGCCTTGAAAAATTCGAGGTGTACATCCGGGAATCGAACCTAGACCTTCGGCGTATGGGTGTCGCACTCCACCCACTACGGCACGACGGCCACAATCAAAACACCTCCAATCGTTCAAAGTAAGAGCAGATTTATGTTTGAGAATCATAGCTACGGGAGCACTGGGGGAATTATGTTTCAGCTAATGTCTATGAAAGCTGTCTGCATTCAGAGTTTATTAGGCTCCATTTGCAATGCTTTCATTTTGATTGATATAAGAAAGTTATTTCAACACGTTATGCTTTACGAAGGTTACCTTTTATATTTCGGGATAGGGCAACCCTAGTGTTGCAATCTGGCAACTGCCAGCTCTATCGTTAAGTTTGACATTTTTGAGGTTATACGTACTCAGAACGTTTTGACATACGGGCGCTATTTGTGTTGTTTACAGTAACTTGGATTCATTTCGCCCAAAAAGTGGAATTAAATCGTGCGATTATTTTTTACAATATTCGACGTGGATTAACTCAACAACAGTACATTGATGAACTTAATTCAATTTTTGGCGATGAAGCTCCATCAAGGACCAATGTTTATCGATGGTATGGTGAATTCAACCGATGTCGTAGTTCACTTCAAGACAAATTTCGTGAAGGTCGTCCAAAATCAGTTGTTGTTCCGGTAACCATTGATGCTGTGCGCCAACTGTTTGGCAAGATCGTCATGAGATCTATCGTGAGATTGAGACAACATTAGGAATTAGTGGGACCAGCATGCATTCAATATTACATGAACATTTCACCGTCAAAAAAATTTATTCGCGCTAGATCCCACACAATTTGTCAATTGCTTAAAAAAGGCTCTTGTCGATTGGTCGAAAGAAATGCTTTAAAACTACAATCGCGGTGCTTCGAAACACGTCTATGACATCGTGATAGGTGATGAATAGTGGATTTCTTTATTTAAAGTAAACAGAGCATTATTTAAAGTAAACAGAAGTCGAATGCATGGGTGTTTCAAATTGAGCCAAATCCAACAAAAGTTGCTCGCCACCGAAGCACTTCCAAGCGGATGGTCGCTTGTTTTTCCGGAAAAACTGGACATGTCGCAACCGTGCCACTAGAACAACAAAGAACAGTCAATCCTCAGTGATACACAAACATTTGTTTGCCTGTTGTCTTCCAAGAAATCAGGAAAACCAACCGCCGAAGACGGATCACTCTTCACCACGCCAATGCGGGCTCTCACACATCCGCTCAAACAACTGCATTTTTGAGCACGCAAAACATCGATTTGATGAGCCATCCGCCGTACAGTCCTGACTTGGCACCGAATGACTTATTTTTGTCCCCGTACGTAAAAAATAAAATGAGAGGTCAACGTTTTTCGACACGTGAAGAAGCGGTACAAAAGTGAATAGATTTTAATATTTTGAAAAACAATAAAGCTATTTTCGATGATTACTATGTGTTTTTGTTCTCTAATCCCGAAATATAAAAGGCAATCCTCGTAGACAGCCGTGGAATATGAAATGAGTAATGAGATATTGTAGCCGCCGTGGCGTAGTGGGTACAATGCGAAACTCATACGCCGATGGTCTAGGTTCGGTTCTCGGCACAACCTCTTTCAAGCTGCTGACAACACTCAAAGAGTATTAACTGTCTAAGAAAAAGCTTCTCAAACTTCAAACTTGGCCGTTCGGAGTCGGCAAAAAACTCTGGGTTCCTTCCACTCGTGAGAGAACAGTAGCGCGCACGAGTAGTTGATAAGCAAGTTAGGTTCTGGACCCCTGATGAACTGTAGCGCCACCCTATTATTATTATTAATAAGAAAGTGCCACTGCCACAGTGATTTCCACACCTTAAATATATAATTTTCGATAATTCCATACAGTCGAGGTAGTCGAAACAAACAAAATAGGAATGACAGAACGACTGAAATCTATCAAAAATTTAAAATAATTTTGGATTTCGACAAAAAAGGGAACAATTTGGTCTTGGAATCGCCCTTAAAAATCTCTCTCTTTTGAGTTGGAAATGGTCTGTTGTCCTGAGATGATCTGGTCTATTCTTGGATAACTTGTTCCATAGACTTATCGGTACTGGCATGATGGACGAGGTGACAAAAAGAGAAATATCCGATGCAAGGGAGAGTTACAAAGACATACAAAACCCAATTCTTGCCAGCATAACCTACTACGACCTTGTTACTTCAAATGGTACCTTTTCATCTAAATTATTTGTCACATCATGCTTAAGTCCAGTCACAGTTACGTTTGAAAGATCGGATCATTTTAAATGTAGGCACTATGTACTATGAGTTGTAGTTGTTGCAATAGAACGGAATGAAAAATTTCGAGTCAGCTTCACATAAGCGATCTACAGAAAAATTGGTTTAAAACGACTTAGTGGATCTTAACTCAAAAAGAAAACACAAAAAAGTATTACAAACCTTCAAAACATAACTTCGATTAAATCTTGCCACCTTATCTTCTGTGACAAAGCAAAAAGTCCCCCGTTTCCGTATCCAATACAATCTGGATCACAACAAGGGTTATATTCTATCAATGGCTTCGTCCCTCGCCCTATGATGCAACTTTATACACAGTCGACTCGCCCCCCGCCCTGCTATGCAACTTGATACAGTTTCCTTGAAGTGTTTCCTCAAGATTCTTTTCCTCAAGATTCTTTTCACCCCAGAGTATGACCTGGGAAATTGTTGGGTAAACTCCCTTAGCTAATTGTTGTATCAAAATCAGTCATTTGTTGAATTCCCGTGATTCCAGGAAAATATAAAAACAGCCCCCAAGTTGAGTGATGTGACCATTTGTGAACTATTTGCATCAAAGTCCGTTCCGCAGCACTCCAACTGCATCATAGATTAACCAAAAGACCATGCAGTGCGGAGGTGTCTACCAGACCAAGATTTTGAGTTACACGGACGAGTCTACATGTTGGTGCCACGGAAGGTCAGACCAAGATTTGAGTGATAGGGACGTGCCACGGAAGGTCAACAGTCCCCAAAACTTAATTTTAGTCAGAGCGTGCCGTCTGCTTCCTTGTGGGTGGTTCGTGATGGCTGTGGCCCCATATCACAGGATAGCTGACTGTAATTGCACCATTGGCCTTTAAGTCGAAACATAAATGGCCCCCATGTGCTTTACATGCAAACAAAGTTCGCAGAGTTGATTGGGAAAAAGGGGATTAACTGGAAAGCCTGGGCTGTATTCCGTAACTTTTCAAGCGACTATCGCCTTGACGATCAATGAAAACGATATAATCGATAATTTGCATCACATAAACCAGCCACTATCGTCTCGTTTACGGTCTATAAAGTAGACAGTTTGAGCTCTGCTGAACTCAACATATCTCTTGTCATAATTGTACACACACAACAAAATATATTGGAAAACGACTGCCTGACAGTATTCATTGTTTTGTTTGGTGTGTACACAATACGAATGAACGAATGGCTGTGCGAGTGTAGCTCATAAAATGTATGAAGTTTGATTTCAGGAAATATTTTTTAAAATAATTTTGGATGTACACTCATACTTCCGTAAGCTGAGGATTATGTTCAAAACTTTTTATAATTACTGATTACATTTTTTTTCTACTTTTTCTTCAAATTTTCACCACTTGCATGCCAGTCTAGTGCAAAACGATAGAGAAATACGATAGCTATCGCCAATAACCGATCGTCAGGTCGCTATCGTCACGCAGTTTTGAGAGTACATGAAGCAACCAAAATGATATCGTTTTTTTTTTGCTTACACGATGCAAAACTCTCGTTTCAACGATATCGTCGCACGATAGTCGTCAACCGTGATTGGACCCCAGGATAATAATAATAATAATAATTTGGTGGCCCTGGTGGCAGTTCACGGGAGGACCAGGGTTTAGCTTGCTCATCAGTTACTCGTATTGTGCGCGCTACTTATCTCTCACGAGTAGAAGGGACCTGCAGTTTTTTGCCGACTCCGAACGGCGAAGTTTGAGATCAGTTAATACTCTTTGATTGTTGTCAGTAGCTCGAAGGAGGTGGTGTCATAAAAAATTCGAGGTGTTCAATCGGGAATGGAACCTGGACCTTCGGCGTGTGAGTGTCGCACTTTACCCACTACGCCATGGCCGCCACGGGGGAAAGGCTGGATAAGGTTAAAAAAGGGTTCAACATCGCTCTCAAAAGACGCTTTATGCTGATGTGGTGTCACAGTTTGGAGAACTACATGGTAAAAAGTGGATCGATAGGATTTTGCTGCTTTTGAGGCGATGATGACCATTTTAGGGCATGAAAGGACAAAGGACAAAGTGTTAGAAGCTACCTATTCTACGAAATGAAAACTTTTATTAATCGGAAACAGGAAACTGTCCAAATGCAAAACAGTAAGGTTGGGTTCGCGGTTGAATCTTTTCATCTCTCCACTTAATTCACATACAATCCTGTTTTTGGTCCTCAATTGCTTACTCAGTAAATAATTGGGAATTGGCTATTGCCCATTCAAGATTAGGTGGCAGAGAAATTTGTACAGCATTTCAATGGAAAGTAACACTGGCTTGAAACTCGGTAGAGATGGTCACGTGAAAAAATGCGGTGTTAACGTTCAGAGTATTGATGCCTGTGCCCACTATGCAACGACGGCCACTGAAAAAATAACAAATTTATGCGTTCGAATTTGTGTATATGTGTATTTGTGTATATGTGTATATGTGTATATGTGTATTTGTGTATTTGTGTCATATTAACTTCAGGTCTGCCGCAGCAGTGTCAGAAGTGGCCACTCCATCGCATTAAAGTGCCCTTCAATAATTTTTAAAATCTCTCCATGATTGTGACTTTCCAGATTCTCTCATAGCCCAAGTTGCAATCAAATCATTTTCTACGTTTATTTTATTTCCCATTAAACATGTGCTTGCGTTATAAACAGATTTTTCGTTTGCGCCAAGCTGTTCTAGGGCCAAAAATAACGTAGGACCAATTACGTCATCCCTTCGCTCCCGTTTACTCATCCTCTTATTGTGATCTTTTCTGACGTTACTCCAAAAGTCAATTTAATAAAAATGAAATAAAAGAATTTGCCTGTGGAGGTGCATCCTTGGCTATTCTTGGACTATGGGCTACAAATACAGCACAAGTTCTGTTTGACGTAAAACACGGGAATGACTTGGGAAAAGATTCAAACCGCTGAGAACTCTTGCAATTTCTTAGTGAACGAGGTAGCTAAAGTGTCAAGGTCTTTTCACGCCGTTTCCAAGAAGATATTAGCCCATTAGCATTTCTGCCAACAGTCGACTAATTTAATTAATTCACGTGTGAAAGGCCCCCACAAGTGGGGTCGCTCTCAGTGGATGGAATGAATGGATTCTTTCACAACACAATCCTCTCCCTGAATGGTGGTGTTGCCCATTTCGAGTCCCACTTGAAATCATTTCGGATGCGTATCGATTTTGCTTTACCTTGCGTGGGCGACGTGTTCTTTGTCCCATTTCTCACAAAAGACCACCCACTCCTTCTCCAGGCAGGTTTCACTTCCTTAGGCAACATTGCTACCCTTAATTGCTGAAGATATCCCCTTAATTTTGTTATTTGCAAACTGCTCGTAATGAGGTCTTCCGAGCATGACGAAAACTCCCATTTCTTGGACCGGATTAACATGATTGACGTGAGCACAAGCCTATAGGCAGCGTCGGTTCATGTCTTACAACAGATGCGCGGAATGATGTCAGTGCCGTCATGATGATTCTTTGCTCATGTTTCCCGAACCAAGTGTCACAAAATCACATTCGGATGGTTATGAATGACAGCAGACAGCAGTGGGTTGGGTGACAAGATGCCGGGGGAGCAGATGAAGGTCAATCTTGTGGCTGTCAACGTGATTCGCATTGCAGTTCGATTCATGGAAACACCTTTATCGAACGAAGCTCTTGCATCGAAATCGAATATGACGTTGGCTGGATGGGATATTTTTGTTGAATCACGCAAATGGGATTATTTTTAGCATTCAATTCAAAATAAATGGAGGACAGAAGAACGAGGTAAAAATAAAACTAAACGCTGCCGTCTCCACCACCGCAGTGTGTTATTGTTTTGAGGTGAAATAAATTTGTTTATCTTCGAGAATATTACGAATTCAGTTTTATAAATAAAAGCGACTTCTGCTGAGAGGCGCTGTGTGTAGGAAAGATGATTGCAGTGCATCGGAATCGACGTAAGAGATCACGTGCGCCTGAGTTATTATTGACGAATGCATTCCTTTATTTGATGGATGTCATTGGCTGATGAGATAATCTCAAATAAGAGCTCAATTTAAATCCGTATTTGCAATTGAATGAAAGACTGTTCCGAAAGAGCATTTGTTTCAAGAAAACGATACTACAACGGAACGAAATGAAAGTCTCTCGAAGCGGGTGAATGTGGATGGAGAAAATTTGGTCACACGCCTTTCTCAGTCAACCTCGTTTTGAATTTTTACTCATTTTAAAGCCACATTGAAAAGTAAGCCACAAAAGGCTGCAGGCAATGAATGCGTGAATCAGCTCGATGGGACTGACTTTGAAACTGCTTTTGCAGGTCCCGCTGTTTCTTTAGGGTCAACTGCACTAGAAGTACAGAAGTGATTGAAGCATGGGAACATGCTTAACTGAGTTAGTCGACTAAACAAACGGGGCAGACAAATTTCAAGTGACTTCCACTGAATTCACCAATGCACTGTGTCACAAAATTGAATCTACAACCATTATGCTTCTATGTGAGTCTACCACACATAAAAAAAAAAAGAAAAAAATCGAACAATGCATCGACCGCAGTAACACAAAGCCGATCACACGAATTATGCATTACTCAGATCGAAATACACCTCGTGGTGGTTTTCGTTGAGGTTAACAAGTCAATTTATCTTCACGTGACTCTGTACTTCCTGGAGTAGATGGTGCCTTAGCGGAGACACATGCCACCTCTCCAATAATATCGACTTCACCTCCCTCTTAGTTCTGGGAGCAACAGCTTGTCAAGAGAGCGGTGTGCTCATCAGCGTCTTGAAACGGTACGCCTGCGCTACGCCTGAATTATTTTCCCCCAAAAATTAAATTGTGCAACGCGAAACCTCACCAACATCCTGCCATAAAGAATTCAAGAGAAGAAAAATCAATACAACCTCTCTGCCGTGTATTGTGCTGAGATGAGTTGCAAGGCAAAGACAATTGCCACTCGAAAGGTCTCGGCAGTGAGCCAGGGGCAACGACGAGTGCAGTATTTCTAAGACCCCTCCATGTGTGTGTTTTCTGGTTTATTTTGTGCATCTTCGCCCGTGCGAACGCTCCTTGGCAGCAAGGAAAACGAGGTCACTGCCTTCATGACATTTGTGCGACTTGAACCGACTTGAAAGACACATGCACGGCATACGGGGATGCTTTAGGATGAGATTAATTTGATCCATCCGAACAAGACAGGATTTTGCTCTTTTCACTGTCTGTGAGCTCAAAGATAGAAACCCAGGTAGCGGGCACCGGACTGGTGAGTCTAATGAGTCAGCAAATCATTCCATTTGAGGAGAATTGATCACTTCACACAAAGCGAGGAAAAACCCGCTCCGCCACGCTCCTCAGCCAACCGGTTTGCCAATTCTCAGTGACTAAGTCGCGTTGCTTTTGGAGCTGATTCTGGCAAAGAACTTTTCGCATTCGAGGCGCATTTGCCGTGTCCAGCATCACCGGCTGCGGCTGCGTGAAGTGAAGTGAAAGAAAAAGTTTGTGCCAACACCACCGCTGAGTCAGTCAATGACAAAACACTTGAACCGTAATGAGTGCCGCTTGCCGCTGACACACACGGTTACCTTGAGCGTGGGATGTGGAACCGCAAGTTGGCGGTTGGTCTGGTTGGGCGCTGATTTGCCTTGATTGGTTTAAATTCGCGCAAATTGCAAATTATGTAATGAGGACTTGGGTTAATGAAGTTCACTTCGTTTTCGAGCGAGAAGCTCTCGGTTTGCGTGACGCCAGAAAGTGTGTGGGTTTTCTTTCTTCTTTTATGAGTTCAAAGGCATTCACACCAAAACTAGCGAACAAAAGGCGAATGATGTGCTTATTTTTGGACACTCGAACGTGGTGTCTGGCTCTGCATCCTTCAATGCGACGGTGGTTGTCAAACTGTCATTAATCACGCCTTCGCTGTTGTGTCATTTGCATTTTATGTATGCAAACGGTGATGCGTCAACCAATTAGACTGCCTGCTGTCATGTGGGTTACTTCGTTTGAATGAAATTGAAATTGATTTGGAACAAATAGGAGCGCGTGATGTCGTCTAATTGGACTGGATGGGTCCAGATCTTGTAACCCGACTTTTCATTTCATTGAGGTTATGTTTGTTTCTGGCATTGAAGCAGTACATTTACTAAATTTATGATACACGTTGTTTATGCAGATAGACCTGTTTGGAGTGTTAGTCTGCCATTAATTGCATTCGTATTTCTTGACTTACACGGTGATCATGGAAAGTCTCGTTGCAGAATTGTGCCTATTACCCACATATCAACAACGAATGTGTCTGTTTGCAAGGCAATTTGCATAAGAAATTGATGACGGCAGACATATGCTTTTAGTAATTGATCGCATGCTTAAAAAACTGGGGCGCTTAAGATAAAAATTGCGCCGAGTTGTTCATAAACAGTCACTTTTTACGGTTTCGTTTTCAATCAGTTGACAAAATTTTTGTGAGGAATTAGAGCTTTTCTTTTCTGATTTTTTGATAACAAGCTGCCTTCAGAGATGTAAAACCTGCAACCTTAAGGTATGGATATTAAAATAGAGACATTTGTATTTTCTTAGTTATAATAATTGTTGGCACTACAGTCCGAAGGGCGATCAGGGCCTTAGCTTGCTCATCAACTGCACGTGTTGTGAGCGCTACTGTTCTCTCACGAGTAGAAGGGACCTACAATTTTTTGCCGACTCCGAACGGCGAAGTATGAGAAGCTTTCTTAGACAGTTATTACTCTTTGAGTGTTGCCAGCAACTCGAAAGAGGTGGTGCCGAGAAAAATTCGAAAAATTGGTGTTGAGCTGGGAACCGAACCTAGACCCTTCGGCGTGCGAACGTCGCACTCTACCCACTACGCCACTGCGACCACTATTTTCTTAGTTATTTAGTTTAAAGTTGTGTTTTCCTGAAATTGACATTGAAATAGGAACAGTTCCATTTTCTTAGTTAGTTGAGATCTGTGTATTTCCTGAATTTACATTAACAGTTTCTTCACGAAAATGACATTTTTTGCGGTCATCAAAATAGAGACAGAGTAAAATGTAGATGTAATATTCTTTGTGCAGTGGTCGCCGTGGCCGAGAGGGTAGAGTGCGACGCTCACACGCCGAAGGGTCTAGGTTCGACTCCCAGCTCAACACCAATTTTTCGAATTTAACGGCACCACCTCTTTCGAGCTGCTGACAACACTTAAAGAGTAATAACTGTCTAAGAAAACTTCTCAAATTTCGCCGTTCGGAGTCGGCAAAAAACTGTAGGTCCCTTCTACTCGTGAGAGAACAGTAGCGCGCACAACACTAGCAGTTGATGAGCAAGCTAGGCCCTGGTCCCCCTTTGGACTGGAGCGCCAACAATTATTATTTACCTGTCTAACAAAATAATATATGTTAATCACATACATGATTGTAATGTAAGAAACAAAAATGATTTCCGTCTTCCACTGTTAAGAACAAATCGAGCACAAAATACTATATTTTATAGAGGGTTTAAATTATTTAATGAATTACCAAATGATTTCAAACAAGAAACTCGTCTAAAAGATTTTAAAAGAAATTTAATAGACTATGTAAAAATAAAATTTAATTGAAATGTACAAAAACTAGTAATTAAGAGAAATTTGAAGTAAAAAAATCAATATGTACAGCTCTGTGCAAAAAAAATAGCACCACGTTGAGGTCTGCACTTTGGATGCTAATTACTTTTCTCCATGCTCATGTAAAGACACGATATTCATTGTAGGACATCTGTTGGGTATCAGTAATAAAATGCAAAAAACAAGATAAGCGAAGATGCATTTTAAGACAAGAAAATTCCCGTTATACAAAATGAAACCGAAATTTTGGTGTGCAAAATAATAGCACCATGTCATTCTAAAAAGTGTTTTCGAAGTGTTTGGTGGTGTTTAGTTTTTTTTTGTGCGTCAAAAGATTTAAGTAAAAATATTTTTTTTTTTTTTTTTTTTTTTTTTTTTTTTTTTTTTATTTATTTATTTATTTATTTAGCTAAGGTTTGCTATTAAATACATATTGATTTATTACTTCACAATTCTCTTAATTACTAGTTCTTGTACATTTCAATTAAATCTTATTTTTACATAGTCTATTATTTTTCTTTTAAAATCTTTTAGACGGGTTTCTTGTTTCATATCGTTTGGTAATTCATTAAATAATTTAAATCCTCTATAAAATATAGTATTCTGTGCTCGATTTGTTCTTAATAATGGAAGACGGAAATCATTTTTGTTTCTTACATTATAATCATGTATGTGATTAACATATATTATTTTGTTAGACAGGTACTCGGGTAATAAATTATTTTTCATTTTAAATATGAAAATAAGTACATTCAATTTTGTTTTTTGTTTCACACTAAGCCATTTAAGAACATTTAACATATAATTAATCGGTGTTAACCAGTGGCACTGTAGTATGCTACGCATAGCTCTGTTCTGGAACTTTTGTAGTCTATCCTGCATTGTACTATTTGACAGATGGATAATTGTCGAACAATACTCAAAATGAGGCTTTATTATACTGTTGTACACATTTATTGCACAGAGAGTTGGTAATCTTTTCCTTATTCTTCTAAAGAAACTAATTTTTTTACTTATTTTCTTTGATATATAGTCGATATGATTGTTAAAACACAACATTCTATCAATAACAACACCTAGATACTTAATCTCATTAACATTTTCAACTATCTCATTATCTATTACGACATTTGAATCTGTGAATCCATTTATGTACATACATTTAGTTTTACTAACATTTAGACTTAATTTGTTCATCTTAAACCATTCACTTAGGGTGCGTAGATCCTGATTAATTTTATTTAAACACTCATTTATATCTCTACATTCAACAAAGAGTAGCCCATCATCAGCAAATAGCTGTATTGTCGAGTACTTCACCACATTTGGCATGTCATTAACATAGAGTATAAACAATAGTGCTCCTAGTACAGATCCTTGCGGTACGCCTAAAGTCACATCTATTGCACTTGATATTTTATTGCCCACTTTAGTTCTTTGAGTTCTTCCTTCAAGATATGAAGTGAACCATGCCAGCTCTCTCCCTCTGACACCATGCTTCTCCAATTTATCGACTAATATGCTCCTGTCAACTGTCTCGAACGCTCTCCTCAGGTCTATGAACACTGCAACAATTTTGAAATTATTCTGTACTGCATCCTTCCAGTCGGCAATAACTAAGTTCAAAAGGGATTCGCAACTATGCCCGCTTCTAAATCCAGATTGACACTTCGTAAATATCTTATTTGATTCTAAATAATTCTGTAACTGTTGTTGCACTACTTTTTCTAGCACTTTAGCTTCATTTTGTAGCATGTTGATTGGACGGTAGTCAGCTGGCTTAGTTGAGTTCTTTATTTTTTCAATTGGAATTACTCTTGATTCTTTCCATACTTGTGGAAAATTGCCACTCGTCAACGATCTATTTATTGTTTCACACATAATTGGACCGATTATTGGGAGGACGTCGATTATCATTTTCACACTCAACATTTTGTAGTCTTTTTTATTTTTTAATGTTTTCATTATGATTTTGAGATCATTATATGTGATACATTTAAATTTAAATTGAGGACACTCGTCTGTTTGAAACTAGTATTTTTAAAATACAACGTTATAAACAATTAAAATGGGTCGTTGTGTGCATTGTACTCCTAAGAAACGTAAACTTATAAAAAAATTAATTTCTGACGGAAAAACGTACAAATTTATTCGGGAAATCGTTGGTTGTTCGAATAAAATGATTACTAATGCAAGAAAACACGTCGAAAAAGAAGAAACAAGAGGTAGAAAATCGAAATTAACCTCTACCGACGAGCGAAGAATGATAAGATTAGTGAAACAAAACCCATTCATCACATCAAACAAAATAAAAGAGAAACTAAATCTCCCCGTATCAACATCAACCATAAGAAGGAAGTTGATAGAGAAGGAACTACCTGCCAGAAGTCCCAGAAAAGTTCCCTTGCTGACAAAGGTCCATCTTCATAAAAGAAAACAATTTGCGCAAGAACATTTGAACTGGGAAGTAACCAAATGGCGTAATATATTATGGACAGATGAGTCTAAAATTGTTTTATTTGGAACTCCTGGGACCAGGACATTCGTTCGCAGGCAAAAAAACCAAGAGTTTAAACCGGAGTGTACTTTAAAAACCATTAAGCATGGCGCCGCGAAAATTAACATATGGGGATGCTTCTCCTACAACGGTACTGGTCCTATATTTTGGATAAAACCAATGATGACCGCCGAAGTTTATGTTGGCATAATGAGGGAAACCATGTTGCCCTACGCCGAGTGGAATATGCCTCAGATGGGTCTTGCAGCAAGACAATGACCCGAAACATACGAGCAAATTGGCCAAGGAATTTTTTGCGTGGAATGGGCTTCAAGTTATGGAATGGCCACCGCAATTTCCAGACCTAAACCCCATTGAAAATCTTTGGACAGATGTTAAGAAAGCTGTTTTTAAAGCGAAACCAAAAAATACACTACAGCTATGGGAAGCTGTGCAGGCTGCGTGGAAGGATATTCCAATTAGGCGATGTCAGGCACTAATAGACTCTATGCCACAACGTTGTGCCGCTGTGCTCAAAAATAAGGGTTATAAGACGAAGTACTAGAACAGTAGTATAAATAAAAAAAATAAAAACCATACTATTCCACTAAATTTTGCATTTTATTTACGACGTTTTACTTGTGGTGCTATTATTGCACACCAAAATTTCGGTTTCATTTCGTATAACGGGAATTTTCCTGTCTTAAAATGCATCTTCGCTTATCTTGTTTTTTGCATTTTATTACTGATATCCAACAGATGTCCTACAATAGATATCGTGTCTTTACATGAGCATGGAGAAAAGTAATTAGCATCCAAAGTGCAGACCTCAACGTGGTGCTATTTTTTTTGCACAGAGCTGTATCTAATAGCAAACCTTAACTAAATAAATGAAATAAAAAAAAAATATTTTCTCTCCTTTTCATTAATAAATCCACGATTTCTTTAAAAATGTTAAGTTTCAATTTTGACTCTATTCAGACTACATCTGTATACCTAAGAAAGAACTAGACGTGAACGTCTTTTATTTTTTTTAGGTTAACCTTCTTTTCATGCAGGTCAGACTTTTCAGATTTTATTTAGAGTCTCTCAGTGTCTACTTTGATGAACCCACAATTGAGTCTAACACCAAATTCATGGAATAACGATTTCCATGGTTGATCTGACAAGGTTAATACATGAACGCTTCACAAACGCCGTGACATTCAACTTGGCTTGTCCACGTTCGGATTGATTCGATTAACGCCACCATATTGGGTTGGGATACGAGATAAACTGTTTCGTTGTTTTCATTGTAGCGTGCCACTCGTTATTGCGTTAATTGGGTTGTGAAGACCCTTTTGACATCGTTATCCCTTACATTTTTACAACACTAAGAAGGAAGTAAGGTTTGCCAAATATTTATGAAAATCCATTCATTCTCGCAACCTCCCGTTCCTTATGGTTGTTAATTACTTTCGAAGTCCGCAACAAAGAAAAAGAAATCTAAGTGCCTACTGTTTGTTCACTGATGAACGGATGTTTTGACCTATAAACATCAATCGTTTGCATATTTCATAGCAGAGCATGGGCGTAGGTATTTTCGTACCACCCCTTGTCTGCGGTCAAACTTCGAAATGAAACTGTCAATGAGTCTGAGTGGTATGGCACGTGTCACGGAAGCGAGGGACTGTTTGAAGTAGATGTCGAGAACGATTATTTATAGGATTGGGCTCTGGTGCATGCCTCTTCATTAGTGGGTCAGCTAAATTGTTTGAGAACCCACACAGTTTTTGGAGCACGAAAATTCACGGGGGTCAAGCTAACTATTCATAAGTCGTTTGCAAGTAATCAACAAAAGCCTGATGGAAACAGCAGCGAAAATCTCGTGACTGATTATTTTTACAGTTTTGGGTCAATTTCATGCTTAAACGAAATTAATTTCATTTCACGGAAGTTCTGTTCGTGTTTTCTTTATTTTGTGACTGCCAGCATTGTGTATGCTTTGTTCGCAACATTAAGTGAATTTTATTTTTTATTTCAATTCGATTTTTCAGAAATGGCTCTAGAAAATTTTTAAAAAGCACAAACCATGTCTGCTTGAGCTTTCATCGATAAATGTCGGCATGTCGCTGCACCCGACTGATTGTTAAACGAAACTTTCTTCAGCCATCTTTTTAGGACGGAGAAGTGGAGAAGGAATTCTCCACTCTAACCTCGGATCACTTTGAAAACTAAATTCAATCTATTTAATGCACCGCATTCAACTTAATGGAAAGACACGGAGGTCGTCGTTAGAACAAAACACCCTTGGAAGGTAAAACGTGAGGCAACTGCTTCCTTATTGCGAAATCAATTATGACCTGCCATGCAGCACTGTTTTGTTATTGTTCCCTTAAGTAGATAAAGATAAGACGCACTTGTCCAAGGAAATCGGTTTTGTTTCTTTGTTCCTGTTACACCCTCTAGGGGCTTTACATTCTTTCATTTTTCACCATTTATCAGTCCCTGGTGTTCTCTCTGTAGCTGAACATGAGTGCATCTTGTCAGTGTATGGCCGTGGGAATTGGAACATGTTCTTAGGGATCGACTTCTCCATCTCAAGGCGCATGAATGAGTTTATTCAGATGGCTTGGCGTATTGATTGTCCGAACTGAAAACGTCGTTGAATGAACGTGGAAGTGAAAATGTTTTCCCCTAGACAAGCTTTTGTTTTTGGCTGTGTTCAAATTGTATCCAATTCATTTTTTTCTGAATCTCCATCTGCCATCAAATTACGACAAAAATTGTCCGCGATTACAGCATCCATTCGCGGAACAACAACGATGCGCTTTTGAGAAAGAGATCTTTCCTCATAAAGTGGAACATAAGTGATGCGTTCGTTGAGAGTTTTGCGGTAAACACACTTCGGTAGCGAAATCGGAACAAACCACAAAAGCCGTGTGCATGTTTTCAATGAAAACAAACCGTCAAATGCAACCAAGAAATGTGTGGAGAGCTGTCAATTCAGCCAAGACAACAGCCAACCAGAGTAGGCTTACACTCATCAGGAAGTGTTTGGTGTGAACAAAAGCTGATTACTCACCGTTTTTCTTCCTGGAATATGAGAGGTTGATGCAAGTATGATGCAAGTTGTCTATGGGAAGGCTGTAATCTTTATTTGAACAGAGCAACTGTGCAAAGCGTTACTTTTCTATGTAATCACCATGTTCGGAGTCATTGGACGAAAATGGGTTTATTGATTGAAATTTAGTTTAGTTTGTGTTCGTTTAGTTTTTGTTCGTGATTTCGTGTTGAAACTGCGGTTTGCTGTGAAGTGTAATTAACGGGAAGCAGGGAGGGTAACAGCTCTTCCAAAAATGTTTTCCTTGCATGTTTGGTTCAGTTTAAATAATGTTGCTTTTAGTAAGGTTACTCAATGGAATGTATTACGGAAAATAGTTTTGTGTACATGATGGGCAGTTTTTGTGACCTCACACGACATGTATGACTTTAATTAAAAAAGGATTTACGACGAATTCACTGACGGAGTATGAATGCCGCAAACGCGCTTCCTCCGTATTTGCCTCGTCAAATAAAAATGGCTTTGAATAGACGCAGTAAGAAGAATCATCGGAAGTAGAAATTTAAAAAATTCACAAATGACCAATGTTCTGCGAAGATTTAGCGATTTAAAGCGATTTCAATGGTAATGTATATTTTGCATTACCATTGAATGTGTTTTGACATCACTAGAGCTTTCTCAAAGTGTCAAAACACGTCGTTTGGCATTATATAATGGGAATTTGCATAAAATGGGAGCGGTGGGTGAACAGTTGCAAAGTTTTATGACAAGATGATACTTCACTTTGTATGCAAAATCCCTTCAAGATTCATACTTAAATGTAGAAGCTTCAGAAATTTTCTCGTTGCTATGCATGAAGCAGTTTTTGTTTTGTAATCTCCACCGTCCGTCGGTTATGAATTCGGTTTAGACATTCCCCGGTTGCCTCAGGATATAACTCATTCACTTAAATTCATGCACATTCACCAGTGGTACAGATTCCTGACCAGACCTCGTTTTCGTAATACGAAACCAAACTGTCTGTCCACTCGGCCCTTAACCTCACTTTACAGAAATATTTCGTTAGGCAAGAGGTGAATTCTCAGTCGAGGACTTGGGGACGTCTAAGCGTTGCTATATCATATATCAAGGTCTCATGGAACCCAATGCCTCAGATTCTGAAATGCGTTTCTACAATTTACCTGAGACCCTGTCTTCTCAACTCGCTGAGATTGTGAAGATATAATTAAATTAAATGCAAGTCCCTGGACTTACAAGTAAGTTGCATTTTCGTTTAGTTTCCGACCAAGATCTGAAGGAATAACAAATCGTTGTGATGCATGATATGTAAATCGGCGGTGAGAATAAATTATTGAAGTGAGTTGGTGGAAGTACTGCGGATTCTTTGTATAGTGAAAAGTGGGTAGTTGTTTGGACACTGTGGGTGGATCACCGAATGGACGTATTGTTCAGCAGAATAGTATGCAAATTGCTACTTTTGTCAATATAACGTGTCTTGGAAATGGTGACCGACTTTGTAAAAACAAAAAGTAGTGAGTATACATTCATCTAGTCTTGTAACTTTAATTGTTCTGTTGTTTGGTAGAGCCGATTAAAAAGTTCAAAAAGAAGAAGATGGTGTGTTACTGCGGCTGACCGCTTGGAAAAGAGTTTCCTAGGTGCCTATAAAGTATTCTTTTAGTTCCGATTAACTTACAGAAGCACCTGCTTGAAAGGCCATTCAACGGGGTTCTTTTCTTAAACTAAGGAGGTGCGATCGTGCAACCTTGCTTTAAGTTTACTTAGGTTTTCTGATAAAAATGTTGGCAAAACTAAATGTTTGCTGTAAACTCCGCGCTTAAAAGTAGCTCATAACGACCAGTAATCGAGAAGCGACAAATTAATGGGTACAAAAGAACGTGGGCACAGTTTGCTTCAATAGCAAACTCTGTGAATTTAAGCAAAGTTATCATAAAACCTGCTTATCTTCTCGGTGTTGACCACGCCATTGTTGCCTATCCCACTCCATATTCAACGTAACACACACAAGCGGTTAGAATATTGCTTCTTACTATCAGGTTAGTATTTTAATTCCAGATAAGAATACGTAAGTCTCCACACAATCCCCTCACAAATTGCTTGCAATATTTACACTTAAGGTTCTCTTCAACAAGCCACACTAATCCGAAAAGTTGACAACAATTCGTCAAACGGTTCTCTTCAATGTGTGTTTAAAGTGAATTTCAAGTACTCTCTCTTACGCAAGCCCATGCAGGGGTATATTAAAACAGCTACGACAGCATTGACTTAACAACGACGCATTTTAATGTGATTATGGTTAAAAGATTAGCGAAGCCAACAGTATGTGGTCGATGTGGTAAAGAATTGTTTCTCTCTTTTTTTTTTTCTTGCAATGTGTGTTTCGGTTGGGTTTTGGGTGGAAAATTTAATCCACAAACAGAATGTGTCGCAGAAGTGTATGAACGAACGGACAACAATTGGAAAAGGGGCAAAGTTCAAATTTATTTCCAAAGGAAGGCAATACAGGGTGTATAAATAGCTTGGTTAGGTATGGATATGTTTAACGACAAAGTGAGCCGATAAGAGAAGGGAGATTTATAGTGTTTTATCTTTGATGTCTACAATGACTGCTTATGCGTGTTAAATGTCGGAAAATACGTTTGCTTTCCGCTCTGCTAATATTTTGAACATGTTCAATCTTTTTGTAGATGAACAAAATGTATTCATTTTCGGAGAATCAAGGATTTCTATCGTTTTTTATATGGGGCATTAAACACTGATTACGGAGGACCTTCAATTTTGCGGGCGTAGGATGAATAAAACGTAAAGGATTTCATCTGTAGCTGTTGTTGTAATACAAAATCCATTGCATGAAATAGTTTCAGGTAACTGTAACCACCAATCTTTTTTGGCAGCACTTGAAATGAACTTCGAATTTATCGTTTTAATTTTCTTTATTGCTTGATTTTGTTTCGTCGCGTTTTCAGTCCGATTGACAAATAGAAATGAGAAAACTGACAGCAAAATATAATGATCAAGGCGCTCAAAAGAAAATGAAAAAGCTAAGAATGAGAAGAAAGGCCGATTGCTACAGATGTGCAAGTGATCGATAATGCAAGAAGCGTTGCAGATGTGGAAAAGATTTGTTATTAGGAAAGCACCCAGTTAACCAGAAAAAATTTTACAGACTGCTAACCCGAACAGTAAATTTTACAAAAACCAAGTCAAAGTATGTTTACACCGTCCCAAAATGCCACGCAAAATTTATTTTCCTCCGCTAAAACATCTTTGGAAGAAAGAAAACATGAAAACAAAACAAATGCAGGGCTATTCCACAAACCTTAAATGCCCAAAACCGAGCGAAATTGGAGACATTGAAAAAATTGGACATTTTTAACATATTTATTTATTTTATTATTTAACTGAATTTGTGACTGCCGTGGCGTAGTGGGTAGAGTGCGACGCTCACACGCCGAAGGGTCTAGGTTCGATTCCCGGCTGAACACCTCGAATTTTTCACGACACCACCACTTTCGAGCTGCTGACAACACTCAAAGAGTAATAACAGCCTAAGAAAGTTTCTCAAACTTCGCCGTTCGGAATCGGAAAACAACTGTAGGTCCCTTCTACTCGTGAGAGAACAGTAGCGCGCACAACACGAGTAAGTTGATGAGAAAGCTATTCCTTGGTCCCCCCGTAGACTGTCGCGCCAACAATTGTTATTATTAACTGAACTTAACTGCGCATTGAAACGAAGGTTTAATAGTGGTCTTAGCAAGTTCGTTACGAGTTTGTAGGACCACAACTGCAACATCTCGATTTAGTCATATATTTATCTTGTTTTTTTTAAGGAGATATGATTGAAAAACTGTGGCCGCCGTGGCGTAGTGGGTAGAGTGCGACGCTCACACGCCGAATGGTCTTGGTTCGATTCCCGACTGAACACCTCGAACATTTTTTCACGGCATCACCTCTTTCGAGCTGCTGACAGCACTCAAAGAGTAATAACTGTCTAAGAAAGTTTCTCAAACTTCGCCGTTCGGAATCGGAAAACAACTGTAGGTCCCTTCTACTTGTGAGAGAACAGTAGCGCGCACAACACGAATAGTTGATGAGCAAGCTAGGCCCTGGTCCCTCCGTGGACTGTCGCACCAACAATTATTATTATTATTATGATTGAAAAACTGCCTTTTTTGGCTAATTTCGAACAAGAAGGTTTTGTTTTATGGCAGGGCAAAGCACCACCTCATTTCAAAAAGCTGAGTTTCACATTCAAACTCCTTTGAAATTTGTGTCATACTCATCTCTAAACAAAAGAAAATAATAGTGTTCCAAATCTTCACTTGATTCGAAGCGTATTCCTACCAACTCTGCAAAAACTCGATTTTAAAAATATCCCCTACAATGAATCTCAATGTTCACATAAGCCATTACTGGGTCTAAGAGCCGTCTTTTCACAATGTGGCGCGGGTCTGTTCAGAACACATTCCTCTAACTCTAACTGACATTTGGGAATTCATAGGGTTTCTTATGTCGCCCCTCCTCCGACCACTCACCACCCGCTCATCGCTTAAAGAAACGCATATTTAGCACATCTTAAATACCAGAGCGACGGAATGTTCTTTAATTAAAGCACAATGTATACCATCGTTGTGTACAAAGTACAATTCGAATGGCCTTGGGGAATGTATTGTCAACTGATCACAAGATTGCAGAATCGATTGCCAAGTGCAGTCATCAGGAACTCTACTCCCTCGCATCAAATAATGAAAATAAAAGCGATTGATTCGATTGTCAAGAAATCGAAGATAGACGACTGTTCTTCTTTTCTTTCTTTGGTGTGTTCATCCCCAACTGTATAATTATGATAATGTTTTGATTCTATTGTCCGTGAACATTAATTGCTGAATTTTCATTTGATTGACGTGGTCTAGATTTGGTTTCCTATTGCATCTTCCAACCTGATTCTAAATTTTGATTTTGAAAAAGTTTAAAAGTCTCCATAGAGCATGTTCCGAATTAGCCAGAAAAGTGCGCACACAATATATTGAAGATGGCGCAGGTCATAATTTCCCTTAAGAAAGTAAATTGCAACCCAGGAAGTTTCACTGATCACATACATGCAGGACATCTCTCTTCAACATGTCAATTTACTTCTATGGTATAATAACCAAGACTTAGTGATTCAAAGGGAACGTGGCATTGAATAATGAGGAGCGCAGCACGGAAGTCGAGTAGACACGTTTTCACTCAACAAACCCGAGAGCACTTTAAGTTCTGGGCACAAAAGGGAAACCATTGGAACGGTGAATAATTAGGTTAAAGTGCAGAGTTTCGAAAAATTAAAGTGGAATGTGGGTTTTTTTTTTTACTTTAAATTAGAATCAAGGAAACATGATTTTTTTAAATTAACATAATTTTCACTTTATTCGAAAGGGAATCTTCTGACATTACAATCTAAATATGATCTCTGGGATATTAAAATCATAGTGAACGGGCGTAACGTAATCTCCAATGTACGATAACTTTGTCAAACTTTTGTGACCGTGAATCGGGAATAACTATTCGATTCTTGTCTTCCACGTGGTCAATCGGTTCTGATTTACCGGCTAAGACTAACGGCTTCATATGTACAAAGAGAAAATAGTCAAGCGGCGTCATATCATACAATTTTGGAGATTTGTTAAGTAAAACTATGTGTGCATCAAACATTTTCTTCAATAAATCCTTTGTGACTCGAAATCATTTTCGCCATTTTCTTGAAACCACAGCTCCTGCACATTTTGGTTGATGAACGAAAAAGTCATCATTTATGGCTATATAGCTGTTACTTTAGACTGTAATATTCTGGTCATTCTTGGACAGTATAGCAAGTAAGAAAAAGTTTCTCAAACTTCGCCTTTCGGAGTTGGCAAAAAACTGCAGGCCCCTTCTGCTCGTGAGAAAACAGTAGGGCGCACAATGCGAGCAGTTTTATGAGCAAGCTAGACCCTTGTTCATTTGTGGACTGTCGCACTATCCAATTATTATTGTTGCTATTTTGGTCATTATCTCTTTTGCACGAATGCAGACAAATTATTCCACCAACCCATAAAGCCCTCCAAACGTTCAGTTTTGGTGGATCTAGCGGTGTCTTAACATACTCTTGAAGTCCTGAGCATCGCTTCAAATACCGCAGTTGAAATTATTCACATATCTTCTTCTTCTTCTTTTTCTTCTTCTTTTTCTTCTTCTTCTTCTTCTTCTTCTTGTTTCTCTTCTTCTTCTTCTTCTTCTTCTTCTTCTTCTTCTTCTTCTTCTTTCTCTTCTTTTTCTTCTTTTTCTTCTTCTTTTTCTTCTTCTTTCTCTTCTTCTTTCTCTTCTTCTTCTTCTTCTTCTTCTTCTTTCTCTTCTTCTTCTTCTTCTTTCTCTTCTTCTTCTTCTTCTTTCTCTTCTTCTTTCTCTTCTTCTCCTTCTTCTTCTTCTTCTTCTTCTTCTTCGTCTTCTTCTTGTGGGGCTACAGTCCGGTGTGGACCGTGGCCTCAACCAACATGTCTCTTCAGTTAGCACGATCTTTCGCCAGCTGGCTCCTGTTGCGCACTCCAAGTTGGTTGAGGTCCTTCTCCACTTGTGTGCGCCACCTAAGCCTAGGCAGTCCTCTGTTGCGTTGTCCCAGTGGCTCGGATTCAAAAACTTTTCGGGTTGTGGTGGACAGTAGTGGTGGCCTAGTCATTTTAAGCGTTGTATCCGTAGACGCTTGACCAAGCGCATATTGCTGTACATCCCATAGAGTTCGTCGTTAAATCTTCTCTTCCAGATTCCATCAACGCAAACAGGACCAAAAATCGGACGCAAAACTTTTCTCTCGAAAAGACTAAGGTCTTCTTCATCCGCCTTTGGTAACGTCAAGGTTTCCGCGCCAAAGAGTAGGACTGGGACGATCAATCTATTATATAGAGCGAGCTTAGTCCTTCGAGAAAGGACTTTATTTCTCAATTGTCTCTTGAGCCCAAAGAAACAGCGATTGGCAAGATCTATCCAACGAAAAGTTAGCTTCATCTCTAAACATAATACGATTATACAAATTAAGATAAACAGCAATCATGACGTCGTCACAAGTAAACATCGTTATTCAGATGTGAGTCTATTGCCACATTAAACTAAATAAGAATAAACTTGACAGCTGACTAAATGACCGCCAATTAAAACAGTGTTGCCAATTTAAAGTTCTGTACCTCTAAGAAAATATCCATTATATTATGAAGTCAGAGTCTTTGTCATTTTTAAATTAAGGCCTTGACTGTGTGAAATTTGTTTGAAATTTGTCAAGGAGCCTTCCCAGATGACAAGTTCTTTTGACAGCTTCTTTAAATTTCACACAACATGTGTATATTGAAGTCCTCCTTTACTTGAGTGTGAGTCTAGAACGGGATGCGTCCATAAGTCCTTCACATTGTTTAAGTCCATAAGTTCTTCATTTCATGTGTTTTACCCAACGACTCTCGATTAGGACAAACACGTTGTACAATTTATTAGATGTCATCGCTAAATCTTACCATGCATAACATTTATGTTACACATTCTGTTTTCCAGAAAGCGCTTAAAAAGAGTTTGACCTAGGCGGAATGAGCTTAAGTTCTACGACATGACTTAACATACATGTTGTCTTTAAGAAGCCGTTTCCTAGCCGAAATAAGCTCAAGTTCTATAACATGACAACCGATTTTTCCTCCTCCAAAATTACGTATTTTGTGTGTTGTGTTGAGTTTTTACCTTGACCTGAGGACGAAGTCGTCAGCCACCTTTTGGACTCTTATAGGCTTCTTTGTCTTAGGTGTTAATTCTTTCCTTTTGCAAAATCCTTTTCATATATTTCATGCATTTTCCATGATACCAAATCGAAGTTTCTGTTGATTGCCGAATAGGGCTAGTAAATGCAAAATGTTATGATTTTTTTGAATTAAGTTGCGGCTTTGTTTCCTTCATTTCGCTCCAATATCGTTTCTCACGAAATCACACGTATCTGAGTGCTAAAAAGCTTTGGGGAGGTGTTCAACGCTATAGAGGACTGCCAAAACTCTAATTATCATTCCAACGCAAATTACCACAGAATTAAAGTCGATTGTCTGGACGATTTATAATTTAAAAACAAAACGGTCCCACTCTTGTGAGACTTCATTGCGAAAATTATAGAAAGAAGGCTTCACCAAAGCGTGGCATGACTAAGTTTACCGCGCATCACAAGACAGTTTTCTTATCTTTGGACTTGACGTAGAAACACTTTCCATTTGACACGTTCTTTGTTTTGCGTTCAGCATAAGCACAACGTGACGCATAACTTCCGTTTCCACTGCTGGTAATTCCCCTAGACAGCACCAGTCCGCACTCTATTCTTCTCCAAATAAATGAGGTATAAAACGATGTTCGAAAATAATCAGTCGCTTGCTGCTGACTAAGTTATTTTCAAAATAAAAGCACATTTCATTGTCGGAAACACTCGTAAAATGCATTCTTCAACAAAATACACATATGGACAAAGTGTATACTTACCCCTCCTCCCTTCTACTTCTGCCCCTGTTTCATGTTTTTTTTTTTTCTTTAATTTGTTTTCTTCAGAAGGTGATAAGCGTCAGCTATGGCGTCTCAATTCAAATCCAACTAATTAAGAGAGGAAGAGAAATAGATAATAAGACCGGTCGGAGAGTGAGAGAAAGACACTGGTGGTCAATGCCTCAAGCCATTTAAACCCGTCTGCCGATATCGGACACTTTCATTCGTCTCATCTTCTCACAGTTTCGTGTGTCTTGTTCTTTATTTATAGACTACACACCCAAATCTTGAAACAGTCGCGGACATAAAATATCCCACATCTTCGGGAAGTGCATCAGTTTTGGAATTTATGTGGCATGTAGCCTCTTCACTCATTTTTTAACGTCTTTACAATGAACAGATAACTGTCCGCAGGACATTCACCGCCAGAAGAGGTGCACTTCCCACCACGCCTCTATGCAATCACCTAGCCATTAATAAATTCAAGCCAAACGAGAAACCTGGTTGGTCGTTATGGGCTTCGTTGTCGCATTGTTGTCGATGTTAAGAAGCGCAACGTTTCCTCTCCGGTTTACTGTAGCCTAAAATGCAACTGTGCGCAACTTATCATCTCCCTCTCTTGCGCCCCACACACTCACACCGCAGTCGCGCGAACAGCGAGAGAGAGCGAGCAGCGCCCAGAAGAAGTGTGTTCACACACTTAACGCTCTTCGCGGTCTTCGGTCGGTTCTTACCAGAAGCGATTATATCGCGCATTGTGTGTGTGCCCAATTTATTAATTTAATTGTGAGCCAAGCCAAGGCGGCGGAGTACTGAATTTCATTCCTTATTACTTTCTTGCGATCGTCGCAAGAGGCTACACGAAACGTCCATCGTTGTCACAGCAGTCGGGAGCTGTCAGTTGCACTTTTAATTTCGAATTCCTTTGTTTTTCGCGACTTCTACTTCGATTGTGTTTGCACTGTTGTCCACAAGCAACAAGCTCTGAATTCTCCCTCAGGCTGCTGATAAGGAGAGCCTCTTTGATTCTTGTGAATTGAGAACATTTGTGGTATCGTTCAACAAGTGTCTTTTTTTTTTTCATTATTTTAAAGTTTTCTCACAAAACTATGCTATAGTAAGTGGAATTTGTGTGTGCCTGTGTGTGTTTGGTGCCTTAGTCTTTCAGTGAATGATGATGACGGTGCTGTTTCCTAGTTACTAACCCTTAAAGTATTTCAAAACTAAATTGCATAACTGCATCATTTAGACGTCGACTACTACGACGTCGGGGTTAAACGCAAAAAAACGCAATCTACTGCACTATGAGAAGGAGTGACATAAGGAGGTGTGTTCGTTTGTGTGTTGATAGAAATTTCTTGAAATTCAGGTCATTCGCTGGCGGATTATAAATAAAATGAAGACCCGAATCAACATTTAAAGTTCCTAGTGATGTGTGTATCGTTTCGGCAAACGTGCTGCTCAGGGTGTATTTGATGCACTCGATAGAAGCGGCAGCGCAAGTTGCGCATTGTGTAACGGTGTTGGTAAATGATTTTGTTTGCGATTTCGAGTAATTTTGCAAAGTGTGCTTCTCGACATTGTCGTTATCAGTTACTCGATTTATCATGCGAAAAAAAAATCAATACTCTGTTGTCGTGGGAAATAAATCATCTGTGTGTGCTTTTACTTGCCATGTCGGCATTTAGTTGAAAACGATCATATATCACTGCTGGGGAATAACGAACCAAATAAATGACTATGACACGGTGATGTGCTTCCTTGTGGTTTCTGGTTTCTGGACTGTGTTCTGTTCGTCGCCGACTTCGCTGAAACAACGATATTTTTTTGTTTGTTTAGACTTTGTAGTTTTCAGCAAACCGGTTGGCTGACTTTGCTTACAATGCGAATCTTTTCCAAATTCCCGTCGAATTGTTTCTAGCTTTGATTGTCTTTGATGCGCCTTCATAGGACTTATAAGTTTGTCTGCGGAATAGAGTTCAAATTTCTTCAAAGTCAACAGACTGTGTATATATTGTATTTATCACACTTTTCCGCACTTTCAATCGAACAAAGAAACGTCTTCACACAATCCCCAAGCCACACCCAACCGTTGTGAGGGCCCTTAGCTGCATTTCATGTGCAACAAGCTTTCTCTATTTGTCGATGATGTCAAACAGCTATCAATCGGTCTTTCCTGTCCTTTAAATCTCTTTTAGATTTTGAATAAGCCACACGAACATTTACGCGTGCGTCTTTCTCATTAACACGGCGCTGTCATGGATGATAGCATGTCAAAAGAGCAAAACATAATTAACGCTCATTAGCATAAAATATCGGCAGTAGATTTTGTGATTAATGTCACGACACCGATGCATTCGTAATTTTTAAAGCACACCAAATGCATTGAAAAACAGAATTCGAAAAAAAGGCGCCATTAAGAATTCATAGAATTTAGCTTCAGGCGCTGAAGCTTGCCTTTTTAGTTTTGAAATGAATTGTTTTCTCCTTCATATCTCTTTTGCTTGGTGTTCACCGGAACGTATCGCTTCTTTGTTTTTACAGACGCAACTTTTGCGAAATTGTGTAGAAAGTTAACGATACTTTTAACCTCTTATTAAGTTGCCGTTCAGTGATGGAGTCATTGACACATTCTTGGACATTTCGTCAGAGAATATTAAGAGTTTGTTCCTCATTAGAATAGCTCGTATTTCATCCGATAATAGGACTTCTGTATAAATGTGTGCTTTGGATTTTTCAGTTTGAGGAGCTGCAAACAACGCGTTTGGTCCCCGTAGCTATTACCAGTCTACTTGGAAGGATTTTCATTTTACAGTTGACTTGTTCTCCGCAGAATGTTATATAAGAACACATTATAACACTTCATGATTTCTTTTTTAATTCATTTTACACCCTTTAACGTGAACCTTCATATTATTATATGGATGGAGGACCGCATACCATTTTGAGAGTACCGTACCGTTTACAAAGCGCTTGTGGATGAACTACTCCTCCAATATTCTTTCTAAATTCTTCTGTTAGTGCTAAGCATGTCGCATTTATGCTATATATCACTTAGTGCTGTTTCCCAACTCGTCCATAAACTGAAAACAAAAATGTCGGCGCTACAAAAATGTATCAAAGCAGAAAAAAAGTTTGTTGAATTCGAATAATGATAATAATATTTGTTGGCGCGACAGTCCAAAGGGAGACCAGGGCCTAGCTTGCTCATCAACTGCTCGTTTTGTGCGCGCTACTTTTCTCTCACGAGTAGAAGTTTTTTGCCGACTTTGAACGGCGAAATTTGAGAAGCAGTTGATACTCTTTGAGTGTTGTCTGCAGCCCAAAAGATGTGGTGCCCTGAGAAATTCGAGGTGTTCAGCCGGGAATCGAACCGTGTGTGAGCGTCGCACTCTACCCACTACACCACGACGGCCGGAATTGGAATCCTAGGCAAAAAAATGCTGACTAACTTAATAACTTACAAAGAGCTTATTTATAGAATTGAATAGGTCATGGACATAACTTGGGTGAAGATTGTAACCAAAAACAGCGAATTTGAAAACTCATAAAACTGTCCACATTGGGCGCTGTGAGGCTTGGAACCTGCAAGGGCAACAGATATAAGAGCTTCTGTTTTGAAAAGCCAATATGCTTTTCGAGAGTCTTGTCTTTAAAATATTTTCTTTCTTAAAACACTTTGTCAAGAATAGGAAGTGTTAGTTGTTTACATCAGTTTCGGCAAAGTGGATAAGTAATAAGTAACATATTTAAGTATGCAAATATATTCGACTTTATGTACCATTAAAAAGAGAAATAAAAATATCTTTTAATTAAGATAACCTCGAAAAATTGGCACAAGTACAAAAAAGGATTTCGCTCACAAGTTAAATAACGTTTACTCGGATACCCAAGAGCTGCTCGTTCGCCCTGAAATCCCAAACAATTTCTTTTTCCCCTTCTTCTGGTGCCTCTACAGCCTCCAGCTGCTTTAAATAGTTCTGCGGGCAATCCGCCCGCCCCAGCAGCTTTAAATATTTCTGCAGGCAATCCGCCCGCCCCAGCAGCTTCGATATTGCTATCTTCACATCGTCTAAGTCTAGGAGACGGAATTCTTGTCTTTCATCGTCAACATCGAGCAAAACATTCTACCTAACAGCGGAATTTGGGCAGTCATTGCCGTTCAGGAGTCTACAGAAATGATCCTTCCAGATTCCCAGCACATACTGGGACTCTACCACAAGTTGTCCATTTTGATCCCGGCAAGCCTAGGTCCGAACATTGCACCCGCCGAGTAAATGTTTTAACTTTCGGTAAGGTTTTCCGACTTCCTGCCATAACACCTTTGCAATTTCTTACCCATGCTCCGTCTTTTTTCTTCTGAGAAGCCTGTGCTCTTCTCTTCTTCGCTGTTGGTAGATTTCATGAACAGCCCTCGTTGTTTTATGCAGCGTTTCCATTTTTGGAATTCTGCACACATTCGCCATCCCTAAACAATGTGCCGTTGTGATGAGACACTGTGGTGATAGTAAATTTCTCATACAGTGTATTCCACTAAATATGGGAGAAGTAGTGTTAATAGATGTTTCTGAAATCGATCTCAGTTCGTAAATTTTTTTCTGGCTTTTTTGTGTTGTTGTTGTATGACTTCATTTCGTTAGAAAACACTAGAAAAGTCACTTTACAATCACTTTTTAGTTGCCAGACATTTTTGATCTACTATAATGAAGTAAGGAAATTGTCGCATCTTTGTTTTAACAGCCGTAGTGTAGTGGGTAAGTGCGTCGAAACACATAAATTGAAGACCCCCGGTTTGATATCTAAAACAACATTCTTTTTTACGGCATGATCTGTTTCGGGTTGCCGGCTACGCTAAACTCCTTTACTTCAATATTCTTCGACGGCAGTTTTACGGAAGACTCTAGCCGTGAAAGAGACAGCACTATAAGCGTGATTTTGATCCACTCTGGTGGTGTGTTAACCAATTTATTAAATCATCAAACTCAAGTTCAGTGGCTGGTTGCGTGCGTTTTTTTTATAAAATGTTCGCTTGTGTACTAAATGTGTTTTGAAATGAATCCCCCTCTGATTAAGTTCTTCGTGATGTTTCAGAAGACAAAACTTTCGTATTTTTACGTCTAGTATAATTTACTTTCCTTGTCCGTCTTTAGGTCAAACTTTCTGAAGAAAGTGCTTAATAAGCAAATTGGTTTGTTTTGCTACCATAATCTTGGTAAAAAATAAACTCAACCAACAAGTCAATCTCTCTGATTATCGGATGCTCGTAATGCGTTTTAAATTCTTCAACAACTTCGTTTTAATTCCTTTCCACATTTCACATCTAGTTAACCCAAGACGAATGAAAGGGAAAAACGGGCAATTTTCAAAAGAGAGTCTAAATTAAACCAACCCGTCGTTAGTCCATTTGATGGTTGCTTCATTACCTTGTTTGTCTGTTTCTATTTAATGGCTTTCCTATCAAGCTGCCACTTTTTCATGCCGCACACTTGATGTAATTGGATCTCAACATTCCTCTGCTTCAGCCAGCAAGAAATGAGTGCAACCGAACAGCTTTCTACACTTTTTAATTGTTTATGAAACTAAAACTAATTCGAAGTTCTCATTTTCACTTCCCTTATTCTTGTCACTTTATGCTGAAATTAATTTTTCAGATCAAAGACGCATCACAACAGGGTGAGCGTTGCGTTCATTTATTCTTCATGACGCTTCGTATACTCTTTACTTTAGTTTTTTCCTTTTCTTTATTGTGAAATAACTTATTCATTCGACAAACGTTTATGGACATGTCATCCGCAATAATCGATTGAATATACTCGCGCAATACTCATCTCTTGCTGTGCGTGCTGGTTGAATTTTGTCTTTCCACTCACATTTGATTCCGGCAGGCGGCCAATTTGTTTGAATTCACTGAGGGACGCAGTTGATGTGCATAAATGTTTCTTTTCCGTATTCGCTATTCATGGGATTGATTTATTTATGCGGCGTTATTGTCCTACTTAAATTCTGTTCATTTTCCTTTTGTGAAACCAAAACTATTGTGTTTAAGACATTGTCAAGTCAACAAACAATTCAGTATGCTGTTTTATTCGGAAGCAAATACGCTGATTGAACAGAACTTTGATAAAAAAAAATTGCCCTGGTTAGATTCACTCATTAGTTCTTTAAGACACTAAACTCAAAGAAATTAATATGGTCTTAAAAAACTCCTAGCTCATAACATCTGGTATTCACATGATACCCTCACAGTAATTGCCCAATAAGTACTCCTAAACCCTTATGCTACGATCCACCTACCTCTTATTCGCTCCTCGTTCAGTTGCATATTAAGTTCGACAACATTGCCGCTTAACTTAAAATTTCCTTTGATTGTGTCTAACTCAAACTATTACCTAATCTAAATTGTATCAATTTGAAACAATCAGACGTACTTATAAGCTCTATTTTCTTTTATTTACTTGCAGTATTGCTGAGGAGAAGAAAAAACTAGGCAATGACCAGTATAAAGCACAAAACTACCAGGCTGCCATTAAGCTGTACTCAGATGCGATATCGCTATGCCCCGACTCGGCAGCATACTACAGCAATCGCGCAGCATGCCATATGATGCTTCTCAACTACAACAGTGCACTGGCTGATTCCCGCACAGCAATTCGCATCGATCCTAAGTTTGAAAAGGCATACGTTCGCATTGCAAAATGCTGCACAGCACTTGGCGATGTCATTGGAACAGAGCAGGCGATTAAAAAACTGGAAGAGATCGATCCGAAGAACAGCGCAATTCGTTCAGAACAACAATTCTGTCAGCAACTGCGTCAATTGGAGAAAACCGCACAGACACAGTATGATAACCAGTCGTGGCGAAATGTCGTTTATTATTTAGATAATGCTCTCAAAATCGCACCGGCCTGCCTTCGGTACAAGCTAATGAAAGCCGAATGCTTGGCGTTCCTTGGACGCACCGACGAGGCGGTGGACATTGCCGTTGGTGTGATGAAGATCGATACGACATCCGCTGATGCAATTTACATACGTGGACTGTGTCTGTACTACAGTGACAATTTGGAAAAGGGTATTTTACATTTCGAACGAGCCCTGCAGCTGGATCCAGATCACAAGAAAGCCAAAGCTATGCGCAACAAATCGAAGCTGCTCAAGGAGAAAAAGGAAACAGGCAACACACTCTTCAAGGCGGGGCGATATCGTGAAGCACAAACAGTTTACACGAACGCCCTCGAAATCGATCCTATGAACAAGGATATGAACAGCAAACTCTATTACAACCGTGCACTGGTCAACTCCAAAATTGGAAACCTCAGGGAAGCTATTGCGGATTGTACAAAAGTACTGGAAATAAATTCCCTCTACTTGAAGGCGTTACTCTTGCGTGCACGTTGCAATAACGACATGGAGAAGTATGAGGAGTGTGTGGCCGATTACGAGGCGGCCTTCCAAATTCAAAAGACTACGGAGATCAAGAATCTATTACGAGATGCCAAGTTCGCGTTAAAGAAATCAAAACGAAAGGACTACTACAAGATTCTTGGTGTGAATAAGAACTCTTCAGAGGATGAAATCAAAAAGGCTTATCGCAAGAAGGCGTTAGTTCATCATCCTGACAGGCATGCTAACTCAACACCTGAGCAGCGAAAGGTAGAAGAACTCAAATTCAAAGAAATCGGTGAGGCGTACGCTATTCTCTCGGATCCTCGGAAGAAGATGCGATACGACAGTGGACATGATATGGATGAACCCGAACAAGGTAAGCCAATGCCAAAAGTTTGCGTATTTCATGGGGTCGGGTAGTGGGATTTATGTAGTGTATGGAGGTTACTTGAGCGGCGATTTTGTTGCTGCTCTGATGGAGAAAGCAATGGTTCTGCCATTTCCTATAACATCTCAACTAACTTCAGGCTACGTGACTACATTCTTGTCAATGGAACTCCTTCAATTTAATTAAGTCTTCTATTCAACTGGGTTTTGTTACTTATCATGTAATACCTGCTGTAGGTTGAACAGGTGAAGGTAAGAGGTTGCATTTATGTCATCGCATTTCGCGATTTCATTGCTGGCAGAAGTTTGGTGGATGGGAGATAATTTGCCATAGTCATGTTCATAGTTGCCACAGATACAATGTTTTGTGTTGCAAACACAACGTAATATGAGACTGTAGTGCGCTTTAGGTGGAAATACGATCAAAATAGCAGCGCAATGAGTAGATGACCTGAACTTGACAGAGAAATTTATCACAGTGACACAGAAGCAAAAATAAAATCATGGTGAACCACGTTCGGAGTTTCGAAACAGGATGAATGACGAACAATTTTAAAATTACTAAATATTTTATTTAGGGGTCGACCCGGCGTTTTTCTTCTTTTCTCGCTTAGATTTCTGAATAGATTAGAGAAATTCGAAAAAATGAAACAAAATTCTAATGCGATAATTTTCTTTATTTTTCAGAATTTGATCCAAATCAAATGTTCCGGCAGTTCTTCCAGTTCTCGAGTGGTGGTGGCGGACCTTCATTTGGTTTTGAATACTAAGCATAAAATATACTTACTGTACCACCTTTACTCTGATTCTCTTTACCAAACTCTCTAGCTGTCGGAGAGATGCGAGACTCGACACGACATCACCATCTGCAGTTGTTCAACAAAGGATTAGTTTTTTTAATGTTAAACTGTTAAACTTTAGACTTGAAATCAATTATAATTTTGTATTGTTTTTGTTCTTTTTACTCAAAAAACAAAAAAGAAACTTAATTATTCATTTTGAGGTCCTTGTTGTCAATCATTTTGTTTTTGGCGCCCCACTCCTTTGAAAGTGGGGGGTGTATTGGAAACCGAAAGAAAAAGAAAAGTTGAAAGACTTTGGTAAAATCAAGTAAATTTTGTTTTCGTTTAAGAAGATGAGAGAATATAGACAGATTAGAGTAAAATATAAAACAAAAACAAAAGAGAAATGATATGTAAAACTTTAAACTACAAAATAAATTTAAACGCAAAACTACACAATTCAAAATGTTTCCAAAGAAATGTGATACGAGAGCAGCAATTACGTTTGTAATTGAAAATGAAAGAAACAAGAAAAAAAAAACAAACAAATATGGAAACTTGTTACTGATCAATAAAAATTTACATTGACAAATAGAAAATATAAATTTAATCTTAAAAGTAGGCAAGGCATACTTAAGTTTTTAAGTCGTCATTACTTTTTACAGTCCAAGTTCGTCATATTTTGGGTTCTCTTGATTTTTTTTTTGTTAACGTTTGTGATTGTTTGCAGAAATTGATTATCTTCAGAATAATTCATACATCAAAAAACGTCATATATGTATATGGTAAGAAAATAAAAGTAATGCAAAGCTGGGCCTTTTGAAAAAGACTTGGCGGAGTTATTGGATTTGGTTTTATTCATTCCATGAAGTTTCGGTATAAACATATCCTTTCATTGTAATTCTTCACAAATACAGGTTTTCTCAGCTTTCACCTAATACCTTTAAGCTTACAGAGAACCAACATGTATTTTGATAGTTTATTTAACGATATTTGGAAAAGACAAAAAACGGAGCAGTGGCGTTCATACGCTTTACGTAGCCGCCTTAAGCGTTAGATCCGAAGACGCTTGGTCAGGCGCATGTCGCTGTACAGCCCATAGAGTTCTTCGTTAAATCTTCTCCTCCAAATGCCATCAACGCAAACAGGACCAAAAGTCGCACGTAAATCTTTTCCCTCGAAAAGACTTTGAAAAGGGCTTCCTCATCCGCTTTTAGTAACGTCCATGTTTCCGCGCCATAGAGTAGCACTGGGATGATCAAGCTATTATATAGAGCGAACTTAGTCCTTCGAGAAAGGGCTTTATTACCCAATTGTCTCTTGAGCCCAAAGAAACAGCGATTGGCAAGAGTGATTCCACGTTTTATTTCGATACTGACGTTGTCCCTGTTCACAGCGGAGCCGGGGTAGACGCAGTTCTTGACTGCCTGGAAGTTTCTGCTGCCTAGTGTGACGCTCTGACTGAGACGTCGATGTTGTTTGTCCTTTTTTTATGACAGCATGTACTTTGTTTTGCCCTCATTTACCGCCAGACCCATTTTAGCCGCTTCCGCTTCAATGCCAGCAAACGCCTCATTGTGTTCGTCCAATCACGTCAATGTCATCAGCGTTAGCTAGCAATTGAGCTGACTTTTTTAAGATCGTGCCTCTGGTGTTGACTTGTGGGTTACACACGATCTTCTCGAGTATAATGTTGAAGAAGTCACATGACAGTGCGTCGCCTTTTTTAAAATCTTTTTTGACATTGAAGGTCTCGGTGAGCTCGTTACCGACTTTAACGGAGCAGCAAGAGTTCTCCATAGTCATCCCACACAATCTGACGAGTTTCGTAGGAATGCCAAAACTATAAATGGCGCTGTACAGCTCGTCTGTATCCACACTGTCATATGCGGCCTTAAAATCGACGAATAGGTGGTGAGTGTCAATTTGCACTTCTTGGATCTTTTCCAGGATCTGCCGTAAAGTGAAAATCTAGTCTATCGTGGACTTCCCTCGTCTAAAAACAGACTGATAGGGATCTTTTAAGTTATGGACGAAAGGTTTCAGACGCTCACACAATATGGCAAAGAGGATCTTGTATGCGATGTTAAGAAAACTAATCCCTCGGTAATTGGCGCTGTCAAAGGGATCTCCTTTCTTGTTAACCGGGCAAACGACGAAGACCGGGCTGAGATTCCACTCATGAGTGGAGCGTGAAGTTTAGTTTAGAAATAACTAGAAGTTGTCTATTGTTGCTGGAATAATCTTTACATTATGCAAGCAAAACAAAGTTTCTTGGAAATTGCCATATGTTTGGAAAACAGTCCCGATGTATATGTTTCCACTGCAGCGACAAAAATGCATGCAACTCCAAAAAAGCAACCAGAAAAATTAAAATCCGATGGGAAAAAAATAAATATTAAAAAATGTTTAAAAATGTTTAAAAATTAAGAGTTGCCGAATCGGGCTCTCCGAGGGTATGGATGCATCGATGCTGGTTGCTAGCAGCCGTTGCCTGTGCGCGCTTGTGTCTTATTCGAATGCATGTCGCCGGGTACTATTGCACCCTTGGGTTCTTCTTCTTCTTCGGATGGCGCTACAGTCCGGGGTGGACCTGGGCCTCAACCAACATGCCTCTCCAGCTAGCACGATCTCTTGCCAGCTGTCTCCAATTGCGCACTCCAAGTTGGTTGAGGTCCTTTTCCACTTGTGTGCACCATCTCAGTCTAGGACGTCCTCTGTTGCGTTGTCCCTGTGGTTCGGATTCGAAAACTCTTCGGGCCGGAGCAGTGCTGTCCATGCGCTCTACATGGCCTAGCCACCTTAAGCGTTGTATCTGTAGACGCTTGACTAGGCTCATGCCGCTGTACAACCCATACAGTTCGTGGTTGAATCTTCTCCTCCAGATGCCATCAACGCAAACAGGACCAAAAATCGCACGCAGAACTTTTCTCTCGAAGAGACCAATGGCTTCCTCATCCACTTTTAGTAGCGTCCAGGTTTCTGCGCCGTAAAGAAGGACTGGAATGATCAAGGTGTTGTACAAAGTCACTTTGGTCGTTCGGGTGAGGGCTTTATTACTCAATTGCCTCTTGAGCCCAAAGAAACAGCGATTGGCAAGAGTGATTCTGCGCTTGATTTCGGTACTGATGTTTTTGTCCCTATTCACCGCGGAGCCGAGATAGACGAAGTCCTTCACTTCCTCGAAGTGTCTGCTGCCCATAGTGACGCTCTGTCCGAGACGTCGATGTTCTGCGTCCTTCTTCGATGACAGCATATACTTCGTTTTGCCCTCGTTTACCACCAGTCCCACTTTAGCCGCTTCCGTTTCAATGCTAGCAAACGCCTCATTGACGGCTAGCTGAGTTCGGCCGATCACGTCAATGTCATCCGCATAAGCTAGCAATTGAACGGACTTGTGGAAGATCGTGCCTCTGGTGTTGACGTGTGAGTTCCGCACGATCCCCTCAAGGATGATGTTAAAGAAGTCGCATGACAGCGCGTCGCCTTGTCTAAATCCTTTTTTGACATCGAATGTCTCGGTGAGTTCGCTACCGATTTTGACGGAGCAGCGAGAGTTCTCCATCGTCATTCTACACAATCTGACGAGTTTGGTAGGGATGCCAAAACTAGACATGGCACTGTATAGCTCGTCTCTATGCACGCTGTCATACGCGGCCTTGAAATCGACAAATAGATGGTGGGTGTCGATTTGTACTTCTTGGGACTTCTCCAGGATCTGCCGCAGTGTGAAGATCTGGTCAATTGTGGACTTCCCTGGCCTGAAACCACACTGATAAGGACCTATCAGGTTGTTGACGAAGCAGAGAGAATCTTATATGCAATGTTAAGAAGACTGATCCCTCGGTAGTTGGCGCAGTCGAAGGGGTCTCCTTTCTTGTGGACCGGACAAACAATGCTGAGATTCCACTCGTCGGGCATGCTTTCCTCCGACCATATCTCACAGATGAGCTGGTGCATGCACCCAACCAACTCATCCCCAGCCGCTTTGAAAAGCTCTGCGGATAGTCCGTCCGCGCCAGCAGCTTTGTTCGATTTCAGTCTCGATATTGCTATCTTGACCTCGTCGAAGTCGGCGGGACGGAATTCTTGTCCATCGTCGTCCAAATTGACCCTTGGGTTATAAAATGTTTTTTTTTCAATCCATCTATGCAATAATCATCCATCGATCGATATGTTTGTTTAACTTTTTTTTTATGGTAAATATGGCTTAGAACGATCGACACTTCAGGACCATGCAACGGTTACAAGCATGCGGTTCGGTACATGTATACCATTCGATGACAACAGTCGAAAATGAATCTCTCCCAAATTTCGACAAGACTCAACATAAAAACTAACGCCCATTGGGGATGTTTTTATAATCTTTAGCAATATACGAGTTTGATATTCCAGCAGCAGTTTGGAGAGTTGTATGTAAACAACATTTGTCAAAAATGTTTTTTAATTTAAATCGAAACAATTGAAAGTTAAACAAAAATTTACTAATGAAAATGGCGAATGTAAAAGAGAAGTGAAATAAGTTAAATTTATATGGGTATGAATTCAATGCGAGTTACAATTTCGCACTCAAGACTTTTATTTATTTTAAGGTCGTTAAGAAAATTTCCGGATAATCGAGATTAAATTACATGATTTGTTATTGTCTATGAATGTTTATATGGTTCGATATAAATGATGAAGAAACCACACCAACACGTATTCAATATAGAGAAAAGGCATCTAGAATTGATTGCGGCGAAAGAAATGAAAAAATGACAATAATTTTATTAAATTGATCGAACAAGAGAGTTGGTCCGCGTCCGCGTCTAAGTGGCGACTATTCTCGATCGCAAGCACCAGCTATCCGCATCCATCAGTATTGAAATGATCTAACTACGATCCACAATTCTGGTTGGTTTGGGATGGCGTATTTTTCCGACAGGCTGTTGTTTCTGCTCATGGTGAGAAGCTGCTTGGTCGATGATGTCACTGCTACTTTTCGTGTTGGACTTAAGCCTTGATGATGCGATGTCATCTTTTAATTTTGCATGCACTCTACAGCGAAGCACAGAATTATGTAATGCATGGTGAAGTTAATGGCCGCCGTGGCGTAGTGGGTAGAGTGCGACGCTCACACGCCGAAGGGTATAGGTTCGATTCCCAGCTCAACACCACTTTTTCGATTATTTCACGGCACCGCCTCTTTCGAGCTGCTGACTACACTCAAAGAGTGCACTACACGAGTAGTTGATGAGCAAGCTAGGCCCTGGTCCCCCTCTGCACTGTAGCGCCAACAATTATTATTATTATGGTGAAGTTAATATATCAGGAAAGATGGCATGGATGTTACAAAACAGTTATATTCAATTACTCTGTTATTTTCTATTTTTTTTAAACTTAATGGCACTATCCTATTCTCGATTGAATTCATCCTATATTGTAATGAACTTGTAAGATTTGTAATATGAGAATATAAGACAAATAAAATACAAATACAATATTATTATGCAGCTCCTAAATTTTTATCGAAAACTTCATTCAAATAATCCCATAAATTTTTGTTTTAAATGTTTACTCTTAAATTACATAAAATAAACGACGATATCTATTATTGACGACAAAAGTTGAGAAATATTAAGTGAGAGCATTTGTTGTCTTTCTTTGTTTTAATGTTTGCATAATATCTCCAGTTCCGACAAAAGTTTAGCAATTGGCCATATTTCTGACATATATCTTTGTATAAATGTGAAAGCAGAAGTGCTAAACTTTAACCGGACATATTTGTTTTTATTTTTTTTAAATAGTGTTAGTAAGTTTTCAAGAGAGCATACATTCCATATTGCATGAATATTTGACCGTCAAAAAAATTTGTTTGCGTTGGATCCCACAACATTTATCAATCGCTAAAAAGGCTCGTGTCGATTGGTCGAAAGGAATGCTCCAAAAATACGATCGCTGTGCTTCGAAACACATCTATGATATCGTGGCAGGTGATGAATCGTGAACTTACGCGTATAAGTCCGAAAGTAAGCAGCTGTCGACTGTATGGGTGTTTCAAATTAAGCCAAATCCAACAAAAGTTGATCGCCCACGAAGCACTTCCAAGCAAATGTTTTTTTTTTTTCGGAAAAACTGGATATGTCGCAACCGTACCACTAGAACAACGCAAAACAGTCAATTCTGAGTGGTACACAACCATTTGCTTGCCAGTAGTCTTCCAGGAAATCAGGAAAACCAACCGCCGAAGACGGATCACTCTTCACCGCAACAATGCGGGCTCTCACCCATCCGCTCAAACAACTGCATTTTTGAGCACTCAAAACATCGATTTGATGAGCCATCCGCCGTATAGTCCTGACTTGGCACCGAATGTCTTCTTTTTATTCCCGTGCATAAGAAATAAAATGAGAGGTCAAGGTTTTTCGACACCTGAAGAAGCGGTTGGTGCGTTCAGAATGTATGTTTTTCAGAAACCGCAATCAAAGTGGCAAAAGTGCTTCGACTTTTGGTTCAAACACATGCAAAAGTGTATAGATCTTAATGGGGAATATTTTGAAAAGCAATACAGCTATTTTCGATGATTAATATTTTCTTTTGTTCTCTAATCCCGAAATATAAACGGCAACCCTCGTACAAGCCTCGTGTCCATATCTAAGGGTCAGAATTTAAAATTCACAGTTGTCGATTGGCAAATTACGGATAAATTGTTTGAACTAGAATACCCGAAATAATTTAACAAAAACGTCTTTATAGAAAATCTTGTATTCCAAAACGAAAAACAGAAATCCAGGTTGGCTTCTGCTACTCTCCTTTCAAGTGTATTACTCCGCAGTTTTTGGATATTGGTAGTTTGTCATTAATCAATCAAATTGATATTCAGGAACTTCCTCTGAATATCGACACTCAATCGATTTAAACTATCGGTTCCTCAGTACGCAACTTAATGTACCACAATTTACTTCCTAATTCCCACCATTAGCGTTCGTCGACATAGCAAACGACACACGAGTCATGTCGTCATAAATGCAGGAAAACGAGAATGTTTACCGCATACGCAGTTCATCAAACAAATCGACTTTATTCCACCGTAGTCCGTGCCGCGAAAATGTATCAATCCTCAAAGAAGATCTCAATTAGTCTTCAATTAAGAAATTTGTATAAATACTGCCTCTATTTTGGGCTAATCAACTTTACTTTCAATTCGTCGAGGAAACAGTTTGAGATTTCAAAACGTCTGACGTTTATTTCCAACGCAGTGTTTACCTTTTTCGTTTGTTTCTATGGCGGTTTGATGCTATCTATTGCAGGTACTGCAATACTTTGTTACACGAATGTGATCGCTTTTAAATTTGAATCAAGCGCCATCAAGGTTCAGGAGGGTTTGTTAAGTAACTTTGAAATATATTGCCATATGATTGCTGGATGCCTGATCGGGGTGAATTTCAGAATGCTGCGATCCTTTATTATGCCGACTGCGAAGAAACTCCTCTATATTCTGCAAAGCATTGAATCGCAGATAGATGCACTTACTTGTGTCGAAGATAGATTTGAATATTTCATAAATCTTAAAATCTGGTTGACCTGGATATTAGTGCTTTTTAAAGTGGTGTACATGTGTGGCACCACAATTGTTTGCATTTTTATTATGCTCCAAAAAACATCAAGTACAGCGACATACCTAAGTTTGGTGTTTATAATGTTTCTGAGTGTTACGCTTTGTTACATAAACATTATAGGATCACTCCTGCAGTTAAGTCACGTGTACTCTCATCTGTTGCTGTTCTGCATCTACTCGAGGTTAAGTGAAATTTTGACGGATCATGCTGCTCGCAGGGGTCGCCATCAGTTGACGAAAATCATTCGAAAATCATTTAAGATATCCTTTAAGGTGCATTGCATAAAAAAGGACTTGGATAAGTTTTTTGCTGTTGTCTACTTGATTAGCTATCTGAGGGCATTTTCGCAAGTTCAAAATCTCTACATAGTGCTCAAGGCAGTTTTTTATAACAATGGCAAAATGGAGGCATCTGAAATCTATGCAACTATGGCGTTTAATTTTCCAACATTTCTGGCTTTTTGGTATGATTTATATCTGATTGGTTGGCTGTCAGATATGCTGGTTGGCTTGCATACACAGTTTCAGACCCTTATGTTGAATACAGTTATTACGAGGAAGCTCTTCAAGAGGGAAAAAGTCGAGCGAGAGGTCTGTTAACAAAAATAACATCCATCGCAGAAAATATTTACAAATTATTGTTTTTCGGTAGATGGAAATGGAGCTGCTGCAGTCCAAAGTCTATGGTTTAGACACACAGATCAATGGGTCAGAGAAGATCGATCAGCAATTCGCCTTTGAATACCTAATGAATATTATCATTGCGTTCACTGTCACCTTCCTGCAGTTTTATGCAGGCGAAGAGTTTTACAAAGTGGATATCTCCTCCGTTGCAAACATCACACACTTAAACGAATAAAACTTAACACATTTTGTTTGTTCATACTTCTCTTGGGAAATGGTATTTTGTAATAGATTAAGTCTCTGCATTATCATAATGGTAATGCAGTTTTATTGTTTCACAATTCTGATTTAAAATTTTATTGTATGTAAAATGATTTTTCATTTTGGGCGATTCAACTGCTTTTTAAATAAAAAACAAAACATTTAAAAAACGATACGAATGTATTTTGTATTCAACGAAACTAAGCTAGAGTGCCGTGTGAAATCCAATTTCCCTCCTGAACTGGAAAACAGAGCCTTACTGAACCACTATCATCTATGTAACGAGATAAGTCAATGGCAATCCGAGAACCCCGGTTTCACCTGAACCTGGTAATCGGTAAAGAATGTCGTCGCCGATGTTGGCAACAACTCCATACTTATTTCTTAAGATGAACTCCAATGTATCCTCAAATGAATGAAGAAAAAGTCAGTGGGAATATATGGGATACCAAATTTTGATTTGAACTATTTGTCTTGGGAGACAGTGCAAGTATATTCAACTCTTTTTAACAATGCACTGAGAAGCGCTGATGCACTGGAAAACAGCTATTGTACGAAATGGGGCAAAGACCCCTCCATCCCTCCATCCCTCCATCCCTCCATCCCTCCATCCCTCCATCTCTCCATCCCTCCATCCCTCCATCCCTCCATCCCTCCATCCCTCCATCCCTCCATCCCTCCATCCCTCCATCCCTCCATCCCTCCATCCCTCCATCCCTCCATCCCTCCATCCCTCCATCCCTCCATCCCTCCATCCCTCCATCCCTCCATCCCTCCATCCCTCCATCCCTCCATCCCTCCATCCCTCCATCCCTCCATCCCTCCATCCCTCCATCCCTCCATCCCTCCATCCCTCCATCTCTCCATCCCTCCATCCCTCCAACCCTCCATCCCTCCATCCCTCCATCCCTCCATCCCTCCATCCCTCCATCCCTCCATCCCTCCATCCCTCCATCCCTCCATCCCTCCATCCCTCCATCCCTCCATCCCTCCATCCCTCCATCCCTCCATCCCTCCATCCCTCCATCCCTCCATCCCTCCATCCCTCCATCCCACCATCACTCCATCCCTCCATCCCTGCATCCTTCCATCCCTCCATGCCCATAGAACAAAACCTCGCTGATGAGTTTCTCGGCTATTATCCGTTGAGTGCGCTCCATTGAGCGCAGTTTTATGGAAACATTGGAGCCCACGTAGTCGCAGTCGTCGTGCTCACTGGTGCCGGCTGTGGTTGCGAGGCCCCCCGACGGCTGAGTGTTCGAGTGGACATGATTACTTTGTTGCTTCCGTGGGAATGTTGGCGAAAATTTCATGTCATAGCTCTCGTTCTGCTGCAGCAGGTCACGAGCCAAGCCGAAGCGACTGAAATCGATTCCACCCGCTGTCGCACTCACTCGCAGATCCTGAGCGTAGTCGTCGTTCTCCAGTCGATTGTCCTCCGTTGAGCTGTTGTAGGATCGATTTGACTCGGTGCGTGGGATGGGCGGATGGTTGTGTAGATAGTCCGATACCTCCTGCTTGATTTCCAGATCATCTGCGGGAGGCTCTGCTGACATTTGACCGGCGGCGGGTATGGTGCGCGGGCTGGTGGCAGGTTGCGTGGCTTGATCCTCGTCCTTCTCGTCAATTTCAATTGTTTCTGAAGTTTCATTCTTTTGATTGTTGTACGGCAGACGGGAGTTGACTAGATTGGAGTTTTGAACGTTTGGGAACCCAATGGGGAGAGGCACACACAGTCCTTTGCTTCGATCTGCTGAGGGGGGAAACGGGCCTGTTCCATTCCAGCCACTCAGATTCTGACTGTTAGCTATCATCATTGGTAGGCCAAGGCCGATCTGAAAAGAATGAAATGCCCTCCATCCCTCCATCCCTCCATCCCTCCATCCCTCCATCCCTCCATCCCTCCATCCCTCCATCCCTCCATCCCTCCATCTCTCCATCCCTCCATCCCTCCATCCCTCCATCCCTCCATCCCTCCATCCCTCCATCCCTCCATCTCTCCATCCCTCCATCCCTCCATCCCTCCATCCCTCCATCCCTCCATCCCTCCATCCCTCCAACCCTCCATCCCTCCATCCCTCCATCCCTCCATCCCTCCATCCCTCCACCCCTCCACCCCTCCATCCCACCATCCCTCCATCCCTTGTTGTTGTTGCGGCAAAGGATATTGCAAGGTCATCATGTGACCTATCGTGAGATTGAGACAACCTTAGGCATTAGTGGGACTAGCATACATTCAATATTGCATTAACATTTGACCGTCAAAAAATTTGCTCGCGTTGGATCCGACACAATTTGTCAATCGCTCAAAAAAAGGCTCGTGTCGATTGGTCGACAGAAATACTCCAAAAATACGATCGCGGTGCTTCGAAACACCTCTATGAAATCTTGACAGGTGATGAATCGTGGATTTACGCGTATGAGTCCGAAAGTAAGCAGCAGTCGACTGTATGGGTGTTTCAAATTGAGCCAAATCCAACAAAAGTTGCTCGCGCACGAAGCACTTCCAAGCAAATGGTTTTCAGTTAAAACCTGGACATGTCGCAACCGTACCACTAGAACAACGCAGAACAGTCAATTCTGAGTGATACACAACTATTTCTTTGCCAGTTGTCTTCCAAGAAATCAGGAAAACTGCCGAAGACGGATCACTTTTCACCACGACAATGCGAGCTCTCACACATCAGCTCAAACAACTCAATTTTTGAGCACTCAAAACATCGATTTGATGAGTCATCCGTCGTATAGTCCTGAGTTGGCAACGAATGACTTCTTTTTATTCCCTTACTTAAAAACTGAAATGAGAGGCCAACGTTTTTCGACACCTGAAGAAGCGGTTGATTCGTTCAGGATGCATGTTTTGGAGATACCGCAATTAAAGGGGCAAATGTGCTTCGACAATTGGTTGAAAGGCATACGAAAGTGTATGATCTTAATGGGAAATATTTTTAAAAACAATAAAGCTATTTTCGATAATTAATATTTGATTTTGTTCTCTAATCCCTAAATCTAAAAGGTAACCTTCGTATTAGGCAGGGGAATCTGTCTTTCCTTCGTCGGCTTTTTTGGTCACTGTTGATTTTCAATGAAACTAGGTTGTTTCATTGTTATTATCCCAACGTTTCGGCAGGGATTGCTGCCTTCATCAGGGGATCTTCTTAATTGAAACAATAAAACAAATTGTGTTACATACCTGCATAGTGACAATGCAATTTTACAAGTGGAAAATAACTTACATTAATTGTGTTGCTTTTACAAATGGATGTGGATGTTAGTCTAAATGTTCTTTAAAATTATCACAAAAAAACCAAATTCACAATGAAACAAAATATTGAGCACTTCCGTGTATAAAGATCAGTCAAGAATGATTTGAAATTTAAAATTTGATTTAAATACAATATGTCTAAGCCGTTACAAGTGCTGAATATACGGCAGATATGTTCTGTATGTCCTGTTTCCTATTCATATTGTTGTTGGTCTTGATTATGTGCAGGGTTTCCAGAGTGTACCTTTTGCTAGTATGTTTTTCCGTTTGCAGGATTTTGACGTCATCAAGGTCGGGTAGATCGTTAGTCTGGACGCAGTGATTAGCTAATGCTGTTTTGACTGAATTCTTGTTGTTGATGTCTGAATTATGACCAGCTAGTCTTTGACGAAGAAACTGTTTGGTGGTACCTATGTAGCATAAGTTGCAGGATTCGTTGTCATTGCCATTACAGTTGATTTTGTAAACAAGGTCAGTTTTGCTTCCTTTGTCTATATCTGGTTTGAGTCCGGTGAAAACCGATGCTAGTGTACTCGAAGACTTGAACGCTATTTTATTATTGTCACAGCTACCATCAATTATATTTTTAAAATTTGTCGACAATGTTGGGATGTACACCATGCTTTTATAGATATAATCTACTGTGGTGATTGTCTGCGTTTCGGAGTGTATGTTGTGTTTGTATTGTGTTATTAAGGTCCTAATAACTTGCGTCGGATAACCATTGTCCATAAGGATGTCTGTGACAATTCGTTCGTTTTTTTTATGGAACTTACTGTCACTTAGCTTGAACACTTTTTTAACCAAGTTGGAAGTTGTGTTGATTATAATGTGCTTGGCTTGGTTGGAGCGATAGTTGACTAGTCTTCCTGAAGCTGTGTCTTTTTTGTACCAGTCGAAACAAAGATGGTAATGTTCTCGATGAACTTTAACGTCAAGAAACGCTATTGCGTTCAGCTTTTCAGAAGCATTTTCTTAGACACTGATTACTTTCTGAGTGCTGTTACCAACTCGAAAGTGGTGGTGCGATGTTTTCAACAGGGAAACGAGGTTGTGAGTGTCGCATTCTATCCTTTATGCTAAGGCGGACATTTCACCATATTCTACAGTCTCATAATAAATTAAATATTCAACATAACCCTGTTTACTCTTATTCACCGGACCCGAAAAGTTTCGTTTCATTCATGGTTATTCAAAAATTTTAATTTCCTGGTGCTGGCATCGGGCAATTAAACTTTTTAACTGTTATACATTTTCTTCATCAGTGGCCACCGTGGCGTAGTGGGTAGAGTGCAACGCTCACACGCCGAAGGGTCTAGGTTCGATTCCCAGCTGAACTCCTCGAATTTTTCACGGCATCACCTCTTTCGAGCTGCTGACAACACTCAAAGAGTAGTAACTGTCTAACAAAGTTTCTTAATTTTCGCCGTTCGGAGTCGGCAGAAAACTGTTGGTCACATCTACTCGTGAGGGAACAGTAGCGCGCGCTACACGAGTTGTTTATGAGCAAGCTAGGCCCTGGTCCCCCCTTGGACTGTCGCGCCAACAATTATAAATTATTTTGTTCATCAAACTTCTATGAGAGATTCTTTGCCGTCCTCTTTTTCAAGAAGGACAGCATTTCTTATACTTTTTCCGTGACAGGAATACCAGTACAAGGTGCATCTTTTACAAAATTCAACAAACATACGTCAAAGTTGTGTGTCCTTCCCTGGCGACAGCACATAATTTCGTCAGACCCATTTAAGCAGTTTCCGTTTCAATGCCAGCAACCGCCTATTGACGGCTTTCTCTGTTTGTCCAACCACGCCAATGTCGTCCGCGTTACCTAGTACTTAAGCTGACGTTTGGATGTCGTCCGCGTAACCTAGCACTTGAGCTGTTTTTTGGGACATTGTGTATGGTGTTAACTTGTGAGTTACACACGATCTTTTAAAGATTGATGTTGAAAAAGTCGCATTACAGCGTGTCGCCTTGCTGAGGTAGTCAGTAGTTCATAAAAGTAAATGACGTCTGTACATATTGACTCAATTTTCTTTCGAAAGTGTGTGTTAGGCTTCTTTATCCGAAATGCCTTGGCCTATAGGGAACTGATGTATGGGACTAAGTGCATTCATCAGCCACCTTAATCTACCGAGGGAACTGAATAAAACACGTCCTTCATTTATCATCTATCCTTATATTTGCATTAAATTAGGTTCAAATGCTTCGCACAGACATACATTCTAAGAATAACCGAAAACGGAGACCAAATCAAAGATGGCTCCCCGTGTTGAATTTTTTTCAACTTATTTAGTATTAACAAGCGTACAAGGTAACAAGTATTTACAAGTGGTGTGTGTCTCCCTGTTTGTTGTTGTTCACCCTTACTCTGCACCTTCCCCTCCCTAAAATGTTTCATCACAGTCGTCTCTTTTGTCACAGTGTCCCCCTCATTTGGGGAGTATTTTTGCAGTCTTTTCAAGTTCAGCGATTTGCCCATAGAACAAAACCTCGCTGATGAGTTTCTCGGCTATTATCCGTTGAGTGCGCTCCATTGAGCGCAGTTTTATGGAAACATTGGAGCCCACGTAGTCGCAGTCGTCGTGCTCACTGGTGCCGGCTGTGGTTGCGAGACCCGCCGACGGCTGAGTGTTCGAGTGGACATGATTACTTTGTTGCTTCCGTGGGAATGTTGGCGAAAATTTCATGTCATAGCTTTCGTTCTGCTGCAGCAGGTCACGAGCCAAGCCGAAGCGACTGAAATCGATTCCACCCGCTGTCGCACTCACTCGCAGATCCTGAGCGTAGTCGTCGTTCTCCAGTCGATTGTCCTCCGTTGAGCTGTTGTAGGATCGATTTGACTCGGTGCGTGGGATGGGCGGATGGTTGTGTAGATAGTCCGATACCTCCTGCTTGATTTCCAGATCATCTGCGGGAGGCTCTGCTGACATTTGACCGGCGGCGGGTATGGTGCGCGGGCTGGTGGCAGGTTGCGTGGCTTGATCCTCGTCCTTCTCGTCGATTTCAATTGTTTCTGAAGTTTCATTCTTTTGATTGTTGTACGGCAGACGGGAGTTGACTAGATCGGAGTTTTGAACGTTTGGGAACCCAATGGGGAGAGGCACACACAGTCCTTTGCTTCGATCTGCTGAGGGGGGAAACGGGCCTGTTCCATTCCAGCCACTCAGATTCTGACTGTTAGCTATCATCATTGGTAGGCCAAGGCCGATCTGAAAAGAATGAAATGCCGGTTAGATAGGGTAGGACTTGTTGAGTAGGTAAAGAGGAGGAAAACCATGAGACTCAGTTACCATCTTACCACAAACTTGCTTTGGCTTACAGACTAATGAAAACTTTGACTGTGGTTACAGTCACCACAATTGGGGTTAGAACTATAATTAATTAACGAGTTCTGGCGCATTGGTGGTGTGACCGGAAATTCTTCGTTTGGTTTCTTTGGTAGAAAAACAACAGACGAAATGCACAGAAATCCCCGGCAAATGTCAGCAAAAGTTAAGCCGAGAATGAAGTGTGTTGCCAAACGTGGACAAAGCTGAATTGGAAGACGCTTCTTTGGCTATGTGAGTCTTAGACTAGCTTGAGTAGGACTTCGTAATGTTATAAGATGTTTCTGAAAAGGATTTAAATTTCGAAAAGGGAAGCAACCAGTTACGTAAAAAATTCAGAAGTGGTCTGTCTGGATTACAGTTTTTAAAAAAATATACATATACAATCGAAGTAACCCACGAAAAAGGTTATATTGGGTCAATGATAGTGCGTAACTCAGAATATCAGTGATTGATCGACGTTTCAGGGTCTTCGTGATAACGAAACCTTTATTAATTGCTTCTGTCAGTCTGTCACGCACATCACACTGCAGTTATGTCGATTTTTATGAAATTACATTTTCAACAGTGTCATGCGGAATTCCAATCTTCCTTCCAAGTGGGCAGACTTAATTATTAATTATTCCGGGACACCACGAGATCAACGGAAACGAGATTGTTGATGAACTTAAAAGAGTTCCACCTTGGAACTGCCAGTGAAATTTGGACTGTTTGATATTCATTACGAATTCATTTGATGCCGGTGGTTGCAATGGCTGCAGAGTGGTGCAAGTTCGTTCTCACGTTGCATTCTTATATCGACACAGGAGTAGTTTAAATATTCCGTCGATGATAGTATTTGCCATTGAACGTAAGTGGACATGAGCCAATTCGATTACCAACTTGTCGTGGTATATAATGACATACCCTTGCTTATTAGGGGATTTGTTGTAGTAAGGCTGAGGACGTGAGTAAAGAGCGGCTGCAGGCAATTATCAAAGAAAAGTTTAGGATGACTTGGCTCTTCAGCGTGTGTGTGTGTGGGCGTAACAAACATGACAGCACTATCGGTTTGACCCGCAATTTAGTGTGCCTGCTGTCTTACACGTGTGACATGATCGTGGTTTGAAGAAAAGGGGGGTAAAGCTTAAGGAGCCTTCGAGTAGGAGTCTTCTTGCGCCTTAGTTAGCCTGAGCCACCTGAAAATTGTTTTTAAGATGAATTTTATTTCGAAATTTGTTAGTTGTTGAAGAAAGAAAAAACAAGCAAATAGCAGAACATACCGATAAGGTTTCAATACATGGAAGGTATGGCAATGTGCGATGCCTACTGGTAGGAAGGACGATCTTATGTGTTTGCAGACGGTTCATTGGCGTACTTCACAGTTAAGTGTGAATGGGTTTTGTGATAGAACCGTCTGACGCATGTACAGAAGGTTAAGACACTGCAGAGCATTTTCTCTGTCATCGTTTCGCCTTTGCTCCGATCAGGTGGCGGGTATTTTGTGTCGCTGTTCGTATTACTCTATCGCACTATAGTATGTTAGCATCCTGATGGCGCGTACATACCCAGTCGAATTCAAAAACTTTTGAATTCCGCATACATGTATATAATAAACGTTGTTCATAACTTTTAACTATTTTTTTTTTGGTCTTTGTAATATTTCGCAGTTGTTCATAAAAATAGCAGGGTTTAGAATTATGCTGTGCCTAATAATAATAATAATAATAATAATAATTGTTGGCGCGACAGTCCACAGGGGGACCAGGGCCTAGTTTGCACATCAACTACTCGTGTTGTGCGGTACTGTTTTCTTACGAGAAGAAGGGACCTACAGTTTTTTGCCGACTCCGAACGGCGAAATTTAAGAAGCTTTCTTAGACAATTATTAATCTTTGAGTGTTGTCAGCAGCTCGAAAGAGGTGGTGCCGTGAAAAATTCGATAAATTGGTGTTGGGCTGGGAATCGAACCTACACCCTTCGGCGTGTGAGCGTCGCACTCTACCCACTATGCCACGGCGGCCACTTAATGTTGTGGACAGACAACAGAAATCAATGAAACAATATGAAATCATTATTATTTTCAGCTTACCATTAGTAGCAAAGCCTTTGTTTTTTATCACTGCGCTGCATCTTAGTGGCATTGAGTCCACCAGACTCCGACATCTCTCAACTGGTATAGCTTTCCATGAGTCTCGCACTACCTCCCACAATTCCTTGGCGTTTTTTGTTTTGGCCTTATGGACAGAATTTATAACATCGAGCCACAAGTTCTCAATTTGGTTTAGTTAAGGGGGTTTTGCTGGCCACTCCATAACGGTTATTCTTTTTTCATCAAACCAATATTTTACCCGTTTTGACTTATGTTGTGGGTCATTATCTTGTTGATATACCCAAACTAGTGGAATTTCCTTTTCGACATATGGCAGCATAACCTCTTCTAAAATTTTAACGTACTCAGCACCGTCCATTATACCCTTGATTGGATATTTAGGCCCAACCCCATTATATGAGAAACAGACCCAAATCATTAGTTTTGCTCCTCCGTGTTTAACAGTTTTAACTGTATAACGGGGATTATTATCTTCATTCTTTGGTCTTCTTAAATATTCCCGACGACCCTTGGACCCAAATATGACTTTTTTGCTTTCATCGCTCCACAGAATACTCCTCTATTTCTCCTTAGGCCAATCTTTATGAAACTTTGCGAATGCCAATCTGTTTTTCACATGCTTATTTTTTCAAAAGTGGTACTTTTCGCGGGCTTCGTGCTGGTAGTTTAGCCTCTAAAAGACGTCTTCTAACCGTCACACCTCTCACCGGAAGTTGGAGTTCGTCCTTTATCTGTATGGAGCTTATTAAAGGGTTTGCCTTTGCCAAAATTTGATAATTTTTCTGTCAGTTCGCCGTCACTCTTTTTGGACCGCGTATTTCGGGCCCAGCTTTTCAATTTAGCGCATTGCTGACCAGTTTCGCTGAACATCCTATGATTTCCTGGATTGAAACACATGTTTTTCCATCCGAACGCAATTTGTTTTAAACAAATTCCGAATATCTCTGGTACAATGTTTTGATCGAGACATATTTCTAGCTTTAAAGTATGTTAATAAAAGACAACATACAAAAACATTCACTTACCAAACAAGAATACACACATATTTTTTTAACTCTAAACAACAATTTCTGAGACACTTTATGGTTAAACCAAAAAACACTGCTATTTTTATGAACAGGCTTCAATCAACAGATTTCAATGAATGAGTGAAAAAAGGAGAAAATAAGCTTTTTTTCAAATGATAAAGTAGATAACGAACTTTAATACATTACTGGCGAACTCTTTGTTTTTGGTGATTTCTTACCACATAGTTTTTGCAATTGAAGTTTGACCGCGGAAATATATACAGCACTGAGCAAAATAATAGCACCATGTCTGACTTTGTCACTATTACGCAAATTACTCTTTTCTATGGTCAGGCATTTATTGCACAAAATCTGTTACATCAATTATGAAACCCATCAACAAAACATTAAAAAATTCATCTTGTCATTAAAAAAGGTCTCGTTACCGGAAATGCAAATAAAGGCAACGACTTGTCGTGACAGACTAAATCAATGATGGGAGGTTTGAACACGGCCAACTCCTCAGGCTCTAAAGATCGATGGCACTATTCAAAGCGGGAGATAATGATGGCGTTGTTCAAGAGAAAAGGGCGTTGCTGGTTCAAGATCGACTGTGTACAAGTCGATCACTAGAGGGAATGACTGAAAGAGGCAGTCGTAGGATGTTTGCTTAAATTCTGCTTAAATTCTACTTTAAAGGATCTTTAAATTCGGCACCACCGGCTTCAGAAGGAGTTTTGAACTTCTCAGCGAATATGGGAGTTGTACAACCCACGCACAGTTTCATTTCCAACTATTCCGCTTCACTTGTTGTAAGGCATGTAAAAAACGAAAATTGTTGAGAAGTCAAATCGCAGCAATAAAAAAAGATGAAAACCAAAATGAAGATGTTCCATAAATGTCGGGAACAAATTGTCAGTAGAGGGAAGATCCCTTTGAATTGAGGCTACACCTCGGAGTTGGCCTGAAGCCTTTACCTACAACAGGGAAAACGAGTTGGGAAGATCAGTGAATTTTGAGCTTTCCGGAATTCCATCACAGGGAACAAGAGGTAGACTGATGATTCCCGTATAGTGATACTAACAAAAAAAAAAAAAATATTTTAAATCATCGAGAGCAATTGCGGCGGAAATTAATAATATTGTCAAGGCTCCAACGTTTTGAAAAATACTGTTACAAAGTCAACTATTAGGAAAAATAGCTCAGAAGGTTCCCTTGCTGAGCAAACAAAATACAGTGGTGGACAAAACAATAAGACCAGTATGGAAGACATCCAACATTTACCCTATTCTCACTGAAATAAAATATAATATGACGTCTGTTGAACGAAACGATACTTTCTTCTCAACAAAAAAAAAAAAAAAAATAAAGGAAACAAGAACATTTGCAGAAAATTTGTCTTTAAATGTGAAGGAACTGCCTCAATGTTAATTGGTTTTTGTGTCTTATAATGGGTGATTTTTTAGCTATTATCACTGGCAACACTGGTTTAAACAGCTGACGCACGTTTCGTGTTTTGTTTCACTGTCAAACGTCCTCAGTTTGGTCTATAATTTAACCATGAATCGTCTTACGAACGAGCAACGTTTGCAAATTATTGAATTTTATTATTGAAATGCGTGCTCTGTGAAGAAAATTTATCGCGCGCTTCTTCCATTTTATGGTCAAAAATGGATGAAGCTCATTTTTGGCTCAATGGGTATGTAAATAAGCAGAATTGTCGATTTTGCAGTGAATATCAGAAGAAGCAGAAACATTGCAAGAGCTACCAATGCATCCAGGAAAAGTCACAGTTTGGTACGGTTTATGGGCTGGTGGCATTATTGGATCGTACTTCTTCAAAGATGATGCGAATCGTAACGTAACTGTGAATGGTGAGTGCTACCGTGAGACGGGATCCAAGTTCTTTTCTGCCCAAAATGCAAGAGCTTGACTTGCATGACATGTGGTTTCAACAAGACAGTGCCACATGCCACATAGCACGCGCAACAATGGACTTATTGAAAAAGCTAGTTCGCTGAACATTTTGTTTCACGTTTGGGACCGGTCGATTGGCCGCCTAGATCGCCTTTAGACTTTTTTTGTGGGGCTATGTTAAAGCTCATATCTTTACAGACAATCCCGCTTCAATCTACGCATTGGAAGACTACATTGAAGCATTTATTCGTGAGATACCGGCCGAAATGTTGGAAAGAGTATGCCCAAATAGGACTAAGCGGATGGACCATGTGAGGCGCAGTCAAGGTCAACATTTCCATGAAATTATATAATATGGACCATACTATCGATTCAAATTGAGATTTCATGCATTTCTCTGAATTTTATGTTTTTTTTTTTTTGAAAAACTTTCTTATACCTTTTAAAAAATCATCCTTTATATGTGTAAATCCCGACATGCCCGGGATTGGTGGGTAATCATGATACAGAGTTAATCATGACTACACAGTTATCATGACTAACTGTCAATCATATGTGTGAATAACGAAAATTCATGAATAAACGTTAGTCATGAATAAATCCGGCAACTTATTTATTCATGACAAATGTTCAGTCATATTTCTTTAGTCATTAGTCATGATGTTATTTTATGACAAACTCAATCAAATCAAATTTTCGATAAGATTTGCCAACATTTGTAGCCGTTTCGATGACATTTTCCACCATTTATTTTTTTTTTTTTTTTTTTATAATTGACGCGTGCAAAAGGGGTTGCGAGTACCCTTAAGTGACCGGATCAAGTCACAGCACGGGCCGAAGGTATAGAGGAAGAGAGGGAGAGGATGGCAATAACGCAGCGGTTGATGTCCTCCATGTCAGGAATTGTTTCGGGTTAATCGATTTACATTACATACTTCCTATATTCTGACAGAAAATAGCCAAGTGACGTTAAATCGCACTAACGTGGGGACATATTGAGGGATCCGAAGCTTGTGCCCTACCTCAGCTTTGTCTCAAAGATTGGGGATTCGAAGATTTTTTAGGCCGGAGCAGTGGTGCGCTCTACATGGCCTAGTCACTTTAAGCAGTGTATCTGGAGAAGCTGTGGCTGCCGTGGCGTAGTGGGTAGAGTGAGACACTTCAACGTCATAGGTCCGGGTTCAATTTCCGGCTGAACACCTCGAATTTTTCACGGCACCACCTCTTTCGAGCTGCTAACAACAATTAAAGAGTAATCAATGTCGAAGAAAAAGCTTCTCAAACTTCGCCGTTCGGAGGCGACAAAAAACTGTAGGTCCCTACTACTCGTGGGAGAACAGTAGCGCGCATAACACGAGTAGTTGGAGAGCATGCTGGGCACTGGTCCCATTGTGGACGGTCGCGCCAACAATTATTATTATTATAATTATTATCTGGAGAAGCTTGACAAGGCGCATGCCGCCGTACATCCCATAAGTTTTGTCGTTAAATCTCCCTCAAATGTTATCATCGCAAACTGGATCTAAAATAAGTCTTTTCATCTTAAAATGTCAAATTAATAGCTTAACAACTGACAAAACGGCCGTCAGTTAAAAATGTGCTGCCAAGTTCAGTACCGCAACCAAAAACAACCGGGAGAATGCTAAAAAAATAAATTAACGGTGAGAAGGAAATTTATTTCGTTGTGCAAAATTTGCGATTATTTTAATATGGAACAAGACTTGGAAAATGTAAGGCAAAGAAAGCGCATTGCATCAAGAAGCAAAACTAATAAATGACATTCATTCCGCTTTGTAGTGCGAACCCATAGTGTTTCATTCCATATTCCCTCTACCGGTTTAATCTATTTGTCACCCGTAATTGGCCTCTAAACCACGAAAAAAACTGCAAATTCACCATCACCGTCAATTGCAAAAATATCCAAAAGTGGAAAGCATTTTAGACCGAAGGACGTCTCTGATGATTCACTTTAAATCACAAATTTCGTTTAGCCTCTCATGAATTCCAATTTTTCATGGGACCAATTAAATTCAAAAATGAATGACTTCGACCATCGCAAGCATCTCGGAAGCATGCAATGGATGACATATTCAGCGTTAATTCGCAAAAAGACCCCTCAGCTAGTTATTCATTCAAATCTTACTCTCATTTACTGCGAATCTGTATGAATTAGTTATCGTCGTGTATCTCCGTCAGCTGCAAAAGAGAAGGTAAACTTTGCCTGACTCATCGACCACTTCCTGTTTGTCAAGAATGATGGAATCCGAGGTATGCTTATGCGCTCGTTTGGCTGTTGACTGTTTGGTGAATTCACAAACATTTTGCGTCGTGACGCATCCACAGAAAACCAGACAAAATAAAGAAAACTAGTTTTGCGCTCCTTTGGCGAAACTAGTCTTGAGGTTGATATACGCACCTTGGTTGGGAGGAATCGGTTTTGTGCGTCTCCAAGTGGGCATGTGTCATTATCCTGTTTTATGCGTGTTGTCTTCCTAATTTGAATTCGTTTTCATCTGCAATAGAAAAACGATCTTGGGTGTTTTTTCCAGTCTTTGTGGAGAGAAATGATGGTTCCTTGGATAACTTCAAGATGTGATTGGACAAGGGATTGGCAAAACCACATGCCACTTTTAAGCTAACCACGGACTACACAAGTATGTCATTTAGAGTGATAATAACGACTAACTGTGGAAGGTTACAGTACCGCGCCATAGAAAATACATGAAACATTAAAAATTCTGACTGAAATCACATTCAAATATTCACGATGACTAAATTGAATTTAAATATTAAGCAAATTAATCAAAAATGTGTTTTTTCCCATGACTCGATTTTTAAATCTGATGAAATGACAGTAATAGCTAACTTGTGACTCACGTCAAACACAATAAGACAGCAAAGTGAACTGTAAACTGAAACTACAAAGTGGCAGTAAGAGAAGAAAAAGAAAGAGAGACACATTTTGTGCTTCTAATCATGTTTATCCACATTTTTTTGAATTCCTTATGTTTTCCAAAAACATGCTTTAGTCAGATGGCTCTAATCATACTTTGGTGTTGCCAGAGGTAATAGGGATCCGGCCCGAAAGTCTTTGGGACAACGCAACATAGGACGGATAAGGTGGGGCACACAAATCGAGAAGGACAACTTGGAGTGAAGAACTGGAGGCAGCTGCCGAAAGATCGTGCTGACTTAAGGGGCATGTTGGTTGAGACCCAAGTTCACCTGAGTTCAAGAAGAGGTAATGGGCACATTTTAGAGCAATCTTCCGACAATTTGTTACCAAATCTTGTATTTTTTGATCACCCAATAAGTAGATAAATGTTTCAAATTATTTGTGGATTCAATAAATTAGGAAATTTTTGCCCAAAGGTATTCAAAAAATATTCTTAACTATTCTATCATAACAAGAATTTTGACTCTACGAAAATTTGACTTTTTAGGACTTGAATTTTCGAATTTCGTAAGTATCTTCCGTGTGGCCGCCGTGGCGTAGTGAGTAGATTGCGACGCTCATACACAGAAAGCTCTAGGTTCGTTTTCCGACTGAACACCTCGCATTTTTCACGGGACCATATGTTTCAAGCTGCTGACAACACTCAAAGATTAATACTGTCTAGGGAAAAAAAGCTATGGGTCTCTTCTGCTCGTTAGACAACAGTAGAGTCCACAGCACAAGTAGTTGATGAGAGTGCTAGGCTCTGCTTGTCCGTGGACTGTCGCTCCATTCAATATTTAAATAAGTACCTACCGCTAGTGTGGTCGCCGTGGCGTAGTGGGTAGAATGCGACGCATGACAACAAAACAGTTGCTTCAAAACAAAGTTTATAACTAGGAGGAGTCAGAAAATTTCAAGTTTTAAGCACTGTATGAAGTAGCATTTGTCTGCAATTCTTTTCTTCACTTATTGAGAGGACAAACAAGTGAAATCTGGGAATTGCAATTTCAATGTCCTGCTTCAATTGCAGTGTGTGGTCGCCGTGGCGTAGTGAGTAGAGTCCGACGCTCACAAGCCGAAGGGTCTAGGTTCGACTCCCAGCTCAACACCAATTTTTCAAATTTTTCACGGCACCACCTCTTCCGAGCTACTGACAACACTCAAAGAGTAATAACTGTTTAAGAAAGCTTATCAAATTTCGCCGTTTGGATTCGGCAAAAAGCTGTAGGTCCCTCCTACTCGTGAGAGAACAGTAGCGCGCACAACACGAGCAGTTGATGAACAAGCTAGGCCCTGGTCCCCCTTTGGACTGTAGTGCCAACAATTATTATTATAAGCTTCTCAATACGTTCGTTAATCAGTTCTACACCCGCTCTTCTTCTATGCCGTTCTTACGTAGAAAAATGCAATGGTAAGTTAAAGATCATTTTTAAGATTTTATTTCTAGCAACTTGAAGTCTTTTTGAGTGACAATCGGGCGACCGTAAGTTAATATCGGCTGGAAGATAACTTTAAATATAATAATTTTATTCTCAATGTATAGTTGTCATTTCCTGTTTGTTAATGGGTATAATAAAGTGGTTGCAATCTTTATTTTTTTAAAGTCTGCGTTAAATGGCAACTTAAGGTAGATTTTGAGTCCAAGTACATTCCAAGGTATTTTGCAGACAAATTCTAACTTATCTGGGTACCAAAAACGGGATTCGGATTCTGAGGAAGAAAGCAAGATTTTCTTTTCCTGGTGAAAAGTACAGTTTGAGTTTTCTCAGAATTCATTTTTATTTACCACCTGTTGAAATAACTGTGTAATCAAGCAAAGTAAGAAGTCCAAACAAGGTGTTTTAAGTTACAAAAATAATTTCCTCCAGGAAGTGTTAAGTTTGTGTGTTTGCATGTTGTGACTCCCATGGGTCACATTGGGACGGAAAGGGCTTACATGTTCTTCATTGTTTACGATAATGGTTTTTCAATTTTGCATTCGGAGTAAAGTATCAAAAGAAACCGTACGTCTCTACCACTTGTGAGAAATTAGTGGAACAAACATTCAAGGGGTTGCTTAAGGCGATCTTGAACCCCTATTTTGTACCGAGACTCGATTTTTTTTATTTAGAAATTCATGCATTGAAGTCACTCAAATTTCTTAACTTAGTAAGCGCGCCCTGTGATCATTAAATGCCAAGCCAACTATCATTTCCTTACATTATAACTTCGCATTCCATGCACAGTGGCGCTTTCCATTTTTAGAAGTTTTAGTTACCATAAGTTTCGACACTATGAAGAACTTTTTGTACCTAAAGCCGTTAACAACTAATAAGAAACGATAATTTTAACTCAAGATGTCATTTTTTTATATTAATTTTTTTTCTTAAATTTTCTTTGGAACTTGAAGAGACAAAAAAAACACCATTCATTCAGTTTCTTTTTGGAAAATATGATTTTAAAAATGTTTTTCCTCTAAAACTTCATTTTCAATTATGACAACTAATTAGAAACGCGGAAAAAATAATTACAAAAATGTAAGATTTTCTTTACAAATAATGTTGAAACTTACTATAATGTCTTATTAAGACTAGTACTTAGTCAGAAAGCCCCTTTGCTCTAACACGACTCCGCAACAATTCTGCATCGACCCGATTAGGCCTCGGCATCTCTTCACTGGAATTGCGTAACACGCCTCCTTCAACTTTTCATACAAAATAACCGAATTGGATATGTTTTGAGTACTGACAGCATTCTTAACAGCATTCCAAAGGTGTTCTATAGGATTTAGGTCTGGATTTTTGATAGCCACTCAAGTACACGCATGAAGTTTTGGTCAAAAAATGCTTTTGTGAACGGTATTTTTAAGGTTATCTTGGTGAAATGACCAAATAATGGGCAATATGTCAACATACTAGTGGCCGCCGTGGCGTAGTGGGTGCGACGCTCACACGCCGAAGGGTCAAGGTTAGATTCCCGGCTGAACACCTCGAATTTTTCACGGCACTACCTCTTCCGAGTTACTGACAACACTCAAAGAGTAATAACTGTCTAAGAGAACTTCTCAAATTTCGCCGTTCGGAGTCGGCAAAAAACTGTAGGTCCCTTCTACTCGTGAGAGGACTGTAGCGCGCACAACACGAGTAGTTGATGAACAAGCTAGGCCCTGGTCCCCCTGTGGACTGTCGCGCCAACAATTATTATTATGCCAACATACTCCTCCTTATTCATTGTTCCCACAATACGATGAATTGGTCCAACGCCATCCCACGAAAACCATCCTCAAATAAAAATTGAGCCGCCGTCATGCTTAACTGCTCGAGAGGTGTACCTGGGATCGAGTTCTTTGCCTCTTGGTCTTCGGAAGTACCTTTTACCATCCGAACCAATCCTATTTATCTTTGTTTCATCGATCCATAGTAATAATTTCCACTCGTTTGCCGTCCAAGCGGCATGGGTCTTGGCGAAGTCGATACGACGTTTTCATTTTGCCAACTTAACCATCGGTTTCATTCGCGCAAGTCTTCCGTCAACTCCGACTGTCAAAAGGCGAGCAACAGTCCTTTTAGACACATTGACGACCGTTTCATCCATTATTTCACGCTGATATACTTTGGACTCTTTTTTGAATCCGCTTTTGATAACCGGACAATATTTTTTTTGTCAATGTGCTGAGTAGTTTTGCGGGTACTTTTTTGGAACATTTTCCGTAGCGCCATTTTTGAGAAAATGGGAAATTGCACCAAATACTATAATTTTGGAACAGTTTAACTACGTTGCAATGCGTTCATATGAGTGACCCGCTTTGTTTAACTAAACAATAGCCTTCCGCGTGTCAGGTGTACAGCTCTTTCCTTTGCCCATTCCTTTATTTGTTTTTTTTACTTTAAATATATTAATTTTCTTTATTTTTGTAATGTAAGCCACTGTTTTAGACAAGGCGACGCACTGTCTTGTGACTTCTTTAACATCATTCTCGAGAAGATCGTGCGTAACTCACAAGTCAACACCAGAGGCACGATCTTCCAGAAGTCAGTTCAATTGCTAGCTTACGCTGATGACATTGACATGATTGGACGAACACAGCGAGCCGTCAATGAGGCGTTTGCTGGCATTGAAGCGGAAGCGGCTGAAATGGGTCTGGCGGTAAATGAGGACAAAACGAAGTAAATGCTGTCATCAAGGAAGGACACACAACATCGAAGTCTCGGACGGAGCGTCACACTAGGCAAAAGAAACTTCGAGGTAGTTAAGGACTTCGTCTATCTCGGCACGCTTAAGATGGCTAGGCCATGTAGAGCGTATGGACACCACTGCTCCGGCCCGAAAAGTATTTGAATCCGAGCCATTGGGACAACGCAACAGAGGACGACCTAGACTAAAGTGGCGCACACAAGTGGAGAAGGACCTCAACCAACTTGGAGTGCGCAATTGGAGACAGCTGGCGAAAGATCGTGCTGGCTGGAGAGGCATCTTGGTTGAGGCCCAGGTCCACCCCGGACTGTAGCGCCACAAGAAGAAGAATAAGAAGAAGCCACTGTTTATGTAAATATTGATGTATTTTAGGTAAAAAAGACTCGTTTCTAATTAGCTGTCATCTTAAGAACTCCAATTGAACAACTGCAATATTATTGTTATGCAAACCAAATCTGGCAAAATGGGAGTAAATGTTTTTTGAAGGGGAATAAAAACAGAAGTGAAAAGTTTACCATTATGTTATTAAAGGTAATCGGAATATGAGCAAACGCTAGACTACTGCTCTCGTTTCAATTTAGATGCCAACGGCTGTACCTACAGCAAAAGTGACCTTTGTGGCACATACAGTTTTGTTCATAAAAATAGCAGTAGCTATACGACTTAGATAACTAGCAACATATTTCTAAGTAGATCCTTTTTCCAAATGTATATTTTTTTTTTTATTGTATTTTCCGGTAACTAAGATACCATATCAGAAATAAAAAATCTCTTTCTCCTTTTTTCACTCATTTATTGAAATCCGTTGATTGAAGCCTACTTATAAAAATAGCTGTGGTTTTTTGTCCAACCATAAAGTGTCTCAGAAATTGTTGTTTAGAGTTTAAAAAATATTTGTGCATTCTTGTTTGGGAAGTGAATGTTTTTGTATATGTTGTCTTTTATTAGCGTACTCTAAAGCTAGAAATATGGGTCGATCAAAACATTGTACCAAAGATATTCGAAATTTGTTTAAAACAAATTGCATTCGGATGGAAAAATATGTGATTCGGAATTTGTTTAAAAAAAATTGCGTTCGGAGGGAAAAACATGTGCTTCAATCCAGGAAATCATAAGATGTTCAGCGAAAATGGTCGGCAATGCGCTAAACTGAAAGTTAGGCCCGAAACACGCGGTCCAAAGAGACTGACAGCTAAGAGAACTGACCGGAAAATGACCAACATTGCAAAGGAGAACCTTTCAAAAAACTCCAGACAGATAAGAGTTGAACTCCAACTGCAGGTTACCGCTGTGACGGTTAGAAGACGTCTTTTAGAGGCTTAACTACCAGCTCGAAGCCCGCGAAAAATACCGCTTTTGACAGAAAAGCATGTGTAAGAAAGATTGGCATTCGCAAAGTTTCACAATGATTGGCCTAAGGAAAAATGGATGAATACTCTGTGGAGCGATGAAAGCAAAATAGTCTTATTTGGGTCCAAGGATGGTCAAGAATAAGTAAGAAAACCAAAGAATGAAGATAATAATCCCCTTTATACAGGTAAAACTGTTAAACACGGAGGAGTAAAGCTAATGATTTGGGCCTGTTTTTCATATAATGGGATTGGGCCTATATATCCAATCAAGGGTATAATGGACGGTGCTGAATACATTAAAATTTTAGAAGAGGTTATGCTACCATATGCCAAGGAGGAAATGCCACAAGTTTGGGTATATCAACAAGATAACGACCCAAAACATAAGTCAAAACGGGTAAAATCTTGGTTTGATGAAAAAAGAATAACCGTTATGGAGTGGCCAGCACAATCTCCTGACCTAAACCCCATTGAGAACTTGTGGGGCGGTGTTAAAAATTCTGTCCATGAGGCCAAACCAAAAAACGCCAAGGAATTGTGTGAGGTTGTGCGAGGCTCATGGGAAGCTATACCAGTTGAGAGATGTCGGAGTCTGGTGGACTCAATGACACAAAGATGCAGTGCAGTGATAAAAAATAAAAGCTTTGCTACACAGTACTAATGGTAAGCTGCAAATTATAATGATTTCATATTGTTTCATTGATTTCTGTTGTCTAGGCACAGGATAATTCTAAACACTTCAATTTTTATGAACAACTGCGAAATATTACTACGACCAAAAAAAATAGTTAAAAGTTATGAACAAGGTTTTTTTGTGATATACCTCTTAAGACTGAAATACTTTACTTCCGCATACTTTTATTGAAAAAATAATAAAACAATTTTAATTAATAGAAAATTTCTTTGTATTTCTTGAGGAGCGCTGCTATTTTTATGAACACAACTGTAAGTCAACGGTGTTTTATTTAGAAATTCCATCCCAAACACAATGCAACAAATCCCAAAACTTTTCCATCATCATGAGCTTCTTAATTTTCCGTCAAGTCTTGTTTTCCATCCAAATACCAACCACTTTTTGGCAACACTGTGCTGTTCTATTTTTAACGAACCCACCCCTCCATATCAAAGGTGTCATGTGTAAGTGTGCAATTTAACCACTTCACCACACTTATGCACAAGCACCACTACCCGCCGCTCTACCACCAACGGCGGCAGTCTCAGTAAGAACAACAACAACGAAAAGAAACAAAACAAAACACAACACATCTCACTCACCGCATAGAAATTTTTCAAATCACGACTCTTCCGGCGTCCAACTCCGGTCGACATCGAGCCTTCTCCGCCGCTGCCGCTTGTACCCTCGAGGAATTCAAACCGCTTAAACGCATACCATTTGGACGGACCAGGCGTAATGCCCTCGTACAGCTTCATTAGCAGCTTCTGCTTTTCCCGCCGATATTGTGTCAGCAGCACGTTCATTTTGCGCTCCACCTCCGCCTTGCTGCAGCCGAATTTCTCTGCGATGTCCGACCAGGCGCGAAATCTGCACAATTTGTCCTTGTACTTCGGATACGAGCGGTTCCACAGTTCCGGATGTATCCGATATTGTTCGATCAGCTGCAGGGCATCGTCCATAGACCACTCCATATTGTATCCTGTAGTCATTTGTTTTTCGCGAGAGGGGCCTTGGGTACGTGCTCTTGTGTTCGATTGTGTGGGCAGGTGCGTGTGTTGAGCGGGTGTATGAGTATTGCACTTGGGGATGTGTGCGTGAATCTACTTGTTGTTTACCACAAATAAATAAACAAATTTGTTTATTTCACAATATTGCGACGCATTTAATCGCGTTTACGCGTTCGTCTGTCGCTCAAGCTGTCACAGGCGCCTTCGTTGCCGTTGCTCTCTATTGGCGGCTACTCATCGGTTGTCGACGGTAAACACTTACTACGCGCACACCGAATGACAAAAAGAGGCACTGTCCCGATACCATGTAACTCGCACCAAACCACTCCGTCTGTTCGTCCCCGCAAACGATTAACGATTTCAAACACAATAAAAATAAATAAGTTTATCATCATTCCTTCTCTGCCTCGCAGTCTATCTCATCGAGTCTCTGCGTTTCACTCGCTCACAGCTATGCGCCCTCTCGTTCGCACTTGAGAGCGTTCACTGGCAAACACTCCGTACAAACAAACACTCGCAAAAGGTGGCAACAAACTTTCGCCAAACTGCGCAAAGCGAATCGATAAACCAAAAACCACCTTTTTGCCACAGTTGTTCACGATTACGCGTTTTCTCTCTTTCTCTACCGCGGTCGGCATCTGATGCTCTCTCAGCCGGCAGGGAGAGGAAAATACTCTCTTCACTGCACCCGAACCGTAGGGCAGTAGATATTCAAATTTTCTCCTCCTCCTCCCCCTTTGTGGGGGCAAATGTTTGTTTGCGCCGCCAACGACCAACGACTGTGCGAAGAGAGAACACGAACAAATGATTCTTAAATGGAAATGGGAATGGGTAGCGGTCGCGAAGGTCATTCCATTTCTGCTGTCACTTGTGTGTGCGGCTGGCGAGAATGTGAACGATGGGGTGGACGCGGTGGGGCGCGGGGGTATTCGTTGTTTGTTTTCTATTTACGTTTTCGCGCGCGGCTTTGTGTTGTCGATTTTTTTTTGTTTTTCTGTTTCTGTCTTTAGATCTTCCTCTCGCTCTCTATGTTTTTCAGCGGACTTTGCGTTCGCGGTGCATTGAGGGTAATGTTGAGTTGCAGTGCAGTAAATTGATGCCAACAGCGACAGGAACAACACAGCGGTGCGACGAGAACGAGAGGCGAACAGTGGACAAACGAACAACACAGTAAGGAGCAAGAAATAGAGTTTGTGAGTTACCGTCAGATACTGATGCGCATACACCGACTAACCGCGTATGACAATGAGACGGGAAAACACAAAAATGTTTGATACACACAGCAGCGAGCGCGGCGAAGGCGATATTTTTCTCTTCTTGTGATTCACTTTTATTTTTGCGTTCGTTCGTTCTTCGTCGATGTTTTTGCCTTCGAATTCGTTGGAGTCGTCGTTTTTTGTATTTTTGTTTTGCTTGGATTTACATTGGCTGCGCTATCTCTGCGATTCGTCTATACTTTGACCTCTTGTTGTTGATGGCGTATGAGTGCTCGAGTTTAAGCTTCGATGTGAATGCTTACGTGTGTGTGAGTGTGTATGTGTGGTAAATGAGAGAGGGGTGAGCTCTGAGCAAGACGGTGCTCTCGACGTAAAGAAGGGCGAAATGTTTGTTGAAGGGTTTGCGCTTGTTTACGTGGAAATGGGAGGGTTCTTCCAATCTGGATTTGTTTGCTTGTGTTAAGCGGATTCAGGTAATGGCGTGTATGTATGTGGCAAGGGATATGTGTGCGCAAATTTACTTGCAAATTACTTACGTTACCACATACATAAGTACTTGCCACATCGGCGGATACACTTTCAAACATATGAAAGTATGCTCTACATTCCCGGAAAGATGTTGAGGGACAGACAGTTAAGACGGAAGGATTTGATGCAGTAATTGCTTCTTATTATTTCATTGCTATCGCTTACTGCCGGCAGTGAATAGGGAGAGGGTTGAAGATGTTTCTTTTAATTAAAATGCAAATGAAGTGCAATTCACGGTGAATGTTGAATTGCAGTGCCGCGACTCATCTCCTAGCGGATGCGGATGAATACCTGCCCAATTGAATGGAAGTTTGTTTCAAGTTGCTGCAAAGGGATGACGATTTGGAGCCCTGTGCAGGATTCTGTTCACATTATTCATAAATAAGTGTGAATTGATTCAATGTGATAGAAGGCGAAAGCAAAACAAGACATCAAAAAATGTCCAGGTCGCCATTTTACAAAGAAAAATTGAACACACTGTTGGGAATGCACAAAGATTTATAGTAAGCGACAAACATTTTTTCATAGGGTAAAGTTGCAAGTGTTTGCCGTCGTGGCGTAGTGGGTGGAGTACGACACTCACACGCCGAAGGTCCAGGTAGTATTCCCGGCTAAAAACCTCGAATTTTTCACGGCACCACCTCTTCTGAGCTGCTGAAAATACTCAAAGAGTAATCACTGTCTAAGAAGAAGCTTCTCAAAGTCTTCGCCGTTTGGAGTTTGCGAAAAACTTTAGGTACCTTCTACTCGTGAGAGAAAGTTGATGAGCAAGCTAGGCCCTGGTCCCTCTGTGCACTGTCGCGCCAACAATTATTATTATTGTTATTAAAGTTGGCCGGTTCCAAATAATATTTTTTTTAACTAACTTAAACTATTTATTTAATTATTAGTGTTGAATGGTATAACTGAGCAAACTCTGTAGGGTTTATATTTATAGCCAAAAAGGTATCCATATGTAATCCACACGATTTCATCGAAATAAAATAGAAACACTGTTTTGTCAACAGCCTGGGAAGCTTTCAATAAACCGCCCGATCAGATGACAGCCTGAGCATAGTTTACTATGACATGCCAGCATAGGACAGATGTAGAGAAGGTTAAGGATTGTAAATGAGTCCTCTTTGTCCATACACCTCTCAAAGAAATCATCCAACTGAATACTCTGTCTAGTTGCATGCTCGTCAACCAAAAAGACTTGCGTCCGATATTTTCAAAAATTGTTGTGTTTACAGTGTTTGGGATTAGGGTTATAAAGTTTTTCTATTGTAGCGCGGAAGTGGACATGTAAAGACGGTTTTATTTGGAAAACGCTTTTGTATAGTGTCAGTTTATACGAGGTTTGCCTTTTATATTTCGGGATTAGAGAACAAAAACATATATTAATCATCAAAAATAGCTTTATTGCTTTTCAAAATATTCCCCATTAAGATCTTTACACTTCTGCATGCGTTTAAACCAATTGTCAAAGCACTTTTGAAACTCTGATTGAGGTATCTCCAAAACATGCATTCTGAACGCATCAACCGATTCTTCAGATGTCGAAAAACGTTGACCTCTCATTTTAGTTTTTACGTACGGGAATAAAAAGAAGTGATTCGGTGCCAAGTCAGGACTATACGGCGGATGACTCATCAAATCGATGTTTTGGGTGCTCAAAAATACAGTCCTTTGAGCTGATGTGTGAGAGGTCGCATTGTCGTGGTGAAGAGTGATCCGTCTTCGGCGATTGGTTTTCCTGATTTCTTGACAATTGGCAAACATAGGCTGTGTACCACTCAGAATTGAAAAGAAAGAATTGTCGACTGCTGTTTACTTTTGGGCTCACACGCTTAGAACCACGATTCATCACCTGTCACGGTCTCATAGACGTGTTTCGAAGCACCGCGGTCGTATTTTTGAAGCAGTTTTTCGACCAATCGACACGAGCCTTTTTTTGAGCGATTGACAAATTGTGTGGGATCCAACGCGAGCAAATTTTTTGACGGTCAAATGTTCATGCAATATTGAATGTATGCTGGTCCCACCAATGCCTAAGGTTGTCTCAATCTCACGATAGGCCACATGACGATCTTGCCAAACAGTTGGCGCACAGCATCAATGGTTTCCGGAACATCAACTGATTTTGGACGACCTTCACGAAATTCGTCTTGGAGTGCGATACGACCTCGGTTGAATTCACCATACCATCGATAAACACTGGTCCTTGATGGACCTTCATCGACAAAAATTTAATTAAGTTCATCGATGCACTGTTGTTGAGTTAATCCGAAAGTTGTAAAAAATAATCGCACGAAAATGTTCACGATTTAATTTAATTTTTTGGGCGAGATGAATCTTTTAAGCTAAGTTTAAAATATTTTAAGTTACTGTAAACAACACAAATAGCGCTCGTATGTCAAAACGTTCTGAGTACGTATAACCTCAAATTTACGATAGAGTTCACAGTTGCCAGATTGCAAAGCTAGAGTTGCCCATTCCCGAAATATAAAAGGCAACCTTCATATAGGCACAACACGAGTAGTTGATGAGCAAGCTAGGCCCTGGTCCCTCTTTGGACTGTAGCGCGAACAATTATTAACCTTCGTATAGTCTCAACTTATAAATTGTGAGAGTTGTACGCAAGAACTTTTGAAGTTCTGGCAGTGGTTCTGCATACCCCGTTAGTTTATCACTTCCTCAGTAATGGAGAATGTCTCTATGACAAGTAATCTTAGGATTCGTGACAAAATAAAAGCCTTCCTGAGGTTAAGTCAAATTGATTTCAAGCATTAAGTGGTGCTTGATTATTGGTAACGATAAAGTTATCCTCCGAAAATACTCTATTCAATTTCAACGAGTACAGTGTTTCATTAATTGCTGGAAACAATCAGTAGTTATTGAGGAATCAGACGGTTTTTTTTGTTGGAGATTGAGAAAATCAGCACTGGAGTGCTTATGGTAGGCTTAATAACTGCTTCATACTACCAGTCAAGTCAGACGTGAGGAAGAGAAAATGTCACACGATAGTCGTATTATGTTTAAGACCAACTGCTGTTCCCTCGACTTACACGGTTCTTGATTTACACGGTTTCGCTTTAATGCGGTTTTCAAAACGAAACAACATTTTTTTTCTTATTCTGATAGCTTTATTTTTATAAGTTTGCAAAACATATGGTAAATATTTATTCCATTCACATTAGCGTTGTCTCAAAAGTGAATGTCATTGTGCATGAAGAAGAAAAAACTTCAAATCCATTTAATGAATTTGAATTCTAAAGGGTGATTTTTAAATAGCTATAAAAAAGTTTTTCCAAAAAAAAAAAATCATAAAATTAAAAAAATTCCTGAAATCTTTATTTGAATTTATAGTACGGTCCATATTATTTTATGTTTGAAGATTATTTCATGCAAATGTTGACCTTGACTGCGCCTCACATGGTCCATCCACTTAGTATTATTTGGGCATACTCTTTCCAACATTTCGGCCGGTATCTCACAAATAAATGCTTCAATGTAGTCTTCCAAAGCGTCAATTGAAGCGGGCTTGTCTGTATAGACATGAGCTTTAACATAGCCCCACAAAAAATAGTCTAAAGGCGTTAAATTGATCTAGGCGGCCAATTGACCGGTCCCGAACGTGAAATAAAATGTTTACTGAATTCCCCTCTCAATAAGTCCATTGTTGCGCGTGCTGTGTGGCATGTGGCACCGTCTTGTTGAAACCACATGTCATGCAAGTCAAGCTCTTGCATTTTGGGCAAAAAAAATTTGGATATCATCTCACAATAGCGCTCACCACCACAGTTACTTTACGATTCGCTTCATCTTTTCATCTCATCCAATGATGCCACCAGCCCATTAACCGCACCAAACTGTGACTTTTTCTGTATGCATTGGTAGCTCTTGCAATGCCTCTGGCGAATATTCACTCCAAAATCGACAATTCTGCTTATTTACATACCCATTGAGCCAAAAATGAGCTTCATCCATTTTGACCATAAAATGGAAAAAGCGCGCGATGAATTTTCTTCACAGAGCACGCATTTCGATAATAAAATTCAATACTTTGCAAACGCTGTTCGTTTGTAAGACGATTCATCGTTAGATTATAAGCCAAACTAAAGATGTTTGCTGGGGTCGTCAACAGTTGGGCCTACATTAGTTTGTCTGGCGGTAAATGAGGGCAAAACTAAGTACATGCTGTCATCAAAGAAGGACACACAACATCGACGTCTCGGACAGAGCGTCACACTAGGCAGCAGAAATTTCGAGGTATTCAAGGACTTCGTCCACCTCTGCTCCGCGGTAAACAGGGACAACAACATCAGTACCGAAATCAAACGCAGAATCACTCTTGCCAATCGCTGTTTTTTATATATATAAATAAAGCCCTCTCTCGAAGGACTAAACTCGCTTTTATAACAGCTTGATCATCCCCGTCCTACTTTATGGCGCAGAATCTTGGACGTTAGCAAAGGCGGATGAGGAAGCCCTTAGTCTTTTGCCCTTAGTTTTGCGTGCGATTTTTGGTCCTGTTTGCGCTGATGGCATTTGGAGGAGAAGATTTAATGACGAACTCTATGGGCTGTACAGCGACATTCGCTTGGTGAAGCGTCTACGGATACAACGCTTAAGATGGCTAGGCCAAGTAGAGCGTATGGACACCACTCCTCCGGCCCGAAAAGTCTTTGAATCCGAGCCATTGGGGCAACGCTACAGAGGACGACCTAGACTAAGGTGGCGCCCAAAAAGGAGAAGGACCTCATCGAAATTGGAGTGCGCAACTGGAGACAGCTGGCGAAAGATCGTGCTGGCTGAAGAGGCATGTTGGTTGAGGTCCAGGTCGACCCCGGACTGTAGCGCAGCAAGAAGAAGAAGAAGAAAATGAAGATGTTTGAGAGTGAGACAAGAAATGAAGCCTGCGTCAGCTGTTTACACCAGTGTTGCCAATAAGATAATAGCTAAAAAATCACCCTTTGATAACACGAAAAAAAAGGTTGGTGAATTTTCTGTTAGTGATGTTACATCAGTACTACCAAAGAAAAGGAGAATTCTACCTTTACAAAGTTCAGAAGTAAAATTAAGGCTGATTTTCATTTCTGCTTTTTAAGTTAAAGTTTTTATAAAGTTATTTATGATTGAATTCTTTGATTTTTATTTTTTTATTTTTTTTTACGTTTTTTTTATTTTTACTACACGTTTTTATTATTAATTGATAATTACGTTCTTAACTACTAAAAATAAATTTAATTGAATGTAAAAATCTTTCTTTAATTAATTAATAATAATTGCTGGCGCTACAGTCCAAAGGGGGACCAGGGCCTAGCTTGCTCATCATCTACTCGTGTTGTGCGCGCTTCTGTTCTCTCAAGAGCAGAAGGGATTTACAGTTTTTTGCCGACTCCGAACGGCGAAATTTGAGAAGCTTTCTTAGACAGTTATTACTCTTTGAGTGTTGTCAGTAGCTCCAAAGAGGTGGTGCCGTGAAAAATTCGGAAATTGGTGTTGAACTGGGAATCGAACCTAGACCTTTCGGCGTGTGAGCACTCTTCCCACTACACCACGGCTGTTCATTATTCAATCCTAACGAAGATATCTTCTATTTTTCTTTGTCTTCTTTAGACCGAATTACAAGGTTTTCAGATTAATTGAACATATCCGTTTACTTTGTTTGAACTCTGTGTCTCGTTTTATACGGTTTTGTTTTGCACGGATTTTCCAAGAGCCAATCTACTGTGTAAATCGAGAGATAGGTGTATATAGTGGTTTAGAAATTTTGCTTTCTTCCAGAGAAAGTTTTGAACAAAAAAGGCAATCAAAGGATTTCTCTAACGGTGAGGGCCGATGCAATGCTGCGGTAAAAACTAAAATAACACCATTACGAGACCCAACTTTTGTTGTGAAGCACAGAGTGCTTCGCTGCTGGTCGGTTTTATTTCTGACACTGCACAAATTTTCAATGGGATTGAGGTTAGGCGATTGCGCTAGCCACTGCAGCACACACAATACATGATCCTCAAACCATTTTCCTGTTGGAAGACCCGGGTTTGATCCAGTATATGGGCCCGATTCTATAATGAGAAAAACAAGCCCACACCATTATTCTCGAATCCTCGTGCTTAACCGCTTTATTTGTATATTTAGGGTTATATTTCGCTTTTGGAGGTGTTCTGATGAAGAACACCTGCAGACCGCTTCCTGTCAAAGAACATGATTTTACTTTCACCAGTCCATAGCACGTTGCGCCACTTAGTTGCTGGCCAATTCAAATGCTTTTTTGCAAATATGAAACGCTTTTTCGCATGATTTGCTGTCAAAAGTGTGGCCTTTCTTTAATTACACGCTATTATATTGGATACGTATATTGTTGCAATTCTAATCCTTTCGACGACTCATTTTTTTTTATAATTGGCGCGCGCTAAAGGGATTGTTTATACATTTAAGTGACCGGAATTAAGTCCCAGCACGCGCCGAAGGTATGGAGGAAGAGATACTGATGCACATTAGTTTTATATGTTTGTGGATTGGAATGAGGGGTGTGAGTGTGGGGAGGGGAGGGGAGTAGGGCGGCTGAAGAACTAGTCTCCAAACTAAGCTGTACGGCCGAAGGTGAGCTTAAGCATAAATGGGTGAGCATGCAATATGAGAGGCGGATATTGTGGGCAAATTCGTGAAGGGGAGGAATGCAGCTGGCCAACTCATTGTTGAAATAGCGGTATAATAGTGATAAAGACGCAACATTTCATCGATGTTCTAGCGAGTCGATTAGCCTCGCAGCATTATTATTACCAATAAGGTTAATCACTCCCTGTTGGATTCTATATAGTAGGTGCAAAGAAGTCTTAGGAGCACCAGACCAGATAGGAGCGTTATACTCGGGCTTTGGGCGGATGTACGTCGTATATATTGTTGCCAGGTTAAGAGGAGTGAAATATTTCTTGCATCGCTTTTAGAATCCTACACATTTCGCTGCATTTTTTTGCGATTGCGGTTATGTGATCGTCCCAACGTTGAGTTGATACACGTTACAAGGATCGAAAGTCGTTCAGTTTCAACAATGCAAGATCCATTAATAGATAATGGCTGGTTATTTTGAGATCGCTTGAGTGGCAGACGACAGCACTGGGTTTTGGAAGCATTAAATTCCATTCTATTCTTTTCACTCCAATCAATTATGCTTTCAAGATCAGAATTTAATGAGCTTAATATACGCTGCCGTTTTCAATGTCAAGTCAATGGCTGGGTCGAGAGCCGAGGGACGAATAGGAAAAGCTGAGAGTACTGTCATCAGCGTTGGAGTGAATTGGATAAGACAGTGACAGTCATAACTGTAATTTTTTGTTTCATTTAATAAAAGTTACTTAAAACAAACAAATGATAACATTTCACTAACTAACATTGATATATTCCACCACAAAATGTTTCTTTTTTATTTTTTTTTAAACGAAATCTGCGATCAGTGCTTTTATTTCTATCGCCGCGCAGAAGTGTTATTAACCGTTACCATTTTTGTACCATATATATACAAAACAGTTGGTTGACAATAATAAAAGTCAGTAGGGGCTAGAAATATTTGCTCTTTCGTTAATTGAAAAAATAAGCTAAAATGATACTTGTCCCCTTGATGCTATTTTTTACCGCCACTGTAGGTGTGTTCCAGTACTTTCTGTGCTACACTCTGCAGTCTGTCATTTGTTAAGGAGTGGGGATAAATCTCTCTCAGGAGATGGTAAAGTTCGGGAACGCATCTAAACCAAATGTGTAAAGTATGTCATTAACAAAATGTCAAATCTGAAATGTCAGATACATTCCTTTGAATTATTTCAATTGTGAGTTTTAGAGTGTTGTGAAAAAGAAAAAACACATTACAAAAAGATTATTGTTGGATATGATAGCAGACGAAGACAACGTAACAGAATTAATTATTAACGAACAGAGCACTGAGGAAAAATTGTTGCTAGCGGTCGTACCTTCATCTAAATCGAAACAAACAAATGTATTTTGTTATTTGTTTATTTATTTATTAGAAATTTAAATTGAAATACCTGTATCTAAACGGTGAAATCGTTTTGGAGAACACTCCAATTCCAATTCTCTTCATATCACTCAATAACAAACCAATTTCAAACTTTCATATATTTGACAGAAAACCAACGACCTACCCACACAAATTTCTTGTGTTAAAATGGAAAGGATGGGGGAATATTTTACTCTCTCGAGAGAGCGCTTGATAGGCGTCAAACCCAATTTTTCGGAATACTGGAACGCACATTATGTTGGTTTGTGTTGTTTTGTGTTGTTTTTTAGAATACGGGAACACACCTTGTATATACATACATTGGGCTACATAACTGTTGTTAACTACTCTCTCTACTCTTGAGTGTAGCAGCAGAAAATTAATTGCGAAGTATTTTGCAAGATTTAAAATTGGCGCCCAATTAATGGCCTTTTGTTGTGCATTTCGTATATTCGCGATCTTTTATGTTTAGAAAGATGACCATGGTCAAAATGTTAGCAAAATCAACATTTATATGAAGGGAAAGCAGATCTGGACGAAACGATAGCAATAGTATTTCAAGGAGTGTTAGTCAATCTCTTGTTCGTTGGAGGTTAAATTTTACATGGAGTAAGAAGATGCACTTTCCCTTAACGAAAGCAGAAGATGCCGTAGTCAGTTAACCAAGTAAACTGGCAAGAACTCAAGGAAATTGTTGACGCCAGTAATAAAAGAAAGACAGACTCCTTATTGGCCTTAAACAGGGTAGAAGTGCCGTGTCTCCACCATGTCCGATGATTGGAATTTCACATCTTCTGCATGTGGTTGAGAGCAGTCGTTGAACGCGACATAGAAATGATTTATTCAAAGCGGGTTAAGACCCCGCACCTTTTCTATCTCATCAATCCGACCCTCTTTTAATTATTCATATTCTGCTTTGTTTTTGCAGGACTGTGTCATGTTGAGCGATATATTTCACCCATTCCAAACGTCAGAGAAAGCATCAAATTTTATATTCTGCACTTATTCAAAATTAAAAATAATTTCAACTTGCCTTTCCATCTTTCCGTATGCCTTTTCAATTCTTTAATTAGATATACCGCATTTTCGATTGATAGATATCGTTTGAAAGAAATTGCACCTAACGGTTACACCCTATGTACCGTTTTAGTTCAATTCGCCGTATTGAAAGTAGCGGCATCTACTTCCCAACACCGCTATCATTGAAGCTTCTTTTCAAGCTTTACATGCGGAAAAGCTTTTCGGGCTGTGCATGCCTGTGCAAACGAAAACAAAGCAAAGCCGTTGTACAATGCCCACGTGAAAATCTGCAAAGTTTCCTTCGCTCACGAATTCCACCACATCCGCCTCTGCTTTGCTCTCGCCTCGAGAGCGACAGGGATAGCTGTCGCCTGGGTGTTCACTTCTCGCACACCGAGAAAAATCGATAAATAAACATGGCGAATTGTGTTTTTTGCTTCCCGTGGAGTGGGTACCGTTTGTAACTGCGTAGCACCTGTTGGCATAATTTTGCGCGTCTCACTGTGCTGAAGTACATATGCGCTGTCAAGGCGGGAGTTTTGTGAGTTTTTCCAATACGTCATAGGCGGGAAATTGCATTAGGTTGTCAGAGTTGCGTCAGTGAAACAGGGCACAGGAAAAACAAACAATAATGTCCGTATCAGTCAAATAAAGTTGTCCGCTCTTTCCGCTCTCCGGCTAATACTACTTTTTCCTTTTGTGGTGGCGTTTCGCTGTTACTGACTTTGCTAGCCGCAGCCGGCGGTTTTGTATACATTTCGCCGCATCTGTGCAGAAACACATTTGTTGTGCCGATTCGCCGCATGAAAAACGCCAAATTCGTGGCGACAATGCTGATGTTGTTGACGGCGAAGGCGGTGGAGGCAGCAGCGGTGCCAGCATTGGCGTTGGTGTTCCACTGTGTGTATGCCCCGCTGTGTGCACTCTGCGTGTAGAGGAGATTCGCTCGTTCGCCACTTCGCTCACCCGTTCGTTTTGTGTGCGTCAAACAAGAAGAAACCGAAAAAAGAGGAGCGCAAGCAAAACGACAAAACCAGGCAAAAAAGAAGAACCTAAAACAATCAGATTTTCCCTTCGCTCTCGTGTTGTGTGTGCGCTCTCGACGTTCCCGATAGCATTTGTCTTGTTCGCGTTTGCGAACATTCGTCGTCTTCGTCGCGAATGCGAGTCTGTGAGTTTGTACGTTAACCAGTGCGAAGTGGATGCAAGAAATTCGACAAGAAAGCGACAAAATTTTTGAAACAAAACGCATCAAAAATCAAAATAAAACAAAGTGTGTCCGCGGGGTGTGTGTGTGCGTTTTTGAGGTGCGAAACGACGGTACGGAAGGACAGAATTGCAGCAGTGGCACAGCAAACGGCACTAGTAAGTAAGTTCTGGGTTCCTCCTTGTTGTACACCTCGTTTTGTGAGGGGGTTTGAGTGGGCGTGTAACTTGTTTCTTTGCGTTTTTCGTGTGAAATAGTCAAATTTCGCAACAAATTTGACATTTCCCAACCGAATAACTGTGTTGCACGTCATCGGATGTCCACTATGAACGGAAATTTAACCGTGAAACGAGAGGATTTTGCAACAATATGGTGCGGTGCACAGTGAGTGGAGCGTGGCTGTGGTGACGGTGTTGCTGGTGGTGATGGTGGTGGTGTATGTGGCACCCTTCCGTGCATACATTTTTCATGGAATTTGTTATTATTGTATTTTTTCTTGTCAAACGAGGGGGTGGCACTGGTTGTAATCCCTTTTACACATCTAACCCAGGTAACTTTTGACATTTGGCTGTGCTGTTGTTGCCCGCGATGGTCGTGTTGGCCGTGTTGCTGTGCGGTGCAACTTGTAAGAATGGCTGGTTGTGACGTCGTTGTGCTTCCCTGCCTGCCTTTCGCACTAATCAATACAGCACGCAATATGTTCAGCGGTTGCTGCTGATGCTGTTGTCTTTTGCAGGGATGGTGATGATGACGACGATGCCGATGATGGCCTTAAAAGGTTGTGCGTCTTTAATTGCCAAATATACACACGTAGCACAGTCATCCGCCTTATTTAGATGCAAAAGTTCTGTCACCCACATTCCGCTACGTAGATACACTTTGTGTGTGAAACGTCAACAGTAGATGGCGGGGCACTGACAACGGTAGCAGCTCGGCGAACATGACACAATCGTCATAAACTTTAACGTTGACACCAGCGGCAATTGTACGTGGCCACCAACACGAACAATTGTCCGAGGGCCTCTCTCCCGGTGGCAAAATAAAAAACAAGAGAATTTTTCGTCCTGGCTCTGCTGTTGATTTTCGGTGGAAAATCTATAAGCATCCCTGCCACGCAGTGTCACTCACACATGCACACTCCGCTCGCATGTGTTTCGGTGTACATCCCCCGAAACGTTCACAATACTGATTCTGACGCGACGGTATGGGGAGTGTGTTACTGATGGTAACCCATTGACCAATGGGGTAAGTCAATTGGAGCAGAGCACGGCATGCATCGGGGTAGTGCTACTGTTGTTGGCATATGGGTGGCTGGTCGGAATTTTCGGTTTCTGAGGTGAAGGGATTTGTGTGACACCTGTCAGTGGTATTGAGCTATAACCTGTCAATGTGGGGCAAAAGTTATCTTGGTGTTGGGGTGGGAAGGGGTGCTATCTTGACGTGATACGTCACTGCCGCTACGTGTGTGCAGTGAGAATCGTTTTTATCACAGCGAGATATTTGCCGGGGCTATTTCTTAGAAGTAAGGAAACTGCAAATAGTTTCTTTATGGGCGGGGGCGTTCTCAAGAGTTTGTAGGCGTTTGAAAAGAGTGGCATTCTTTACTGCATGCCGATTCGTTTATTCAAATGCTGTCGAAGTTAAAAATAGGAAGTTTGGTCTTTAAAGCGGGAGTATGTCTTATTGTAGCCGCTGCAACGAGGGTTCTAAGTTCAATTCTAGAACTGATTCACATTTTATCAGAGCACCACTTCTTCCAAGTTGTTTACAATACACAAAGAGTAACTAAAAGCTTATCAAATGTGGGTATACGAAGTCGGCAATAAAGTGCGTCTTCTTCAAAGTATGGACATAGGCAGGAGCGTAAGCCTCGAAGAGTTACCAAGATATCAGGCACTGGTGTCTTCTAAGCTAAAGCGCAACTTAAAACTGTTTATCAAATGTTGGAAGGTGTTTATGAGTTTTTGAATCACTTTGGAAACAATATTTAGTTTATCTTGTATACTCGTTTGAGCTTGGACTTGCTGAGTTCGAACTGACGACGTTTTGCTATTGTAACTCCCTGTAAGGAAGACGCAGCAGAAGTACATTATTTTATTTGCTGATTAGAAACGAATAGATAGCTTAAATGTTTTCCATTCTTATGATCAAGTACTTTTCGGGGACAACTGAATTTTTGACGTTTACCCAGGGACGTTATGCACCAAGGTTTCCAAATTCAAACCACACATTTTAAAAACATAAATATATACAACGTACATACACTTGTGAAAAAAATAATAGAAACAGAGACTTTTTCACGCGCATCGTTAAGGAATGTCACAAAAAAAAGTCTCATTGCTATACTTCTTTTCTACGTAAATGCTACCTAACTACATAGAAGAGGAATTGTTTGACAGATCCCTTCCTGAGTAAGCAAAATGTTCGAAGGAGATTAAATTTCGCGACCAGGCACCATCAACGTGTTTGGTTAGATGAAACAGAGGACAGAGATGTTCAAAAAACACAGAATTTGATGCCGAGTACAGAAGTGAGATTTGGTTTTACTTGATCACCTGCCTTGACGGCTTATATCACTGGATCCACTTTCCCAAGAGTCGTAGATAACGCAAGTTTAAACGCCTTAGCTACCCAAGTACCAAACTGAGATCATGCTTGACGGGGCAGTCACCCCACCTTGGTTTGGTGCGAAGCCTCTCTTAAACCTCTTCTGCTTTCTGGGTCGCAGCGCCCGGTTGAGAGTGCAACTCCACACTGAGAAGGGATAGTCCCCTAACCGCCTTGCCTAGTTGTGGGTGAACAATCAACTAGAAAAGTCAGCACAGTACACTATCCCCGACCCTACCTGCGATGTCAGGTGCTGCCACCACGATGCTCCCACAAAGGGGCCTACCGCACGGTTAGGCCGGAATCGAAGATCCAGGAGCTCCTGAGCTCCCGACGCACCAGAATATAGCCTTTGGTCAAGCTGTCACTACCAGTCAGGTTCCCTCAAAGCCTGGGTCTGTTGGGCGCCATCCTGCCACAGATGGTCTTTTCTCCATCAGTGTTTCCGTTGTCACTAGAAATAGTAATACGGATGTGATTTTTGATTCATGTGATTCATAACTCCAGTCACATCATCTGCAGATACCAAGTACATGTGTGTATTTGGATTTACGTGATCACCTGCCGTTAAGGCTTAATACCATGGGGTGCATACACCCATAGTAAGGAGAACGCTGACTAACGCCTTGGGGATCCCAAGTACAAATCTGAGTTCTTGTCTTAAGGGACAATCTCTCCTGCTTGGTAAGGAGCGAGGCCTTTTTAACATCTCTGCTGTTCTGTGATTCACAGCACCCGGTTGGATGCAACTCCACATCGAATCAGAAGTATATTCCCATAAACATCTGACCTTATCCGACCCAGGTGACTATGGCAGATCAGATCATATAGCACGGTTAACTACTTCCAATTCTCCCCGCGATTTGGGTACAAACCACAGCCACCACAATACTCCCACAAGGGGGCCAACCGAACGGTCAGGCTGAAACTATGTTTCAGGGGCTCCTGACCTCCTGTGGCACCAGAATATAGCTTCCGGTCGAGCTTCGCAACTATGTTGCTCTCGGTAGGATTGCTTAACATCCAGGAGCGATTTTCTTATATTCCTACTTTAACCTAACTATGAGCTGCCGTGAGGGCAGCCTATCTAGCTTTTCGTCTGCTGAAAACTTCCCTAGCAAAGCCCCTGATGGTGTCTGTACTCTGTCTAGTCTGGGGAACCAGGCAAACATCGTAAGTCCAATCAGTGCAAGATATGTTCATAGCTCAAAGGTCCCGAATGTCATCATAAAGAGGACATTGGCATAACACGTGCAAGCAATCCTCAGAGCTATACCCACACAAGAAGCTCTCTGAGTCGCTTATGGACCGCTTGGACAAGAACGAGTTCAAGCAACCGGGCCCAGTAAGCAAGTAGCTCAGATGCATGCTCAAATTAAGACCCCTATTGGACTTAGCGAGTGACACATCGCGAAGGCAGCTGTATGTCACCCTGCCATTTTCACAGGTCTCCCATCTATCCTGCCATTTTCGTCTGAGCAGCTGATCTACGAGGTCTTTGCGCTTGTTAAGAGTTAGTCCCTCCAAGATACCAAGTGCAGCAAAAAAAATATTTTAGCATGGTCCAATTTTTTCGATAAATTACGTACACATTTTAAATATAGTCGAAAAGGACATACCACTGGAGTAGAAGATTATTCATAATGGCCCTAAACACTCTTTGAAACCAGCTAAAATGTGGTTTAAGCGTCATAAAATAGCGGTTATATAGTGGCCACCACAATCCCCCGATCTTTATCCCATAGAACACCTATGGGGGATTCTAAAACGCAAGATCGGAGATTGTAGAGCCACCAACGAGGAACAACTGTGTTCAAAATTAAAACTGCGTGGTTCTCCATTCCTGCTGAAACTTGAAGCAAGTTTGTTTACTCCATGGGACACAGATATGCTGCAGTGATAAAAAACAAAAGCTCGACAACCAAATATTAAAGGGCGTGATACATTTTTCGTGTAATTTCATTACTGTTCCATATTCAGTTCCTTAAACGCAGTTTGTTGCTATCATTTTTTCCAGGCAAAAACTGGCGTAAAACAACAATTTGTGTATTTCCACCATTTTTTATTGTAAAAAATTGATATGTTTAACGTTTATAATACATTATCATAGATTAACCTGTAACGGCTTAATATATTTCGTACCCACATACTTAAAATAATTATAATTGTTGGCGTGACAGTTCACAGGGGGATCAGAGCCTAGCTTACTCATCAACTACTCCTGTTGTGCGCGCTACTGTTCTCTCACGAGTAGAAGGGACCTACAGTTTTTGTCGACTCCGAACGGCAAAGTTCGAGAAGCTTTCTTAGACAATTATTTCTCTTTGAATGTTATCAGCAGCTCGAAATAGGTGGTGTCGTGAAAAATTCGAGGTTTTCAGCCGGGAATCGAACCTAAACCCTTCGGCGTGTGAGCGTCGCATTCTATCCACTACGCCACGTCGCACTATGGGGCAGCTCTATGGCAGGAGCGCCGACAAGTCAAAAACGTAACCGATCTCAATACCTTTCCGGTTAGCTGATAATATGGGTCACATGGTTTGGGAATTTTTTTTCCTAATAAGTGACTTTGCGTTTGGCATCAAAATTGTAAGAATAGGGAAGTTGCGTTCATTCAAACGTACTTGACGCAATTTTGTTCAGTTGGTACATTAAAAAGCAAGTGTTTGTAACAAATGTTTTGGATTAAATTTATCAATTAGAATATGTTCTTTGAATACAATTAGTTTTCACTCGGTTATAAAGTACCGTTAGCCCAAAAAATGGCGGATTACAAGAACCTAAAAGTTGTTTTTAAATAACGGTACTTTTTGAATAGGCAAACATCGAGCTAAATTTGAACTTAATTTTTTTTAGCTTAATCATTTATTTACTGAAAACTGAAGTCAAAAGTCACCGATGTTTGCCTAAACTATTTTTTTCTTTTAATTTTTTGTGTATATACATCCCTGGTTAGAATAATGGCACTATTATTGATTTTGCTAATAACTTCTTCCCATGGTCAGGTAGGCGCTTCATATTCATTGCACAACATCTTTACTACATTAGTCATAGAAGTAATAAACAACATAATAATAAAAAATGAATCTTGCCATAAAAAAACATCCGAATACCGGAAATGCAACCTATTTTAAGTTCCGCAAAATAATATCGGCACGTTATTCTGAAGAGCCTTCTTGAGCGTAAACCAGTAGTTAACATTTTTTGAGTTTAAACCTTATTTTACACATATTATTATAGATACAATTTTAAAAGTGCAAGTGCAAGTGTAAGTGTCGAAAATATTGAACAATTGTTATTACATTCAAGTTGTCAAAATGCAATTTTGTTCTTGCGAAAGACAGGAGCTCTTTGAAATATTTGTGAATAGTAAATTTAGGACTTTTGTGGCCGCCGTGGCGTAGTGGGTAGAGTGCGACGCTCACACGCCGAAGAGTCTAGGTTCGACTCCCAGCTCAACACCAATTTTTCGAAATTTTCACGGCAACCACCTCTTTCGAGCTGCTGACAACACTCAAAGAGTAATAACTGTCTAAGAGAGTTTCTCAAATCTCGCCGTTCGAAGTCGGCACAAAGCTGTAGGTCCCTTCTACTCGTGAGAGAACAATAGCGCGCACACGAGTAGTTGATGAGCAAGCTAGGCCCTGGTCCCCCTTTGGACTGTAGCGCCAACAATTATTATTATTATTAAATCTAGGACTTTTAAGAAAAGAATTGAAGATGTTGAGACATTTTTAATAACAAACACAAACTGCTCTGAAAACCATGTATCAGAGCTAAGGAAAGAGTTATCCCGTTTCAAAAGTGAACTCAAATCTAAATGGAACAAAAGCCACCGCACAAGGTCGGTGTTTGAAAAGAAACGAATCAATTTGGCTCCAAGAAAAAATAAACTTTGCAATGTTTGCACAACCCTCTGGACGTCCTCAGGTAAATTTTGATCAACTGAGTAATCGGAGAAAGCCTGTAAGAATAGCCGATCTTAGGGACACATCCGTATTATATGAGTACCTCAGTTCACAAGATATTGATACATGGGCATGAAATAGTCTCTTAGAGTGTGTTACCAATTGGTGAATTAAGTTAGGAAGCATTAGAAGCAAGCAATACGGATTTCAAAATGTATAGATAGAATTTTAGTCGAAAAACGTCTAGACAAGACACTCTTACAGGTATTATGAATAGAATGTTCATATCTTCAGATCCATTTATTACAAACCAGAGATTAAGGAAGCCTGCAAAAAAAGATCCATTTGATACTGAAGCTATTGATATGTTCTTGCAACCCGATTTAAACAAAGAACCTCAAATTGACTGCGATTACTTTTCGGACTCAGAATAATTTGTAAATTAAATCTTGAAAATGTAAATAAAATGTTTTACTTTTATTTAAAACCCAGATACACAAAATATTTCATTTTCAGATTTTCCAACTTTGTAAATTGTCTCAAAGTAAAGTTGTCCTGTTCTTCCAAAATTTTAATTTAAAAAGTAAATAAACTGTTAATTTATTATATAATTTTATTTTAAATTGACTGCAGAATAAATAACAATAATAAGTCCATGATTGTTTACTTTATTTTGTAAATCCAGCCCCTCACTTCGCAAAAACCACCAAACAGGTATAATTTTTAAAATGTTATAACAGTTCTTTCGGAAACCTGAGCAGTTACAGTTATGTTGACTTGAATTCAGCAAACCCATATCCTTAAGAAAAATATATTTTGGTTAACTCAACTAAAGGGCTTATAATTATCGCCGTCAAACGGCCATTTCTGCCCACTGTGCGTCGGGCACAAAAATACTTGAAATAGTCGTTCACAAATGCCCCAAACAGTCTTGTTTCTTATTGTTTTTTCTACCACTGTATATCAACAGATTTCTTATTTTCTCCGAAGCGACGTGAGCAATAGTAAGAATTTAATCCTATTTGAGGCATCAGTAAAAAAGCCGGATGCCTTCTTTATTATCTTTAAAAGTGTTTAGCTGCTCGTAGCTTTGTTTTGGAATTTTTTGATAATGGCTTTCCTTGCCTTGAACTTGAAAGAAAAACTTTTAAAAAATCAATCAGTAAGAGATTGAAGTTTAAATTAACACACATTTTCAAATTCTGTCTTTTTTCTGCAACTACTTTCTTCTAAAACGAGGTTTTATTTCTCGTTGTATTACATCAAACGAACATATGTATAGTGCCTGGCAAAAGAATAGGACCACTGAATATCATTTTAGGAAGTAGTAGTTGGTAGTAGTAGGTTTTATTTCGTTTATAAGTTTACAAAGCAGTCCACCGCATAATTTACAATTCGGAGGCTTGGTATATTGATTCATGTAATATCATTCTCCTGAAGGTATTGAAAAACAAAAAACAACATACATATTAAATAATTTTTCAATGCGAAGGAAAATAACAACAAAACCCTTCATTACAAAACAAAAGAAAAAGAAAAAAAGAAAATAAATTAATAAATAAGTAAATAAATATGTTTGTACATGAATTAACAGATAAACAAACAGTGTAAAAAAAGAGGTAGATATACAAATATATAAATAAATGAATAAATATATAAAAGGATAAATAAATAAATAAATTAATAAATAAGTAAGCAAATAAATAAATATATATATAAATAATACATAAATGAATAAATGAATTAATATATATAACATTTAATAAATAAATAAATAATGTCTTAAATAAATAAATAAATAAAAACTAAGATAGGTAGGTAAAAACTTGAATAAATAAATAATAACAATTGTTGGCGCTACAGTCCAAAGGGGGACCAGGGCCTAGCTTGCTCATCAACTACTCGTGTTGTGCGCGCTACTGTTCTCTCACGAGTAGAAGGGACCTACAGTTTTTTGCCGACTTCGAACGGCGAAATTTGAGAAGCTTTCTTAGACAGTTATTACTCTTTGAGTGTTGTCAGCAGCTCGAAAGAGGTGGTGCCGTGAAATATTAGAAAAATTGGTGTTGAACTGGGAGTCGAACCTAGACCCTTCGTGAGCGTCGCACTCTACCCACTACGCCCCGGCGACCATTTGAATAAATAAAGATCTATATAAAAAATAAATATGTAATATTCAGCGAGCTATGTATATAACTAAGAATTAATACAACATCAGTCTTTAAATAATAAGATCATTTACCAGAGGATTATCGGCTAAAATACATCTGGCAAGAAATCTCTCGGTAAGCGCATGTATCCTGACCGAGATCAATTCAACATTAGCTTTGTTGTGCAAATCACGGGTAGAGTGATGCCATGGGAGGTTAAGCATAATTTTTAGCATTTTGTTTTGCTGTATTTGCAATCTTTTTATGTGGGACTTAGCCCAGTCACCCCATACTTGACAACCGAACAACAAAATTGCCTGCTTAATGACTTTATGCAAAAGTATTTTATTGTCATTTGAAAGTGAGGATTTTCTATTTATAAAAGTATATTTTGCATTTTAATTGCAGTACACGTCTTATGAAGCGTATTTGTAATGTGTTCATTAAAGCCAAGTTTATTATCCAGATAAACATCCAAGTACTTCACTAGCGGCTCCCACTGTATGTGTTGCCTGTTCACTATTAACTGGTTAGGAGGAAAGATAACACGACTTTCTCTTACTTGTGAAAAAGATAGCTTTTATCTTATCCTCATTTACTTTAATTTTCCATTATGAAATAACTATTTCCACCGCAGGTTCAATGTATACATCATTTTAACTTTCATAGAAAAACTGAAAGCATTTTTTGACTTAATTTTTTTTTTATTTTATTATGGTTTGAATTAAGGAAAATAGGATAAAAAGTAAAAAAGTTAAAAAATATTCAAAATATTTATATATAATATTTATATATAAAATATTTTTTTCTACAAAAAAGCGTGAATAGAAATTGGACAAAACAATAAGACCACCACAAAAAAATCCAGCAAATTCATAGTTAATGTTCGATGTTCTTTGACTTTTCTTAATATTAAGTGCCAACTTCGTACGATTGTTTGAGAACCGTTAATCCTTTTGGAGTGTTGTCAGCAGCTCAAATGAGGCGGTGCCATAAAAAATGAGACATTCAGTCCGGAAATCGAACTTGGAACGTCGTGTAAGTGCCGCATTCTACCCACTACGCGACGACGACCACCCATAATGCATGTGGGTAGTTATTTTCGGACTACTTAAAATTCTTAGAAATTCACCCAAATCACGAAATATCAACGATCACAATCCATCAAAGAACAGTGCTAAAGAGGCCTCCAAACCAAGAGCTCCTTGTTCAATTTTTCATTGATTTTTTTTAAATTCAATGGATTCCCGTGTTTTTGTTTTTGATAAATGTTGGTATTTAATACTCGTACGAAGGTTGCCTTTTATATTTCCGATTGGGCAAGCCTAGTGTTGCAATCTGCCAGCTCTATCGTAAAGTTTGACATTTTTGAAGTTATACGTACTCAGAACGTTTTGAGACACGAGCGCTATTTGTGTTGTTTACAGTAACTTAAAGGATACATTTCGACAAAAAATTGAATTAAATCGTGAACATTTTCGTGCGATTATTTTTTACAACTTTCGACGTGGATTAACTCAAAAACAGTGCATCGATGAACTTAATTCAATTTTTGGCGATGAAGCTCCATCAACAACCAGTGTTTATCGATGGTATGGTGAATTCAACCGAGGTCGTAGTTCACTCCAAGACGAATTTCGTAAAGGTCGTCCAAAATCAGTTGTTGTTCCGGAAACCATTGCTGCTGTGCGCCAACTGATATTGCAAGATCGTCATGTGACCTATCATGAGATTGAGACAACCTTAGGCATTAGTAGGACCAGCATACATTCAATATTGCATGAACATTTGGCCGTCAAAAAAAAATTTTTCGCGTTGGAACCCACACAATTTGTCAATCGCTCAAAAAAAGGCTCGTGTCGATTGGTCGAAAGAAATGCTCCAGAAAAAGATCGCGGTGCTTCGAAACACGTCTTCGACATCGTGACAGGTGATGAATCGTTGAGTTACGCCTAAGAGCCCAAAAGTTAACAGCAGGCGACTGTATGGGTGTTTGAAATTGAGCCAAATCCAACAAAACTTGCTCGCGCACGAAGCACTTTCAAGCAAATGGTCGCAAATGGTCACGTCGCAACCGTACCGCTAAAACAACGCAAAATAGTCAATTCTGAGTGGTACACAACCATTTATTTGCCAGTTGTCTTTCAAGAAATCAGGAAAACCGCCGAAGACGGATCATTCTTCACCACGACAATGCGAGCTCTCACACATCGGCTGAAACAACTGCATTTTTGAGCACTCAAAACATCGATTTGATGAGTCATTCGCCGTAAAGTCCTGACTTGGCACCGAATTAGGTCTTTTTATTCCCCTACGTAAAAAATAAAATGAGAGGTCAAGGTTTTTCGACACCTAAAGAAGCGGTTGATGCGTTTAGAAGGCATATTTTGGAGATACCTCAATCAGAGTGGCAAACGTGCTTCGACAATTGGTTCAAACGCATGCGAAAGTGTATAGATCTTAATAGGGAAAATTTTGAAAAACAATAAAGCTATTTTCGATGATTAATATTTTTTTTTGTTCTGTTACCCCGAAAGATAAAAAGCAACCCTCGTATGTTTTTAAACTGTAGGAGAGAAAGTGACAGAAATTTTGTTGACTTAGTGTAGTATCGAAGAAACAAACATTTGAAAAAAAACCACACCAAAACTTTTTTTCAAAGTTCATCTTCCTCTGAGGAAGGAATATAAACAAAATAACTGTTAAATTGACGAAACTGATTTTCATAAAATATTTTTACTATCCAAATTGAACCCTCGTGGTCGCCGTGGCGTAGTGGGTAGAGTGCGACGCTCACACGCCGAAGGGTCTATGTTCGATTCCCAGCTTAACACCAATTTTTCGAATATTTCACGGCAACACCTCTTTCGAGCTGCTGACAACACTCAAAGAGTAATAACTGTCTAAGAAAGCTTCTCAAATTTCGCCGTTCGGAGTCGGCAAGAAACTGTAGGTCCCTTCTACTCGTGATAGAACAGTAGCGCGCACGACACGAGTAGTTGATGTGCAAGCTAGGCCCTGGTCACCCTCTGGACTGTAGCGCCAACAATTATTATTAAATTGAACCCTCATTTTTGTGTAAGGGTTTTCGGTTTGGATCTACATCGCAATGATAAAGCATTCTCTCTTATGTGCATCAGTTGTGTGGTGGAGTAGGTTTTTGCTCAAGTACATGACTGTTGCTTTGAACAAGTGTCGATCTTAGCTGCACAGGGACTTTCCCTTGCATGCCTGGCATAGTTCATTCTTCTCCGATTCACAGGGGCTTTCCCTGGCATGCCTGGCATAGTTAATTCTCCCCCCATTTGATGTCCACGTCGTGGGATACCCAGTCAAGGTCATCTTTCAACTTAAAAGGAATGGTCATTTGTTCAATTGGCACTGAAGGTCTTATGACCCCGTGCAACGCGTCTTGTATGACACAAGCCTCACAGATATTCCATTAGATGCGAGGACACCAATAATGCAACTGCGCTGTTAATACACAGTCGACTTCCCCTGTGTCCACTGACTTTGTTAAGAAAATGAGCCACATACGATTCCAAGACGAAAGAAAGATGAGTCCTAGGACAAATAGGCAAACAAAAAAAAATATTAAAATAATAATTTTTATTAGTGGCGCCCTCTATATACCTTTTTAGTGATCTGTTAGGTAGCTTTGCGTTGGTTTTCAAATCGAAAACTTTTGCACCATTATTGGCTATGAACTATTCTTCTATTGTGAAGAACAAATGGTCGTGTGGAAGCTTATGCGTCTGAAGCAGCGTCTAAGGCAGCGTCTAAGCTGTGGTTAATTCCTTACTCAACCCTCTTACCACTTCAGGAATGCAATCATTGCCCTTATTTGGTCAGCTGACTAAATTGGCTAAGACTTACCGGGTCCTAGGTCACCACAAATTGTCGATGAACTTGCTACGGAAAGTTCAAAAGAGGCATTCACAGGGCCCGAACCCACCTTGTGATTGTCCGCGTTCTTAGTCAAGGCCTCCATCAACAAATAGGTCTCTCGACGGTTTAACCAGAGATGTCACGAATAGACAGCAGAGTAATCAAACGTCACCAAGGGATCCTCGATTTTCCTGCTATCTGTAGACAGAAATGACAATAGACAGCTTGTTGGGTTAATGGGACTCTTCACGTTCGTTAAGCTTGAGATTAGTTATGAAACTCTCTGCAAGGCCTGTGCGAAAGGTGAAGTCTTAGAAGAACACTTTCTTCTTCAATGTTCCACCTTTGCTCGGGTCAGGTAGCAGCTGTTTGTTACTGATGTCGTTGAAAGCTTCACTGTCCAAGATGCGATTTTTGATATTTCTCTAGAAGACATGAAATGTAGGTTACGCCAGGCTTTCGAGTCTGTGTGCTCTACTGCATTGTTTCCCAACATCCAACTAAGATATGAGATTAGGAATTTGAGAATGAGAATAATAATTTCCACAAATAATTCGAAAAGTGTTACCAGATGAAATTAATTTGCCCGTTTCAGAGCCGTTCAGCGAAAATTTGTAATTGACTTGATCACTCAACATAAACAAACTGCAAAAATTTAAAGTCAATATGAACTTCAATCTACTGAAAGTACATAAGTAGCTATGAAAGGAATTTCAATGTTTGTTGCTTCACCATGAATTTTTTTCAATTATCTGCTTACTTAGTTCTTCTGCCTTCGCTGACAGATGTACATACGGAAACAAATGTTATTTTGATTTCTCGTGGGAGGGTGTTTGTTAGACCATCTTAAATCATCACTATTTTCGCAGTGATAAATTAAATGGTAGTAAATGTTTCCTCTGCTTACAGGGTGTGCATGAAGATGCTCAATAGCTTATGAGGGGCGTTCAATATATTTTCGGTATCGATATGAAGGAAAATGCCAATTCAATTTAAATTGTTTTCATTTTTCAATATAATCTGCCCTAAATCTGTCCTAATCTGCCTAAATGAATTCATTACATCTTGACATAAGCTTATGACCCCCAAAAAACCCTTAAACCCTTAAAAACCCCCCGAAAAAATAAATTTCCTCCTTTTCTGCAAATACCCATTTATTGCTGACTTGAGTTCTTCATCATCCGAAAACCTTTTTCCACGAAGACATTTTTTCCAAATCCGGAAACAGGAAATAATCACTAGGGGCAAGGTCTGGGCTATAGGGTGAGTGTTCGATTTTTTCAAAACCACAATCTCGTGCAGCAGCCATTGAAACTCGCGCCGTGTGAACAGGAGCGTTGTCGTGAAGAAGCAACACACCGGCTGCGAGTTTACATCGTCTTTTCTTTTTAATTTCCTCCCGCAAATTATGCAAAGCTTAAGAGTTGATGGTTTTACCTTTTTTTGTACTCAATGAGCAAGATTCCCTTTGAGTCGCAAAAAACAGTGGCCATAACTTTCCCGGCAGACGGAGTGACTTTGAACTTCTTCGGGGGGTCCGTTCCTTTTTATGCCACTTCATGGATTCTTGTTTGCTTTCAGGGTCATAGTAGTGAGCCCACATTTCGTCCCCAGTACCAATTCGATCCATAGCACCTACATCTTCTCACTACACATCTCCAAAAGCTCTCTACAGCATGCGATTCTCACTTTTTTCTGAGGCGCTGTGAGCATTCGTGGCACCAACCTTGCACTGACCTTTGAAAGGCTAAGATGGTCATGAAGAATGGAGTAACTGGTACCAGTTGAAAGCTTGGTGATCTCTGCCATCATTTTCACCTTTATTCGGGCAGCCTCAAGAATAAGTTTTTCGACTTCTTTGATGCTTTCTCCCGTACAAGCAGTAGCTGGGGCGCCGGAGCGAGAGTCGTCTTCAATGCCGCACTTGAACTCACTTGACCACCTTTGCACAGTTGATAATGAAGGTGCGGAACCCTGGTGAACGGCCACCATCTCTTCATGAATAGTTGTTTGACTTTTTCCTTGCTAAGGGAGAAATTTAACTATAGCGCTATGCTCAATTTTCACCATCATCGTCTCAATTGGCATTATGATTCTGTTTAACTACAGATAAAACGCGAATTAATAATCACACTTATCAGGTGTTCTGAAAATAAAACATTAATTATTAATGGGAAAGTAAAAACATTTTATTCAAAGTATTGGCCATTGTTTTCTACACATTTTGACCACCTTTCTGGCAATTTGTGAATACCACGCCAATAAAATTGTTCGTCTTTTAAAGCAAGCCAATCAGACACCCAATTTTCGACCTCCTCGTAGGAATAAAAGTGCTGCTCAGCCAATGCGTGTCCCATCGATGAAAACTGATGGTAACCGGAAGGAGCCAATTCTGGTGAATACGCCAGGTGGGGTAGCTGCTCCCAGCCAAGTGTTTCGATTGAATTCTGAACCCGTTTTGCTTTGTGTGCATTGTCATGGAGCAAAATTACCTTGCCGTGTCTCCTGGCCCATTCTGGTCGTTTCTCGATCAATGCATGGTTCAAATTGATCATTTGTTGTCGGTAGCGATCAGTATTAACTGTTTCACCAGGTTGTAAGAGCTCGTGGGGCAGCACACATTTCTGGTCCCACCAAACACACAGCATTGTCTTCTTGCCGAATCGATCTGGTTTTGAGTCGATGTTGATGGTTGTTCCAGATTAACCCATGATTTTTTCCGTTTAGGATTCGTAAAATAGATTCATTTTTCATCGCCAGCAACAATCCGATGCAAAACCGATTTTCTTTCGTGTCCTTAAAGCAAAATTTCACAAGTGCTTTTTCGGTTTTCCATCTGTGTTTCATTCAATTCATGTGGCACCCATTTTCCACATTTTTGGAACTTTCCCATAGCTTTTAAACGGTCAGAAACCTGTTTGCTGTGCAACATTTAACATTGCTGCCATTTGCCTTTGACTCAAAGTGTCATCTCCATCTAACATCGTTTGCAATTCGGCGTCTTCAAACTTTTTTGGTGGTCTTCCACGTTCTTCATTTCTCACATCAAAATCATTATTTCTGAACCGTTGAAACCATCTTTTGCATGTTGCTTCTGATAGAGCATGATCACCATATGCCTCGACAAGCATTCGATGCGACTCTGCAACACTTTTCTTCAAATGAAAACAAAAAATTAATACTTTCCGCAAATCATCACTTTCTGGTACAAAATTCGACATCTTTAACACAATGAAAAAATATGATGCTGTCTGTTCAATGAATTGTTGTATACTAAGTATTTTTCGCAGACGTCATAGCAAACAAACAAAAAAAAAATTAAGGGCTTGTTCACAAGAAATGTTCTCTATTAATAATTGTTGGTGCTACAGTCCAGAGGGGGACCAAGGCCAAGCTTGCTTATCAACTACTCGTGTCGTGCGCGCTAATGTTCTTTCACAAGAAGAAGGGATTTACAGTTTTTTGCCGACTCCGAACGGCGAAATTTGAGAAGCTTTCTTAGACAGTTATTACTCTTTAAGTGGTGTCAGCAGCTCGAAAGAGGTGGTGCCGTGAAATATTCGAAAAATTGGTGCTGATCTGGGAATCGAACCTAGACTCTTCGGCGTGTAAGCATCGCACTCTACCCACTACGCCACGGCGGCCACAATGTTCCTTATTGGTATATGAAATTTGACATGGATGCACTAAAAAAAATAGTATTACTTGATAAATAAGTCAATTTATATATATAACCACAGTCTCACCCCGAATACCGAGAATATATTGAACGCCCCTCGCATTAATAACCCATCAACTAAAAAGGCTAACCCCACTTCTAAATTTCAAGGAGGATTTGAAGGGTTTTAAGTGAAGCTGATTTGAGCATGAAATAATATCACAACATTTCTGGAGAACTTTCCTTTCCTCCTGGCTTGCTCAACGATTGTCAATTGGAACTAGATCCTTCGTTTTTTGAAAGTTTAGGGTGTTGGATACTTCGAAACGTGATTTCTTTTCCCAGAAATCTTATTCACTTAAAAATAAAATATTCAACAGCGCCAAGGGATTGTAAATCTCCTCAAAGGATTTGAAGTGTGTGTCGTTTGAGAAAAATGTCTAAAGGGCCGTAGTCTTGAGAAAAATCCCAACATACTCATTCAGTTTTGTTTCTGACATTAATCATACACTGTGACAGATTTCTGCTTGAATTGCTCATTGATCAGATTTTTCTTTTATTTATAAAAAATGAAACATATGACGCATAAGTTTCTATGTCTTCCGTTGGCCTCAACCACCAATCAGACGAAATCATTCTCCGGGAGCAGTGTGAAGCTAAGTTGACTCACATTGTTAACATCTTAACGCAGAACATCACTTGCACAAATAAACATGAGAAAGCAGCGTGAAATATTTATTTCCATTTGTGTTTGTTTAGAAGTTTTTTGGTTGCCTTGCAAATTGAAAAACAAGATGAATCGATGATGATGAAGTTGGCGGCTTTGCGGCTTTTGTTTACCCATCCATTGGCTGCTTGATGAGTTTCAAATTGTTGACGCTGTGAATGTGTTTAAGTGCAAGATGATTTTTGGGCCAAATTGTTTGCAATGTTTGGCGATTGGTTTGTGAACGCTGTCAGCGAGGCATCTGTTAGCACATCATTTATCGATGTCAAAAATTTGCAGGGGAACTGCAGGGGAACGTTGTGATCTTTAGATGAAGTTATAGTGAAACAGGAAGTACGCATTCTAAGATGTTTGTTTTTTTTTTTTTTTAGAAAACATCTTAAACAGAGTATTTCATTGTGTCCACACACGAATCGTCGATCGTTGTCTGTTTCATGTTGAAATCATTCATCGCAGCTGTCATCTGCATAGACTGAGTGATCGCGTCTCCAGTGAAGATTACAAAAAGAAAAAAAAAATGTACCATGAGGTGCGTTGATTCGCGCTGAACTGAATTCAGCATTCAGGTTGAGTTCAGCAACACGGGCGCCTTTCTAAGCCTCACCGTCCCATGGCGCCTTTATCGTCTAGGGCTTATAAGAGCGGAGCTGTTCTTATAGTTCTCTTTTCGATTGCAGGCAGAAAATAACTCGTGAACAGATTTTAGAAAGAAGTGGCCGCCGTGGCGTAGTGGTTAGAGTGCGACGCTCACACGCCGAAGGGTCTAGGTTCGATTCCCAGCTCAACACCAATTTTTCGAATATTTCACGGCACCATCTCATTCGAGCTGCTGACAACACTCGAAGAGTAATAACTGTCTAAGAAAGCTTCTCAAATTTCGCCGTTGGGAGTCGGCAAAAAACTGTAGGTCCCTTCTACTCGTGAGAGAACAGTAGCGCGCACAACACGAGTAGTTGATGAGCAAGCTGGCCCAGGTCCCCCTCTGGACTGTAGCGCCAACAATTATATTAGATTTTAGAAAGCTAAGAAAAATATCAGCCGGTTATTCGATTGTTACTTCTGGAACTAAAATTTCACACTTCACGTCTCATTTCTTTCCTATAAAGTCGTCCCTCACAAATCAAAGCACCTTGGCACCTGCCTCAAGGTTAACCATCAACTCAATTTAGGCATCGATCACACTTTCCACCAAAGTCTATTTAATAGTGATTCTCAAATCGATTTATCATTCAAACATCCCAATTTTCTAGAATTCCTTAAGTTCTTGTAAAATCCTGTTCACGGTCAGGAAGCCACAAAAACTTTCGCAACCCCTTCACTTCCGGCCCAACAAGTGAAGCGATTTGAACTGCTCTCCTAGTGATGCTCACGCTGCTCTCGTTGCCGCATTTAAGTGTCAAGTTTGGTTTAGTCCTTCAACTCTGTCTGCCCTCACATCCATCACATTCGTAGTCGGCCCCATAAATCCACTCATTTTTGGCCCTGAATTCAAACAGGTTCCAGGAATCTAATAACGCCATTATGCAAAGCTGTGAGAACTTTGCGAAAACACCCGCCGATGCCGGATACACAACGTAGACGCCGCTTTTTCTTTCGCCATGGAGAGGAAAGAAAGGCGCAGAGGCGAAAATTCATTTACATCTTTTTGCCCTTTGTGCAAATCCTGCCATAAAACGGCCCGTACACCACACTCGACTCACCAACCGACGAAAGTGTGAATTTTTCTACATCTTTTGCATGACAAATGGGAACCCCCATTCGTTTTGGGGGTCGTTCTCTATTTGCTCCGCTGTGAGTGTGTTTGTGCATGGCACCCACGCGTGCGGAAAGGCAAGAAACCCGAGTAATGAAGAATTGAAGAAGTGGACTCCTGGCTTCCCGTTTAAAATGTGCCACGTCTCAGCGTGTAGACATCCTTGGCGAATGCGTGGGCAAAGGACTGTTATTGTTTTTCCATATTTTCCCTTCCATCGCACAAGTGGAAAGCTAAAAATAGTATGCCCACTGATTCGCTTCGTACACAACAGCACAGACGCACACACACACCTCCATACACCCCCATACACACTCAGCCAACGCCGTGTCCTTGTGATGCTGAAGGAGAGAGATAAGGTCACGGGGAGCTTTCCGAAAAATGTGACGTCGATGATGACTTACTTCTGCAGTGGGGAGTGGGCGTGAAATGAAAACATTTCGTGCTCTCCCCATCAGCGATTCACAATTAATGTTGGACTTCATCCTTTAGCCGGTGCCTCACCCAGTCCACCTTGGCGAAGGTTCCATTATCGTTTCTGCCTCGTCAGAGTTTGAATATTCATCTCCATCAGCGGCGGGGGTCTTTTCTCCGGCTAAAGCCGCCGCCGGGGTTGAATTCACGACCAGTCGCCGACGTTGGTACATAAAGTAAGTTTCACTTTATTAACCCATTTCGTGCGGCCATTCTTTGGGGTGGGGGCTGGGAGCTTTTCGAATGTGCTTCGGCGAGTGTACTTGTCTGCCACCACCACTTCCCCTCGCTTTGCAGGGAGCAGCCGCAGATGACGGTTGCCTGCCACCGCGAGGGATGGCCCGGTCGGTGGAAGAAAGAACAGTTTTGTGGTTGCAGTTGGATACCCCACAGACGATACCAGGACGCACTTGTTGCGTTCTGTAGTAAAGTTCGCGCAACATTTTGCAGAGGCAACGAGCCGTGACAAGAAAAACACCAACCGACCGAGCATGTGAGTGTGGGAATGTCCATGGTTTCCGTTTCCTGGGTGCAATACTTTCTTCACTCTATCTCCCAAACGCGCAGTTAATTTCGAGAAATCGAAAAGTCAAATCGTGACACTTTACCCATCAAAGGAAACTATCTTCGGGTGGGTGACCGCTGCCGCACGTGGGCGTATGTGTGTGGGTGTGTGTGTGTCTAAAAATAGCTCAAATCTGGAACCTGTTGATACGTCACGCCCGGTGGGCCATGGAGGGTGGAAATTTATGATGCAGTCATTCAGTCAGCAGCCGACGCAGCTGGGCTGTTGATTTGCAAAGCAGATTGCTTTCGAATGTGTCTGCCAGACAGCTGCGGGTGTGTGCGTGTGCGAGAGAAATTGTGGGTGGCAACAGTTTTGGGAAATCATACGCATTAAATATTCAAGCGAATTAACGAACTGATAGGGATTTTAATTTGTTTTGTCAAGTGAAGTCCTTTTTGATAAATTGAGTTGGGAGCTGCGTCATTCGAATGGGCCGTTGACCCTACAGAGAATGAAAGTTACTTGTGACACGTGGAATTCAAACATGAATCGAGTGTGTGGTGTGAAAAATTAGCTGATATGTGGCGAAGGAAGCAATGAACGCAGATGTGGTCACTTGGAATGCGTTTAGGGACATTTATGCACATTCGTCGCTACTGATTAAGGGGCTTTCTATATTAATAAGCAGGAAATCCTAGAATTGGATTAATTTAACTCCTAGTGATTCGTTTGCAGGGGCAGCTCCCATATGCATAGATTGGGGCAAGAGAAGGAAGTCAAATTTTAGTGGACAAAACTTTTAATGAAAACTTTTGAACTCAATGTTTGGAGAAGTTCGTTGTGTTTTTGGGTTATTTCTTTTTTTTAAAACATTCAGTGTATTGGCCGTCGGAAGAGACCACATTTTCCCACCTCTGTGGCAATTTTTGAATATCGTCTGGAAAAAAAGTTCTCTCTGGCATCGATTCATCGATCACTCAGGTATCCATCGATTTAATTAAAAGACCCGTGCCGGTGACCCCCAAATCGTTTTGCATCCATCGAAAAAGCTAATGGTCGGAGGGAGTAAAGTTTTGAGAATACGACGATGGGGGTAAGAGCTCACATTTAGCGTTTTCAGATAATTTTGGAGTTTTACAGCTACCTGGGACCTAGCGTTGTTATGTTGCAAAATCCCCTTGTCAGGCATTTTGGTCGTTTCTGCAGCTACCTAGGACCTAGCGTTGTTATGCAAAATCACCTTGTCATTCCATTCGGTCGCTTTTGGCCGTTTTCCACACAGTCTACGGCTTAAATGCAGGCTTGTACAGTTTGTAGTTTACCAGGTATACCGCTATGAAATTTTTTTTTGAAAATAAAACACTAATTATTAATGAGAAAGTAAAACCATTTTATTCAAAGAATTGGCCATTGTTTTCTACACATTTTGACCACCTTTCTAGCAATTTGTGAATACCACGCCAGTAAAATTGTTCGTCCTTTAAAAGCAAACCAATCACACACCCAATTTTCGACCTCCTCGTAGGAATAAAAGTGCTGCTCAGCCAATGCGTGTCCCATCGATGAAAACAGATGGTAACCGGAAGGAGCCGAGTCTGGTGAATACGGCGGGTGGGGTAGCTGCTCCCAGCCAATTGTTTCGATTGTATTCTGAACCGGTTTTGCTTTGTGTGCACTATCATGGAGCAAAATTACCTTGCCGTGTCTTCTGGCCCATTCTGGTCGTTTCTCTATCAATTCATGGTTCAATTATTAGTATTAACTGTTTCACCAGGTTTTAAGAGCTCGTGGTACAGTACACCTTTCTGGTCCCACCAAACACACAGCATTGTCTTCTTGCCGAATCGATCTGGTTTTGCCGTCGATGTTGATGGTTGTCCCAGATTAAACCATGATTTTTCCGTTTAGGATTCTTAAAATAAATCCATTTTGCATCGCCAGTAACAATCCGGTGCGAAACCGATTTTCTTTCGTGTCTTTGAAGCAAAATTTCACAAGTGTTTTTTCGGTTTTCCATCTGTGTTTCATTCAATTCATGTGGCACCCATTTTCCACATTTGTGGAACTTTCCCATAGCTTTTAAACGGTCAGAAACTGTTTGCTGAGCAACATTTAACATTGCTGCCACTTGCTGTTGACTCAAAGTGTCATGATGAAAAAATATGATGTTGTCTGTTCAATGACTTGATGTATACTAAATATTTTTCACAGATGTCATAGCAAAAAAAAAAAAAAAAAATTAAGGGCTTGTTCACAATAAATGTTCCCTATCGAGACATTTATATCTTGACGCTCACTTCATACCGGTATACCTGGTAGTTGATAACCCATCAATGATTTCGCTTGGTTTTAGCAGCTCATAGAACAGCACACCACACACGTCTGGTCACACCATATTTGAATCATAGATGTTTTTCCTTGGCTTCGATTTAGACGATGAAAGAACGAGTTCACAAGGCTTTGCACGGTACTTGTTTTTTCTTCGGGAAATCGTAAACTTGTCATCTCTATTCACTATCCAGTGCATAAATCCTTTCTCTTGATGTCTCCCCAAAAGCAACTGCAAGAAGAGAAATCCCCTTTCGTAGGTGGCGCCATCTTTAAAAAAAAGACCACCAATGATTCTGTTGAAAAGAAACAAAAACAAGTTCAAACAAAATCATCGACGTATAACAGACTCTCAGGGTTGGGCAAGATAGTCAGGAATGTCGGCCGTAATTGAGGATCCCACTCAGTTACGGCCGACATTCTGCAACATTTTCGCCTCATGATGAGTTAGTTGAAAGAAACAGTCAAAGAGGCATATCCTCACTGCTCGCTCCTCTGGTAGTTCTAGCTTTCATGAACTGCCACTTAAACAATCCTCTTCTTATGTTGGACACGATGAATAAATTAAAATGAAAATATTCCGAAAAGGATTAGAAAATGGCTCAAAAATTGCCTTAAACTTTCATTATACTTAATCACAGAAGGCAGGTGGCAATTAGAACACTCGCTGGTGTCATCACTCGGCACGAGGAGGAAGTTACCGCTTCCCATATCTTCTGTTCGAGTGTAGCGCTCTTTGTGGGCTTGGAATGCCAAGGTCAAGGACCATTAACTTTGCATAAATCTGTCACTTCGGGCACTGGCAATGAAAGGCGGAATCGATAAAAATTACCTTTTTGAATTTCAACCGCATAATAATAATAATAATAATAATTGTTTGGCGCTACAGTCCAGAGGGGGACCAGGGCCTAGCTTGCTCATCAACCACTCGTGTCGTGCGCTGTACTGCTCTCTCACGAGTAGAAGGGACCTACAGTTTTTTGCCGATTCCGAAAGGTGAAATTTGAGGAGCTTTCTTAGACAGTTATTACTCTTTGAGTGTTGTCAGCAGCTCGAAAGAGGTGATGCCGTGAAATATTCGAAAAATTGGTGTTGAACTGAGAATCGAACCTGGACCCTTCGGCGTGTGAGCGTCGCACTCTACCCACTACGCCACGGCGGCCAACCGCATAAGTTATTCTTATTCTATTGTAAAGCTGTTACATATAACTTAAAAGCGAAAACTTACTCTTTTTAGCGATTCCTCCGCTTCAGTACCGATTCCAACACAGATCTATTGGCGGAACATTTTACATTGTTTTTGGACACGTTTAGATCTTTGGAATATTACATTGCCAGCTTTCTCTGTTTGTTTTGAAATCGGAACCTGAGCAGAGTTGACATTTTTAATATGCGTCCAATTGGTTGTAGGTCATAGGAAAGGGGTTTCTCAACCCGTTTGGCATCACAAAGAACAAAGTCTTAGACTAAAATAGCCCACTTGACTGTACCTATTGCTCGTATCTGATCATTTGATTATCTGAACTTGGAAAAGTCTTGTAGGACGACTGTAGAAGAAAAGGATGTTACATAATTTCTGGTCCGAAATACGTTCAATATAATCTCGGTATCGGGATGAAGCTGTGGTTATTTATATAAATTGACTTATTTATCAAGTAATACTATCTTTTTAGTCCATCCATGTCAAATTTCATATAAATGTGATTATTAATTCGCGTTTTGTCTGTAGTTAAACAGAATCATAATAACAACTGAGACGATGATGGTGAAAATTGAGCATCGCGCTGTAGTTAAATTTCTCCCTTAGCAAGGAAAAAGTTAAAAAACTATTCATGAAGAGATGGTGGCCGTTTACCAGGGTTCCGCACCTTCATTATCAACTGTGCAAAAGTGGTCAAATGAGTTCAAGAGAGGCAGAGAGAGCATTGAAGACGACTCTCGCTCCGGCGCCCCAGCTACTGCTTGCACGGGAGAAAGCAATTCAATTCAATTCAATTCAATTCAATTCAATTCAATTCAATTCATTTTATTTCATTTCTTCTCTTTATCTTACAATTTCATTGATATCTGCAAAGCCAAAGTGGCTTGTCTGCAGAAGACTAGATACTACGTTATGTTATGATTTTTAAAAGTTGAAAATCGATTGATCAAAAAAAAAAATCAAAGAAGTCGAAAAACTTATTCTTGAGGCTGCCCGAATAAAGGTGAAAATGATGGCAGAGATCACCAAGCTTTCAACTGTTACCATTCACACCATTCTTCATGACCATCTTAGCCTTTCAAAGGTCAGTGCAAAGTGGGTGCCACGAATGGCCATAGCGCCTCAGAAAAAAGTGAGAACCGCATGGTGTAGAAAGCATTTGGAGATGTGTAGTGAGAAGGTGTAGGTGCTATGGATCGAATTGTTACTGGGGACGAAACATGGGTTCACCACTATGACCCTGAAAGCAAACAAGAGTCCATGCAGTGGCATAAATAAGGAACAGACCTCCCGAAGAAGTTCAAAGTCTGCCGGGAAGATTATGGCTACAGTTTTTGCGACTCAAAGGGAATCTTGCTCATTGAGTACAAAAAAAGGTGAAACCATCAAAGCTTCCACTTTGCATAATTTGCGGGAGGAAATTCAAAAGAAAGGAAGGGGTAAACTCGCAGCGAGTGTGTTGCTTCTTCATGACAACGCTCTTGTTCACACGGCTCGAATTTCCAAGGCTGCTACGCGAGAATGTGGTTTCGAAGAAATGAAAACAGTCCCCATCTTGCCCCTAGTGATTATTTCCTGTTTCCGGATTTGGAAAAAAATGTCTTCGTGGAAAAAGGTTTTCGGATGATGAAGAACTCAAGTCGGCAATAAAGGGATATTTTGCAGAGAAAGATAAAATTTATTTTTCTGAGGGTTTTAAAAGCTTATCTCAAGATGTAATGAATTCATTGATGTCAGGGGAGATTATATTGAAAAATAAAAACAATTTAAATTGAATTCGCAGTTGCCTTCATATCTAACGTCTCTCGTACTTTAACTTGAGGGTTAAAGTGTGATTCAGTAACAGATTCAAGTCCCACAGATCTTCTTGGAGTTTTAGGGGTTTCTATTTGTGGCTTGAAATCAAAGCTTGTCCAGATATATGACAAATCGTCCTCTTCCTCTTCTTCTCCTTCTTCTTCTCCTCCTTCTTCTTCGTCTCCTTCTTCTTCTTCTCCTTCTTCTTCTTCTCCTTCTTCTTCTTCTCCTTCTTCTTCTATTTCTCTTTCTTCTTATTTTTCTTCTTCTTTTTCTTATTTTTCTTCTTCTTTTTCTCCTTTTCTTCTTCTTCTTTTTCTTCTTCTTTTTCTCTTTCGTCTTCTTCTTCATCTTCTTCATCTTCTTTTTCGTCTTCTTCTTCCTTTTTCTTCATCTTCTTTATCTTTTTCTCCATCTTCTTCTTCTTCTTCTTATTTTTCTTCTTCTTCTTCTGTTTTCTTCTTCTCTCTCTTCTTCTTCTTCTTCCTCTTCTTCTTCTTTATCTTCTTCTTATTCTTCTTATTCTTCTTATTCTTCTTATTCTTTTTCTTCGTCTTTTTCTTCTTTTCTTCTTCTTCTTCTTCTTCTTCTGTTTCTTTTTCTTCTTCTTCTTCTTTTTCTTCTTCTTCTTATTTTTCTCCTTCTTCTTCTTTATGTTCTTCTTCTTCTTGTTGTTCTTTTTTTTTCTTCTTCTTCTTCCTTTTCTTCTTCTTCTTTATCTTTTTCTCCATCTTCTTCTTCTTCTTATTTTTCTTCTTCTGTTTTCTTCTTCTTTTACTTCTATTTCTTCTTCTTTTTCTTCTTCTTCTTTATCTTTTTCTTCATCTTCTTGCTGTTCTTTTTCTTCTTCTTTTTCTTCTTCTTTTTCTTTTCCTGCTTTTTCCTCTTTCTCTTCTTCTTGTGACGCTACAGTCCGGAGTGGTCCTGGGCCTAAATCAATATGCCTCTCCAGTTAGCACGATCTTCCATTATGAACTCTAAGTTAGTTGAGGTTCTCCTCCACGTGCCACCGTAGCCTAGGCCGTCCTCTGTTGCATTGTCTCAATGACTCAGATTCAAAGACTTTTCGGGGCAGAGCAGTGTTTTTGTCATATTTGCAGTGTTGTCAATGTTGTATCCCAAGACGAAGTCGTGAATCATCTTGAAGTAAAAAATATCGTTAAGAGTCTGTCTTTCTTACAACCTAAGATTGCTGTCAACAACGGAAGGGAAAAGTCTAAGATCGATTAGAAGCGCTGATTGATACATTGCTTGCGGAAATCTACCCCTCCATTTAAAAAGTCTACCGGTCAGACATTTCTTAAATTTGCCATCAAAAATTCTCGTATCACATTTCGTTCATTTTCGGGGCTTACGACACACTGAAATGAAAAATTCTCCAACAGGAAAATGGTGATGAAACTTTGAAATATGAAAGGGAACTTGAGGTAATTGAGAGGCGCATTGACCGTAATTAAATTTCTGGGTGAAAGTGATCACTAATGCTCTGCATACTAATTGCGGGGGTAATGGATTTAATTACATTTCGACGATAAGTTACGCCGTCAGTCGTCGCCGGTGAAGTGAAAGGGAAATTGTTCGCCGGGATGTGTTTAAAGCTGATGACGGCGATTGTTAAAGAGGTGAATGATTTTTTTTGTGAAAATCTTTTGGGCTGATGAAAAGTGGAATGAATTTCTTATTTGACTCGAAAATATAAATGAAAGATTTATTTTCTGTGAGTTTGATGAAGATTTGAATTGAATTAAATTTTGGTATATTCAAAATTTAGTTACTTTAGCGTCTGCGTATCTTTGTAGAAGGACATGCGCATTAATAGGCGGGAAGGGAAAAAAATGACAAGGAAATATAAATATAAAGTATGTTATGATTTTATCTCAATGCTAAAAATTTTGTCTAGGGTCACTTTGTGCTAAAACACGTGCCAAAACTGTTTTCAAATACAGCTTTTTGCAAAATCAAATTTCGACTTACTATGGAACACAACTGTGGCCGCTGTGGCGTAGTGGGTAGAGTGCGACGCTCACAAGTAGAAGGTCTTCGTTCCAATCCCGGCTGAACACTTCGATTTTTTTCACGGCACTACTTCTCTTGAGCTGCTCACATAACTCAAAGAGTACTAACCGTCTAAGAGAGCTTCTTAAACTTCGACGTTCGGAGTCGCTTAAAAAAAGCTGTAGGTCCCTTCTACTTGTGAGAGAACAGTAGTGCGCACAACACATGTAGTTGAGGATTTAGCTAGGCCCTAGTCCCCCTGTGGACTGTCGCGCGTTACAATTATAAATTACAATTGAATTCAACTTGCCATCTCAACTGCTCAACATTTCATGCAATATTTTGCAACAAGGTCCAATTGAAGGACACAACTTTATCATTCACGCCTCAGAGCAGCAGACCTTAATAATGGAAATTTCTGACAAGGCCCTTTCCGATATGGATTACAAAAAAAAAAATGTTTTATTTTAGGCCGCGAAGAGCCAAGCGTTATTGTCAAGAATCAATTCACAGGAAGTGACAATTTGGTGCGCTCATCGGATCAGATTTTTTTTTTCAAAATAATTTGACTTGACTTCACTTCGTATCATGCCAAAATTTACCGTTTGTACATCAAATAGTACGAGGGTTGCCTTTTATATTTCAGGATTAGAGAACAAAAACAAATCTTAATCAAACATAGCTTCATTGTTTTTCAAAATATTCCCCATTAAGATCTATACACTTTTGCATGCGTTTGAACCAGTTGTCGAAGCACTTTTGACACTCTGATTGAGGTATCTCCAAAACATGCATTCTGAACGCATCAACCGCTTCTTCAGGTGTCGAAAAACGTTGACCTCTTATTTTATTTTTGAGGTACGGGAATAAAGAGAAGTCACTCGGTGCCAAGTCAGAACTATACGCCGGATGACTCATCAAATCGATGTTTTGAGTGCTCAAAAATGCAGTTGTTTCAGCCGATGTGTGAGAGCTCGCATTGTCATGGTGAAGAGTGATCCGTCTTCGGTGGTTGGTTTTCCTGATTTCTCGGAAGACAACTGGCAAACAAATGGTTGTGTACTACTCAGAATTGACTGTTCTGCGTTGTTCTAGTGGTACGGTTGCAAAATGTCCAGTTTTTCCGAAAAGACAGGCGACAATTTGCTTGGAAGTGCTTCGTGCGCAAGCAACTTTTGTTGGATTTGGCTCAATTTCAAACACCCATGCAGTCGCCTGCGGTTTACTTTTGGGCTCATAGGCGTAACTCAACGATTCATCATCTGTCACAATGTCATAAACGTGTTTCGAAGCACCGCGATCTTTTTTGGAGCATTTCTTTCGACCAATCGACACGAGCCTTTTTTTGAGCGATTGACAAATTGTGTGGGATCCAACGCGAACAAATTTGTTTGACGGTCAAATGTTCATGCAATATTGAATGTATGCTGGTCCCTTCAATACCTAAGGTTGTCTCAATCTCTCGATAGGTCACATGACGATCTTGCAATATCAGTTGACGCACAGCATCAATGGTTTCCGGAACAACAACTGATTTTGGACAACCTTCACGGAATTCGTCTCGGAGTGCACTACGACCTCGATTGAATTCACCATACCATCGATAAACACTGGTCCTTGATGGAGCTTCATCGCCAAAAATTGAATTAAGTTCATCGATGCACTGTTGTTGAGTTAATCCACATCGAAAGCTGTAAAAAATTATCGCACGAACATTTTCACGATTTAATTCCATTTTTTGGGCGAGGTGAATCTTTTAAGTTAAGTTTAAAATATTTTAAGTTACTGTAAACAACACAAATAGCGCTCGTATGTCAAAACGTTCTGAGTACGTATAGCCTCAAAAATGTCAAACTTTATGACAGAGCTGGCAGTTGCCAGATTGCAACACTTGGGTTGCCCAATCCCGAAATATAAAAGGCAACCTTCGTACGTTCTCCGATTGGGGTCAGGCGAAGATGAGCCAAGATGACGAAATTCTTCGTAAAATCATCTTGAGTGACAAAGCTCATTTTTTGTCTTCTTCTTGTGGCGCTACAGTCCGGAATATACTTGGGCCCCAATCAACATTCCTCTCCAGCCAGCTCGATCTTTCGCCTACTGCCTCCAGTTGCGCACTCCAAGTTGGCTGCAGTTCTTCTCCACTTGTGTGCGCCACCTTAACCTAGGCCGTCCTCTCTTGCGTTGTCAAAATGGCCCGGATACAAAGACTTTTCGGGCTGGAGTAGTGGTGTCCATACGCTTTACATGGCCTAGCCATCTTAAGCGTTGTATCCGTAGACGCTTGACCAGGTGCATGTCACTGTACAGCCCATAGAATTTGTTGTTAAATCTTCTCCTCCAGATGCCATCGACGCAAGCAGGTCCAAAAATCGCATGCAAAACTTTTCTCTCGAAAAGACTAAGGGTTTTCTCATCCGCCCAGGTTTCCGCGCCATAAAGTATTACAGGGATGATCAAGCTTAGTCCTTCGAGAGAGGGCTTTATTACTTAGTTGCTTCTTGAGCATAAAAGAAACAGGGATCGGCAAGAGTGATTCCGCGTTTGATTTCGGTACTGGTGTTGCTGTCTCTATGGACAACAGTCCCTCCATGGGCTTTATCCACAAAAGTAACTGTTTGAAGTGGTTTGCACGCTGGCAGCGGTATTATCTATCTTTTTTCGTCGACGATAGCAATTGTTAAAATGGTCACCGATTACTGGTTATGTTTGGGATTTGGAAAATATCAACTCAGACGCCATGTTTTGTTTTAACAGGACGGCGCTTCAAGCCACGCAATGTACTGTATACTCAATTTATTGAAAAGAAAATGTGGTGATCGTTTTGTCTAAAGAATTTGTTCAGTCGATTAGCCGCGTGGTTCGTGCGATTAGACGTCGCATGACTATGACGTTAAGTTATTAGTTTATGCCTACAGTCCTTAAAGTTGGAAGGTCTCAGTTCACCCATTGGAAGCTATATAGCGGCCGGTTTGGGTTGAAACATGTTCCCGAGGCCCTGAAAATTTGGTCCAACGCATCAATCACCGTCCATATGAACGAACTCGAATCTCATTGATAAATGTTTCGCTTCTTCGACAAGCTGAAAATGCTGGTTTTGAAGCATCTCAAAGGACTTGCCAAGACCTTACTGAAAAGGCATTTCCTAGTCTTATATGTTCAACCTCTTAAGATTTAAGCTTTTGATCAGCTTTCTTTTCTTTCAACTTCTGGATTTCATTTTTCGGCTTCAATCTTAACTTGTTGTGGCAAAATGCTTCTAAAAAATGATTTCTTCAATTACATCACGTTTCCTCTTTTCGTTCCAGGAGTCCTACTTCAATTGAAGACCTACTCACAAAAAAGCTTACATAGGCCCACAAAAAATTGCGATCTTGGGACAAGCGATATCAGTACACATGTTGCGATAAGAACAAACACACAAAAGGACAAAACAAAGCAGAAACCGAATTCGACAGTCATCCGGCACAATTCGCTTTGCGAAAATTTATAAAATCGATAACAGTGACACTTAACCAGAGGCGCAAACAAAAAGAAAACGACACAAGCGATAAGTGGGCGGCAAAACGAACTAGCAACGAGGGCAGAGCCCAGCCGATAGTAAGGGACACCCAGCAAAAATAATCGATCTAATTAACTCATATCAATGGTGAAAGCACCAATTGTTCTGACACCAACAGCAGCAGCAGCAGCACATCCCTTAACGAACGCCACGTTATCAGGAACGGACGTGGTCGTCGGGGCGGATGTGGATGTGAGTGCTGCGGGGCTGAGAAACAATAATTTACTAATTGCCGATAACACATCAGGTGGGGTGGCTAACAATGCCGCCGCAGTCACAGTCACAGCCGCAGCCATTGCTACCGCTGGCAACGATAACAGTAACAAAGTACACAGTGAGTCGCATCCCGTGACAACAACAAATATCGAAATGCGAGACGAGGAGGAGGAGGGTTCGAACAGCCTGAGCACCTCCACTTCAGACTCGGACAGCGGTGGCACGATTAAATTGAACGGCAGCGAGTCTGGCATTGTGAATGCCTCGAGTCCGACCATCGAGCAGAGTACACAGACGGACGACGATGACAATTCATCGATTTGCTCGTCCACCAACAGTATAAGATACTTCGCCATCGATCGGGGAGAGGGCGAGGCGGGGGACGAAGAAGAGCACGAGGTGGGGGACGCGGAAGAGGCCGATGACGACATAAGAAAGTGCAACGACAACGAGGGCGTGGACGCGAATGTGGCGCATTTCGAACCAAACACGCGCGAAAATCAATCGGGGCTAAATGACGGGAACGAAACCGAAAACACTCTCGAACAGATCGACGAGCAGGAAGAGCTGATGGACGACGATGGTGGTGGCGGTGGCGGCGCCGACTATGAAGAGGAGGAGGATCAGAACACATACTGTGTGGGGCACTTCTACGGGCAGGACGAGGATGACTTGGTGCCGGATAAGCCAGCAGATGATGCACCCATGGAACTCTATGCCGATGAAGCGCCGCCGGGAGAGGGAGGGCTACGGATAAACGGCGGCTTAGAACCCGTTCCCGAGGCAAACGAAGCTCCAGAGACGGCTGCGGTTGACAGCAAATCAAACGAGCAACTATCAACAAATCAGGCAGTCACCACACCGATGCCAGTTGTTACGAAATCCTACGCCAGCTTACCCGTTCCGATTCCGCAAATTATCGGCATCACCGGGATGATGACTCAGCAGCAGCCGTTGCCACCGCACCATCAGCACCCTCACCACCACCAGCATCAGCACCAACACCAGCCACATCAACCTCAGCAGTCGGGAGGGAGTCTGCTGCAGCCTCTGCATCTGACCACCCTCAGTACGCACTCGGGCGGAGCAGTTAATCAACAGATTTCCCCCACAGCCGCCGGTGCATCGCAGCCAGGCACCTCCACCCCCATCCACCATCACCACCATTGCGTGCATCACCCGCACGTGCACCTGCACTCGCCGGCCCATCAGTCATCGGGCACAGGTGCAGCGGGAACATCGGCAGCCACCGGCGGCGGAACTGGCCACCCTCACACTCACATCTTTCCGCTGCAAGTGATTTCGCTGACACAGCCGCCGGGAACAGCGGCAGCAGCCGGCGCACCCGCTCCGTGGCCCCTCGTCGAAGCCCCGATTTATGTGGACGCTAATGGCGAGTATCGGACTTATTGTCCGGCCCACCCACAAGGACCTCCACCGCGCGAGCACCGGGTTCTCCTGCAGCTGGACGCCGGAGTTTCGCTGCCACTGCAGATCGCCGGGAAGCGGAAGGTATTTCGAGGTAAGTTGTGTTCGTCCTTTTATTGATTCAGCACAATGTGTGCCATTTGTCGCCTCCGAATCTAGGGGGGATGAGTCCCACAACTGCGTGGCAACGCTCCGCTTGGGAGCACAGCAATGGGCCAGGAAGAGAATTTAAAAGGTCGCCGCTTCCATTTACAGCTGTGAAGTGGTTTTTCGGTTGCTTTGAAAGCTTTTCGAATTGGCTATGTATCTGGGAGTGGATTTGGCCAAATGGAGACGTTTCCTTTCTGCCACAGTCACAGATTTATGATTTGTATGCAGTAGGGGGATTCCGAAGTCACTTTGTGTCGACAAGTGCCCGCGGTGTACATGAGATGAGTGCTGATTTTGGGCTCGATTTAGCTCAGGAGTAAGGCCTGGGAAGGGTTTGCTCGGCTGTGCGTAAATTTTCCTACTCTCTAGCTCGTTCACAATTTTCAAAGTCCCTGAATAATTAAGTTGCAGAAGCAGTCCCTCTTGCATTTGGAGCACAAACGCTGTCCACGTTCCACGTTGCAATCAAAATTCCGCTTCTCTCTTTGAGTTCGTCTAGAAACGCAACTCGACGCACAATTATCGTCCTCTCCAGTCGCCTCAAGCTTGCAAACGGCATTTGGCCAACCCCGCACCACCCATTACAGAGCTAAGCAAAGTCGAAAACCCGCTTTTGATTGCAGCATCTCCAAGCAACTCTTCACCTTCTCCGGCACAAACTTTCAAGTGAGTGACCTTTGGGAGAACACTTGCCATCATTGCCTGCAGCTGGCAGCGTCCCCGCTTCCACCTTTGTTCTCGCACGGGACATAAACTTTCCACATCATCAATTAGTGATGCGGATCGCTTTGAAGTTCCACACACAGCTGGAGAGGGCCACTCGTCCTATCCTTGACCTTTTGCCTGTATTAAATATTTTGAATAATTAAACTGCAACAACTGCACTGTGATGACATTAAGCAGCCACCCTCTGCCAGTGTCAATGTAACAACGCAAACATCCTTCAAGAAAAAAAAAAAAAAAACAACAAGGGAGACCAACTCTGACTGCTACCAGGTCTGAATGGAGGGGCGGCGGCGACCGTGCGATGTCGAAGGCAACCGGATGGGGAGCTAAAGGATACACATTCAAGTACTGCACTCAGTTTAAGTATCCGTGGCAGTCGTTGTCGTAGTCCTAGCGAACGAAGTACAACGAGTTCAACGAGAGCGAGAGAAGTGCGCTCATGGAACGAGACGAGAGCGCGTGTGCCTGTGTGTGTGTTGGCGTGTGTACAACGAAATGGCCTGCAAAATGGGTGAAATGGCTCAACTTGTCGTAAAATCCCCTGCGAAAATGCACTTTTTATGTTCCTCGTGTCATGTCCTGCCATATGTGTGCGGTAGCAATAAATTTCGTTCGAAACTTTTTGACTTTCTTTTCTGTTGGTTCCGCCACCCTTCGAATTTCTCCTTTATTCGTTTTTTTGTTCTGCTCACTCCTTTCGCTCCACTTCACTTCACTCCACGTCGCCGTCGCTGTGTCGGTCTCATCTCTGGCCGTTGAATTGTATTCATTTTGTGCGAGGACATTATGCTTTCGGTTTTCGTATGCCACCAAGAAGCCACGCCCTTCTTGTTTTTTTCTGCCACAGTTGTCCACCGAGCAGATGAAGAGGTAGGTGGCAACTGGGTGTACATATACATTCGGCCGAGATGTCCGATGCAGAGTTCTGGTGAACATGTGTCAGCCGAACTGCTCGTAGATTTCAGTTTGTTGGCGAAAATGTTTGTCGCCCTGAAGCATCTTAGCACCGAGTCTCGCCCATTGTCCTAAATAAGAATTTACAAGGCATCTGCCATGAACACAGATGCAGAGTTCTTCGGGATCTCTCTTCTTCTAGAATGCAGTAGAAAACATTTTTAGAACGACTTAGCCGGTGAAGTGCAAATGTTGCAATCTGCCCACGTGCTGAGGAGTTTATCTTGTGCCGACGTGGGCTTACTGCATCATTATCATTGGCCTTGATTGCTGGTACGATTAGATACCGGTTTTCAGCTGCACACGAACACCACGCCAAGGGGAAAATATCGACGAAAATAGAACGAAGAGGTAGTGCTTGCCACGCATTATCGAGACTTGGCGGTTCCTTCTTTAACTACGAAGGGGTGCGCTTGCCACGCATTATCGAGACTTGGCGGTTCCTTGTTCAACTACGAAGGGGAGCGCTTGCCACTCATTATCGAGACTTGGCGGCTCCTTGTTCAACTACGAAGGGGAGCGCTTGCCACGCATTATCGAGACTTGGCGTTTCCTTCTTTAACTGCGAAGGGGAGCGCTTGCCACGCATTATCGAGACTTGGCGGTTCCTTCTTTAACTACGAAGGGGAGCGCTTGCCACGCATTACCGAGACTTGACGGTTCCTTGTTCAACTACGAAGGGGAGCGCTTGCCACTCATTATCGAGACTTGGCGGCTCCTAGTTCAACTACGAAGGGGAGCGCTTGCCACGCATTATCGAGACTTGGCGTTTCCTTCTTTAACTACGAAGGGGAGCGCTTGCCACGCATTATCGAAACTTGGCGGTTCCTTGTTCAACTACGAAGGAGAGCGCTTGCCGCGCATTATCGAGACTTGGCGGTTCCTTGTTCAACTACGAAGGGGAGCGCTTGCCACCCATTATCGAGACTTGGCGGTTCCTTGTTCAACTACGAAGGGGAGCGCTTGCCACTCATTATCGAGACTTGGCGGCTCCTTGTTCAACTACGAAGGGGAGCGCTTGCCACGCATTATCGAGACTTGGCGTTTCCTTCTTTAACTACGAAGGGGAGCGCTTGCCACGCATTATCGAAACTTGGCGGTTCCTTGTTCAACTACGAAGGAGAGCGCTTGCCGCGCATTATCGAGACTTGGCGGTTCCTTGTTCAACTACGAAGGGGAGCGCTTGCCACCCATTATCGAGACTTGGCGGTTCCTTGTTCAACTACGAAGGGGAGCGCTTGCCACGCATTATCGAGACTTGACAGTTACTTGATCAACTGAGTAGGGGAGCGTTTGCCACGCATTATCGAGACTTGGCGGTTCTTTGTTCAACTACGAAGGGGAACGCTTGCCACGCATTACCGAGACTTGACGGTTCCTTGTTCAACTACGAAGGGGAGCACTTGCCACCCATTATCGAGACTTGGCGGTTCCTTGTTCAACTAAGAAGAGGCGCGCTTGCCACGCATTATCGAGACTTGGCGGTTCCTTGTTCAACTACGAAGGGGAGCACTTGCCACACATTATCGAGACTTGGCGGTTCCTTGTTCAACTACGAAGGGGAGCGCTTGCCACGCATTATCGAGACTTGACAGTTACTTGATCAACTGAGTAGGGGAGCGTTTTCCACGCATTATCGAGACTTGGCGGTTCTTTGTTCAACTACGAAGGGGAACGCTTGCCATGCATTACCGAGACTTGACGGTTCCTTGTTCAACTACGAAGGGGAGCACTTGCCACCCATTATCGAGACTTGGTGGTTCGGTGTTCAACTATCCATCAATCGTCTTCCTATCGATGCCATTCACTCCAATGTCCGATCATGCCGTTGTACCAACATTGGCTCAAACCATATCCGGAATGTAGCGAAGGTGAGAACCTGAAAACTCTTATAAAGTTCAAAGCTTCACAGAAGATGCATGAGAACGTTGTATAGAAGCCACAAGAGGAGCTGCCGCTAAGATGCTGGGTTTTCAAGACTTTTGCAAGTAAGCGCTTGCCGCGAAACATAAGACATACGAGGAAACGTTTCATCACAACACGAATTTTGTTTATGATCATTCTTAACGAGGGGCGAGGACGGGCACGAGGATAATGATAAAGCGGAGTAAAAATTGAAAACCTGAAAAAACTTGAGAAAAAAATGTAAAAAATGTAAAATGGCGATTCGTAGATTTGTCGATTTTAAGGCCGCCTATGACAGTGTGCATAGGAACGAGCTCTAGAGTGCCATATCTAGTTTCGGCATTCCTTCCAAATTAGTCAGATTGTGTAGCGTGACGATGTAGAACTCTCCCTGCTTTGGCAAGGTCAGCAACGAACTCACCGACACCTTCAATTTCAAAAAAGATTTTAAATAAGACGACGCGAATACCTTGTTGTTCTTCTTGAGAAGATTGTGCGTAGTTTACAAGTCAGAGGCGATCTTCTAAAAGTCAACTCACCTGCTAGCCGATACCGATGACATTTGCGTGATTGGACGAATACTAGGCGTTTGCTGGGATTGAAATGGAAGTGGTCGAAATGGGTTTGGCAGTAAATGAGAAGAAAACATGCCTTCAAGGAAGTACACACTATATGGACGTCTTGGACAGGGCGTTACACTAGACAGAAGAAACTTCGAGGTAGTCAAGGACTGCGTCTACCTCGGCTCCGCGGATAATAGGAACAGGGACATCAGTACCGAAATCAAGAACCACTCTTACCAATCGCTGCTTCTCTGAGCTTTAGAGGAAATCGGGCAAAAGAGCCCTCTCTTGAAATAATAAGTTTGCTTGATGTGTCGCCTTATTGGCTGTTATTTTAGTCTTGCTTTATGGTGCTACTAAAAACAGTTTAGAAAGCCCTGATTAATTAGTTCTGCATGCCTATTTTGTCCTCATTACGAGAAGATTCAACGACGAACTTGGGGCTGTGCGGTGGCATTCGGCTGATTAAGCGTCTTCGGATATAACGCTTAAGATGGCCAGCCCATAAAGAGCATATTGACGCTACTCCGCCCCCAAAAGTCTTCGAATCCGAGTTATTAGGACAACGTAACAGAGGACGGCTCGGGGTGCAATAACACACACAAGTGCAGAAGGACCTACACAAACTTTGGAACTGGCATTCGTGCTGGCTAAAGAGGCATGTTTGTGGAGGCCCAAGTCCACCTAAGACAGTAGCGCCACACCAAAAAAAAGTTTAATTGCGATAACGATCCAAATTTTGCATAAAGGCTCATTTTTCGACTCCTTCTAAAATATGGCAGAAAGGAAATTCGTCTAAGCCTACTTAAGTTGACGAAATATCGGCGGCGCTGAAAGTGACCTCATCGAGTGTAAGCAACATCTGCAACAACCTGTAATTAAAGCATCCAGTGACTGGAGTCTCAGCGCCGTTTGCTGTTGCACAAAAATACCTTTTCGACTGGATCAACTTTTTGTCTTCTTAATGTCGCGTATTTTTGTATGACCCTCTGTCACCGATAATTAATCTAAATTCTTATCAAAGTGGTGTCAGGCATATCCCAAATAGAAGCGATTTCCACACTGCCGTAGTTTTCGGAGTGTTCCAAATAACGCAAGGCAATAACCTCTGCCCATTTTAGCAGGTTCCAAGGCACATATGAAGGCGTGCTTCGAGACAGTTATACAGTGCCATATAAAGTCTTGGCATACCTACGAAAGTGTGCTCCTTAAGAACTTTAAATCCTGCAGACTGCATTTTCTTAAATAAATGTCCACTTGCTGCAGATGGTCATTGAAATTCAGACGTGGCGGTTCATTTCTTTCGCTTTGTTTCCTTTACATAAACTGGAATCTAAGACATCAGATCGATTCAATGAACATTTTGTCTAGGAGCTGCTTGCTTTCTTACACACTCATTCCACCCACGCCAGTGAAGCAATGAACTCAATGAGACCTCAATTATTAAAACATATGTCAAACCAGTAATAAACAAAAGAAAAAATAACCTTTGGATGTCTACAGACTTAATAGTTAGATAGGAAACATTTCTTGTAAACGAGCCCTTATTTTTTTGTTTGTTTGTTTGCTATGACATCTGTGAAAAACATTTAGTATACAAGTTAAAGAAACGCGCTACCAAGATTGATAAAAAAAATCAAAGACCGAATGCCTTTGTACCTTTATTGTTTCGATTGAGTCTAAAAACTAAACTAACAAACTTTCGATCACCTATATTTATTCCCTAAATTCCCTGATTCAGCTCTCTGTGGTGGCTCGCTGTTGTGGGAACGGATGCACCGTGCAGCAAATGCGCCAGACGCTAGGTCAGCGTTTCCTCAATTCGGTGTTCGCGCGTGCAGGTGTACTTCACCTCGTCTGTTGGTGTTAAGTCTTCCCCTCTTAAATGCGATTGTCCCCAATCGCTAGAAGTATGGAAGGTCGTTGAATCTTTGTTTTGGGATGTCAAGATGTTGAAGCACATAGGGTGATGCGATCGTTTTTGGTTCAAGATGTTCCTCCTGAATATTGTTATCTGGAATTCGGATGGTGACTTTGGTGTTGTTTCGTCTAGGTAAAAGTTTGTACGCTATAATAATTATAGCGAGTAGGCCAAGGCAGCTGATGAGCGTGTAGGTAGTTATCTGGTGTGCATTTTCTTTTGTTTGTAGCAATCGAATTTCATTAGTATTGTTTATATGAAGATCTTTCATCATCTCCAGTGATAGTAGTTCCTTGTAATGTTTCTCCTTTGGATTGGGTTGGAGAATTGCCGGTAACACATTCGTTGTTGATAATTCTTTGGAGATAAATGATCTTCCGTTGACGTTCACGATGCTGTTGTGGAACTTTACTACAAACGTTCCATTTAGATTATGGGTGGTGTTTTCAACTTGCAAGGTTCCGATAAATTGATTTAACAGCAGGTTGCCGGTTGAAATTTCGTCTATGGTTGGAATGTGCTGACTGTTGATGGTGTTACAGGTAGCTGAGAGACTATTCAATAATCTAGGAATACATGTATCATTTCTTATGTCAATTATATCTTTGGGATTACAAATTGATAGAGAATTATAATTTTTACATTTTTTTATCATTCCATACATTTCTTCATTATTTCTTAAAATAACGTCAAATAAAATTTCAGTTACAATACTGTTTCTTTTGACTGGTTTAATAATAAGGCTTTCATACAATTTGTTTGTTGTTATTGGGATGTTTACGATATAGAGTATTACTGAACTATTACTTATAATTTTTATTTCTGCGAAATCTAGTGCTTCTTCTATTGTATTATAAGGCAATTGCTGTTTATTAATGACACTTGTAGCAAGTTCTATTTCTTTTTTTGACAAAATGAATGAATTGATCATACCTGATTTAGCCCAGTGTATAGCATAATTAATATTTTCTATTTCTTCTTTTACAAGTTTGATTCTGTATTGTATGTTTGTCATAGTTTCGAGATTTACAATACTGGTTTCTTTTAACAATTTCTGTATTTCATTTTGAACTTTAGTGATATTGTTCATTCTCTCATTGTATAATTGGTTGATTACAAACTGTTTGTTATTATTTTCTAGAACATTCGCGATTTTACTTTTAATGGTAATGAAATCATCATGGTCTGGATTGCCAGCAATCCATTTCCATGTGCTGCCTATGAAGTTTAAAGAACGTTTCGCGATTCGCGGTTTTAAGTTATGCAAGACATTCTTAATTTGCTGTAGCTCATGTGATAGCAAAGGAAATAGGATGTGGTTCCGGATTGATTGGAGATTAAGGATTGGGGTAGTTGCGGATATAAATTGATCGTATTGGTCCAAGTCAATAACATGTATCAGTTTGAAGTTTCCGTCCTGTATCTTTGTTTGTCCAACGTGAAAAGTCACTATTTGTGCGTTTGAAAAGTCTAATATTTGTATGGCTGCTTGACATGTGCAAAAGATATATCTGAAAGAATAAATGTTAATTTCTAATGTTACTTTTGTGAACTACTCTGCCGGATTCAGTTACTACTGTGGAGTTCTTGTTTTCTTTTACTACTTCCTGTCGGTATCTGCTAGTCAATTTTGATCCTATTCTCTTATTATTTTTTACGAAAATAACTTGTCCTATTTGATAATCTTTGATTGTATGTCTATTCTTGTTGTGGTGTTTGTTGTCCTTTTCCTGTTTACTTCTTAATTTTTCAATATTTGATAACCGTGCTTTTTCGAATTGCTCTGGATTTAGTCCTGGTATACGTCCAAGAAATAGTTCTATTGGTTTCTTTCCTGTGGTTGAGTGGATAGTAAAGTTATACTCGTTTACAGCTCGTTCCAAGAGTTGTTCAAACGACCGTGGAGGTCCGTCGGACTTGAGGCATCTCATGATTTCAGATAGCGTGGAGTGGAAACGCTCGACTTGACCGTTCACTTCGCTTTTGTATGGAGGTGTTTTAAAAATTTTGATTTGGAGATCATCTTCTAGCATTGACGTTATTGAGGCTGAATTCAGCGCCTTTTCATTATCTATTACAACAACTTCAGGTATGCAGAAGAAGAATATAATATCCTGTAATGGACGTTTGATGTCTTCAATAGAACGAGAAGAAATAACCTAAGCTTGTGCAAATTTTGTGAATTTGTCAATGGCTGTTAATACGAGTTGTTTTTCTGTAGAAAAGATATCGATATGGATGATGTGTCCTGGATAGTTAGGGATGGGTGTAGGTTTCAGGTGAGGTTTATTAGGGTGTCTGTCGTATTTGTTTTCTTTGCAAATGACGCAACGACTTATTAGGGTCTTAATTTTTGAGGACATCTTGGGGAAATAAAAACTTTCTAGCAATTGAATTCGATTTTCTTCGGCGTTGCGATGGGCACGTCGGTGTATCTTTAAAATTTTTTCTTCTTGTTCGGTCTCGCTAGGAATATCTTCTACAATTTTCTGAGTAAATCTGATGCGGTAGTCTCTGAAGTGCAAGGGGTAAATTTGCTGTATTTTTCCCATAGTTTCTTCATTCGTCGAAAGCCCGTTTACAGTATTAGGATTTAGGTATCTTTTGAATATGTTTATCAAATCTGCTTCTGTGTACTCTGGTTGGATAAAAATGTGTCTTGTGTAATTCTCGAATGGGGTTTTGATTTCGTAACTATTGTCTTCACCTATTTTTAGTACTAGCTGATTCCGAAATACATTAACTGGTGTTTCGACAGATGGTATTAGATTGTCACTAGAGCTATCGGCACTATGTTCACTTGGGGTCATTGAGTAGATTTCGGTTATTTGAGGAGGCCTTGAGAGGGAGTCGGCCACTACGTTGGCTTTCCCAGGTTTATACTTAAGTTAATATTTACTTTCCGTGAACCGTAGAGGAAATTTCTTAAAGAATTTAAAGACCATATAATAGCGAGCATCTCTTTCTCGTTGGTTGCATAATGCTCTTCGGTCTTGTTCAGAGTTCTCGAGAGAAATGTGATCGGCTTGCCATTTTGGGAAAGGACTCCTCCAATAGCATAATCAGAGGCGTCCGTGGTCAGTTCGAACTCTTTTTGGAAATCTGGATATGACAGAATTACTTCTGGCGAAATTAGAGAATTTTTTATTTTATTAAATGCTTCCAAGGCGTTTTTATCCAAATGAATGACTTTGTTTTTTGAAAGGTTCTTGGACACGCGTCCATCTTCCCCTCTTAAAAGGGATGTCAGGGGCTTCGCTAGTTTCGCATAATCCTTGATGAAACGGCGATAGTATCCTGACATGCCTAGAAACGAACGAAGGTCTTTTAGAGTTCTGGGGGCAGGTCGGTCAATAATCGCTTGAACCTTTTTGGGATTAGTCTTGATGCCATCTCTTCCAATGACAAAACCCGAAAATTCTATTTCTGCTTGGAAAAACTCACATTTGTCTAATTGTATTTTCATGTTTGCCACTTCTAGTGTCTTAAACACTTTCTCTAGATTCCTAAGATGTTCTTCCTCGTCTTTCCCAAAGATGACGATGTCATCGATATAAACGTAACAACACACTCCGATGAGATCCTTCAGAATATCGTCCAAAGTTCTTTGGAAGATGGAGGGGGCGTTTTTAAGTCCGAAAGGAAGTCGTACGAACTCAAATTTGCCATTATTTACTGAAAAGGCGGTTTTCTCAATATCAGAGTCCTTCAGTGGGATCTGATGAAAACCACTTTTGAGATCGATTATAGTGAACCATTTGTTCTTGCCCAGGTTTGCAAGGACTTCATTGATCTCGGGGATCGGATATCTATCAGCAATAGTGACGGCGTTGAGCTTACGGTAATCAATGACCATGCGATATTTTCTTTCTCCTGAGGCGTCCATTTTTTTGGGGACGATCCAAACTGGAGAGTTGTAAGGAGATTTCGATGGTCTTATGATGCCGTCTTTTAGTAACTCATTTATTTGTTTTTCGACTTCTCCCTTGAGTGCCATTGGATATGGGTATGATTTCGAGTATATGGGCTCATTGGTTATAGTTCGGATTTCGCCTTTTACGGTAGAAGTGTAAGTTAGTTTTTTGTCGGGATCGGAAAAGAGATTGGGACAATCTTTAATTAAGTCTTTTAGTTTGTCCGAGTGCTCTTTACTCATGTGCGAAGTTCTTAGAGAAATATTATTTATTAGCTGCGAAATATGTTGCTTGAGTGGCACTTTAATATTTGGGTAAATCGTCATGTAACTTTGTTTCGTGTGAATAACTGCGTTTAACTTTCTTAGAGTATCGTTTCCTATAATTCCGTCGAATGAAATGAGGCTGGGAAGAATGAAGAATTTTATTTTATCGATGTTTTGATCGAACAGTTGTATGTACGAATGGTGTGTAATTTCTACGCTTCCACCGACTGAATTAACATAGAATCGTGTTTTATTTGTGAGAGGATTTCTTATAAGCCTAGGTTGGATGTAATTCTTATTTGACCCTGTGTCTATTAAAAATTTTAAATTCTCTCCGCTTCTCGAGATGTGCTCGAAGTAAGGAAGCGAAGAGGGCCTTAGTCTAAAAAATAAATGTCGTCAACCTGTTCTGGTTCGTCAAGTTGGGGGTTATAATGTTCGTCATGGTACTGGTCTTCTTGTTCTGTTTCGTATTCATTCGAGTCGGGTGCTTCAGAGTGGTAAACTCTTTGCACTTTATGTGGCTGGTGGACCTGTTGAGAATACTGTCGCTTCTGTGGGATAGGCTGTTGAATACGGGGTCTATTTTGATAGTTGACTTTTTGAGACTTGATGGAGTAGTCGACGTCCATAGGCTTCGGAGGAAGCGGGCGTTGATTTGCCGGTGGTCGTTGCTGTATGTGTTGATTCCTCTGTTGATATGGCTCCTTGAAGAACTGAGATGGCTGGGCGTTTCGAGGATTATGAAGTAATTCCGGATGAAATTGATGTCTCGGAGCAGGGATTGGTGCTGGTCCTGGCTGTGAAAAATTGTTCCTTCTTGGGGGAACCGGAGGAGGTGTTTGGTGGAATGTTCTTCTAGAACTGGACTGTGAGTTGTTAGCGTGTTGAGTTCTAAAATCAACATTCTGCAACTTTAAGCACAAATGTAATGCTTGCGGAAGATCTGCGGGTTCGCGGATACTGAGCAATTTAGGCAGATCACCTTTGAGTCCTCTAACAAATGTATCAAGGGCTTTATCCCTGTAACACTGAGTCATGTTATTCATTGACTCTTGACTCATTTCCATTGATCCTAATTTGTTAAGGATCAGAGATAGGTGATGGTAAACAGCCTGATAGAATTCGGGAATTGTACTGTTACCTTGTACCAAAGTGGTCATTTGGGACTCTAAGGTTCCTAAGTCCCTTTTGTCTGCATAATGCAGCGTAAGGCACTTTGAAATTTTCTCCCAGTTCAGGGGAGTATTATAAGATTCTAGGGCTACATCGGCATAGCCCGTAATTTTATTTCTGATAACAGATAATATCCCGTAGTACTTAGCTATACCTTTCAAGTGGTCATAGATCTTCAGTATTCTATCAACACTTTTTTTCCACGAATTGAATTCGTGTGGCTGCCCAGAGAACTCCCTGAGGCTTTTCACCACATCAGGTACTTTGTCTAGATCTGTCAAATTTCTGTCGTTCGTCAAATTGATAGGCTGGTCCACATCATTATTGATATCGGACGCTGGGTTCATGATCGAATTAAAAAGTTGTCGTCCCTGTATTTGAAGCGTTTCAGTCACTAATTGTGAAATTAACCTAATCATATCATCGTTAATTGGATTCGGATTTGGAACAGGGGCAGGAACTAGAGGAGCTTGAGTTGCAGCATTTTCTTGCGGTATCTCAAGACGAGCCGGTCTAATTAAATTATTAGGATTTGACATTTTGCGTTTGTATTTTGAGTATGGGAAATTTTATTTAACGTATTACGCGTTTTACGAATGTTTTAGAAAAGGATAACGATTATGCAAGGGTTTACAGACGTATTTTAAAATGAGTTCTTTGTAAGACAATTTATTATTTGGTAATACAAATAAAGATTTGGAAAATATAATTAACAAACATGAACTATAACTATGACTTACAATAAAATGAATGATCTTGGTAACATATCTAATTAACACGTTGTTGGGTTGTTGAGGCTGCTTCCGATGGTTAGGGCGGCTGCCAGGTTCTTTCCTGACTCCTTTTTGTAACTTACGGAAACTACTAAGGGGCCTTAGGTTTCCCTATCACTACACTGTCCCGGTGGCTTGGTTGTCCACTCTTTTAGATACTGAGCTTTGTTGTTGCTCGACTTCACGCGCGGTTTTAATTCTGAGCTTGGTTATCGCCCGAGTTCACTCGCGATTTGACGGTGATTTTCCACTCTTGATTCTGAGCTTGGTTATTGCTCGAGTTCACTCGCGGTTTGATTCTGAGCTTGGTTGTCGCTCCAGTTCACTCGCGATTTGACGGTGGTTTTTTCACTTTTTTCACAAACACTTACACTCGCGGTTTGTGGTCAAAACTTTTGGACAGTGTTACGCAATGCAGCCCCACGTTGGGCGCCAGTTAAAGAAACGCGCTACCAAGATTGATAAAAAAAATCAAAGGCCGAATGCCTTTGTACCTTTATTGTTTCGATTGAGTCTAAAAACTAAACTAACAAACTTTCGATCACCTATATTTATTCCCTAAATTCCCTGATTCAGCTCTCTGTGGTGGCTCGCTGTTGTGGGAACGGATGCACCGTGCAGCAAATGCGCCAGACGCTAGGTCAGCGTTTCCTCAATTCGGTGTTCGCGCGTGCAGGTGTACTTCACCTCGTCTGTTGGTGTTAAGTTACATCAAGTCATTGAACAGACAACATCATATTTTTACATCGTGTTAAAAATGTCGAATTTTGTACCAAAAAGTGATGATTTGCGGAAAGTATTAATTTTTGAAGAAAAGTGCTGCAGAGTCGCATCGAATGCTTGTCGAGGCATAAGGTGATCATGCTCTATCAGAAGCAACATGCAAAAGATGGCTTCAACGGTTCAGAAATAATGATTTTGATGTGAGAAATGAAGAACGTAAAAGACCACCAAAAAAGTTTGAAGACGCCGAATTGCAAACGATATTGGATGGAGATGCCACTTTGAGTCAAAAGCAAATGACAGCAATGTTAAATGTTGCACAACAAACAATTTCCGACCGTTTAAAAGCTATGGGAAAGATCCAAAATGTGGAAAATGGGTGCCACATGAATTGAATGAAAGACAGATGGAAAACCGGAAAAACACTTGTGAAATTTAGCTTCAAAGACACGAAAGAAAATCAGTTTTGCATCGGATTGTTATTGGCGATGAAAAATGGATTTATTTTAAGAAGCCGAAACGGACAAAATCATGGGTTAATCTGGGACAACCATCAACATCGACTGCAAAACCAGATCAATTCGGCAAGAAGACAATGCTGTGTGTTTGGTGGGACCAGATCGGTGTGCTGTACCACGAGCTCCTAAAACCTGGTTAAACCGTTAATACTGATAGCTACCGAGAACAAATGATCAATTTGAACCATGCATTGACCGATTGATTGAGAAACAACCAGAATAGGCCAGAAGACACGGCAAGGTAATTTTGCTCCATGACAATGACAACCTGCACACAAAGCAAAACCGGTTCAGGATACAATCAAAACACTTAGCTGGGAGCAGCTACCCCACCCGCCGTACTCACCAGACTTAGCTCCTTCCGACTACCATCTGTTTTCGTCAGTGGGACACGCATTGGCTGAGCAGCACCTTGATTCCTAGGAGGAGGTTGAAAATTGGGTGTCTGATTGGTTTGCTTTAAAAGACAAACAATTTGATTGGCGTGGTATTCACAAATTCCCAGAAAGGTGGTCAAAATGTGTAGAAAACAATGGCCAATACTTTGAATAAAATGTTTTTACTTTCCCAATAATAATTAGTGTTTTATTTTCATACTGGTATACCTGGTATTGTGACGCCTAGGCAACTGTATAAGTATAATTCATATGTAATTAATATGTAATGCAAATGTCTATTCAAAAGTTATGACATAGGGTTGTCATCTATTACATAATTCAACACCTTCTCTCAATCCTATGTCAAGCTATAATAGTACAGACTTACTGAGTTAAACCTAGCATTTCTTAAAATTTCATATGTTTATTCTTGTGGAGGTTTTTGGTCAATATATCAGCAGGCATTTATATAACTTATAGCACCATATATTCGGCCTCTGTGCTACTTAGTGCCACTGACTGTTGCTTACGCGACTCCCATACTACTGCTGCTCCAGCCAAATAAAAAACAACGTCCGTGTATGATCGTCTATCATCACAACTGCCTGCCCAGTCAGCGTCTGCGTAACCTTTCAAAGGCTTGAGGCCCTTCTCCACTTGTGTGCGCCACTTTAGTCTAGGTCGTCCTCTGTTGCGTTGTCCCAATTGCACGGATTCAAAAAAAAAAAAAATTAATGCTTTCCGCAATTTATCACTTTCTGGTACAAAATCCGACATTTTTAACACGATGACAGCATATGATGATTGATGTTTACTAAATATTTTTCACAGATGTCATAGCAAACAAACAAAAAAAAAAACATAAGGGCGCATTCCCAACAAATGTTCCCTATCGAGACATTTGTATCTTAGATCTCACTTCATACCGGTATAGCTGGTAGGTAACAAATTTTGTATGGAATTTGCGTACTGAGGAGTAACGCATAACTTTGAGAAAGACACTATACCCGCTGACCCATTTAAGGTACCATGCCACAAGCAATGTATTAAAATCAATGTACTTTGCATTAGTAGAATCCAAACTTAGATATGAAATACTCGCATGGGGCAACGATTCAGCGACACATTTAAAAAAAAAAACATTAAAAATTACAAAACTCAGCACTAAAAGGAACAAAAGAGAATTTCTAAGAAGAGAAGACTCTTAAACTGGAGTCCTACGACGATAGACGATGTACTTCAATTTAAGAGTCATCTTAAAAATGCCGTGTGCGTTGACCGTTTGAGACATAATTCGTTACAGAACTAGTATAGTAATGGCGGTAACCAAGGGCAGCACAAAGTATTTGCTGGTGTCACAAAAAGACGCACAGATGCGTTGTGGCATAGGCCCCTGTTTCCCAGTCCACAGATCCCCTGTCCACAGATCTCCTGTCGCACAGATCATCGGTCGCGCACAACCCCTGTCGCATAGATCCCCTGTTGCACAGAACCCCTGTCGCACAGAACCCCTATCGCAAATCCACCGTCGATCACAAGAGTCAGCAACATCTTTGATATTTTCCAGAATTTGGTCTTCATTCGGTACCCGAAACCAAGTGTAGAAACGCTCTTTGTAATCGATGTGTCATTTAGTTCAAGAGACAGTTAAATAAAAAGGTCCTCACTCAAAAAACAATCCTGGAAGAAGAAAAACAATCCTTGTTAAGTCACAAACGCAAAAATTAAAGTTTTGCATTTTAAACGAAACCTTAAATATGTAAACTGAAGAAAGCTCTGCTCCCGGTTAGAACCTTGCAAATTATTCGTAAACTCCAGAACGCTGTAAGTAGCACCACTCACCACTGCAACGATTCCATCCCCGTTGGTGGCCGAATTTATCTGCAAAACTTCTTGAATCCGAGGAGAAATTGGCTTTACCAAATGTGCGTTGTCCAAACGAGCTCACAGGACTGTCCACATGACGGTGGCCGAAGAACTCGGCAATGAACGTACTCAATAAACATGAAAACTTGGCTGGACGCTCTTCATAAACTAACGGTCCTGGCAAGCAGAGCACTTCGCTTCGCGCTTACAACTTAAATTTTTTTTTAAGTTCACCGCTTATCCAGTTACGACCAGTTACATGCCGTTAACAAGATGTTACCCAGCCCCAGTGCATGGTGATTGTAAATTTTACACGCGAATAACGGCCGGCTCCCGCTGGGCCTCTATTCAAGGGAAGTGTTCTGCTTAAGGGTGGTGGGCGGTGGACGCCGTCTCTTGGATGGCATCCAAAAGGTCTCGCATTACAGCACCCAATTTGTTCGCTGCCCACCACATGCGAGGCACTGATTTCTGCGGCAGCAGCGAAGGGTGTTCTGCATACAGAGCGTGTTGTAACTTGGGCTCGAGCGTCTGGTATCTATTTGCATCTTTTGACGATTTATGTCCATTCCCTTAGGCATTCATCAGCTCGACCAGCGGCGCGGCGTTTGTTGCACACAGTCCCCTTCAACTCCGGCGGCGAGCAGAGCGAATAAATCCCTGTAAGCCATGCCCATCGGCAGACTCCGTCGCTGCCGCCACCGGGAAGCGTGTAATAAATTTTTAAGTAACTACGGAAGAGTGAATCAACTTCCGACTTTCTCCGCGAAGCATGACTGACTTTGCTTGCAAATTTCGTTGCCCCTTGCTTCTCGCGCTCCTCGGGGTCCGCCTTCGTGCCGAAAACCCTTCGCGGCAAAATGCAAAGCATATGAAGGCAGGGGCCTCGTGGTTATGGCACTCAACAGACACACACTAACGGGAAGACAGCAGTTCGTCCAAGTCAGACGGGATGTCTGAGGCATTGGTTCCTTGATGGTGTTCATGGTCCGCGGGCTACACATGCGATGTGTGGTTAGACAAAGCGGCGATAAGCCAAAGGTCGGGCGGGGCGCACAGGTGAGGAGAAGGATACAGCTCCCGCGTGAGTAATTTGGGATCACGGTTCACCACGGCGATAGTGTGGCATGTGTCTTCGTGACGAGTGCGAGGCGGTGCACGCGTCGAAAGGTTAACAAGGGCCACGACTCATATGCTGTCGGGAGTGGATTGGTTAATTCAGACAAATAGTCTGAGGAACGTTGGTTGGGGTCTTGGGTGTCAGCACCTCTGACAGCGGAACACATTGAGTAGTTGGCTTGTTTTTTGGTTGCTTTGTGAACAGGTTTGGCGGAGAACGTCAACGAGGGGCTTGAGGTGGCTACAGGGATTGGGATCATGTCAAATATGGTTTTTGTGAAAGAAAAATTTGAGAATTTGGGATGTCTTGGAGGGCGGTTGTATTTCGTGGAGGAGATTAAAAAAAAAGGTACTCCTAAGGAAAGTCAAGAAAGTCAACTTTCGGGATCAACTAACTTCCAAGCTGACTGAAGTTCAACTCCTAATCTATCGATAGTCCAAAAATGATTGTTCGAATCAGCTCGGAAAAGAAATAGACAGTAAGTTGGGATGGACTACTACTAGCCAGGAGACAATTCAATTTGGAGGTAACTTCTTCCTCTTTTTCGATCGGCGCTACAGTCCGGAGTGAACCTGGGCCTCAACCACCACGACCCTCTATCTCGTACGATCTCTAGCCCGTTGCTTCTCCGCCTTGGCCATCTTCTGTTGAGTTGTCCCATTGACTCGGACTACAAGACTTTTCGGGCCGGAGAAGTGGCTTCCAAAGGCTCAACATGGTTGCCAGACGCTCAACATTGTTGCCAGACGCTCAACATTGTTTCCAAACTCTCAACATTGCTTCCAAACGCTTCCAAACATAAGCATATTAATCGATGTGTCCGAAGACGCTTGACTAAACTCATGCAGCTGTACAGCCCATTAAGTTCGTCATTGAAGCTTCTTCGACAAATGCCAAAGCAATCACTACTTTACACGCAGTACTTTTCTTTCGAGAAGATTAAGGGCTTCCTCCACCGCATTTAGTAGAGTTCAAGTTTTCGCGCCATAAAGCAGACGGAATAACGTCATATTCAAAAGGAAAACGTCAGGAAAGTGATCTTAACATGATGGGGAAGTTTGGTATTATTCCATCCATCTCTTACATTCCAAAACAAGTTTTCGGCTTAATCTCGCCATCGAGGCATTGATTAGAGTTGCCCTTATAAATATATCTTTGTGTTTGCAATAGTTTCCCAATAGATGGCGTAAGTTAACAACCATTCCAGTGAATCGCATTTCCAAAATTCACTAGAAAGCCGCAGTTTCTAAAAAAATGTCTTTAAGTTGAAGGAAATCAAGGAAATCATTGGATGAGGATCTCCAGCTTCGTATCAAATGATGTGCTGTTGCTCTGTCTTGCTTCGTAATGTTCGTAAGAAGAAAACTTAAATTATTGTTTTTTTTTGTAAAAATTGAATGATGAGCAGCTAAGCGAGCTTGTCAGGCTTTTTAAATTCATAGCTGGTAAAAATTCGTAGGCACTATTCGATGCAGACCCCTCGCAGACGTAAGGCAAATACTCAGCAAGTCGCTTTTGATTAACCTTAGGGATTTGATTTGAAATTTAGAATAATTCGAGCTACACGCATTGAAGTATTGTATAATATTAAGGGTAGTCAGAAGGTGAGAGGTGGAAACGTTGTCAAGAAGCCATCAAAGAGGCCGTCACTGATGTGCTGGGTTTTACGCCACCACCTTAGAGGAACCCATGGTTTGACGACGAGTGTAGGCAGGCGCATGCAGCCAACCAAGAAGCGTACAAGGCAACGCTGCTTCGAACGACGAGAGCTGTTTGTGAGCTCTACAAACAGAGAAGAAGGGAAAAGAGAACCGGCTTCTCAGAAGAAAAAAGAAAGAGCACGAGAAGCGCGCGGTCGAGGAAATGGAGAGGTGCTATGGCAGGAATGACGTCCGAAATTTTTACCACAAGATAAAACAGTTATCCGGTGGTTATAAGGCTCGGACAGAAGCCTGCCGGGATCAAAATGGACAACTAGTGGTAGAGTCGCAGTCGGTGCTGAGAATCTGGAAGGATCATTTCTGCAGACTCCTAAACGGCGATGACGTCGCTGACGATGAATGTCCCACTCAATTTGGACGACGATGGACAAGAATTCCGTCCCCCCGACTTCGACGTGGTCAAGATAGCAATATCGAGACTGAAATCGAACAAAGCTGCTGGCGCGGACGGACTATCCGCAGAGCTGTTCAAAGCGGCTGGGGATGAGCTGGTTGGGTGCATGCACCAGCTCATCTGTGAGATATGGTCGGAGGAAAGCATGCCCGACGAGTGGAATCTCAGCATCGTTTGTCCGGTCCACAAGAAAGGAGACCCCTTCGACTGCGCCAACTACCGAGGGATCAGTCTTCTTAACATTGCATATACGATTTTCTCTGCCGTACTGTGTGAGTGCCTGAAACCGTTCGTCAACAACATGATAGGTCCTTATCAGTGTGGTTTCAGGCCAGGGAAGTCCACAATCGACCAGATCTTCACACTGCGGCAGATCCTGGAGAAGTCCCAAGAAGTACAAATCGACACCCATCTATTTGTCGATTTCAAGGCCGCGTATGACAGCGTGCATAGAGAAGAGCTATACAGTGCCATGTCTAGTTTTGGCATTCGTACCAAACTCGTCAGATTGTGTAGGATGACGATGGAGAACTCTTCGCTGCTCCGTCAAGGTCGGTAGCGAACTCACCGAGACCTTCGATGTCAAAAAAGGATTTAGACAAGGCGACGCGCTGTCATGCGACTTCTTTAACATCATCCTTGAGGGGATCGTGCGGAACTCACACGTCAACACCACAGGCATGATCTTCAAGAAGCCAGTTCAATTGCTAACTTACGCTGATGACATTGATGTGATTGGACGAACACAGCGAGTCGTCAATAAGGCGTTTGCTGGCATTGAAGCGGAAGCGGTTAAAATGGGTCTGGTGGTAAATGAGGGTAAAACGAAGTACATGCTGTAATCAAGAAAGCACACTACATCTACGTTTCGGGAAGAGCGCCACACTAGGCAGCATAAACTTCAACGCAGTCAAGGACTTCGTCTATCTCGGCTCCGCGGTGAATAGGGACAACAACATCAGTACCGAAATTAAGCACAGAATCACTCTTGCCAATCGCTGTTTCTTTGGGCTCAAGAGGCAATTGAGTAATAAAGCCCTCTCCCGAACGACCAAAGAGACTTTGTACAACACCTTGATCATCCCAGTCCTGCTTTACGGCGCAGAAACCTGGACACTACTAAAAGCGGATGAGGAAGCCATTGGTCTCTTCGAGAGAAAAGTTCTGCGTGCGATTTTTGGTCCTGTTTGCGTTGATGGCATCTGGAGGAGAAGATTCAACCACGAACTGTATGGGCTGTAAGGCGGCATGAGCCTAGTCAAGCGTCTACGGATACAACGCTTAAGGTGGCTAGGCCATGTAGAGCGCATGGACAGCACTGCTCCGGCCCGAAGAGTTTTCGAATCCGAACCACAGGGACAACAGAGGACGTCCTAGACTGAGATGGCGCACACAAGTGGAAAAGGACCTCAACCATCTTGGAGTGCGCAATTGGAGACAGCTGGCAAGAGATCGTGCTACCTGGAGAGGCATGTTGGTTGAGGCACAGGTCCACCCCGGACTGTAGCGCCATCCGAAGAAGGAGAAGAAGAGGGTAATTAATGATGCCATGTCTGAAGGAAAAAACCCTAAAGTGAGGCTTTGGCATTAAATGTGGAAAACAATTATCCGTGAATACTCTTTCTGCGCCTCATCGCCATCGATGGACTCTTGATTGTTAACGTGTAAAAGGTTACATTCTGTACGTAGGGAGATCAGCTGGATGCTGTATATTGTGAAAACAAGCAAGTGCCGTGGTCTATCAATGACAGTCGATGAAAAAAAAATAAAAACGTTCGCAATGTACGAGAAAGCTCGTCCGCATATTGCAAGCCTTGTCAGCACATATTTGACATCGATAAAATATCTTACCTCCCCTGCTATGTGTATAGTAATGTTAGGCTAACCAGGATAAACATCACTTTGCTTACTCGAGCCTTGCTCCATTCCCTCATCATCGATGGTCTCTCCTTTTGACACATAGAGAACCAGATGCTCTATGCTAACCAGCAAGTGCCGTGGTCTATCTATAATAGTCGATGAACAAATAGAAAACCTTTGTGACGTTCGAGAAAGTTTCACCTCATGTTCCAAGGCAAGCTTATACAAAGAGAGATTGATGAAATGCCTGATACACAGTAATTTTCGGCATCACAGCACTTTCTTACCTCGAGCCTTGTGCCATAAACTGACAGCACTACTTCGGCTATGATCTTGTGCACTGCTTGGCGCTATAATTCGTAGTGGAGTTGAGCTTCTACCAACTAACCTCTTCGGCCAGCATAATAATAATAATTTTTGGCGCTACAGTCCAGAGGGGGACCAGGGCCTAGCTTGCTCATGAACTACTCGTGTCGTGCGCATTACTGTTCCATCACGAGTAGAAGGGACCTACAGTTTTTTGCCGACTCCGAACGGCGAAATTTGAGAAGCTTTCTTAGACAGTTATTACTCTTTGGGTGTTGTCAGCAGCTCGAAAGAGGTGGTGCCGTGAAAAATTCGAAAAATTGTGAGCGTCGCACTCTACCCACTACGCCACAGCGACCAGCATGTTTACCAAAATAAGCACACCAAGTTGGCTGATGGCGTTCTTTACTTGTCAGCGCAATTTCGTCCAACGCTCCAATGGCTCAGAATCGAAGGCACTTCAGGTTTCCACTCGCCGTACATGACCTTCGCCCAATGGCTCAGAATCCAAGGAACTCCATGTATCCACTCGCTCTGCATGACCTTCGACGCCCCAATGGCTTAGAATCCGAGGCACTCCATGTGTCCACTCGCTCTACATGACCCAGTCTTCTTAGCATCTGGAGAGGCTCATTGCGATGCATAATGCCACGCTTCTTATTCTTCTTGTGGCGCTACAGTCCGGGGTCGATTTGGGCCTCAACCAACATGCCCCTCCAGCCAGCACGATCTCTCGGCAGCTGCCTCCAGTTGCGCACTCCAAGTTGATTGAGGACCTTCTCCACTTGTGTGCGCCAACTTCGCCTAGGCCGTCCTCTGTTGCGTTGCCCCAATGGCTCGGATTCAAAGACTTTTCGGGCCGGAGCAGTGGTGTCCATACGCTCTACATGGCCTAGCTAACTTAAGCGTTGTGTCCTTAGACACTTGACCAGGGGCATGTTGCTGTACAGCCCATAGAGTTCGTCATTAAATCTTCCCCTCCAGATGCCATCAACGCAAACAGGACCAAAAATCGCACGCCAAACTTTTCTCTCGAAGATACTAAGGTCTTTTTCATCCGCATTTAGTAACGTCCAGGTTTCCACGCCATAAAGTGGGACTGGAATAATCAAGCTGTTATATAAAGCGAGCTTAGTCCTTCGATGACCTTATTACTCAATTGCTTCTTGGGCCCAAAGAAACAGTGATTGGCAAGAGTGATTTTGCGTTTGATTTCGGTACTGATTGCGTTGTCCTTGTTTACCGCGGAACCGAGATAGACGAAGTCCTTGACTACCTCAAAGTTTCTGCTGCCTAGTGTGGCGCTCTGCCCGAGACGTAGATGTAGTGTCCTTTCTTGATGACAGCATGTACTTCGTTTTACTCTCATTTACCACCAGACCTATTTTAGCCGTTTTCGCTTCAATGTCAGAAACGCCTCATTGACGACTCGTTGTGTTCGTCCAATCACGTCAATGTCATCAGCGTAAGCTAGCAATTGAACTGACTTCTGGAACATCGTGCCTGTGGTGTTGACTTGTGAGTGACGCACGATCTTCTCGAGGATGGTATTAAAAAAGTCGCATGAAAGTGTGTCGCCTTGTCTAAAACCTGTTTTGGACCAGTCTTGGTGATTTCTCTACCGACCTTGACGGAGCAGCGAGAGTTCTCCATCGTCATTCTACACAATCTGACGAATTTGGTAGGAATGACAAAACTAGACATGGCACTGTGCAACTCGTCACCATGCACACTGTCATATGCGGCCTTAAAATCGACGAATAGGTGCTAAGTGTCGATTTGTCCTTTTTTTGGGTCTTTTCCAGGATCTGCCGTAAAGTGAAGATCTGGTGCACCGTGGACTTCCCTGGCCTGAAACCACACTGACAGGGACCTATCAGGTTATGGACAAACGGTCCATACAGCATCTTAAATTCCTTGATGTTTCCTGCAGGTAACATCAATTATACACAGAAGCAAAGATCACCCGCAGAACTCTTCCCCCAAAGAATCAAAAAATTGCCTTGCTCTCAATCGAGTCAGTAACGACATATATCCAAATAGAATGTAGCTTGGTATCTCTAGAGATAACCTTGTAACTCTATGGCCACTTGGGCACAAAGAATCACCAAGGGCAAGAGTAAATCTGTGCTAAACCTATGCTCTGGTATTGGTGTACCAGATTACTCCATAGTCCTTCTTTTTCTTCTTGTGGCGCTACAGTCCGGGGTGGACCTGGGCCTCAACCAACATGCCTCTCCAGTCAGCGTGATGTCTCGGTAGCTGTCTCTTGTTGTGCATTCTAAGTTGTGTGTCTACTCGCTCTACATAATCCAGTCTTCTTAGCATCTAGAGAAGCTCATTGCGGTGCATAACGCCATACTTCTTATTCTTCTTGTGGCGCTACAGTCCGGGGTCAATCTGGGCCTCAACCAACATGCCTCTCCAGCCAGCACGATCTCTCGGCAGCTGCCTCCATTGCGCACTCCAAGTTGATTGAGGTCCTTCTCCATTTGTGTGCGCCACTTAAGTCTAGGTTGTCCTCTGTTGCGTTGTCCCAATGGCACGGATTCAGAGACTTTTCGAGCCGGGACTCCAAAGTCCTTGACTTTCTCAAAGTTTCTGTTGCCCATTATGATGTTCCGATCAAAACGTCGATGTGTGGACAGTATGCATTTCGTTTTGCCCTCATTTGCTCAACTAGTTTTGGCTGCTTCCACTTCATGCCAACAAACGCATACGGCTCGCTGTGAACGCCCAATCAAGGCAATACCGTTCGACTTTTCCAATTGTATTCCAGTGCAAGAGTAAAACCATTTCAAAGTAAAGTCAAGAAAGAAGGAAGAAGAAAGAAATTCATGTCACGCCAAAAGACCTTTTTTTATTTCAGTAGTTGGACTAAAATTGCTGATAGCAATTAAAGGGTAAAAACTGTCTAAGAAAGCTTCTCAAATTTCGCCGTTCGGAGTCAGCAAACAACTGTAGGTCCCTTCTACTCGTGAGAGAACAGTAGCAAGCACGAGCAGTTGATGAGCAAGCTAGGCCCTGGTTCCCCTTTGGACTGTAGCGCCAACAATTATTATTAGTTGGGCTAAAAAAAATGAAGGATAAGAGAGAAATTTTTGTAATGTCCTCTAAAGCTATAGCATCATCAACGGTTAATGTGCTATTGACCACCTACTACAAAGGCGGCTTAAGCAATTTGATTCAAATCTCAAATCAATGAAGTCGCTTACACGTGGAAAACGATTTAAGGGCAGACAACGTTGCATGACAATTGTCTTTCATAAGCCTAAGTAAGACTTTTGTTCATTAATTTCCACCTCGCTCTGTCCAAAATTTTTCAGTAGATAGACCACACAATGCGCATTTGAAAATTCAAAGAGTTCCAAATGTTTCACTTTTAACTTTAGAACACAAAATTTGAAAAACAAGGAATCTTAAATCACGGAATTTCGAAATCTCAATGCCCGAAAGTCTTGACTTTCTAGAAAAATCCTGTATGCAGAAAAATACACAAATGTGGACAAGGTCAATCTGTAATGGTTGTAAGAGCTGTTGTTGGTTAAAAGTCGAATGTTCCAATAATTCAAAATTCAACTCTGTGGACATAATAATCTTTTCGAATTCTGACATGATCAAAAAGACACTTCGCCAGACTAAGTAGGGTACTTTGCAAAATTCGTTGGAATTGTTAAAAAACTATCGTAAATAAAACAACACGAATAATGTTTTGGTTCTCTAGTAGAGTCCTCCAAGTTTGACCAATGTGAGAAAGTTCGAAATTTGAAAATTTAGGTGTTTCAAAAAACCGCGAAAACTCTGAATTCCATGAAACTTTTTTAAGGCTTACCAAAATCTCGTATTTCAAAAAACATTTTTTAAGAGCAAATGAAAAAGAGTTAAAATCGTTTATTTCCGTAATTGTAAAAGGCCCAAAACCTGGTACTGAAAAAACGGCCAACATTTCAGAGTTCTTTAACCCCAGTTTTCAGACCATCAATCACCTTCAAATACGGCCACATTTTGCATGCTTTCCATTTTGTTAAGTTTTTGGAACATTTCACTCGAGAATCGGAAACTCATCGGACTCAAAAAATTGACTAAAATGTGAAAAAGAACCCCCTTTTACTCCTACACCACCGATTTGCTTTCATCTTCATTCGAACTTCATTACATTCGAACTTCTTATCCGTGGCGTCATAGCCTTGTGAGCCACGGAAACGCCTTGTGCTTTTTAATATTCAAAATTCAGCCGCCTCCCCTCTGAAAAGAAAACTTTCAAAACCGTAGAATGCTGTCGTTCAAAATTATTAAGCCGAAGAGACAACCAAAACCCGCCGCCAAATAAATTATTCTGAATGACCTGAAAGTCGCTGCTGCTCTGCGCGCGGATTAATTCAAATTAACACGCCAAGAGGAGGCTCCACGCTCCACCGACCCAGAGTGTTGCTGTGGATGCCTAGCACAACCGAATTATGCATAAGTAGATGAAATAAAACAAAACATTTGGCAAGGCATTTCGCCGTTAAGTCGGAGAGCCACCAGTCGGTGGTGTGGCAGTCAGCGCGCCTACTCACATTTGGGTTCAATTTGTTGGAACCACTTCTCCACTAACCCAGATCGGAGTGGAACTCGTACTCGTTCCCTCGTTTTCCCCTATTCATTTCGACCCACCCGCAGACCTGGCCGAATTCAGTGCTGGGCGGAAAGGCGACGCGCACGTCAGGTGCGAGGCGCTGGGAAAAAGGCAAACAAAAAAAAAAACAAATTCGGTGGCCTTTAAAGTGAATAATTGAAAAGGTTGCCAGACAGCGGCGATGACGGCCATAGCTACCTAGTCGTTGGTAGCGATGTCCCCGTCATGTTGAGACGTGGCATGTCGAAGTAATGGCCATTTATGGTGGAGTGGGCAGGATTTCGGCGCAGAGTTGAACCGCCTTTCGAGGGGAGGAAATGCTTAATTTATACTTTGGCCAGCGCCGGTGTGCGTGGGCTGTAGGAGCAACAGATCCCCTTGATTGCGTTTTATTTCTATGCGAACCATTTATCAAAACGCCGGCTCCTCATTGTCAATTCATTAGCTGTTCACGGCAACGTACTCTCAAGGACATCCAACAATTTGGGGGGATGGAGCTGTGAATAAGCAAGCTGGTCCGTTTGGATGGAGACTGTCGCGATGAAAAAGATGGTTCAACAAGTTAAATAAATGGTTGCGAGCTCCGCGAATGGTTGAGGGCGAAACCGATTAAATTCGGTTGACCGCCACATAAACTGAAACTGAGGCTGAAGCTGAGACTGAGACTGAAACTGAGACTGAGACTGAGACTGAGACTGAGACTGAGACTGAGACTGAGACTGAGACTGAGACTGAGACTGAGACTGAGACTGAGACTGAGACTGAGACTGAGACTGAGACTGAGACTGAGACTGAGACTGAGACTGAGACTGAGACTGAGACTGAGACTGAGACTGAGACTGAGACTGAGACTGAGACTGAGACTGAGACTGAGACTGAGACTGAGACTGAGACTGAGACTGAGACTGAGACTGAGACTGAGACTGAGACTGAGACTGAGACTGAGACTGAGACTGAGACTGAGACTGAGACTGAGACTGAGACTGAGACTGAGACTGAGACTGAGACTGAGACTGAGACTGAGACTGAGACTGAGACTGAGACTGAGACTGAGACTGAGACTGAGACTGAGACTGAGACTGAGACTGAGACTGAGACTGAGACTGAGACTGAGACTGAGACTGAGACTGAGACTGAGACTGAGACTGAGACTGAGACTGAGACTGAGACTGAGACTGAGACTGAGACTGAGACTGAGACTGAGACTGAGACTGAGACTGAGACTGAGACTGAGACTGAGACTGAGACTGAGACTGAGACTGAGACTGAGACTGAGACTGAGACTGAGACTGAGACTGAGACTGAGACTGAGACTGAGACTGAGACTGAGACTGAGACTGAGACTGAGACTGAGACTGAGACTGAGACTGAGACTGAGACTGAGACTGAGACTGAGACTGAGACTGAGACTGAGACTGAGACTGAGACTGAGACTGAGACTGAGACTGAGACTGAGACTGAGACTGAGACTGAGACTGAGACTGAGACTGAGACTGAGACTGAGACTGAGACTGAGACTGAGACTGAGACTGAGACTGAGACTGAGACTGAGACTGAGACTGAGACTGAGACTGAGACTGAGACTGAGACTGAGACTGAGACTGAGACTGAGACTGAGACTGAGACTGAGACTGAGACTGAGACTGAGACTGAGACTGAGACTGAGACTGAGACTGAGACTGAGACTGAGACTGAGACTGAGACTGAGACTGAGACTGAGACTGAGACTGAGACTGAGACTGAGACTGAGACTGAGACTGAGACTGAGACTGAGACTGAGACTGAGACTGAGACTGAGACTGAGACTGAGACTGAGACTGAGACTGAGATTGAGATTGAGATTGAGACCGAAACCAATTAGGCAGCATTCAAATTCGTTCAATTTGCACGCCTACATGAGAAATGTAAAAATCTATTTTCGTCCTTAATCAAGTCGTCATCTGTCTCCATAAACCACTTGCTTCCACTTCAACATCCAGTAAACACATATTACTTAAATAAGTGAACAATACCGAGACAATTTCGAGATGCCACAGATTGACATGAGAACTTTCAACAGATAGGCACTCCAGAACAGCATTCCATGGCCCACAGGAATTTCGATTGTTGATTAGAAACCGTACGTCGTGTAATTATTCATGCGGTGCTCTTGTATGAAGTGTGTGCTCCATCAGCAGCTTCCGACCCGAACCAGGAAACTTTTCCAATAAATGTTATTCCACACATCCTCGACGTGCCCATCATTGGCATGACAATAGCCACTTCATTATCCGTCCACATCACATCCCATTCGATTGCGGCATTTCCATCAATATGTGGACTACAAGGATCGCCAACCCCCCTGCGGTGGGCGTAAGCCAATAATAAATCTTTAACAGGCACTACCCTCGGTTTCAAGAACAATGCCAATCAGAGTGTGAAATTTGCTGGCAGTGCCATGACACTCGACGCCGCCACCCTATTCACGTGCAGCCAGCAGGTCATTCATTTCCATGTTCAGTTCCGCTTTGACGTGGGCAAACACAGGTGCGCAGCCGACAGCCCAAGTGTGCGATGCCACAAATCAAACACCAATTTGAAACCCCGTTAAGTCCTTTTTAATTTTCCTGACAGCTGTACAACAGGTAGAGGTCCTAAATGCTCTCAGAAATACATGTCTGTCGGAGTAAGGCTACGTGGGACGCTACACCGCCTCACCACAAGCCACCGCCATCATCGCCAGCGCCACCTCCATCACAGCCATCATCATCGTCATAATCGTAATCGACTGTGTTGGTACGGTGTCGGTCGTGCGGCGCTCTACCACCGGTCTGGGTCGGGCGCCAATGGGGTTGTGCATCAATTTTAAATTAGGCTTTAGGATACTTTATAATTCATAGCAATCGCAGCGAGTTTGCAGTGCGCTCCGCCGGGAGGACCTGAATGAAGGGTGTGGCGCATGCAAGCGCGTCTAAAAATAGTCACGGCGCCGGTGCCGGTTTATAAAGGGATCCAAGCTGACTATGCACTCTGGGAATACGATACATGTTCATTTGACATTTCGAGCAGGAACGCGATGAGTGCGTTTCATTAAAAATGGAAATGTGTAGTTTCAGCCGTGCGATATGCGCGCGACATGTGAGGCGTGCTGTCAGAATGTGGGTTAAGGTTGGCCGCACCGTGCGACCTTTCTATTCGAGTTGACATAATTACATTTCACGTGAGCACCGTTGGTCGATGTGTGCAAATGGGACATAATTGAAATTTCCAAACTGAGGGGAAATTGAGTGCAACTGAAATCCGGCTCGAGGGACCATGTTTTTGTTTGTGAACGGAATCGAGTCGCAAATCGAGGGAGCTTTGTATTTTGTAATTGCAATGCTGTTGGGGCTCTTCTGTGGAAAATGAATATTAACGTGATAAAGGTCGAATTTCGTTCGGCTTCCGGGATCAATATTGAAGAAAATTCCGTGATTTCCAGCGAAAATTGGACAGGAGGTTATTATTTGGATGCTGAACACAATGTGTTGTCGGAATCGGCATCGAAGCGCTATCTATGAAATACGACTTCGGTTATAAATTGAAACGGGAAGTTAATTCCGAATCCTTTCAAGGGATTTCTTAGAAGGAATATACATTTTCGGTCGAAATGTAATTCTTATTTGTGAGTTCCATGATATGGGGGGCAGATCCTGATTGGTTTTGGGAGACTTCATTCGAAATGTTTGTGAAAGATGATACTTTTGCTTATTGAGTGTTCGAACAATTTTGCAACCGAAGGAAGTCGAAACCCCATAGAAGCGAATGATGACATGGTATCTTTTCTGAGATTTTACGCATTTTTAAAGAAAGGCGTGTATCGGAATCTTTGGGCCTATGAATTTGAGCCATTCTTTACGGTGACTTTAAATCCTACTTGACGCCTTAGATGTCTTCACAAACTGTGGGTTAAGAATCAGCTGGTTGAGAAGTATGACCTCAGTTATTTGAGCTGGATATGGGTATTGACAATCTTCTCCAACCAAAGTAGGATAACGAATGTAAGGTGGACTTAACATTACCACAACAGGGATCCTCTTCTTTAAGTAAATTATTACAAATCTGTGCAGATTTAGATATACCTTGAGTTTTTGCGAGTGTATTAAAATTAGCGGAGAAATACTCTTTCCATTTCTGTGTCTTTTCTACGAAGGCTTTGACATTCATAAAAAGACTTTCAAAAACTCTTTTGCCCCCAAAACCTTTAGACTTCGATTTATTTTATTAGTACATAATTTATAAATTGGCATTATCTTACATTGAATGTCGTTTTAATTAATTTCAACATTATTATTATGTGGGACAAGCTTACGGATGAGAGAATTTGACGGTAATAAATAAATAAATAGAATGCAAGAGATAATAAATGAAAAGAAAAGGAACAATAATAGAACTTATATAAGGCTTAACGTAAATAAATTACACAATAATAGATAAATGAAACAGCAAGACTTAAACTAATATGTATAAAGTTGCCAAATATCTCCTTTCCGCCTTATTGTCTTTTGAATTTCCCGGCTATGTACAGAGCGCACAGACCTCGTGCCTGGCAATACTATACGTCATTTACAAGATCTTAACATAACCTAAAAACCATACGTTTTGATATTGCGTTCAACAGTTTCCGGTATACCGGTATAAAGTGAGCGCCAAGAAACATATGTCTCGATAGGGAACATTTGTTGTGAACGAGCCCTTATTTTTTTTTGTTTTTTTGCTATGACATCTGTGAAAAATATTTACTATAGGTATAGACGTGTAAAAATGGAGTTCACTAACGTCGAAATCGCGTTTTTTTAAAGTTTTCCTTCGTTAAAGGCATATACGCTATCGAAATGTTCCGTGAGATCAATGGTGGGATGGTACTCTATCACTTCGATTAGCGGAGAAATGGTTTCGACGATTCAGAGCCGATGAAAAATGTAATTAAATAGTGAAAATGTTCTTGCGATTATTTTTTACAACTTTCGACGTGGATTAACTCAACAACAGGGAATCGAGGAACTTAATTCAATTTTTGGCGATAAAGCTCCATCAAGGACCAGTGTTTATCGAAGGTATGGTGAATTCAACCGAGGTCGTAGTTCACCCCAAGACGAATTTCGTGAAGGTCGTCCAAAGTCAGTTGTTGTTCCTGAAACTGATGCTGTGAGCCAACTGATATTGCAAGATCGTCATGTGACCTATCGAGAGATTGATTAGGCATAAGTGGGACCAGCATACATTCAATATTGCATGGACATTTGACCGTCAAAAAAATTTGTTCGCGTTGGAACCCACACAATTTGTCAATCGCTCAACAAAAAGGCTCGTGTGGATTGGTCGAAAGAAATGCTCCAAAAATATGATCGCGGTGCTTCGAAACACGTTTATGACATCGTAACAGGTGAAGAATCGTGGATTAACGTGTATTAGCCCGAAAGTAAACAGCAGTCGACTGTATGGGTGTTTCAAATTGAGCCAAATCCAACAAAAGTTCCTCGCGCACGAAGCACTTCCAAGCAAATGGCCGCCTGTTTTTTCAGAAAAAACTGGACAAGTCGCAACCGTACCACCAGAACAATTAAGTGGTTGATTTTGAGTTGTACACAACCATTTATTTGCCAGTTGTCTTCCAAGAAATCAGGAAAACCGCCGCAGACGGATCACTCTTCACCACGACAATGCGAGCTCTCACACATCGGCTCAAAGAACTGCATTTTTGAGCACACAAAACATCGATTTAATAAGTCATCCGCCGTATAGTCCTGACTTGGCACCAAATGACTTCTTTTTATTCCCGTACGTTAAAAAATAAAATCAGAGGTCAAGGTTTTTCGACACCTGAAGAAGCGGTTGATGCGTTCAGAATGCATGTTTTGGAGACAACTCAATCAGAGAGGCAAAAGTGCTTCGACAATTGGGTCAAACGCATGCAAAAGTGTATAGATCTTAATGGAGAAAATTTTGAAAAAAAAAAAATAAAGCTATTGTTGATGATTAATATTTGTTTTTGTTCTCTATTCCCGAAATATAAATAGCAACCCTCGTAATATGGGCAACAGTAATGACAATTGATTAACTTCTTGGCTTGATGGCTGAATCATCCAAAGGACTTATAATTTTGCAGAAAATTTAGAGGTTTGCAAGTTGCCGACTGTCCATTTGACTGCATTTGATTACCGCTGCAACGTAAAAAATTTTGGTCGTGGGTTGTGTTCCGGAAACATACAGTAAATTTAAGGGCCAAGATAGTCTTGAGGCTATAAATATAAAAAACGCAGTTCGTTGGAGGTCCTCTTTCACATTAAGGAGACTTCAATATAATAAATTTATGTATGACCGTATAGGTGTTTTATTTCAAAACTTTATTTTTAAACTTTTTGTGGCCTTATGTTGGTACTCATAGTACTTCCAATTATTCATGTAGTTCGGTCATGTGGATTGCCAAGATTTTTCGGCTCGTTTCTTTTTATTGGCGATTTCAGAAATTGGGGGAAACCCCGTAAAATTTTATGCGAAAATCAAAATTAAGTTTAAGATAATCTTGGGTTATACGACGACGATTCAAATTTACTTCAGTGCGTCGTAAATTCTGAGGATTCATTAGTTTGATTAGAACTGAACATTAACTACCTTAAAGAAGATAAACGGTTTCGAACAAGGATCTTAACAGGATGTAGGAGGCGCCTTAAGCATTGAGTAGGGCGCAAAAGGTACCAAATTCGTTGCCCACACTTAAAAGCTGCTGACAACACTTATAGAGTAATAAGTGTCTATGAAAAGCAAATTTTGCCGTTAGGAGTCGTCAATACGAGTGCTGGATGAGGAAGCTGGACCCTAGCCCACTGTGGACTGTCACGCCATCCAATATGTATGTACAGGACAAAGCAGGGAATAATTCGATAAATAATAATTATTATCGCGACAGTCCACAGGGGGACCAGGACCTAGCTTGCTCATCAACTACTCGTGTTGTGCGCGCTACTGTTCTCTCACGAGTAGAAGGGACGTACAGTTTTTTGCCGACTCCGATCGGCGAAGTTTGAGAAGCTTTCTTAGACAGTTATTACTCTTTGAGTGTTGTCAGCAGCTCGAAAGAGATGGTGCCGTGAAAAATTCGAAAAATCGGTGTTAAGCTGGGAGTCGAACCTAGACCCTTCGGCGTGTGAGCGTCGCACTCTATCCACTACACCACGGCGACCACTCCCGTTATCTTTGTTTTAATTATAAATGTAAGCCGTCTAGTTAGTGTTCTTATAGCTAGAGGGCTAAGCTAAGCTAAGACATGCCTAAGACATTCACTTAAGTTTACCTTTGAATAACAGTTCTCTGCAACGCCCTACTTTTGTTCTCCATTAGAAAACGAACCGTTGAAAAAATTTTCCTTTTTGCCTTCATCCATCAATTCAATTGGAACCTTCATTTGGACAATTACCTTTTCCTTGAGGTAGGGAACAAATAGTGGCTTTGTGACAACACAATGTTCATCACTTTGATGAATGTGAGTCCCAGGCTAGCATGTCGACAGCCTGTTTTTTAGTCTCTGTTAAAAATGGTTAAATTCAAAATCCGCCAACCAAACATATTTTAATGCTTTTATTTTGTATTTCTAATTTCAGGTGAGTGTGCTAAGAGTTTAAATATTTTTGACGGTAAGTTTTCAAAAAAACATAAGCACCAAAAATCATTTCAAAAAGTAGTATTGCATCGGCCGGGAATCGAACCCGGGCCGCCCGCGTGGCAGGCGAGCATTCTACCACTGAACCACCGATGCCTGTGTTCATCTCTGTGATTGTTTGATGACAGATGCTTCAGACACTACGAATTCTAGTTAAACTGGTTTTGAAGCACTCGCTACACAAGTACCCCTTTGGATAGTTTAACCTGCTCTTTGACATGTCTAGTCATCTTCTCGTTGACTCAGTCATTAGCAGGTATTGTTTGCTGTCACGCTGCTGACAACAAAGCCGCATCCGATGAAAGGTTAGAATCACGTTGTCATCAGTTGCAGGCAACACCTCTCAGAGCTGAACATTCTGGCAGTACGGTAACCACACCCCGAGAACAACGGCACCGCCACAAGGTCGATTGCCGAGACACAAAATGGAAATTTCCCACAACGATTACTCTGAATTCAGATGCGAAATCATTTCTCATGGCCTTCGCATGGAGGGGTTGCTCTCAATTCTCATACTAACACAATTCCTGCTGCTATTAGCCAACTCTTCGAACTGATTACTATCCAGCACTCCTGCAGTACGCGCTCTGCAGTGTGTAATTGCGGCCGGTGCTGTAGCAGCGCCACTCATAATTGCTGCTTAATCTGCAATCTGCTTTGCGCGCTGCCGTCGTCGTCATCGCCTGCATCCATGGTGGCTTGGCGTGCATTCGAAAGGTTAATTAATTGCGGCCCCATCGAAGGCATCCACTTAGACATTCATAGTGTGTCGCCAATTAATTGGAGTAGGCACAGTGTAGGAGGCAAAAGGTAAACTCAAACGGTTGCTTTGGATTCGCACCAGACCAACGAGGGTGGTTGACAGGCAGGCTGTGGCTGATGATAATGATGACGATGACGATGATTATAGTGGTGGTGGTGGTCGTGAAGCTAGCGTTAGTGGTGGGCTTCAGACAAATAGGGCTGGGGGCTAGGTTGCGAGCTAATTTGTAAACCAGTCGCGGATACTGGAAGAGAAAGTATTGACAAAGCAAACCGCAAAGTGGTGGCGGATTTGAAATTTGCACACTTTATTCTATTTAATCGGAATCGGCAGCAGATTTGCAATTTGAAGGACTTTATGAGCGCGTGTTGATTCAATTAAAAGTTAACTTCGTGCTTTCGTCAGTGGCGTACAAATTGATAATGAAGCGGAGTCAATCAGAGCTGGAATGCGGCTGGCTTTCAGATCCTCTTAAGTTTCTACTGAGGGATTTTCTGCTCTTTTGGGACTGCTTTCAATTCTTGTTCGAAGCGGGATTTATGTTAAGGGTGGATAAGTGGCAGGGCGATTTGAACAGACAGAAAAAGCGCCGGCAGCCGTCCAAGTCGCGCATTTCCCATCAATAATCTATAGTCTTATCCATAATTTGTAGTCTTGAAGACCCATTTCCAACTGAGGGAGCACGGAGTTCTCCCTTTTAAGCTTAACAAAGCCAAGCGTCTTTTGTCTGCATTGGGCTAATTTCTTGCTTTTGCTGTGGAGATGCCTCTTATTGTTTTTTCTTTGCCACGATGACACGAAAACTGAAAATTTTTTTTTCAGAAAGGGTCTTTCGAACCGCTAATTAAAAAGATTTCAGAGTTCCCGTGGAAACATCCCTCATCGTTGTTTGGTTTCCCTCCAGCCACAATTATGGCAGACATTCGTGCGCAAATCCGTTTGTGATTCGCCGAAGAAATACCGTCTCACGGCAACTTGTAACCATAAATCTTCTCCTTCTTGAGAGCATCATAAAAGTCATTTCGAAATGGGTTTTGGACTTAAATCGGCTTCTCAGCCATCTATCTCCTCTTAAAGATAACTGCCCAAAAATAAGGAAGAGCATAAAAAGCGCACATCATGCCACCACCCACAGAGGTTCGCCAACCCCAGGGAATAGTGACTGAGTCGAAGGAATGCATTACTTTCGAGACGACCCAACTACACCTACGTCTGCAAACGCAACAATCCACCAGTCGTTGGTCTCTTTTCCAGCTCATGCACACTTGCTGGTTTGCATAACACCTGCCGGCGCATTGCGCTGGCAATCAATCCGCAAAACCGTCACTCACCCTACCCCCGGCCCATTAGAATTCCAACAATTGCGCTCATCTAACCCTTTAGCCTCGAGCCTATCACACATCGAAACGAGATCCGCACCCCCATCGCTGCCGCGTCGCGCCATCGTGCATCAGAATGGTGGACCAGGCTGGAGGTGGCTGCACGGAGCCTCCGCCATTGTGAATGAGTGATTGTTGTTGACTTTTACACGAGCAGAGTTATGAGTGTCATTATGCAATCAATCTCTAAGGCGGTCTCCCTCACCCCTTCCGTCCCTCCACAGGACGGTTTTGAGAATTTGCATACAAAAGATACCCGAGACGAGATCTCTCTATGGATTTGGCTTCATTTTCTCTCTCTTTGCTTTGTCTTCACCGTCCGCGTCCGCGTCGTCGCGATGGTGTGTGGCGTGGCGCAGCATACCTGCCAGTGAAGCAACGGCCTGGACCTAATGTCAACGACTTGGCTGTGGATGGAGTGTATTTCGCTGGTTATCCAGTGATCTACTTTCGAAAACGGTGCGATGACAGGCAGGCGCTGTGGTGGGATGCGATGGATTTCATTGTGCTTGCAACAGACGTGGGCCGCGATGGTTGCTGCTGAAATGGTGCTTCACGTTCTTCTTTTTTTTTTGCATTTTCCTTCATCGTCTGAGGGGAACGACGGAAGGGATGGAGAGTGACGATGCTGAAATGAATGCAAAAAGTGGGACGAACTGGGCCAGCATCAGTCTGCGGAAGAAGCAATTCGGTGTCCTCCAATTGCACAGGGAGGCGAGAAGGCGTTTATTTATAAGAGCTCCATTGTGGGTGTTTCACTCCTCACATCTGCATGCATTTCCCACGCTACCCACTCCCAACGGCAGGTTCACCCCGTCGCGACGCGATTCTGTGCAAAACTCGAACAACGGCGGCCAGCAAATTGATTTCACAATTTTATCAGCGTCCATTCATCAATCGAACCGGTATCGGAATTGTTTGTCTAGATTCTAGTGTTCCTCCTCGGTCGCAGTCGCCCGCCCCTCGGTCGCCTATCGCACGCAGACAATCAGCGGCACCTGTTGGTGAATGATTTTAATTTTAGAACGAAATTGAAAGTAAACACACGAGGGGCGGCCATCTGGACGGGGTTTTATGAAAATATGCTAATCGCCTTGGGTTTGTGATTTCAGTCTCATGTGCGACATCTAATCGCCTTGAGTGGGGCGAGGGTTTATTTGACGAACTGACGCAGATGTGTGAGTCGTTGTCGATTGTTTGCCGTCGCTTGATTGGGGTTATAAGTGTTGCTGGTGTTTGGCAATCGCTTTTAAGTGAGCCGTTGGCAAATGTGGGAATAGGAAAAAAAATTGTTATGCATCGGCCGGGAATCGAACCCGGGCCGCCCGCGTGGCAGGCGAGCATTCTACCACTGAACCACCGATGCTTGTGACAATTGCTTGGCGAATAGATAACCTCAGAAGCTGTTAGAAGAAGGCTTTAATGAATCATTAGTTCTCTGGATTAAAGCACGGATATGGACTGTGGGGGTATTAAACCTCGAGAGAAAACCAAGGCTGGGAGAAAACCTTTGCCATTAGCTGTGATGCATGCTTAATGCCTTGTCGCCCGCTTCAGATGTAGCTTCTGCGATTCACACTGGTGATCTAGCTCTAGCGCCTGTTATTGCAGTCTTAGAGCATGAGTGACAAAAATTGCAAGTTTGGATAAAAGTCGAAAAAAGGCGAACTTTTACCTTGATCTAATATACAGTGACGGACAAGGCAATTATACCACTGAATACCATTTCGCCGCCGTGGCGAACTGGGTAGAGTGCGACGCTCACACGCCGAAGGTTTTTTTTCGAATTTTTGATGGCACCATCTCTTTCGAGCTGCTTACAACACTCAAAGAGTAATAACTGTCTAAGAAAGCTTCTCAAATTTCGCCGTTGGGAGTCGGCAAAAAACTGTAGGTCCCTTCTACTCGTGAGAGAACAGTAGCGCGCACAACACGATTAGTTGATGAGCAAGCTAGGCCCTGGTCCCCCTTTCGACTGTCGCGCCAACAATTATTTTTATTATTATTATAAAAGTATAAAATCATTCAAAGCTAAAAGGTATTCAGGTCATAACAAAAAATATTTTATTTCTATAAAAAGTGTGAACAGAAAGGAGACAAAACAATAAGACCACCATAAAAATGTAGTTAATTCATAGCCAGTGTACGATGAACTTTAACTTTTCTTAGTATAAGTTTGTTTGTCTCTTCCGCCTTTTTGTCGTTTGAATTTTCCATCTATGTGCAAAGCGCTACAGAGCTCGTATCTGGCAATACTACACATCATTTGAAGGGTCTTGACATAACCTACAAAACGGCGCTATGTATGATTAGTTTGGGTATTACGTTGAAGAGTTATAGACGTGTAAACATTAAGTTCGCTAACGCCGAAATCGCACTATTTTAAAGTTTTCCTTCGTTAAAGGCAAATCCGCTAGAGAAACGTTCCGTGAGATTAATGGTGTTTTGGGGGATGGTACTCTATCACTTCGATCCGCGGAAGAATGGTTTCGACGATTTAGAGCCGGTGAAAACGACACCATGGATAAGCCAGCCGACGGAAGACCTGTGACGACGAATACCGATGGAATCATGGAAATCATCGAGTAAGACCGGCGTGTGGCATCTCTTGACATCGCCCAGGAGATGGGAGTTGGTCACCAAACCATTTCAAACCATCTGCAGAAGGCTAGATACAAAAAAAAGTCGTGATGTTCGGGTGCCGCATGATTTGACGCAAAAAAAAAAAACCTTCTGGACCGAATCAACGCCTGTGATATGCTGCTGAAACGGAACGAACTCGACCCATTTTTGAAGCGGATGGTGGACTGGCGACGAAAAATGGATCACATACGATAATATCAAGCGAAAACGGTCCTGGTTGAAGGCCGGTGAATCGTCCCAAACAGTGGTCAAGTCGGGATTGACGGCCAGAAAGGTTTTGCTGTGTGTTTCGTGGGATTGGACCAAAATATCTTCTTCTTCTTCTTCTTGTGGCGCTACAGTCCGGGGTGGACCTGAGCCCCAACCAACATGCCTCTCCAGCCAGCACGATCGCTAGCTGTCTCCAGTTGTGCCCTCCAAGTTGGTTGAGGTCCTTCTCCACTTGAGTGCGCCACCTTAGCCTAGGTCCTCTTCTGTTGCGTTGTCCCAATGGCTCGGATACAAAGACTTTTCGGGCAGGAGCAGTGGTGTCCATACGCTCTACATGGCCTAGCTATCTTAAGCGTTGTATCCTTAGACACTTGACCAGTCGCATGTTGCTATACAGCCCATAGAGTTCGTAGTTAAATTTTCTCCAGATGCTATTAACGCAAACAGGACCAAAAATCGCACGGAAAACTTTTCTCTCGAAGAGACTAAGGTAAACATACCAGCAAAAGGTACAGTCTGGAAACCCTGCACATAATCAAGACCAACAACAATATGAATAGGAAACACGACATACAGAACATATCTGCCGTATATTCAGCACTTGTAACGGCTTAGACATATTGTATTTAAATCAAATTTTAAATTTCAAATCATTCTTAACTTATCTTCACACACGGAAGTGCTCAATATTTTGTTTCATTGTGAATTTGGTTTTTTTGTGATAATTTTAAAGAACATTTAGACTAACATCCACATCCATTTGTAAAAGCAACACAATTAATGTAAGTTATTTTCCACTTGTTAAATTGAATTGTCACTATGCATGTAGGTAACACAATTTGTTTTATTGTTTCAATAAAAAAGATCCCCTGATGAAGGCAGCAATCCCTGCCGAAACGTAGGGATAATAACAATGAAATAACCTAGTTTCATTGAAAATCAACAGTGACCAAAAAAGCCGACGAAGGAAAGACAGTTTCCCCTGCATAATGACTTCTTCATCTGCTTTTAGTAACGTCCACGTTCCCAACCGATTTAGTGGGACTGGGCTGATCAAGCTGTTATATAAAGCAAGCTGAGTTCTTCGAAAAAGGGCTTTCAATTATCTCTTGAGCCCCAAAAGGCAGGGATTGGCAAGAGTGATTCTGTGTTTGACTTCTGTACTGATTCCATTGTCCTTGTTTACCGCGGAGCCGAGGTAGACGAAGTCCTCGACTGCGTCGAAGTTTCTGCTACCTAGCTGCTCTGCTCTGTCTGAGATGTCGATGTTGTGTGTCCTTCTTTGATGACCACATGTACTTCGTTTTGCCCTCATTTACCGCCAGACCCATTTTAGCCGCTTCCGCTTCAATGCCAGCAAACGCTTCATTGACGGCTTGCTGTGTTCGTATAATCATGTCAATGTCATCAGCGTAAGCTAGCAGTTGAACTGACTTCTGGAAGATCGTGCCTCTGGTGTTGACTTGTGAGTTACGCTCGACCTTCTCGAGGATGATGTTAAAGAAGTCACATGACAGTGCGTCGCCTTGTCTAAAAAATTGTTTGACATTGAAGGTCTCAGATATTTTATTTAATAGATTCTTGTTAAGTAGGCTATTGACTATTTTCCATTTTTTTATAAAATTACCTTTAACAGAGTTCAATTGGGGCCTATAAAAATTATTCCGGCAGAGAGGAAATTCCTTTTTTAATTCTAGGCATAATTGTTTGCATTATCTCGTTTTATTTGAGCATTTGCCGGGTATTTCTTGCATTTTAATCTTAACTTATTTTTTACAGTTGCTCTTATTTAATATTAAGTTGGATATCCATGGTTTAAGCCTTTTAATATTGCACAAGGTATTTCCAGAAGAGGAGCAGTCAGAGATGTGTTTCTTAAGTGTAGTCACTTTTTAAAATTAAAACTGAAACAAAGTAATAAAATGTTTATAGGCATATTACCGTTAAAAGGCCTTAAAGAAAAATATTTTTGTGTAAAAATATCAAAAAAGGAATTTTCATTTTTTTCCGTTTTTGGGTGCTTATCAAAACATGAGTAGTTCTAGGCCCAAAACTGGAAAACTCTTCAAAATGAACTTAAGGCTGCTAGTACAAGGATCAACCTACTGTACACTGACATCTCACTTCACCAGTTGAAACAGATAAGAGAAGATCCTGCATGGATGCAAAACAAAGCCCGAGAAAATTTCTCATTAGAATCAAACCGTTCTGCGGTTCTATAAAAATAACCAAAACACTCGTTCAGAAACGCATTATGTCCCTCATTGTCGTTTTTGTATTCCATCATACGTCATTCTCTCGACCAGGAGACCAAACAATAGGCCAGCTATTTCCTTGCCAAAACGTCCTCCACACAAGACGATACCGTGCGTAGCAAATTAATAATTGCCAAAGCATAGAATGAAATCCTTTGCGGATACAATTGAGAACTCCATAATATGGGCTGCTCCCATATGGCCAGACGCTTAATTCCACCATCTACTGCGAACAACTGGACCGCTTGAAGCAGGCAATCGACCAGAAGCGTCCAGAATTGGCCAACAGGAAGGGAATTCGACAGATTTTTGAAGGGGATGGTGACTGGCGATGATAAATGGATCACATACGACAATATCAAGCGAAAACGGTCATGGATGAAGGCCAGTGAATCGTCCCAAACAGTGGCCAAGCCAGGATTGACGGCCAGGAGGGTTTTGCTGTGTGTTTGGTGGGATTGGAAGGGAATCATCCATTATGAGCTGCACTCATATCCAGACGCTTATTTCTACCATTTACTGCGAACAACTGGACCGCTTGAAGCAGGCAATCGACCAAAAGCGTCCAGAATTAGCCAACAGGAAGGGTGTAGTGTCCGACCAGGACAACGGCAGACCACACACTTCGTTGATGACTCGCCAGGAGGTACCGAAGCTCGGATGGAAGGTTTTATCGCATCCACCATATAGCCCGGACATAGCGCCAAGAGATTACCACCTGTTCCTGTCCATGGCGAACGCCCTTCGTGGTGTGTAGTTGAACTCAAAAGAGGCTTGTGAAAATTGGCTGTCCGAGTTCTTTGTAAATAAGGAGAGGGGCTTCTACGGGGGGATATTATGAAGTTGCCGTCTAGATGGAAACAGATTATTGAACAAAACGGCGCATATTTGAACTAAATCCGATTACTGTAACACTTTTGATGAAGCACTGAATGAAGAACAAAAAAGCGACAACTTTATATTGGGTGGAATATCTTCAATGTTTTATCACTGCACGCCGCAAGTGCTTGTCGGTATGACGTACCATGCTGATTGAATTTTGGTCCATAACTCTTCTTTATTTGTTGCTTTTTTAGCTCTAAGGGATTTTCTCACGATTCCCTACATGTTTTCCAGGGGTTTAAGGTCTGGAGATTGAGAGGGTCAGGTCATGGTCATAAATCCACGATTTATTACCTGTCACGATGTCATAGACATGTTTCGAAGCACCGCGAACGTATTTTTGGAGCATTTTTTCGACCAATCGACACGAGCCTTTTTGTTGAGCGATTGACAAATTGTGTGGGTTCCAACGCGAACAAATTTTTTTGACGGTCAAATGTTCATGCAATATTGAATGTATGCTGGTCCCTTCAATACCTAAGGTTGTCTCAATCTCTCGATAGGTCACATGACGATCTTGCAATATCAGTTGACGCACAGCATCAATGGTTTCCAAAACAACAACTGATTTTGGACAACCTTCACGATATTCGTCTTGGAGTGAACTACGACCTCGGTTGAATCCACCATACCATCGATAAACACTGATCCTTGATGGAGCTTCATCGCCAAAAATTGAATTAAGTTCATCGATGCACTGTTGTTGAGTTAATCCACATCGAAAGTTGTAAAAAATAATCGCAAGAACATTTAATTCCATTTTTTGGTCGAGATGAATCTTTTAAGTTACTGTAAACAAAACAAATAGTGCTCGTTTGTCAAAACGTTCTGAGTACGTATAACCTCAAAAATGTCAAACTTTACGATAGAGCTGGCAGTTTCCAGATTGCATCACTAGAATTGCCCAATCCCGAAATATAAAAGGCATATGAGCTACAATACAGTCCCACAAAAAATAGTCTAAAGGCGCTAAATCGCACGATCTAGGCGACCATTTGACCGGTCCCGAACGTGAAATAAAATGTTCACCGAACTCGCCTCTCAACAAGTCCATTGCTACGCCTGCTGTGTGGCATGTGCCGCCGTCTTGTTGAAACCACATGTCATGCAAGTCAAGCTCTGGCATTTTGGGCAAAAAAGAACTTGGATACCATCTCTCGGTGGCGCTCACCATTCACAGTTACGTTAGATCCGCATCATCTTTGAAGAAGTACGTTCAAATGATGCCACCAGCCCATAAACCGCACCAAACTGTGACTTTTTCTGGATGCATTGGTACCTCTTGCAATGTTTCTGGCTGATATTCTTTCCAAAATCGACAATTCTGCTTATTTACGTACCGATTGAGCCAAAAATGAGCTTCATCCATTTTTGACCATAAAATGGAAGAAGCGCGCGATGAACTTTTTTAACAGAGCACTCATTTTGATAATAAAATTCAATAATTTGCAAGCGTTGCTCGTTTGGAAGACGATTCATGGTTAAATTATAGACCAAACTGAAGACGTTTGACAGTAAAACAAAACACGAAATTTGCGTCAGCTGTTTAAATCAGTTTTGCAAAAAGATAATAGCTAACAAATCACCCTTTATAAGACACAAAAAACAATTAAGCTGGTCTTATTATTTTGTCCGAACGTTGAGGCAGTTCCTTCACATTTAAAGACAATTTTTTTGCAAATGTTCTTGTTTTCTTTAATTTTATTTGTTGAGAAGGAAGTGCCGTTACCAACAAAGAGAAATATGCAAACAGACGTCGTATTATATTTTATTTCAGTGAGAATAAGGTTAATGTTCGATGTCTTCCGTAGTGGTCTTATTGTTTTGTCCACCACTGTATTTTGTTTGCTCAGCAAGGGAACCATCTGAGCTACTTTTCCTGATAGTTGACTTTGTAACAGTATTTTTCAGAACGTTGGATCCTTGACAATATTATTAATTTCCGCCGCAATTGCTCTCGATGATTTAAAAGAATTTCTTTTTGCCAGTATCATAATACGGGAATCATCAGTTTACCTCTTGTTCCCTGTGATAGAATTCTGGAAAGCTCGTTGAACACAAAATTCACTGATCTTCCCAACTCGTTTTCCCTGTTGTAGGTAAAGGCTTCAGACCAACTCCGAGGTGAAGCCTCAATTCAAAGGGATCTTCTTTCTACTGACAATTTGTTCCCGACATTTATGGAACATCTTCATTTTGGTTTCCATCTTTTTTTTTGCTGCGATTTGACTTCTCAATTATTTTCGTTTTTTACATGCTTTATAAAAAGTGAAGCGGAATAGTTGGAAAAGAAACTGTGCGTGGGTTGTACAACTCCTATCTTCGCTGAGGAGTCCAAAACTGCCCTTGAAGCCGGTGGTGCGGAACCTAAAGATCCTTTAAAGTAGATCTAAGCAGAATTTAAGCAAGCATCCCACGAGCGCCTCTTCCAGTCATTCCCTCTAGTGATCGACTTGTACACAGTCGACCTTGAACCAGCAACCACCTTTTCCCCTGAAAACAACGCCATCATTATTTCCCGCTTTGATTACTGCCATCAATCTTGAGAGCCTGAGGTGTTGGGCGTGCTCAAACCTCCCATCATTGATTTAGTCTGTCACGACAGGTCATCGCCTTGTTTTCGGTAATTATTCATCTTCAAATTAAATTTTAATAGCTTCAAACAAGATTTTAACTAAATAAGTCGCCGGTTGAACGGCTTCAGGCAAAACTTGCTTTCAGAACAATTGAACAGAAGATTCCTTCCCTCGAAGAACTGACATTAATTCCAACTGGCTTTTCGTCACTCGATTTGACACAGAACATGTCAGTTCACAGTCCACTCGGACACATTGTGATCCATGTTCAATGTCGGCAAGTTTGCCAAAACTCAATGCAAAAGTCGCGCTTGCTCTGCGCAAACATTGACATTGCACACCAGGTCACCACACCATTTTCTGTCAACTCTCAGCTGACTATCAATCAGTCAGCTACCAAATCAGGCGCCTGACAGTCGGCATAACATTAACACAAAAATACCAGCTTCCACTCGCAATCCACAGAATTGAGAGAGCGACCATAATTGCAAAGTCATAAATTTTGCGTGGATTAGCGATCCATTTCGCCGCCGCGTCGCACCCGACCGAAAGGTTACACCCTTTTAAGCGTGTCGACTAGTTTTTCCTACATTCCGCTTGGCGGCGCAACATGAAAAGATCAAATGTGCTCCGCTCCGGTTGGCGTTGAATTTATGCAATCGCCGGCCACTTCTGTGCTGCAGTTGAACGCCCATTTTTGTGCGATCAGTTCACTGGCCCAAATGCATAATTCAGGAACGCAAAATTGCGCACACTTTGTGACCGGACGGGCCGCCGTTTATCTGTTTTGGTTCAGGAATGGCATTTATTAAAAATCGATTGGGTGGTGCTGCTGGTGCACAAGTTGGCAGTCTATCAGAGTGTGCGTGCGTGCGGCTACAAATTGAAAGCGAATGGGAATGGGAAGGGCTGTGGTGCGGAGTGTGCTCGAAAAGTGTGTCCGCGTTGCGGAGGTGTTGGTGATCTGGTTTTTTTCGAGTGGAAGGTAATTTGAGGCAAGTTTGCGCGAGGAGCGGTCTTGCGAATTGGGTCTCGTTAAAATGCAACAGTTGCTGATTCGTTTGGGGAATCCAAGCGAAAGATGTTTGGAAAGAACGCCTTTTTCAGTTCTCTGAACTGCTTCGGGCTAAGATTTATGAGCAGCAGCTTTCGATTTAAATGTGGCAAAGCTGGATTGAGTTGCAAGCCTTCGGCGGGCCGCAAGAAGTCAATCGTAAGTGAATGACAAGTTTGGTTTGAGGGGCAATGGTGGTGTCAAAAATAGAACGCAGACAGTCTGGCTGTATGATGCAAACAACGGACTTTGTGAAAGATAGCTTAAATGAAGCACAATGTCTAAGGCGGCACCACCAACCTTTCGTTATGTTTGTACGCCTTGTCGCTTGGTCAGTCCTCACTAAAAAAGCAACATTGCCAGTCCATCTCTTCCAATGCCTTCATTGCGCCTTGTTCACTGAGAGAAAAGGTCAAATGCTCAATTCGTGACCAAGGCCCCTCAACATTTGATTCCATTTCGGTGAGGCACCTGTTCGCCTTTCCATGACACAATTGCAGTTCCAGCTTCAGACACTTCGGCTCGGTACACAATTGCGACCATTTTCACCTTCACTTCTGGTGAAATCCCAATTCCCTTTTCAACCTTGCAGCGACCTTGCGTCGCTTGCCTGCACTCAGCTAATAATTTATCAAGCTCCCTCTTCGAATGAAAGTCTGGTGTCGTAATCCCCAGAGCCTTTCTATTTCATCCACGTCGCCAGTGTGCTTTCATGTCGCTCTCCCAAATCCCATTACTCGTGACAAAAGTGCGGTAAATTTGGACTGAGACCCAGGACAGCTGGTGCCAATCGATGTGGCGCTGTCTAAAGATGACACGATTTTCCAAGTTGCGAAACCCATCGCACGGATGAGCGGCACTTCTCACCACCACTGGCAGCCAGAGATGTTGCCCCTCACTGTGGTGTGATAATACCAACATTGACGTAGCATCTGATCTCTCACAGAGTGCGCATATTTAATTACCACAGCGAGTCTTGATGTCTTCCTTGATGCGGTCGACAGCCTGCTTTTGCTCCGTCCCGTCTGGGATCCGCCTCTTTCAGCGAGCTATTACGTAATTATATTATTTCCCTTTTAAACAATTTTCTCTGGGATACAAAAGGTTTGCGCTCTCAAGTAATTAAGTGACAGCGCCTTAGATGTCTCTCCGGTTGGTGGATGGAGGGGGGCGAAGCCAACTTTGGGTTTTTCTTCGTCTCCACTTCCTCACCTCACCCATGTTTGCAGGCAATTTCACACTTGACACTATCGCATCTTTACGTCTTCAGATTTTTTGCTCCCCTCCGCCAGCTTCGCCTCACCGGGGTCGACAATTCTCTTCCTTCTTCACGCTCGAGGTTGTGGCATGTGGCATGGCCCCATCCTCGCCGGGGAAGGGAACAACCGACCTAGGTGCACTGCCCTATGACAAAATATCGTTGCAAAAATTATATAACACTAACGGGGCTCCGATGTAAGAGTTACATACATTCACTCCAGTGGGAGGGGGTGTGCTTCTCTTCGGCGGCTGGTTAACGACAGGCATGGGCTGGAGCCCACTGCAAGTTGCGCTTGTACAGAGATAGTCGGTGGAGTGCGATGACGGTTGTGACAAGACAGAAAAGTGGCTGGGAACGATGATTGAGATTTAGACAATGCAGGGCGATGGCAGATTGACGGCCGAAATTGGTAAGATTTCAGAGTTGCCAGGGCGGACGGGAGAACTCTCAACTGAGTAAGAGATGGTGGAATTAGATCTCTTTTGGTCTGATTAACAAAAAAGTACGTTTGACGATCTGACATGCTACGATGGGAACAAACTTAATGAATTGCTGCCACGCGGGAGGAAGTTCTCAGCTCTAAGAACCGTTTAACTGGTTAGTTTGTTTTCCACAAATTATTTTCAGCATTTTTTTTTTTTTTGTAAGAAGCTTGAGCTGATACGAGTTGAGATTGACGAACGATTCTATGTGAGTATGTCGAGCAGCTGAGAATAAATATACAGAAACCACTGCAAAATTTCGATATTTTTGCTTCAAATAGATGGACTCCGCCGCCGTGGCTTAGTGGGAAGAGTGCGAACCTCACGCGTCGAAGGTCCAGGTTCGATTCCCGGCTTAAAACCTCGAATTTTTCACGACACATCTTCCTTCGAGCTGCTGACAACACGGAAAGAGTAATAATTATCTAAAAAAAAGAACTTCTCAATTTTCCCTGTTTGGAGTCGGCAAAAAACTGTGGGTTCCTTCTACTCGTGAGAGAACAGGAGCGCGCACAACACAAGTCGTTGATAAGCAAGTAGGCTCTGATCCCCCTATTGACTGTTGCGGCATTGAGTTTTAGAAGGATTCAGCCCAGCAGATGTCGAGTCGGAGTGTTTTCTCGAAGAAGCATAACTCAGAGCTAGGTTATGGAATGTTTTGATATTGTACGCCAAAGCACTCCGCAGACTGCTTATTAAAAGCGATTAAGTGAGAAGTACGAAGGTTGCCCTTTATATTTCGGGATTGGGCAACCCTAGTGTTGAAATCTGGCAACTGCCAGCTCTTTCATAAAGTCTGACATTTTGGAGGTTATACGTACTCAGAACGTTTTGACAAACGAGCACTATTTGTGTTGTTTACAGTAACTTAAAAGATTCGTCTCGCCCAAAAAATGGAATTAATTATATATATATATATATATATATATATATATATATTATGCAGGGGAAACTGTCTTTCCTTCGTCGGCTTTTTTGGTCACTGTTGATTTTCAATGAAACTAGGTTATTTCATTGTTATTATCCCAACGTTTCGGCAGGGATTGCTGCCTTCATCAGGGGATCTTTTTTATTGAAACAATAAAACAAATTGTGTTACATACCTGCATAGTGACAATGCAATTTTACAAGTGGAAAACAACTTACATTAATTGTATTGCTTTTACAAATGGATGTGGATGTTGGTCTAAATGTTCTTTAAAATTATCACAAAAAAACCAAATTCACAATGAAACAAAATATTGAGCACTTCCGTGTGTGAAGATTAGTCAAGAATGATTTGAAATTTAAAATTTGATTTAAATACAATATGTCTAAGCCGTTACAAGTGCTGAATATACGGCAGATATGTTCTGTATGTCGTGTTTCCTATTCATATTGTTGTTGGTCTTGATTATGTGCAGGGTTTCCAGAGTGTACCTTGTGCTAGTATGTTTTTCCGTTTGCAGGATTTTGACGTCATCAAGGTCGGGTAGATCGTTAGTCTGGACGCAGTGATTAGCTAATGCTGTTTTGACTGAATTCTTGTTGTTGATGTCTGAATTATGACCAGCTAGTCTTTGACGAAGAAACTGTTTGGTGGTACCTACGTAGCATAAGTTGCAGGATTCGTTGTCATTGCCCTTACAGATGATTTTGTAAACAAGGTCAGTTTTGGTTCCTTTGTCTATATCTGGTTTGAGTCTGGTGAAAACCGATGCTAGTGTACTCGAAGACTTGAACGCTATTTTATTATTGTCACAGCTACCATCAAATATATTTTTAAAATTTGTCGACAATGTTGGGATGTACACCATGCTTTTATAGATATAATCTACTGTGGTGATTGTCTGTGTTTCGGAGTGTATGTTGTGTTTGTATTGTGTTATTAAGTTCCTAATAACTTGCGTCGGATAACCATTGTCCATGAGGATGTCTGTGATAATTCGTTCGTTTTTTTAATGGAACTTACTGTCACTTAGCTTGAACACTTTTTTAACCAAGTTGGAAGTTGTGTTGATTATAATGTGCTTGGCTTGGTTGGAGCGATAGTTGACTAGTCTTCCTGAAGCTGTGTCTTTTTTGTACCAGTCGAAACAAAGATGGTCATGTTCCTGATGAATTTTAAGGTCAAGAAACGCTATTGCGTTCATCTTTTCATATTCTACTGTGAATTTTACTTTATCATTAAAATTGTTAAGAGCAATTAGCAAACTGATCCCCTGATGAAGGCAGCAATCCCTGCCGAAACGTTGGGATAGTAACAATGAAATAACCTAGTTTCATTGGAAATCAACAGTGACCAAAAAAGCCGACGAAGGAAAGACAGTTTTCCCTGCATAATAATAACTGATTTGGTGAATTTTAACAAACAACTTTATATATATATATATTTATATATTAATATATTGTTTTTCCTTAACCCATTCTTTCAAAGCTTTAATGACTATTTTTTCAAATACTTTCCTTGTGCAAGGAAGAAGACTTATAGGCCGCAGATTCGTCGGTATGGTGGACCTTGTCCCGTTTCGGGATAGGCTGTACTACAACTGTTTTCCAATACGTCGGGTAATATGCATTACTCAGAGCATTGTTGAACAGAGTTGTGTATACATCCACCGCCTCAGAGACAGTTTTTTGCCGACTCCGAACGGTGAAATTTGATGAGCTTTCTTGGACAGTTATTAGTGTTGTCAGCAGCTGGAATGAGGTGGTGCCATGAAATATTAGAGGTGTTCAGCCGGGAATCGAACCTAGACCTTTCGGCGTGTGAGCGTCGCACTCTACCCACTACGCCACGGCGGCAACGTAAGATGCCCACGAATATTCTGTCAGCTCAAGCAGCTTCGCCTTGACCAGATCTAAGTTTCTCCTATGGGCTGGAGATTGATAAGCGGTGAGTAGAAGAGCCGATGTGCACCATTTTCAAAGTTAAGTAACTTAACAGGTACATATTTTCTATTTTCATTCGACAGGGTTCGGTCTAAAGTTGAAAATAACCGAATGTCTGTTTCATTTTCTGTTTCACCTTCTGGTAAAGCTTCTGGACTTATTTTCATAGCACCTCACCCCCGGTACATGTTCCAATCCGTTTTTCTTTGTTCATACAGCGCTGTTTTGATCTTTCTGTCACCAAACTGTGACTTTCTTGTGGGTGGTGTCAGAAAGCCTAGCCCAGAGACAGGTGGCGTCTTGACAACATTTCAATTTTCTTCGGTGTCAAGAGCAGACAAAATCAGAGTTTCAGGAAAATGCGGAAAGCAAATGAAATGGATGGCCGAAGGAAAATCAGAAAACGTCCTTCAATTTTTTGCTTGTATCAGGAAGCACTTAACATTCAAAAAGACCTGCAGAATGATCGCTTTGAAGATAGATGGATGCTCAAAATGGGTTAAAATTTCTGTTTCCAATATACCCCATATTGGCAGAAATTTGAGATCAACCCATTGTGAGCATCGTACTGTCTTCGAAGCAATCATTCTGCAGGTCTTTTCCACAAGCAAGAGGTGAATTAGCCTGTATGGAGAAGCTGAAGGACTTTTCGAAAGACTGATCTTGGATTCGAAGTTTTTGAATTTTTGGCGTTCAAGGTACCCGGCGGAGAAAATTCAACTACTCACTCTAGAGATAGCATGCCCCTTATCAATCGTCTTCGGATAAAAAACTTAAAACGACTAGATCGTGCAAAGGATACAGTTTACACTGTTTTTTTCACGAAAAGTCCTTGTTTCCGTATCATTGGGAACAGGCAACAGAGAACACAACCACTTCAGATCACGACAGACTCAGAGATGACGCACGCTAGTGCGTGCACTTGACAACTGAGTGGAAACTTTCAGAAAAAGGGTTGTCTCAGGATTACGATTAGCTCATACATGCAGTTGTGACAGGCCCTAGTCATAGTCTGAAGTGTGATTAAAGTCAATTAGATTCGCGAACGTTTTCACAAAATACGTTGAGTTGAGTCTTTCTCTGACCACTCCTCTTTAAAGATCCTCTACAAAAATTATCCCCTCTGTAGAACTTCAAAAGTCGTTGTTTACCTGATGGCACAGTCAAATTCTCACAACCGTTCTCATGAATGCTCACCTCTGACCTTAGAAACCTCCCCTTTGGCAATTCATCTAGACGTTATCTTAAGTGGAATCCGAAATGGGTATCGCATCGAAAGTGCCAAGCAGCCGGAGCCGGAGATCCTCTTTCCCCATTGAATGATTGCCAGTTGTGGCAATAAATTCTCGACCGATATTCAACAGGGACTCTTCCAGTCCTGCTCCTGACAATCGCTGAGCCGTCTCTCAAGCTGTTAAGAGCTGTTCCTAATCGGAGAGCAATAAACTTATCCGATAATCGCTGACAAATGATACTTAGTCCTTGTCATCGTCGTTGTCGCCGTTCACTTGTCGAACGAATGTGTTATTCTCTCGCTCAATGAATCACAGGACGCAATCGGCACCCACCACCGCCCACTGGCCATTATCAAGTAAATTAAGTTTTCCTCTTCCCGGCAGTGAAACATCTTCTTTAACTCAACCGGTAAGGCAATTAACTTAAAAGCCTTCATATGCTTATGTCTGCTTTGTTATGAGACGACGTCCCGTGAAGGAGGGAGGAACAGGCGGCGTTATCCCTCTCCTTCCAACCGCAGAGTTGGGCAAGTCATTGAAATTCCTAAAAAAATATATACAAAGCGCACTCCGCTGACATTGAAACACGTCTTCCATCCCATTTCACGTCCTTGAGTGCTTTGATACGTGGCATCCTCCCCCAATTCCATTTGGTGCTGGCACGTTTCTGAGAAAATTGGGACACTCAGCAACACCCGCACACACAGAAACGAAACCTTAAAAAATGCAAAAAGATTAATCCATCCCCAAGACAGGCGTCTGGTGATCTGATCGAATGTCCTTTGGGGCCGCTACGGCGGCCAGCGACGTATGCACAGGTTGCAGACACACGCCCAACAGTAACAACCATGACAACGAGCTGTGCAAAGGAAACTCCAAACCAGCCTCATCGCCACTGAAATGGGCAACACGAGCGGCACTTTCGACCCCCGACGACAAAGCAACACAAAAAATGAAAAAAAAAAAAAAAAATGTCCGCGACGAGAGGACATTGCAGTGCACACAGGAGACCCCTGTAACCTTCACGTCGTCGTTGTGATGAGCAACCTGAGGATTGTAATTTGCAAAATGTCTCATGTTACACGAGACGTGTGTGCTGGCAGACAAACAAACAGACGAATGGAGGGAGGGAAACTATTTTCCAGATGACGCCTCTGTCCACCGGCCACCGGTAGATGAGTTGCTGCCCCACACCCGCCCGCGGAAAGGAGGCTGCGCACTGCAGACCTCCGAGTCTTCTTTTTCGCCTTCTCCGGGTGACTCCCATTACATTGTCTTCGACTACGTCGGGAAAAGGGTTGCCAACAGGTTGCTAATCCCTGACGACGGAGTATGAGGAAAGGCGACGATAGCGCCACCACCGCGAGGAACAGATGAATAAACTCAATTACAGCTAAGAAGGACAAAAGAGACTAAGCCATGTTGGAGAGACGTTTACGTACGAGATTATGAACTTTCTCATTAAATGTTGACGTAAGACAACTTTGCCTTGAATAGGCAAACTGAGATGATGGTTAGTGGGAAGTCCTGTGCGTCTGTGGTGCGTCAGGAGATTCGGCACAGCGTGTGGCACGGTGTCTGTTGTACAATTAAAAACTTTCCTCATCGCGCCATCATCATTGTTGTTCGGCAGTGCTATCGACTAAGAGAGTCGGGATGGGCTGATGAACGAGGCGGCGCAAGAGAAGGCATTGCCATTGTCGCGGACAATGTAGATATAATCGAGTATGAAGAGGGAACCAAGTCAGAAATTAAGAAACTTCCAATCCAGCCGAATGAATGTACGATGAATGGCAGTAACAAAGTTTTCTGTTTACATTCTGAATCAAGAAGAACGAGAGGAGTGGATGGTTGTTTATGGGGAACGGAAAAAAGAGAGAGAGACGACGATGAGAGCGAATCCGATTTTTTTATCCTTCAATCCAAATTTTAGGCATTTTTAAGGACATTTCGATCTTCAGGTGCGTGAATGGGGGCCTCGAGTTGCTTCTCAAGTCGAATAGGTATTGGTGCGAAGCCGAAGTTGGGGGAGTAGTCGTGAGAATTACAGACTGGACGGATTGCGTGTTCTAAGAAGAGTTCTGATCATCGGCTGGGAATCTAACAACGAGCCTGTTCGTTCAATTTTGCCACACGGAGGTGTTGGTAAATTTATTGCTGTGATCCATTTTTTTTTTCTTTCGTGAATTCTGAATTCGATTGCATTACGAATAATCTCGAAGAAGGCGAAGGCAAGTTTTCAGTGGTGACGAGGGGTGAGCTACGGGAGGAGCTCCGAGAGGAGCTTAAGAAGTTGGGCTTGGAACAGAGCGTCTAGCAACGTCTGCTAGACGCAACGAAGCTAAGAATGCAATGGCTCTGCCGGTCTTCTTCAAGAAGGCAACGATTCTGGTCGTCTTTGTCAGGAAGAGAACCATTCCGGCCGTCTTCGTCAAGAAAGCAACGATGGAGGATGGGATCGGTAAAAGGAGTGAGCTGCAGGAGCTGCAGGAAATGCAGGAAAAACTCGCTACACTACTCACTTCTCATCAAATAATTGTCGAGGCGGTAAAATGTGATCCGATATGACGCTGGGAGGTGGAACATATTCCAAAGAGGTGCCAATTCGTAGTATCAGTCAGAGAACTAGATGTTATGGGAATGAATATATGTTTTGCGATGTAACGGAACTCGATTATAAGCATTTGCAGTGAGCTCTTCCAAGTCCTCGAACGGGAACAGTGAAGGTCATAAAGCGTATTTATGAACTAAAGGAAGAGCTTGTCCTGAGGGGCGCTACAACAAAGCTGGGAGGCGTTGCGCAATTCTGGAGTTAGGGCACCACGTGGGAATCACTGGATGAATTTTCCTCAACTGATGATGAAGCCGATGTCCACGATTGGCTTCGCGAGCGCAAACAAAATTTGGCGGCGACACGGAAGATGAGGGGAGGAAACGCATTTGGAGGAAATCTCAGTGATGCGTAGGTGGTAAAATTCATTATTCGGGGCATATTAGATGTTGAAGGCCTGGAGTCCTTCAGTGTCTTAAACCACAATTTATCAACGCTATTCTTTAAAGGGAGAAGGACCTCAACCAACTTGGAGTGCGCAACTGGAGACAGCTGGCGAAAGATCGTGCTGGCTGGAGAGGCATGTTGGTTGAGGCCCAGGTCCACCCCGGACTGTAGCGCCACAAGAAGAAGAAGAAGAATTCTTTAAAGGGTACGGTCGGTTACGGGCTTAAGAATTAAGGAAACCTCAGCAACATCCACGTCCGTCTCGGAAAGTGGGACAAGCTATTACCGGAGATGCGCCACACAGTGGTGCCATTGAATGGGGGACACCGAAATAAATTTTTACTTTTGAACCCGATGACCGACTTTGATGGAATTTGAATATAGTATCAGTGCCGTAAGAATCCCCTGCTGAGAAAAAATGGTTGGTAAAGCATAAAAGATTAGAGAGTAATATTAAGGCAAGAAATTGAAAAAAAACACAGACTTTTGTTGATTATTTGCATAAAAAAAATATTAATAATAATTTACGAGAGTAAATTTAGGCTCAAAACAAAGCCGGAGTTTATACTTATGGATAAAAATTACTTCCAATGCTATTTCCATTCATACTTATGGAGAAAATTACTTTCAATACTATTTACACACTTTTGTTGTAAAAAATTGTTAAATCAGAATTTAGTGTACCAAGGCTTGTGCTTCACTACTGTGAGGGAGTGAATTCTATGTTTTCGGTTCGTGTCTCAAATATGTTATCCATGGATCAGATTATACCAACATTTGATGAATTACATCTTCATTCGTTGCCGAACGAGAAAATTGTCAGCTTTTATGAACTCCGTAGTGCCTCTAATCCTTATTTAGACTTTCCAGGGCCTCCTCTGACAATAATCCGAGAGTCTGCTGTCATATCATACATATATCTGCCCGTGGAACAGAATTTTATTAACCGTTGCTGGCCTATACCATAATAATATTAATTGTTGGCGCGACAGTCCACAGGGGGACCAGGGCCCAGCTTGCTCATCAACTAGTCGTGTTGTGCGTGCTACTGTTCTCTCACGAGTAGAAGGGACCTACAGTTTTTTGCCGACTCCGAATGGCGAAGTTTAAGAAGCTTTCTTAGACAGTTATTACTCTTTGAGTGTAGTCAGCAGCTCGAAAGAGGTGGTGCCATGAAAAATTCGAGGTGTTCAGCCGGGAATCGAATCTAGACCCTTCGGCGTGTGAGCATCACACTCTATTCACTACTCCACGGCGGCCACGCTGGCATATAATACCAGGGGTAACAATTTATAGCCATAGCTGCATTTCACTGGGTATAAGCTTCAAAGTTCTCCGCGTTAATTCAATAATTGCTGGATATTATCTCAAGGATGACGCTGAATCTTTTTACAAGTTGCACACCTTTTTCTGTAATTTCTGCTGTTGATGAAGGATTCTCGAAAAATCTTTGAGAAATGTTGTCACTATTAGCAGCACCCGTTCATTGCTTAAAAATTTCTACTTTTGATGTACTTCTGTTTAATCTGGTTTTCCCTCTCTTGATGGAAAGGCAGTGCAGGTTTTGTTGTTCTCCATGCGTTAAAAACCAAATTATAAGCTACATGCATATGTGTAGTACGTACTCCATGAACTTGATGCAGGCATGTAGAGGGGAAATGCATAATTTTTGAGCTTCTTCATTGCTTGTTTTTGTTCCAAGTAGCGTTAAGCATTCATCTCCGCAGGTCTCGCACCACAAATAAAACATGAACTTGCAGAAGACGTGCTTGTTACATCCTGCACTACATTACCATCAGTCGTGGAGAACTGCAATTCATGTATTACTTCGCTTACACTTAGTTGCTTTACTTGCAATTATTGTTTTATGAAAATTCCGAATTTTGTTTTCAACTTTTGATCTCTGTTCACGTATTAGGTCCGTAGTTTCTTCTTCTTTGGTTGTAAATTTTCCGTTCTACACTATCGTGTGGAAGTCGGTAGAGGATTTTTCCAAATTTCACTACTCAAATCCGATTTCATCAATTACACCGTTACCAACGTTGTCATGAATAAACAGGAATCCGATCTACTCGAATCTTCAGTTGATTATAATAATAATAATTGTTGGCGCTACAGTCCAAAGGGGGACCAGGGCCTAGCTTGCTCATCAACTGCTCGTGTTGTGCGTGCTACTGTTCTCTCACGAGTAGAAGGGACCTACAGTTTTTTGCCGACTTCGAATGGCGAAGTTTGAGAAGCTTTCTTAGACAGTTCTTACTCTTTGAGTGTAGTCAGCAGCTCCACAGAGGTGGTGCCGTGAAAAATTCGGAAAACTGGTGTTGAACTGGGAATCGAACCTACACCCTTCGGCGTGTGAGCGTCGCACTCTACCCACTACGCCACGGCGGCTACCTAAAGACAAAGTTTGATTATGTTTGCTTAAATTCCCTTAACCCAGAAGACCCTTCACAACCTCACCTGGTCGAAAGTTCAAAACTAACATTTTTTTGCGATTGGAACATAGTGCAATCGTATTCATAAGCCTTTCTGCAGTGTGGTCAAGTGCTTGTTGAAGTGGAGTTTGAGCTTTAACTTCAGCTTTGTAAATCTATAAATCTATAAAACAGTAATAAACACAATAACATTTATTACTGTAACACCTCCATAACCTACGAAGGTTGCTTTGCATATTTCGGCATTGGGCAACCCTAGTGTTGCAATCTGGCAATTGCCAGCTCTATCGTAAAGTTTGACATTTTTGAGGTTATACGTACTCAGAACGTTTTGACATACGAGCGGCATTTGTGTTGTTTACAATAACTTAAAAGATTCATCTCGCCCAAAAATGAAAATTAATCGTGAAAATGTTCGTGCGATTATTTTTTACAGCTTTCGACGTGGATTAACTCAACAACATTGCATCGATGAACTTAATCCAATTTTTGGCGATGAAGCTCCATCAAGAACCAGTGTTTATCGATGGTATGAGGAATTCAACCGAGGTCGTAGTTCACTCCAAGACGAATTGCGTGGAGGTCGTCCAAAATCAGTTGTTCTTCTGGAAACTATTGATGCTCACCGCCGAAGGTCCAGGTTCGATTTTCGGCTGAACACGCCGACCAGCTTCCTCGAGTTGCAATTACACTCAAACAGTAATAACTGTCCAAGAAAAAGTTTCTTAAAACTTCGCCGTTCGGAGTCCGCAAAAGACTGTAGTTCCCTTCTTCTCGTGAGAGAATAGTAGCGGGCACAACACGACTAGTTGATGAGCAAGCTGGCTCTGGTCCCCCTGTGGACTATAGCACCACCCAATTATTATTATTAATCTTGAGAAAGGCGAAAAGATTAACAGCGAACACTACATGGCAAGATTGGTGCATTTGAAGGAAGAAATTGCTAACAAAAGGTCCCATATGAAGACAATGCAACGTGTCACAAGCGGATGGCTTCTTCTTCGTTTTGTAGTGGCGCTACAATCCGGTGTGGACCTGGGCCCCAATCAACATGCCTCTCCAGCCAGCACGATCTTTCGCTAGCTGTCTCCAGTTGCGCACTCCAAGTTGGTTGAGGTCCTTCTCCACTTGAGTGCGCCACCTTAGCCGAGGCCGTCCTCTGTTGCGTTGTCCCAATGGCTAGGATTGAAAGACTTTTCGGGCCGGAGCAGTGGTGTCCATACGCTCTACATGGTCTAGCCATCTTAAGCGTTGTATTCGTAGACGCTTGAACAGGCGCATGTTGCTGTACAGCCCATAGAGTTCGTTACTACATTTTCTCCTCCAGATGCCACGAACGCAAATAAGACCAAAAATCGCACGCAAAATTTTTCTCTCGAAAAGACAAAGGGCTTCCTCATCCGCCTTTGCTAACGTCCAAGATTCCACGCCATAAAGTAGGATGGGGATGATCAAGCTGTTATATAAAGCTAGTTTAGTCCTTCGAGAGAGGGCTTTATTACTCAATTGCCTCTTGAGCCCAAAGAAACAGTGATTGGCAAGAGTGATTTTGCGTTTGATTTCGGTACTGATGTTGTTGTCCCTGTTTGCCGCGGAGTCGAGATAGACGAAGTCCTTGACTGCGTCGAAGTTTCTGCTGCCTAGTGTGGATGCGGACAGAGCATCGTCCGAGACGTCGATGTTGTGTGTCCTTCCTTGATGACAGCATGTATGTAATTGTACCGTCATTTACCGCCAGACCCATTTCAGCCGCTTCCGCTTCAATGCCAGCAAACACCTCATTGACGGCTGTGTTTGTGCGTTCACATCAATGTCATCAGCGTAAGCTAGCAGTTGAACTGACTTCTAGAAGATCGTGCCTTTGTTGTTGACTTGTGAGTAACCCACGATCTTCTCATAAATTATGTTAAACAAGGCACATGACAGTGCGTTGCCTTGACTAAAATCGTTTTTGATATTGAAGATCTCGCTGAGTTCGCTACCGACCTTGACGGAGCTCCGAGAGTTCTCCATAGTCGTCCTACACAATCTAACGAGTTTAGTAGGAATGCCAAAACTAGACATGGCACTGTGTAACTCGTCTCTATGTGCAGTGTCACATGCTGCCTTAAAATCGACGAATAGGTGGTGAGTGTCGATTTGTACTTCTTGAGTCTTTTACAGGATCTGCTGTTTATGTGAAGATCTGGTCTATTGTGGACTTCCCTGGTCTGAAACCACACTGATAGGGACCTATCGGGTCATGGACACACGGTTTCAGACGCTCACACAATACGGCAGAGAGGATCTTGTATGCGATGTTGAGGGGACTAATCCCTCGGTAGTTGGCGCAGTCAAAGGGGTCTCCTTTCCTGTGAACCGGACAAACGACGCTGAGATTCCACTCATCGGGTATGCTTTCCTCCGACCATATCTTACAGATGAGCTGGTGCATGCGCCTAACCAGGTCATCTCCAGCTCCTTTAAATAGTTCTGCGGCCAGTCTATCCGCTTCAGCAGATTTGTTCGACTTCAGCTTGGATGTTGCTATTCTCACCTCATCTTAGTCGGGGGGAAGGATTTCTTGTCTATCGTCTTCCAAATTGAGTTTAACATTCTGCCTAACAGCGGAATTTGGGCTGTCATTGTTGTTAAGGATTCTGCAGAAATGATCCTTCCAGGTTCTCAGCATAGACTGTGACTGTAGAGTTTTCCATTTTGATGGCACAATGGCAAATGGCACGAATTAGGCTTGAAATTGATTCCGCAGCCCCTGTATTCTTCAAATCTGGCCCGCTGTCGCTGGACTTCTGCCTCTTTTCGGACCTCAGACAAATGCTCGTCGAACAAAATTTGACTCGAATGAGGAGGAGATCACAGAGACTGAAGCCTAGATTGAGGCCAAAGGTAAATCGTTCTACAGAAAAGGTATCGAAATGTTAGAGCGGCGTTGGACTGATTGCATCACTCTTGAAGGAAACTGTGTTGATGAATAAAGTCGAATTTCGTCTAGAAAATGTGTTTTTATTGTGTCTTATTGAATGATGTGTTATTTCGAGTTTTCAAAAAAGTTGATTTTTCCGTTGGAGCTTCTTGGGGCACTTCTGCTATGCTCCACCAAACATGGAGGTAACAGATTACTCAATAAGTCCCGGGACATATAGGGGGCGCCACTAACACAAAACATTAATTAAATAATAATTTTTTTTGTTAGTGGCGCCTCCTTTATGTCCCGGGATTTATTGACTGATGTGTTAATTCCCGCAAAAGGTGGCCCTAACAAAAAATTTGCTAGAAAACTGGTAGTCAAAATTAAAAAACTGTTAATGCGGCTTGAAGGTTGAATAGAGGCCCTCTCAAATAAATTTAACATCTTGTAGCAAGATGTCTTACTTCGAAAAATATGATAATTTAAAAAAAAATGTAAAATTTTTAAAAAATCAAAGTTTTAACTTTGATGTAGTCGTACACCGAAACGGCTCATTAGAAGTCATCGATGAACTTAATTTGATTTTTGACGGTGAAGCTCCATCAAGGAACAGTGTTTATCGATGGTATGGTGAATTCAAACGATGTCGCAGTTCACTCCAACACGAATTTCGTGAAGGTCGTCCAAAATCAGTTGTAGTTCTGGAAACCATTGATGCTCACACGCCGAAGGTCCAGGTTCGATTCCCGGCTGAACACGTCGACCAGCTCCTTCAAGTTGCAAAAACACTCAAACACTAATAACTGTCCAAGAAAAAGCTTCTTAAAACTTCACCGTTCGGAGTCGGCAAAAGACTGTAGGTCCCTTCTACTCGTTTGAGAACACTAGCATTTTTTCATTCTAGGTTCTCAAATATGTACAATCGGAAAACCAATACCACTTTACCGAGAAAATTATTTAATTTGACGTATTTTTTTTCCGCTGGGACAGCACTGTGCGCCGGTTTCGAACATATTTAAGCTGCTTCCGTTGCCAACAGCTGGGACACTATCCGATGGCACGTGAGTAAGTCCAATAGGTCGCACGAGACCTCAAGGATCAATTTAGCTTATTGTAAAGGAAGGCGCCTCAGAGTCTGTTAAGGTGGGGACAGTGAGTGGACACCGCATCAAAACATTTATTGCTCCTGGGAGCGATTGTGTTACCATTTGGCGGATTATTGCCGAAAAGGCGCCCATCAACTGAATCAAAGAGAGGATTCGATGGGCGAGCATGCAAAAAAGTTGAACGAGTCCACGATGGGGGTTTCCGTTGACACGTTGGCAGCCTAGTTTATCGAAATTACTTTTTGTTGGAAGTACAAAGGTGACTTTTTATAAGTCTGGACATGTGCATACAGTAAAGTCTTGATTTATGTTCGGTTTCCTCCTATTTCGTCATCTCAAAAACCCCCAAATCACCTCACACACTGCACCCACTCTACAGCCCTCCAAAGCAACTGATCCCTGATTCAATATTAAACTCCTTATCTACAACGCAGAACCGCCTTTCTGGTGACACACTTTAATTCCCGCCCGAAACGAAACTTTAACACCGTTCACGCACTCGGTCGCGGATGATTGTGTGATTCCCTCCCAAACGAATGTCCCATGTGCTCGGTATCTCCACGCTAATCCGTGCTTCCCATGAGCAATTATGCTCTGACCTGCGTCTAATCGAAACCGTGACTGCACGGGTGTTGAAAATTGAATGTTATGTGGACGAAAAAAAATTGAAATTCTGTCACGATAACCCAACCTGACCTATCGTCGACTTGAGATTCAAAGAAATTCCTAGTAAATAGAAGTGATAATGTCGCCTCTTATCACTGGATTAGCGTCGTGGGGCATCTAAGTGCTTGCGATTGGATTCTCTGGGATCTACGTCGTAGGTTTGTTTGTACTTTGAATTGTTTGAAGAAATTCTTTTCAATTTCAATTCCTTCCAATACTGCAGCGCACAGCCATCAATCGCTACAAAGTATGAAAGTGATTCACTGGCGGCATGATTCACAACTTTGCGCCAGTGCTTGATTTGCAAAGCAAACCGAAAGCAAAAGTGGGGCAAATCTAAGCAGACCGTGCATTCAATCGAATTCGCACCCGATTGAAGTCCCACAGGGTGTCCCGGTTTTCGCTTCCCTCACACGCGATCTGCCTGCGGGCCTTTCTGGCAAAACTCAAACAAATTAGTCGATCAATTGTGCATGAGCTCATCATCCTCGCGCTTGCATTTCTCTGGCAATAGCGCATCAAGTATTTACTGAGGAATTCGCCTCCTCCGCGCTGTGCGAAACAGGCAGACTTCACAGATTTAGGCCTTCTAGACCAGAGTGACGGGCCGTTCATCTGATGTCCGCCGAAATTACCCGTTGCCCCAACACTTCGCATATGCACGCCTGTGCAGCGTGTTGCAATGTGCAGCGGACTCGGGATTGAATCATGCGAGTGGCATTTGCCAGCCGCCAGCCTTTGTTCGCCGGGATGGAGTGTCAGCACCGCTCTGCTACTGGAGGAGTGGCAATTGGAATTTTTAGCTTACGCTTCGCCTCAAAAAAATTCTTGCCGCGCAACGCATTCTGTTCAGCACAGATGGCATGTGAAACGCGGCTGCTGAGAATAGCTGTGGCGGTAGTGGGTCGCTCGTGCCTGGTGAAGGGGTGTGGGAACTTGCGCTTTGACGCGTCAAAAGTGATGCAACGTGTCACCGCTATGCAGAAAAGAGAAAGGAGATCTCTAATCCGACTGGTGACTAATCACAATTCCCCCTCCAACCAGTTTGAAAGCGACAAGACGCAGTCCCCAGTTGGCACTGGGAATAGGTGACAACCCGGCCCAGTGACCAATACAACGACCAGCGCGTGGCGAATTATGACGCAGATGTTTGCTTTAATGGCGACACGGGCGTCGATGCAAAAGGAAAAACACACGAACCTGCTTCACATTTCCCGGCGGCTTTGACGGAATGGGAATTGTGTCTCCCCACTCACGCTGACCTCCGCCGGGCAGCGTTACTATTCCGTCCTTGACATCAGTCTGCCGAGAGAGGATATCGCTGTGGGGTGGCCGTGGTTCGTGTGCGACATTGAATTCCGTGGCAAAGCGAAGGCGGAAAAAAATCGAAACATAACAAGCAGACAATTTAGACGAAGTCCCCTGTGTCCTGTGTAGGTCGGTAGCTACGTCGCCGTTGTCGTTACATGTGCGATACATGTCCGCACTCGATGGGGGATGCGGTCTGAGGGTCGATAGCCTGGCGAGAAGGTGAGGCCGGGCAATGGCACCGAATAATTGCACAATTCTGAAAACCGCTTGTTCATTCGACTGGGCCACCACATGTGCGGCGTCGTGAATTACGTTGCCACACATTGGGAAAATGGTGGCGGGGGGGCTATTGGGTATCAAAGTGGTTCAATGGCCTTTGGATGTGCAATAACATCAACCGAGGGGGGCGCTTTTCGATCAAGAACTTCATAAGGGCGATTAACTTGAATTGGAAGCTGTCGCCACCCCCACCTTCGGTTTAAAGACTTTGATTGGCACTGGACGTTTGAAAAGAGATTTGTGGAGGAAAGATGGTGGTTTCCCTGTTTCCTTAAAAAATTTTGGTTATCTTCTGAAACTGTGAGGAATGAAAGCGTTGACGTGGAACAAGGATGGCACTCAGTTAGAGATTTAATTTTTCATATTTTTGTAAAAAAAAGTGATGCATATGCAAAGTACATTACCAACATTAAGATTGCCACCTGCACGGGTTTCTCACTTCACTGCTTTAACAGGGCTTGTAAAGGGTGATTTTTAGCTATTATCATTTTTGCAACACTGCTTTAAACAGCTGACGCACGTTTCGTGTTTTGTTTCACTGTCAAACGTCTTCAGTTTGGTGTATAATTTAACCATGCAAATCTTACAAACGAACAACGCTTGCAAATAATTGAATTTTATTATCAAAATGCGTGCTCTGTTAAGTTCATCGCGCGCTTTTTGCATTTTATGCTCAAAAATGGATGAAGCTCATTTTTGGCTCAATGGGTACGTAAATAAGCAGAATTGTCGATTTTGGAGTGAATATCAGCTAGAAGCATTGCAAGAGCTACCAATGCATCCAGAAAAAGTCACAGTTTGGTGCGGTTTATGGGCTGGTGGCATCATTTGAACGTACTTCTTCAAAGATGATGCGAATATAACGTAACTGTGAATGGTGAGTGCCACCGTGAGATGATATCCAAGTTCTTTTTTGCCCAAAATGCCAGAGCTTGACTTGCATGACATGTGGTTTCAACAAGACGTTGGCACATGTCATACAGCAGGCGAAACAATGGACTTATTGAGAGGCGAGTTCGGTAACAATTTTATTTCACCTTCGGGACCGGTCAATTGGCCGCCTAGATCGTGCGATTGAACGCCTTTAGACTATTTTTGTGGGGCTATGTTAATGCTCATGTCTATACAGACGATCCCACTTCATTGACGCATTGGAAGACAACATTGAACCATTTATTCGTGAGATACCTGCCGAAATGTTGGAAAGATTATGCCAAAATTGGACTAAGTGGATGCACCATTTGAGGCGCAATCAAGGTAAACATTTGCATGAAATAATCTTCAAACATTAAATTATATGAACCGTACTATCGAATCAAATAAAGAATTCATGCATTTTTCTGAATTTTATGTGTTTTCTATTTTTTTGAAAAACTTTCTCATAGTTTTTAAAAAATCACCCTTTACAACAGTGTTTTGCGTACTGAAAAAAAAGCGATCAACTTGATGGTTGTATTAGAATTAAATGGATTCAACTCAACTGCAAGAAGAGGAGGAAGACTCCTCAGACAGAAATTTTCTCAAATCCCCTTGCCTCTGGTCAGCCCAAAAGATGCTCTATCGAACCTAAATGGCTCACAACAGCCACACACGACAGCGGCTAATATAGGTTCGAACCTGAGATACGAAGGTTGCCTTTTATATTTCGGGATTGGGCAACCCTAGTGTTGAAATCTGGCAACTGCCAGCTCTATCGTAAAGTTTGACATTTTTGAGGTTATATGTACTCAGAACGTTTTGACATACGAGCGCCATTTGTGTTGTTTACAGTAACTTAAAAGATTCGTCTCGCCCAAAAAATGGAATTAAATCGTGAAAATTTTCTTGCGATTATTCTTTACAACTTTCGACGTGGATTAACTCAACAACAGTGCATCGATGAACTTAATTCAATGAAGCTATGAAGCTCGAACAAGGAACAGTGTTTATCGATGGTACTAACCGAGGTCGTAGGTCACTCCAAAACGAATTTCGTGAAATCAATTGTTGTTCCGGACACCACTGATGCTGTGCGTCAACTGATATTGCAAGATCGTCATGTGACCTATCGAGAGATTGAGACAACATTAGGCATTGAAGGGACCAGCATACATTCAATATTGCATGAACATTTGACCGTCAAAAAAATTTGTTCGCTCTGGATCCCACACAATTTGTCAATCGCTCAAAACAAGAGTCGTGTCGATTTGTCGAAAGAAATGCTCCAAAAATATGATCGCTGTGCTTCGAAACACGTCTATGAAATCTTGACAGGTGATGAATCGTGGATTTACGCGTATGAGCCCGAAAGTAAACAGCAGTCGACTGTATGGGTGTTTCAAATTGAGCCAAATCCAATAAAAGTTGGTCGCGCACAAAGCACTTCCAAGCAAATGGTCGCCTGTTTTTTCGGAAAAACTGGACATGTCGCAACCGTACCACTTAAAATATGCAGAACAGTCAATTCTGAGTGGTACACAATCATTTGTTTGCCAGTTGTCTTCCAAGAAATCAGGAAAAGCAACCGCCGAAGACGGATCACTCTTTACCACGACAATGCGAGCTCTCACACATCGGCTCACAGAACTCCATTTTTGAGCACTCAAGACATCGAGTTGATGAGTCATCCGCCGTATAGTCCTGACTTGGCACCGAATGACTTCGTTTTATTCCCGTACGTAGAAAATAAAATGAGAGGTCAACGACACCTGGAGAAGCGGTTGATGCGTTCAGAATGCATGTTTTGGAGATACCTCAATCAGAGTGGCAAACGTGCTTCGACAATTGGTTCAAACGCATGCAAAAGTGTATAGATCTTAATGGAGAATATTTTGAAAAACAATAAAGCTATTTTCGATGATTAATATTTGTCTTTGTTCTCTAATCCTGAAATATAAAAGGCAACCCTCGTATCGCAGCCTGTCATCATTGCAGGGCACGCTGCTCTCAGTCTACAAGATCAAGCTGGGTTGCATCTACAATGAATTGATCTTAACCTCAGATATTCAACCTCGAATCAGGAATCTAGGATTCGCTCCTTACCGAAGCATTGATTTTCAAGCGCTATATGTGACTGAGCTAATACTTGTGTTCAACTTCTTCACCAACAGGGCCATAAATTCGGCTTTACTAAGAATCAGCAGTGTAGTTTAACTTTGGAGAGCATGACCTTAAAGTGCTCTGCTTAGGGAGTCTTGAGCCCAGTTGTCTTGATAAACCCAAGTAGCACCGCTTGCCAAAGGTGAATTTACGTGAAGTAGTCCACCTTTGCCCATAGGTACGGGATCGATGATTTTTGGTTTGTATCAATGATAACAGAAACCCAACATCTGAGCGTGATACCAGAAGAAAGGAACAGCTCTCTACGGCTTTTCGATACAAAGCAAGTATTCACCTGAAATTGCAATTGAGCTGTAAGAGCAGTTCCAGCCAAAGGAGCCTCTTGAAGGTAGACAGCTCTTGGCAAAATTAAAAATCTTGTGCAAAGATTAAATGTGTCAGCGGCACGCTTCAGAGATCATTGTGCATTCGTCATTTCTTTATCGGTCTTTCTTCTTTCATTTCTGTCGGCCTTTCTTTTATAGGTAGGCAAGTGGTGGCATTATAGTTCAATTATGCATTATAGTTCCACTGAAGTGTGTGGGAAAATTTTTAACAAAACTTTGACCATGAGTATTCTTGTTTGAGACACTGACACCAACTTAGCCATACTCATACTGCAATTTTTGGGATAATAAGTAGAGGGAAACGTGGCCGATGAGTGGAATCTCAATGTCGGTTGTCCAGCCCACAAGAATCTGCGTGGACTGCGCCAACTATCAAGAGACCAGCCTCCTCAACGTAGCCTACATGGTCTTCCCTGCCGTATTGTGTGAGCGTCTTACTCCGTTTGTCCACAACCTGACAGGTACCTATCAGCGTGGTTTCATGTTAGGGACGTGCACGACTTCACTTTATGGCAGACCTTGGAAAAGACCCAAAAAGTTCAGATCGACACTCACGACCAATTCGTCGATCTAAAGGCCGCATATGACAGTGTATGTAGGGACGAGCGACGACGATACAGTGCCATGTCTAGTTTTGGCATTCCTACCAAACTCGTCAGATCGTGTAGGATGACGATGGAGAACTCTCTCTGCCCCGTAAAGGTCGGAACCGAACTCACCGAGACCTTCAATGTGAAAAATGATTTTAGTCAATGCGACGCACTGTCATGTGCCTTGTATAACATCATTTATAAAAAGATCATGGGGTACTCGCAAGTCAACAACAGAGGCATGATCTTCGAAAAGAAAGCGTAACCTCTAGGCTATGCCAATGACATTCACGTGATTGGACGAACACAGCGAGCCGTCAATGAAGCGTTTGTTGGCATTGACACGGAAGCGGCTTAAATGGGTCTAGTGGTGGCAAACCAAAGTACACAACATCGACGTCTCGGACAGAGCGTCGCACTAGGCTGCAGAAACTTTAAGGTAGTCAGGGACTTTGTTTACCTTTGCTCCGAGGTAAATAGGGACAACAACATCAGTACCGTGGCCGCTGTGGCGCAGTGGGTAGAGTGCAACACTCACCCGCCGAAGGTCCAGGTTCAATTCCCGGCTGTACACCTCGAATTTTTCACGGCACCACCTCTTCCGAGCTGCTGACAACACTCAAAGAGTAGTGACTGTCTAAAAAATGGTTACTCAAACTTTGCCATTCGGAGTCGGCAACAAATTGTGGGTTCCTTCCACTCGTGAGACAACTGTAGCGCGCACATCACGAATAGTTTATGAGCAAGCTAGGCCTTGGTCCCCTGTGGACTGTCGTGCCATCCAATTATTATTAATATTAGTACCCAAATCAAACCCAGAATCACTCTTGTTAATCGCCGTTTCTTTGGGCTCAATTGAGTAATAAATCCCTCCCTCGAAGGACTAAGAATGCTTTATATAAGAGTTTGAACATCCCAGTTCTACTTTATGGTGCGGAAACCTGGACATTACCAAAGGCTGGTGAGGAAGCCTCAGTCTTTTCGGGAAAAAGGATTTGCGTGCGAATTTTGGTCCTGTTTGCGTTGATGGCATCTGGAGGAGAAGATTTAACGATGAACTCTATGGGCTGTACAGCGACATCAACCTGGTCAAGCGCCCTCGGATACAACGCTTAAGATGGCAAAGCCATTTAGAGCGTATGGACGCCACTGCTCAGGCCTGAATGTCTTCTAATCCGAGCCAACACAACAGAGTACGGCCTAGGCAAAAGAGGCGCACATAAGTGGAGAAGAACCTCAGCCAGCTTTCAGTGCGTAACTGGAGGCGTTGGGCGAGAGATCATGCTGCCTGAAGAGGGAGTTTGGTTGGGGCCCAGGTCCACGCCGGACTGTAGGACCACACAAAGAAGAAGAAGGAGCAACGGATAATGTGCGGCATTTATGCCCGAAGATCCCAAGATCGATTTTTGGACTAAACACTTCGCATTATTTCATGGCACCATCTCTCCGGACCACATTCAAAGTTTCTCAATTTTTGTTGTACAGAGTCAGCAAGCAACTGAAAGTCCCTTATACTCGTGTGGGAATAATATAGCGCACAACACGAGAGGTTATTGACAAAGCTGGGCCTCAGCCTTTTTCTAGACTGTTGGGATATCCATAATATAAATTCAATTAGACCTTCGAAAAGAATGTCTCCAACAGAATGCTAGCGTCAAACGCAGAAAGTTTGAAACACATTCGCTGGCGAATTTTAACTGTTCCAAAATGGAGACTCAAACTTGAAATTTACGATTTAAGGGAATCTCCCTTAAGTTAAAAGGCAAGCTTCTTATTTAAGGACAATGTCTAGAAGAACAGCTATCAACGCTCCAGGTAATGTCACTTTTAAGAGCAAAACTCCCTTAATTAAAGCTTGCCACGTATTAAAGATTCCTGCGGGTGCTACAAGACTGACGATCTCACTAAAAGAGACGACATTTCACTGCTCACTCCTCGTGAAATATTTAGCTACAGCTAGACACAATAAAGGCCTTGCAAGGTTTAACCCCGAATTCGCTGTCCAAAGTGAAAGTCCGTCTTACCGCCGTTTGGTGGCAGTCATTTTGCCCCTCCAACAAAATAAAACGCCTCTGTTCCTTGTGTGGGACCTCAGTTCACCCATCTATCTCACTTAGCAAGGCAAACAAGGCATAAACAGTATCCAGATGACCCTACATCCTGTTTTTGTCCATGAGAAACCTTCTGACGCACTGCAAGAAAATTCCAACAAACCCACGCTAAGTGCTGCACTATTCCCCACGTGGCCGCATACAAAACGCCACTTTTATCCCACGTCAAGTTTCGAATTGTTCCAAGACCAGCATGCCAGCGGTCATGCGTCAACGTCCAGGCGACACTGATTTATTCACGAAACCACCGTGACGCATGCCTTGAACGCTCGCCACTACGCAGCCCAACAAAAGCTGCTGCTCCCGATAGTGACTCGCCAAGGTGTGGTGCTGACAACGATCAGACGCGTTGTTGTGAATTTCTCGCAGGCTGCAACGCTGACAGGCAGCAGACTCGTTGCGTCACTCGTTGTCTGAAGGAGCTCCGCATCAAGAACCCTCCATCTGCACCCGCCGCCGTCCGTCGTTGGTGACTTGCAAAATAACTTAATATTCCGCCACTTCATCCTTCTCCCCCAACTCCGCGAACGTCACGTCTTGTGGACGTCTTATCGCGTTCGCCCTCCGCCTTCCAGGTGTGTGGGGGCTTTTATTGATTTTTCCACCCCCAGACGGAGGACCCTAATGGGTAAGTGGGCAACTGTAATGCCATCAAAGTCGCACTTCTCTTCTAACTCTCTGCGAGATTGGAGAGGTCTGGAACCTTGGCATGGTAAGCGGAGACAGTCTGTGTGCGTTCATGCGGCTCTTTGATTTACTCCTTCAGGCGGCCGTCGCCGCCGACCGACGCTGAGTGCACTCTAGCGTCTGCAGTTTCGCTTTAAAGATGTGCACCCGAGCTGCTGTGTGGCCCCCAAGTGTGTATCCGTGTGAGTGGTTGATGACGCAAAAGTGGCCCTGTTGCGACTTACGTAACCACAGCCGTGTTCGAGGTTTGTGGGAATCTTTTCGGCAGAAGGTTCGCCAAAATGTACGCGACCTATGGATGACCCCGCTTCTGACGCCGCGCTGCGCTCGGAATGAGGTTAATTAGTTGCTTGTGTGCAAGAAATCGTGTTCCTCTCGTTTTGACGGTTTAAACTAATTGAGATACATCCATTAAATGTGCCGCGCGAGAGTCATTTAAGCCTTTGGGCGCTGCAAGGCCTTTTGTCTTTGAGGTGAAGGAAGTTAAATGGTGGCGAGGCGCGGTGGTGGCAGCGGCAACAGTCGGGCTTGGTGCAGCAGATCCGGATTGTGGGAGAAGTTATTGAAACAGTCAATCATTTCGGTCGTACCAGAGGTTAGATTTGTGCGAAAGATACGTCGGGGCTCGGACGGAATGGGAAGGCGTCTCGTGTTTGCATTTTGCTAGAACTGTTGCTTAATGACTTGGGAGAGCGGCACGAGGACGCGGGCTCGGAAAGTGGGTCAGCCCTTGGATTGGCTGATCCTCAGATAATTGAGGCGACCGAATGTATGAAGTTGAGAAAGATCCCCTCCTGGGCACGTTTTCGTTCGTGTTTCGCTCGTGTGCATTTTCACGACAAATGGAATCAGAGCAGAAAAGCGTCTGACGAATGCCGTTATAATGATGCTGTGAGTTTTTGGAGTGCGGACACAAACGAACGTATTCAAGTCTTTTCACTGGAAGTGCTTCTCAGATAATTTTCGTACCAATTCGTCCTTTCGGAAGAATCAACGGGCTTTCTGGCATTTCAAATTTGTGTTCATGGAATCGAGAGAAATGCTGGTGAGCTGGGCGGTGACGAAATTCCCCGAAACAGGTTTCCCAGCTCCTAGGCTCCTCTTCTCAAATCAGATAAACGTCTGAACATTCCCTACAGGCCCTATATGATGCCAATCAGCGACCTCGTCCCCAAATTAAAGTCCTTGTTTGGGGACATCCAACTCAACGTCTGCCATAATTCAATTTGTGACACATCCAAGTATATTGCACACGCACACACAACTCGCCTGTCTGGCCACGTATGCTAGACTTTCGAGAAAATTTCACAATCATTCTGTCTGGCATTTGAATTCGTCATTAACGATTCTAGATACGCAACATCTGCGATGAGAGGTGCGGTCAATTATTCACAGAACACATCGGTTGTCCGTAGACGCCCTCTGGTCTGTGGCTGCCGCCGACGAGCGACGGCCGACGATGACGGTGCGTTGGTCTTGTTCACGCGAAAACACTGATGTAACACGCAGTCCGAATGTTTTTGCCGCCAATTGCCGCGCCGAGGTGGTGATAAGGCCTGTGAGGGCTGTCTGTGCTGTGGGAAATTTTCTCGCTAAATGAAGGACTCACTCGGCGGGCGGCAATGATGGAAGTGCGAAGTTTCCTCGTATGTGACGGGGGAGGAGTGGTATTCGATTCTGTCCGATAGACTGTTGCATCTACTACTGGAAGTGAGTTGAGTGTGAAAAGCTCGCTCGCGAGTCAAATGGAGGGGAAGGCGATAAGAAGAGCTATGGGCGACGGCGACGAAGGCGTTGATGCAAGTCGAATGCGTATGTTTTCTGAGTAACAATGAGCCCTTTGTTTACTTGCAATGACTCGCCAATGTGACGTGAAGGCAACGAAGACGCTGAACATACAGTAGCGGTCGCGAAATATCAACGGTAGTGTATGACTGAAAAATTGAGCGAAAAATGAAACAGCACCGATCTGGTATGCTGTTCCTTTTAGAGTTACTCTCGAAATGCACAAATCCATCAGACTTACAGGCTCGGAGACTTTTCATGCAAATGTCAGGAGGGCCAAAATATTGTCGCCTAGTATGGTATCACTTTCCTTTTATTCGACTGACCAGACTAAAAAGCTTTAAATATCTCAAGCTTGTCCACAAAATGTAGTGGTGTGGTCGCCGTGGCGTAGTGGGTAGAGTGCAACGCTCACACGCCGAAGGGTCTAGGTTCGATTCCCAGTTCAACACCAATTTTTAGAACTTTTCATGGCACCACCTCTTTCGAGCTGCTGACAACACTCAAAGAGTAATAACTGTCTGAGAAAGCTTCTCAAATTTCGCCGTTCGGAGTCGGCAAAAAACTGCAGGTCCCTTCTACTCGTGAGAGAACAGTAGCGCGGACAACACGAGTAGTTGATGAGCAAGCTATGCCCTGGCCCCCCTTTGGACTGTAGCGCCAACAATTATTATTATTATTGTCCACAAAATTACAAGGTCTAAAAAAGCTAGATACTAGGTGTACCGGAATGAAATTAGCGTTTTTTTTTAATAAAACGCTAATTACCAATGGGAAAGTAAAAACATTTTGGCCATTGTTTTCACCACCTTTCTGGCAATTTGTGAATACCACGCCAATAAAATTTTTCGTCTTTTAAAGCAAACCAATTAGCCACCCAATTTTCGACCTCCTCGTAGGAATCAAAGTGCTGCTCAGCCAATGCGTGTCCCATCGATAGAAACAAATGGTAGTCGGAAGGAGGCAAATCTGGTGAATACGCTGGGTAGGGTAGCTGCTCCCAGCCAAGTTTTTTGATTGTATCCTGAACCCGTTTTGCTTTGTGTGCGGGTGCATTGTCATGGAGCAAAATTACCTTGCTGTGTCCCATTCTGGTCGTTTCTCCATCAATGCATGGTTCAAATTGATCATTTGTTGTCGGTAGTGATCAGTATTAACTGTTTCACCAGGTTTTAGGAGCTCATGGTACAGCACACATTTCTGGTCCCACCAAACACACAGCATTGTCCTCTTGCCGAATCGATCTGGTTTTGAGTCGATGTTGATGGTTGTCCCAGATCAACCCATGATTTTTTCCATTTAGGATTCTTAAAATAAATCCAGTTTTAATCGCCAGTAACACTCCGATGCAAAACTGATTTTCTTTCGTGTCTTTGAAGCAAAATTTCACAAGTGTTTTTTCGGTTTTCCATTTGTCTTTCATTCAATTCATGTGGCACCCATTTTCCACACTTTTGGATCTTTCCCATAGATTTTAAACGGTCAGAAATTGTTTGTTGTGCAACATTTAACATTGCTGCCGCTTGATTTTGACTCAAGTGTCATCTCCATCCAATATCGTTTGCAATTCGGCGTCTTCAAACTTTGTTGGTGGTCTTCCACGTTCTTCATTTCTCACATCAAAATCATTATTTCTGAACCGTTGAAACCATCTTTCGCATGTTGCTTCTGATAGAGCATGATCACCATATGCCTAGACAAGCATTCGATGCGACTCTGCAGCACTTTTCTTCAAATGAAAACAAAAAATTAATGCTTTCCACAAATCATCACTTTCTGGTACAAAATTCGACATTTTTAACACGATGGAAAATATGATGTTGTCTGTTCAGTAATTTGATGTATACTAAATATTTTTCACAGATTTCATAGCAAAAAAAAAAAAAAAAAAAAAATAATAAGGGCTCGTTCACAACAAATGTTCCCTATCGAGACATTTGTATCTTGGCGCTCACTTCATACGAGTATACCTGGTATATATAACTTAAAACTAAATTTCACTTAAAACTTAACCACTAAGAAGCTGGCCACAGACAGCCTAGCTGACAATATTACGTATATTAAGTTAACGGCGGCAAGCGCCGAGTTCAACACAGCCAACAGTACAGGTGACCTTCTTTCCCAGACTTCTTCCTATCTCGGGCGGAAATTGCTCTCCCAAACCGAAGCAGATCCTCAAGACTACGAGTGAGGTTCCGTTCATAAAAGAGTCGCCGGTCTACTGTTCGGCGTGTGACATGGAAGTTTACAGGGCATCCCTCCCTGTCCTGAACTAGACCCATCCTATCATCTCTGGTGATCAGTCCATACGAGTAACTTGAACTTGATTGCTTTGGAAAAATGATTTGGCCAGTTTTCTCGTATATTTGCGGTCATTGTCTTGCCCAAGAATCCATCTAAGTGGCATATTCCATACTGCGTAAGGTAACATGGCTTCTCTCGTTATGCTGATATGAACTCCGGCGGTCATCATCGGTTTTATCCAACAAATGAGACCAGTAACACAATAGGAAAAGCACCCCCATGCTCCGCCGTGCCTTACAGTCTTGAAATTCTGGGTTTTTTCACCTGCGCACAAATGTCCTGGTCCGAGGAGTACCAAATAAAACTATTTTGTCCGTCCACAATATAAGGTTGTCAAATATCCCTTCCGCCTTTTTGTCTTTTGAAATTTCCGGCTATGTACAAGGCGCTACAGAGCTGGCAATACTATACATCATTTGAAAGGTCTTGACATAACCTATATTAGTTTGGGTATTGCGTGTGGTCGCCGTGGCCGAGTGGGTAGAGTGCGACGCTCACACGCCGAAGGGTCTAGATTCGACTCCCAGCTCAACACCAATTTTTCGAATTTAATCGCACCACCTCTTTCGAGCTGCTGACAACACTCAAGGAGTAATAACTGTCTAAGAAAGCTTCTCAAATCTCGCCGTTCGGAGTCGGCAAAAAACTGTAGGTCCCTTCTACTCGTGAGAGAAAAGTAGCGCGCATAACACGAGTAGTTGATGAGCAAGCTAGGCCCTGGTCGCCCTTTGGACTGTAGCGCCAACAATTATTATTATTATTGCGTTCAACAGTTATAGACGTGTAAAGATGGAGTTCACTAACGCCGAAATTCGCGCTATTTTGAAGTTTTCCTTCTTTAACGGAAAAACCGCTAGAGAAACGTTCTGTGAGATTTATGGTGTTTTGGGGGATGGTACTCTATCACTTCGAACCGCGGAGGAATGTTCTCTACGGTTCAGAGCCGGTGGAAACGACACCATGGATAAACCAGCCGGCGGAAGACCTGTGAATACGAATACCGATCGAATCATGGAAATCATCGCGTTAGACCGGCATGTGGCATCTCGTGACATCGCCCAGGAGATGGAAGTTGGTCACCAAACCATTTCAAACCATCTGCAGAAGGGTGGATACAAGAAAAAGCTTGATGTTTGGGAGCCGCATAATTTGACGCAAAAAAAACCTTCTGGACCGAATCAGCTCCTGCCATATGCTGCTGAAACGGAACGAACTCGATCCATTTTTGAAGCGGATGGTGACTGGCGATGAAAAATGGATCACATACGACAATATCAAGCCAAAACGGTCGTGGTTGAAGGCCGGTGAATCGTCCCAAACAGTGGCCAAGCCGGGATTGACGACCAGGAAAGTTTTCCTGTGTTTTTGGTGGGATTGGAAGGTTATCATCCACTATGAGCTGCTCCCATATGGCCAGAAGCTTAATTCTACCATTTACTGCGAACAACTGGACCGCTTGAAGCAGGCAATCGACCAGAAACGTCCAGAATTGGCCAACAGGAAGGGTGTAGTGTCCGACCAGGACAACGACAGATCACACACTTCGTTGATGACTCTCCAGGAGCTACCGGAGCTCGAATGGGAGGTTTTATCGTATCCACCCCCAGCCCGGACATAGCGCCAAGTGAATATCACCTGTTCCTGTCCATGGCGAACGCCCTTGGTGGTGTGAAGTTGAACTCAAAACAGGCTTGTGAAAAGTGGCTGCCCGAGTTCTTCGCAAATAAAAAGGGGGGCTTCTACGAGGGGGCATTATGAAGTTGCCGTCAAGATGTAAACAGATTATCGAACAAAACGGCGCATATTTGATTTAAATCCGATCCCTCTACCATTTTTAATGAAGCATTGAATGAAGAGCAAAAAGTGGGAGGGTGATACTGTTGACAATCTTACATATATTGCGCCCTTTGGAAGGTTCCCAGTTCAGGTGTGCTTTCGTAAATTTGGTTTCGTAGGCTTTCGTAGGTTGATTTTTGACAGTAGTGGTACTTTTCTGGTACTTCTGGAAGGTAAATTCTTCTTTACCAGACTTCTTCTTATTTTTGATGTCGCCACGGAAAAATTTAAATCCTCTTTTATTTTCCTAGCGTTCATAAACGGGTTACGTTTGACTAATCTTACTGTTTGTCGTTCATCGGCGGCGACAAGTTTCGGTTTTCTTGTTTTTGAACGCATTTTTTGACATTGCAATCTTTATTGGAACAACCAACATTTTTCTTCTAAATTTGTATTTTTTACCCTAAGAAAGAACATTTTTTTTATTAAGGCATGTTTCTCGGGAGTGTAATGCACACCACGACCCATATTACATTGCTAATATCGCTGCACTTTTGAAATATTGCCTCTTAGTAATAATAATAATTGTTGGCGCTACAGTCCAAAGAGGGACCAGGGCCTAGCTTGCTCATCAACTAGTCGTGTTGTGCGCGCTACTGTTCTCCCACGAGTAGAAGGGACCTACAGTTTTTTGCCCATTCCGAACGGCGAATTTTGAGAAGCTTTTTTAGACAGTTATTACTCTTTGAGCAGCTCGAAAGGGGTGGTGCCGTGAAAAAATCGAGATGTTCAGCCGGGAATCGAACCTAGACCCTTCGGCATGTGAGCGTCGCACTCTACCCACTGCGCCACGGCGACCTCTTAGTAGCTACAATAATATGTCTAGATATAGTCTAAGGCCGAAAAAAATTCAAAACACTGGTGTAAACTTCGAAAGCGCTCCTCAGAATGACGTGGTGCTATTATTTTGCACTGTGTGAATTCGGTTGCATTTCTGGTAATGGGATTTTTTTTTAATGACGATATGCATACTTTTATTGTCTTGTTTATGGGTTTTATGTCGATGTGGTGCAATAAATATGGGGCGCCTGCCGCACCTTAGGAAAAAGTAATTTGCATAATAGTGACAAAGTCCAACATGGTGCTATTATTTTGCACAGTGCTGTAACCGCACGCCCATCCTTGTTTACCCTGCGAACATCCCGTGTGGTGGTCATTCTCGTATTTTGTGTTCAAGGAGTACAATAAATTAAGTTTGTTGGTTACTCTAAGTGCGTTCAGTTTCAAGAAGTCATCATTCCAGAAAATCACGTCTGACATATTTTATCAAATGTAAAACAGAACTGGTAACCTTTTAAAGAATGTATAGTCTCACAAAGTTTTATTCCTCCAGCCACCACTGTATCTCACTCTCTCTAGCAGATAAATCAAACTAATTCTTCAAACAACTCCTGGAACTACTCGATCGGTTGACGTCAGAAATGGCAGAGAAAAAGGTCAGACTGTCTTCTCACCGACAAATTGCAACTTTGTATGCCTGTGCACCTATTGCAGAACCTGCTAGCTGTAATCATAATTGATGGCATTGATAATTAACCGGCTGCTAACTGCCTTTGCAGCAACGCAAGATTATTTATAGACTTGATTTGAGTTGATTATCAACATGGGACGGATAAAAATTTGTTACGAAAAGCCACGAACCCGCTTACAGGTTTGTTCACCTCAGAATGGCAACTACTTGTAAGCTCTAAAAAAGTCATAATTTTTTCGAGGTTTTGGTGCAGCTCATACATGTGTTACTCAGACAGATTAAAAGCCCTCTGGGGTGCAGAAGTTAAAACTGATTGCGCATAGAGGTTGAACTTCGACGATAAAATTTCTCGTGACCTCTGTTGCATAATAATAATAATAATAATAATTGTTGGCTTGATCATCAACTACTCGTATTGTGCGCGCTACAGTCCTCTCACGAGTAGAAGCGACCTACAGGTTTTTCTCGACTCTGAATGGCGAAGTTTTTAAACTTTTCTTAGACAATATTACCTCTTAGAGTATTGTCAGCAGCTCGAATGAGGCGGTGCCGTGAAAAATTCGAGGTGTTCAGCAGGGAATCGAACCTAGACCCTTGGGCGTGTGAGCGTCGCACTCTACCTACTACACTACGGCGGCCACCACTGTTGCACGCTGATCTAAAATTAATAAAAGCTGGCGCTGTGGCCACCGTGGGGTAGTGGTAAGAGTGCGACACTCACACGCCGAAGGGCAGGTCCAATTCCCGGTTGAACACCTCGAATTTTTCACGGCAGCACCTCTTTCGAGCTGCTGACAACATTCAAAGGAAAAGCTTCTCAAACTTCGCCGTTCAGAGTAGAGAAATGAACTGTAGGTCCCTTCTTCTCGTGAGAGGACTATAGCGCGCACAATACGAGAAGCTGATGAGTAAGCTAGGCCCTGCTCCCCCCTTTGCATTGCCTCACAATTATTATTATAGCAGAAGACACGGTCGGCCCTTTGAAGAAGCATTTCATGAATTTTGTCTTCTTCTTCTTCTTCTTGTGGCGCTACAGTCCAGGAAGGACCTGGGCCTCCACCAACATGTCTCTTCACACAGCATGATCTTTCACCAGCTGTTGCGCACTCCAAGTTGGTTGAGGTCCTTCTCCACTCGTGTGCGGCACCTTAGTCTAGGCCATCCTCAGTTGAGTTGTCCCAATGGCTCGGATTCAAAGACTTTGTGGGACAGAGCAGTGGTGTCCGTACGGTCTACATGGCCCAGCCATTTTAAGCGTTGTGTCCGTAGACGCTTGACCAGGCGCATGTACAGCCCATAGAGTTCGTCGTTAAATCTTTTCCTCCAGATGCCATCAACGCAAACAGGACCAAAAATCGTACGCAAAGCTTTTCTCCCGAAAATCCTAAGGGCTTACTCATCCGCCTTTGGTAACGTCCAGGTTTCCGCGCCATAAGCGCGCTTAGTCCTTCTAGAGAGGGCCTTATTACTCAATTGCCATTGAGCCCAAGGAAACAGCGATTGGCAAGAGTGATTCTGCGTTTGATTTCGGTAGTGATATTGTTGTCCCTGTTTACCGTGGAGCCGACGTAAACGAAGTCCTTGACTACTTCGAAGTTTCATCTTCCTAGCGTGACGCTCTGTCCGAGACGTCGATGTTGTTTGTCGTTTCTTGATGACAGCATGTACTTTGTTTTACATTCATTTAACGCCAGACCCATTTAAGCCGCTTCCGCTTCAATGCCAGCAAACGCCTCATTGAGAGCTTGCTGTGTTCGTCCAATCACACCAATGTTATCGGCGTAAGCTAGCAATTGAACTGACTTCTGGAAGAGTCAGGAATGTTTTGGAGGACTGGAAATACTACTCTGGAACCCTGTGACTGAAAAACTGGTCGACTTTACATCCAGGCAAATTTTGTGGCGGGATTTCCAAGCATTTTACATTTAAATTTCTTGGGATGTCTCTCTGATGAGTTGGGGCTACAAGCACATTCAGAAAATAAATTCACCTCATCCGGAGAAACGCGACAATCAATTTGCGTGTCCTAGGTCTTTTCCTGAGCCACCCGGCTATCTGTTGAGACTAAGCCATATTCCATTTTGGACAATTATATCCTTATTAAATTTTCATTGTATCTTCTAGCAACTTGTTCATTCTATTTTGCTCCTGGCCTACCCCATCCGACGAGCTATGTCGGGCAACCGCAAATGAGCCGCCGTCCTCCTCCTCCTCACCGAACAAACAAAAAACGTCCCTATTTGTGTTAAAGTTCAAACTTCTCTTATAAGTCTTGCAGAAGAGTATCTCTCCAAAGTTGACAATGTTGATAATCCATTCGTATCATCGTAGTACTGTCTTGTATTTTATCACTAGATGGCGCTGGTCTGATGCCTGGAAACACTCGGGGAACTGTTACCATCTTTAAGGCAATTTAAAATTGTCTACAAAGCATAGGTTCACAAACAGAGTTTTTATCATGGTTTACGACCGATTAATTTGACATGGAACCCGTCGCCCTTTGGATGACACAGCAGAGCTTTCCCTGGTCACACAGGCCCAGAGTCAGTTCCAACGCGTCCATTCCCACTGGTGAAGGGAAAGAAAACGTTTCCAAGCCAAATTGAACGCTGTTTATTCACGGTCATATTTTACTTCACGAGAAGCCTGCACAGAGCGTCCAACATTGTCAAAATCAGTATTAAACTGCCATTGCCTGCTCTTGGTGGACATACGACTCGCGTCCACTTCTAAACACTGTTTTGATTGCATTTAAAGCAACCAAACAAATTGAGAAAGTCACAAAGTTGTTAAGTCCTTTTACCAATTCCCAGAGCTTAGTTCTATAACTCCGGCAGTTCCTTTCCATTCTGTGTATTTCAAAGTTAAATCTGAGCAAAGCAATTATACATTTCCATTTTAAAGAAATCTGCATAAGTAACAAACTCTCTCTCCACAATTCCTTCACTCAATTAAGTTTTCTGTTCCATTAGAGATTCAGTCAGAAGCAGATTCCTCTGATCAATTCCTTAATGGCATATTCAACGACTCCCCGGTCCACAGACTCTTCATTTCAGAATCCCCTCAACAAGTCCTAGAATGTGTTCATTTGCTCGAAAATGAGGGACTTCGAAACAATTACCACACACCCTCTGTGCAGCCACAGCACCCTACTTTCGGTCGTCGTTCATAGGGGGGCGCATTTGAATTTTAATGGCTCATCGAAAATTGATCCCACATGGCTCGATATTAGCCTGTGCCGTAAGTGGAAAGTGGGGATAGGAGTGAATTATCAAATTTGGTCTTAAAGTTTGCCCGTCTTCGGTGGGCAACGGTGGTCAATGGGATTATTTGAATCGACGCCACCGAGCTAGCAGATTCCAAGTGACTTCCCCCGGCAATCTGGATTCACGTCGAGCATATGCAGCAGACATCCATGGAATGTCAGTGACTTGGGACGAAAAAAAAAAATAAAAAATATGCCATGAAGGTAGAAGGGGAAGGGAGCACAAAGTGTCTGCACGAGTACTTGTTAAACATCTTGGAAGACAACTTTGACATGCTCGCAACCCATTGCCTCGAGCCGAGCCGCCGATGGACAGAGGGGACTGGAGAGGAATATGTGCATGGGCGAAAATCGAGCATCATCCTATAAATGACGGGACATCGTATGCCTTGCCTGCAGATCCTTTTTCATTGCCTCGATGTCACTCGCTTTTCGTGGAATTCCAAGTTGGCCGCATGCCACGAATTTTTGTCTCCCCGAGCGAGGGGATGGATGGCCGCATGCATAACTCTGAAGATTCTCATTTGCTGGTTTTAGTTCAGTTCCTCCTTATGGATGAAAATTAGGTTGTGTTGTGGAGAAAATATTGCGCCGGGATGTGAATCTACGGTGACATTCAAAAGGCTCTGTGCAGGCTTCTCGTGAAGTAAAATATGACCGTGAATAAACAGCGTTCAATTTGGCTTGGAAACGTTTTCTTTCACTTCACCAGTGGGAATGGTCACATCTCGTTGTCGATTGGGGACGGGGAGTGAATGATGGGATTGGCGTGCCAATAAACCGGGATGCGGCGCGACAGTCCACTTGCAGTGGTTCTGTCCTTTGCGGTCGTTCATAAACAAACACGTACTTCCTCTAATCGGAAATTTGCTGCCTCAGAGTGGTTGGTGTCTGCGATGAGACGGACGTACTCGCACGCTAATCTTGAGGCTCGATTTGGAAATTTTTCAGCACTGTCGGCATTTATTGGCAATTTGATTTGTCCAACACATTAGTTGCTGAAGCAGGGAGGAAATTAACTCCAAAAATGTAGTTTGCGGCCTGGCATACAGTGACTCTTAGCCTCTAAGTTAAAACTGTCCTTAAAATATCAACCAACAAACTGTCCCTCCTCATACTTGAAGTAATTTTTTTGTCTCATACAATCGAATTCCAACACTCAAACTGGCAACACTGCCCTCTTCATTCAAGTCAATCCACTCACTCACTCCACTCAGTTCGTTCCACACACCTGATCGACAACATCCACACTCTGGCGAGCAAATGCAAGTTCTACTCCGAAAACCTCTACGGACGATCGTTACTCTTGGAAGACCCCCTTGGAATCATTGGAATTCGGAACGAAAGTGCGGTCATGTGTGTGCTGGCTGAGAACAAAGAGACCAACACGGCGACCGATGGTTGTTGCCGCTCCATCGTGGGGACGCACACATTCGCGTCGTGCTGCGGCTAATTGGAAAGTGTAACTGAGTCTTAGAGAACCTGCCTGCATTGCACACTGGTTACCAACTGCCGAGGTCGCCGTTATTCGTGCAGGTACCCTCTATGATCTTGTGGAATGTCTCATGCGTGCATTGGTGTTCGTACTGCATGTACACTATGCACTGGGACTGCGAAAACTGGGTTGAACGAATTTCAAATTGAAAAAGCAGTTAACACCATTCCACCCGCCTGCTGAGGCCGGGCGTGTACAAGTAAACCCGGGTAGAGGCTCTGCGTAGTTAGACGTTCTGTCACACGCACACATTGATATCGTCGCCACGTAGCAGTGGAGGAGTGGATGCCTTTTGGCATCAACCACTTAATTCCACCGAACGCTGCTGTCATTGAACCTTCTGGACTCTAAGGCATGCAATGTTGGTGATAATGACGTCGGCGACGATGATGAAGTCGCTGAAGCTGCGTGTAATGGAGAAGACGACCACAGTGATGGTGATGATGATGTTGATGGCGATGTAATACACTCGTGTGCACTTTCTCCCAATGCTAAATGCACAGAAAGCACAGAGCAGAAAGCAAAAAATGAAACTAATGATATTGGTTTACCGAAGGACGTTGAGGAACATCCTGGACGGCGGTGTATGTGTGCGTGATTGGTGGTGCAACGCACATTCATCGGAGTCAACGTTTTGGACGTGTCGTCGTTTTGCCCGGGCAGTAGGTAATTGAAACATTAAATCAAAGTCCGTATCGGAAGCAGAGGGGGAATGGATATATGTTGCTGTTCCCTTCCCAGCGGCCAATGGCCGACTTTGATGAATTGTCTGAACAGGATTGAAGAGCTCCAGCCAGCGAGTGTATGGAGATTTTCAATTTACATGGAATGAGATGTCTTAAATACATGAACAGAAAAATATTTTGGGTCGATGGTGGGAAGGTGAGAATAGTGGATATGGACAATAGAATATAGAATATAGAATATTGAATATAGAATATAGAATATAGAATATAGAATATAGAATATAGAATATAGAATATAGAATATAGAATATAGAATATAGAATATAGAATATAGAATATAGAATATAGAATATAGAATATAGAATATAGAATATAGAATATAGAATATAGAATATAGAATATAGAATATAGAATATAGAATATAGAATATAGAATATAGAATATAGAATATAGAATATAGAATATAGAATATAGAATATAGAATATAGAATATAGAATATAGAATATAGAATATAGAATATAGAATATAGAATATAGAATATAGAATATAGAATATAGAATATAGAATATAGAATATAGAATATAGAATATAGAATATGGAATATAGAATATAGAATATAGAATATAGAATATAGAATATAGAATATAGAATATAGAATATAGAATATAGAATATAGAATATAGAATATAGAATATAGAATATAGAATATAGAATATAGAATATAGAATATAGAATATAGAATATAGAATATAGAATATAGAATATAGAATATAGAATATAGAATATAGAATATAGAATATAGAATATAGAATATAGAATATAGAATATAGAATATAGAATATAGAATATAGAATATAGAATATAGAATATAGAATATAGAATATAGAATATAGAATATAGAATATAGAATATGGAATATAGAATATAGAATATAGAATATAGAATATAGAATATAGAATATAGAATATAGAATATAGAATATAGAATATAGAATATAGAATATAGAATATAGAATATAGAATATAGAATATAGAATATAGAATATATGTTTATGTCTAAAGTACGTTAACGTTGGTCATGTATAGGACAGTATCAGAGTGCTTTTCTGATATCACTAAGGTACGTTAATATGGGTCAAGTACAGGACAGTTGCCGGGTGCCTTCTGATAATGAGCAAACTTTGGTTCGATTAACCTCCATTCTGGCCATTAAAAAATTCACAATTCAATTCAATCCGCAGGTTAGCCAAACTCTTGCCAAGTCTGGTAGTTTCCACGGCTTTCACGCATTGATCGAAAATTCTCAAAATTAACCTTTCCATCACTTCCACCGCGCGTCCTTAATACGACGTTGAGCGCACGTCAAAATGACTTTCGATTACTTAGCAGATTCCACGACTGCAGAAAACGTGCAACAGTCCAATGAATCTGAAGAGTGAAGCAAAAAAAAGAAGAAAAAACCCAACAAAAGCGAGGCCGCCTACCGCAGCAGCAGAGAGCACATCATCCAGCTCAATAGCATCGCAGACACCAGATTACAAGTGACAGGCGAACCGTGTGCTATTTCGCAATAAATATCGCGTTCCGCGACGCGGTACTATTTCTGGAATCTTTTCGGATCGCTAATACCTTCACTTCGTCTGTTGGCTGGCTGGATGGCCGGTCACCTGGGCCTGTTCCAAGCGCTTGATTGCATTTTATGGCCAGCAATTTGGTGTTGATCAACCGAACAGTGGAGAGGGCTGGTGTAGAAGCAGAACCTTTGGTGTCCTAAAAATTAAATCTCACCAAACGAGAGCATCCGCGACCACCCTGCTGCATTTAATCCCCTCAAGCATGCACTCGAGGAGGCAGGAGTTGGGAAGGGAAAACAAAACTGAAGAGGAGAGAGGCATAATAACAATTATTGTTGCCACAAGTACGGTTGCTGCTCGGTTACAGATACACACGGACACCTTATATTGATCTGATCTGTAGCCTCCCCCGTTCCGCAGCGTCCCCATGCTGAGCTTGAAGCAACAAGTCAGGTTGCTTCTCGTGCTTTTTTGCGACGCTCGGCGCTCCTTGGCAACTGGCTGGCATGCCTCCTTCTGTCCTCGTCGGCCTCCAAGTGTCATAGCTCATTTTTACGACTTACATCGTGTGGCGGGGGGTTGCAAGAGTTGCAAGAGCTGCCTGCACTCCCGCCCCCTTGTTGGCAAGATGTAACATACAATTATCATTGGAGATACTAAATCTCTCATCTTGGTGGCACGAGGGGGAAGCCGAGTGCATCTTGTCTCGAGCTCGAAAGTATCTCAGAGGCACACAGACGACAGCCACGGTTTGTAACGTGCAAATGCCGCTGTACTCCGCTTTGTTGTTGTTACTGGAGCTGTCTGTCGTCCCATTATTTTCTTTCCCCCCCCATCGTCGGTCGTGCGTCGTTCGTCGGTTTTCCCTTTATTTGGTTTGGCTCTGCCTTTTCCCTTTTCGTCTGTTGTGTGAAGTGAGGTTTGTTCGTCGTTTCGCTCATTTGTCTGTTTTGCGGATACTCTTGGCGAAGTGCTAGTCACCACCATCTCCTCGTGAGTGCTTTGTGTGTGTGCGTGTTGGTGTATTGGGCACTTCCCCATGAACGTATGCGCGAGGGTCTGTGCATCAATTGTGCATTCTTTGGGGAAGCACACACGCTCTCACACACACACACAAATACAAACACACACTCGCTTGGATAAACAGTCACTGGGATAGATCGATATTGTGGCAGGTTTTGGAGAAGACGAGAAAAACAAGCGGGCGGTTGTGATGGTGGGGTGGGACTGGCACACAGTGAGGAAGCCGAACGGCGCGGCGGTGTCGGGGGTGTTGTCGACGAATGAGGACATGAGAAGAAACGCGAACGAAACTTCCTCGCATTCCATTCGGGAAAAGTCAATAGATGATGATGGTGCGGTGAATGTGGTGGACTACGGACTACAGAGGGAGTGCTGGTGGTGCGGGGACCCAACAAGAATTCGGTTGAGATGACACTGATGGCTGATGGCTGATGGCTGAACGAAGAAAAGCAGAGCGGGCCTGAGCCTGTTGTGAGCTGGGGATTATTTTAATGTCTGCTTGTGTAGGTACGTCTTGTAATTGAAATTGTGTATTTCACTGTCGTCGTTAAGACGAATGATACACATGCCAATTCGCGAAATTCTGATGCTTTGATGGCGACAATACGGAGAGAATGGAGTTGACAACTCAATTTCGAATTGAAAGTGGGTGAGCGGAGGGAAGTTATCGAGATTTTAGGGACGATGGAGGGAAGTGGTGGACTGAAGTTGTCTTTTAAAGACATTTGATTGAATTGACATTGGGTTGCGAAGATTAAGGGAGTGAATGTGAGATATCCTAGCTTTAAGGAAGTATCATAATTCAGCCAATCTAAGCTTGACTTGCTAGGGAGTCAGGCGTGGTAGTTGTGGTTATGTAAGCTAGAGTTCGAGTTGGAGGTAGAATCTATGAGGCAACCCTTCAATCAATTTACTCATCCTTAAAGTATACAAGAAGACTGCCAGTTACTTTTTAGCAATGTACAGGCTCTTCTGTGGAAAACACTACACTGGAGCAATAGGACTGAATTTAATGTATTTTCTTGATCTTATGGAGGAATACCAGCAAGCAAGCACTTTTCAGCTCCAAGCAAGGCACCACCAATCAGCCGCCACTTGATCCGGACAGACAGACAGAGGAAGAGTTTTGCAGTGCCTTTTCTGCAGGCGCCGCAGAGGGTTTCACTCAGCCTTAACATATTTAAATGCAAAGCAAAGGAAGGGTGTCCCTTTAGTACGCCAATAAACCGTCTGCACTCTTTCCTGTCTAGAGACAACAGAAATGCGATGGATTTTGCTGATGCTCGAAAGCAGATACTTGGTCAGGCTACATCCTATAGAGTTAAGCAGTCTCTAGGTCTGCTAACTATGACTAAGGCGTGGACAGTCCTATGTTGGGTTCGCGGGCAATAAGTGTCTCTTTTGATTCGTTGGCAAACTCATTTCCGATGCTCTGTGACGAGGGGTTCTTGTTGACTTTCGGGAGCATGCATTTGGTCAGTCTGCATCCTGTAGAGTTACCTCTGATAATTCTGACAAGGGATCCATTTTGTATGAAAGCTCAAGACGGACAGTCCCAAAATGAATTAGGGCCTTATGAGTGTCTCTTCGGATCCATGCCTAGCAAGTTCATCGGGAACTTCGTTTGCTATGATCCCTTGGCCTCCCAGGACCCAAACCATTCTCTTCTGATTGAAGGGGAGACTTGCACTTCTGACTTCTCTTGGAAGTGGTTAGAGAGTGGGTAGAGAGTACATCAGCCGGCTTTCGGCTGCAAACGCAGACACTCTAGTCGAACACGATAAATATTCACGGTAATTTCATTTGATGGCCGCCGTGGCGTAGTGAGTAGAGTGCGACACTCATATGCCGAAGGTCCGGGTTCGATTCCCGGCTGAACACTGAATTTTGTACCACACGACCTCTTTCGAGCTGCTGACAACACTCAAAGAGCAATAACTCTCTAAGAAAAAGCTTCTCGAATTTCGCCGTTCGGAGTCGACAAAAAACGGTGGGTCCCTTCTAAACGGTGTCCCAACAAGAATGGAAGATTCAAAATTAGCGCCATTCGAATTGTCATTGTTTGAAATTTGAACAATTATTATTATTTGTTAGTAGATGGTATAAGTTTAATCAAAATGGAGCGCTACACAACAAAATAGTGAAAGTTTTGCGGCTACAGTTCGCAAATTGCGACGAGGCCCATTTCCATCTTGATGGCTTCGTTAATAGGCAGAATTGTCGCATTTGAGGCGAGGAAAATCCTCGATTGATTCACGAGAAGCAAATGTATCCTCAACGTGTCACTGTGTGGTGTGGATATTGGCCTGGAGGAATCATTGGACCTTTTTTTATGAAAATGAGTCAAGTCAAGCGCAAACAGTCAATGGTGTTCGGTATCGTGAAAGATAACCAATTTTTTTTTGCCTAGAATTGAAGAAATGTATGTGGAGGGGATGTGGTTTCAGCAAGACGGCGCCACATCTCATACAGCCAGAGAAACATTTCAATTGCTGCATCAGTCATTTCCCGGTCGTGTTATTTCGCGTTTTGGAGACTAGAATTGGCCGCCTAGATCGTGCGATTTAACACCATTGGACTTTGTTTTTTTTTGGGTTTTTTGAAGTCGATGATTTATGCGAATAAGCCGATGACGACTCAAGCCTTAAAAGAGGAAATTGGACGCTGCATTAATGAAATACCGCAGCATTTATGCAAAACGGTCATTGAAAATTTCATTAAAAGATCGCGTATGTGCCAGCAAAGCCGCGGCGGCCATCTGGCCGATTCCACACATAACTCTATCTTGCTACTTTATGATATAATGAAGAAATCACGTTTTTTTAAATATCTGCGTTTTATTTAAAATTGAAATCTTGCGTTCTTGTTGGGACACCCTTTATTTGTGAGAGGACAGTAGCGCGCACACCACAAATAGTTGTTAAGCAGGCTAGGCCCTGGTTCTCCTGTGAACTCTCGCGCCATCTAAGTGATATTATTATTAAAGACGTGCCTCACAGACGTCTAGTCTCCTTCAAAAAAAAAAAAACCTTGACTTTTGGCATTGCTTTCTTTAGCTGAGGCAGCTCCATAAATGGATGCTTCATCAGAAGAAGGCTTTAATGTTATCTAAGCTCTTCAGACTCCAGAAATTTTCTCAGTTTTAGATCAATCAAGCATCGTTGGTCTCCGAAACAGGTGCGTCAAAGATCGTCTTCTTTATACTTTCATTCTAGGCAAAGGAATCTAGGCTCTGCCAATGTCCGTTGACAACCAGCAACTCCAGCCAGAAAAGAATGGTGCTCCGATACAATTTCTGCATTGTGTCCAGTATTCTCTAGAAAATATCATTATGTTACTTTATGGAGAGTGCACAAAACCCTTAAATCTGCTTCCTCCCTTTCAGTCATTTTTGTATATGCCATCAAATGCTTGCCGCAAAAGAACGATAGTGGACAACTGGCTAAACGACTTTTTTGTTTTATTTTCAGGTAAGAGATCAAAGAAGTTGCCACATCTTTACAACCACAGTAAGTATCAAAGAAAGTAAAAATACTTTTGTATATTTAAGTCCAGAAATGGAAACATTTTTTTGTTTTAAATCTAAAAGAGGTGAACCTCTGTTTAATTCTTAAGTCTGTATGACACCCTGTGAAACAGAGAAAATTCAAAAACTTTGTTCTTAAAAACGAAAACTTAGAGACAAAGACTTAGAGGTGAAATCAAACAATGACTTTGAACACAAAAAAGGGGTTCCAGCTGTGTGATAAACATCTAACTCTTCTCCACTGTCAGTATACAGGGTGCTATAAAACAAAATTTAAATTGTTAAACTAACTTTTTAATTAAAAATATGCTTTGTGCAAAATGCAACATCCCTTAAGTGATTCTTTCTAGCCACTCCAATCTAGTACTCCATGCCTCAGTCGGATAACAAAAACTGATGGAATTCTGTTAGTAGAAGGTTGCCAAATATCTCCCTTCCGCCTTTTTGTCTTTTGAATTTTCCGTGTATGAACAAAGTGCTACAGAGCTCGTATCTGGCAATACTATACATCATTTGAAAGGTCTTGACGACGAATACCGATCGAATCATGGAAATCATTGAGTTAGACCGGCATGTGGCATCGCCCAGGGGATGGAAGTTAGTCACCAAACCATTTTAAGCCATCTGCAAAGGGCTGGATACAAAAAAAAGCTTGATGTTTGGGTGCCGTATGATTTGACGCAAAAAAAACCTTCTGGACCGAATCAACGCCTACCATAAGCTGCTGGAACGGAACGAACTCGACCCAATTTTGAAGCGGATGGTGACTGGTGACAAAAAATGGATCACATACGACAATATGAAGCGAAAACAGTCGTGGTTGAAGGCCGGTGAATCGTCCCAAACAGTGGCCAAGCCGGGATTGACGACCAGGAAGGTTTTGAATCGTCCCAAACAGTGACCAAGCCGGAATTGACCGGGGGATGATTTTGCTGTGTGTTTAGTGGGATTGGAAGGGAATCATCCACTATGAGCTGCTCCCATATGGCCGGACGCTTAATTCTACCATCTACTGCGAACAACTGGACCGCTTGAAGCAGGCGATCGACCAGAAGCGCTCACAATTGGCCAATAGGGAGGGTGTAGTGTTCCACAAGGACAACGTTAGACCACACACTTCGTTGATGACTTGTCAGAAGCTACGGGAGTGCGGGAAGTTTTTATCGTATCCACCATATAGCCCGGACATAGTGTCAAGTGATTTCCACCTGTTCCAGTCCATGGCGAACGCCCTTGGTGGTGTGGAGTTGAACTCAAAATAGGCTTGTAAAAAGTTGTTGTCCGAGTTCTTCGCAAATAAAGAGGAGGGCCTCTGCGAGGGGGGTATTATGAAGTTGCCGTCCAAATGGAAACAGATTATCGAACAAAGCGGCGGATATTTGAACTAAATCCGATCACTGTAACACTTTTCGTGAAGCATTGAATGAAGAGCAAAAAAGCGGAAGGGTGATATTTGGCAGCCTTATATTTGTATAAAAAAAACAACATTTTATTAGAACTCGTACTTATTACTCTTTTATTTTTAGCTTTTATTTCGCACAACAGATCAGGTCCGTGCGCTTCGAATGAAAAACCCGAAAATGAATAGAAATATTCAAAATAAAAAGAAGCAGAAGTCGTTTAGTTTACTTGGAAAAACAAAATGTTGTTGCTCGAAACCTTGGTCCAGGGAACCAATTTCAAGTACTGTGTAGATCAATGTTGATCTTGCTTTACACACGAATTTCATGTTTCTGTCGATTATGATGAAATTTCTATGTATCCCAGGAAAACCATTAATGCTTAAATCGTTTTTACATTGTTGACATCGTCCCGTCACGCATTTTCACAAAGAAACATTTCAAAAGGTCAGCTCCGAGGGCTTGATTAACATTTCCAATACGAACATCTTTTAATTCATAGATTTGTTAGTTTAGTACAGGCGCTACCAGGTAACGTCCAAATCCATGCCCACAAATTGAGTAAAAAGAAACGTCGGTAACATGCCTTTTCAATACCAATCGAAAGAAAACAATCCAACAACAGTATCGACCGTTACAAAGTGTCACTCTGTGGTCGCTTTGGATTCGCGATAAAATTGTGTGCTTTCCCGAGTCCTAAATGAGTATGTTCAGAAATTATGATTTTGGACCCAAAATAGTTAACGCGCTGATTTCTTGCTGACGTCTGCAAGCATGCACTTGGTCCTTTCATCTCTGGTTGTATTGACGGTAAACCCAATTCTCGACAGAAGCCCTGACCAAGTGCGCAGTTAGGACCAAAGTGGTTTCGGATTTTCTTTTGATCCTTCCTTAGCAAGTTCATCGGCGTTTTCCATGATAACAAATTTACAATTAAAAATTTGAACAAATTTAGCTTATCGACTCAATTAAGGGAAGTCTTAAACATTGAAAGTGGTAAGAGGGCGAGAGGCAGTCGAGGACTTCGTCTACCTGGGCTCCGCGGTAAACAGGGACAACAACATTGGTACCGAAATCAAGTGCAAAATCACTCACGCCAATCGCTGATACTTTGGGCTCAAGAGGCAATTGACTAATAAAGTCGTCTCTCGAAGGACTAAGCTCACTTTATACATATAACACCTTGATCATCCCAGTTCTGCTTTATGGCGCGGAAACCTGGACGTTGCTAAAAGCTGATGAGGAAGGCCTTAGTCTTTTTGAGAGAAAAGATTTGCGGGTGATTTTAGGTCCTGTTTTCGATGGCATCTGGAGGAGAAAATTTAAATACGAGTTCTATGGGCTGTATAGGTACATGGGCCTTTTCAAGCGTCTTCGGATATAACGCTTAAGATCGCTAGGCCATGTTGCTAGAGCACATTGACACCACTGCTCCGGCCCGAAAAAACTTCTAATCTGAACCATTGGGACAACGGAACAGAGGACGATGTAGGCTAACGGGGCGCACAAAAGTGGAGAAGGACCTCAACCAACCTGGCGTGCGCAATTGGAGCCAGCTAGCGAAAGACCGTGCTAACTGGAGAGGCGTGTTGGTTGAGGCCCAGTTCCACCCCAGACTGTAGCGCCATAAGAAGAAGAAGAAGAGGGCGAGTGGCCGTCGTGGCCTAGTGGGTAGAGTGCAACACTCATACGCCAAAGGTCTAGGTTCGATCTTCAGCTGAAAAAATTGAATTTTTCATGGCCGCACCTCTTTCGATCTGCTGACAACACTCAAAGAGTAATAAAAGTCTAAGAAAAGGCTTCTCACACTTTCCCGTTCGGAGTCTCCAAAAAGCTGAGGGTCCCTTCTACTCCTGCGATTCCCTAACAAATTGCATTTTTCATGGCAACACCTCTTTCGGACTGACATCACTCAAAGAGAAATAAATGTCTAAGAAAAGGCTTCTTAAACTTCGCCGTTCACAGTCGGCAAAAAAACTAGGTTCTTCTACTCGTGAGAGAACAGTAGCGCGTCCAACACGTGTAGTTGTTAAGCTAGGCCCAGGTCCGCCTGTGAACTGTCGCGCCAAACAATTACTATTATTATTAAGAGAGCGAGAAATTTGGGCACGTCCCCGAGTCCCAAAATAAAAAATTGCCTGGTCAGGCAGCTCTCAAGACAAAAAGCTGCCTACCTATAAATTTTGATTTTTGACCCAAAATCGACGCCTGCTTTAAGGTCCAATTTGCAACGAGGTGGATTTTCGTGGGCCTTCAAGTGCTTAGCCCATTAAAGTTTGTAAGAGAAGTCTCAAGCCCTCCTAAACACCGATAGAGAAACATTTTCAGTTGGTACACTGTGTGACCTCATGTGGCCGCCGTGGCGTAGTGGGTAGAGTGCGACACTCACACGCCGAAGGGTCTAAGTTCGATTTCGGGCTGAACGCCTCGAATTTTTCAAAGCACCACCTCTTTCGAGCTGCTGACAACACTCAAAGAGTAATAACTGTCTAAGAAAGCTTCTCAAACTTCGCCATTCCTAATCGGTAACAAATTGTAGGTTATTTCCACTCGTGAGAGAACAGTAGCGCGCACAACACGAACAGTTGATGAGCAAGCTAGGCCCTGGCCCCCTGTGGACTGTCGCGCCAACAATTATTATTATTATTATTACTCTGTGTGACCAAATGTCAATGAAAGAGAATATTTAAAATGCCTGACAGGGTCAATTCGCGGTCTTATTGAAAGACGCGTTGCAAGGCAGTCGGGGCTCGTATAAGGACAGGAACAATTAACATGGAAAGTATCCAAATATAAAACTTAAGACTGCGTTGCTTTTGGCGACCTTGCATTACATGGAGATAAACCCAAACCCAATCCCTAAATGTATTTTTCTAAATCCTCTAAATCGTCCTCATCCTCCTCCTAGTCTCTAGTCGGTCTAAGGTCTAAGGTCTAAGGTGGCGTTTGCATTCATTTCAGATCCTGACGGTTCTTTCATTCTCTGCTTCTCAAACGCCGAGGCTGGAATTCAATTCTCCAGTCTGTTGGCTGAGGCAAGGTTGTGATTGCATTTACAAGTGTGCTACAGGATACAAGAGATGAGGCGACACTGACGCTCGATTCCGTTTAAAAGACGACAGAGGAGCAAAAGGAAATGATAGGTTTAACTATCGCGTGATACAACCGATGGCTGATCTTTGAGCTCAGCTCCCAGGATTTATGGGCACCCGGCCACAGATCCAGATTACCTTAGCCGCACGGGTCATTTCTGCATTGTGATAGCCAGGCGAGGATTGATTGTCTTCATTGACTAATGGGTTGAGCCTCTCTGACGCAAAAGTCAAATGTCATGTGGGTCACATATTGCATCCCTTAGCAGGTTTCAATTTATAAATTGCCTGAAACCAGGTTGCCTCAAATCTCTACGTTCCGTTTCACCACATTTTGACCTAGGTTATGTCTCACAAAGCGGTGTTTTGTCCACATCATAATCTTAAATAATAAGGGGGACCAGGGCAATGATCAACTGCTCATCACCTATTCGTGTTATGCGTGCTTTTGTTCTCTCACGAATAGAAGGGACCTACAGCTCGTTGCCGTCTCCGAACGGCGACGTTTAGAAGCCTAGACAATTGTTACTTTTTGAGTGTTATCAGCATCTCGAAAGTGGTGCCGTGAAAAATTCGAGGTGTTGAGCCGGGAATCAAACCTAGACCTTCAGCGTGTGACTGTCGCCCTCTGCACACTACGCCACGGCGGCCGGATTATCAGATGTTTATTCAAAAATTGTAATTCCGTCTACTCTTCAATTGCTGTGGAGGCTAGAAGAAAAGATAAAATGTCAAAATTGTTTGTGTGTGCCAACAGTTGCACTGATCTGCAAATGGCTGGCAGTGTTGCGCCTGTTTTCCTGAAGCTAGTTTTTATACTTTTCATTTTTGTCGGAAGTCAACATCCCGGTAACCTCGGTCATTTTTGGAACACAAAAACCTCAGAAATCAGACTGCCATAAAAGAATACGGCCTCTATTGGTACTCAGATGGGACCTGTACAGATATGTTTCTGATATGACCTTCCTCACAGGCGGACTGCTACTCCAATCGTTTCGTCAGCGACATATTTTTGTTTGCCCACAACGTTCCTCGTCTTTAAAGTCTCACGCTTGAAGTGACGCATCAGCCCCTCGCACCTCCCCAAATCAAATGCTTATTGTCTTTTCAAAATCAAACCAACTATCCACCTAAATTTGACCCAGGAACACAAAACAAAGCAGAAAAAGAGACAGCAAGGAAAAACAAAATCCCAAACAAATTGCCACGGTGTGCTGCACCCATTGGACTCACAACCAGATACATTCCACTTGCCCGCTGGAATAACTCTGCGAACTGGAATCGAAGGAATTTTGTGGGTATTCCCCTGTCCCATGGCCCGGTGTCTCGTTCTCTCCCCCGTGCGTGTACATCAGTCGGACTGCTCTAACGTTGTTCAATTCTTTTATTTTTCTCCTTTGCCAATGCGCGAACAAACTACAGACACAAACGCACTCAGCACTGAGCACAGATACGCCCGCATAGGTACATCCGTTTCGATTGTAGGAAAAGAAAACTCTCCATTCATGGCAACTCACTCAAAATTTTCACACCCATGTTCGGGCTGTTTGAGTGGCATCGCATGTGCGATGAGGGCTGCATCTTATCGGTTCGCTCAAACCTGACGCAGATGCAGTGCAATGGACGGGTGCTGTCGTCTTCCAGAGCAATCGAGTGAAATTGGTGTTGGTGTGTGCATGAGGAGAATTTGCCGGAATTTTCTACGTGGCTCTTGGTGTAGCTCTGTTTGGAGGGGAAAATTGTGTCGAGAGGTAGTTTGAACGGGATTGCCGTGGCTTCGGGAATGTTGTACTTGGTCCACTTGCTAGGGCACCATTTGGACGGATCAGGTGTTTGGACGGTGTGTCATTCTCACAAACCATGTCTACTACAACTTTGAAGCGATTCGCATGTGTGGAGTGGAAATCAGAAAGCTTAGCTCAGATTTCATTAACCAATCTCAAGATGGCCGATGAGATTGGTTGATGAAAGACAAAAACTTGGCACGAACCTGGGCTAAGCGTTCCGATTAAAGCGGTTACTCCTCAACAATTTACTTGTCCCAGAGCCAAATTAAGCCCGCAACTCTAATAGCTTACGAATGTGAATCCTGAGTGTATGCAAGTTCTTCAATTCCCATGCCAGAAGCTCTTTTTTCAATTCCTTCAAGCTCTTTTGAGTAGCTTACAACAGCCCTGAAATGTCGGAATTCTGAGCTTGCAATAGAAGTTAAGGGTGTCCCAACAAGAACGCCAGATTTAAATTTTGAATAAAACGAAGATATTAAAAATAATCGTGAATTCTTTATTATATCGGAAAGTAGACAGGATGAAGTTTTGTGTGGAATAATACATCAGCCGGATGGCCGCCACGGCTTTGCTGGCACATACGCGATCTTTTAATGAAATTTTCAATGACCGTTTTGCATAAATGCTGCGGTATTTCATTAATCCAGCGTCCAATTTCCTCTTTTAATGCTTTAGGCATCGTCGGCTTATTTGCATAAACCAGCGACTTCAAAACACCCCAAAAAAAGTCCAATGGTGTTAAATCGCACGATCTAGGCGGCCAATTCCGGTCTCCAAAACAGGAAATAACACGACCGGGAAATGACTGATGCATCAATTGCATTGTTTCTCTGGCTGTGTGAGATGTGGCGCCGTCTTGTTGAGACCACATCCCCTCCACATTCATTTCTTCAATTCTAGGCACGAAAAAATTGGTTATCTTCCACGATACCGAACACCATTAACTGTTTGCACTTGACCTGACTCATTTTCATAGAAACAAGGTCCAATGATTTCTCCAGCCTAAAATCCACACCTCACAGTGACACGTTGAGGATGCATTTGCTTCTCGTGAATCAATCGAGGATTTTCCTCGCGCCAAATGCGACAATTCTGCCTATTGACGAAGCCATCAAGATGGAAATGGGCCTCGTCACTAAAGATGATTTTATCGGCAAAATCAGCAATTTCATGTTCACAATGAGAATGCGTTGTTCATTTGTGTAGTGCTCCATTTTTATTAACCTTATACCTTCTACTAACAAACAATAATAATTTTTCAAATGTCAAACAATGACAATTCGAATGGCGCCAAATTTAAATCTTGCGTTCTTGTTGGAACACTCTTTAGATATTCATGGTTACTTCTTCTAATGGAAAAATATTTATTTTGTTAGTTTGGCCACTTCGTATGGGTGTCGTCTTCATCAGAACTTCCGAGGCGTGGCTTAGACGCAATTCCATCAGGTAGACAACCTCTCGGCAGACCCAGAATGAGGCGATTAGATCATAACCATGAACTCGCCTGGTTGCGCTTGGAAATAGCTCCTGATTAGTTAGAATCAATGGCGGAGGATCGAGCGGCCTGGAAAGCTTTCGTGCGTGCATAACCCTAAAAAGGAACATGCGAGTTAAAGAAGATAATGAAAATATTCAAAACAGAAACAAATCTATGCAAATTTTTGATATATTCGGTAGAAAAATTATTTCGACGCGCGAACTGGGCCCATCTCAGGCTATGTTCCAACAAGGCAGAAACGATGGATGGGTTCTAAACCCAAGGTGAAGGAGTTCATCCTTATCTTAGCACAAGTGAAGAGAGAAAAGTGAACATTAGGACATCATGATTTGATCTCAGTCGACGCAATAATTTCGAGAAACCCGTTCATATTTTTCTGATCTTTTTCCAACAGTTACCTATCATAACTGATTGACAAAAAAGTACCTCCCGTGTTGGAGGTATTAGAGAAAATCACCAAACAGTTGTGATGTTTCTTATGTTCCAGTCGGTGTAAAAATTTCCAAGGGGATAAATCAAATTTGCAATTTTCCCGTGAGCCGACAACTTAAGTTGTGATTACAATCGAAATCAAAACATTTCCTAGTTAAGCTTTGGTGGCCTTTACTATCCCTATCCCTATTTCACCTAAAGCTCATGCACATCAAAAGGCCATATCAAGAGTCAAACAAATCTGAACAACTAGTCACGTGTAATAAACGACGCTCAGTTTGTAGTGGCTTTCATAAGCTTTTATAAAAGACATCTCTCCGGTTTGCGAAATTTTTGGGATTTGGCGGCATGCCGTCTTCATTTGAATGGTAAATTGGTCGAACCTCAGGCCCACCTAAAGCTTTAAGTTCATACCTAGGAGAAGAGAAAAAGCCACGATAACAGTCAATGGCGAGCGACTAAAAGCAAATTTTATAGACCGGAGACATTCCGTTCCAGAGCGTCCTCTTTGCATAAGTTACGTGGGACAGGAATTGCATCAAATTATCGAGCTTGCATATAAATATACATGTCATTCTTCTTATGGCACTACTGACCGGAGTAGACCAGGGCCTCAACTAACACGCCTCTCCAGCCAGCCTGCCTCCAGTTGCGCACTCTAAGTTGGTTGAGGTCCTTCTCCAATTTAGTGCGCCACTTCAGCCAAGGTCGTCCTTTGTAACGTTGTCCCAAGGGCTCAATTTCAAAGACTTTTTGGGCTGAAGTGATGTCCATATGCTCTACATGGCCTTCTCATCTTAAACGTTGTATCCGAAGACGATTTACAAGGCGCATGTCGCCCTACAGCCTTCACCAGGTATACCGGTATGAAATTTTGTTTTTCGAAAATGAAACACTAATTATTAATGGGAAAGTAAAAACATTTTATTCGAGCTATTGGCCATTGTTTTCTACACATTTCGACCACCTTTCCGGCAATTTCTGAATACCACGCCAATAAAATTGTTCGTCTTTTAAAGCAAACCAATCAGACACCCAATTTTCGACCTCCTCATGGGAATCAAAGTGCTGCTCAGCCAATGCGTGTCCCAACGATAGAAACAAATGGTAGTCGGGAGGAGCCAAATCTGGTGAATACGCTGGGTGGGGTGGCTGCTCCCAGCCAAGTGTTTTGATTGTAACCTGAACCAGTTTTGCTTTGTGTGCAGGTGCATTATCATAGAGCAAAACTACCTTGCCGTGTCTTCTGGCCCATTCTGGTCGTTTCTCGATCAATGCATGGTTCAAATTGATCATTTGTTGTCGGTAGCGATCAGTATTAACGGTTTCACCAGGTTTTAGGAGCTCGTGGTACAGTACACATTTCTGGTCCCACCAAACACACAGCATTGTCTTCTTGCCGAATCGATCTGGTTTTGCAGTCGATGTTGATGGTTGTCCCAGATTAACCCATGATTTTGTCCGTTTAGGATTCTTAAAATAAATCCATTTTTAATCGCCAGTAACACTCCGATGCAAAACCGATTTTCTTTCGTTTCTCAAGTTTCTCAATTTCACAAGTGTTTTTTCAGTTTTCCATCTGTCTTTCATTCAATTCATGTGGCACCCATTTTCCACACTTTTGGATCTTTCCCATAGCTTTTAAACGGTCGGAAATTGTTTGTTGTGCAACATTTAACATTGCTGCCATTTGCTTTTGACTCAAAATGTCATCTCCATCCAACATCGTTTGCGATTCGGCGTCTTCAAACTTTTTTGGTGGTCTTCCACGTTCTTCATTTCTTACATCAAAATCATTATTTCGGATTCCTTGAAACCATCTTTTGCATGTTGCTCCTGATAGAGCATAGTCACCATATGCCTCGACAAGTATTCGATGCGACTCTGCAGCACTTTTCTTCAAATGAAAACAAAAAATTAATGCTTTCCGCAAACCATTACTTTCTGGTACAAAATTCGACATTTTCAACATGATGAAAAAATATGATGTTGTCTGTTTAATGACTTGATGTATACTAAATATTTTTCACAGATGTCATAGGAACAAACAAGAAATAAGGGCTCGTTCACAACAAATGTTCCCTATCAAGACATTTGTATCTTGACGCTCACTTCACACCGGTCTACCTGTATACCTATGCATTGCCATGATGGAATACAATACCTTTTCGATTTGCTTTTTATTTGTTGGAGCTGTTTCACCTGGCTTGTTTTAAGCCCACTTTTCATCACCAGTTATCAATCGCTTCACTTTCATTCACTTTCAACGAATCGCAAATGTTAATAATTAATAATAAAACTTTCCTGACGCAACAGTCCACAGGGACACCAGGGCCTAGCTTGCTTATCAACTGCTCGTGCAATGCGCGGTACTGTCCTCTCACAAATAGAACGGATCTCCAGTTTTTTACTCGCTCCGAACGGCGAAGTTTAAGAAGCTGTTTGTTAGACCTTTTTTCTTACACTTAGAGTGTTCTCAGCAGCTCCAATGAGGTGGTGCCGTGAGAAATTTGAGGGATTCAGCCGGGAATCGAACCTGGACCTTCGGCGTGTGTGTTTTGCACTCTACCTCCTACGCCACGGCGGCCACGTTGAGTGCGTTGTGTTAAATGATTTTCTTTCATTTCATGAGGAATACATACATCGAATTTTCGCACAGCGAAAAGTTGTTTGATGAAGCTTTTCTTAAATTTCACGTGTTATACTGTGATGACCCGGATCGATTATTGCTTTGATTTGGTGATCATCAACTTCACATGGACGACTAGAGCGTTTTTCATTTTTGAGTGAAAAATCAGCAGAACGAAATTTGGCAAACCAATTTTGATACTGCGGTTCCCTTAAGCTTCGTAACCAAAACAGTACTTAACCTTTTGTAAGCTGGCGATGCATTTTTTCCTGTTCAAAATATGACGAAAGTGTTCTTTATGTTTTCCACTTCTCAACAGACGCCGAACAAAAACTACACAGCCGATCAGTCTTTTTTTTATGAATTGACAGTTGAAGTACCAAAACCAAATTGTATTTGACATTTCGATTACGTCAGCAAACCAAAAATAAGACCATCTATGAGTAGAATCCTTAGAGATGGCTTTACTCAGTGGCCAATCCAATATTCGTTCAATATTCGCTTCTTTTCGTCAGTACATTACATTAACCCAGGCTGGTGAAGGAATGTCTTATTTATACAATAAAATCAGTGTTTCCCGATCCGCCACAACCGCTTGACCTTAATACCATGGAACTCCTGTGGGACATTTTGGAGAAGAATCTCCGTAGTTAAATGTGATGAGATATCGCCAGAAGGAACCAAAAAGCGCCTGTTTTCGATGAAAAGTCGCCTAGGGGACGTTGTAAATTCCAGAGGATAACATTCACTGTTGCATCATTCGCAAATAGTAATAAATTTATGAGCAAAAAATAAGTGTATGTGCACTTTTTGATGTTGTGCAGATGGCTAGTCAACTTGAAATCGTGATCATTCACACAAAGGTTACAAGCTGATCACTTTTGTAGGTGCTAGCTCAAGTGCACATTGAAAACTATATGGACAACCAAGGTCATCATTCCACACGCTATTCCCTAAATAAGAGGTCGTCACAAATTTTAAAACTAGCCGTTTCAAACAAGACTAACCACAGAATTAACACAAATGCGTCTGCAATATAACGATATGCATAATTTTCTGTTGCATACCTTCTTTTTCTTCCTCTGTCATTCTTTTAATTGTTTGGCACGATGTCCTTAAGAGACCATGGCGAGGTTTATAAAGGGTGTTCCAACAAGAACGCAAGATTTAAATTTGGCGCCATTCGAATTGTCATTGTTTGACAGTTGATCAATTATTATTGTTTGTTAATAGAAGGTATAAGGTTAATAAAAGTGGAGCACTACACGAGTGAACAACGCATTCTCATTGTGAACATGATGAATGAATTGCTGATTTTGCCGATAAAATCATCTTTAGTGACGAGGCCCATCTCCATCTTGATGGCTTCGTCAAAAGGCCGAATTGTTGCATTTGGCGCGAGGAAAATCCTCGATTGATTCACGAGAAGCAAATGCATCCTCAACGTGTCACTGTGTGGTATGGATATTGGCCTGGAGGAATCATTGGACCTTTTTTTATGAAAATGAGTCAGGTCAAGCGCAAACAGTCAATGGTGTTCGGTATCGTGAAAGATAACCAATTTTTTCGTGCCTAGAATTGAAGAAATAAATTTGAAGGGGATGTGGTTTCAACAAGACGGCGCCACATCTCAAACAGCCAGAGAAACAATTCAATTGCTGCATCAGTCATTTAAGTCTTGCGTTCTTGTTGGGACATCCTTTATTTTGTGCCCTTTAAGGTTACCTCCAGATGTTACACACTTGTTCCAAGATTTGTTTGTTCTCAGCATTGCTCACCTTACTAAACTGGACAAAATTTCTCCAATGTATTATACTGACTCTCCAATATCGCCGTGGCGTAGTGGGTAGAGTGCGACGCTCACGCGCCGAAGGGTCTAGGTTCGACTCCCAGCTCAACACCAATTTTTCGAATTTTTCACGGCACTACGTCTTTCGAGCTGCTGACAACACTCAAAGAGTAATAACTGTCTAAGCATGCTTCTCAAACTTCACCGTTTGGAGTCGGCAGAAAAACTGTAGGTCCCTTCTACTCGTGAGAAGTTGCGCGCACAACACGAGTAGTTGATGAGCAAGCTAGGCCCTGGTCCCCATTTGGACTGTAGCGCCAACCATTATTATTATTATATTATACTGACGACCGATTTCTCCTCAACCAATGAAAAAATAATTTTAGCACTGAAATCCTCTTAGTTTAAAGTTTGACTCTCTACTGCACATTGGCAACTCTGCCTGACAACATGTTTCATTCGTATCATAACCATCGAATACAAAACCACAGGCAACCACTTGCCATTGTCACTTGTTCCATTCGATCATGCTGCTGTGTCGACAGCACAACATATTCACTCGACTTCACTCCACTCTATTCCCCAACATGAAAGCACTCCACTCCGCCACCGCTGAGCAGTGGCCATCACCGATGCCGAGTGGAAGAGAGTATCTCCGCAGCCGAGTGTCTCGAGTGGGAATTAGTCCGATTCTAACATTCAAACTGAATGGTTAATCGACAATTTGTATGCGCGGTTCTCATTTCGTTTTGTGTTTTCCATTATTTGTTTTGTTTTTGATTTTTTCTGTGTTTTCGAAAGCCTTTGACACCACTGTCTAATCTGTGAATTAGATAGATTCTGTCTCTACGCATCCCATACTCTCTCCCCCCCACCAACCAATACACACACACTCGCATAGCCCTCGATTTAGTGTTCAAAGTGTTTGATTCCCGGTGTAGCCATCTGAAGAAGAAGTAAAGTACAACTCACCGTTGTCAGTGTTCCTTGCCAAACAGAACACAAGAAATTGTTGAAATATATCCCGAAGTGTGTGCGCGTGTATGTTTGTGCGTAATCGCGTATCTCGCCCGGGTATCTATCGGTGATAAAGGACCACAGTCAAGTGAGATAGAAAAATCAAAAGTGCAAGAAGTTTCCTCGAAGAATCTTTTCGTTTTGTGTTTAGTATCCAATTTCTTCCTGCTGCTGCTATATATCGCCGTCACTCGCCCCCGCGCCTCGCCACACAATCCCCACATATTCAGTTCATTCCAGTGTTGTATCTTCGTACACTTTCCTCCCTCAGTTCTTTTGCTTCGTTAGACGGTGGAAAAATCTGACAAGAGAATACAAAAAAAGTCTCAATCTCAAAGAAAATGAAAGAAGTGATGATGTGGTGGAAATAAATAAATACAACCAACACGAGGAGGACGTGGAATTCGAAGAGGAATAGGAAATCCAAAAAGAAAAGTTGTATCTACTAGTAGTATCTTGTATTCCTTGCTCTCTGTTTTGTTGTAAAATTCAATTGGAACAACAGAAATACACCCAGCGAGCGAGCGAAAGGAAGAACAAAAAGAAGAGAGAACGAGAGAGAGAGGGAGTGTATCTAGAAGCCGGGACGAAAGCAAATCAAAAATAATTCTTCTCCGGATACCGTAGATATTTGTTAAATCTATCTGAAGCTGCCTTGTAGTTAAATTTTTCATTTCTCTGTCTTCGTCTACATCTCTTCTCGTTTGTTTCAATTGCTAAACACAACAACTTGTGCAAAACAAGGGAAAAAAAACGAACAAACGGAGAATACTAGTTTAATTCCAACAACAACAACAACAGCAAAGTGAAAGAAATCAACGACGAATAACGAAGTGGTGGAAGCAAAAGAAGTGATTCATATTTCTTAGAATTCAAAAATTAATTAAGTACGAGATACAAAAGTGGGATATATGATTTGTATCCGAATGTGAATGTGAGATACATGTGCTGTCAGTGAAAGAAACGAATTTTCAACACGCGACAAGACCTCAAAAGATACACATATATATATATATAACTCTGAACTCACCGTTTGTGGATACACTGATACTATCGAAACCGGATTGCATTGCATTTATGTAAGTATCTGCACATATTTCGAATTCAATTAGAAGAAGTTCATTCAGTACGTGATCGGTGTATGCTTTGGATCCGTGTGCAATGACTCAGAGGCAAAGAATTTCGGGCATCTCATATCAAATTCAAATTCATTCTCCGTCAGAAGAGACCTTTCGGATTTTAAGTGGGAATTCAGGTGGCAAATAAAAATTCACTCCGGCTCGAAGGACCAATTTTAATTTCTTTGTAAAAATGATGAATTTGGTGACGGGACTTTGTATATCTACAACTATCGATTCAATTGGAGCGCTTGGTTTGTGTGGAGTGCTGTCAGGGCCGATTTGACTTAGAAAGCAGACCGACGACCTTGGGAAATTCGGAGAAACAGAAAGTCGATCGTTGGATAACACCACTGAGGGTTGTGGGTAGGGCAATGAGGTTAACCCGGAGGTAAATTAGATAAATTGAAGATAAGGCAACGGGAGAAATGTTCAGAAACCAAACTCTTTGCTTGTCCAGCTGAGGTTGTTGTTGTCAAACATAGGTATCGCAGATGAGAGATTAAATTAATGAGCTTGTGGCGAAACTTTAATTTTTTTCAAGATAAAAGAAATTTTCCTTAAATTGAACTGAATGAGCTTGGCTTGCAGAATTTTGCAACACAGTAGCCGTGATTGCGAAAATGTAAAAGGTGGGAAGTCCACATTCGAAACTATTCCATGTCTTGTGACAATCATTAGCGTCTCCAATTCAAATATTTTTCAATGTAAAGTATTGTGGCGGTCGTGGCGTAGTCGTTAACGTGCGACACTCACTCGCCGAAGGTCTTGGTTCGATTCCCGGCTGAACACCTCACATTTTCAGACACCACCTATTTCGAGCTGATGACAATACTCAAAGAGTAACAACTGTCCCAGAAAAAGTTTCTCAAATTGTGCCGTTCGTAGTTGGCAAGAAACTGTAGGTCCCTTCTGAGAGCAATAAATGTGTAATCTATAGCGTCTCGAATTCAAGTTTTTATCTAAAGTCCTGTGTCCGCCTTGGTGTAGTCGGTAGAGTGCAACACTCTCCCGCCGAAGGACCAGATTCGATTCCCGGCTGAGCACCTCAAAATTGTTCACGGCACCACCTATTTCGAGCAGCTGACAACACTCAAAGAGTAATAATTCTCCAAGAAAAAGTTTCTCAAATTTCGTCGTTTGTAGTTCTTTCTGAGAGCATTTTAAATTCCTGTAGTCGCCTTGGTGTAGTCGGTAAAGTGCGATACTCACACTCCCAAGGTCCGGATGAAACCTCACATTTTTCACCGCGTCGCCTCTTTATAGCTGGTGACATCACTCAAAGTGTAATTGCTGTCTAAGAAAAACCATCTCAAACTTCGCAGTTCGTAGTTGGCATAGAACTGTAGGTTCCTTCTACTTTTGAGAGAAGAGTAGAAAGTTGACGAGCAAGCTAGCCCTGGTTTCGCTGCGGACTGTTGCACCATTCGATGTGCATATTTCCTAAGTTTTGGATATTATTGGCGCTGCAGTTGCGTTAAGAAGTCCTTCAACACAACGCATATCATTAAATCCTGTTTGCACCGAAGAACCCTTGACGTTGCAGAAATTCTCTGATACTCATCTCAACCCAATTTGGGCAGAAGTCAAATTCATTTTTATTCGTTCTCATGGTATGTGCCAAAATGAATTGATATCAGAAAATGTGATTTTTATTCACAAAATGCAACCGCAGTCATGTTTGAATTTCGATACGAATGAAAGAATTGGGTAGACTGCGCATATTGGCACACTCTTTTCTGTTCAGTCCTATGTTGGGCGCCAGTTAGAAAGAGAGCCGAATTTGAAACCGCGTTTCAATCAACGAATATTTAATGTCCTAAATTACTCAAGTTGGCACATGTTCTTATTCATTTGCATTCAATTTGAGAAAATGTTGTCAATTCAAAGATGTTCGTGTTGTCATTGACATTACCGAGCTTCTTGTTGTCCAGAGAAAACCTCGCCTGCATTGGTAGCTCCAAAATTGGGCTTCACTCTTTCAAATATTTTCGTGATTGAGAAAGGAGCTTCTTTTCACTGGAGTTTCTTAGGTCAATCTTTATTCAGATCGTATTTTTAAATGTTAACAATTTTTGAACAAAAACCTGCCTTTAGAGCTTGGCTTAAAATTCTAGTATTGCCAGATGCAATTGGAATTGCCAGAGGTTCCTCAGTTTAGAAACAAAGTTTTATTTCCGATCTTTTCGATTAATAAATATTGGGGCCAAGTAGGGTTTATGTGAGACTGTCTATTAGCAAGCGGCCGCCTGACTCTTTATATAAGTGGATATCGTTGGGGTGCTGACAACACTCAAAGAGTAATAACTGTCTAAGAAAGCTTTTCAAATCTCACCGTTCGGAGTCGGCAAGAAACTGTAGGTCCCTTCTACTCGTGAGAGAACAGTAGTTGATGAGCAAGCTAGGCCCTGGTTCCCCTTTGGACTGTAGCGCCAAACAATTATTATTATTATTATCGTTGGGGTTTCTGAGTAAGTTTGTGCTCAGCCGCGCTAGTAATTATGGACGTAAACCTTTCCTGACATTCCATTTATGAGCAGAATCCAGGTTTTTTTATTTGGATGAGTAGCATATGGCGAAAAGCGCTCCCAATTCGACACAACACATCACTCAATAAGTCCCGGGACATATAGGGGGCGCCACTAACAAAAAAAAAACTATTAAATTAATTGTTTGTTTTAAGTGGCGCCCCCTATATGTCCCGGGACTCATTGTGTGATCTGTTATAACATAACCTTTCATCCAATTTGTTCGTGAAGAGTGTCATAAACATTTTGATAAATACCTGATAAAATATTTCAGACGAATTCTGTCTAGGCAAACATGAATTGACACCTTCCCGCTTCTTCTTCTTCTTCTTCACCCCTCTGGTTGAAATTCTTGTGTGTGCTCTTATCTTTGAATGCCAAACAAAATCACACTGAAGATTGCATCATTGTAGGAATTCAAGTTCGAAGTGGGTGCCGTTGTTTGGACACCTTATCGGAAATGATGCGGAGAGTCATTGTCAATTAATTGGAGTGCTGTAATCGAGAGATAGGCACTAGAGAGGCGTTCACTAAATTGCTTTTTGCAATGAGTCCTCTGTCTTCAGTTAGTTTCCGGTGGTAATAATTGCATAAAGATGAGATGTACGGGGTTTCTTTTATTTTCGCAGAAAGCGGTGCCCATCGTCAAGCTTAAATCAAACTTACATCATGCAAATTATTTATTGAATGACTGCCTCGAGTAACACATGACGTTGACACATTAGACTGAAATTGATTGACTTTAAGTGACTGTGTGTCTTTTTTGTTTAGACCTGTGATCTAAAAAGAGAAATCGTACATTGTTAAGTTGAAAAACGCCGATGGCCAGTACGTATTGTAGAATTACAAAAAAATCAGCTTGGTGTCCAACAGGCCCAGAGACCATTCGTCGAACTTGTTATCGCTTCGAAATAGAAACGAATTTATTGTTCAAAAACAAGCCAGTCAGACAGAAGTCTACTTCTCTTCTCTAATTCTTTCGTTATTTCTAGGAAGGAAAGTTTGATGAAACGTTTTGAAATCAGTGGTAGGACCAATGTGCATCGGTTCCTTCTTCGCCTTTCTTCCTCTATACCTTCGGCCCGTGCTGTGACTTAATTTCAGTCACGCAAGGGCATAAACAATCCCTTTAGTGAGCACCAATTATAAAAAAAAAATGCTTTTTCAAAACATAGCTACGAGGGTTGCCATTTATTATCCGGGATTAGAGACCAAAAGCAAATATTAATCATCGAAAATAGCTTTATTGTTTTTCAAAATATTCCCCATTAAGTTCTATACACTTTTGCATGCGTTTGAACCAATTGTCGAAGCACTTTTGCCACTCTGATTGAGTTGTCTCCAAAACATGCATTCTGAACGCATCAACCGCTTCTTCAGGTGTCGAAAAACGTTGACCTCTCATTTTATTTTTTATGTACGGGAATAAAAAGAAGGCATTTGGTTCCAAGTCAGGACTATACGGCGGATGACTCATCAAATCGATGTTTTGAGTGCTCAAAAATGCAGTTTTTTGAGCCGATGAGTGAGAGCTCGCATTGCCGTGGTGAAGAGTGATCCTTCTTCGGCGGTTGCTTTTCCTGATTTCTTGGAAGACAACTGCCAAACAAACGGTTGTGTATCACTCAGAATTGACTGTTCTCCGTTGTTCTAGTGGTACGGTTGCGACACGTCCAGTTTTTCCGAAAACACGGGCAACCATTTGCTTGGAAGTGCTTCATGCGCGAGCAACCTTTGTTGGATTTGGCTCAATTTGAAACACCCATACAGTCGACTGCTGCTTACTTTCGGGCTCATACGCGCAAATCCACGATTCATCACCTGTCACGATGTCATAGACATGTCTCGAAGCACCGCGATCGTATTTTTGGAGCATTTCGTTTGATAAATTGTGTGGGATCCGACGCGAATAAATTTTTTGACGGTCAAATGTTCATGCAATATTGAATGTATGCTGGTGCGTTCAATACCTAAGGTTGTCTTAATCTCCCGATAGGTCACATGACGTTCTTGCAGTATCAGTTGGCACACAGCATCACTGGTTTCCGTAACAACAACTGATTTTGGAAGACCTTCTGGGAATTCGTCTTGGAGTGAACTACGACCTCGGTTTAATTCACCATACCATCGATAAACACTGGTCCTTGTTGGAGCTTCATCGCCAAAAATAGAATTAAGTTCATCGATGCACTGTTGTTGAGTTAATCCAAGTCGAAAGTTGTAAAAAATAATCGCACGAAAATTTGCACGATTTAATTCCATTTTTTGGGCGAGATGAAGCTTTTAATTTACTCTAAACAACACAATCTGGCCTCCAAACAAAAGACAAAATAAAATTAAAAATATTTGAAACGGCATTTCTCCTATACAACAGTCTTCCAAGACAGTTCCAGGTAAACAACTGAAAGAAAGTCGATTAAAGCAATTTTGTGCATTCACGGAGTTCAGCCACTCCACTTGAAATAAGTGCCTTATAATGGCCTCTATGAAATTGAAAATTGCGACATTTGAGGAGCCCTCAAGGTCACTGCAGAAAACACGACTTTTTGCAAGCTGCCGTTAGTTCTTCTTTCTGGGGCGCTACAGTTCAGGGTAGACCTGGGCCTCAAGGATCATGTCACTGCAGACAACAAGACCTCTTGCAAGCTGTCCTTAGTTCTTCTTCCTGTGGAGCTACAGTCCGGGGTAGACCTGGACCTCAAGGATCATGTCACTGCAGACAGGACGACCTCTCGCCAGCTGCCCCTAGTTCTTCTTCTTGTGGCGCTACAGTCCAGTGTGGACCTGGATCTCAACTAATATGCCTCTCCAGCCACCACGACCTCTTGCAAACTGCCTCTAGTTCTTCTCCTTGTGGCGTTACAGTCCAGGGTGGATCTGGGTCTGAACCAACAATTCACTGCAGACAGAACGACCTCTTGCAATCTGCCCCTAATGCTTCTTCTTGTGGCGCTACAGTCCGGGGTAGACCTGGGCCTTAAGCATCATGTCACTGCAGACAACACGACCTCTTGCAAGCTGTCCTTAGTTCTTCTTCCTGTGACGCTACAGTCCGGGGTAGACCCGGGCCTTAAGCATCATGTCACTGCAGACAACACGACCTCTTGCAAGCTGTCCTTAGTTCTTCTTCCTGTGACGCTACAGTCCGGGGTAGACCCGGGCCTTAAGCATCATGCCACTGCAGACAACACGACCTCTTGCAAGCTGTCCTTAGTTCTTCTTCCTGCGGCGCTACAGTCCGGGGTAGACCTGGGCCTCAAGGATCACATCACTGCGGACAGGACGACTTCTCGCCAGCTGCCCCTAGTCCTTCTCCTTGTTGCGTTCGAGTCCAGGGTGGATCTGGGTCTCAACCAATATATCACTGCAGACGGCACGACCTCTTGGAAGCTGCCCCTAGTTCTTCTCCTTGTGACGTTACAGTCCAGTGTGAACCTGGATCTCAACCAACACTGTCTCTCCAGCCACCACGACCTCTCGCCACCTGTCTCTAGTTGCGCACTTCCAGTTGGTTGAGGTTCACTTGAGTGCGCCATTACTGCTGCGTTTATTGCTTTCCGAAAGCAAAACATTCTCCACGCAATTTTCATCCTGTCCCTCGAGCCACATATCCACCTCCCTCGTTTCTCAAGTGCCCCGAATGACACTTTCATGAGTCCAAAGTGGATTTCCAGTGAGAAGAAAATCAAACAATGCTAAGCATTATTGGAACGTGTCCTCGATTCGCAGAAACTTCCTCCTTCTCCAGGGATTTCATTGAGCTAATCACATTTGGAAAATACACGTCTTAGCCCATTTCCGCGGCAAGGGGAGGGGGCCACATCACAACAATAGATCGGATAAGTTTCTCAGATATTGCGTTTGCTTGTTTAACAAGGAACAACATGACCTCGTTTCGTCCAAACTACGTTGTGATTTCCCAATAAATCCACGTCGTCACACCGCCGCACACAGTTCGCTCAACTCTAGACCCACTTCTCAAGGCACAAGACAGCCAGGCAGAGACAAAAACAAAACTCCAATTAAAATGACGAAGGTCGACAGTGAACTTCTGTATTCACGTGATTTGAATGACTGAGAATTAAATCACTGGATAATCAGTGAGCAATTGATGTTCTCATTCAATTCTGATTGATTTAAAGTCAGAAACCAGCAAATAATTTACGCTTTGGCTTGCTAGTCCCCGCTGCGGCACGCGAAAAATTCCGCAAAACAAATGCAAATTAAAAGCACACACCAGGAATGGTTTGGGCCGACTGACGGACGGCACTGTGCCTGCTCAGACAAATGGGAAATTAACGACTATTGCTAATTTCAGATTATCACCCGACCGAATGGTTGCTAATTTTTTGAGGGGGGAGTGAGCGGTGGCGGCGGAGTGGGCTGAAGCATTCTAAAAAGAGGCAACTTCATTAATCACAGCCACTATCTGAGTGAAATTTAATTTTGCAAATACATGAATTTATGGCGAAAAAACGAGCTTCTCTTGTTTTTGGTTCGGTTCTAAAAATATACGCCTTCAGAGTGTGAGCCCTCTTCAGCCCCCGATGTCAAAGTGGGCGTGAAGAGTATTTTTTTTTATCTACACAGAGCCCCATTATGCATTTAAAACAAAATTAGCACTGAATGTGATCAAAGTGAGTCCAGCGAGTTAGGGGTGGGGGCAGAACCGCTTGTATGATGCAATGGAAGTGGTCCGTTGCTTTATTTTTTCTTTCAATTTATTACTTTTTTTTTTATTGCTGCACTATCGCGTAATATACGACTAGAGTCACCTTTGCCTCAAGATTTTCTACATATGTCAGGGGGGGGGGGGTCATTTCAGAGTCTACATACCGCATCACGTATTGAACGAACTTCTCTCAACACATTCTTCTTTTTTTATTCAGTGAACTAATTTTTTGATGCTTTATTACGATATCTGCTGCTTTGGATTTGGTGAGGAGTTAAGAAAGCGCGACTTACGACGTCTATGCAAATGCGCGCGCTGCAGATGCGAGAATTGATACGCTTTTCCTTTTTCTTTTCAAAATTTGATTTGATTTGTTACGTATACTCCTCTTAGATTGTAGTGATAAATAATTCAAAGTGACGACTCGATCGGTTAATGAAGTTGTCCTCAGGTGTTGAATTTTTTTGGTTGCATAGCACAATGAGATACAAATGAGACTCTAATTAACTATTTTTTGGGGCGGAATTTGTTTTTGAATTTTCTTTTTGGAATTCCAATGTCTGGCATTACGGAAGTGATGGTTTGACTTTTGATTGACACGTGTTGAATAATTGTTAATTGAGTGGATTGGTTGACAGGGGGTAGACACATGTTTGGCGGAACTTGACCTAGGTCCAGGGTTTGAGTCACCCCTTCCATCTAGCTCGACCACTGCTGTACGCTTTCTGAAACTGACGAGTTTCTGGATTGTGTGCCAATTTGTTTTTTCTTGTAGGCATTTTTGAGGCACCAGAAAAGATGCCCTAAAGCCCGAGATACGATCGAAGGAGCTGAGCCTTCCTTTTAGGCCTTTTTGAGACTCACGACGGGATCCTCTAAAAGGAAGGAGCTGAGCCTTCCTTTTGGGCTTTTTGAGTCCCCAGACGGGAAGCTCTAAAGACCGATATATGTACTATGAGAGCCTTTTTGAGGCTCGAGATACCATCGAAGGAGCTGAGCCTTCCTTTTAGGCAATTTTGAGGCACCAGACGAGACGCTCTAAAGCCCGAGATACTATAGAAGGAGCTGAGTCTTCCTTTTAGGCCTTTTTGAGGCACCAGACGGGACGCTCTAAAGCCCGAGATACTATCAGAGGAGCTAAGCTTTTCTTTCATGCTTTTTTGAGACAACAGACGGGATCCTCTAAAATCCGAGATGACATCGAAGGAGCTGAGCCTTCCTCTTAGGCCTTTTTGAGACACCAGACGAGACGCTCTAAAACCCGAGATGCCATCGAAGGAGCTGAGCCTTTCTTTTAGGCATTTTTGGGGTCGCAGACGGGAGTCTCTAAAGCCCGAGATATGTACTATTAGAGCCTTTTTGAGGCTTTAAAGCCCGAGATACCACCGAAGGAGCTGAGCCTTGCTTTTAGGCCTTTTTGAGACACCAAAAGGGATGCTCTAAGGCCCGAGATACCTTCGAAGGAGCTGAGCCTTCCTTTAAGGCCTTTTTGAGACCCCCAACGGGATGCTCTAAAATCCGAGATGTCGTCGAAGGAGCTGAGCCTTCCTTTTAGGCCTTTTTGAGGCACCAGACGAGACGCTCTAAAACCCGAGATGCCATCGAAGGAGCTGAGCCTTCCTTTTAGGCGTTCTTGAGGCCCCAGACGGGAGGTTCTAAAGCCCGAGATATGTACCATTAGAGCCTTTTTGAGACTCTGAAGCCCGAGATACCACTGAAGGAACTGAGTCTTCCTTTTACGCAATTTCGAGGCACCAGACGGGACGCTCTAAAGACCGAGATACCATCGAAGGAGCTGAGCTCTCCTTTCAGGCGTTTTCGAGGCACCAGAGGGGAGATAACATCGAAGGAGCTGAGCCTTTTTGAGGCACCAGAAGGGACGCTCTAAAGCCCGACAAGGGATGCTCTGAAGCCGGAGATAAGATCGAAGGAGCTAAGCCTTTTTGAGGCACCACAAGGGACGCTTGACAATAGTCATCATCGATAACATCGACAAATTCCACAAGTTTACTCTTGCGATGGTAACGCCATCTGGCGTTGAAGGCGCCATCGAACGTATGGCATGATATCTGGAGAATACGGCGGATGGGGCAGCAATTTACAGACTCATTTGACTAATTTTTGCGCGGTGTAACATTTTGCGCTTCTTTCCCTGACATTTTTTTCCATTTGATCAAATAATTCTGCGAAGGAGAGCTCTGTGGTCTGTGTACCCTGTGAATCCGAAAGAACTGTAGCCACAAACTTTACGGGAAAACAGCTGATTTCATTGTTGTTGGAGCAAAAGAAACAATGGAAGATGCTGGCGCAATCAGCTGTCCTTCATTAATATTTGGTGTTGGTGCTACGACGATGTTTGTGGTGGTGAGAGCGTTTAAAATAGAGGAAAGTAGGTTCCCGCTTCCCCCACACACACAACCAGGGACTTACACTCCTTTTTGTTTTTTGCACTGCAGGTTTTTTTTTCTTTTTTTGAGCATACAAGTATTCGTCGACTGAAATATATTGCGCCGACTGCCTTTTGATGATCGTGCTTCGTTGACGTTCTCAAAACAGTGCCAAAACTTTATGAAACTTCAAAAACTTACTCGACTTGGTCTAAAACGACTTTGAGCGCTCCGTTGAGATCATTTAAAGGTTTCCCTTGTTGTCCTGAGTGAGCGGTTTTCAGACAAACAGCTTCCTCACGACCCATGTTGGCTATAGAATTTCACCGCCAGCGTCGTTTTAAGATACTAACAGTCACAAAGCACTTAAGGCTCCCTTTTCACTCTTCCTCAATACTTTCGGCCTGTGCTGTACAAACAATCCCTTTAGTCCTTTAGCGTGCGCTTAATATAAAAGCAAAACTTGGACTTTTGCCAATCCATTCTTCCTTTGAGGTGTTTTCGAGGCACTGAGTGTGATTCATTAAAACCCGAGATGTAATCGGAGGAATGAAGTCACTGTAAACAGAATTTAGGCTCTTTTTGATTTGTCAATAGCCATCGTAGAGATGTAAAACACGAGACTACTTTGGGATGGTGGCGCCATCTGGCAATGAAGGAGAAATCGGGCGATGGTGGCGCCATTGGGTGATGGTGGCGCCATTGTGCGATGGTGTCGCCATTGGACGATGGCGGCGCCAATGGAAGATGGTGGCTCCATTGGGCCATGGCGGCGCCATTGGACGATGGTGGCGCCATCGAGCGATGGTGGCGCCATTGAGCGATGGTGGCGCCATTGGACGATGATGACCCCATTGGACGATGGCGGCGCGATTGGAAGATGGTGGCTCTATTAGGCCATGGCGGCGCCATTGGACGATGGTGGCGGCATTGAGCGATGGTGGCGCCATTGGACGATGGTGGCGGCATTGAGCGATGGTGGCGCCATTGGACGATGTTGGCGCAATTTTGCCATCAGGTAATCGTGCTCTTATTCCAAGTACATACATACTTCCACGTTTATTGGAAATTAGATTGAAAAACGAAATCATGTGGCCTTTCGCAGAAGTTTTAATATTTCGTTTTTAGAACACGTTGAAGGGAGACTAAGCTGGAAGACCTCCAAAACTGGCCAAAAGCGTTTGTCAATGACGAAGGATCACCATCACTCTCCAGACACATAAATTGTCGATATGAAATGCTTCTCGAAATTTCGCTATTCAAAGTCGGTAATAAACTGCGGGTTCTGCCTCCCCAGATTTTTGACGTTCGCCTTCATTGACGTTAAAGGCGCATTGCTTATGCCTTGGTCAGAATGGAAGATGAGAGTTTGCACTTCAGGATTGCCTCTGCGATGTGATAATCTTTTGAATCGCCCTACCGCACGGTTATCACATGCATTCAGAAGCCTCTTGTTTCGGAAATCCTCTTCCAGACAACTCCATTCATCGGAACAGCATAGAAAAGTGCTTCCTACGCCGACGGCAACATTCATCGTTGACAAAGTGCTCTCTGTTCCGCGCACCCAATTGGTGGGGGATCATTAAAACAAAAAAAAAAGAAAATCTCTGTATCGGTGTGTAAGACAGGGACCCATGGAATCCATTACAAATGGATTGCCATCTTTCAATGCAATCCCGACGTCTCCTTGGCTATCGTGTGCGTTAATCTTGTATCCACACTCGTCTGGTGCACTGTTGTGTCCTTGACTGCAGGCAGTACGCGTTTCTATGCGTGTATCCTTCTCGATTACATTGCTGCATCTGTTGGCTCTTTTCGTTTCAATCAAAGGCACGACAGAATAAATTCCTTTCGAACAACTCCTCCCCCTCTTCAGCCCCGCCACCACTTCAGATTGCCTTGAGATACATACAGTGCATAAAACATGGAGAGGTGTAAGCCCCCTGCGTGTGTGTGTGCGTGAGGAGGGGGAGTCTGCCTTCCTCACCAACACAAATATCGTCAGCAGCACCACCACCAACATCAACAAACATCAATGCAGTAAAGGAGAGAAAAAAATTGCTGATTTCGTTGTTGTTGGGGTTTATTTTGTTTTGTTTCTATTCCTCCCGCGGTTGCTGTTTTTCTTTCGTCTGCTATTTACTTTCAGGTTGTTATTCGTTCGTTCGTTCGCTCCACACTCGACTATCTGCCAAACAAACATCCAACTACCTACTTCCATGGAGCGTGTAACACACTTAATGAGGTCTTGAGGGCAATGACACACCATCACCAGCAGCACCACCACCGCCACTGGTGCTCCCCCACCACCAGCACTGGGCGCAGAGACTACCAATCCCACCTTTAAGTCGAAAATATGTAGAATTCCGACGCCGCTTCATTTGCATTTAATCGGCAAAAGACTGAAGCGAAAAAGAAAAAAAAAACCGAAGGAAAAAATCCAAAGATACCGAGATACACACGGTAAGGTGGAAAATTCGCAATGCAAGCACGGGATGGAGGGGCGCAGAGATACACAATTGAATCTAATGGATTAATTAACATTAGGAATTGAGTGTTTCGCGTTCGACTGTTTCTTTTACTGTTTACCTGTTACCGAACGTGTATCTCTTTTCTTAGATCGCGCAGTAAAGAAAATAGATACACACGCTCCCTCCGCTCCCTTGGTGGCGTGCTGAACTCATTCCAGTGGTGGATGGAAGTGAAAGTGGACTGCTGCGTGTGTATCTGCTTTGCGTCGAGACTTCGACTGCGGCTCACAGTCGGCCTCATTGCGAAATATTTCGCAAATGACGAATGGCACTTTGGCGAACTTATAGACACACATACACGCGCGCACAGTCCATTCACCTCCCTCCCCTAGCAGTCTTGAAATGAATTATTAGGACGCGGGGGGATGAAAGAAATTTTCTTGAGCTATTTTGTAAATTTCTTTCTGCGCGTTTTTTTTTTCATTTCGCCGCTATTCATCTCGAATAAATTAAAACAAACACACATCTTCGAAATGAGGCCAGACGTTAGATACAGTTTGCCTCCGTTCGTTCTCCCACTGTATTTGGCGTTGTTGTTGGCTCGACGACGAATTGGGCGTGAATTTCGAATCAAAGTGTACTCAAGCAGTCGTCAACCTTGTGTACATTTTTTTTGTGTCTTTCCTGCAAATCGTCGCTGTTGGCGGATGTCTTTCGGAGGGTTTCTTGGAAAAGTTTCGAATTCTTGTTTTCGGTTTGTGTGCCTGTGAGTTGGGGGCTTTGTGAAATCATCACAAGTAGCCGACGGAGGGAAGGGGGATTAATTAATGAAGGATTACGAAAAATGTTTACTCAGGAAAATTCAGCTCTGCCTTCGCCTACCATGTGCAGCATACCTTGGCAACCTTTGCAGCTAGCCTGTGATGGCTATTAGATGTCAGGGGTTTTCAATTAAGTTCTGGGAGTTTGGGGAACTTAATGGCGGCTTATCATTTAAGCCGCCACCGTCTGGGTGCAAAGGGTGCACGTTCAGCGGTCAAGTCGTTGTCTGGTATCGTCTGCGTTAAATTGCCGAATGCCAAAGGATGAGGGTGAAAGAGGTAAAGGGTTTACGTAAGGGCTTAAAAAGTTTTGGTAGACACAAATTATTGAACCGCTTAAGTGGCATGCTTTAGGGATTACCCCCAAGTCTCCAACTTTCAAAGTACTTAATTTGGGTTCCAGACATCCCCGTTTACTTCTTGATGACCACTAGCAGTGTCCTTCAGAAATGTGTCATCTAGCGAATGGGGACAAGATGTCACTTCGTCTCTCAAACTGACTGAAGGACTCATTTTCATCACTTTGTGGCTTCATTAGAACAGCGGCTCCCGACTTACAGTGGCTCTTCACACAAAGCAGTCAGTTTTCGTTTGAAGATCTCCTTTGAGCAGCTTTTTTTTTTGCTTCGCTCCTACTTAGGAGGGATGACCGAGTGACATATTTTTCGCCCGCATGTGCACAGGAAAGGCACACTTTTTGCAGTTTCTAGGAAAGGGCAACTAGTTGATTCCCAGGGACTTTTATTGTCCTCCGCATTTGAAAGGAAGCGTTGCACGTGAGGTTTTGTTTGTAGACTGTGGTTGGCAGGCTGTCCTTGCATGTCGGACACTAAAACCTGCCCTCCAAGGAATCCCAAGCCAACTGAAAATGTTTACTTTGATCGATAGGTATTAAATGCAAAAGCAGTGTCAATTTGTGGCTGCCGTGGCGTAGTGGGTAGAGTGCGACGCTCACACGCCGAAGGGTGTATTTTCGATTCCCGGCTGAACACCTCAATTTTTTTCAGGGCCCAACCACTTTCGAGCTGCGGACAACACCCAAAGAGTAATAACTGTCTAAGCATGCTTCTCAAACTTCACCGTTTGGAGTCGGCAGAAAAACTGTAGGTCCCTTCTACTCGTGAGAGAACAGTAGCTCGCACAACACGAGTAGTTGATGAGCAAGCTAGGCCCTGGTCCCTCTGTGGACTGTCGCGCCATCAATTATTAATTATTAGTGTCAATTTGTCACTTTTAGGCCCACAAGAAATATTGTGCAGCTTAAGCGCTTTTATTACGGGCACAAATTAGTTCTGTTTTCAATAGATGGAGCCACCTTCAAGTTGTGGCTCTCCCTGGAACGGAGTACCTACTTCATTGGAAAGATGTGACATTTGTCAGCAATAATTATTGCCCAGCAGCGTCTGTTTTAGATTTCGACATTGTTTTTGCCTCTTCGAAAATGAGCAGAATTGCTTAAAATAGACAGCATTTGCGAGAAGTTTTCTCTTTCAATTGAAAAAATATGCATCTGAAGCAATAGAAGTTTATGGTGAATCAGCTCCGACCCATTAGAGATTAGTTTCGATGCTTTTAGTGTTCAAGAAAAGAGCATCTTGGACAGGCTTTCAAGTTTGAAGATGAGGAACGGGAAGTTTCACTGGAAACGCGGCAAACGAAGTAAGTGGAGAGACAGCAAAGAAATTTGGAACTGTTCCGAAGAAAAAAAACGTCTTCGACTACAAAAAATGAGTTTGAGCCGTGTCTTGCATGGAAAATGGGCAGAAACGATCGAAAGGAAAGACAAGGTGATTTAGTCACATGATGACCCTCAGCCGCACGTGGCTGTAGCGGTCAAATACTACTTGAAAACGATTGAAAACGATGAAATGAAAGGTTTTAGCCATTTAGACCTTGCTTCTTCCGATTACTGGCTTTTTCGATGGATGCAAAACATTTTGAAATATTCGAAAAAATTTAAGAGAATTAGGGAACTTAAAATTTTTCATCCATAAGACATAATAATAATTGTTGGCGCTACAGTCCAAATGGGGACCAGGGCCTAGCTTGCTCATCAACTAATCGTGTTGTCCGCGCTACTGTTTTCTCACGAGTAGAAGGGACCTACAGTTTTTTGCCGACTCCAAACGGTGAAGTTTGAGAAGCATGCTTAGACAGTTATTACTCTTTGAGTGTTGTCAGCAGCTCGAAAGAGGCGGTGCCGTGAAAAATTCGAAAAATTGGTGTTGAGCTGGGAGTCAAACCTAGACCCTTCGGCGTGTGAGCGTCGCACTCTACCCACTACGCCACGGCGACCACCCTCAAGACATTCCCTCACCACCAAAGCCATCCTTGGGAGTGGTCTTTCCTGTAACGAGTACTTTTCCCTTCTTTCACTTGAATACACTTTTCGCCACTAAATTTCATTTCGAGTTTTAATCGTCACAAAATTCCTCGAGCTGTATTCGCAAGGTTTAAGGCTTACCCCTCTGCTCCCCCACACACTTCAGTCTTTCATTAAAACAAAGCCAGCATTCGTTCGTGCATCGGAATGAAGGACAAGCTCTCTGAAAACTAAGCCTCCGCAACACACTGCATCGACTATCCCAGTCAGTATCACATTTCTGCCAGAATACGTGCTAAATTAAGCATTCTCCACGCGCAACGCATCCGTTTCCATCCGAGCACCGTCACCATACATCCGCATCTTTTGCGAATGAGTCAAGTACGAGTATCTATCATCAATCAAAAGCTGAAAACCCGATACCCGGGTGCGCTTCCAGATAAGAGTGATGTTCCGTGCTGTTTTGCACTCGCAACAGCACTCTAATTGATTTCGTGGCGGCGAAACTCCTCTGGCACAGCGGGCTTATCGCTGGATCCAAAGAAACATTGTGTTGTGCCAAGGCGAACCGTCCAAACTATTACGTTCAACATGACCCTTGCAGTGGCGATAAGATAACTCGCAGCTCATAAGCGCATACCGAAACTTAAAATTTTATCTTTGCATTGCTTCCAACGAGAAACTGGCCTCATCACCGACTGTTTGTGGTTGGCGAAGGAGGGGCGTCTCTGTGGGGACGGTTGAAATTCCAATATCTGTCCCGTGGCCTCGTGCATAGCAGACACACACAAAACCTTCCCCACGAAGCCGGTTTGCCCCGGTGCAGGAATCGTGATTGCATCCGCAAGTTTTACGGTCTCCCCAACGTTCTACTTCTCACTCCGTCTCTGTCTCTCAGTCGGCGTGTATCCTCCTGTCCGACCTCCGGGAAGATATGGTGGTGTCACTTAACTCGACTTTCCGGTTTGAATAAAAATACTTGCCAAAGTCCAGTTTTCCTGTTTAGTGTACACACACTTGGCTCATCTGCTTTACCCTTGCCTCACGCCTTCCCGCCGCCCTCCGGGCAAGTTTCTGTTTTCTTTTATTTCTGCACCAGAACGTAGTGCATTCGAGATGCAGCGAGAGAAACGATTCGCAGCTGAGATGGACGATGCTGCATGTATTGCAGTCCGGCTTCGTCTGTGTGCCGCTGCCGCTTGCCGCTTGCCGGTGTATCTTCTGCGGGAAGATAAAGCAGTTAAGCTGAGATGAGAACGCAAAACAAAAAAACAAAACAACAACGCCGTTGACGGCCACTACGGCACGGAGAATGGTGTGGAAAGTAATATACTCGTCTGCTTAGCTGGACGCGCTGAGGCGGCGATGGTAGGCGAGTTCGCAGTTTATGAGCAGTACCCGTAGCGAGTCGAGATGCGCTGGACCTTACGTGACTAGTCGTGGGGGCTTCAACTCTGAACTTTTTGAAGAAATTCCATTTTTTGTCCGCTCTTTGGTTGTCGTTCTCTGCAGTTGGCTTTTAATTGATTCGGCATTGGACAGGCGATGAATGCGATGCGAGCACGAAAAAAATCCATTTGCTGCTCGTCGACACGTATGGGAATGGGAATGATGTGGATGGGTGCACTGTGCTTGTGGGAGCTTGTCACTTCGAGTGAGATAGAGGGGCGGAGACGGGGAAGATTTATCACTTCTCACAAAGGAAGAAACGAAATTCTATGCGGGTTCACAGAAACGCAATCAAATGTGTAAGGCTTCTTAAAGATTTAAAACCCAGCTCGGTTGAACTGCAGTGGTGATGGCATCCTCAAAGAGTTGGATTTTAGACACCAATGTTCAGGCTGCTAAAAAGTAAAAAAGAAGATATTTAAAAACGTCGAAAAGATTGGAGGTTGGCTTTGGAGGCTAAGGGGAAGGTGTCTCAACGTTCTGCGGAGAACACAAATCGTTGTCTGGTTTTATCTTAGACTTCAACTTCAAGTCAATTCAGCTTCATTCCAAGAACTTGTTATTGCCCCATAGGAGCGAAGGACATAAACTTGTCATTGCCTTATAGGAGCGAAGGACATAAACTTATCATTGCTCCATAGGAACGAAGGACATGAACTTATCATTGCTCCATAGGAACGAAGGACATGAACTTGTCATTGCTCCATAGTTCGTCACAGCAGATATAGTTCACAGCTTTATTTAAAACAGATCCGCTCAACTGTCACAAGTGTAAATTTCAAATTACCTGACCTTCAGACTTCCCCGTTCACTCTTTGCAACTCAAACTTCCCCATTCACTCTTTGCAACTCTCACGTCAATAGTTTTACGTTTTTTTTTTGTTGTCGATGTGCCTACTTCAAGGCCACACGTTCCTCTTATTAAGCCCGTCATATTGTGCTGAATGACGCACGATGCTTGTCTAAGTCAGGTAACAAACGCTCAGCTGGCAGGCAGTCTACATGTTCTAAGCTGTTTTTGGATGTCGCTGAACGTAGCTGAACATCGCTGAACGTCTCAAAGCTGTCTAAAGTTTGTTTTGGGAAGTTTTCGTGAAGACGTATGCCTTTGGAACAGAAGTCGGTAACTGGCTGTTGACGACGAGTAGCAATGAGTGCTGTAGAAGTCCGGCAGGCGTCGTGTTGAAGCTCGGGGGATTTTTACGGATCTTGAAAAAATGTTATTTGAACAGAGCAAGCAGAGGATTTTTACGGATCTTGACAAAATGTTATTTGAACAGAGCAATGAGGGATATATAATTTTCTGCAGCTTTTGTATTTTCACCTTGCCTTTAAAACTGTGGGGCAATGCGATTTAAACTTATAGATGAAAGACGTGAAAATGTTTGCTGTTTGCAAGAGACTTAAAATTGTCTGGTTCTTCAATACCAGGCACTTCCAGTGCATAGAGACGCAGTAAGTGGTTTTAGCGAAGTGGACCTTTTTTGGTACCAAATTGATAATGAAATGAAATCGGGTTGAGCTAAAATTTTCACCAGGTTGTTCTGGCTCACATGCTCTCCGTTCACTTCAGAAGAGCCCCCAAGAGATTTGAAATTTTTCTATTCAAAGGACAATACCAATATACACCTTCAATGCTGACAGAAAGTTAAGAAAGGTGACACAGGCGGAAAAGAACAAGAAATCGAACCTAGAACCGCAAGCGTGAGAATCAATGCATTTGCCCACTTCGGCAATGTGTCGAACTATTTGCTTTATTTTTCAAGATCAAGCGTCCATAAGACAGGAGACTCCTTTGACTGTGCCATCTACCGAAGGATCAATTTTCTTTGAATATCGTTTCTGTGGCTATATAATAATAATAATAATTGTTGGCGCTACAGTCCAAAGGGGGACCAGGGCCTAGCTTGCTCATCAACTACTCGTGTTGTGCGCGCTACTGTTCTCTCACGAGTAGAAGGAACCTACAGTTTTTTGCCGACTCCGAACGGCGAAATTTGAGAAGCTTTCTTGGACAGTTATTACTCTTGAGTGTTGTCAGCAGCTCGAAAGAGGTGGTGCCGTGAAATATTAGAAAAATTGGTGTTGAACTGGGAGTCGGACCTAGACCCTTCGGCGTGTGAGCGTCGCACTCTACCCACTACGCCACGGCGACCACTGGCTATATAAAGTTGCCAAATATCCGCCTTTTTGTCTTTTGAATTTTCCGGCTATGTACAAAACGCTACAGAGCTCGTATCTGGCAATACTATACATCATTTGAAAGGTCTCGACATAACCTACAAAACGACGCTATGCATGATTAGTTTGGATATTGCGTTCAACAGTTATAGACGTGTAAAGATGGAGTTCACTAACGCCGAAATTCGCGCTATTTTAAAGTTTTCCTTCGTTAAATTCAAAACCGTTAGAGAAATGTTCCGTGAGATTAATGGTGTTTCGGGGGATGGTACTCTATCACTTCGAATCGCGGAGGAATGTTTTCGACGATTCAGAGCTGGAGAAACCGACACCATTAATAAGCAACCGGCGGAAGACCTGTGACGCCGAATACCGGTCTAATCCTGGAAATCATCGAGTTAGACCGACATGTGGCATCTCGTGACATCGCCAGCAGACGACATATACTTGAACTTTCAGAACTAAGTCCAGCGGTGACACATTGTGAAGTGCGATTTCGAGCAATTTCAACATTTTCTGATCCTGGAGGAAAATATTCGTCACGTTTTTTTCGACTGCTAAGAGTGTTGGAAAAATTTAACTCCTCGTCTGGCTTATCCATGGTGTCGAAGAATAGACTTCATTCGAATCAAGCATACCAGATGTATGCCAGAAATGATTTTTAAATTAAAATGCCAAAAGATTATCTTTCGAATAAAGTACATTTTAAGTCAACTTGAAGAAATTGCCTTTGTCTTATGCCATTTCAAAGTTATGTACCCCTAAAAAAAACACCCACATATATGCTTTCATCTCAAAAGGATGTCAATGTTTGAAGCAGGCGATTGCAATGGGGAGCAACGAAAACACAAGGCTACCTTTGCTCCGCAGTAAATCGGAACAACAACGTCAATCCCGAAAATGTTCAAGAAATCGCTTTTACCACTGTTTTGGACTCAAAGGCAAGTGAATCTCTTCCTCCAAAGACCAATTTGAACTTTCACCGCACACTGAAGTGCACTGTCCTGCTCCTTTGTTCAGGAACTTGGGAGTTTGAAGATGGTCTTTTGGAAGAAGAAGTTCTGCAAGCCCTATTTGTCTAGTGTTCGTGTTCGATCTGGTAGAGAAGATTTAAGGATGAACTCTGTAAGCTGTAAGGTGGTATGCATCTGGTCAAGCATCTTCGGAAAGATTGGCGACGGCTTGCAGACTACAATATATGGAAAGTAAAGCTTCCGCTGGCCGTGTCGGCGAATGCGAGACATTGGGGCATCGTTACCGGGGGTGTATGAACACCCACACAAGTAGACAATGTGTTTATGCGGAAACTTGGTTGTAACCTGCGAAGAAATGAATCCTTTGGAGCAGTTCCAAAAACTGCTTAAAAATTGATTAGTTATCAAATAAGACGGTTCTTTCTACGTCTCGTTCTTTGCTGGATTCAGCCTCACATTCCAGTTAGTTCCTGGAACAATTTTCTACGATCCAACATTCGTGTGAAAATAAAAATTTTTCAAAGGCACTTGTGTATGAAAAATTCTTTCATTAGACTCAAATTTCCACAATTTAATTCCATTCTCAAAAGATGGAGCCACCTGCGAGTTGTGGCTGACATTGGAAGGGATTACCTACTGCATTGGAAATGTGTGACCTTTGCCTGCAATAATGAGTGTGCATCAACGTCTGTTAAAGAAAGCAAACATTTCTTTCGTCCTCAAACTCCTTAAACAGACTGCTTTCAGAAGACTTCTCTAACTAGGATAACCCCTGTGTGGATGCTGCGTGAGTCTAGGATTTATGTCACATTCTGGGAAGAAGTCTAGCCTGGCAAGACAGTAGCTCTTAAGTCAATGACGACAGCCTTAATCCTGAAGGGAGGTAACATGCTTTCCGATACGACATTCAACAATCCCCGTACCAACCATTCAAGCTTTGAAGTCAAGGCCAAACCAGATTGACCACCCACCTGCCTGTATATCTCCTCCCTGCATTTTGTCCAAAAATCTCCTCCTTTTCCTGACATCACTTTGACGCCGCACATCTGAAACACTGTCGTTAGCCACGTGGAAACCCAGGCATAGACGGCAATCTGACCCCGTTCACTGAAACGGTGAATTATGACAGAAAGTGTCACGCGGATGACGGATGAGTTCGCGCACTCTCCAACAGGTAGGTTTGGAATGTCGACATTCGCCACGCTGTTTGAAAAAACACATCTCACCATTTGTCAGTGTCGAATTGCTCGCTCGTTCATCTCCCTCTGAAGGGTGCGCCGGACGGGGAGAGGGCAGAGGAAAAAAATCCCCAAGCGATCCAAAACAAATCCGACGCTTCGATCAGAACGTGACTGGCCATAATTATACGCGATTAAAAATTTTCTCCGGAATCGAAGAGTCTTCGCTCTCTGGAAATATGAAAATGAAACCGCTTAGCAGTGTTTGTTGTTGCGCCTTGTCTCTAATGAGTTTCCGTTGAAACGTCGATTATAAAGTCATTCAGCTGTCGTCAGGGCCTGCTCCGAGCCACCCCCTCCAAGATTCCGTGATGACGCTGTCGGTGTACGGTGCTGTCTGGCTGGTGCGTGCGAAATGTGTCGCCCGGCGCATTTGGGAACGCACTCGACGCGGGTTAATTACCCCGCGGCCATCGTTTGACCCGCATTCCTCGAATTCGCTGTCATGAATGAAGTACGACCGATCGACAGATACGGGGATAGGCTGCCATAATCGTTTCGGGTGTTCGATTTTTGGACAGCCGCTGTGCACACACAGCAACACACACGGTCAGTCACCCGGATGTGTGCGTAAGAATGGGTTTTCGATTCGCTCGCCGGCTTCAATCGGTGGCGGCGGCCTGTTGGTGGCCGCGATGAAATGAGTAATTTAATGAACTTGTGCCCTGTAGAACATGTCAGTTGTGAAATCCGCCCCTACTCCAATGCGGGACGGTCTGCGGCTGTACGTCAACGCGACTGTGCGGGGCGTTTATGACGCGGCAATCTATGGGTTTTCGAGATTGTGGTCGATAATGAATTTCGAAACCATTCCGGCTCGTAGTCGCCAAAAGTTTACGTTTTATGTGCGTCCACTCTAGTTGTTTGCGTTCTCTGTCACTTTTTTTTTCTCGGTTCGGTTTGTTTTATCGAGGGCGTATTTGTGAGGGGAAATGAAACACTTGGGAATTGATGTGTGCTCTGGTGCGGAGTTTGAGAGACGGCCGTGCGGACGGAAGTTTTAGGTGAGAAGCTGAAACGTTGACAATTCTGTGACGCCACGGCGCGCCGTTGTTGGTGAGAGGTAATGATATATTTTCGCTGGTGTCAGCCCTGCCGCGCCGCCACCACTGAATCTTTGCCGCTGGGGCACTGCTATCATGTACAGGAAGTCATGTCAATGTCACGCGACACGTTGACGACTTGATTAAGGACGAAGAGTACGAAATGAAATTGGTGTGAGGCTCGATAGCGGTTTTGTTTTGTGCTTACTGGAGCTACTTGCGTTTATAAGGCCATAACATAAAATTGTTGCAGCAGCAATTTAGACCAGAAAAATGCCGAAATGTCGATGTACGCGATTTTATGGGCATTCGTGGGGTCTGTATGTTACCTTGTCTTTTTTTATTTGGTAATCATTTGACTGAAGGGTAAAGAAGGGAATTTACGATTGTTTTGCTTTTGAGTGGAGCTATTGCAAGGTCATTGTATCGATTAGGCAATTGGAATTGAAGCACTTTTCGTGGAAGATTCGCTTCACAAAAAGAAAAGATTAGATCCTTGAATTTTATTCAAGATGTAACTAACGAGAGTTTAATTAAAGTTTTTGTCTACTGAAGATAAGTATTCGACTTGTGAGGACTTTACATTAAAATATTGATTTTTGGGAATCTGTAGACTTGATACGTTCAATGCTTGAGTTGTATGCTAAAATTAAGGCACTCGGCACTTGACTAAGAACTTCAAATTCAGAAATATACACACATAAGGGGAATTATATTTTTGAGAGAACACACAGAGGCTCCGATGAGGATTGTATTTACAAAGAAAAAACTAGTATAAGTGGCGATCTACAATACATCTCAGAAGACCTCTCTTTCCTTTTCTCTCTTTTTCCTTTCCTCTTTCCTTTCCTTTGACCCAGTGACCTAACATCCGTCTGAAAAATAAATTTTTTCAAAGGCCTTTGTGTAGAAAAGCTTTCTCATTAGACATTAGCTAGTTTATTGGGAGTGCAAATTTATTCCGTGTTCAAAAGATGGAGCCACCTGCGAGTTGTGGCTGTTATTGGAAGGGATTGTGGTTGTTATTGGAAATGATTGGAAGGGATTGTGAAAGGTGTGTTACTGGAAAGATGTGCCAGCAATAAAGAGCGTGCGTCAGCGTCTGTTAAAAAATGCCAAAATTTTTTTTTGGAAATATCCGAATTCACTTTAAATAAACAGCATGTATGGAAAGTTTTGATTTTTTTTTTCATTTGAAAAAAAGAGTGCTTCTGAAGGCCATTGAATGCTTGCAGAAGTCTGTGGTGAATCGACCGATAGATTATACAGTGGTTTCGAGGCTTTAATTGTGGTGTTATTAGCGTCCAACACCAAGCGCCTTAGCCAGTCTAAACAGCTTGAAAATAAGGAATTAGAGGCTTTACTGGTTTGAGATCAAATTGAACTTGTGGAATCTATAGAAATGAATGAAAAAATGTCCGAAAAAAGCAAATTGGGCGCTATAAAACTAGAGATGTCGCAAAACGCCGCCGTGGCGTAGTGGGTAGTATGCCACACTGACACATCGAAGGTCCAGGTTCGATTTCCGGCTGAACACCTAGAATATTTAAGGGCACCGCCTCATTCAAGCTGCTGACAATAATAATAATAATAATTGTTGGCGCGACAGTCCAGAGGGGGAACAGGGAATTGGGTGGCGCTACAGTCCACAGGGAGACCAATGCCAAGCTTGCTCATCAACTCCTCGTGTTGTACGCGCTACCGTTTCCTTCACGAGTAGAAGGGACCTACAGTTTTTTGCCGACTCCGAAAGGCGAAGTTTGAGAAGCATTCTTAGACAGTTATTACTCTTTGAGTGTTGTCAGCAGCTCAAAAGAAGTGGTGCCGTGAAAAATTCTAGGTGTTCAGCCGGGAATCGAACCTAGACCCTTCGGCGTGTGAGCGTCGCACTGTACCCACTACGACACGGCGGCCACAGCTGCTGACAATACTTAAAGAATAATAAAATCTTCTCAAACTTCGGCGTTCGGAGTCGTAAAAAAAAAACTACAGGTCCCTTCCCCTTGTGAGAGAACAGTAGCGCGTACAACACGAGTAGTTGATGAGCAAGCTAGGCATTAGTCTCCCTGTTTACTGTAGCACCACCCAATCATTATTAAAAGTTCTTGAAAGGCATTAAAAGAAGGTATTCTTGAATCGGATTGCGACTGGAGAAGAAGAGTGGATATACAACGATAACCCCAAGATGAAGAAATATTCTGCCAATCCAGTTCCTTCATTGTCCATATCGAAGGTGAAGAAAACCATCAACGGTCTAAAAGTCATATTCTGCCTGTAATGAGGCCAGGCGGTCGTGATGCAATATAAGCTGCTAACATCAGGTGAAACCATTGCTGAGAAACATTATCGACTTCAAGTTATACCTTTGAGCGATGCATTGCGTGAAAAATTGCCAGAAACTACCGCAAGGTATGACGAGACGAGCCTTTGAGCGATGCATTGCGTGAAAAACCGCCAGAAACAACAGAAAGCCATGACAAAGTGATCCAACTTGGTCCACGTGCTGGTAGCTTTCGAAATTTACTTGAAAACACAGAATTGGGAGGTATTTTCCCCCTCATCGCTTTCTCCAGACCATGTCCCTTCCGACAACTGTAACTGGAGGCCTTACCCTGCTGAAAAGGAAGGTCCTAACCCACCCTCTGCATTTTCTAAACGTCGCTCCTTCCGAATGCTGGCTTTTCAATGGATGCCATACAATTTCGGGGTTACCGGTTCGGATCCTTTGAAGAAACCAAAGAATGGCCCGATGATTGGATCAATGGCAGAGAGAACTCATTCTTTAGAGATTGTATTAGGAAATTCCCAGAGAGATAGGAATTTCCCATTCGTCCTATTTCCTATTCGTCCTAAGCAAAGGAGTACCTTCGCTTCTGACGAATAGTACTTTAAGTGATGTATTTTTTTGACTTCATCGGCAAATTGTTCAATTTTAGACCAATTTGGCTTTATAATTATTCGGTATAGAAAGGGTCGCCGTGGCGTAGTGGGTGGAGTGCGACGCTCACACGCCGGAGGGTCTAGGTTCGACTCCCAGCTCAACACACATTTTTCGAATTTATCACGACACCACCTCTTTCGAGCTGCTGTCAACACTCAAAGAGTAATAACTGTCTAAGAAAGCTTCTCAAATTTCGCCGTTCGGAGTCGGCAAAAAACTGTAGGTCCCTTTTACTCGTGAGAGAACAGTAGCGCGCACAACACGAGTAGTTGATGAGCAAGCTAGGCCCTGGTCCCCCTTTGGACTGTAGCGCCAACAATTATTATTGTTATAGAAAGGGTCTGTGACGCCTTCTCGGATGTGGGTTAGACTTTTATGACACTGAGGCATATTTTCCCGTCTTCACGAGTTCAATGTTTGAACCATACATTCACCACCGGTGTTCACCACTTTCTTTGTTTCTTGTTTTTTTGATGATTGCAAAGACGCAGAAACTCGTTCGGCTTAGCGGTTATGGTGCGTCAAATTCACGCACTATGGTTGCGTTTGTTACCCAAAGTGAGCAAGCGCGGCAACTATCGCGTAGGCAGAGCTCAAGAACTTTCAATCGCGGTTTTATGATACCAGATTGGGAACTTTTTTCAAGTTACCCTCTGTGTAAATCTTTCCAAACGATGTGACTGGATTTTATGAATCACATGATTCAAAAATCACATCCGCAACACTATTTATAGTGTCAACGGAAACATTAATGGGGAAAAAACCATCTTCTGGTGGGATGGTGACTGACATACCCAGGTTTTGACGGAGCCTCGATGACTCGAGCTGCTACGTCAAAGGAATACATGCCCTCAGATTTTGAGGCCTCTACAACGGTCCTCATGTATGGGAAAAAAATGTAATCTTTCTCAGTTTCCTTGCTAGTGCTTAGGCCTTGCCACCACCAAGAAGACACATCAGGAAAAGTCCTTCTCTGAGAAGTTGCCGAACTCGGTGACAGCCTGCTCACATTGTTTCCAGTACGTACAATTTAAATATGAAACCAAAAATGGATAACGTAGTCGAAGTGTTCATTTGCGGTGTTTTTCCAACTTCTCCTTTCTGAATGCAAAAACTGGAAATGAATACTTTGCATATCTAAAAATAACTTCACGGAATCCCCAGTTCTAAAAGCACCTTCCGCCAGCACCAATTCCAAAAGCGCCTTCCGCCAACACGCAAAAATTCCAGAGCGTCAAGTGGTTCTTAAAATTTGAATTCCCAGCGTTACATAACAAAACGATCACTTTGCAGCGAACATGTTTCCGTTCCTGAACCGCCAAACAAATGGCGAGCCAAGCGGAAAACTTCTGCAAACCCTCCGCCATGTATGTTTGGCTTCACGAAGAGGGCGCATTTGTTACTGTTTTCAGTGCATTCTTGCCCAGCACTAATACCCAGCCAGGCGCAACTAATAATTTGCTCGGATTCCTATGAAGATCACCTCCGTCTGGCAAACTCCGCGGAACTTGTTCGAAATTTGTTACTCCAGTCAGAGTTGATGGCGTGCCCCGCACATACATCTTCGTCTCGTCTGACGTCTGTCAGACTACACCACACACACACGCAGCCGTACGTTTGATTGGCAGTATCTTCAGCCGGAATATCAATTCGCGCGAGCGTCAGACCCGGGCAAGCGATTTATTTCGGTTTCTCGTGAATATTGTTTTTTTTTTTGTTGATTTTCTGCGAGCTCTCGCGATACGGTTTGAAGAACTTTCAAAGGAAGTCGTAAAATTTTATGTACATCTTGTGGAGCTCTTTCAACCCACCTCCAGTGCGGTGTAGTAATTAAGTCAGAGCGCAGCGGGCAAAACTCGTTGGGCAACCGACTTGGCATCCCTTTGCAGGCGACGACGGCTTCATATAAATGTGTGCCAAATTTTGCTTGACAATGAAGCTACATGACATTTATGCGCGCCAGCCGAACAGGTACACCGCAGCCCAGGTTTCCCCAGGCAGACATTCTTCAGAGTTTTCTCTCGGTCGTGGCCGTCGGCGGAAGAGATGACCCAATTCGTGCTGCGTATCTATAAATCAATTCTCTGATTTATCTTTCACATCTGTGGTGGTGGGACGGCGTCGGCGGTGCGGATAAGCCATTAAAACGTGGCCGGCCCAAGCTGATGACCTCCTGTTCGCTTTGCAAAACCTCAAAAAGGCGGAAGACTATTATTACAGCGTGTCCCACACCCCCCCGACTGCGAGGCCGGAGGCAGAAACGACAAAATGAACAGGAATGTGAGGTTCCTCAATTTGGACATCGGAAATTCCAGGTTTTTGTCAATTTCTCTTCTCCTCTGCTGCTCGTTTTTTGCTTGCCTTCTGGTCGACTCTCCGCCCTGTCCCTTTGCCAAACATGGCGCATTGAAAGCGCACGTCCGTGTAGATACATTTCAATTTTGAGGTTTTCCCTCTTCATTTTCGAGTGTGTGTGCGGTTTTCTTTATTTTGCGACGTCGTCGACCTGGCCATTGTTGTGAGTCATGAGCGTTTGGGAATATTTGCCGGTGGTTAGATCGATTAACGAATAATACTGTTGGGGGATGGTGGTATCTCGTTTCCGAGAAGTCGCCACCCCGCCACCAGTTGTTCGTGTGCGATGAATGAGGTGTTTTATGCCCAAGACGGCTGTAAATCCGTTGAATTCATACGCCTTTTCCATGAAATTCTAGTGAATCAGGAAGAATGTCTGAGGATGAAAGGAAACGATAAATTGTCGTTGAAATTGAGCGCTGCCTCCGATGTGGAGCGCAGAGAAGTAGGTGATTTTGAACGACCTCCTGTACAGTTCTGGGAATTTTTATTTGGCTCTAAGGGCGGTTGCCATGCAGAGATCACGTTGCGTCAAGTTAACGGAAAAAGGTGCCCTTTGAACAAGCTAGTTAAAAATACACAGCATTGGAGGAAGAAGGGAAGTTACAAAAATGTATAGGTCACTGGTTTGGTGTCGGTCCTCAATGTGAGGATGTAGGATCGTCATCACAATTGAAAAGAATTCTGTACTACTATACGCTTCAAAACGCAAATTCATGGGGTAAAAGGATTGTTGTAAAGGATCCATGGTTATATCATGAGCAGTTCTACGAAACGTCCATTTGTCTCAGCATCAGGGCTTTGTTGTCAATCTGCAAAAACTGTGAAAGAAATGACTGCAGAGCCGATCTTTCATATCCAAATTTAAGGCAGTTTCGGTCACTGAGTTTTTCGTCGGGCGCCACTTTCATTGTAGGCAGTTTATTAGAACTAAGGAATACTGTAAACGGGCTGTATCTGGGAGGGATATTCACGATTAGGTCCTGCAATCGGTAGACTCTCCGTCCAAACTGTATATCCTGTCTCATTCGGTCGTTGCACTTGATCAAGATTCGGTAAATATTCGCCAATCTCGTGGAAAATAACGTGGGCATTGAAGGTTTTCAAAATCAGATCTAGAATCACGGAGCGCTGATCAAAATAAAATTGAATTGGTGATCGCACTAATCAGTCGGGAAACAAAACTGCAGATGAACTGGCTAGGCTAGGTTCAGCAGAGGCATTCGTAGGGCCCGAACCCACCTTGGGATTACCCGCGTCCCTGGTCAGGGCCTCCGTCGATGGTTGGGTCTCTCTACAGCACAACCACAGATGGCGTGACTCTCCAGGATGCATGGTGACCAAGAGTATGCTTCCAAACGTCAGCAAGAAATCCGCGTCTTTTCTGCTATCTCTAGACAGAAACGAGTGCAGACGACTTGTGGGCGTCCTAACAGGACACTTTACCTTCGCTATGCACCTGAGTCGGCTTGGGCTTAGTGATGTCACACTCTGCGACACCTGTGGAGAAGGTGAATACACTTCAGAGCTCTTTCTCTGTCAGTGTCCTGCTTTCGCTCATATCAGGTGGCGGTTATTTGGCGCTGATGTGGTGGGAACTGAAAACCTAAGTTCTATATCACTGAAGCGGATCTTGGTTTTTCTTCGGAAAGCCAGGAAAGTACATTAAATGAAGGTTACTGCCTGGTAGTACAATGGACAAGTAATTGAGTCTGAGCTCTCCAGTGTAGTTTTTCCCAACCTCCAAAAAAAAAAATCAGTTGGTAGATCAAAACCAAAAATCTTAGAAAAACGAGACAACTCTGTAGAGGTTCACCTTATAATTTCGAGATCCTTCTTCAATTTTGTTTTTGAAGGTTGTGTCATCGGCACAGATTCCAGTATAAAGGAACCAAGATGAAACATTCTTAACAAACACCCACGCATAGACAACTAGTTGCTCGAAAAGATTTCTTGTTTTTCATGAAAGTCATAAAGAAGAGTGCCTCCATGATGATCTCACTGGACCAGACCGAACAGCACTTGTCATTAAAATTGAACTAATCAGCATCTGCGTCAAAGGCAAAACCATACCCAGGATGATCTCATTGCCAAGTCAACGTCGTTATTTTGCCAATAAATCGATCGTGACACATGATCGCATAACAATAGATCAAATTATGCTGCAAAGCTGCTTTGCGAAAAATGATGGAAACAAATTGCCAAGACTTGTCAAGATGAATTTGAGTTATAAGATGCACCCACGCTGCTTAAGGGTGCAGCCTTGTTGCGGAATGATCTCATTCTGGGCTTTGATCAAAGCACTTGTGATTCATGTGATCTACAAATTGAGAGCTGATTTGAAAGCACGGTTGGATTTGATTCAAACCAGTGGAGGTTTGTGGAATTCGTCTTCTGTAACTCTTTTTGCTTTGATTGATTCCGACTTCATGAGATGTAGAAGGTAACCGCCGTGACGTAGTAAACAGAGTGCGATGATCAGTTTAAGGTTCGATTCCCGGAATGAACAACTCACAGTTTTCACGGCACCACCTCTTTTGTGCTGCTGACAGCACTCAAAAAATAGCAATTGCTTAAGAAAAGCTTCTGAAACTTCGCTGCTCGGGGTCGCAATTGAACTGTAGGTCGCTTCTACATGTGAGAGAACAGTAGCGCCCACAACGTGAGTAAGGTAGGCCCTGATGCCCCTTAATATCTGAGAATATGCTGTGGACAAAAAGCCGCTGTGGTGGACATAATAATTGTTGCCGCGACAGTCCACAGGGGGACCAGGGCCTCGTTTGCTCGTCAACTATTCGTGTTATGTGTGTCACTGTTCTCTCACGAGTAGAAGGGACCTATAGTTTTTCTGCCGACTCCAAACGGTGAAGTTTGAGAAGCTTTCTTAGACAGTTATTACTCTTTGAGTGTTGTCAGCAGCTCGAAAGAGGTGGTGCCGTGAAAAATTCGAGATGTTCATCCGGGAATCGAACCTAGACCCTTCGGCGTATCAGCGTCGCACACTACTCACTACGCCCACTGTGTTGGACATAACCTCGGTTAAAATGTGGTCAAACGGAACAAAGAGATTTGAGCCAATCTGGTTTCAGACAAATTGTAAATTAAAGCCTGCGAAGGGATGAAATTCGTTATCCAACTGACATTTGGCTTGTACGTCAGAAACTTTTTTGAATGCATCAAGTGGACACTCTTCAAAGCAGAGACATGTTTCTTGACAAGTTAACATTTGATACACGATTAAATGGCAAATGATTGTCTTCCGGATATGTCTCACGTGCACAACTAGTTCCATTTCGCTTCAACATCCGCGCCCATCCATTTAGCTCACAAACTTTCATAATGTGTGGGCAATTGAATCAAAAGTCAAGGCGTATTTTCTCACATCCCGAATTTCATTGAACCCATGAAACTAATTCGATTTGCCTTTGCAAAGTTCCGTCCATCTGACACTTCACCCTCACGCCATTCCGCTGCAAGTTTGCTTGCAAATAATTCCCCTTAACTAATTACACTTCATCAAGTTACACTTCTGACCTGTCATTTGTGATCTCGCGTCTGTCGAGATTCATGCACGGGGCGTCGACTACCTAATGACATTTTGATTGATCACACATTTTTTTATTCGTTTGACAGGCGCTGTCTGGGCTGTGTTCGCAAGGACTGTAATTAGATGGCAAAGAACAAAACCCCGCAAACAAACATAAATTACGTTTCTTTCATTTTCATGCATGGAAAGTGGAATTGTTTGCGATAAATTCAAGTGTGGTGCACAAAACAAACCGAAACGAAGAAATGTAGAAAGCGATGCGCACAAAAGATTGCACAGAAAACAAAATGGAAGGGGCGCAAAAAAATCGAACACATTAATTGCGAACTTATTTATGTTTGATAAAGTGCAACACTGTCGGCAGTTAGATAGCCAGCTACACGAAGTGAGAAACCGAGTTCTGCTTGTTTTTCTGATTGATGATGTTTATCGGGATGCCATATTTTTTGTGTTTGTTTTTTGCACTTTTTTGGTCTGTTGTTCGTTTTAAGGCACTCCTCTATTTGTTGTTGGGAGGAGAGTTGAGTTTTGACAAGTGGAGGCACGTGTCAGCGATGATTTGGTATCGGTAACAGTTCGTGCTCTTGACTTTTCACTGGTTTTGAAACACCAAAAGTCGAAAAAATCGTTTGTGGCTGCATTTGTTCTGTTTTGTCAGTCACTTTTGCAGTCTGCTGGATCTAAATTTTTAAACGTTTCAAGGCTCTAAGATGAAAAAATATTTTTCTCTGGTTTCTGGAACTTGCACTGGAAAAGGTTTTGACAACAAAATCAAATTATAAGAAAGAATTAAGAAAAAATAATGTTTTAAAGCTCCAGCCGCGAATTGAAACATGTATGTTGGTCGATAGGATGACAGACAATCAAGAGTATGATTATCAGAGATTAGCAAAGAAATTTCAATCAAATATTCAACACATAAATCTACCTTTCGTCTTCTTCTTATGGCGCTACAGTCCGGGGTGGACCTGGGCCTCAGCCAACATGTCTTTTCAGCCAGCACTATCGTTCGTTTGCCACACACTGCGCACTCCAAGGTTGACGTCCGTCTCTACTTCTGTGCGCCACTTCAGTCTAGGTCGTCCTCTGTTGCGTTGTCCCAATGGCTCGGATTTAAAGACTTTTCGGGCCGGAGCAGTGGTGTCCATACCCTCTACATGGCCTAGCCATCTTAAGCGTTGTATCCGTAGACGCTTGACCAGGCACTTGTCGCTGTACAGCCCATTGAGTTCGTCGTTAAATCTTCTCCTCGAGATGCCATCAACGCAAACAGGACCAAAAGTCGCAGGCAAACTTTTCTCTCGAAAAGACTTAGGGCTTCCTCATCCAATTTTGGTAACGTGCAGGTTTCCGCGTAATAGGGTAGGACTGGGATGATCAAGCTGTTATATAAAGCAAGCTTATACCTTCGAGAGAGGGCTTTATTACCCAATTGTCTCCTGAGCCTTAAAAATCAGCGATTGACAAGAGTGATTCTGGGTTTGATTTCGGTATTGGTGTTGTTGTCCCTGTTTACCTTGGAACAGAGGTATACGAAGTCCTTGACTGTCTCGAAATTTTTGCTGCCTAGTGTGACGCTCTGTTCGAAACATCGATGTTGTGTGTCCTTCCTTGATGACAGAATGTACTTTTTTTTTGCCCTCGTTTACCGCCAGACCCATTTTAGCCGCTTTCAGTTCTATGCCAGAAAACGCCTGAATGATGACTCGCTGTGTTCGTCCAATCACGTCAATGTCATCAGCGTAAGCTAGCAATTGAACTGACTTTTGGGAGATCGTGCCTCTGATGTTGACTTGAGAGTTACGCACGATGTTCTCGAGGATAAATCTACAATTTATCGCATAGTTGAGTCTGAAAAATGTATGTCTCATCATTGAGAAGAACGACTATGAAAAAGAGGAGAGCAAAATTATTAGTTTCTTTCGAAAAACACAATCAGCATCTTCTTAAGAATTCGAACTTCAATTACCCATTGACTCATCTTCAGTTAGACGGCGCGCACTTTCGGGCCAAGTTGGGTGGTTTCAAAACAATAAAAAAGTCGTTCATTTAAGATAAATTAAAGCCAGCTTGAATTTCGCACAACCCCATCTCAATTGGATTTTGGAAAAATGGAAAACAATCTTGTTTTCGGATGAATTCTAATTTAATATGCATGAATCTGCTAGAAGTTACATGTCAGGGGGCCAAAAGGTTACCGACTAAATCCAAAGTATACGAGAGGAACAGTGAAACACGGAGGTGGAACGGAGATGGTCCGCAGCTGCTTATCTGGTCAAAGAATTGGACTAAATCGACAAGTAGAAGTAAGTCATAAGACTACATTAGAATTCCTATCACCACCATTCTTGCTTATGCGGATTGGGAAATGTCACTTGCATGAACGTCCCACCACGACAACGATCCTAAGCACAAGTCGAGGTGTGCCACAAACAGGCTCTGTGAGAATAATATTACGCTTATGCAAAGACCGGCACAGTTCTCAGACACAAACCCGATTGAAAACTTGTGGGAGATAGAAAAAAGAAGAATCGGATGGCAAATTTTTGAGCGGAGGGACGAATTTTGTGTTGAATGAAGAACGACAAACGTTGAAAAACGTTATTGATAACCTCATTGCTTCTATGCCTAGAAGTAGATGAGCAAGTGTTAAGGAGTATGCAATATAAGAGTAAAAAATTCTTTCGTAAATGTGAGAAAATTGTTCAACGTTGCAAGTGATTTGTAAAGCAATCAATTTGTATTTTAAAGTTTTATTTTTGACACATTTCTTGTGTAAGTGAATGTATGTATACTTCTTTTCTAAATCAGATCTCGTTATAAACAAAGCATAGAAACTCGTTAAAAGAAGTTTACTGCTTGCTGTTTGTTTAAGGACACCTTTTGTGGAATTTAAAAATCTGTTGTGTTATGTTGCGAATGTTTTGCACAGCACTGTATATTGAAACTAAGGATTTACATGGTGCAGAACGATAAGGCTCAACGCTTTGAACTTAATCCTTGTGATTCATGTTCTTTTCAACAGAAACTTCAGCAACCCTAATCTCATAGCCGACTAAGCTCCATGTGACTCGTGCTAGGTACTGAGCTCAAAAGTCTGCTCTGGGGACTTCACTTCATATTATAGGTGGAATTGTATTGAAAACAAAAGGAATACAGGGCTGCACAAAATTTAATATTTCACAATAATGAATGTTTTGCGCTAAAATTTGGCACAGATGTCTCAATCCGATTTTCAGCCTAAGTTCTTGTATACTCCTGCAGGGCATTTTGTTTGAAGGTATTGCTAAGACATTTAGTTTGAAAAAAAAAGAACGGCACCATCTATGCGTGGGTATAGATCCAACTTGTTTCAATCCGATTTTCAGCCTTATTTGTTGTATACTCTTGCAGGGCATTTTGTTTGAAATGTTTGCCAAGAAATTCAGTTTGGAAAAAAATAGAGAACGGAACCATATATGCGTGGGTATAGATCAAACTTGTTTCAATCCGATTTTCACCCTAGTTTGTTGTATACTCCTGCAGGGCATTTTGTTTGAAATTTTCGCTAAGAAATTCAGTTTGGAAAAAATAATGAACGGCGCCATCTACGCATGGGCATAGATCCAACTTGTTTCAATCCGATTTTCAGCCTAATTTCGTGTATACTCCTGCAGGGCATTTTGTTTGAAGTTATTGCTAAAAAATTCAGTTTGGAAAAAAATAGAGAACGGAACCATCTATGCGTGGATATAAATCCAACTTGCTTAGCTCCTCATGTTTTATTAAAGAATGTCAAGGAGAATGAACCCCAGTCCAAACCTTTTTGAGCTAATAAATCTCCGCAAAAACTTGTCCGTCTAAATTTGGTATGAGTTTTTATTTTCTGAATTAATTGCTGTACTCTACACTGGACTTCTAAAGATTGGAGCAACATCTATCCACCACTGTGAAGCTTTAATATATGGAATTTACCTAGTTTTGTCGATTGATGTTTAAACAATACACTTGTGGAGACTTGGGAACTAACGTGACAGCAATTGTCCCGCCAACATAAAAGTGACCACATTCAGACCGCAATATCCACATTATTGAGACTTTGAGACTTTGACAGAAACAACGGTATTAAATAAATTTCGAGCGCCGTCATGTCGCAGAAGCAAGGTCAAAGTTTCTCCCTACATTCTTCAACTGCCACAAATCTCTAACTGACATTAAGAACATTTTTCGGCGAGAAAATTCACAAAAGTTTCAAACTTTTACAAAAACCATCCAATCAAACAACCCCCAAACGTCACAGTGAAAGTTGTCAATTTATGCGAAATTGTCACATTCAGTTTCGCTCCCCCAGGGCTCATTTGTCATTTTGAATGCATTTGCAACACCTAATTAACGTCGTAACATGTCAAAAAGTTCCATTCCCCCTCCGAACCTGTCAAAAGAACGCGCATACCCTTCCGCCATGCAAGTGGGTCGAACATAACACAAAAGCCCTTCGACTGCATGACGACATCCCGAACCTCGTTCCTAATTAGCTTTACCTTCGGTGCCCCCTCGGCTGCCGAGGAGAAAAAAATTTAAAATGAAATGAAATGAGAAATCAGGAAATGACCGGCAGATATAACCTGCGCGCTTGCCACAATGTCGTCGGTCGCAATGCAAAAGTTTTAATTTACGACAATCGGGCGCGAGAGGAGACATTGTTTCGCATAAAGCACCGGGCAACTGAGCAGCAATAAAAAATCGATAAAACGACATGCGAAGTGAGAAGCGAACAATATGATGGGATCAGGTGGGGGGGTGCGGAATATGAAGAGGATACACCGGTAATTGGCAATTGTGTCTGCCTTCTGTGGCACACTCTCAATGATGACATGGCACGAAGTGTTAACGCTTTTGTCTATGACGTCTAATGCCGCGCGGCGCACAAAGTGTGTCGACGTCTGTCGCCGTTGGTGCGTTCGATGTTAAGATTGCCGCCTTTGATGGCGTGACAATACCGCGCACAGAGATGTTGATGTTGATGTTGACGATGCCGATGACGACGTGTCATATGCATGATTTGCTGAACAGAGGGAGCATCGTTCGCGGTTTTCCTTCGCGGATTTTTAATAAAACGTTGACAGGTAACTGACAGTTTGACGTTTATATGAATTTAAATTCATCACTTGCCCCTTTCGTCACACCCGGTCGCGGCTCTTTTGGGGCGAAATTTATTTTCACCCATCCTATGCTGTCTGCGGTGTGTGCAGTTTTTTTTTATATTTTTTTATTTCACACTCCCAGTCTCGGGCTTGTTGTTCGTGGCACATTTAGCTGGAAGGTCGTTCAGTGTCTGAGTATTTGGCTTCTTGCGGAGGCGAGGAGCTTTGCGTTTAATTGACACCAGCGACACAGTAAGGGGCTGGCTGCCGGTGACTGGTGGATGCTTCAAAAATGAATCAACCCACCCCCCAAACCCAGAGAAAATGGAGAATTAATTGACTGTCTTGTTGGCTTTGTGAATTGTGACCTTTTTTCGATAGTCGCCCAGTCAGTGCTCAGTCTGCTTTGTCTGGTGATGGTCTTTGTTTTCATTGGTAATCAAATGTGAGTCTGAGAGATATTGTTTCTCGCTTCAGGGATTCTTCACACATCGTTCTATGTGCGAAATTCATTACTTGATTGTGTAAACAAAATTGTGAATACGTACGAGCGACGACGTGGTGTCGTCGTGTTTGTCGGTGTCATTTTGGGAATAAATGGCATGGGGGGGTGGGGGTTGTGTGCTTGAAGAAGGCAAAGGACCTCTTTATTGGTGCCGTCGACAGTGTTGATGAAGAGTCGGGTTGAAGGTTAACACTTATGGATGATGTTGGTGAATCGATGATGGAGGCGAGTGGCTTCCTTTTGCCCTCTTGTGCTTAATCTTAATTGAAGCGACGTAAATGGCTGTCGAGAGGAGTAGTCGGATAATATTGCATTCACGACGATGGTTTGAAGTGTGTGAAATTCGATTTTGCGGTGTTGATGAAGTACATTCGAGTGAGAGACTCTCATGGTGTCAGTGTCACTGACAGTTGACAGGTTATTAGGCGTGTTGATTTTCTAGCTGAGGATTGCACTTGGGTCCAGGGTGAAATTTGAGGTATTAATTTTCTGAATAATTTTAAGACATTTTAATTCATGATTTTTAGGTGAATGTTTCACTGCTCTTGAGGTATCCTTCTTTTTATTCTTCTTGTGGCGCTACAGTCCTGGTGGGTGGACCTGGGTCTCAACCAGGTGACGTATCTTTCACTTATACTAAATAAGCTGTAGATTTGAGATTAGACATTAAAAGAAAAGGGATCTTAGAATCCATAAATTCCTCACAAATCGATTTGAAGGATAAGAAACATTTTCCTCCTTTGAGGTAAAGAAACATTATTGCGCCCTTTACAGCACTCAGAAATACATTGCCTAGATTCAAACTGGAAATGGGCTGCTTGGAATTGAATTCTCAAAGTTTGGAAAGCTTCCAAAAGTCGAATCTAGAGAACGCGGTGCATTATGCAGTAGTAACTCTGTTCGACGGAGGATATTTGAGCAGCTATCTGAGCATTTCGTCTTCACAAAATCTGGTCATTCGTCTGATTTGGCGTCAAATCGGTTCTTTTTATTTGGCGTCGAATCGGTTTCTTCGATTCGGCGTCCAATCGGTTTTTAAAATTCGTCATAGTTGAAGGCTGTGAACGTTTGTGTCAAATTTTGTTTTCCAAAAAAACAGTGCCCCTTACCACAGTACTTTCCTTCTTCCGAGCCTTGTAAAGAACAATTTTTTGACTGGTTTTTGGTATCTGATGCGCTTCCCTAGATTAATGTTTTGTCGATGGCATGATGTGGAAATTGGTTGATTTGTTGTGTTTTTTTGCTTGTTGTCCGAAAACGCACATGTTGGGCTCAACATGCAGGCAGCTACCTGCTGAGATACCATACTCCGATCTGCCAATAGGAGATCGACGCTTCTTGTCAAGCTATCCTCCATGTTTGCAATTTTTTGATTTCTTGAACGTGCCTCATTCTCAAAAATTCAATGCTCGACCAAGTTGATACCCGTTACAGGACTTTTGTCTGACTGACAGAGCCATTGTCCACAACCTTGATTTCAGCGCCATATATCGCTCCCTTTCCGTTATCAAATCTATCAGTCTGACCCCCTACAATGATGGCACTATCGGTTAATGTAATCGCTAACAATGATGGCGCCATTGGTTGATAGGCAGAGAGCTTAGCAAACCAACTGCCTTCTTGAATGTATTTATTGGGGGTAAAAATGAATTCCCTGTTCAAAAGATGGAGCCACCTGCAAGTCTTAGAAGCGATTACCGACTTCATTGGAAAGGTGTGGCATTTATCAGCAATGTCTAGAGTGCATAAGCATCTATTTTAGACAACAACACTGTTCTTTGGCTCTTCAATAATGTTCGGAGTTGTCATTGTCAAGTTTTGGTTTCCTCTTTTTATTGGAAAAAAAGTGCAGCTAAAGATTGCTTCAACCAATAAACTATACAGAGAGTGATTTTGACGAACCAACTTGGAGTGCGCAACTGGAGGCAGCTAGCGAAAGATCATGCTGGCTGGAGGGGCATGTTGGTTGAGGCCCAGATCCCCTCCCCCCGACTGTAGCGCCACAAGAAGAAGAAGAAAAAATTTTGACGCTTCAAAAGTGGTGATTGCAGCGTCGAAAACAAAAAGCGTTTTGGTCAGCCAAAAAAGTATAAGGTAAGGAATTGGAGGCTTTCCTGGATTAAGACCCATGGTCCATGGTGAACTCCAAGAATCGTCGGGTGATTCAACAAAGAATTTACGTTCTGTAAAACAGAAGGAAATGGGGTACCATTCTTCTTCTTCTTCTTGTGGCGCTACAGTCCGGGGTGGACCTGGGCCTCAACCAACATGCCTCTCTAGCCAGCACGATCGTTCGCCAGCTGTCTCCAGTTGCGCACTCGAAGTTGGTTGAGGTCGTTCTCCACTTGTGTGCGCCACCTTAGTCTAGGTTGTCCTCTGTTGCGTTGTCCCAATGGCACGGATTTAAAGACTTTTCGGGCCGGAGCAGTGGTGTGCATACGCTCTACATGGCCTAGCCATCTTAAGCGTTGTATCCGTAGACGCTTGACTAGGCGCATGTCGCTGTACAGCCCATAGAGCTCGTCGTTAAATCTCCTCCCCCAGATGCCATCAACGCAAACAGGACCAAAACTCGTACGCAAAACTTTTCTCTCGAAAAGACTAAGGGCTTCCTCATCCGCCTTTGCTAATGTCCAAGATTCCGCCTTTGCTAACGTCCAAGATTCCGCCTTCGCTAACGTCCAAGGTTCCGCCTTTGCTAACGTCCAAGATTCCGCCTTCGCTAACGTCCAAGATTCCGCCTTCGCTAACGTCCAAGATTCCGCCTTCGCTAACGTCTAAGATTCCGCCTTTGCTAACGTCCAAGATTCCGCCTTTGCTAACGTCCAAGATTCCGCCTTTGCTAACGTCCAAGATTCCGCCTTTGCTAACGTCCAAGATTCCGCCTTTGCTAACGTCCACGATTCCGCCTTTGCTAACGTCCAAGATTCCGCCTTTGCTAACGTCCAAGATTCCGCCTTCGCTAACGTCCAAGATTCCGCCTTTGCTCACGTCCAAGATTCCGCGCCATAAAGTAGGACGGGGATAATCAAGATGTTATATAAAGCGAGCGTAGTTTTTCGAGAGAGAGCTTTATATCTCAATTGCCTCTTGAGCCCAAAGAAACAGCGATTGGCAAGAGTGATTCTGCGCTTGATTTCGGTAGTGATGTTGTTGTCCCTGTTTGCCGCGGAGCCAAGGTAGACGAAGTCGTTGACTACCTCGAAGTTTCTGCTGCCTATTGTGATGCTCTGCTCGAGACGTTGATGTTGTGCGTCCTTCCTTGATGACAGCCTCTACTTAGTTTTGTCTCCATGGAGACCTATACGAGTTGAAAAATTAAGGTGTCGAAAGGCCCCTTTTCACCTCGGAATTGCTTCTTGAAAGCCATCAAAAGAAAATACTTTTGCACTGCTTCGTGACTTGAGAAGAAAACTGGTAAACCCAGGAATAACAAAAAATGCAATGCCTGGTTAAAATAATAATAATAATTATATGTCGCGACAGTCCACAGGGGGATCAGGGCCTAGCTTGCTCATCAAGTACATGTGTTATGCGTGCTACTGTTCTTTCACGAGTAGAAGGAAACTACAGTTTTTTGCCAACTTCGAACGGCAACGCTTGGGAAGCTATTGTTGTCACTCCTGGCTTTTCCACTCTTTGCACGTCTTTGCCTTTCTGCGTTCACGACACGTCATCCACGTGTCACCGCTTAAAATGGTTCAATTTCGTTCTGTTTTAGCAAATGATGGAGGAATACATGGCATAAAAGGGACCCAAACATCGAAACCTCAACAAAGACTTCCATAGCCTGTCAAAGTTCTAAAACACGAGGAATTTCACAATTTCATCGAAGCTGCTGATGTGCAAGACGATGGTGTTACCAGTACTCATATATGGACCCGAAATCTAGGTACCTAGTAAGAGGCGCCCTGCTCTCCAAGCCCCGTTCCAATTTTAAGGAACATTGTGGGCCCCGTACGTGAGGAAGGACGATTTCGGGGATGCCACAGTCGCGATCTCAATCGAAGCTGATGTCGTTACGAAAATTTCACTCGCTGGACCTCGGTGGACAGCGAAAGTCCTTTATAGTCCGTTTAACGACTTGAGAAACCAATGCTGGAGAGATGGCATAGACCAAGACACCCGAAGTGTTGGTGTGCGCTGGTGGATGACTTCCGCGTGCTGAAGCGATGTACGGAGAGCCTTTTTGTCGGAGGCCGGATCTTAACTGCCATTCCGATAAAGACGATGCGATATCGAAACTTTTAAAATGTTGCTCGCTTGTTGGTTTGTTGAATTAATGATGAATGCGAAGTTCTCTAGCAACGTCAGCGTGGTGAAGTGCCCGACGTGGTCAGCTTTTTCCATCATTTCAGTGGTTAGTCGACTAGGGCGAGGTTCATCTTTTAACATTAACAAGCATAACCCTTCTCTGATGCTCTTCGACTGCTTCGTCACATCACAGATTATGGCAGCAGCAAGCTTTTCTATTTCTTTGCTGTTTATTTACGATCTTCAACTTTCACCAGAGAACTGTTTACATTCCTAATTAGTTTGATGAGAAATCACAGAAACTGTCATTGAAGTTGCCAAAGGTTCAACCAATCGGTTCGTCACTTGATGACGCCATTCAGTACTTCCCAGTGACAGCATGGGGGACACGACAATGTAGAGACAAAAACAAAGTCATTCATCTGTCAATCAACACACACATCACTCAAGATGTGCAATGCCACCGCAAAGAAACCCGCCAACAATTGGGGACAAATAATCAGAAACCAAAAACATGACAGAGAGGAAAACAACAAAAAATCCATAAAACATGTCGACATCACAGAATTCACGGTTTTCCATAATTATAAGTTTCGCTGTTGAAACGTTTAAGCAGACAAGAGGTGAAGCAGAAAGAATTGCCACATGGGCGTGAGCTGCCCGCTTGCAAGGGAGTGCTGATGGTGATTGCACAAAACCAATAATTAGATACCTTGCTGCTGATGATTCTCTTCTACAATTTTTGCCAGCGGCTGCTCAACTCCACGTCCGTATCTAAAATGCTTGCAATCACGATCGTGACCCGGAGAAGACACACATGCTGACTGACTGACAGAGAGACAGGGTGTAAGGGTGTCCGGGGTGTGCAGCAGACCCGCATTAGATCGCCCGGCTCGGACTGTCGTTCACCCGCATGCACAACGCACTTCTTTGGAGAGGAAGGGGGAGAATCGATTTCACAATGCCCAATTAAAAATAATACGGTAAATGTTATTGATAACTGCTTTCGAATGCACTGTTCGGCAACACGCGTGGCCATTATTTGCACGCATTCGGTTGCGATTGCGGCCGCCAGTGCGGTCGCAAATGTGCCCCGGCGTGTGCGGCTATGTTACGGGCATGTTGTTTGCTCTCGTATCGAAGCGGAAAATCCATTTTTGCCGGTTCGTTAAGGTCTGGCTACATGGGCATTTAAATATCGATAATAACGGATGTTTTGGGCTTTACACCAAACGACCACCCCTTCATTGAGGAATATGCGTTGCAGTAGATACGGGGAACGCATACAAAACCGAGTCCTAGACATCTCTCGCCGCGTCTCGGCTTGCGACCCCACATGCTCCCGCGCGAGAATGGCGCACACACAGTGGCCGTGCAATGTGAACGGCCTGCATCGCTTCGGGGACGTGTTGTACGCGGCGGTGGCGCAGGGGAGGTATCCCACCGACCGCAGGCAGTAAGTGGACGTATGTAACTGTATAATCAGTCATAATAACGTTATAAATAATGATGCCCGTTATGTTTTTCTTTTGCGATGTTGATATCTTAGCCACTCTCTCACCGAGCGACTGGGACGGCGACACCGACGGCGCTGGACAATCGAGCGTTGTCGGCTGCTTGTGAGGAGATGTGCGGGTGGGAGGGGGGAATGTTATGTGATTCTTTTTCTACTCGTCTTCTATTTTGAATGTAATCTGTTTTGTGTTTTCTTTTTTTCGCATTTACTCCGCTGGGGGTGTCGTGGGGGATGAGTGGAGCGGATTTAATGTGTATCACGTCACGTAGCGTAGTTAGTGGCTGAATGATTTGAGGAAAACACACAAGTGGACACACACGCAGCCGAGGACGAATGAAGATGGAGGAGGAGCGCGTTAACACGCTAAAATGCTCAGAAATAACCGAGTTCTGCGAAGAAATGCAGTCAGCTCGACTGAAGTGTGTCAAGATTCCGTTTGGAATTGCACACGATAACTTCTATTTTCAGTGATGATGATGTATTCGCAATCCGCCCATCGGATCTGGCTTCTATTAGACTCAGAAGATTTGCGAGTACTGTCAGAGCTCACGCCCCCATCTGACGCGGGTTCCGTGTGTAATTTTATGCTTGCATCATTTTGAAATGGTTCGGTGGCTTTATTTAAAGTTTTCCTGCGATCCTGAAGTGTGTGGCATAAAAAATCTCTGTCAAAAAAAAATTCTGAAGATCCCCAAAATGTCCATTGAAAATTTTGGACTCCACTGTGATTTAATCCTCTTCGGGGATATTTTGACGTCTTCCTGTCTTAATTTTTCTTTTTCGAACATATGAGATCTGTTCATAAGTTGAATTTTCAAATTTTGAGGACTACATACTTTCGATTATCGCGTTTTTTGTTTTCAATTTTGTTAGGTTCGCACACTCGTTTTAAACGTATGTTTACAGTTTCGGCTAAATAGCATATTCATACATGTATTTCATGTAAATATGATATAAGGTTGTCAAATATCTATCTTCCGTCTTTTAGTCTTTTGAAATTTCCGGCTATGTACAAAGCGCTACAAAGCTCGTATCTGGCAATACTATACATCATTTAAAAGGTCTTGACATAACCTACAAAACGACGCTATGCATGATTAGTTTGGATATTGCGTTCAACAGTTATAGACGTGTAAACATGGAGTTCACTAACGCCGAATTTCGCGCTATTTGAAAGTTTTCCTTCGTTAAAGGCAAATCCGCTACAGAAACGTTCCGTGAGATTAATGGTGTTTCCGGGGATGGTACTCTATCACTTCGAACCGCAGTGGACTGTTTTCGACGGTTTAGAGCCGGAGAAATAGACACCATGGATAAGCTAGCCGGCGGAAGACCTGTGACGACGAATACCGATCTAATCATGGAAATCATCGAGTTAGACCGGCATGTGGCATCTTGTGACATCGCCCAAGAGATGGGAGTTAGTCACCAACCCATTTCAAGCTATCTGCAGAAGGCTGGATACAAAAAAAGCTTGATGTTTGGGTGCCGCATGATTTGACGCAAAAAAACCTTCTGGACCGAATCAACGCCTGCGATATGTTGCTGAAACGGAACAAACTCGATCCATTTTTGAAGCTGCTGGTGACTGGCGACGCAAACTGCATCACATACGACAATATCAAGCGAAAACGGTCGTGGTTGAAGGCCAGTGAATCGTCTCAAACAGTAGCCATGCCGGGATTGACGGCCAGGAAGGTTTTGAATCGTCCCTAACAGTGACCAAGCCTGGATTGACCGGGGGAAGGTTTTGCTGTGTGTTTGGTGGGATTGGAAGGGAATCATCCACTATGAGTTGCTCCCATATGGCCGAGCGCTTAATTCTACCATCTACTGCGAACAACTGGACCGCTTGAAGCAGGCGATCGACCAGAAGCGTCCAGAATTGGCCGATAGGACGAGTGCCAAGACAACGCCAGACCACACACTTCGTTGATGACTCGTCAGAGGCTACGGGAGCTCGGATGGGAGGTTTTACCGCATCCTCCATATAGCCCGGACATAGTGGTAAGTGATTACCACCTGCTCCTGTCCATGACAAACGCCCTTGGTGGAGAAGTTGAACTCAAAAGAGGCTTGTGAAAAGTGGCTGTCCGAGTTCTTCGCAAATAAGGAGGGGGCTTCTACGAGGGGTGTATTATGAAGTTGCCGTCTAGATGGAAACAGATTATCGAACAAAACGGCGCATATTTGAACTAAATCCGATCACTCTCACACTTTTATGAAGCATTGATTGAAGAGCAAAAAAGCATATTTGACAACCTTATATATTGTCAGACGTGTCAGACGTGTTTCAGCGATCAAATTAATTTTTACCATGTCCAACAATAGTGTTCACAGACGTGAGACAGTCAACTCGCATATCAAACTAAAGCCACTGCTGCGCATCCAAAGTTGAAAGAATCTCAACAAAGGCCGTGCTCTCTCTCCGTTGAGGCTAGACCTCGTTTCAAGAGGAGATCAAGTTGCATTGTCAGTTTAGAAGATAATTTTCCACGCAAAGTGTACACTTCCATTTCGATGAATAAACGGTTAGGCCATGACATCATTTTACGCCACACCGTCTGGTTGTTTTTTCTTTCCCATGCGGAACTAGGCCACGACATCAGCTTGTATAGTGTCCAGACGATAATTACCTCCAGCTGATGTTTCTAGAAATTGTCTCGTTGGCCTCTGCCTCTCAGTCAGTCAAGACGCAAATTGCGATCTCGTATGCACTCTGTCACGAGCGGCAATGTGTCACATGCCCACCGATACGAGCAAACATCTAGTTGCGGCTGCCGGTCATGTCGGATAATTTTTCATTCCAGAAAATTGTACAACACCAGCTATTGTGTTAGAAATTTCATTCTCGTGATAATTCTCCCGTTAGACTTCTGGTGACTTCTGACGATAATGGCGGCGGGTACAGGCGGATCAACAGAATCACTCGTCGTAACGTTGTGTAAATGCGCGCACCACCATATCACTTGATGATAATTCGCCCCCGTTCAGAGGGGAGGAGCAGGATGAAGAAAGCAAATCCGCTCGTCCCGTCCGCGGCGCCCTTGACCCAACCACTTGAGCACCCCAATAGCGCAGAGTAAACAAAATAACAATAACAAATGATTAATATAATAATGGCTTAACAAATGGCGGGCGGATAGTATGGCGGTTGCTGACGCTGTCACCGTCGCCGTCACCACTGTCCACTGCTGGCTGCACCAAAGATTCGAAAACAGAGAAATTCGTTTTTTCTTTTTTTATTTTTGCTGATTTGTTGTTGTTGCGCGTGGTTGTGCGGCTATAGTCTTTTCATGAATGGATGACAGCGCAGCAAGTGAGAGGTAACTTGATATACGGCGAGAGTACAATATGGGGGTCGTGTGTGTAAGCGGCTTGACATGGGTTCTCGTTTTCAATCAAAACGAACCCAGGGCAAGGGAACGGAGATTATAAAATACGAAGCACGGCCCAAGCGAACGAGCACACACATTAAAAGTGCGCAGTTGGTGATTCTCAGGATGTTGGCTGCCGCTAATGCGATTTGGAGGTGACGTGACAAAGTGCTATGAAGTGGTGACCCCTTTCACTTTTTTTCTGGTTTTCTCCCTTTCTCTCTCATTCGTTGTCGTTCTCCCTCTCTTAAGGTTTGCATTTCGGCCATGATTGAAGAAAAGAAGAGATAAATGTGTGTGGCATGCTGACATTTGAGAAGAAGTCCGACTTATTTACGATTGAAAACCTCACTTGATTAAGCTTGAAGGTTCGCACTTAGGAGTGCGACTTACTCGTGGGAGGGAGGCTTATAGAGTTGATCACTTGCTCTTTTCTTAACAAATGTACGAAATGGCGCCCAAAGGTCGACGTCAAACGTCATCCGAAATCTTTCTCTTTTCAATCACATCACAAAACTGTCACTAAAATGTAAGGAGCAGGTCGATTTTCCGTTCACTTCAAACTCGCTTTTCTTCATTTCTTCAGTTTTTCCTCCGATTTTTCCTCTAGGCGTCTTCTGTCATTCAGCTCATATCAAATTGAAAATTGCTTCTCGTCCAGCCTCGCTTCCGTCTGTGTCCACATTACCGTTAAGTTACTTGATAAAGTGGATCCACTGAACCGCCTGCCATTTGGCAAATGACACATGTCACCTGACGCAAAATTCATCAAATTTGTGGCGGAAGATTTTGTTTTTATCATTTATTTGGATCACTCCAACTACTTGCCACAATCCAGCAGCAGCAGCAGCAGCAAACTGCTAGTGCTTCACTTTGGAATTCGATTACGTCGCACATTCGCAAATATTTGAAGTGTCATCATGGCGAATGTGTGGTGACGCCGACGTCTCTGTGTGTAGTATGCGCTCGTGTAGATGGAACGGGTTGTTTATAACATTTTGCACGTCAAAGTGACAGACAAGTGCTTATGTTCGTTTATTGTTTCCTGTATTTCGTGTGTTCTGTTGTTTACCCACTGTTTTCGTTCTCTTCTTCGACCGTGTTACAATGCTGCCAGATATCAAGAAGACTTTAAAGTGTTCGCTGCCATTCATGCGGACAAACAGTCGACAATCAGAGGCCACGTTAGCTGCGCTACGCTAATTCTCTTTATTCTCTTCTATTTCACAAATTGACAAACGGGTGTGCCCATGAAGAATTGATTTTGCCAAGGGGAGCTGCAAAACAAAAGCGATGACACAATTGAGGTTAGTTTTACTTTGAAAATGCAACGGTTGCGATGTTTATCGGCAAATCATTCAATTTCACCTCTTTGACGTCTGACAATCGTCGAATGAAGTTTCTGGATATTGAAGTAAATAGTGAAGGGAAGTGATCACTTTTAGGATGTGACAAACTGACTGAACTCAGTTTCTGCGGATAAACTTCGTTTCCCATGTGAAAATTTTTGATACAAAATGAAAGTTCACTTTTTAACATATAACGGTGAATTCTTAATTCACATAAAATTCACAAAACACCCGATGCAGTGCGATGTGTAAATGTCTCATAAATTAAACCAAGAACACGTCCAATATGTCATCATCTGTCAAACTTTCTCTTATCTTTCACAATTCACTCCGCATTCAATCTGTTGAGTGGTTTTAGTGACAGATGCTGTTTTTAATTCACTGACAAAGAATGCCCGAATCGTTTTGTGAGGAGAAAGTCCAGTGACTAGTTATCACTTAAACAGCGCTAAAAATATCTGTCAAGGGGTAAACGAAAGGTCAAATTGCGGCGGCAGCGGAAATTTCGTATCAGTGATGAAAGAGTTCTGTTTCTTCCGACAGAATCGTTTATGCTCTGAAACACCCTGTGAGAGATGAAGATTATGACTATCCTTTGAACTTTTCGCAAAATTTTTTAGATTTAGAGTTGCGCGTGGCGGAAATTATAAAATTTTTGGGGTTTCAATGAAGTTCAACATAATTTGTAGCAAACAAGAAACTATTTAATAGAGTTGGAAATGGCCACTTTGGTGGAGATTGTAAAGTGTGACGATCAATCGCGGAAGGTCCCAGGTTCGATTCCTGGACTGAACATAGGGCTTATATATCTCCATGCTCATGTTAAGACACGATATTTATTGTAGGACATCTGTTGGGTATCAGAAAACAAGATAAGCGAAGATGCATTTTAAAACAAGAAAACGAAATAAAACCGAAATTTTGGTGTGCAAAATAATAGCACTACAAGTAAAACGTCGTAAATAAAATGCAAAATTTAGTGGAATAGTACGGTTTTTATTTTTTTTATTTGTACTACTGTTTTAGAACTTCGTCTTATAACCCTTATTTTTGAGCACAGTGGCACAACGTCGTGGCATAGAGTCGATTAGTGCCTGACATCGCCGAATTGGAATATCGCTCCACGCAGCCTGCGCAGCTTCCCATAGCTGTAGTGTATTTTTTGGTTTCGCTATAAAAACAACTTTCTTAACATTTGTCCAAAGATTTTCAATGGGGTTTAGGTCATTCCATAACTTGAACCCCATTCCTCGCAAAAAGTTCCTTGCCCAATTTGCTCGTATGTTTCGGGTCATTGTCTTGCTGCAGGACCCATCTGAGAGGCATATTCCACTCGGCGTAGGGCAACATGGTGTCCCTCATTATGCCAACATAAACTTCGGCGGTCATCATTGGTTTTATCCAAAATATAGGACTGGTACCGTTGTAGGAGAAGCATCCCCATTTGTTAATTTTCGCGCCGCCGTGCTTAATGGTTTTTTAAAGTACACTCCGGTTTAAACTCTTGGTTTTTTTGCCTGCGAACAAATGTCCTGGTCCCAGGAGTTCCAAATAAAACAATTTTAGACTCATCTGTCCATAATATACGCCATTTGGTTACTTCCCAGTTCAAATGTTCTTGCGCAAATTGTTTTCTTTTATGAAGATGGACCTTTGTCAGCAAGGGTACTTTTCCGGGACTTCTGGCAGGTAGTTCCTTCTCTATCAACTTCCTTCTTATGGTTGATGTTGATACGGGCAGATTTAGTTCCTCTTTTATTTTGTTTGATGTGATGAATGGGTTTTGTTTCAGTAATCTTATCATTCTTCGCTCGTCGGTAGAGGTTAATTTCGATTTTCTACCTCTTGTTTCTTCCTTTTCGACTTGTTTTTTAGCATTAGTAATCATTTTATTCGAACAACCAACGATTTCCCGAATAAATTTGTACGTTTTTCCGTCAGAAATTAATTTTTTTATAAGTTCACGTTTCTTAGGAGTATAATGCACACCGCGACCCATTTTAATTGTTTATAACGTTGTATTTTAAAAATACTAGTTTCAAAATACTTAAATATTTTTACTTAAATCTTTTGACGCACAAAAAAAAACCAAACACCACCAAACACTTCGAAAACACTTTTTAGAATGACATGGTGCTATTATTTTGCACACCAAAATTTCGGTTTCATTTTGTATAACGGGAATTTGCTTGTCTTAAAATGCATCTTCGCTTATCTTGTTTTTTGCATTTTATTACTGATACCCAATAGTTGTCCTACAATAAATATCGTATCTTTACATGAGCATGGAGAACAGTAATTAGCATCCAAAGTGCAGACCTCAACGTGGTGCTATTTTTTTGCACAGAGCTGTATGTGTTACTGAAGCTCATCGACATCAAAGTCCCATTCATCTTGATTTATCCAGCGGGGCACCACTCTCCCCGAATGCCTGTAAAAGGAGCCTTGTTCGTTCAGATGCCCTTCGAGTGTTCTAAAAACCTCATGTGCGCTCCTGAAAGAATGTACAAAACCTCATGTGCTGCTTCTAAACGCACAGAACCTCATGTGCTACCTCTAAACGCACAGAACCTCATGTGCTGCTTCTAAAAGGAAACACCTAACCAGCACCGATAATTCTGCTCAAGAGGAAAAGAACTCCCTCCAACCGGTAAGCTTTTAAATGGCCAAACATTTTGCTCGACAGTTAAAATGGTGATATGGAGCCCAGAATGGCCAAAAAGATTTGCTTGGCAGTCAAAATGCCGATGTGGAGCACAGAATGGTCAAACATTTTGCTCGGCAGTCTAAAAGCCCATTGTGGAGCACAGAAAATTCAATTTGAGTTGAAGTCTTCCAAAGATTTGTCTCCAACTACCACCGTTGCAAATAAATTCTTCTGTTGTGCACAGTCACTTAATCTCTCCGAAGAAATACGACCCTTTCGTGCGTGTTCTTGTCACGTGACAAAATCATGTTCAACTATCTCGAGTTGACACAGATTTGCCAACACACATGAAAAAAATAAAAATCGAAATAAATACGGTTTCCTTTGCGAGATCAACACTTTGTTTGCGCTTCCCCGCTTTTGCGTTGGCCGAGCGGAGCTAATCTGTCAAGCCAAGCAAACGCAGAGAAAGTCACAAAGCGCACACATGCCCGCACATAGCGCAGTGACAACAGAAATTATTTCATTCATAATTATCACATCCGATTCATGAATTAAAAATACGCGTTTCATCCGCGCCACACTGCACATCCCATTCCAAGGCAGTATCTCATTCTGTGCTAATCCAATGGAACGCCATTCTGACGACGCTCCGTACCGCACCACACCGCACCGAACCGCACCGCACTCTGTTGACAAATCTAATTTTGCACATTGCGCAGCACGTCGGCGAAGCCGAGGCATCTAAATATTTGCCTTGAATTGGTGAACAGCTGTCGCTGGGTCTGCTCGGCGCGCTCGCACACATCCAATGGGAACGTGTGTTCATTTGTGAACTTGACAAGTGCGTTGCGGTCTATTTCGTATCCAAACCGTGCTGTGAATATCGGCGGTTTGACCTAAAACCGAACCAAGACGGTGGCGGAGTGGAAGCCCAAGAGAGTGAGAGAGAGTGTGTGTGAAACAAAAACACAGGAAGAGGAGGAAGTAGTTTCGCTCGTAACGCTCTGCTGCTGGGGTAAGATAAGCCCATGTGATGGAGTCGTAGTCGGCTTATCACTGCCGCCCGCCTGCCTGCTTCTCCTCCAGCAACGAAGGCGGATGTTGATGTATCCCGACTGGGGAGAGTGTGTAACACAAGCCGGCAAGGCGTGTGTGGGACATAATTACGGAATATGAGGTAACATCTCGATGAGAGATTTGGGGCCAGCAGCAGCGGCGAACAGTTCTCATCCCCTCGCTCCGTCACCGTCACAACGCTTATCGCATAGGGTCAGTCCCGAAAAAATGGAGGAATGTGTCTCCGTCCAGCTTGGACCCGTTTCTAATTGATTGCGCCAAACGTGGGGCGACGGTAATCCGGGCCAGATTATTAATACTTACTTATCGGGGACGCTGGCAACGTTGCTGCATGGCATGGGACCCCTCTCACACTGAGACGTGACTAAGGCGACAGCTTGGCCCCGGACAGTCAAGTGTCGCATTTCTTCACATGCATGTGTGTATGTCTGAGAATGCTCGTTTTTCGACGCCCATAATCTTTTGCCAAAGAGAAGGACGAAGCCGAAAGCAGGCGCGGGAAAGGTCTTCAAAAATTGATTATGTTCAGCAGAGAAACAAAATTAATCACCACCGATGGTTGGGAAATGGACGATGTCCATCAATGTGCCGTCGCATACGGGGCTTCGAGTTCAAGGAGAATGATTGTTTAAAAACAAAAACAGTCCACTGTGGGGAGAGAGGGGGATGGAAACGTTATCTCTTATTAGCCAGCGCTTGTTTGAGGGGAATGTAGTGAATCTGACTTCGATCAGAGTGGTTTGGGAAAATCCTCTAAGACGACTTGTGAAAAGTTAATTGCTTTTCAAAGCGAAGCGGTGTGAGGCGATATGCGATTCGATAGGATTAAGAAATGGCTCAGACGCTTGAGAAAAAATTGAAGTCGTAGACATTCACATTTGTTTAATGCTACCTTGTGACCATACGTAGCACTCAACTTTTAGAACCCGGTTTTGTAATCTTCTTAAGCACTTCACTACACCCTGTATCGGGAATTACCAAAATTTCGTCATTTAGGAAGTGTAGAGTAAACTTTGGTGCTGCCTTAGGTTCGGCAATAAATGAAAAATGGTATGATCTCACTTGAAAGTGATGCCAAATTCCCACAGCAGATATCGTAAAAGAGTAATAATTTTCTAGAAAGATACAAAAATTTCACTCCAAAAATTTTAACTTCCCATTTTCAGATTGTAAAAACCAAAATCCTAACGAACACATAGAATACTATCTAACTGCCGTAATCTACTCGCCACGTAACTGCAACTAAAACCCCCCAAGGTAACAGCCAAAACACCTACAATCCAATCACAAGCGATGACACTTGTCAAATAATTCCCACACTGAAGTTCGACTCAATGACGGAGACTGCGTGAATCTGCGCCTAATCCAACGTGTTTCCTCTTCTATTCGCGACAAAAATAAAGCGCTTAAGTTTCGGGTGTGAATCAACGGGTGTGCGTGGCGCGTTTACAAAAAGAAATTATGGTACGCATGAATGTAGCCACAGGACCGGAACAAAAACACAATCATTCGAATATTAATAATGCGGTAGCACATAATAACAACAACAGCAACAATAACAATACGAATAGTAATAAATCAAATTTAAAGAATAATTTTCAAAGCGGCAACAAACAACTCACACAAGTAGGAATGGTTGTGGGCGTGCAGCAACAACTCCCCCAGCAGCAGCAGCAACAACAACAACAGCAACAACAGCAACAGCAACAACATTACCCAAGACATCATCAGCAATCCTCACCAGATGGTACATCATCGTTGCCGGCGTCACCGCCTCTTATTCAACAGACGCCAACACCACCCCAGGGCGCTACCTTAGTGCCGCCGTGTGCGTTGCATCATCCGCAACAGCATCAGCAGCATCAGCAGCAACAGTTGGCAGTGATTGCCGCAATGCATCATTTGGTCGCTGCCAGTGCCCCCGGTGGAGTTCCCATGAACCATCATCAACTGCATCATGCAGGGCCGCCACCGCCTCCACCCCATCATCATCCCATTCATCCGCATCATCATCCGCCACCACAACAGCCAGTGGGCGGTGGACAGCAACAACCACAACAGCAGCAACCGCCTCAACAACCCCACGAGAATGGACACGGTCCCAACGGTGGCGGTAATGTGAATGGGAATGTGAACGGTGGCGCAATGAATGGTGTCGTGGCGACCACATCTCAACCGCCGCCTAATGCCGGACCACCGCAGCCGCCACCCCCAGCACAGGTATACATTCAATACCCGGGAGAGTTCTTTCCTGCCACTGAGTACTACATACCGCATCATCATGATAACATGTGCCCGGCTCATCATCAGCCAATGTGTACTATGCCTTCAGAATATGGTAAGAATTTGACTAAATTTTGTTTAGCTGAAAACAACAGGATTTACAGTCGAAGTGTGTACTAAATTTTTAGTTCACGGAGGAACATTTCTGAACAGTACGTTTTATCAAGCTAGGTGAAGTTTTTGGGAAATTTAATATGTAATGCTTAACTTAGTTACATTTGGCACAATTTTTCAGAAAACAGTTTGACAAATTTTGGTACAGTTTGAGAAAAAAAAATTGGTGTAAGTTGTGCCAAATTTAAATTCGATGTAGAAACTTAAGCACAAAATCAGATCAAAAAACTGTACCAAAGACGCGATCGAAAAGTACTGAAGTACTGACAAATTGAAAATTCTGACTTGTACTAAATTTTCAGTTAAAAAAAAGAAATATTTCTAAACCGAGCTTTATAGGAAACTGGATGAAGTTTGTGGGAAATTTAAAACTAAATGTTCAACTTAGTTTTAGTCGGCATAATTTTTCAGAAAACAGGGTGACAAGTTTTGGTACAGTTTGAGAAAACAAATTGGTGTAGATTGTACTAAATTTGAATCAGTTGTACAGTTTTTTGATTCGATTTTGTGCTATAAAATCGGATCAAAAAACTGTACTCAAAGGGCGAACGAAATGTGTTTATTCAAATCGGAAAATCTGATTTGTACTAAATTTTCAATTCATGGAGAAAGTAAACATTTCTGAAGTGGATGAAGCTTTTTGGAAAATTTACTAACAAATACTTAACGTAGGTTAAGTAGGCATAGTATAACAGAGAGTGACAAATTTTGGTATAATTTGAGAGAAAAAAAATTTGTGTAGATTGTGTCAAATTCGAATTTGATTTGAAGTAGAATCTTAAGCACAAAATTGGATCAAAAAATGTAGCAATCGGAAATTGTTCAAATTTGGATCAGTCCTCGAATTTTTAGTCGCTTTACCTTGCCAACTATTAGTTGTTGGCCTGTCTGTTAAACAGGAATAATGTGAAATTCAATTATTCAAAATTAGCCTTTCTGGTCAAAGTTAGTACGCCAAAGTCAGTTTCATTATCCCAATCAAGAACTTTCTAGAAAGATGAGGTGACTTATCTGACAAAAGTTTACAAACAAAATTTGATCATTCTTATCTTGTAACTCCCATATTGACAGTGCTATTGTTTATGGATGGAGCTAAACACAATCAGGTCCAAATGGTCATTTGTCTTTGGCATTAGAATTCTTCAGGTTGTTCTAAGTATCTGCGGACTGAGCCCTGAAGATAATCCTAAAGTTTAAGCAAGCGTGCATAGTTGGTAACACTTAAATCAAATCATTAAAAATATAAAAAAATGGAAAATCCTTTGCCGTTTTAAATTATCAAAACTACACTCAATGTTCGTTTTCTTCCTCTTCGTATGACGCTACAGTCCAGGGTAAACCTGGGCTTCAACCAAAATGTCTCTCTAGCGAGCACGATCTCTCCCCATCTGCCTTTAGTTATGATTTCCAAGTTGGTTTAGATCCTTCTTAATCACTTCCCTTGTGTTTGCTACAACAGCCCAGGCTGCCCTCTGTTGCTTGGTCACAAAAGTTCGACTTGGAACACTTTTCGGGCCAGAGCAGTGGTATCCATATACTCTACATTGCCTAGCCATCTTAAGCGTTTAAACATGAACTGACACATGACGCCGTTCGTTGTTGAATCTTTTCTTTCAGATACTATCAGCGCAAACAGCAGCAAAAATCGCACGGAAAACTTTTCTCTCGAAAAGACTAAGAACTTCTTCATAACCTTTAAATGGCGTCTAAGTTTTTGCGATGTAAAGCAAGACTAGGAAGCTTTCAAAAGAGGGCTTTATAACTCAATTACATCTTGAGCGAAAAGAAGCAGGGGCTGGCGGGAGTGATAATGGGCTTGATTTCAGTATTGATGTTGTTGCCCCTACTTACTGCGGAGCCGAGGTAGACGAAGGCTTTGACTACCTCCTTTCCTTTCTGCTGCCTAATGTGGCGCTCTGTCCGAGACGTCGACGTGGCATGTACTTCATTTAC